>OZ017738.1:495550677-496849427 GCA_963969285.1 Odontomyia ornata
TTTTGACCTTTCCACAAAGTTTGAGCATTCTAGCTTGTGTAGTTTCTGAGGAAATCAGCTGTGACGCACGGACAGACGGACAGATGGACGGACGGACGGACAGACGGACAGACAGGTCGCGAAACTAGTAGGTCTTTGTAAAAAAATTTTTTACAAAGAACTAAAAAGAAGAAAATTAAAAATTTCTTTTTAATTTAGTATCAATAATTAATTTTATTTTAGAAATGCACGACGCGTTTCGTTGAACTAGTCAACATTATCAAGTGCAGTAACAAAATTGAGCTTAAGCTTACGTATTTATTGCAAAAAACATGAATGGAAAAAAACAATTTACTAATTACTTAATTTAATGCCTCAAACAACCTGGATTTGAAAATGTCAGTTTGCTCATTAAGAACCATAAAATCATTAGTTCTAAGATGCCTATGTATCTCTAATGCTTCCAAAATATTTAATTTATGGGACTTGGGTAGGTTATGGAGAATTTGTAAATTTTCAATGGAAGGAAATTGATGAATTGATTTCTAGGAAGTGGTTTGCGAAATTAGAATTGGTTTTTTGATGAATGAAGGATTTAAAATGCTCGTTGAACCAAACTTTGAAGGATCTACCTGTTTGGCCTATATATCCACTATTACATTCACCACACGTAATTTTATAGACCCCAGATTTGTCAAATTTATTTGTGGATTGTTTAGCATTATAAAAAAGGGTTGATAATTTTTGGCTAGGCTTGAAGGCAATTTGAAGATTATCCCAAACCAAAATTTTAGAAATATTATTAGATATTGGACCAAAATATGACAGGAGGGAAAATTTTTTATGGGCTTTACAAAGTGTCTGTTCCTTCTCTTTTTTATTTATAAGATTATCAATAATTTGTTTGGAAAAACCGTTATTACGAGCTATTTCTTCGATTGTTCGAATTTCGGAAGTCAGATTTTCTCTAGAAAGTGGTATGGAAAAAGCACGGTCAACCATTGATCGATATGCTGAAATTTTATGGGTTCAAGGGTGGCATGAGTCGGCTGGGATAGTTGCATCTGAAAAAATAGGTTCCCTAAAAATGTTAAATTCCAGGCTGTTGGAATTGTTTCTGGTGATAGTCAAGTCTAGAAAATTAATTTTCCGGTTATTTTCTAGTTCAGCTGTAAAGGAGATGGATGGGTGTATGCTATTGCAAAAGTTTAAAAGCTGGGTCAGTTGGTGATTATTGCCTAAAAAGCCAATAAGGACATCATCAACGTATCTGTACCAGAAAACGACTTGATTCGCGAATTCAGATTCTAAAATGGCGGTTTCAATATTATCCATGAACAGGTCTGCCATAAGAGGACTTAGAGGAGAACCCATAGCTAGCCCTGTTTCTTGTTTGTAGAATTTGTTTTCAAATTGAAAATAGTTTTCTCTAAGGCAAAATTCCAGGAAATTTCTGATTTCCATTTCTGTGATGGGGTCAATGTTTTTGGAGGCCAAACTAGTCAACCTCAATATTCCTGATGACTGTTTTCTCGTATTGTTTGACGTAAATAACATGTTTTCAAATATCCCATACAAAGATTCTTTAGATATAGCCAAAAACCTCCTACCCGAAGTTAGCAGAAAAAGCCCATAAAAAATTTTCCCTCCTGTCATATTTTGGTCCAATATCTAATAATATTTCTAAAATTTTGGTTTGGGATAATCTTCAAATTGCCTTCAAGCCTAGCCAAAAATTATCAACCCTTTTTTATAATGCTAAACAATCCACAAATAAATTTGACAAATCTGGGGTCTATAAAATTACGTGTGGTGAATGTAATAGTGGATATATAGGCCAAACAGGTAGATCCTTCAAAGTTTGGTTCAACGAGCATTTTAAATCCTTCATTCATCAAAAAACCAATTCTAATTTCGCAAACCACTTCCTAGAAATCAATTCATCAATTTCCTTCCATTGAAAATTTACAAATTCTCCATAACCTACCCAAGTCCCATAAATTAAATATTTTGGAAGCATTAGAGATACATAGGCATCTTAGAACTAATGATTTTATGGTTCTTAATGAGCAAACTGACATTTTCAAATCCAGGTTATTTGAGGCATTAACCTAAGTAATTAGTAAATTGTTTTTTTCCATTCATGTTTTTTGCAATAAATACGTAAGCTTAAGCTCAATTTTGTTACTGCACTTGATAATGTTGACTAGTTCAACGAAACGCGTCGTGCATTTCTAAAATAAAATTAATTATTGATACTAAATTGCAAAGAAATTTTTAATTTTCTTCTTTTTTACAGAATGTATCAAAAAGTAAGCACTAATTTCATAGATCAATTGATTCCTAGTTTGAAATATTTTCTAATCTTACGTCGAGAAAAAAAACTTGTGAAGATTTACACACATAATATGTAAGTTTTATAAAAGTTTGAAGATATTTTCGAGACTTTGGAAAACCTGTGGCACGTTGGTGTAAATTCCTCTTAATTTATTTTATACTTGTCTAAATTACACAAATTCATATCTAATCGCCTAATTTTAAAACATTTTAAATGGATAATGAAGGCACTTTGTTTATGCAGAAATTCACCCTGTCTTCTCCTGTATCACTTTGTTTCTTCTTCTTCTTCGTAGCGCTATAGCTCATCTCGGGTCGTCGCTTCCTGCAAAAAGCACCTCCAACTATTTCGCGGTCCATCAACCGCATCCTCCAACTTCGGAGTCCGATGTACTGTCTTCGTTGACTGTGCCAGGCCAGCGTTTTTTAGTAGGCTTACAAAGATGAAATTTTCCTTAAAGGTCTCCAGCGGTGTCATGCTGCCTGACTGAGCCAAAGATGGATGCTTAACTGAAAACGACCTGGTTAAGGGGCGCATGCATGAGCTGGCAGTCTAGTGCATGTGGTGTGGCGGGGCAGGTTCTTTCCTTTGCCAACAAATTATTACTGAGCATGCACGAACCTGGAAGTTTACCCTACCTCTAAGAAAAAATAGACGAAGAGGGAAGGAAAGAGCCAGAAATAAAGGTGGTTAGCAGTCTGCATGGTGTAGTGGTTAGAGCACTCATCTCGTAAACCGAAGATCATCTCGTTGGTGGTAACGAGATTTAGTTCAAGTAATTCTTTGGACGGACTATAAGCCCGTTCTGTTATGATACGTGCTGGTTTAAAATCAGAACGTATCGCAGCTGGGTGAACGGACACACGGCCAAAGTGTGATATGGACCATATCACCTTGAGATGTGCCGATACATTCGATCATGATTCCAGTCAATATTACCTAGCTCAAGCTGAAGGGCTGCATGGTTGGCTTTGCGGAAATTAAATTTTGGGAAAAAAGGAGTGCGCTTGGACTGAGGTGCAAGAAAAGATATATGAACCTCAAGCGGAGGATGATGGGGATCAGGTTTTACATATTCGCAGGGGGACTTTGAGATCGAGCAGATAGAGGCAGGATTGGTAGTAAGGATGAAATCGAGAAGCTGGTTGTTTGCGTTTGGGATCGCATTTAATTGCGATAGGGAGCAAAGCGATGAAAAAGAAGAAAACGGGATAGAGAGATCATTGAGGGATGTGAGGGTACGAGAGTTTGTGTCCCAACTTAGGCAAGGCATGTTGAAGCCACCACAGAGTAAAATAGTGTATAGAAAGTTGATGCTGGTGAAATAAGAAGAGAATTCTGGAAAAATAAACCATTGTAAACGCGGAAAGGAGCATTGCAAGGGATGTACATGTAAAGCAATACTAAATTTACGGCTTGAGAGATATTAATCAAGACAATGATGCATTCTACTGGAAGTGACGGTGAATAGTCAGAGCAAAGTTTGCTGCCTAATGCTTTATGAACAGCAATAAGTACACCACCATCGTCAGATTTACCTGAAAGCAAACGATCTCTATCAGTGCCGTAGACATCATATAGTGAAAAAATTTCACTGGTGTTGATGTCAGGAGTCAGCCAGGTTTCTGTTAAATAGAGGTTATTTTAATGGCCTCCAGCTTGGTTCGCATGCCACGTACATTAGACATTAAAGATTGAAGCTATGAGAAGTGTTTCGAATATCAAAATTAAGGTTACTATTTGAAAAAAGGTTCAGGGTGAACAGCTTTTGAAGTCTCGGAAGAGAGCACACCACACGACGAAAATTTCTTCTTTTGGTCACCTTGACTAAGCCGAATCTTAAATATCTTTTTGTTAAATTATATATTTGGAGAAAATACAATCAAAAGTATAGTGTCTGGTTTAATGCAAATCCCATGTAGTAGAAAACCCGTGTTTGTTTGTTCTAATCGGAGAAAATTCAAACGGCAATAGCTTCTGTACATTCTATTGAAACTCATAGAGTATAAGGACCTTTTAAATTACAATTAAATATCTACTTTCATCCAATTTAATCATTACTGGACAGTTTTACTGATCCTACTATTATAACACAGTTGAACAAATTTCAACCATTAAGTTATTTGTTATTGGATCTACCTTTCTAATTTAGCTGCTCGTCTTCAGCTATTCATAAATATGTTCAATCAAGTGTTAGTAGCATATACCTTAAATATTGAAATTCGCGAATAATTACCCAATTTTACGCAATATTCTCATTTAAAACGTCCGCCATTCGTTTTACGATTACAGATGTCACCCGTTGAACAAATCGTCAAAGATATTCATCATAAATATAATTCCTGAAACGTTCATGCAAATCCTAGCATATTACCTGTAGAATTTTATTGAATTTGAGGGTGCATTTACGAATTTATTCAAGAATGTGTAAAATTCATATATCACACTATTACCAGTAAAGTTGAGTGGACTTCCACTTCTAACGTATTTGTTGTTATAGTGCTCATAAAGGTGTACATTCATGATTTTTTTTGGATTTTCCGGATAAAAGTTTTCAATCGCGAGGGTAGTACGCCTAAATTTCGTGTATTTTCCCTTCTTCGGACTACCTCGATGTTGATAAAGTAATTGTAAGACCTGTTTTGAAAAGATCTCTAGAAGTCATAACTTCCAACCTTGCACAAAGTTTCATGTCTGTAGCTTCTATAGTTTCGGAGAAGAGCTGCTGTGACATACAAACGGACGGACGGGCGGATGGACAGACGGACACAGGCACCGATTTTAATAGGGTTTTGTATTTTAGTACAAAAAATAAAAAGTAAACGAATTTGATGGGAAAAAATTGTCGCAATTCGTAAAGACAAAATTAGACAAAAAAAGAAAAAAATTTGAAATAAAAACTATGCAGGTAAATGGGAAGCGGACAGAAAACAATAAACTGAAAGCTAAGCACTTTAATGAGTTTTTCTCTGAAATCGGAGTCAAGATAGCAAACAATATAGCGATGCCTATTGTAAATCAATTTGAATTTCGAAACTTACCCATCAATGAACACAGAATATACTTTCATCCTACTCATATGCTTGAAATTTTTTCAATTATAAGCAAACCTAAAAATAAAGGGGGCGGTATTGATCACATACATACCTAAGTTTAAAAAAAATGGCGTCCTACATTACGATGCCATTAGTAAAAATATTTAATAAATGACTGAGCCCTGGTCTTCGCCTAGAATATTTTAAACTTACTGAAGTAGTACCGACGGGTCCTGAGGCAAATAATCGGCGCGAAGCTAGATGGGGACCAATGGTGAATTTGATACAACCATGAGCTCTATGAAATTTTTGACGATACGGAGGTCTAAACGATTTAAGGACCGTGGAAGCGGCAATGGGCTGAACACATGAATCGTACGGACGAACAACCGATACCCAAGAAGGTATTCGTTGGGAGAACTGAAGGCCGGAGACCAGTGGGGAAACCGAGGGAACGCTGGTCTGACTCGGTCAACGAAGACAGTTCATCGCTGCTCGGATTTCGGAATTGGAAGACGCGGTAAATGGACCGAGACAGTTGGAGTCGCTGTTTGCAGGAAGCGAAGGCCCGAGAGGGGCTATAGTGCTAAGAAGAAGAAGAAGAAGTAGTACCGGTACATAAAAGCAGAAGTAAAGAAGTAAGTGGTAATTATCGGCCCATAGCGTTGATCTCAAGCCGGGCGAAGATATTTGAGTTGGTACTGCATGATGATCGGTCTATTTTATCGAGAAATATAATTTAATAAACAAAAAACACAATGTTTCCGTAAAAATACAGGCTGTAAGGAGGCAATTGAAAAACTAAGTGATTTTCCTCCATTGCCATCTTTACGTAAGTAAGCCCACAGCAATCGCTTTTTTAGATATATTAAAGGCTTTTGATACTGTACACCACAATATATTATTAAATAAACTTGAGACAATTGGAAGTTGGGGTATTGCATTGACTTTACTTCAAAATTATCTAACCCATAGAAAACAATGCACAAGAGTTAATGGTACTTTCCGTGAGTATGCGGCAGTAAAATTTCCGTGAGTATGCGGCGGTAAAATTTTAGATCCCTTGTTTTTCATTATATACATATATAGATAGTCTTCTAACAACCTCCAACCAGATTGTTGCCTATGCAGATGATACCGCAATCTTCTGCTTTGGTGACAGTTGGGAGGAGATTACTTATGAAGTATATAATACTTTGCAGGCAGTTCACTCTTGGTTGTGTAGGACTATATTAGCTTCAAATGTGTTAAAAACAAAATATATTGCTTTTGCAAATCAAATTCAACACATACCCACTCAAATCTTAATCTTCATAAATGAAACACCAGTTCAAAGAGTAGACAATATCAAGTATCTTGGCATATATTTAGACTCGGAATTGACTTGGCGAAATCATTTGATTTGATTAGTTGGAAAACTCCGATATATATTATATATATATTTTCGAGTAAAGCGCATTCTTCATAAAACCCGATTAGTGTCAATTTACTACATTTGTTACGCACTCTTTAATAGTATTGTATCTTATGGAATAACCGCTTGGGGGATGCTTATGAAACTTATATAGCTAATTTAATAAAGCTGCAAGAAAAAATATTTAAATTAATTTTCCTCGAATATCTCACTTCACAATATCAATTCCTTAAATCAATATATTGTATTTAAACAGTAGAAATATAACAAGAGAGGGAAGCACTGAACTACCAAAAACATCGGGTGAAACTGGTAGGAAAAATATCAGATTTATTTCATGTAAAGTTTTCAATCAATCAGTATGGCCTTTGTACCTTTTGTGGCCAGATTTCACTGTTCCAACTTCTCCTTGAGCTCCGATATGGTCAATTGATCAATTTTCAGATGACAATTTCCAGGCATTTTTATTTTTTTTTTGCTATTTTTCCACCAGTTTCCACGTTAATTTACACTATTGTGCACTTTAAAAAGGTTTAAACGTTTTCACTTCCAAAATTTTCTATCCCACTTCTGACACCACTGTCGCGTGTTATGGTTCGCGGTCAATAATTTTAATGTTCCGGGAAAGTGAAAACGCAATGTCTTTTAAATTAAATTAAAAGAGTTTATTAAATTACTTAAAAATGCACAATCACTTATTTGGTCTATTTCACAATTTTAGTTTTCACTATTAAAATCTAACTTCCACTCCATAAATTTCGATCGCAATTGTCTTCTAAGATCACTTCACAATCACCGAAAATCACTTTTCTATTACTCGAACAATATCGGTTTCCACACACGTTTTTTTCTATCGCGGTTGAATGAATGATCCCTCCATTCATTCAGCTCGCCTTTATATAGGGTCTCCGTCCGTTCAATGCATTTCTCGTGCATTGGCGAATGTTCTGCCGAGAGGTATCTGCTATATTCGAGCAGATTAATGAATGGAGCAGTGACTCACTTCCAAATGTTGATCATGCTTGGTGGGTTCTCGTGGTTTCGAGTAAATTCATTTTGTTGATGTTCTTAATGGTTGCGAAAATAATTGCGACAGTAGCTCGCAGAATTCTTTGTACATGTAACAATATGTTACCTAGAGAGTTAAAAAAATTGAAGCAAATAAAACAAGTTGGGTAGACAGACCTATGCTCATATCAGAAGGGGTTTGTACTCAACTTACAAAATGCAGTAACCAGCAACGAATAAAATCGAGAAGCACGTCATGTTCGAGGATCATACTTTTATTAACAAAGTTGAAAGAATTTTGACTTCTGAGGTATTTGTTAAAGTTATACCCATAAATATCACGCTTGATAATTTTTTCAGATTTTTTAGATCACGGGTGTCCATTCGCGAGGGAGGAAACACATTTTTCATGTATTCCCCCCCCCCCCCCCCTGTGCCCCCACTGAAGCAAAAACTGTCAGTTTAAGAACTGTTTTGAAAAGCTCTCATAGAGAACTTTCATTTGATACTCATATCGGCTACCTTTCATGAAATTTTTTTCAGGGGCCACTCCTTTGTACTGTAAGCTTCGATTCATGGCCTATTTTTTCGAATCCTAGAATGGCTAAAAAGCCCTTTTGCTAGGAGTTCTCTCCTGCCTCTTCGACTTGTTTCAATTGTATGTAGTCATCCTCATGATATCTATCATTCCTGAAATTTTCATACAAATCCGAGCAAAGCTGTAGTGTCTAAGTCGGTAAAAAGCGCATATGGCTCCATAGCCATATGTTTCCATAATAATACAGGGCACATTGTTCCATAGTAATACAGGAAAATTCAAATCGCTATAACTTCGTTAAATACTATTCGATCTTTATGAAACTTTCAGAAACTACCAATCTTATAAAAAGTCATCTGTCTTTATTGAATTTAAGGGTACCATTTAGATTTTATTCAAGAAAACATAAAATCGATAAATCATACTATTACTAACAAAGTTGAGTGAATTTCGACTTCTCATGTATTTGGTGTTGTCGTACTTATGAAGGCCTACATTCGTGATTATTTTCAGATTTCGGTCCAATCGCAAGGGGGGTATGCGAAAAATTCGTACCTTTCCCCTTCCCTTGCCCCCCTCGGTACTCATAAAGCAATTTTAAGACTTGTTTTGAAATGATCTCATTGAGACCTTTCCAATGACACCCTACTTGACTACCAATGGTGAAAAATTTTTTTTGAGGGGTCACCTCCCTATATGGGGAGACCCCCCTTAAACCCCTTTGAAAAAAATTTCCAACCTTGAACTTTCAAGAAGTCACTACTTCTGACCTTTCTACAAAGTTTCATGGCTGTAGCCTCTTCAGTTTCGGAGAAAAAGTGCTGTGACATACAGACGGACGGACGGACGGACACAGGTCGTGATTGCAATAGGGTTTTGTATTTTAGTACAAAACCCTAAAAAATATGGCGGCAAATCGAAAAACACAATAGCCATAGAAGTTTTCTAAGCTCGATTCATGGAACATATGTATGGGCCTAGTTTTGATGTTCAGAAGTCTTTGTATAAATTTCAAATAGTGTTACAATACCCTTCTGAGAGGAGCACTCTCTTGCTACTTTTACTTGTTTCTTTCGAAAAATTTATTCTTCTGGTATTGAAATGAATTCGCATGCGGAAATAGTCTTCTGCCGTTCAGTTATTTTATCGTAAAGTGTAATTTCGCTGGTTACTATACTCGTATGTTTCAATTTGGGAGTCGATTTTTTTCTTCCTCAGCTCACAATTGTGATTGGAGAGTATATTCGATCGCTGGTGATTTAATTTTTTTATTGTTTTATTGATTTGATTATGGTGTTACTTTGGTTAGCACAATTATGCTAAATCACCTGGAAATTGTGTCCGTTTTCGTCGCTATACACAGTAACTTAAGTATTATTGTATATTTAGGTTTGCATAATTTACTACATATATTACATCAGCTGATTTCCTCTTTGATGTTGTGGGTCTTGGATAATGTTTATTGGGAATTTATAAATATCCCATCTAAGACTTCAACCAGAGATTAAATCTGATCAATTTTGCAGAACTTCAGGCGCTTTCAAAAACACAAAAATGGAAAGAAACAAACGAATTGGTTGACTTCGAATGATGAACATCGGGATCTTCGTTGAATTGAGTTAATTTTCTAATACAGCTGGTGTTCGATGTTAATGTGATATACGGACAAACATGAATACCGCCTATTATATTTGAGCACTTGGTGCAAAACATAGGCCACAATAAACGATGAATGGGCGTAATAATGATAGCAAGGAATGGGGGATTTCAGCAATACCATTTTAGTTTAGTTACGCTCGCAAATTTGAAAGTGGATTTGAGTAAATAAGTTATTTTGACTAGACTGAAGAGCAAGGACATAATTAACAAGTATATTACATAATTTAATACCAGAACGAATAAAGCTTTAAATTTATAAAATTCTTTTGTTTTGCATAATTATTTATTCATATCCCACTTTATCTCATATAACATACCACTTTACTCCATATACTGGGGAAAATGCCACTTTTAATATTATGGTTCTTGTACCTTAAATTTAAAGGTAAAATCATGCAATAATACCAATGGATGGAATGGATAAACCTTCTATGCCCGGATTGAAGGGCCCCCTAACCTTAAAGACCCCACTATGCCCTTTCTCTCGTACTTCTTTTGGATTTTTTCGAATTGTACCAACCTATGTCATGGCGCTTTTTCAATTGACAAGAAAAATGATGTGACGTGAAAAGCTTGACACAAGTTACATTTCAACCATTCAAACTTAGATAAAAACAAGTTGGGTAGACAGACCTATGTTCATGTCAGAAGGGCTTTGTACTCAACTTATAAAATGCAGTGGGTGGCCTACTAGATGAAACGGGTGGGTGAACAACTGGTTGGTGATCACGAACAGCATGACAGACTGGTGTTTGCGATGATTCGTATCGAAGATGTCGTGATAAACAGTTTCGCAGAGAGCCATTCCCATCATTCTTATATTGAATTTTGTTATCATTACAATCCCGCATCAACATCACTATATTAAATAAATATCTCTTTATCGAATCAATATCATTATTATTATTACAATCCCACAGTTTAGGGGCTCAACCGATATCGAATAATTAATTAATCGGATAGGTCATATAATATAGGGCATTGATATTCAGACCCGCGGGCAGTGTGAATTCAGTGACAATTGAAGTAAACAAGTTGGGTAAACAGACCTACGCTCATGTCAGAAGGGTTTCGTACCCAATTTCTCAGAAATGCAGTCACCAGCAATAAAAAACGTCAAGAAATACGTCAAAGAGATATGCACGTTTAGAAGAAAATCCATTGTTTTTCTACTTTCAACGGTCGCCATTTTGTTGCAAACCAACGAAAATCACTCAAATCATGAATTCTCAAAAATATTAATGTTCTTGACCTTATTGGAAAATTTCAAGAAGATCAAGTCAAAACTGGAATCCCTGATTCGATGGAAAGTCCATAAAATACTAAAATCATGTGTTATTGTTGTTGTGATTATAGAAATTTCAAACGGCTATAACTTCCGTGTATATTATTCGATTTACATCAAACTTACAAAGTTTCAGGAGCTTCGGTAGGACTACGTAAATATCGAATTTCGTTCAGTTTAAGGGTAGCGATGCGATTTTCGGGGAAAATGAGAAATTTGGATATTATACTTATTTTAACAAAGTTGAACGAATTTTGACTTCTAAGGTATTTGTTGTTATTATACTCATAAACACCTACCTCCAAACTTTTTTCAAATTTTTTGGATTACTGGTGTCCAATCGCGAGGGGGGAGGGTACACAAATTTTCCGGGTATTTCCCCTCTCTGCGCGAAGCAAAAGTGTCAAATTAAGATCTGTTTTGAAAAGTTCTCATCAAGACCTTTCATTTGATGGCCATATCGGCTACCTTTAATGAAATTTTTTTTTCGGGGCCACGCCCCTATATGGGGAGACCCCCTTAAATACTTTATAAAATTTTTTGTATTTGAACTTTGAAGAGAGCACCACTTTACATCTGCTCACAAAATTGATGTTTCTAGCTTTAGTAGTTTGGGAGAAAAAGTGCTGTGACACACGAACGGACGGACAGACGGACAGACAGGTCGCGATTTTAGTAGGGTTTTGTAAAATTATTTTACCAAACCCTAAAAAGGGCAGTGATCCTGTCAAATAGAAAGTTAACACTTGGTGACTAAGTGTTGGATAGTTTGACCCATCAGCGAACAAGAGCGTCGAGTATAGCTGTGTTGCATAAAGTCGTTTTCGAGAGGGATGACGGTAGAAAAAATCGTAGACAATTACGTGAGCTCGGTGGGTTTAAATTTAAAGGTGGAGACAGTGAAGAATGGGGAAACAAAAGAAAGTATATTCGGGATCATTTCGACGAAGTACAGTTAGAAACGGTAAGTGAAATTTTATCGGTAAGTGCGAAACAGAAAATATAAGAGCAGTTAGCTGTCCAGCTGTTCCGATGTTTGAACGATCTTAAGGTGTTAGAAATGGAAATTGATGAAGGGCGAGAGATCGAGGGCTGAAATTTGAAGGCAAGTAGCGACAATGACGACAACACCAGCAAACGACCGCAAGGAGTGAGGGAGGAACAGAGGAGTCGAGCTGATGGCGAACATAAGGAAATATTGTTGCTGCGAAAACCAATGAGCATTAAACAGTTGCACATAAACGATGAATCAGAGTCGGATGACGAGTTGGGCAATCCACGTTAGTGAGAATGATGAGTTCAATCACAAACAATAAACGTAGCATGAAAAATTCCCAACAGCGTAAGACGGTGAATGTAAGCGAGAACGACAAGGATGAAAAATCAAACGGCGCGTGGGCTGATGGTGACTGTAAGGCGGGCACTATGACAAAGTGTAGTTTCTCGTTTCGAGACGTTGAAGATATTCGTACATTTGATTGCAGTGGGTACTACTCAATTGAGAATTGGGTGGCAGATTTCGAAAAAATCGCTGAGATGTTTGGTTAGAACGAGCTTGAAAAATTTGTGTTTGCTAAAAAATCGCTCCGCGGCGATGCCAAAACATTAGTACAAGGTAAAAGAGGAGTGCAGTCGTGGATTGGCCCACGAAAGTTGCTGCAAACGGAGTTTTCGATGAAAATTAGTGGTGCCATACGACATCGGGCGTTGAGAGAACAAAAGAAGGAGAGTTCCGAGTCAATGGTGGAATATGTGTTAGCAATGCAGGACATGGCCTCTCGTAGTGATATAGATGAAGCGTCACTGGTTGAGTACATAGTTGAAGGGATACGAGACAACAACATTAACAAAATTATGCTGTATGGAGCTGAAGACGTAAAGCAGTTGAAGAAAAAGCTGAAAGTATACAATTACATATAAGTGAAAGCAATGACCGTAGCCGATTAAGGGTTGTGGCTGCGAGCTGATACTATTGAGCTGAATAGCACAAAACCGAACAGTGGAGCTGGTATTGCAGTAAATAAAAAGTATTGTTTTAATTGTGGGCCAGCCGATCATATAAGAGCTGCATGCGCTTTCCCTACAAAGTGCTTCACGTGTGGTGAGTCGGGACATATGTCCAAGGAGTTTCCGTTAAGCCAAACCCCTAAAGTGTTGAACGTTGCTGAAGTTAAGTCCGTCGATAATTCGCCGGGGTTGAAAAATGTGTCAATTGGAGGAGTTTAAATAAGAGGACTTATTGACATGGGTGTGACGTGAATCCAATTAAGGAAAATGTGCTGCATACGTTACCAAATATTCAAATTGAACCAGCTGTTTGCTCATTTCTTGGATTCGGGGGAGTTTCCATTACTGTGAAAGGAAAGTTTCTGGCTGATGGCGTGGTGGATGAAATTAAGATGCCATCATGGTTATACGTCGTGTCAGATGGGGTCCTGAGTGTTGATTGCATGCTGGGCCGCGGAATTGCTGATGTTGCTGATATAAGGATTAATAGGGACAGGGTTGAAAGTTGAAGACAAAGCAGTTATTATGTCCGTTACAATATTAGAAGACGACGTTTTACCCCTAGAAGTAGTACCGCGGGAGTATCAAAATGAGGTGCAAGATTTAATCGAATCATACAAGCCGCACGTTGCATCGGAGCCACCGTTTAAGATGCATATTAATCTGAAGTCGGCTAGATATTGTTGAGCAGGAGGCACTCAAGTCATAGATTTCTCAATGGCTGATGGATGGGGTTATTTGACCATCAACATTGTCGTACGTTAGTAGAGTAGTCACCGTAAGGATGAAAGACGGTATGCCGTGAGTTTGCGTTGACTACATTACATCTGAATAAGAAGTTCGTTACATAAATTTCCCCGACTCTATTGATAGAGGACGTCATCGACAAACTGCAAGGCGTATGTATGTTTATAACAATTGACATAGAAAACGGACTCTTTCATGTAGCAGTCGATGAATCAAGTATTAGATATGCGGAATTTATCACCTGCAAGGGGCATTTCGAGTGTTTTGCAGCTTATTAACTTTATTTTCAACCCGCTGATTCACAAGGGAATCGTGTTGACATACATGGATGACGCCATAGTGCTGGTCAAAGATGAAGAAGAGGGCGTGCGATGCTTGAAGTACGTGTTGGAAGTGTACACGAAGCACGGGCTTTGGATCAAATGGAAAAAGTGCCGAAATTGTAGCACCAGATCAACTTTTTGGGACACCGGATAGCAGATGGAACCGTCAAACCAAGCAAGCAGGTTGTCCGGGCAGTAACAAAATTTCCACAAAATATTAAATCCGTGCAGACCTTCCTGGAATTAACCGGGTACCTGAGAAAGTTCGTATTAAATTATGCGTTGACTGCTCATCCGTTGTCAAGCCTTTTAAGGAAAGACGTGCCGTTCCGTATGGAGTCTTCTCAAATAGATGCAGTACCACAGTTGAATGCTATTACTAGTCGCCCCATTTTAAAAATTTGTTGGCGAGGAGCCAAAACAGAGCTGCATACGGACTTTTCAGCCAGAGGCTTTGGAGCTGTGTTGTTAAAGCGAAGCGAAGATCAGCAGTTGCACCTTGTATACGATTATAGCAGCAAAATCACTAGTGCTGACGAGAGTGCTCATAGTTACTATCTGCAGATCAAGGCTTTCAGAAAACTCAGACACTATCTATTGGGAATTCATTTTAAGTCAGTCACTGATTCTGGTGCTTTTAAGCAGATGATAGAAAAGAAGGAGTTGCCACTAGCAGCTTTAAGATGGGTGATTTGTATTCAAGATTTTGACTTTGAAATGGAGCATCGAGCCGGAAGTTGCCTCCTGCACACTGATGCATTAAGCTAATTTCTCACGATGATATATTTGATGCGAGATAAATTCATAGTCAGGTTGGAGCGAGCACAAGCGAGAGATCCGCATATCGAAGCTGTTAGCAAAGTGCTGGAATCCAATCCAAATTACGATGGTTACCTGTTAAAGGGATCATTTCTGTCAAAAAAGTTGATGGAAGAGAGCTGTTATGCATATTAAGAGCGATGGAACCAGAAATGATTCGAACAGTGCACAAATGGAATTATTTTAGCGTACAAAATACGTGGTTCTAAATTGAGAATGAATACCTCATCTTGAGTTTGAAGAAGAAGGTGGGGAGCTGGATTCAGAACTGTGTTTGGTGCATTCTAGCAAGTCACAAAGCCGGAAGTCAAGAAGGGTTGCTTTTTTGTCTAGACAAGGGTGATCAACCATTAGATACTCTTCACGTAGATCATTTGGGTCTAATAAACGCAACCAGTAAGTCATACCGCTATATTTTCACTGTTGTACATCCTTTTTTGAAATATACTAGGCCGCTTCCTGAGAAAATGTTGTCTACCGATGAAGTCTTGAGGAAGTTCGTCGAGATCCAGAGAAGCTTTTGGAAACCCGAGATGGTTAATCAGTGATCATAGGGCTGCCTTTATGTCCGTAGCTTTTAAAGAATTCTGCGACCGGGAGAACATACATCATGTGCTAACAACCACTGGAGTGCCACGTGGGAATGGGCAGGCTGAATGAGTCAACGCCAATATAGTGCAAGCGTTAAAGAAGCTGGCTATCCAGCATCCTGAGAAATGATTCAGGTATGTGGACCATTTGCAATTCATGCTGAGACTGACTTCTATCTGACCCAGCTTTTGAGCGGGCACGGGTGTTTTCAGTCGTACCTACACAAGATCGGTAAGTCACGGTCTCCCGACTGTCGGTTTTGCTCAGGAGAGGAGAACAATGCCTGTCACACATTTTTTGCGTGTACAAAACGGGTCAGGCTGCGAAGGGAACTTTACAGAGAGACGGGGGAGCACACCCCGGATAATATAGTTGCGGTGATGCTCGAATCGGTTGACAAAAAGAACCAGGTGGCACATTATGCTCGGGCAGTCCTAAAATATAAAAGGGACTCACAGCAGCCGGGGGCGCTGGGGCTGGGGGATCGCTCTTCTGGCAATTCCTCTTCCCCTCTCCCCTCCCATTAGGAAAGGGATTCCCCAGCTTGTAGGCGCTCCACGGCGTAACAAAACGAGACCTGGCCCGAAGTTATGTGTCAAACGGTTCCAGGCTGGGTTCTCAGGTTGACAGGAGAGGTGTTTAGTGGGTAATCCAGTCGCGCATGGGAGTCCCACACTCTGTGCATAAATAGCATTCACCTCCCTACCACAAAAAAAAAAAAAATTTACGCTGAACACAAGTTTCTATAGATCTACTCCAAACAGTAGCTTGAACGGCGTAGTTTAACGCCGTTCAAGCTACTGTTTGGAGTGAAAGACGGAGGTGCAGAATATATTGTCATTCAACAGACGATAGAGGAACTACACGTGCAACATTTTAATGCCGAGAGAGACCAGGGACGAAATGAAGCCAGAAAACACATCCAGAAAATCAAAGAGGAGACCCACCAGCAGTGCAATAAGAGGCATAAGGTAGAAAACTTCTACAGGCTGGGAGGCCTTGTGGCTATAGAAAAAACGCAGTTTGTTGTCGGTAGAAAGCTAGGCAGTGAGTTTTTGGGTCCGTACCAGGTTGAAAAGGTGAAATCAATGAGCGATACGATGTTGTGAAAGCCAGTGCTGATGCCGAGGGTCCGAAGTTAACTAGTACAAGTGCTGACCACATAGACCAAGAAAATTGCCACCTCTGCACTACATGTATATGTTAATCACATTGAAACTTCGTTAATGTCGAATCAGACTCGTGCGTTCTGGTCGCATGTAAAATCTTTAAGGAGTTCTCATCATGTCCCTGATAATTTTAGTCTTGAAGGTGCAATATTGGCTAATCCTAAAAAAATCTAAGTCTAAGCCATAGACGATCCCAAGCCCTTTTGAGAAAGGAGGAGGGAATCCCTTGTTTGCCCAACCAATAGCTTCCATGATTCCTCATCCCAAATCCCCTCAATTAAATGGTAGTAAATGCTCTCGAGGTGCATATTAGGTTTACTGGTTCCCCAATAATGTAACATTAAATGTCGAGTAATGCTCATAATTGTAAATACATCTACAGATCTGCAACTAAATCCTACTTACACCTCCTTTGTGAGGACGTAAGAGGGTGAAGGGGAATCTTCCGCGTCTGATAATGGAATCGACGTAATAACCATGCCGCCGGAATGGAGGTTGGGCGACGGGCTAACTCCCCAACCCTGGAAAACCTTTAATTGTTTCGAAACCTACAGATAGGCCTCGGAATGGATTGGACTCACGGCAACGACCTCGCAAACGAAAAAAGGACTATGGAATTGAATCCTGGAGTGTCAGATCACTCAATTACCCTGGCGCTGTTAAGGAACTTTTACAATAGGCCAATCAATATCAATTAAAAATACTGGCAGTCCAGGAAACGACATTCAAGACATGAGATTGCACACAATATTTAAAAGTGGGAAGCCTACTGGAAAACGAGAATTTGAAGCGGCCTTCATTGTGGATAGGGATTTCAAATCGGATGTTATTGATTTTAAGGCAGTCAATGAACGGTTATGTGCGATCCGTATAAAAGTGACACTCTTCAAAATCTGGCTGATTAATGTTCACGCCCCGACCGAAGAAAAAGACGAAGAAAAGAAGGAATCGTTTTACAATCACCTGGAAAGACTGGCCAACTCATTGCCCACAAACGAGTCGCAAAAATAATTCTGGGTGATTTTAACGCTAAGGTTGGCAATGAGCTATCTCATCGGGGAACGACTGGAGGGTATAGCCTCCACGATGAAACAAATGACAACGGCCAGCGCCTGATTGACTTTGCATGTAGCAGAAACCTAGTCATACGTTTGACTTGTTTTCCACATCGACGAATTCATAAAATGACCTGGGTATCACCAGATGGCAACACACAAAACCAGATCGATCATGTTCTGACCCAACAACGTTGGGCCTCGAGCATAGTTGACGTCCGTACATACCAAGGAGCCAATTGTAACTCAGATCATTACTTGATCAAATTGAACTATCGATGTCGTATGTCAAAGGCATATTCAGCGAAGATCAGCACGCTACAAAAATTTGACATCGAAAGGCTCCAAACGGCGTTTGTGGCCAAAAATTTCACGGAGGCCCTCAACAACCAGCTGGCTCCCATCTTATCACACGCATCGTTAAAGACGAGCAACGAGCTTTGGATGGAAGTGAAAGCGGCTATCAGAACCGTGGTAGAACAGACGATCGGACATCAAACCTGGCGCAAGAGAAATGACTGGTTCGATGATGAGTGCCAGAATGCGTTAGGTAAAAAGAATCGGGCGTACAAAGAATACGTAGGTAGGAAAACCAGGACGAAGAGTGAACACTATGAAAATCTCAGAAGATCAGCGAATAAGATAATTAGGATTATGAAAAGAAAATACTATGACGACCAATTGAGAAGTATAGATGTAAGTTTAGTGAGCAATAACACAAGACAAGCATACAAAGTAGTGAAAAGCCTGGTTATCAGCCCAAAACCACGCTTTCTCGTGATGAAATCAGTAATATCATCACTGATGAAACCAAGATTAAGGAAAGATGGGCATCATATTTCAAAAACCTCCTTAATCCTCTGCACAGCTCCAGAACATCGGAGCCTATAGATGTCTGCGGAGAGCTTACATTGGCCCTCCAACTCTGGATGAAGTTTGTTCCATCATCAAAGCCCAAAAGAATAATAAAGCGCCGGGCATTGATGAGAGTTCAGTGGAGCCCATCAAATATGGTGGCAGTAGTGTTCATCAAGCTATTCACAGAGTCATCCAGTATATTTGGCAACAAGAACATATGCCGAAAGAGTGAAGCCAATCAATTATATTCCTTTTCCACAAAAAAGGTGACAGTCTACAGTGCGAAAATTATAGAGGCATATTATTACTTTTGACGGCGTATAAAATATTTTCTAAAATCTTAGAAAATAATATTGGATGATATGCCAACAGTATTATTGGGGTGTATCAAGGTGGTTTTAGGGCAAGTAGATCAACCAGGCCAATTGTTCACAGTCAAGCAGGTACTTGAAAAATTCTGGGAGTTCAACATAGACGTACGCCAAATTTTCGTTGACTTCAAGCAAGCATACGACAGTATTGATCTAACGTACTGTAGCAAATAATGCTTGGTTTCGGCATCCTAGCCAAATTAGTCCGTCTTACCAAAATGACAATGACGTCGATGACCTCCCAAGTCCGCATCAATAACCAACTCACCGATGCCTTTGGACACAAATATCGGACTACAGCAGGGGGATGGGCTGGCCCCATTGCTATTCAATTTGGCTCTGGAGTACGTCATACGGAAGCTACCTGTCGGTACGTGAGGTACACTACTATACAAGTCAAGCCAGGTATTGGCCTATGCGGGTGACATTAACATTATTTCACGGTCACGAACAACTGCCAAAGAACTCCACATCGAAGCAAAACTAGTAGGGCTACAAATCAAAAAAAAATAAAACAAAGCTCATGACGCAGTCGAGGAAAAATACCCCAAATACACAAAATATCACGCTTGGTGAACACAGTATCGAAAATGTTAGCAAATTCGTGTATTTAGGCGCCAAAATAACGAAAACGGACAATGAAAGAGACGAAATACGCTGAAGAGTACAGCTCGCAAATCAAATATTTTATTCAGTATTGACGATCTTGAAGACCAGCTGCATACGCAGGAAAACAAAGCTCCAAGTATACAAATCTGTGATAAGACCTGTGTTATGCTATGGGTGTGAAACATGGACCCTAACCCAAGCATCCGCAAATATATTGAACGCTTTTGAGCGACGGGCCTGAGGCGAATAATCGGAGCGAAGCTATACGGGGACCAATGGCGAATACGATACAACCATGAGCTGTATGAAATTTTTGACGAACCGGAGGTCTCAAGGATTGTTAGACGGCGGAAGCTGCAACGGGCTGGACACATGAATCGTATGGATGAACAACGGGTACCCAAGAAGGTATTCGTTGGGAGAACTGAACGCCAGCGGCCAGTAGGGAAACCGAGGAAACGCTGGTCTGACTCAGTCGACGAAGACAGTTCATCGCTGCTCGGATTTCGGAATTCGATGGCATGGTCGACGGACCGAGACAGTCGTAGGTGCTAATTGCAGGAAGCGAAGGCACGAAAGGGGCTGTAGTGCTAAGAAGAAGAAGAAGAAGAAGAAGAAGAGGAAGAAGAAGAAGAAGAAGAAGAAGAAGTCTTCTCCTTTCTTTAACCAATCTTGCCCTGGTTCTGATTGCCTTCCAAATTTTCTAGCAACATTTTTATCTTCTCCACTTTTATGACCCCTATATCAGTTACGTGTAAATATACTGACACTAGCATCCTCTTAAGGCCACTCTTGAGTACACGGTGTACCTTCGTACTCTTTCCAAAAGGATTGTCTCCTTATTTAAGGGAATGCGGAGGTCTGGCTGAGTTCTTCCCTTCAGCATATTTAATCTAAATTCCGTTGTACCAAATACCAGTAGACTTCTATATACAGAGCTTATGTTCTTCGTGTATGGATGTCTCGTCCCGTTTCGTGTAGACGTCATTTCTGACGGGGTGCAAATTTTCAGATGTTACGAAGAAGCAAAACTATTTATGAAGCTAGTAGATGGCGGCATGAAATTCGCGCGGCAAACTTCTGCAAGTAGAAGTTTACACATGCAACCACTATATCAGTTACGCAACCACCTGCGCGCGTTCACAGTGACCGCATCGGATGCACGTGAGTTTTCTTAGGATATAAAGGTTTTATTATAAGATTTAATTAATAAAACTCTTTAATATATAATAAACTATTTATTTAAGTGGAAAAAGACATAATAACAAAACATAATCTTCTCATAAATGTGAACAATGGAATTGCTGGCACATTTTAACTAAAATTATAACTATACTTACTTAATGAGATCTGAACAAAATATTAAATCAAATTTATACTTTTTTCAAAGAATCTAATAATATTCTAATGACATCAAAAAATAAAAATATAAAAAAAATTAAAACTTCGTGAAAATTGCAAGGGGTAAAGTTTTACAATTTTTCACGACAATTTTTGCACATTTTGTTAGAACATTCCACACATATAGTTTTTTTACAGACAAAACACAGATGAAATGTTTTTATTTTCTTCTTGGGATCATAAGTTGAATACGTTTTACGTGTTTCAAGATGATCAGCTACAGAAACAGTAGGCAATTTGTCTTCTATTTTCAAGATCCGGCGAATAGAAGTTTTGATATCATGAGGAGTGTGCTCGTTATTTTCTAGACGTATCATATGTGGCCTAGTCAGTTCTTCTGCTAGCTGTTTAATAAATTTAAATCTACTTCCAGTTTTTGCCTGATTTTGTAAGCTCATGACGTGAGTATTGGAAGCTGATACGTCTAACAGCCGATAAAAAATGCACAAAGGCCATCTTTGCGTTCGTCGCACTCTGCTGTAGTTTGAACGCCTTTGATCCAGTAAATCGACGCCAATTTTCGTGTCATTATTTCGGGCTTTTTTGTATTATCATCCAAGTTTGCTGTATGGTGCATGCTGGAAATTAACACCACAGCACTGTTTTTTCTTGGCACAAAAGATGCCAAAGTAATATTTTTAGCAAAACCAAAAAGCCGATTTGGTTTGAATTCTGGCGGAATTTATTTTTTTAATTTTTTTTTAAAATACCCACAAGAGATAACTTTTTTCTTTTAAAACGTCGACTAGTTCAACTGAACAAAACCAATTATCAGCAGTGATGTTTCTATTTGACCCTTCAATTGGGGGTATGAGACGTAAAACTGCTTGAGTAGGTTTTGAAAATCGAGTTTGTTCTGGGGTTAAATTGGTCCGTCCGAGCCTTTTCCTAAATATATGTAAGCATTAAGTAAATACCCATTTCGGGCATCTGTAAGGCACATAATTTTTAAGCCATATTTAGCAGGCTTCTTTGGCATAAACACCTTAAAACGACAATAACCACGGAAAGCTACCAGCATCTCATCAATACAAGCACAGGTTCCAATGCTGTAAACTTTTTGGCAATTTTGAATAAAAGTGCTGAATAGCTCGGCAATTGGTGCAGAAATATCAGTCTCTTGCGTTGCGCTCTTGTTTCAGTATTATTGAAACGAATTGCGTTCATCAAAATCTCGAGTCTATTTTTACTTAGAATGCACCGATATATTTCTCTTTCTGACCCATCAGAACTATACCATGACGTATACTGTTCCCGGTTTTCTTTAAAAATAGCTGTATAGAATAAAAAACCAATAAATGCTTTTAACTCTATGAGATCAACGTCATGAACACAGCCTTGCTTTTTATACTTTGGTCGTAACTCTCTTATTTTTGCATTGGTATGTACCACTATGTTTTCAAGCATCTCATCTGTAAACAAAAGGCTCCATAGATTGAGAGGTATTGTAGAATCATTGAGAACGTTGCGAGAGGCCGATTTAAGTCCTTGAGCTTCCAATACAATGTTATGCTGCTGACTTCTAGTGCGACTTGCAATTGGTACAGAAGACCACCAAAACGATTTTTAAATAGTTTCGATTTCTAGTCTGGAGCTGTGACAGAGGTACTTCGTCTTCTTAGGAAAATTCCTCCACTGACATCCTACTCACAGAAAAGTAGAAATACCACCCTCAGGTAATCCATCGGCACTTTGTTCATCAGAAGACGACACTTGCAGGCAGTCATCAGATTCACAGTCTTCTAAAATGACAGGAACTTCCAAATTATTAGGTTCAACATCACTGCAAGTTTCAAGAGTTTCTTCCACATCCGACAGTTCTTGTTCTAACAATCTCAAAATATTTTCGTCGTCTAAATTAATTTTTATCCTAAAACAATAAACATGAATGGTATACACAAGAATCACATAACTACCTGCACGCGGTCACCATGACCGCTAACAAAATATTTTTGCTCACCCAAGCCAAACGCGCGCACGTGTATCCTTCGGAGCGCATACGCGACACTAAACCGCCAACAGAAAAGGTACACAGACGCACACTAGCACGCGATAACGGATTTCGATGAAATTCAAATTCAAAAAGTCGTTGCGGTCACCATGACCGCTGGCAGGTGGTTAAGGGTTAATTTGAGTTTGTCTTGTGGGGTTCTATTCCCAATGGAAACTTACTCACAGTTTTCCTATCTTCATATCTGGTGACCGTAATAGTGTCTCAAACAATCGTCCTATTTCCCGCCTTCGTTGTTTTGGTGAAATCCTTGAAAAGACGGTTCTTGATGTGCTGTACCCACTCATTTTTCCATTCTCAGCAGATCAATAGCATAGTGTTGTCACAGGCAGATCTATCCTCACAAACTTACTTTCTTTTACACATCATATTACAGATGCCCTCGATCAGCAACAACAAGTTGACGTTATTTTTATGAATTCCACTAAAGCCTTTGATTCAGTGGATCACTCTCTCCTATTTGAGAAACTCTTTAGGGTTCACGGTTCCTGTTTCTTTCTATTACTGGCTACTCCCTATGTCCTGAATCGTTATTGTGTAGTTACTTTTAACTCTTCTCTTCTTCTTTTCACCCCAGCTTGGGAGCTTCGTAAGGTTCAATACTTTGCCCAATACTATTTTTACTCTTTGTCAATGGTCTACCTTCTGTTATTACATCTCTCAGTCTCCTTTATGCCGATGAATTTAAGATTTTCAAGTTATTGACTCCCTCTTAGAAGTTTGTATCCTTCAATCCGATCTATTCCGTCTTAGTGACTGGTGGAAATCAAGCCATTTCTCCTTAAACGTTCCAAATGCCATCAGATGACAATCTCCTGTAAAAAATTTCCTCTTCTTTCAACGTATAGGTTTGTTGATATCCCTTTGAGCAATGTAACCTTCTTTAAGAACCTTGATGTGATTTCCGATTGCAAACTGAAGTTTGATCTCCATATTGCTCGATTTATTAAGGAAGCCTCCCATTTGACGGCTCCCAAATTTGGCATATCGATGCTTTTGAGTCGGTTCAACGCAGGTTCACACGGTCTCTGTTCTCCAAATTCAACCTTTCTTGCTCGCTTTATGATCACCGTCTAAATATTTCGAACCTTCCTAACTTCGAGTCCAGACGATCTTTCCTTGATGAATGTCTTTTGTTCAAGCTTCATTATAGTCTTTTACCTCAAAATATTTGCAGGCAAATTGATGCTTTCTACGCTGCTCGCTTTAATAGATCCTCGCTTCAATTTCATGTTCCGTATGCACGCACTCACACCTTCTTCCACTCTCCCTTACTACGCTTACCTTGTATGCACAACGAGTGAAGTCTTGGTCTTCTACCACAGTCTCTTGGCGTATTTAAAAGTTTCATGAAATATCAAGTTCATAAATACTCGTATAATTCTTAATTTTAGATACTGAATAGTATATCTTCTTTCTTTAATTTCCATATTTTGAAATTGTATAACTTTGTATATATTTGTATATATCTATTTAATTGGTGTACCTAATACTCGTAATTTGAGACAACACATACAACGATCATACATGTCAATAAATAATGGTGATTGTCCTTTACAATAATTCAACTTTCATGTCCTTCAAATGGGATTTGATGGAAAGTAAATCCAATATTTCGGGGAAAACGAGATTTCTCTTCTAAGTCTCGTTCCAAAGCTATGCGCTAAAATCTATGAAGAAGCAATTAAAAAATAAATATACAAGTGAAACTGATAGCCTTCTCTCCTCTGGAAGTCACTTAAAAAATTAAAGAAATTTAAAAGATAAAATTTGAGTTAAACCTTTTCAAATCACCTTCTATTGAGAGCGATCCCGATGAACTACATTCTTTGAAATAAATCACTTTTAATTTCCTCAAATTCGAGTTTGGCCAATAAAGCACTCAAATTCTTCAAACCAGTTTTCCGTCGGAAAAATATTCTGTCTTTCCTTAAATGTTATACTTTCCAATTTAAAATTTCAACATCTGTTGCATTAATTACGATCGAAAATTCATTCCATCTGATAATGTGACCTTTGAAAAATTCCCAAAATATTACATCACGAAAATTGAATGGCCATTGTCACCTTGCGGGGGCGAAACCAAAACAAAATTTTCGTTATGCTAATTTCCACGTTACTTTGATCGAAAAACAAAAATTGCATACTCGCATTAGCCATGATCTTCGAATTTGAGTTTTTGCAATTCGATTGTTTCGCGCGATGAATGAAACAATTAACGACGCGAACAAAAAGCTGCAAAGGATCCCCACGGAGTTCCGCTTGCGTGTGTTTGATTGAAGCAATAACATGCTAACTGTATGGCATTGTTGAAGATTCGAATTTATTTCATATTTAAATTTTCCATATTTCGAGAAAAGTTAATCTGAACCGGCTGGGAATGAATTGCCGAAAGATTTTCTCACATCATTTTCTGGCAGCTTATAATTCGATCATTAAGAAAAATTAATAACGTTAGGGTGCATAAATTAGCTTGAATTAGCATGAAATGATTAAAATAACGCCATGTCGCCAGATCAATGCTAATCAACTGTAAAGTGTACGGGGAAGGTGAGCATGGGCGTCATATGGCCACCAAAATTTTTTAACTTCATATACGGATGGCATGCACCTTTTTAATAATTTTTCAGCAAATTTTGATTTTTTAAATCACCTTCTCCGCTACTGATGTGAAATATTTTGTTTTGTAGCCTTATGAGGTGTTTTCTCACCAATAACTGCCACAATCGAATTAATCCCCTATTAAGGGCGAATTCCGAATCAATGATTTCATTGGACAAACAAATCAATACTCGAAGAGGTCTCCAATTGACTAATGATTTCTGATTACACTTTCCGCGCCATCTGCAATGCTGCGCTGACTTGACTTTGGAGGTGACCGAAGTCATTTGTCAAAAATTTGTTTGTTGTTTTTTATCAAAATTTTTTGAAAACACTCTTGAATTTATTTCTATGCACAACAATAATTTATTGCTGACCATTCTGTTAGTTTCGTGCATGCATACATCATTAATTTTGAAAAGCGAAATCTGATATTATTTATTTTCAACAGGAATTTCGATTAATTTTGTTGTTTGCGACATTCAATCATTGAATGAGAATTAGTGTTTAGACTGTAATTTTTGGGTGGACATTAAATTAAGCAATAAATATCTTAACATGCTTTTCGTGTAAATATACTGACACTAGCATCCTCTTAAGGCCACTCTTGAGTACACGGTGTACTTTGGTACTCTTTCCAAAATGATTGTCTCCTTATTTAAGGGAATGCGGAGGTCTTGCTGAGTTCTTCCTTTCAGCATATTTAATCTAAATTCCGTTGCACCAAACACCAGTAGACTTCTATATGCAGAGCTCATGTTCTTAGTGTATGGATGTCTCGTCCCGTTCCGTGTACCGCTGACATGCAGGGACACTGGAAATGCCACCTATGTATTAAAAAAAAAATTTTGAAATGAGACGTCATTTCTGACGGGGTGCAAATTTTCAGATGTTACGAAGAAGCAAAACCGTTTGTGAAGCCAGTAGATGGCGGGATGACAACCTCTTCGTTATCTCTGCCTATACAACTGGTCAAAATGTTCTCAAGTTCATGGAGGAACTCAATTCCTTGTTTGAAATACTTGAATTGAACAGGCTGCATAGTTATTATATTTTTGCTGGTGACCTGAACGCCAAGCATACATCATGGCTAAACGCCACCAATAATCCAAGAGGTGTTTTCCTGAAATTATGGATAACAGAGAACCAAATTGAATACGGGTGCATCCTATATGGGTCGGAGTTCCCAACATACCCTAGGACAAATTCATATTTGGACCTCTGCATTGCTGACGCAAGACTTGAATTCAGCTTTAATAGTCCTCAACGGAAACTGCAGATGCTTCCTTACGATAGCGACCATAACGCAATCGTAATGGAAATCAATCATCAAAGGAATGATTTCTTCCTCATTCCAGTTCAACATAAAAACCATCGGTTGAATTTCAAAAAAACAGACTGGGGAAAGTTTCAAAAGAAGTTTAATCAGGAGTACCAGAAGCAATGTCCTCCTTCTGATGATGGCAACGCTTGCTCAATGGTTCCTAATAACAGAAATCTAACTG
Source organism: Odontomyia ornata (assembly GCA_963969285.1). Lineage (NCBI taxonomy): Eukaryota > Metazoa > Arthropoda > Insecta > Diptera > Stratiomyidae > Odontomyia > Odontomyia ornata. The sequence continues at coordinate 495,578,001 of OZ017738.1, forward strand.
ACGATGAAGCTGACGTTGGAAACGATTGAGAAAGTTGTTCCCAAGATTATACATCGAAACAAGATGGAACGATATAAAACACCAACCATTGCAAGATTGAAAAGCCTTCTTCTCACACGCTTCAACAATATTTATCGACGATTTTTGGACTACAACCATCCCTCGTTGGCTTTGTTGAAATTACGCCTGAAGAATGTCCGGAACTTAATCCGTTCATACTTCTGGAGTGAGGTCAGCAATCAATGGGCGGAAAAACCGAGGGGTATTAGCCCACAGGACCCAGATGGCGTTTTCGCGAAAGTGAATAGCTTATTCCGCAAGAAGTCTCGAGTGAAGGTATCGAATCTTGAAGTCGCTAGTGATGAGATAAATCTTCTTGACAGGGCTGGTATTGAAATTGATAGTACGACTCCGGATAGAAATGGAAACAGGATTATATGTGATGGATTGCAGGAACTTGTCCTGATTGGAACACATTTTGAATTGGTTCATCTGCCAAACCCAGAGAGAAGGAATGAAATATTTTCGGAGGTCGTTGAAGCAAAAGTTTCCGACTTCAAATCAAGCCTGAACGGCCAATCAATTCTTCATTTCGATGAAACATTAACATCTAACCTCATACCGACCTTGAATCTTATTGATTATTTTGTCAGCTATGAAGACTTGTGTTTCATATTTCGCAGAATAAAAAACAAAAAATCATGTGGTACTGACGGTATTCCAAATATAGTTCTCCGACATTTGCCTGAGGTTGCTATTAGGAATTATTGCATATTGTTCAGCAACATGTTGAACAATTCATATTTCCCAAATGAATGGAAAAAGGCTAAGGTATTTCCGATCTTGAAGAAAGGAAAAGAATCTTCATGCCCTAAAAGCTATCGCCCAATCGGCTTGCTGCCTAACATCAGCAAGGTGTTTGAAGTGATACTCAACAGAGCATTAAACGCCCACATTGAGAAATATGAGTTGATGCCGAATTGCCAATTTGGTTTTCGTGCCAGGCATTCGACCATACATGCAATAACGAAAGTAATCTCAGACATCTGCTGGAAACTAAACAACAAAGAATGTGTTGGAGCATGTCTCATTGATATGGAGAAAGCCTTCGATACGGTGTGGTTAGATGGACTAGTTTTCAAACTTCTTCAGGACAGGTTCCCCAGACACCTTGTCACCATGATGTGTAATATGTTATACGGGAAATCATTTGTTGTAACTGATGGAAATCTGACAACAATGCGCGAATTCAAGGTCTTGAATGGTCTACAGCAGGGAACAGTTACTGCGCCCCTGCTTTTCTCAATATTCATTCGCAAGCTATTGAACAGCTTTGATCATTGGTAGTGTTTGCTGATGATCTGATCATCTATACGGCAGACCAAAAAGCTACAATAGTTCAGAACAACCTTCAAAAAATGTTTAATGATGTGCAGCTCTACACCGACAATTGGCGAATGAAAATCAATGCGCAGAAGTGCGAAACAATTTTGTTTCGGACAACGCTGCAGGGGGCCAATCAAGACCTGAAACATAATTGGAAGGATTTCCACATTATGGCTGGTGAGGGTAGTTCAGAACGGGTTCTCCATAAATCCTGTGTTCGATACCTCGGTGTTTATCTCGATCAGTATCTGTACTATACTGAACATGTCAAAATTATGCTCAGTAAAGCACTAAAAGTATTCATGGCTCTTCGGCGACTCTTTCATTCCAGATACATTGATCAAAAAGTCAAAGTTATTTGTTACAAGACCCTGGTTAGGCCAGTTTTGACATACGGATGCCAGATCTGGTACAACCAGAGTGCTAGTACAATGGAAAGATCAAGAGTTTTCGAAAGGAAATGCCTTCGTGCATGTACTGGTTTGTACAGGAAGCCTGAGACGGATTGGAAGCACTATATATCGCATAGAAAAATTTATCAAACCGCTCAAGTGACAAGAGTCGATATCTTCATATTGAAACTTCTTCGGAATCATATCGTAAGATCTGTAACTGTGAGTGGAAACCCTTGGACTTCACAGCCGTTCCACCCTACAGACGGGTATATTGTGACTTGCCTCACTACTGGCTTCGTTCCTCCTGAAGCATTCGTGTATTTGGGCATAAATCGATATGTTTTTGATTCTGACGGCGTCCCAATCATATATCACATATATCGACGGGCCACCGATAAGAAGATAAAATATCCTCCGAATCTGAGTTCACGAGACCAACAATTCCAATGGAGATACTCATTTGCTAGATTCGTTGAGGCTAGTCGAGCTGAGATGGAGCAATCTAGGTATTGGTGGCTGAATGACAATGTCTAAATTATTCGTGTTTATTTTCTGCTATTGTGCTTTTTCTCGTTACGTAGTTTTTTAGATTCATCTCATTATTGCTACATTTAGTGTTGTTGTTTATTTGTATTATAAATTAGGGATAGGTTTCAGTATAAGGTAAGGTTTTTTTTTTTTTTTTGATTGAACTTATGTAGAATTAGGGTGTAACATATCGTCAGGTTAATGCCAAAACCACGAATGTGCAAAAATTATGTTTTGAGAAAATCGCATTTCAATATTTGAGCTTTTCCTGATACTCAGCTTTAAATAATATAAATAACTTTTCTCTTTAATAAAGTAAATAATTGCTTTATGTTTCACACCCAGTTGTTCATTTTCGCTAATTTCGTTTTTTAGAAGAAATTTGGCACATTCATTGTTTTGGCATAAACTTATTTGATGTTTTAAGAAAACCGATGCATGAATAATCTTTTCAATTCAAATTAATTCATTCAATTTACGTACAAAATATACAATGTTGATGGTTATTTGTGAGAAGATTTAAAAAAAAAACCTATTTATTCATAATCTGAATTTTCGTCTTGGCCTGGTTCTGGTAAGCAATCCCTTGTTATGGCGTTGCTGGGTATTTAGCTGTAAAAATTGTGGTAAGCTTTCGGAATTGTGAGATCCTGGCACATTTTTATCAGATCTTTCTTTTTTGCACTGGAAATGGCAAGGGCTTTGTTGTAAACATTTTGAAGGTTGGCGGCCGTACGTCTTTTTTAGGGTTTTGTAAAATAATTTTACAAAACCCTACTAGTTTCGCGACCAGTCTGTCCGTCTGTCCGTCTGTCCGTCTGTCCGTCTGTCCGTCTGTCCGTCCGTCCGTCCGTCCGTCCGTGTGTCACAGCAGTTTTTCTCGGAAACTACTTAAGCTAGAAACATAAAATTTTTGTGTGTAGGTGTAAAGTGGTGATCTCTTCAAAGTTCAACTACAAAAAAATTTTATAAGGTATTTAAGGGGGGTCTCCCCATATAGGAGAGTGAACCCCCGAAAAAAAATTTCATTGAAGGTAGCCGATATGGGTATCAAATGAAAGGTCTTGATGAGAGCTTTTCAAAACAGGTCTTAGTTTGGCAAAATTTGCTTCGAGGGGCGCACAGGGAGGGGAAATACACGAAAAATTTGTGTCCCCCCCCCTCGCGATTGGACACCTGTGATCCGAAAAATCTGAAAAAAATCACGAATATAGGCCTTGGTGAGTACAACAACAACAAATACGTGAGAAGTCGCAATTCACTCAACTTTGTTAGTAATAGTATGATTTATCGATTTTATGTTTTCTTGAATAAAATCTCAACGGTACCCTTAAACTCAATTGATCTCTCCTGAAAGTTTCATAAAGATTGATTCATATTTAGCGATGTTATAGCGGTTTGAATTTTCCTGTATTACTATGGAACAATATGCGCTGCATTTATTACAACATATGACTATGGAACAACATGCGCTTTTTACCGACTCAGACACTACAGTTTTGCTAGGATTTGCATGAAAATTTCAGGAATGATAGGTCTCATGAATATCTTTGAGAACCGGTTCAGCTAGTGGTATCAGTAATTGTAAAACAAAATAGTGGCTGTTTTAAATGCGAAGATTGAATAATTTTGAGTTATTTTTTCCCAACTTCAACGTTTAAGGTGCATGCCTTGAACACTTGATTCAATTTAAGGAATGACTGAGGATGAGTACCTACAATTAATGCTCATAAGTGAAACAAGTCAAGGAGGTGGGAGAGAGCTCCTAGCAAAAGGGTTTTGTAACCATTCTAGGATTCGAAAAAATTGGCCATTAATCGATGATAACAGTACAGGAGAGTGGCCCCTGAAAAAAAAAAATTCATCAAACGTAGCCGATATGAGTATGAAATAAAAGTTTTCATGGGAGCTTTTCAAAACAGTTGTTAAACTGTCAGTTTTTGCTTCAGTGGGGGCACAGGGGGGAAATACATGAAAAATGTGTTTCCTCCGTCGCAGATGGACATCTGAAATAATTATCAAGGGAGATATTTATGAGTATAACAATACTAAAAACATCAGAAGTCAAAATTCGTTCAACTTTGTTAATAACAGTAGGATCTTCGTATTTCATATTTTCTCCAATAAAATCGTCTTTGACATGTTTCTTGATTTGATTCGATCTGGTGACTGCATTTTGTAAATTGAATACAAAACCCTTCTGACATGAGCGTAGGTCTGTTTACCCAACTTGTTTTATACTAATTTTCGTGACAATGAAATCGTCTTCGAAATTGGTTTTGTAGAATAAAGTGTCTGGTGCATCTTTTTGGTATCGAAGCCAGCAAACCCTCGCCATGGAATGTTAAAGTTAGTCGTAGATGCAACTAATTTAAAATCCATAAAGTCATCATACGTCATACTTTTCACTTCAAAGGGAAATGGATTAGTCCTAGCTAAACGTATTACTTGTGCCCAACCTTCTGGCGTATAAACTGGAACAAACTTTGATTTTTTTTCTATTTTCGAGTGTATGGAATCACATTCCATTTCTGTGTGTCCACTTTCAAAAAACTTATGATCAATAGTTTGCAATTTTGGGTGGGTTTGTACAAGCTTTAAGCACATTGCTGCAAAAATCGAAGTTTTTTGTTGGCCTCCGCATCCATCCGACATCATTCTTATACATTCGGCATTCTTATGGCTAGAAATGTAGTCAAAAATGCAGGTAGATATTTCATTCGCCCCCCCCCTCTTTCCTTGTGTTTCGTCCCAAAGATAGACAAGACTTTTTGATTTGCAAGGTTGTAGATAGCTAAATTGTAGACTGCCAATTTCCGCATGTGGAATATCTCGCCAGTCTGACCTTTTGGCGTAGTTAACACGGCCTTTAAATCAAAATTGAATGCAATGGCATTGGAGTTAAGTTTAGAGACCTCTTTATCCAAATCTCTGGCTTGTCGAGCCAACTCCTTTCTTTCTATATGCCGCTCGTATTGTTCCTTCCTTTCCTCCTTTTCGTCCACACTGAGCGATTTGTACGCTGTGCAGAGCTTACATGGGTCCTTTTTTGGTTTGAAAAACCCTAAATTGTAGGTCCGGAACACTTGTCTGTATTTACCAATAGACACAGGAGTTAAATTCTGTTTCGTACACCTTTCAAGATACATCTTATGCATGATTTGAACATTAAGGGATGCGTCCAAATATTTCCTCCCTGTCGATTTACGACAATAGTGTGACTATACCGCCTGAAAGGAAGTTATTTGCTTTTCTAAAAGCATTGCCTGACTTTCAGTTGATTTATTATGAGGTGGCCGCTTACTACGTTTATCCTTACCAAGGTTGCCTTGTTCATTTGTTTTTGCAATGGTACTTCTGATTAAGGAGTCTCTTATGTTGAGAGTTGATAGAAAAAACTCCCGACAAACTTTAATCTTTTTGCCTTTAACGGTGAAGTAATAATTTACGGTGTAGCTCCTTCATGATTCAGTCAAATGTCGTGTATTTCGGGCTTTAATGTTATTTTCAACATGCTGATTTATAAAACTTCTTTGCTCGTCGATGTTGCGCAGGGCTCGATATTCTGCATACAAACTTTTCCTGTTTTCTTCATCAAAACTATCGCAGTTCCAATGTTTTAATTTATCTTTGCAAGGTGAAGGCAACATTCGTTTACTTGGTTTTTGGATACCTTGCGATCCAATATAGGCCTCACCCCTTGCCCTTTTATTTTTTCTGATATTTTTCTTCCAGGCCTCTTTATTTAGTTTTCTTTTTTTGGGACACTAGTGGACGTGGTTTCTGATGAATTTTCACTCGATGACATACTTGGATGAATAGAAGAACACGAGGCCCCAGAATCACAAAATTCGTCGCCACGATCGTTAGAATTCGAAGGTCCTGGCGAAATTTCCCTAATATAGGCGATCAGAGAAAGATGCGCTGTTACGAAAGAGGTGATTTAAAAGAAAAAAGACTTACGTTACATTTTCCATCAGCCTATTTCCCTTTTGCAAAGATTTCTTTTCTTGCATAGTTGTACCGCATTCTTTAAAATAAAACTCCGAATTTTTCACATCTATTATGTAGATTCTGTAACCGCTGTTTTACTTACCATCTGCACTCAAATAATGAATTGGTTATTTTTGCTTATGAACTAAGGCAAAAAACAACACTCTTCGACTGGCCATTCTAATTAAAACAAATCTTAGCACCCTGAGGCTTAAACTTTAAAACTTTCAAATAGCACAACTATTCACTTTCAAGTTTGCAAAGTAACAGAAGGAATAACAGGTATAATCAGTATCAGAAGTATTACAAGTCAAGCATAAAAATTAACAGGATCAAACATTCGCCAGTATGAATCAGCAAAAGCTATTGATAAAGAAAACTGGAAGTTTTCATTAGACCAAAACAATGAATGTGCACACCCGTGATTTTTGCGTAATGTTTTTTGAAATTTACTTTAGGCCAAAACAATGACACACATTCGCGATTTTGGCATACAGTTTGTTCGAAAATGTCGAATTACATTTTGCAACTACGGCTACAAAAATAGAATATTAAATTTGTGATTTTGGTATATTGTAAATATGCCAATTTTGCATTTAGTTGCATGCCTAACTCAATTCCATTAAAAAAGCACATTCATTGTTTTGGCATACACCCGACGATATTAGGTATAGGATATAAGTTCATTGTTGTGTTAGTAATATAAGTAATTTTTGAATAATGCTAGTTGGTTTTTTCTCCTTTTTCCAATTGAATCAAAAAATATGTAATAATCTTAATTAATTTAACTGATAACGTATAAATTTAGAGAGCCATTCGGGCCATTAAGTTTTTTATAGTTTTATTGCTTGGAATTTGCTTTATGTTCTTTTAAAAATTTATAACGATTGGTATTAAATAAAGCGCTTTTGACTTTGACTTTGATGGCGGGATGACATTCGCGTGGCAACCTGCTGCAAGTAGAAGTTTACACATGCTTTATCAATTTACGATGCTTTGTGACTGGTATACATGCTTGGTGGTTTGGTATGTATGCTTGGATGCAAGCGGCAATTTTGCTGATATGCAATAAATGCTATTGGCGGTGGCGGATGGTACATGATCATCAGTGAATACATAATGGTTTGACGATAGCCGTTCTAGGTCATAACACTGATTCCGTTGATTTGTAAAGGATTGAAGAGGCGGCGTTGGATGATATTTGGTGGATGGTTGATGATTATGAGCGAATGTATAATGGTTCAGGGGTAGTTTTCAACTAACTTGACCGATATGCAGAGGATTGAAGTGGTGACGGTGAATGATCGGCGGTGGTCTTTAACTATCATGAGTGAATGTATGATGGTTTGATGGTAATCGTTCTTGGTTCCAATATTCATTCTGCCCATGTGAATTGAAATAGCTGCATCGGATGATCTTTGGTGGGTATAAAGAACACCGAGAATGTTTACTGCTGTGGTTGCTCCGATCGAGCAAGGGTCGTAGATCCCGAAACAATGACGAACCATCCTGAAGTCCACCAAGAGATAACAGCAGGAAAACAAAGGAGTGACTAGGCAAAAAAGGTCATAGCCACCGTAGCGGAAGTACTGTACTCGGAAACGGAAGCCAATAACCTCTCCCAAAAAAGTTGGTCACAAAGTACAATTGCCGCCCAGTGACAAAGGCTATTGCGGAGAGCGGGGGATATTCTAAAAAGAATAAAATATGCATGCGAGCTGTCAAAATCAGCAAAAGAGTGAGGATTGGGCTGCATAGGGCATTATTGGAGAAGCTGGTTAAAGGCCGAAGAGGACCAGAATGTCAAAGAAGAGCAGGAGGCTAAAAAAGCGTGGAGGGCTAAGCGCAGATAGCTCCACCATCAAACATCAATAAAAGAAAAGTGTCTGCCCCGATCGAAGGAAATCAGATTAGAGGAAAGAGGTAAAGTTACTTAATGGGCGTGGAATGCCAAATCAGGGGTTTCAGTAGTGCTAACAAAAGGAGCGAAGAAAGCCGCAAAGAAACTCCTTCAAAAACTGCCTGAAAATAAAATTTTTAAGGACACCAAACAAGAAAAAACCTGAAACGAAACAGGAGAGAAAGAAGCCCCGACAAAAGCCTCAGCTGGAGAAACTGCTTGTGAAACCCCAAGATGTCTTGTCCTACAATGAAGTGCTGCGGGATGTCAGGGGAAATGTAAGGTCCATAGACACAAGCATTGCCATTACAGCGGTACAACCAACGCGACCGGGCCATATACTGGTTGAATTCGGAGCGGAGCCCCACAATAGGGAAGCATTCTGCGAGGCAGAAAACAAAGTTCTCAGAAAAAGCGCAACTACAACCTCGCTCGAGCCAATGGCAATGATAGAAATAAGAGACACTGACTGCGTCATGGACTTGGCCGATGTAGAAGAGGTCATCAAAAGGGAGTTCGCTAGCGTGGGCAGGATCAAAGCGAGGATGACACCAGAAAACGATAGGGGACAACGCAGGCCCAGCATTGACTTAACCGAAAAGTATTTCGAACAGTTTCTGAAAAAGGGCAAAATAAGAATAGGGTGGGTTGCCTGCAGGATACGGTGGAGAGCAGCGCGTCTTCAATGCCTTGGCTATGGTCATACCAGACAAGTATGCAAAGGACACGATTGGAGTTCCCTATGTTAGAAATGCGGTAAAATGGGACATAAAAGAAAATAGTTTACAAAGAAGGCACATTGTATTCTTTGCAGTGATGCTGATCCAAGACCGGATATTGGGCACGTCTGGAATCAAGGAAATGTCGGGTTTCCGAGGAAGCTCTAGCCAAGGCAGTCAGAATTTCGATGACTTGCAGCTATACCTACACCGCAGAGTAACCGGCAAAAATCGGCTTGAGCAATTTGTGAGGGATGTGGAAGCCGGCATTATACTGCTTAGTGAGCAACACGAGGATAACAGTTCTGCATCATGGTATCCTGGTGAAACTGGTACTGCTACCACCTGGATTCAGAACAGTGATTTCTAGGTGGAGGGTTGTGGATGTAGGGATGGTTTCCTGTGGGTTCGGCACTCAGGGACCACCTTCTTAAGTGCGTACCCAACGCGAACGAATCGATATCATCTTTTCAAGCCAAGCTCAATGCTTTGCAGGGCGCGCTGTCTTAACACTGAAGCAATCAAATGGTATATTATATGCCACAAAAAGATCTGCAGGAAAAACGATCCAAAAATGGTGATTTTCCACCATATTGGTTATGAAGGAACCATACCGGACGTAACATTCGCTTCGGAGTCCTTAGTACGGAGGATACACAATTGGAGAGCATTAGAGGACTACTCAGCCAGTGATAATCAGTGCATTCTGCTTGACATCAGTGATGTTGTCTCCCGACGTCCATGCTCTCAACTTTCTACAATTGGGTGGAATATTGGAAGAATGGACGTCGAGAGGTTCGTCGAGGTGATCAGAGCAGGTGCTCCATTGCAGGGAGAATCACGGAGGATGGAAGAACTGGCAGCTTGAGACGTGGTGAACTCAACTACGAGCATCATCACGACTTCTTGCAACGCTACTATGCCCCGTCGTAAACCCCGGTACGGCAGACTCCACTGCACTGGTGGTCGACTAAAATCACTGAAAAGTGAAGGGGCTGACACAAACGTCGGCATGAGGCTCAACGGGCACGGAACCATGACGAAGCATGCAACGCCGTAGCAGCATATAAGTCGGCCAGGAAATGTCTTTACGAATTGATTAACAATAACAAGGCTCACTGCTGGCATGGTCTAGTGGACAATGGGAACAAGGATCCGTGGGGTCTTGGCTACTAGCTATTTATGCGGAAGCTTGTTGCCCTACGTAAACCTTGCACACATGATATGGAAAAGAAAGACGAAATAGTGTGGACACTCTTCCCCGCGCATCCTATCAATGGTGAAACAGCAGTCGCGTGTCCACTCTTCACACTGCTGGAACAGGAAGAGACAATCCTTTCACTGAATGCGAGGAAGGCCCCAGTTCCAGATGGAATTCCAGTTGAGGTGTTGTTGCCCTTTCTTCGAGGGCACTCAATTTGAGGGTTCTGCGGGTTCTGCGGACGCCGGTTTCACTTGCGAGCGACGGGCATGGGCACTACTCGATTGAACCCTGAATCCTCACGTTAACCGACAAGCAAGCGGACAGTTTATCGGAGAAATATCACTGCCGCACCTAAACTGGGAATTTCCAACGCACAAATTCAAACTACTCCAGAAATTGATCGCCAAATGAATGCCACCAATACACCCTATCCACGAAAGCAATTCCCACTAAGCTGGGAGGCAGGAAAAACTATGAGGCGGTATCCCGAAATTTTATAGGGGACCACCTGGAACCAATATTGCTCACTTTTTAGCGTTACCCGAGTTTACAACACCAGCCAAATCTAAAATTCTCCTGAAGTTCACACAAATCTAAAACTTCCACATAATTTACCAATAATTCACGCTTCAATTTTAAAGAGGAAAATGTATTTGTTCTGTTAATTATAATTGAAATTATGTACTTTATTTACTACATATGAACCTACGCCCCGGTAATTCCGCTGTCGATAAAAAATTGTTCGTGGTCACCTCCTGTGATTTTGCCACCACTTCAAGCTACTTGCTGACCGCCACCGATTCAAAACTTATATTTTTTGTGTCACTGATTCCGAAAACTGGCCTGACGCCACCAACTTTGATTCTGCCGTTATCGTTGCTGAGAACTCAACCCTTGTTCAATATCTTGCAAGTTTTGTGTTTTTGCTTCCATCGCCACCAATGGTCGTTCCGCTAAAGAGGAAGATTTCATTGTTCCCGGGTCCCTCGTCAATTCGTTTCAACCGGGAACCCGTTGAGTTCTTTTCGGGGGAAATGAACTTTGTTCTAGCTGTGCGCAATCTACCAGCGGCACTCAAGCCGTAGTAATATTGGGCGATTGAAATGTAAATTTCCCTCCATCTAGCACATTCGTGAATGTTTACTTATTTAAATATCGAAGATTTGTTTTTAAGCCAAAACGAAAAAAACAGATGGCATATTTCATTACACGCGGTTATATTCGTAAGTTTACCATACGTGAACAGGATATTTTCAATTGGTAAGTGTTGAATGACTTTAATCGGTGAGTAGAACGAGTGTATGAATTTGTATTGATCCTAGAATCATTGCTAGTTGCAGTTGCTGTAGTTATCGTCGCCGTAATCTGCGCTGGTGCGCTGAAATCGGTCAATTTTGCATCTCCGTGTTCAGGCCGTTCACTCGGATTGTGTCCCTATGATTTTTTTTCATCGATTGTAACTACTCCAACCCCTTGTGTTTTTCACGGCACATGTAGGTGATTTGACGTTCTGTTGGTGAACCCGATACTTGGCAGATATCCTGCAAACTGCCACCACCACAATATCCCATCAGAAAATTTCGTGGCACCGGAAAACGACCATATGACAGTTTCTGTATCCTGACGTTCGAGGGCGCTATAAATTGAAGCTACAAAGTCGGAGGTATCATAGTCGATGGCCATTTGTTCTCATTGTTCTGGCGTCCCATGAGAGGAAACTTTTCCTTGTCTGGTGTAGAAGTGGATTTATCTTGCAGACTTACGCACTAGTTACGGCTGATTACTTTACACAGTGATTACTTTACTTTACACAGTGTTTTTCTTTAATTCAAAAAACTATCTAAAATTTTCTTTTTCACAATAATTCCTAACTTTAAACCTTGGCTCGCGGTGGCTAATCTATCCCGGTGCTCAAAATAAGTTCATCATTTTCTTACGGTCTTGTTTGAATAGTATAAGTGAGATTTCCTTCCAGGTGGTCGGGTGGGAAACAATGGTCACTCGTAACTTGTCTATCACCATTGTCCTGACTCGCTGCTCAACTCATTCAATGCTTGCCTACGGGATGGGGTTTTTCCCGATACGATAGAAGGTGCCGAGACTCGTGCTGGTCAGCAAGGGGAAGGAAAATCTCAGATCGCCGTCTGTATACCGCCCGTTTTGTATGCTAGATACGATTGGGCAAGTGCCAGAGAAACTCATCAAGGGAAGACTCACTGACGCGGTTCGTTCTGCTGGGGACCTGTCTCCTCGGCAGTACGGATTTAGAGCAGTATGCTCCACAATTGATGCTATTGTAGAAGTGGTGAGTGCGGTCTAAAAGGCAGAGGCATATAGCCGCACCAAGTGACAGATCCTCCTGTGTGTGACATTCAACGTTAGGAATGCCTTCAACTTCGCTAGATGGGGTGATATTCTGGATACGCTGGGAAACCCTTTTCAAGTTCCAAAATATCTAATGCGGCTTTTCAGGGACTGCCTGAATAACCAAAACCTGTTTTGTGACACAACATAGGGCCGACAAAGGATGGAAGTTATATTCGGTATTACCCAGGGATCTATCCTTGGTCCAGACCTGTTGAAAGTGTCTAACGATGGATTACTGAGACTGAAGATGCCAGATGAGTCGCGCTTGATCGCCTATGTGGATGATGCTGTGGCTCTGGTCGCTGGACACACCTTTAAACAAGTATAACTTAGGCTAGGTATGCTACTGTGCTGAGTCAGAGACTGGATAACTACTTGCGGGTTCAATTCAGTTCTGTGAGAAAACCGAAATGGTCATCTTGACAGAAAAGAGAATCCCTAGAGTAAGGATGATCAGTATTGGAGAAATACTAATCGAAGCCAGCTGTGAAGTACCTGGGGCTGCTAATTGACTCAAAGATGAGTTTCTCTGAGCAAATCAGGGCAACGGCTGAGAAGGCTGCATCGGGAGTATCAGTTCTGAGTCAGGTTATGGTCAAGGCATGGTGAGACTGACTTCTGTTTGATTCAGATTTTGAGCGGGCATGGGTATTTCAGTTTTACCTGCACAAGATTGGTAGGTCACGGTCTCTCGATTGTCGGTTTTGCCGAGACGACAATGCCTGCCACACATTTTTTGCGTGCATTAAATGGAAAAGGTTGCAATGGGACCTCTACAGGGAAACGGGATAGCTCACCTTGGATAGTATAGTCGTGGTGATGCTCGAATGGAACCAGGTGGCACATAATGTTAGGGCAGTCCTGAAAGATAAAAGGGACTCACAGCATGGGGATCGCTTGTCTGGGAATTTCTCTTCCCTTCTCCCCTCCCGCTAGAAGAGGGATCCCCTACTTCAATGTACCTCATGGTGTAACAAAATGAGACCTGGCCCAAATTAATGTGTCAAACGGTTCTAGGCTGGGTTTTTGAGTTGACAGAGAAGGTGTTTAGTGGGTAGTCCTGTCACTTGCCAACATGGGAGTCTGTGTGTAAATGACATTCACCACCAATCGCAAAAAAAAAAACTTTCTATAGGCAATTATTTCTCATCCCACATACCAAGTTTTGTGTCTGTAGCTGGTAGTTTTGGAGAGAAACTAGTGTGACAGAAGGACGTACGGGTGACGGGTTGGGACTTGCGAAGGGTTTTGTTACATATTTCAAATCCATAAAAGCCTGTAGAAAATTGAGCCAATATATTTTTTCAAAGAACCAGTTCGTATTGTTTAATTATTGGGAGAAAAATGCATTAGCAGTGTTTGTGGCTACAAAAGCAATCAGCCTGAATTTTATAGTACCATTGCTTTGTAAGTCATGTAAGTGTGGACTCAATGAGTTTTTTGGGGATATTTTCAATGAATTTTACAAAGAAATCGTCAGTCTCAAGCCAGTGTGTATGCTAAATATTTGGCTAAACAGGAGCACATTTTGTTGATTGGACATGCTAAGCATATAAACCGACTAAATTAACAATCAATTGTATGTAACAATTAGAAATAAGTATGTACATTACAATTGTTACTAAATACATTGAAGGATACTTCACAGCTATTCAACGAGCGTTTGAGGAATCCAGCGATAAGTTATAAATTATTTTCTTTTAAAGTCTGCAACCCTGTTACTTCTTACATTTTTGAACGTAATTTAGCATTCGTTTTACATTTTTTGAATTTTTTCCCAAATTTGTTTTATATTCAATTTATGCCCAGTACAATATGAACTTTTGAATGCTCGTTGGTTTTCTACTTTTAAAGATTAATTCATACATACCAGGATATGGAATATGAAAAGTAAACCGCAATATTGAATTTCCTTCGAAGATACTCTCCCATTAAAATTCTTTAAAAAAAATTTCGACCATCAAACTTGTGTTGAACCACCGTTTCTGAGCTTTCCAAAAAATTAGGTCATTCGTGCTTTGAAAGTTCCTGCGAAAACTTGCTGTAATGCACGGGCGGAAAGATTTTAAACGGTTAAACTCAAATCTTATTTGCATGTGTCTACTTTAAAAAGAATAGCTGGAATACCGGAAAAATAAACGAACAACAATATTGAATTTCTTTTAAAGAGAACTCGAATCATATCAAATGAAACACTAATAATGGCCAAAACAAACAATTTGTATCTTGTCTTAATATAAAATACCAGTTTACATTCATCAAAAAATCTTCAGTTAAATACATCATTCAGGAGTATTCCATTGCAAACCAATGGTCAAGTTGCTAACGAATTTAATGAACTGCTTTTCTTGTTGAATCTTCAAAAACCTACAAAATATCTGCCTCACACGCATGCCACATTATCTTTATAGGTTAGATCATTCACAAAAGATCAGCCATAAACACATACAAGTTAGAACTATGTAGTTGTGCTCACATCAATGGAGCAGAATGAGATTCCTTCAACAATGGGCATCCAAATCTGTGATGTCATGTAAGTATATAAAGACATAACTTTGGCAAAACTCTTAGTTTGTCAGTTAGTGTAAATTCAGTGCTTCATCAAATAGTACAGGTAAGGATACCGATTTTAGAGGTTTCGAAAACAAACCTACCCAAACATATTAAAAACCCGCCATTCAAATAGTAAAATATCAATAAAATGAGTTAGGCTTGACTGTGCGTAACACTTTGCAATCATACAAAAATAATGGAAATTTTGAAACTTATTGATATCGATGGAAGTTTTATGTTGCCTCAGCCTACTTCCATGCCAAATAGATACATATCACTTTTACGCGCATGATGTAAATTAGGCACTTAATATTTCAAATTTTATTCAGCTGCAATATTAAGCTGCTTTTGAGTCCCAATTAAAAGTATCTATTTTATTTTACTGTGAATTTGCAGTGAATCCCGAAGGTGGCTGAGATTTTTTTTCATCATAATTTTACATCAGACTTATTGTTTACCACACATGTTTTGTTTTTGCGTAGTTTTTATATGAAACTTACTTTGTATGTGACACGAGAAAGGTGGCATGTCTGGTTAAGATAATTATTTCACACCTCTGTCGTTGACCGCATTAACATGCTAGATAATATGTTGAGCATTTGCATTGTATCTTCTTCTTCTTCTTCGTAGCACTACAGCCCCTCTCGGGCCTTCGCTTCCTGCAAATCGCGTCACCAACTGTCTCGATCCATTGACCGCGTCCTCCAATTTCCAAATCCGAGTAGCGATGAACTTTGTCGGCCGAGTCAGACCAGCGTTTCTTCGGTTTCGTCACTGGTCTCCGGCCTTCAGTTCTCCCAACGAATACCTTTTTGGGTATCCGGTGTTTGTCCATACGATTCATGTGTCCAGGGCATTGCAGCTTCCACAGTTTGCCAATCGTTTCGACCTCAGGCTCATCAAAAATTTTATACAGCTCATGGTTGTATCGAGTTCGCCATTGGTCCCCGTCTAGCTTTGCTCCAATTATTCGCCTCAGGACCCGTCGCTCAAAGGCGTTCAATATATTTGCGGATGCTTGAGTTGGATTTGTATACTTAGAGCTTTGTTTTCCTGTTTATGTAACTGGTTTTCAAGATTGTCAAAACTGAATAAAATATTTTATTTGCGAGCTGTATTCTTTGGCGTATTTCATCTCTTTTATTACTCGTTCTCGTTATTTTGACGCTTAAATACACAAATTTGCTCACATGTGTGATATTATGTGTATGTGTATGTGTATGTGTGATATTATGTGTATGTGAGGTATTTTTCCTTGACTACGTTATGAGCTTTGTTTTATTTTCATTGATTTGTAGCCCTACTAGTATTGCTTCGCTGTCGAGTTTCATGAAGAGTTCTTTGGTGGTTGTAAATGATCGTGACAAAATGTTGATGTTGTCCGCATAGGCTACTACTTGGCTCATTTGCATAGTAACCTCGTACCTCGTGTATCGACAGGTAGCTTCTTTATGACGTACTCCAGAGACAAATTGAATAGCAACAGGGGCAGCCCATCTTCCTGTTTTTCTCCGATATTTGTGTCAAAGGCATCGATGAGTTGGTTATTGATGCGGACTTGGGAGGTTGCTGACGTCATTATCATTTTGGTAAGATGGACTAATTTGACTGGGATGACAAAGCAAAGCATTATTTGGTACTGTACGTTACGATCAATACTGTCATATGCTTGCTTGAAGTCAACGAAAATTTGGTGTACGTCTATCAAGTATCTGCTTGGCCGTGATCAATCGGTCTATTGCTCTAAACCCATCTTGATACTCCCGAATAATACTGTTGGCGTATGATCCCATTTTATTTTCTGAGATCTTTGAAAATATTTTGTATGCCGAACAAAGTAGTGATATGCCTCTATAATTTTCGCACTGTAGCTTGTCACCTTTTTTGTGGATAGGGGATATATTTGATTGCCTCCACTCTTTTAGCATATGTTCTTGTATCCAAATGTGCTGGATGACTTTGTGAATAGCTTTAAGAACATTGCTGCCACCATATTTGATGAACTCCACTGGAATCTCATCGATGCCCGGCGCTTGATTATTGTTTTGGCATTTTATGATGGAACACACTTCATTAAGAATTGGTGAGACCAATGGAAGCTCTCCGCCGACATCTATAATGTCCTATGTTGTGGAGCTGTGCGGAGGATTAAGGAGGTTCTTAAAATATGTTGCCCATCTTTCCTTAATCTTGATTTCATCAGCGATGATATTACCGATGGCATCACGACGTTTCAGGCTTTTCAGTACTTTGTATGTTTGTCTTGTGTAGTTGCTCGCTAAACTTACATCTATACTTCTCTATTGGTCGTCGTAGTATTTTCTTTTCTGAATTTTAATAATCTGATCCACTACTATTCTGAAATTTTCATAGTGCTCTCACTTTGTCCTGGTTTTCCTATCTATGTAATCTTATATTGTATCCATGTAATCTTACATAGAATCTAGCAATCAAGTTAACGATGTCATTAGATTCCTCCTTAGTGCTGGAAATCTGTTAGTTTGTTGGTAAAGTAGCACCATTGCAAGCAGAACCTTTGAGCTATACGTGACTTATATTTACAGTAAGATCGTCAATGCTGTAATTTATTCCATAACACAGCTTTTACATCGAAAACCTCAATTTATCTGCAAACATGGAAACATATCAGAATGTTAGCCCGCAATACTTGCAACAATGTTGCCCTCACCTTGATTGGTTTGTTACAGTAGTGGGCTCCAATATTAGCTCCATTTGGCAAACAACTGATGCCACACCGCAATTGATCTGGTATTCTAAGCTGAAGTTTCTGGAATTTCAAAGACAACCCAATACCTGGAAGGTTAAAAACCCTCCAATATTTTTTGCAGGTGCAGTTCTTTATCATCAACGAAGGTATTATCTAGTGATCATTGCCTTTTTCAAGCTTATACTGGACTATTAGAGAGGAAGTAAATAAGTGTTTACTTTTCATTCATGTCTCCAAAACTATTATACAGTCCTAAACGCTTAGCGAATGTGATAGCCAAGCTAAGTTCTTTATTGCATCCTGTGAAAAATCGGAACCCACTTCCCATGTTCAAATGATTGATTTTTCAGTATACTGCATGCTTCTCAAATGGCCAGCACCTTGAACTGTATGACACTAGGGAAGTCAAGGAGTTGAAAGGTCGTGAAGATATTAAGCGTTGTGTCCTCACCAATACATGGAGTTTTCGAATAAACACCAGTGAAGTTTCATATACCTGTATTGTTGCCCTTCAATACTTTGCAATTCTTTTTCTCTGCTATCTGGAAATCGCACGACAAAGTGCAGTCGCCGGCTTAGGATAACACTGTGGGTTGACTACTACCTCCAAGCCTGAGTGTACCTTCCGAAGTGATATCTTTAATGTCAAGGTCAATGGAAAGAAGTTTGACAAGTACGTTTACACCAACAGTAGAAGATGAACGCAATACACCTATAACTTTTAAGGCAGCAGTTCTCTACTTAGTAAGATTTTTTATCATACAAATTTGCTAACAGGCCACTAGATTAGATTAGTGATCCATAATTGAGGATTGGACATACTGTTACTGTATACATACAGAATACCGTTAAATTTTGTTGCAAGTGGAACTGGTAGCATTAACCTTTTTGAAAGCCCTGGTCGAATCACACAAAGGATAGCTGGATCACGCACCTTGCCTCTGACTTAAGGCGATAGTTCAATCGTGGGTATGATGAAATTGACTTCTGCCTGACCTAGTTTTTGAGCGGGCATGGATGGTTTCAGTCTTTTGCTGCAAATGATGGGACAAGCAGCGTGGTAGCCTGTGGAATGAAATTAAAGAGCTGGATTTTTAAATTATAACCAAAGAGGTGCTTAGACCGGTTGACAAAAGGAATCATATGGCACATTTTTTTCAGGTAATCCTAAAATATAAAAAGAGTATGCTGCAGCATCAGAAGGTGTTCAGGATTTCTTTCCACTAGAAAAGAGAATTCTGTAATCCGAAGACACCTGTAGGTGAAGACTAGCCCAATGAAATGTTGCCAAATTTTCTAGGCTAGATTCTCAGATTGGCTGAGAGGTATTTTTTTGGTAGTCCGAATACATTGCACATCTGGGGATTCTACACTCGACTTAAAGTTGAGCTAAGGAGCCAGAATGATTACAAGATACTTGTTGGTAGAAAATATTGAAATTCGATGGCCACCAAGCCAGGAAAAGTCAACGCTAATAATTTAGTTTTCACAATAAGGACCATCATTTCCAGTTTCACTGGATTTATGGTATGACCACAACTTATATCCCACGCACGCATTTCCTTAAGGTCGGATTCCACCACTTTACTGATCAAGAATAAGAAAATACCCTGCACAACATTTTTTAGGTTGTTGGTATATGCCACTGTTTTTATCCAGTTTCTGTGTTATACCTTATGTACACATATTATTATGTGTCTGTCAACTACATCCAACTAGCTGAATGTAGTTTGCAGCATTGAAACTTAGGTGCCAATTAATTGCGCAGATATCTCCCATCTTTAAATATTATTTACAAAAAATACCTTTTAAATAAAACTGATTTCATGGACATCAAACACATATATCTTTGTTTCATTTCAATTTAAACTTCTCCGCCTTACAAGTTACTAGTTTTTATTTGAAAACTTTTGAATATGTACAATCCACTTAAACTAGGCTTAACTTAACGGGTTATTTCCTTATCTAAAGTTATATATTGATTGGTATTAAATTTACATTACATTTGCTAAAAATATGAGGTGTGACAATTAAGTAGCGAGACTGATTTTATTGCCGCGCTTGTGGTAAACCTGTGACCTTGAAATTCCCTTCCCCATCCTCGGCATCCTTCTCCTCTGTATTGATATATTTACCATTGCTCTAGCTTGTTTAGTTCCCCTGCTGTGTCGTGTTGAGTAGCCGTGTGTTGGTGGTGCTCGTCCGAAAATGGAGAAACAAAATCAAGAGCAACGCGACGCAATAAAATTTTGCGCCAGATTGGGCGAAACAGCTTCGGAAATGTACGCTAAAATTGTAAAAGTGCATAGTGATAGTGCTCTTAGTCGTGCCCAGGTGTTTCGATGGCATAAAGAGTTTAAGGAGGGGCATGGAAGCGTGGAAGATGAGATGTGGAGCGTAAGATCAGTCGATGTGAGGACTGATGCGAATGAGCAGCGTGTGCGTGCCCTAAATCGTGAAGATTGGCGTTTAACAGTTCGAATCAAGTCTTTTATCGCCAAGTACTCAAAAGATTGCAAAAACGAGTCAACAGGGTGTGCCCAGACATCGCTCGTAACTGGATCCTTCATCACGACAACGTGCTGTACCACAACGCCCTCAGCGTGTCCCAGTATTTGGCTTCTAGAGGGATCGCCGTGTTGCAACAGCCACCTTATTCGCCCGATATGTTACCCTGTGACTTTTTTTGTTCCCTAGAACAAAATCGATGGTCAAAGGAATCCATTTTGAGCCGATTACGGACATCCAGGTGGCCGTGACGAGGGTACTCGCGGACATCCCAATCGAAACGTTCCAAAAATGTTACGAAGCATGGAAAACGCGCTGGAATCGTTGTATAGTTGCCCAAGGGGACTGCTTTGGATGGTAGGGTTGTAGAATAATTTTTAATTATACGGTTTTCATGGAATCAGTCTCATTGCTTAATTGGCATACCTCGTAGCTTAAGTTAATGGTGTCCAGTTGAAGATGCCCCAGTCCATGTTGATTTGCCTGAAAGTAGAAGAAAAGAATAATACTGTTTGTTAGCGGTAGGGGTTAGTCCTTATCAGAGATTACACATTGGTGAATTGGGCCTGGGAAAAGGTTAATCTATTTTCCTTAACGATGTTGTAATGAATAATCTTCCCCCAGGATTGAACACAAGATCTTCGTTATGTCTATGTTGGATATATTGCGGGAAGATTCTAGGGTGTTTGTGTGTTATCATGAGCTCGTGAGTTGAATTCATGCTTCCCTGTATGAGGGAATCGGTAGATTTACTACATTTCTTCAGGAACTTGAGCAGTCGATTGGTCACAAAATGATCAATTCTGGGGATCATTGCCTTGTCGTAAAGACGCTGGTTTGAGACAAGTTGTCCCGATTCGAGCTCGGCAATTTTGGGTTCAGTGCCTCAAAATACGCGTTTCGAGTCTCCGCAACTCTTCCATTATTGTTGGCGGCAAGTCGCACCAAAAGATAAAACCATAAATCGAAATAGGGCGAATAAGAGTTCTATATACAAGGAGTTTGATATTCGCCGGGAAGGGGGAGTGATAGCAGTTGTTTTTTTAATGTTTGATTTAGCTTGAGTAGTTGGAGAAAGTTTTGCCTTTAAAAGACAACATTCTTTATGTATTCCATAACACAGAACTCTTTGTTTCTTATTGTTTCTTAATTTTTCTCTGTTTTGTAACTGGAAGCTATTCTGCAGAAGTCTATTGAATAAGACCCAGAAAATCGACCGTAGAAAAAAAATCGTTCGATAGCCCATGAAACGCGTTCTACCGTAACAATTTGCTCGATGTCATGTGGCAAGGTACATTTTGCACTCTGTAAAAGGTTTCCATCGCACTGCTGCTATGCCAGAAAATAAGTTTTGATTAACTTTTGGAGGCTTTCCTTTGAATATCATGTCCACATCTCATTCGACATGTTTAGAAAAGTTGAATTGGGATATTCTTTGGACAAAATCTTACTAAGTAGATCTGTGTTCTTGAGACTCTTTTTCGATTGGCAGTAATTTATCCAAGCCTGTTACCTTGCTGATTTGAAAGATTGTACAGTTTTATGTAGCCTTTGCGAGGTTGTCAGCACTTATGCTTACAGGAGATGATCAAAACTTCCCTGATTGGGTTCCAGAGGTTTACGAGATCTTCATGTCATAACGAAAGAGTAGACTTTCTATCACATTTTACTAAATATAAGACTATGTAGACAGTTCCCATATCTTTATTAATTCTTTCTTTCCAGTTATCTAGTTTTTCATTTGTTTTGATAATGATATTTGATATTTTTTTCCATCTATCCATCTGTCTGTCACATCAAGTTTTTGCAGAAACTGTTGACGCAATCATCACCAAAGCTTGTGAAAAACTCAAAGATGGTCGTTTCCTGAAAGTTTGATTGAAAAAAATATTACTAAGAATTTTAAAGGGGATTCTTCATGTAAGGACGAGACGCCATAAAATCTTTTTTTCAACTGAGAATTCTAAAGTTGAGAATAAAATGAAAGGTTTTGGTGAGACCCTTTCATATCAAGTCTGATAACTGCTTTATAATAACAACGTGCAAAGGGGAAGAGAAAGAACACTAATAATGTGTATCCCCTTCTCTCGACTGGGCACCTGTAAACCTGAAAATCTGTTAAAAAATTATATAGGTAGGCCTTTACGTGTACTACAGCAACTTACTCCTGGGAAGTTCATATTCATCCAAATTCGTTACAAATAATTTTCTTCTTCGTAGCACTGCAGCCTCTCTAGAGTTTCCCTTCCTGCAACAAGCGCCTCTAACTGTCTCGGTTCATTGACCGCATCCTCCAATTTCGAAATCCGAGCAGCGATGAACTGTCTTCGTCGACCGAGTCAGACTCGCGTTTCCTCAATCTTCCCACTGATCTCTGCCCTTCAGTTCTCCCAACGAATACCTTTTTGGGTATCCGTTGCTCATCCATACTATACTTTTGATACAAGCATGGCTGTTTGACATTCCAAATATTTTTTTAAAATCTCCATCATCCTAACTTCTTCTTCTTCTTCTTAGCACTTCAGCCCCTCTCGGGTTCTCGGTTCATTGAAAACGTCCTCCAATTTTGAAATCCGAGCAGCGACGACCTGTCTTTCAGCCTATTGTAGCTTCCGCTGTCTTACAATCGTTGAGACCTCCGGTTCGTCAAAAATTTTATGTAGCTCATGGTTGTATTGAATTCGCCGCTGGTCCCCGTCTAGCTTTGCTCCGATTATCCGCCTCAGGACCCGTCTTTCGAAGGCGTTCAATATGTTTGCAGATGCTTGGGTTAGGGTCCATGTTTCACACCTATAGTACAGCACAGGTCTTAACACAGACTTGTATACTTGAAGATTTGTTTTCCTGTACATGCAGCTGGTTTTTAAGATCGTCAAAACTGAATACATTCCCACTCACATGTCCGAAATCATATTCAAATAAAAATAGCAAAGAATCATCCTTCCAATAAAACCAATTTCATGGCAATTAATTTTGTAGAGACATCATGCAAATAAAATTTCTGTTCTTTGAATTATAGTTGCATGGAAATGTTCACACATATTTTTGACTATATGTTAGAAGGGCCTTGATTATTCAGTTTTCAGGGTGGTTTCATCACGATTATTTTGAAAGCTTTTGCTTGGTCTAATATACCATTGTAGTGATTGTTTATTTAGCTTTGATCCATAACTTTATCATAATTCAACTATATTTGTACATTTCTATATTTTTTCATATGCATATAATGCTGAGTTTATTGATGGAAATTTATATTATCAAATCACCACTTTTGATATTTTTTAGCCGCCATGATATGGCCTCAACAATTATACTTGAGAGTTCTTGTAGTCAGTTGTTTATTCGTTAATGGACAGGAGTATAGCAGCCCTTTCTTCAACGGTTTCACGAATAACTTCAATTTATTCGGACCAAGCCCATCCGGTTTTACGGCAGATAATCTGGGTACTGTCGGGCGTCATACTCTTCTCTTCTCTGCTCCAGTGAGTGCAGGGTATGCTGCCCCACTATACGGTTCACAGCTTCTTTTTCCATCTGTTAAACAACAGCCATCTTCTTGTAGCGGTGGACAAGTCTGCGTAAATAAGCATATTTGTAGAGATGGCTACTTTACAAAATACTTGCTATTTGCGCCACATGTAAGTATCCGTATTTAATTGACTAAATGTTTGTTTAGGAGTTTTTGGATGTGATCATAGATTAAATTTTATAATTCATGATACAGTTTATATGCTTAATTTTAAGGCTTCATCTGCCACTTTGCCTGAATTATAATCGCTTGAAGCTAACTAAGTAACAACGATTTTTGAAATTAATGTATCGTGGCCTTAGCGGTCGTTTAGGAAGTGATGATACGGTGAGAAACCCACTTGACTGTATATGTCGATCCTGTTGTGTTACGTACTGACTTTGAATCGGTATCCATCACCACCGGTTTACCTTATAGTCGAAAGAGAATCACTTAAAACAAACCCCGAACCATATATTTTCAGCTTAAGCAGCTTTCACTCTAATCACTGAGTTGCTCAGGCTGCTAGGTGTAACCTATAATTTCAAAATTGAATAGTTTCTCATAAAAAGCTCAAATTATTTAATAGATTTTAAATTTTAAAAGCTTGTTAAGACTTACATATATTTTAGGAGTGTGGTTCAGATAATCGAGTTTGTTGCACATATCGACCATCAAAATTACGCAGTGTCGCATGCAAGGCAGGTTCTGAAGTTTGCGTGCCACAAAAACAATGCGTTCAAGGAGTTTGGAAAGCGAATGGGCGAGCACCACCCCCGTATTCCTATGTGGCATATCAGGTATCCAAATGCTACGCTCCCGAAGTATGTTGTCGAATTACAGATACAGAACAAACGAGTCGCAGTGATGAAATTGAGCCCAATATTCCCACGGTGTCTACTCCAGATGACCCCAGTGATGAGATGGCCATGCCAATTGACCCTTCACAAGAGTCACATGAACCCCACCACACTCCAATCTTGACTCTTGATCGTATAGCTGAAATTGTTGCCAATTTTCGCAAAAGTCAACCGTCTATACCCGTAATGGGTGATCCAGCTACCACTTCACCAGGTCAACAAAGTAACTCTCCTTCAGCTCCAGAAATAAATGAAGAAGTTGTACCTCAAGTAAAACCTGGAGATTATTTTCATGCAAATAAGGACTTCCCAGTTGGCCCTAGTCTTAGAGATGCTGCTTTTGGAGAGTTTCCGTGGCAAGCAATGATTCTTAGCGCAGCCAATAACAGCCTCCTTTGCAGTGGAATTGTTCTTGGAACTGATACCGTTCTAAGTGCTCCATCATGTGTTGAAGGGTAAGTTTATAAGAAGACTTCAGTCAGTGGAAACTTTTTGAATGCTTTAACATTCATTACATAGACTCCAACCTAAAGACTTCATTATAAAAGTTGGCGTGCTGAAGTTTGGCTATGATGATGGACCTCTCAAAGTTCAAACTGTCCGTGGATACTCAATTGATCCTGACCCTAGTGGATTTGTAGCTCTTGGTATGGATGAATATCTTAAGTTTGACAAACATATTGACACCATAGGCCTAGCATTTGGTGGAAGTGATAAAGTTCCGACTGATAGCTGCATTACTACTGGGTGGGGTCGGCGAGCTGTCAATGGTAAATATCTAATACCTTGTTGAGAATTTGACATTGTATCTTAATACTCGCACTATATTTAAGGTACAATTCTGCACGTCACACCCGTTTCCGTTCTGCCTACTGAAGAGTGTGAATCTACTGGCAGCAGCCCTTCTAACGGTATAGCATTTGTTTGTGCACGCCCAAAAGCTGATCCTTGCGAACTTGATATTGGCAGTGCTTTGGCCTGCCGTAATGAAAGAGGTGGATATGACTTAAAAGGTATTGCATTGTCGAGCAGTCCATGTGGAAGCATCAACCCGACGATATCTTTCGCCCGCCCAGACTTTGCTTGTGGCCCCGTCCTTAATATTGGAAAATGCATAGATCAGTTAATTGCTGAGAAAACTGCAAATGCGTAAAGTCAATAGGAATGTGTTTTCCCTATGTATAATGATAGTTGTTTTTAAAAAACATATTAAATCATTTTCATATTTATTTGTTGAAGAGTATGTTGGTTTTGTTTTGTTCTCTTTCTTTTAATGAAAAGTTCAAATTGGTATGAAAATTAATTTATGGCTATGAGGTTGGAACAAACATTAAAAATACTAATTTCACAAAAAGTGATTTTTCGTTCTTGCTTCTCAATGATTAGTTTTACTGGAAATACTCGTAAATCCATTTGGTTAGAATGGTTATCTTACTGACTGAATTTCTTGAATTTGGGTCTTATTAGTGGTAATGAAATTCTTCTTCTGTCTTTTGAATAAACTAAAAAATTTCCACGAGCTATTGGCTTATCCATCTCAGTCGTAACTGGTTAAATAATCGTTCAGAATACGGTTATCGCCATGAAATGAGATTCTCATTCAATTAGTGGTAGCTCTGTAGAAAAATGAGCATCAGATCCATCTGAGAATGTGAAACATTCCCGTTAACGAGGTAACGCAATACTACAATCATTCAAATCAGGGTTATTTCATCCATCAGAGAATGGCCTAAACCTTGCGGTATGAAAAGACGAGTGAATCTTTAATTGAATAATAATCTGAAAATTTTCGTTTTTGACACAATTCACAAAGGAAGATGGTAGAAGTAATGACCTAACTTGACATAATTTGGTTTTAGCGTAACATGCAAAGCAATTTCTGTGGCATACAACAGAATGTGGAAGGAGGCATACAATATGCTAAAAAAAAATTGCGTTCAGCTAACACCGGGTTGCAATGTAAATGCGCCCGCACAAGGATAAAAGAGCTCGTCGAGGTGGATAATCTTAAGACCATTATTTTAAGGAGTGGCAATCTTAACGAAAGAACCTCAGCATCTCTTTGTCAAGTCAAACATACATCATTTCAGTCACGTTTAAATTTGCGGAAACAGCTCATGACTAAAAGGTTTCGAGAAAAACAATACTTTCTGATAATAGATAACTTGACTTTTATGTCCTTATACAAATACAGGAGGGAGTGGCTTGCTAGAAAGGCTGAAAGAGAAGCTTACGGGAAGGAATGGAAGATCTTTTGACTCATCAATATGTACAAATAACAGAATTATAAACCACAAAAAAACTTCGAGAATCTACGAAGAAATTGTTGCATACAGAAGACTTTCTCGTAGTTTTAAACAAAATCTGGATTGCATAATAATTAGTTTAATCAGAAACAATTCTCATTCTGTCAATAATGGTCAATTTAAACAAGTGGTATTTAGGTTTGCTCTTGAGACCTTGAATAGATATAAACCGTCGGTATATGTTGAATTTACCGTTGCTTTGATCATACTGAAATCTTAAAGCTTTATGCGAATGCCTGATAAGATCTCAAGCAGCCAACTTACCACAGCCTTATGTTCGGTCACTTTTTCAAACTTTTTAACATTTTCTTTAGGCAGAAAAAGTTGCTATGGACAAGCAGGCACGCGACCTTATGCCTTAAACTAGCCAATGGCATCAATGCTAAAAGTTTTGAGCAGACAACCACGCCACTTTCCACTTAGCTTTCATTTGCATGATACGTGCTATCATCAAGCTGTGATCAACCCGTACCACCAGCAGTGGAGGTGAAGAGACAGCAGCAAAATTTATCTCGTGAGCAAGTACAAGTCAGCCAGCACAAAGCAACAACGAGTGCAGAAAGGGTGTGGGGATGATGGCAGAGACAGCAGCACAACGTATTTTGCGAGTGAGTGTAATTCAGCCAGTCAATAGCTGCAAAGGGGAGAATACTGCACACGATAATCAGTTGAAGTCTGGAGAAGAGCTAATTTCTCTGATTATGCATCGTAAGTTATTTGAAAGCTCGGTTAACACTGTTAGCTAAGTTGGCTTTTAGTCAAATATAAATATCTTTGCATTGAAATATTTTTTTAAATTGGTCATTCCAGCTTTAGGATACGGCCTCATTAAGTACGTTTGAAGGGCAAATCATTCATCCCCGACGATGACATGAGGAGTTGGAGTATTTGTGCCAGGTAATTGCTTTGGAGGGAGAATATTTTTTCCATCAATATATTGTCGGTAGAAAGAGGAATTCTCAAATATAGCACTGTCGCTTTGTCGTGCATAATTTCCTATGTCAACTACTATGAACTTGTAGAATGGGTCCACCACTGTCAGAAGGACGAGCGAAAAAAAACGTTTGTAGCAGTAATATTCAGATCCATTCTCGTTGGGGCATTTTAATTTAATGTGCTTTCCATCATTGCTTCCCATTCAGTTAGGAAAACCCTATAGTGCTGAAAAGCCTTGCTCAGCTCCTTTCCACGTCCGTGTGGTGGGAGGGGCATACATATTGGCTGCAAAATGTTCTAAATTTACCGACAAACGTTTTTTACAATCTAAGAAACAGTTGAATGCTCCAAACGAAAAGAAAAGGCGATGGTTTGGTAACTGCCACCTGCAGTCAAATATCTGCAAAGTAAAGAATACCTATCAAATACATATTGTTTTTTAATTTTGAGGTAATGTAAACTTGGAACTGTTAATCTAATTTTTTAATTAGGTGATGCAGTCAAAACCAAATGGACAAGTTTACGGGACAATAATATGAGGTACCAGAAAAGTGTGAAAGGTATAACGGGGCAGGCAAAAAAGTTCCAACAGTGACAATGGAGTCAATAAATGTAATTTTCGGATGATACTCTTCGAACCCGTCCTACTGAAAGCAACATACTAAGTAACGTAATCGAAGACTCCACATTAGTTGATACCCCTGAGCCTCAAAATGATACTCCTGAACCTCAAAATGAAGTTGAGGAGCATGAACCACAAATATTTTCAGCATCTACACGAACATCAATGCCACCTCCGCCTCCACCAAAAAAAAAAGAAAGTTGGACTTAAGGCCCAACATGATGCACCTGCGATGATGGCCGTGGACAAACTCCTTCATTATTTGCAAAATAAGCCTGCAAGACCCGAGTTTGATGACATAGACCAGCTGTTTTTGAGTTATGCTGACACGTTCAGGAAATTCCAACCAGCGACACAAGCACCGATGAACATGGAACTTGCTGCTCTTTCACAAAAATGAAAATGAAGGAACTTGGCGCACCATTTCCCCCACCTGGGCTATCATCAATACATTTCAATTCACCATAGCCATAGTATATCTTTATCCTCAGTTCACCAAAACATGAGTCCAATGGACTCATCAAAGAACTTTTCGTCCGAAGAAACACAAGGGAAAATGGGGGGGGGGGGGTTTTCATTTTTTTTTTAACCAAATTAGCTTCTCCCTAATAGCTATTTTATTGTTAATTATATCAAACGTATTACTTATAACTAGCTAAAATCTATGAGGCTAGGTTACGGCCAAAAGATAGGTGGTAGCAACTGCTGATTTTCAATTCGCCAGGGCATGTATTAGCGGATTGGGCGAGTCTTTTGCTTTCGCGATTAATTTGTCACGGCGCAATGCAGCGAGCTTACGAATTGGACTAACGCCAGCCAGTCTGTGTAGCTTTTCAGAAGAGAAGTAGAGGTTTTTGCCTAAATTTTCCTCTAGCTTATTGTAATAATCTCATAGAAATACGATTATATGCATAGTTTTAAGTAATGTTCAAACGATGGTGAGATGACTTTGTCAGAACACCTACTACATTATAAGGCCTCTGTACCGCATACATTCCAATAAAGAAATTATTATATATATATATATCAAACGTATTATAATAAATAATTTTGTAAAAATGCAGCCAGAAATTTTTCATCAATTTATTTCACACAAATAGCTAGTCTTTCGCTTGTTCCAACGGGTCGCATCCAGTTCGTGACTATATTTTCAATATTCAGCTGCAATAAACCATGTGTAAGAGTTTCTTTCGACATGTGGAAATGTACAAAAAACGATCTTCATGTGAGCGCAGCTCTCGACACAGACGGTGGTATTTACCAAATTCTTCTCTCTTTTTATTGATTGGTTGCACCCAATACCGTTTCTTCCTTTCACTACCAATCAAAGCTAGAAGAAGCAGAAGTTCCTCCTCATCAGAACTACTCATTGCTTTAAATTCGGTCAACATACTCTTGAAACACACAGAATAATGTATCGCCCGCATTAATAACCATGTGTGTGTGATGTAGCTATATAGCTGAACACCGAGAAGAACGTACGTTCCCTGAGCGCCGTGTTATAACACGTTCTATGCGAATAGGCTTTAAGTATTGGATAACCTTGTGAGGTTGTGCAGCCGTGGTAAATGCTGTGGCCTTGAACTTGGATTTTTTGCCCAATAAAAGAGCCGTTACCGGCAGAATTGGTAAGTAAGTTGGGTAGAGAGACCTACGCTCATGTCAGAAGCGTTTTGTACTCAACTTACGAGATGCAGTCACCAGCAACGAATGAATTCAAGAAACATGACAACGGTATGGGCACGTTTAGAAGAAAATCCATCGTTTTTCTATTTTCAACGATCGCCATTTTATTGCCAAATAACAAAAATCACTCAAATCGTAAATTTCTAGAAAAAATTATGTTATTCATCTTACCTGAAAATTTTAAGGAGATCAAATCAAAACTACATTGCTTGATTCGATGGATAAAATACCAATATTGTGTATTATTGTTGTTGTAATTGGAGAAATTTCAAAGAGCCATAACTTCCGTGAATATGATTTGATTATCATCAAACTTACATAATATTAGAATCTTTTGAAAGACTACTTAACCATCGATTTCGTTGAGTTTAAGGTTATCCATAGGATTTTATTGGGGAAAATGTGAAATTTGAAGATCATACTATTATTAACAGAGTTGAATGAATTTCGACTTCTAAGGTAATTGTTGTTGTTGTATCTTGTAAGCACCTACCTCCATAATTTTTTTCAGATCACAGGTGTCCAATCGCGAGGGGGGACAAAAATTTTTCATATTTAGCCCCACCCTGTGTGACCTTCAAAGCAAAAAATGTCAGTTTTAGAGCTTTTTTGATAAGTTCTCATTAAGACCTTTCATTTGATACCCATATCGGCTGCCTTTGATGAAATTTTTTTCGGGGGCATTAAATACCTTACAAAATTTTTTTGTGGTTGAACTTTGAAGAAGGCACCACTTTACGCCTACATACGAAATTTGATGTTTCTAGCTTTAAAAGAAATTGCTGTGACCCACGGATGGATAGACATCATCGTTATTTATAATCTGGTATGCGGTTAGAAAGCTAATACTGATTTACAAATTATTTTTACCAAAAAATCCAAATTCAAGTGAAAAATTCGATTTTAGTAGAGTTTTGTAAAATTATTTTACCAAATCCTAAAAAGCCAAGACGGTTGGAGCGTTCTCTTTTTCAGGGATACTTTTAGCCAAGATGGAGAAATATTTTTCAATCAAGGTGGACTAAAATTGGCCCTGAAACGTAAGGTGATAAAGATAGTGGACGGAAACTTGGACAACGTTGGACAAGAAATATAAACTGCAATTTTTGAGCAATAGCGCAGAAGAGAGTTTTCGGTGGCGGATATTTAAGCGTTTGGAAGACAACAAACTCATTGGCGTTTGGTGAAGTGAATGACGAAGGGTGCCTCACCGTAGATTCCTTGGGGTGGTGTAAAAATTGTAAGATAGCAAATTAAATGAAGACAGAATAAGTCAATCATCGAAATAGCCGTTTGTTATTGTCGTTGAGTGGTTATCGGTATGATACGTTATTTTCAGTACACATGGTGGGAAAGGAATCCTTTCAGATGTGGCTCGTGTAAGTGGACTTCCCCAATAATCTGGGGAAAAGCAATTTAAAGTGTCATTTCTATCGTGTGTTAAGTTTAGAAATAGGTTCACTAATCGTCTCGGATGGAGCAAATGTTATATTATAGGTATTTAAGATTCATAACGATAGTGGAGTGAAACCCATAGAGTTGTTATCAATGTGTATTCCGAGGAGCATCAAACTCACCAATTGGCTCTTGGGGTTATTTCAATGGTTGGTGAGTGGCGCGAATTCACCCCATCTCCACTGGTTAGCCGGAACCCCAAGGCCTCCAATTGGAATTGACTGTAGAAACGTAGCACAGTATTGCAAAATAACTTGTTCCAAAAAAATCCAGTTTGAAATATTTCAAAAGTTTTATTGCGCTTTTGAATCGTACTTACATTCAGAAAATTTAAAATAAAGAGTTCAAGTGTAAGGCTAAATCCTTGTTTGTTTGCTCGACAATTTCTCAAAGTATTTGAGTTGTTAATTAGCAATTTTGAAACACTTGCGTTTCCATTTTCTTGTTGATTCTGTTTTTGACCAATTACACGTGCTAGTGATTCTTTGTCTGTATATTGGTGTTGTTAAAAACGTTGATTCATTTGTTGTACAAAATATTGGACTTAACAATTTTTTTGGGGTTGGGAGATGAATATAATTTACGCACTGAGTGGGCTTATCATACTCGTAAGTAACTAGACTGCCAACTAAAAAGCTCCCCTGTCAACCTAAAAACCTAGCCTGGAACCGTTTGACACATTACTGCGAGCGAGGTCACGCTTTGCTATGCCGTGACGTCCCTTCAAGTTGAGGGATCCCTTCTCTAGCGGGAAGGAAAGACATAACATAAACTCCTAGATAAGCGATACCCAGTCCTAGCCTCCGTGGCTGCTGTGAGTCCTTCTGATTTTTTAGGGCTGCTCGAACATATTTACATGGTTCTATTCGTCAACTGATCCAGGCATTGCCGTGACTGTACTAACCGGGGTGAGCTCTTCTGTTTCCTGGACTTAAGAATAAGAAAGTAACAATAATTATTGTATCATGTATAAGTTGTAGCTCCGTTGGATGTGCTACTAATTGTAGCGCACTCAGCTTGATTACTGTCGTTTTTGCTGCTCGATGACTCGATGTTGCTCTTACATCATCGTTATTTATAATCTGGTATGCGGTTAGAAAGCTAATACTGATTTACAAATTATTTTTACCAAAAAATCCAAATTCAAGTGAAAAATTCAAATTCAATCACTTTTCCATATAAATTCCCTTCCATCTACAAACCTAACGCAGTTTGGTTTGAAAATGCTTTGTTATAATCCTTCAAGCTCATGTATAGTAATGTTTCGGCCGGCATGCCTAACCTGATCTAAAAATCACTAGTAATAGAAACTTAGGGTTCGGCCACATTGCGATTTTTCTGCCGTAACCAGCGATTTTTAGACGCAAATACAAACACACTGCGACAAGATCTCCGAAGGAACTTCAGGTATGCGCAGAACTAAAATGCTCATTTGAAGGTATGTCTTTGCCAGGAACACATGCGCTAACTCATTTCTGCGCTATGCAAGAAACTTCCATGCACGTCAGCGTCAAATGTCCAAATGACGTGCGCCTGCGCGAGTATCATTGAAACTACCTGCTAAACTGGTTTTGGGAAAAATCGCAAATTCCTGCGACTGCCGACCTGGACGAAATTGTCGAAAATCGCAGTGT
This sequence comes from Odontomyia ornata, assembly GCA_963969285.1. Taxonomy (NCBI): domain Eukaryota; kingdom Metazoa; phylum Arthropoda; class Insecta; order Diptera; family Stratiomyidae; genus Odontomyia; species Odontomyia ornata. Next base: position 495,611,289 of record OZ017738.1, read on the forward strand.
GCGGGCTTCCATTTAACCATGTGTAACTTGCGACAGAAGTGCGACTAAATAGTCGTAGTCTGATGCATCCCTTAGTGAGGAGACTGTTGGCACACAAGAGACCAGGTAATTAAAACAAGTACAAAGCATGGACTTTACGATTAAGCCACTCAACTAAAATCAGTCTTCAACTTTTCGGAGTCAAAAAAGGATTCATTGGCAATTTTACTGAAAATCGACTCGAGGTTTAACAAGATTATTAATTAGGAACCCTAAGCTCACCAGCTAATGCCAGTGCGAGACAGAAGAGCGGAAATAAGAAACTGGAATCTAGTAAGGTATGTAGTTAATATGCGATGGATTTCTACAATAAGCTTAATTTGATGTTTTGCAGAAGACCGCACGTCAAAATTTCGCTGCTTGGTGAAGCAAAAATGACCTTCTACATAGTCCAATAGAGTGTCCCTTACTTTCGAAAAAAAAAAATTGTTAATGCATACCCCCTAATTTTTTTCCTCTCCCAAAATAAAAATTAGCTCAATCTATGAACGGGAACCCGTGCTGACTTGAAACGTAAGCTTGTTCATACAAGCTGCTATTTACGATCGGCGCGTGCTGCGTAATTAGTTGGCATATTAACAGTTTTTTTTTTGTATCTGAGACGTATTTGTTTGGTTTTATATAGTGACGATTGAATTACGAATTACTAAAAAGGATATATTCTTAGTGAGTGGTATAAAATATCAGATAACTGGTTGCCTTCAAAAAGGCAAGTTTTAGCAGTTTTATTCTATAATATTCGCGAAGTGAAATTTAAAGTAAACGAAAGTGCTAATCTTGTGATTCACGACTGCATTATCTTCTGGGAAAAAGCTAGAATACCTGTACGATCGGTACCTAACTGTGTACAGAAGCTAGTAGACCTGTACCAAGTTTGGCGTGATCTACAAAAAAATTCTAAGAAAAGCCACGAAATTCACAAACTTCGTGAGCAGAATTTTCAAAGCGACTTGGACAATTTGCTTGATATCGCACAGCTGATGCTCTTCAAATTATAAAAAAAATAAGAAGACAAAATATTTTTACAGCAACAGAGAGAACCAGGGCGCCAGGGCGGTCTAACAGGAGTGGACCAAAAATTATCAGAAAAAGAAGAGAGAGCCCTCCATAGAAAGATACATGAAGAAAAAAGAAGATTGAAAAACGTGTCCATCGCTGGGCCTTCGTCTGCATGTGATTCTTTGCTGACTCAAAGCCCTACGTCTTCCTCTCATTGTTTATCTGTTGATTCTATTGACAGTTTCAATAAATTTTTCCCGATGAACCGACACCGACGGCATTGACTCTGCAGTCTCAAGTGACTACTGTTAAAAGGAGCCAGAAGGACTTTATTTCACCCAAGTTAGTTGCGGCCTTAGATAGGTGTCAATTAAGCACAAGAAATTCGGTTTACATACTTCAAGTTGTAATAGAAGCATTGTGTCTAAGCATTGATGACTATCCCGTAAATAAATCTTCAATTCAACGAATTCGTACCCAGACTCGAAAGATTAGAGCCGAGGGAATAAAACCGAATTTCCAAAACAATATTCCTGGAATTTCGACTTTTCACTGAGATGGCAAATTGTTACCTGCCTAAGACGTAAAAAGTTCAAAGAAAGAACGACTTGCGATTCTTATTACTTATGGTGACAAAGAACAACTTCTTGCGGTACCGAAATTATATAATTCATCAGAAAGAGAACAAGCCCTAGCTGTTTCAAACGCTTTCCAGGATTGAGATCTCAATGACAAAATACAGATAATGTGCTGCAACACAACGGCTTCTAATACAGGCCGATTTAATGGTACTTGTGCTATATTAGAACAAAAATTGGAAAAAGAGCTGTAACTCTTTGCCTGTCGCCATCATGTCTACGAACTTGTTTTGAAAAGTGTATTTAAAGCTAAAATACACCAAGTCACCCGACGCCTCGATATTCGACTCTTTCAAAAGTTTAAAGATAACTGGGAAAATGTTAATCCAAGTGACTTTCAACCAAGCCCAGATTTTATTAAAAAATATCTGACTGATACTGACCGTAATCAACTGTTTAAGTTTGACTACCGTAAAGTGATTGAACTTTCTTTGATATTGTCGCGTGTTATGGTTCGCGGCCAATAATTTTAATGTTCCGGGAAAGTGAAAACGCAATGTCTTTTAATTTAAGTTAAAAGAGTTTATTTAATAACAAAAAATGCACAATCACTTCTTTAACTATTTCACAATTTTAATTTTCACCATTAAAAGTCTAACACTTTTCCATAAACTTTTTATCGCAATTGTCTTCTAAAATCACTTCACTATTACTCAATCAATATCGCTTTCCACACACTATCGCCGTTTTTACTATCGCGGTTGAATGAATGATCCCCCCATTCATTCAGCTCACCTTATATATAGGGTCTCCATCCGTTCAATGCATTTCTCGTACGTTGGCGAATGTTCTGGCGAGAGGTATCTGGTATATTCGAGCAGATGAATGTAGCAGTGACTCACTTCCAAAAGTTGATCATGCTTGGTGGGTTCTCGTGGTTTCGAGTAAATTCATTTTGGTGATGTTCTTAATGGTTGTGAAAACAATTGTGACAGTAGCTCGCAGAATTCTTTGTACATGTAACAATATATTTGGGAGGCGACAGTGAACACAAATTAAAAATTAGGCCTCCTGGTGCCATGTACCAAGCACGATGGATGGCAAGGGTATTTACGCTTTGAAAATGTGTTTGCTACCATACCAATTAAAAACCAGTGTCAAGGATAAGCGGACATTACAAGATGTTTCTTTATTCATCGCGATGTCCTATGTAAAACCCTGGCTTCAGTGTAATATGGCAGTAAAAGCCTCAAATCAAGACTTGTGTTTTTTGAAGACACTGAAGAAGTATGAAGCGATCGATGAATCAATTTCAAAAGCAGCTTTAGCCAAGTTTTGCCAACACTTGTTGTATTTGACGGATGAAATTTCCATCTTAGCACTTTTCGACGAAGAGGTAGAGGTAGACAAGTGAAAATGAAAATAATATAATAATAAAATAAATAGAACATGCAAAGAAGTATATTCCGTTAAAACAAAAAATGTCAAACTCTCCATATACCAAATGCTTGGATGATTTCGTGTCAACAAAGAGTAAAAATTTGTTTTCACGCTTTAAAATTGACTCTAGTTTCCAAGGTTTTCCCGGTTCATTCTGGAACAAAAATGAAGCTTATTTAAAAGCTAAAACTAAAATCTCAACTTTAAGGGCTTTAAATGATACGGCAGAAAAAGCACGATTTTCACGCCTTAATAATGGCGGATGAAGATCAGAAACAATTTCTCTTGCGTTGTGTTCAGGAGCATAGAAAACTCTATCCTGATTGTAAAAAAGCTACTTTAAAAAGGAAATACCACAAAAATATTATCTGTTTCACTCTATTTAATAAATATTAATATTATCATGTTGGTTTTTTACTTATTTTGCTACTTCGTTCGGTCGTTAGAGAATAAATTGTACATAATCATCAGAATATTTACCTATTAAACCTATATATAAAACTTTGAAGCCGAGTCGACACGGCTTGCCATCATCATAGAGTGTTGAAATTTCACAAGTAAGTTTATTTTGGGATTACAAAAATATTTGCGGGGCATGCGTTACAAAATAATAAATGACATTTTTTTGCACATATAAGGGACTTCCAAGCGTCCACAAATATTGATAGCAATGGTGCAAGGTGGGTTTTTAACCAAAGTATTCAGTGATTGATGCCACATGAAACGCTGACCTTTGAAAACTAAACGTGTTGGAACGACGGACAACAAAGTAGAGACGAATGTACATCACCATTTACAGGGAGAGCCATGTAGCACTACATCCCTTTTTCAGCCAAGAAGTAATTTAAAAACTTTTCCATAAATGTCTAAGAAAATTGATTCTTGTAAGGAAGAATAATTGCTTAGGCCTTCCAGTATATAAAGTGTACAGAGTTAATGAGAAATCCAAGGCGCTAGACTTAGAGTCCTAATCTTTTAGCCCTAAACCTTGCGTAACTGCTCTAGCTTTAAGTTTATTCACAAAATAAACTGCTGGCTTAGCACTAAGTTATATAAATCATGCTAAGGATGTGATGCCTGTATACACTCTCCAGTGAATTAGCTGAACCAGAATTTACTAGACTTTTTTTGAAAATTAAATTTGAAAAATAACAGAGGTAGGTTTAGACACAAGTTCATTCGAATGGAATAGGAGACCTTATTTTCTAAAGAATAAAGAAGAGTCTGAGATTACTATGCACTAACTACGTGAGCAGACCTTTACCCTTGCCAGATTGATAACATTTTATTTATTTTTTATTTATTTATTTACCAAACAAGGTATTACATCAAAATTATAAATTATCACAAAGAAATACAAGTTAAAAGTTACAAAATACTAGTCAAAAATATAGGTGACACTTACAAAAATACAAGTTAAAAATATAGGACTAGGAAGAGAGGAACATTGATAGATTGGGTTTAAACTGTAGTCTGGATATGGTTGGGGAAATGCAATGGCTCAGGTTATTTAATATTTTACAGTATCTTTTAATTGGTTCATTTTGGCCGTTGATGGTAAATCTTATTGGTTCGTTCAAGGATATCCTGTTCATGAGATATTGAACCTTATTGGTACCACGAAGAACATCAAATGCAAAGCAAGAGCATGCCATAATTCTGCGGGAGGCAAGTGAAGATAAATTTAAAATGGATAACCGAGATTCATATGAAGGCAAGTTCTGAGAGTTACGTGGGTCATATTGAGATCATAAAACAAATAGCAGGAACTGTTTTTGAACTGACTCAAATCTTTCGGTATCAACATCAGAAACAGGATGCCAGACGACACCTGCATATTCGAGAATAGGCCAGACTCATGATATGTATAATGTCTTTGTTACCCACACATTCTTTAATTCTTTAGCATGACGTTTGATGAAGCCTAACATTTTATTAGCCTTGCAGAGAACCTCATCGTAGTACAAATTAAAATAGAGAATCTTATCCAAGAAGACACCGAGGTCTACTATGCTGTCTGTTCGGGAAATATTAGTGTTATCGAGGTGATAATCAGCTAATAAAATTGAAGTTCTGCGAGAGAAACCAATCACCTGACATTTTTCGAGGTTCAGGTATAGGTGGTTTGTGTTGGACCATTCAAGCAGAGCATGTATCTTGTTCTCTAAGAATATCGAATCACTGTGGGATGTTATTCCATAGTATAATTTGAGATCATCCGCATAAAATAAATGGGGTATATCGCATAACATATCAGAAAGGCCTGATATAAATATGTTGAAAAGAAGAGGTCCGAGATGACTGCCTTGAGGTACACCGGAGTAGACTTGAATTTCTTTGGACATATACCCTTGAAATTTAACGGTTTGAGTCCGGTTTTTGAAATAAGAGTTTAGCCAGCGAAGCAATGGGCCAGTGATTTCCGAAATCGCGCAATTTTTTGACAGAGTCGTATGATTGACGCGATCAAAGGCTGAATTGCGTCAACCTGGTGCCGTTTTTCCATTGCACAAAGTATGTATGAGACCATAACTGTTAGATTGGTGGCTGTGAAGCCATGCTGCTGGTCATTGAGACGCTGCTCTATTCCGGGCGATATTATAGAGCATACTATTTTCTCGAATAATTTTGGGCTGTTGGTTAAAATGGCAATTCCTCTATAATTTTGAACACCCCGTTTGCTTTTGCTTTTATGGATTGGAGCGAGGTGAGAAGATTTCCAGTGTGATGGAAATTTTCCGCTTGCGTGTGACTTATTAAAAATAATATGCAGAGGTAAAACTAATACTTTACTGCACTGGTATAGATAATAAGACGGAAGTAAATCTGGGCCAGGTCCATTGTTCAGATCAAGTGTTTTAATTGCATTAATGATATCATCTTCAGAAACTAAGACTTCCTGAAGCGCTGTTTCAAAAACAGAGTTATTGCTAGCTACATGAGGTGAGGTGTTTGGCAAGGAATACACTGATTGAAAATGATCTGCGAAGAAATTACAGATTTCTTCCGGAACAGAGGAACTGCCGTTTTCATATATCATTTGCTTAGGATAACTATGAGCTTTGCGCTTAATATTTACAAAATCAAAGAACTTTTTTGGGTTTCAGATGAGGTTTTTGCCAATAAAATTAACATACGAGTATATTGCATAGGTCTCGCATGACTTCAATCTAAATTAATTTGCCAGTTCATTATATCCGTTTTTAATTTCATCACTGACATTGGGTTCTTTTTGTATAATTTTGTGTCATAACAATAAGCTTGAATACGATTAAACTAGAGGGTTTGCTAGATTACTCTGAAATAACGATTTAGTTCTGAAAGACGGAATAATAGGTCGAGGTTTGAGCATCCAAGAGTGTTCAGTGTGGTTTTCCGCCCTATGGTTAAATAAAAAACTTAATCGAACCCATTTAATTTTTTGAAAGTTACGTTTTCCTTGATTTCTATATCACACTAGTAGGGAATTGAGTATTATTTGAAATATAACGTATATGGCTACTTCGTTAAAAAAATCTCAAAGGCTTAGTTCCACATACGAGAGCTCCTTTAAAGAATTTAAAATTAACTGTAGTGATTTCAACTTTTTTATAAGCTGAACGAATTGATATTTAACATAAAATTCTTGCGCTTTGCTGAACATATTTTACGGCTTCATATCTAGAAAAGAGGACATTCCGAATGATATTCAAAGAAGAAGTCCTTTAAATTATTCTTAAACATTCAAATAAAAGACGAGAAGTATTAACATATTCTAAAAACTTTATTACAAGTACAATTAAATAGCTTAAAGATAAATACAAAAGATGAAAGAAAATAAAAGGATTCAGAAAAATTACCTTAGCTCACATTTGTTTAACATCATTAAAACTACCAAAAACTCTACTAAATTTCACAGACATAAAAAATAATAAAAACAAGTACTATGTACAAAAAGAAGCTTAAAAATAAAAATTAACAATCATTCATAGCACTAGAAATTGGTAGAGTCAGAAGAGTTGTGAGTTTCAGTGGCTCAGCAAAGTTTCTGTCAGGCGGAGATTGAAGAAAGTGAGAGCCTTTGGTGAGTATTAAATTATCCTGTGGAGAAATCTGAAAAAAATTATTTCTAAAGAAAATCCAAATATTATATATTTGGCAACAGGATTGGCTCTTGGGCTTCATTTTAAAATGATGTGACGGATATTCGATTGTGAAGAGTGAAGAAAAGTTTGTTGATTTCAAAACTTCTAAGATTCAGAAGGGGACTGTTTAGGGTGAAATATGACATTATGTTGTAGTCTCTACTCACGCTACTCTATAAGCAGATGCCATTTAAAATAATATTTTCTGATTTAGAGCTTCATGGTTGATTTGATGAGCTGTGCTGGAAGCTGAGTGAAAACTTAACTAGTGCTTATGGTCGATACTGTCCATCATCGCCAAAGGCTTTTGGATCCACGTACTGTCCCAATTGGCTAACTGGCCATGGGTCAACGTAGTCAGGATCACGACAGCACTTGCCATTAATTCCCTTGACTGGATCTAGGCAATCGGTCAATGGCACACGGTAGGCTTCTTGTTCTGGAGTAAGTGAGACTGGAGTCTTTGAAATCACACCAGTTGCGGTACAGTACTCAATGGCAGTGCAGTTAAGGGCAGCAGCACAGATGACTGGTACGCTGGTTGGATCATCGATTGCGTTCTTTGGTGGCGGGTTGATTGGCAATGAGAGTTGACTTTCACCCCTGATCACTGGTGGCAAGTAGACTGGGCCGCGGGTTGGAGTAATAAGTTGATTTTGTGGTACACGCACAACATAGCCATTGTTAGTGAGAGAAGTTGATTCTGGATCTGGAATGCGGCAACATACATCTGGTTGGGAGCATCGTGTGGCCTGAAATGGTAAGCAATATTTTAGCCATACTTATTAAATGTATATACGAGTAAGTACTGGAAATGAATCATCTACATATTGTTACATGTACAAATAATTACATGTACAAATAATTCTGCGAGCTACTGTCGCAATTGTTTTCATCATCATTAAGAACGTCAACGAATGAATTTACTCGAACCCACGAGAATCCAACAAGCATGATCAACATCTGCAAGTGACGTCACTCCATTCATGAACTTGCTCGAACCTACCAGGTACCTCTCGGTAGAACATTCGCCAATGTGTGAGAAATGGGTGAATAGGTAGAGACCCTAAATAAAGGCGAGCTGAATGAATGGGGATCATCATTCATTCGACCGCGATAAGAACTGCGATTGTGTTTGGGAAGTGTGTTTCGTAATAGTGAAGTAATTTAGAAGACAATTGCGATAGTAAATTTATGGACAAGTGTTAGATTTTTTAATAGTGACAATTAAAATTAGTGAAAGTGTTAACTGATTATTGTGCATTTTATTTAATTAAATAAACACTTTTAACTTAAATTAAAAGACATTGCGTTTTCACTTTCCCGGAACATTAAAATTATTGGCCGCGAACCAATAACACGCGACAATATAATTCTTTATTGTGAGTTTATATTTTTTTCGTATGTCTTATTGCAGGGTATGCATTTTAAAAACAAAAGACTCAAGCGAGAAACTTGGCTCTCGTCTACGCAGTATTTGGCTTTTTAACGATTCATTTGATGACTTTATTAGCTAGAAGTGATGCATAAAATATTCTCAGATATGAAATAATGCTTAGAGGCACTATTAAATTGGTGATGCATCGGCAGCCACGATAAATTAGAGATAAATGATGTTGAGTAAATAACAGCAGTCATTTCAAGTGCTATTCCGTGTAGCGCACTTATCGCAAACACGATTGGGACGGTTGGTATTAACCATCCAACAAGTACTCAGAAGATTGCGTGAAAGATTGTTGATTATTAATAATTGATTGTCATTTGTATAAGTCGGTAATTGTCGTTTAATTTGATAATTATTATAACTGTTGAACCTTACCGAATTGAATTGCATACCTTAAAAATATTTATAAAATTCGATTCATCCTCATTTAAAGAAATTGACAGTCTTACAAAAGCAGCAGTGAATAATTTTCATCCTTGAGAAGATTAAACTCACAAGAAAGAAGCATAAGTGCTACGTGAGACTAGAGATTGTTTGGACACGTCGAAGTTGGATACCAACATCAAGTTTTGGTAAGATGCATCCAAGTGGTTGGTTGAAGATATTTGCATTGATTCATGTCCAAACTGCATGAATGCATGCATTCAAAATGGTAGGTGGTGAATTCAAAACAAGCTTCACTTCTGGCATTTCGCGCTCTTTGCAGGCTAAGGCGTTGGGGTGACAAGTTGTTACGATGAGACCGGGCCGTAGCGGTGATAGCGCTGTTGGTTTGCATTCATGTCGAATATATTTTATTGCTGCTGGGTACACGGTTGAACGATAAGCAGATTTGTCATGATAGAAGAACGTTACTCAATTGTGTTATCTTACAAAGTGTTGGCTTATGTTTGGAGCTGTAACATGTTGTCAACGATACGACTTATGTTTAAGCGGTTTTGACACCAAATTGTGAAGAAAGGTGCAGGAAATGTTAAGAAAATAGTATTGCAAATTTTGTTTATAAGACCAACATGAAATCATGGGGAAAAAGCTGATAGATAGGGTAATGTGATAACTTAGCCTACATTTTAACCGAAAAATCTATGAAGCTATGCTATTGATTGTATTAGAATAACTACTGCTTATTTATGAAAATGCGAAATTTATAAATGGCGCTATACTAGTCTTTTGTTGAAGTGAAACAGTCTTTCAAATAATCAATCAGAAAAAATGAGACTGCTATTATGTTTCGGTGATCTTGATAAATCTTTATGCATTCAGGAAAATTGAGTCTAATTTTATGTGGATTTAATATACAACCAGAAACTCAAAGGAGATGAAGAAGATAAAATAAGATTTTCAGTTTCTCACAACCATTAAAAGTAGCGTCCACGCTAGTATAAAAGTGATTCACGTACCATCTAAGCAAGACTTGATAGCCTCGTTGAATTGCATGAGCAAGAAATAAATTTAAAAAATATTTGAATCCATATAAAATTTTTTAATCTGCATCTTTATATAGGTAAAGGTGCCTTTAGATCTATGTAAAGTTTTTGGTAGAGTCCCGAGGAATTGAAAGCGAAATTTTTAAATTAATTTATATTTTTTAATGACTTTGTCTATTCCATATTACAGCTATGTTACCAACTTGCAGTTAACATGAATGTTCCTCAAGTATTGATTCAAAGCATCTTAAATTATTCCTTGATTTTATCTTTTTAAATTCATTAAAAACTAATCCATATAATAAGTAAATTCAGCATGAAGTATGTCTCCTTAACTCACAAAAAAATATTCCGTTGTAATCGCGTATTAACACACAAATGACATGAAATTCCAAACATCACGAGCATATGAGTATCTTCTGCTAGTATCTATCGTTAGTGTTATCCAATGGACTCGACCTAGACCTTGGATATGTTATTAATACGCAGATTATGCTCATTGATATGCCCAACGTTATGACGGTGTGAGATCATGATACGAGAGATGGTGAGAGTGTTTTCAATATTTAAATATATGCAATTAAGTGAAGATTAGCAACTGATCTTAACGAGATGCAAGAGATGAAGTGAGTTTGCAATAATATCTTGATTTGTGTAATTTCAGTGAAATGAAAAATACCTTTGAGGCTTTCTCGGTCAAGAGGTTAAATAGGAGAAATCATGACACTGTGGCTCAATTCGTACTTTTAAGGCTTAATAGCTTTAAAGCACACAGCGGGCAAAATTTATGATTTCAATGAAGTTATCTAATAAAAGAAACAAATATATACATCAAAGCATCATTGCGAGATAAAATATCGATTTCAAGACTTCATTTTGAAGGTATTGACATCCTTAATAATGCTGTAACCACCACTTTAAGATGGTAAAAGTTAGATGCCAAAACAACGTCAACACTAGCATTGACTTTTGACATCCAGAAAGTAAATACATTAAAGAATATGCAATATATGAATTTAAGTGAAATATTTCCAACCTAACACATAGCTGGTGCCATTCCATCTGTTCAAATCGATTGTCTGCCTCACGTTACAACACTGAGCACTGCACACAACTTTGCGTAGCGATCATTAATTCTACTTGAACTATTCTTGAAAAACCGTCGGGCCTTGCTTTTTTAGGTCTTCATTAAAAAAAAATTTTTTTTGTAAAGACATACTAGCTTCATGATCCGTCTGTCCGTGCGTCACAGCAAGTTCCCTCAGAAACTATAGACGCTAGAAAGCTCAAATTTTTTGAAAAGGTCAGAAGTGGTGGTCTCTCAAAATCTTAGGGCTTACCAAACATTTTAAAATTTTGAAGGGGGATCCCCCTCATAACGAAGTAGCCCGTAAAAAAATTTTTTGATCAAAGGTAGTCGAGCCTCGAGTGGGGTATCAAATTAAAGGTCTTGATCAGAACTCTTAAAATCTGAATTCGAAAAGTTATTTTGTGCATGAGGGGGTCCAGGGAGATGCAAAATGTACCAAAGTTTTGTGTCCCTCTATTGCGATCGGACACCTTTGAGCCGAAAATTCTGAAAAAATCACGGACGTGGGCCTTTATGGGCAAAAAATACCTCAAAAATCAAAGTTCACTCAACTTTGTTAATAATAGTTTGGTTTGCAGATTTTACATTATCACCCATAAAATCGAAACAGTACCTTTAAACATCTTGATATTCAGTAATTTTATAGAACAATATATGATTTTTATGTTAACAATATTGTATGGAGCTCCGTTCATAATCAAGTGAGTTATAGCCGTTTCAATTGTATGGAATTACAACAACAATAACACGTGTTGATGGGTGATACATATTTCAAATTGACTTAGGCTTTTTGATCTTCTTCCAATTTTCATGAAAATTTAAGGAATAGTGTTTAATTTGAATATTGTCAATCGACCGAGCATTCAGAAAAATTATATAAGCTGGAACAAGATGGTGGTTTCAACGTGCTTATGTAGGAAACTCTGCATCTTTTGCATAAATTTGAACGATTTCTTACCCAAGTATTGGACGAATAATTCAAGTCACCGGTTCACGCTGTTAGAAAACTTGTTTCCAACCCTATGGTGGTTATAATGACCTTTTGGTAGGAGCACTCACCCCCTTACACAACTTGTTTTGGGTGAGTAGAAACGTTTCAACACCGTTAAGTCATCTTCAGTGCTACTCTGATCATTTATAGGATTCGAAACGTGTCTGCCTGCATAAAAAAACAAGGCCCGGACGGTTTTTCAAAAAAAAAAAAAAAAAAATTGAATCGTCCCTCGGATATCAGGTATACCAAATAATTGACTATTCCATTTTTATCGCTTTCAAAAATAATGAAACTTGAAGGGAATGCTCCCCGAAATTATACATTTCAAGGCGAACAATATGGCTTTGATACGTTTTTCCTGGACTGTTCCAATATCTTTGGCACGGGGAATCATAAAATGTTGTTAAAAAAAAGTCAAACTATTTGACATCACCCGTTGCTTCTTCCACTGGTTTTCTTCTTAACTTTCCAGTTTTTCATGTTACACGTCACTAAACGGATAGGTTTCTTCTCCGTTTGTTCGCTCTAGAGGTGTTTCCTAATGATCCATTCTTGGATTAGTCTCAATTATACCTCGTTTGAATAGTCTTCCATCTGACATTAATTCTTCCTGTCTCATGAATGCAGATTATGACACAAGCTTTAAGGTTTAGCGATAGTTTTCTGAAATTCCCTTATTGAAATTCCACATTCCTTACTGTTACTATGATGTTTGTTTGTCTACCCTTGATATAATTTTTTAGAAAACCACTGCATTTACTTTAATGAGTGTTTTTTTGAACAGATTTTATCATAATAGCCTAAATAACCGCTTGCTAAGCCAGATTCTTGTCGAACATACTGTTCGTCCCACTAGGGATTCTTTAATTTTAATTTTCGATATTCCACTCAAAGTTACTCAAAAATGCGGTGATTTGATTATGCTTTTTTAAGTAATAAACCCACTAATTTTCATTATTTTGTAAGTTGAAACCCTTGGCGCTTACAAAATAACAACACGTTTCAAAATGATCAGGATAGTAATTCTATTTTATTTCGCTCAGTCAAATAATCTTTTTCTGTTGATTTTCATTTCGATACTTGAGGCAAGAACAAAAGGTAGACCATTATTGAACATTCAAACTTGGTTTATCGACGGTGAATACATACCATACCCTTTAGATTTTGCTTACTTTTTTTGAATAGAGAAGTATGTCCTCCACATTATTGACCGTATGTTTCAATTTACGAAATGGAGCCAAATATCCCTGCTTAGGCAGATGTTGGGCACACATAGAAAGTCTGCGATTGTCTAAGCTTCTTTTATTGACCCCTGCTGAAAAGGTCCCCAGAAAAATGTATTCTGTTCAAATGAGCGTGCAGAGAGTCACCCGTTCCAACAGCCTTTCCTAATAATCAGTTTGTTGGCTGGTAAAGCTCATTCAAGGGAGTGGCTGAACACATCACATCCTTAGCAAAGTCCTACTTAGTGATCGTCTAGCAGTTCATCTTGTGATTAACGTGAGACCTGTAATTTTGGGCCTAAGAATATTCAGAGTTTTTCTTCGCTAGTGATCTTAATTTCTAACTTATCAGATGAGTTTGATATATTGATATACAATATTTTTTGCACCATAAAATACATTCGCGCCAAATTTCCTTGTTAAAACCCAACGATAATCTGGCCTTAAAATGTAGTTATTATATCAAACCAAAGATTTAAGATCCAATACGCGCTGTAACGTATACCGAGTTTTGTGCTTTCACAAAATTATTTTAAGAGCAGATTTTGATATAAAATTTGAGTACTGTAGAAATTCCGAAAAAATCTTGATTCAAATGGGTTACTCTTGTTTATTCAGGCCCATAAGTATCCGTTTATACAGTAAATAGCTGTTTTCACCACTTTCTAGGGGCAGCTTTTTCCTAGAAAACTAATTCATTTTACGTGGCTTGAGAAGCTTGAAGTATGGAGTAATACTTTGGACATATAAAGTAATACTTTGAGGTTCAATACTGCATGTCTACGTTTTCATCCAAAATTCAGCAACTAGAAGCTCCCATGTTCTATTCATACAATCGATGAAATTTTCTGACTTTTGAGATCATTTTCTAGACCATATGTTGAACAATTTTCTCAAAAGCACCTTCGCATATTATAGGATTTGTTTTACATATTTCTTTTAATTTTTGCCATTTGAAACACTTATCATTCTAAAAATGAGGAAGAGAATACTCTCATGTTCACTATAGAAGGATACAAAAGGTTTACTTGGATCATACCGTGATCACTTTTAGAGAACATACATTTTTTTAAATATTCAAAAATACGGCTTCCAGGGATGCATCTACAATTGTCTACTCATACATTGAAAACCATTTGCTCACTTCTAAACGACCTAGTAATTAAGTTTAAAGCTATCGGTACCTTACCCGTTGGTTTCGGTCGTTTATGCCAAAAAGCAATCAATTGGTCTATATGTTATCAATATCAAGCATCCACCAAGAGTTATGTGATCTTCGTCCTTCTTTTCTGTTCTTCGGTTTACTCCCATTCCAACGTAATTTCTCATTTCATGTCACCTGAGCCTTTTTTACTTGCAACTAATCCATTAGAACTTAAGATCGTTATGCAGAGAATTTTTGATACAAATGTGGGCTGTTTGACATTATTGTTAAATCTCTATCATCCTCACAGTGCGTTCCTTTGTCTATTATATTCAATCTTAGTTTAGACAATGCTATGTTTTCCTCTGTCTGGAAATATGCACATCTTTTTCTATCCAGTGAAGTTTACTGTGTTTCACAATGTAGACCTATTTCTATTCTGCCATGTTTTCGTAAGATCCGTGAAATGCAGCGAATAATAGAGTCTACGGATTAGTCCTTCCCTTTTTGGCGAATGCGCAGCATAGATTTATTAAAGGTAGATCAACCTTGTCAACATAGTCGCCTCTGTGTTCAATAAGTACAGACAAGTTGATATAATATATACTGATAGCCTCCGCGGGCCATAAGATTCGTCTCAGGAAAATAAAAACCTTTGGCCTTAGTGATTCCCTTATTACCACATTCTGTTTATACTTGTAGCTGTATGTATAAACTGCTCTTGTGTTGTTACTGTTACCTCCTGCCTCTCGTTTCCCTTTTATCGTACTTCTGGTGTTCATAAGGATCAATTTTGGATCCTTTACTTTTTTTACGCTTATTAATGATCTCTCTATGTCTTTATCCTCGTTCTGCCTGTTATATGCTGATAATGTCAAAATATTCAGGGTAATTGACAATATCGAAGACTGTATGATACTGCACAATGATATTTTTAATTTAAGTTTGCGGTGCTTACTGCCATACTCTATTTTTGGTGAAGCGCTGGATATTGTTGACCAAATGAAGGATTTACGTGTGACGTTTAACGAAGCATTATAATTTGATTAGCATGCTTTGACGTCGGTTTCCAATGCCTCATCAGCTTTTTTTTGGATCCTCTAACCTTTTTTGTAATTCATTCACCTCTGTCTGTCTCTTCATGTCCTTGGTCTGTAGTGTTCTGAATATTGTTCACATGTGTGGAATCCGCAACACAAACATCGTATTGATTCTCTGAAAGTAATCGAACGTAGATTCTTGCGTAATTTATTTTACAGACTCCATCATGAGTATAAATCATACAATGACCACCTATTAATATTGCGTTTTCCAACTTTAGAATCAAAAAGATTATTTTTAGATGAATGTCTTCTATTCAAGTTGCACCATCAACTGGTCCCTGATAACCTCTGCTCTATAGCCTCGCAGTACATCTTTTAACGTTCCTTTTGCGCGTACTAACATATTTTATTGCTCTCCTCTAGAACGTTTACCCTGGGTTCATAATGAGTTGCAACTTGGTCCTCTGGCACATTCATTATATCTGTATATTTAAAATGTTTCTAAGATCGGTCATTCTGAACATTTAACTGTGTTTTTTTTTTGTAACTTTCACTGTATCTTTGATTGAGAATGCTTTAAATAAACCATCCTTGCACTTTATAGGCTTTTGCACCCAAATATAACGTCTACGAAAAATTTATCACACAAATATTTGACATAGAGCATACTCGCTGTTTTATGCGGCTATTTGTACTATTCTCTAGGTGGCATAAAGAGTCAAAGGTGTTCCAGATTATTTATAATCATTTGTTATAACATCATAAATATAAGGAAATTTCAGCTAATATTGAAACCTGAAGAGTATTACCAAAATGTTTGAGAACATTTGATGAGAATCTTTCCTGGCGAACTGAGGAAAACTTCACGAAGGGAGATTCAATACGCAGTTGCCTTACCTGGTTCCTTATTAGATTCTTTTCAGAGAGTCATACATCATACCTCAAAGCCCAAAAAATTGTTTTTCCTCTAAATACGCAGAACTTTTCACCTCAGCACCAGCTATTTCTCAGCCTCTTTTTTGATCCTTCAGAAAAACATAACTTTATAAAGGCAACATAATGATTACAGCCTGTTCAGTTGAATTTTCTTTACGAAGTCAAAAAGTTGACGCAATTAGGCTTCATTATCATCTTTCAAATCATCCCTAAAATCAGTGCACGCTGAGTATATGTATTTACGTTTTTGGAACACCTTGGACATTGAATTTCAGTGTATAAAGTGATGATGGTATTTTTTAAAGCACAAGATATATTGATAATGAATACAAAAAATAAAAAAATACTCAAGTATATGCTTGATTAAACATAAACTGTTGTCAAATTAACGTTTGAGTTCCTATTGTTACCTCGAATCTCATGTTGTCAAATTAACGTTTGGGTTTCTAATATTACCCCCAAAGAACTATTTTGCCAAATTACATACTCTGCATTCCTTGAGTAATGTGAATGTAATTCAGGAAACTTTTATTTTATAGAGATGCTAGTAGCTCATGTTTTTGGGCTTGTGATACTAGCAGTTGAGCGTTCCAAGGCAAAAACATCTCTAAAACAGGTTTGCTGTTCAGAATGGTACGTGTTTAGTCGAATGTAATCTTAAGGCTGCATAATTTTGCATACTGAAAGCTTTTTTGTGACAAATTACTTAAATGTATGAACACAGCTAGTTCTCTAACAACTAGACAATTTGTAGGGTATGTCAAAATGGTCAATAATTGCAGCAAGTCAATCTTCATGTTTATTCTAGAAGCTTGGTAAAGTGTTCTTTTAGTATTATTTCTAAGGTCATTGTGCTAGTACTTTATCTAGTTTAATTCAGTACAAAAAAATGCCTTTGATTTCTATTTTTTGATAATTGTTTGCAGGAAGGTTGAAGTTTGTAGTCATTAAATCAAAGATTGTTTAACTACAAAATACCTTTTGATCAAAACATAGCAGTACCATTGATTTAATTTTGGGAGTTCTTTTAAATGAAACATATAAATCTCATCAATGTAGTTTTAAGCAGATAAGGTCATTATATTAGGCATTCTTCCAATTATCGTTGATTTCAAGCTTTTATAGTATCCTTGAATCAGCAAAAATCATTGGCAGTCATTAGGTTTCAATGTTTAGGTGAATATCCCTTTAGGCGGGAGTATATTTTCCTCCAGATACATTTGTTCGTTGATATTATAAGTACATACAGTAAAAAACATGTGTATTTCGATAAAGTCTAGACTTGTAGCTTTAGTAGTCAGTTTGGATGTAATATAGTTTCTAGTTTATTCATTTAGGAAATGTGTGCATCATATAAAGGTCCGATTGTAACAAGGCAACTATAGAAAAGCCAAAAATCTGAGTTGTTCAACTCTTTTGAGCTATCTTGCTCCCATTCCCTCGACAAATTGTTCTGTCATATTTGCAGTTCCAAGTAAAATTTTCCATCAAAATAAAGAAATTTCCTCTGATGTTTCCATCAGCTCTATTGCAGGCGTCTAATGTTTCCCAAAATATTGCCAAACACTTTTGGTAGTCTATATTTCTTTAAAATTATTCCCTTGGTGCCGCGGTAGAGTGTTTATAGCTTGCGCAATAGTTCCCGGGTTCAAAACAAGTTGTTGGCAATGAATTCATTTTAGTGGTTCTTTAGAAGGACAATAAGCCTACCCAGCTGTAATGGATTTTGAAGTGAGAATTGAATGATTACGAGGTTAAGCTTGATACTGGTCTTATCACCTTCTAGAGTACTGATATGATCAAGGAATGAGAGTCTCTACATACCGAGATTCTATTTAAACTATTGTGCGATGGGTTTTATTAAATCCCATTGAAAGTTAGGAGATCAGCAGATATTACGGGTGCGTCTTGAAAAAAGTAGCCCATCATAGAATTATTAGAGAAACATATCGTCGTTTTTACGGTCCGAATGGTCTCAAGCTGCAATTAACTTGAACTTGAGCCAAATTTTCTTGAAATATTTGATAGTGTTAAGTCTTTTAACTCATCTCCTAGATGTAGGAATAGTAGAACGTATGTTTTGCAGAGGCTCTTTACGTGTACCTGGCAGATTATTTCCTACCCTAAATTAATTTAAGTACATCGTAAATTATTTGAAATTCTATCAATCTTCTAAGGCAAGTTGGCGAAATAAGTTTCACTTACGTATGCAGGTTGTGGACGGCCATTGGCTTTCCATAGTCCTTGAACACATTGCTGTGGTGGCACACAAGCTTGGAAGCGTCCTGTGCATGGAGTAGATGGTGGCAATGTTGGTTTTGGTGGTGGTGGTGGTGGAGGAGGACGGTATGTGCAGCAAACTTCAGAATCTGGAATACATTCCTATAAAGAAAGAATTTAAAAATTAGAACAAAGAACCAGTTGGTATTTTATACGTGAGCTTTCTGAGTAGATTTATATTTAAGTTTCGATTGAATGCTATGCAGAACTTTATTTTTAGTTAATTACATTACAATTAATTGCATTTAAATATGTAATATACTTGCAGTTTCCCACTTAGCTTCTAATTTCAGCTAAAATTCAATTGTTAGGTCTAATTTGTATTACATAAGGATACTTACTTTTTTAGCCGCTGATAAGTCTGCCGTGAAGGTTCCACCCCGGCAAACATATTTGCTTACGCAAACTTGTCCACCAGTGCAAATCAGTTTGCGTTCAACTGGCGGTAAATATTGTGGTCCAGAAAATGGATTAGTGGCACGGTTGACAACTGAATGCGAAGGATTTGACTTGACGCCCGCGTCGACAGCACTAAGGCTGGCTGCATTTGAAGTGATACTAAAACGGTGAACTTGTGGAGTAATTCGTTGGCTTGTCGCAGCAAATACTGTGCCAAAAAGCAGCGTTGCTAGGAAAACCGAATGAAGGCGAACCATTGTGTCTGGAAAATAATTGAAAATAAGGTGGATTAGAACAGTTGAAAAGTGTTATCCCTTTGAATGAGATCAAGAGCTAATATTTCTAATTAGATGAGGACCCTTCGTATGTAATATCTGATTGTATGGAATATTTTTGACTGGATTGTGTCTTTAAAAAATTTGTTTGAGGCGAAGAATATATTTGTTGAGAATCTACATTTAATAAGGTTTCTGCATTCTTTTGACGGATCAAGCACGATTATAATTTCCACGCTTTTCAACCAATAACTTCAAACTTATTATGAGACTTTAAAGGGGAATATTATGATTTTGTTAGATTCTTATAAGAGTTTATGATTTAAAAAGATGCTTCTACCTATGTCCTTAAATCTGATAAGCTTAGGTTTTTTACTCTGAAAGTTAGGGGAGGTGGTATTATTGGTGAAATCCTCTTAAGTTTACAGAAAAAGTAGCCCATACAATTGAAATTAGATATCAATACAGAGAATGCCTTTTATGTTCGATTTTAGAAAGGACCACGATATGATCATTTAAGCTTTGGACGACAACAGAAGGCAAATTATCTATTAATAAATATTCACACTGTAGTACGTGTGTAGCTACAGCATGGGGGAAAAATAACTTCAAGTACCAAATATAAAGTAAACTCTGACGTAAAGGGTATTGTTGCCAATATTTTGGGAACATAGGCCGTACCCAAAAAAACAATACGAAAACGGGAGTGGTTAATAATCAAGAATCATATTCTTTAGGTGCCAGTTGAACTGAAGTTTATGAAGTTATTCTGGATTTCAAAACATAAGAACATTGAAAGCCATAAATCATCTAAAAAAGTAGCAAAGTGTGTCCTTTCAATCAAATACTCTAGATGATAGACAGAAAAAGAAAGAACATTTTTGGAAAGAGTGCAATGTGTGATCACGTTGTCTACTTTAAATATGGACTTACAAATAGGAATTCTAATGGCAGTTGGATTGTGTACAGTAGTTCTATACAAGCGAGAACAGTTCTTGAAACGGAACTTTTCAGTTCTCACATATAAGATGTGGGAAGCAGCAGAAAAGAGTATTTTGTTAAGGAGAATTTCAAAGAGTCCTTTATTTAAACTATAAAGCATATTCAATCCAAAATAAGTTAGGTAAACAGACGTACTCTTCTATCGACTACTTTAATATTGAATTTAAGAGTACCCAATGGATTTTATTGAGAATAATATGAAATTTGCCTATCATATTATATAAAAAATGAGTGAATTTCAACTTCTAAGGCATTTGTTGTTGTTGTGCTCACAAAGATCTACCTAATTGATTTTTTCATATTCCCTCCTCTTGCGCTTTCTGAAGCAAAAACTGCTATTTTAAGCATTGCTTAGAAGAGTCCACATCAAGACCTTTCATTTGATACCCCACATGACTCCCTATATGGGGAGACCTCGTAAGAACCTTTAATAATTTTTTTATGCCATATCTTCCATGAGTCAACCACTTCTGATATACCTACCAAGTTTGGTGTTTATACCTGGTGTAGCTACGGAGGAAAACCGCTGTGATACACAGATAGCCCGACATGTCACAATACAAATACGTTTTTATATAATAGTACAAAACCCTAAAAAGAATACGTATTAAGAATGGATAAGCCAAAATCAAGCCTTACTTTGCTAGGCATTAAAATGTTCTACCTTTGAGTATATTTAATTTAATTGTTGTGATATAAAATAACTCAAAGCACGTACCTTCAGTGTCTAGATTCTTGTACATGGAGCCCAAAATCATCCCTCCCTGTGCAGTGTTCAAGTCAAAAGCTATTTACTATGATCAACTAAGCCCTGGAGTCTTTTGTAATAGATTGGAGCGCAAAACCAGCTATCGAGTTGCCCATTATTCTAAAGATTCCTCGAGTAGGATTTAATGCACCACTTTAACTGACTAATATTAAGCTTAATAATTCTCAGGTAGGAGTTTAGAGCAATGAATTTGAGCTGTAGGCCTTTCAAAATTAATTAAAAATTGCCTTTTAACTATGCATAGTGAGTGTTTATTTCTCGTAATCGATTTTCGACCGTTATGTTCGGCCTTCCTCCTCATCGCTGAGAAGACCAAATGATAACGGTCGAAAATCGATTATGACGCTATAATACTAGACATTTAAAATGGACTAAACAATCCACACCTAGATACAAGCTAGAAAAATTAAGCCTTAGGGTTTTCCGGGTCTTCGCTTAGAGATAGTTGGAGTATCTCACTATTTAAATCAAATGTATTGACACTTGAGGAGGTGATATAGTCAGTACCATGCTTTGTCCGTTGATTCGTCTACCCAGCTTTGATGATATATATTCTGATTTTAAACCAGTACGTATAGTAACTGAAGCGGCTTATATTCCGTTTGAAGAATCACTCCAAAAAAAATACTCATTGTCATCAACGGGACTCAAACCAGGGACCTTCGCCTTACGCAGCAAGCGCTATATCCAATACACCACGTGGAGAGGTTAGTGATGTCTATATATCACTTTGTGGAGTGCTGATACATTAGATCATGACAATGAGATACTCTAACTATCTCTAAGCGAAGGCCCGAAAGGGGCTGTAGGGCTACGAAGAAGAAGATATATAAAATCTTCACTAAAATATTTTACTAATGCTCCGCATGTACATAGTAGATAGTGTCGTTGTGGAAAGATTTTAGAACAGCGTTCAAAAATCAGTGGATTTACTGCTTTGGCGAAAAATGTCTGAATGTGAAAAATGAAAACAAGCCTACAAAAACCAACTTTGGCCAAGAAGGGGAACTATAACGAGTTCCGACAATGAATCAAGAAACTGTACCAAAAAAAAAGGATGATAATAAATTGCAAGACTGAGAGAATCAAGGTCAAAATGACGTTAAAGAGCCATCTCGGTATATGCCTTGATCAAGTAAATATGACAGGGCCATTCACCATGCCTTTATGAAGACGTGCAAGGGAAAAATTATTGGTACTCAATCGATATCAAAACCGTGTTGCAGTACTTTAACAAGTTTGCTCAATACCTGTAGGAACAAACAGAATTGTCAAGATACTAAGAGCTCAACAGGATTTTCCTGCTTTACCAATGCAAATAGATGAGCTACAGGCAGCTATAATACGTGACCTCAAATAGATCAAGGCTTCTGTAAACCATGAAATATTCATAGAGTCGTTACAGAAATAAGGAACCTTTCTTTATTATCTTTTTGGTAAGCTTATATTTAAAATATGGGCAAACGATCAACTACCAGAAAATTGGCGAAAAAGTCTCCATACTCGTATACAAGAAGGGAGACAAATTGAACTATGAAAACTATCGAGACAATACTCTTTTGAGCAAGTCCTATGAAGCGTTCTCCAAAATAATTGCACATATACTCCAGTTACATCAAGAAATTATGTTAGGAGAATATCATTGTAGCTTTGGGAGAGGGTGCTCTATCACTGACCAGAAATCCTCAGCAAAGCAGATGCGAGAAAAATGTTGAGAGTATAGTATTGATTTGCATCAGCTCTTTATAGACACAATTGTATAAATGAAATTGAGCTGTACAAAATAAGGCTTGAGCTTAGAATCCCAACTAAGCTAGCCTATATGGTTAATGTTACAATAGTGAGCACATTGTCCCAGGTCAAAGGCGACAGAGATGTGATAGGAAGCTTCAACATGGAATCAGTACTAAAATAAAACAAGGATATGTGCTCATGCTACTGCTCTTTAGTATTGTTCTAGATCACCATATTCGACTACTCTCCACACCACAGTCCAGATATATGTATACCAATTATTCATCAAACATGTGTTCATTTATAAGCCTAAAACCTAGACCTTTACGTAGTATTCTCAAAAAACCTTGGATGTTTTCTCGCGTAAAGTGCTTAGAAAAATCTATAGCCCAATGAAAAAAGGAAAAGAGTGGAGACTTCATTGCAACGCTGAGGTGTATGCGTAAGGCTACTCAAAATACAATGAGTGGGCCGTGTACAAAGAATGGAGTAGCATTGGTTACGCAAAACGACGTTAAAGGGAAGTCTCCTGTTAGGAAGCCAAAATTTCGACCGAAACTGAGAGCACTACCATACTAAGGATAGCAAAATGGCGAAAAAAGATGCAGTATTGTGATTATTGGAGGCCTTTAATACTGGAGTTCAAAGCTCAAATTAGACTATGACCCCATGGGTACCAGAAAGTAGAGTACAAAAAAATTACCTTAAGCTTTTTAGCAATAAAAGTAAAGGAGGAGAGGATAACACTAGCAAAAAGACTGGTTAACATTGTCTAAACCCACTAGTTGAATCAATTACTCATCACAAGAATAGTTACATGTGAATTGAGAGCTAAAAGCATTCACTATATATGGTTATAATTCCAGGTTGTATAAATACTTTGTATTGGAGGAAAATTTTTCTAAACTTCAACTGTGGCATGATACAGGTAGTGCCATTTTCCAGAGAAAATTAAATTTATTCACGGCGGATGTAGGATGTAACTTTGGAGCGAATGATGCCATAACATTCCAATGAATTTGTGAATCATTCCATAACATATTGGCTTAGTTAAGCTTAAAAAACTATAGCGCGGTCAACGTGAAATTTCTGAAGTCATCAAAGGTGTAGTCAAAAATAAATCAGAAATGTTGTACAAATCTTGACAAGATAACAAAAGAGTAACTCCAGGAAACATATTTTTCAACAAGGTAAAGACTGTTGGCAATATTTGTTTGTCTGGAACAATTCAGTGCAACAAAGATGATCTTTTCCCAGAAGGGAATATAAACTAAAGAAAGCACGAAATACTAAAGAAGGCATTTTTTGGAAGTTTATGACAGCAAATGATATTACGCTTCAAACTGACAAATAATACCCTCCGGATCCTTGTTGAGCTTTTCACGGGGCACTGCAGACTAGCGAAATGTTGAAAAAAATGAGTCTTAAGGAATTCGCTTAGCAAAAGTCATCAGATGACACTGCTCTCATTTAGAGCAGGAACCTATTTCTTACCTTAGTGACAATTTTGTAGCTGGAAGACTGTAAAAATTGTATTCTAGGAACTTTGAGTAATCTAAGCAGAGTAAGTTCTTTATAAATCTTTCAAAGATAGAATATAGTCTACTCAAATTTTCGTCTTTCATCAGAACTTAATATTCTGAATTGGCTCTTTAAATATCTCCCTGTATGGGCTGTAGTGATTTTCATAGCTGACAGCAGATGCTTGTTATTAAGGAAAACTTGTAAAAGCGGAAAATTAAATATGCCTTTGAAAGCCATATGTAGTGTTGTATTGAGAGTTCTGGCAATTTTTATACAGATAGTCTAATCTAGCTATGCAGGTTGGAATATGGCATGTATTCTTAAGGCAAGTAAGGAAATATCACTTGGATTTTTTACATGATACTCCGAAACTTTGATGGTAGGGTATTGGCTCACATACTCCTTTTAGTTATAAAAGAGTAGGTTTTTAAAGGCATCTAATTCCAACGTTGGCTTATAAATGTTAACTTTTATCTGTTACTAATCTGTGCACACTGTTGATTTTTGTGGATCTTGCTACCTTAAATCAGAGAATGTTAACCTTTGTCTATTACTTGTCCGTGCGTGGACACTCTGTTGATTTTTGTTGATCTTACTAACCTAAATCAGGGGCTGGCAGAAAAATTGTCAAAGGTATCCTAAAGACCAATGAGCACCGTAAATTTGAGACAAATTTCTATGTAGATTATGCATCTTGAATTTTGCTTACTGTTAATAACTGCCATGCAAAATAATGATTTCCCTGATCCACTTTTCATCTCAACAGACGTATTAGCAAGACAGTCTAAAAATCTTTGTACTTAAAAATTGATCCTTTATTGGTATTACAAAAGATATATTTCCATCCATGTGGTGTAGTAGTTAGAGCACGTAACCCCTAAGCAAAAACCCCCGGTTTGAATCCAGTTGGTGACAACGAGATTTGTTACGAGTGATGCTTCGAATAGACTGTAAGCTCGTTTTTAAATCAGAATGTATCGCAGCTAGATGGACGGACACACGGCCAAAGTATGGTACTGCCCATGTCACTTTCTCGAGTGCCGAAATACTCGTTCAAGATAATGAGATACTCTAACTATCTCTGAGCAAAGGTCGATAGGGGTTGCAGTGCTAAAACAAGAATATGTTGGGTAGACAAACCTACGCTCATGTCAGAAGGGTTTCGTACTCAACTTACGAGATTACTAGCAACAAATAAAATTAAGAAATAGGGCAAAGGTATGTGCACTTTGAAAAGAAAATCCATTGTTTATACGTTTTCAACGGTCGAGATTTTGTTGAGAACTAACAAAAAGTCATTCAAGTCATGAATCCCTAAAAATATTTATGTTATTGATCTTACCTAAAAATTTATAGGAGATCAAATCAAAACTGCAGTGTCGGATTCGATGGAAAGTCCACAAAATACCAAAATCGTGTGTTAATGTTGTTCAAATAGGAGAAATTTCAAATGGCTATAAATTTCGTGAATATTATTCGATTTTCATCAAACTTACAAGATATTAGGAACTTTTTTAAGACTGCTTAAATATCGAAGATTGTTGAGTTTAAAGGCATCCATACGATTTTATTGGGGGAAAATGTAAAATTCGAAGATCATATTATTATTAACAGAGTTGAGTGAATTTTGACCTCTAAGATATTTGTTATTGTTGTACTGATAAACACGTTCCTCCATAATTTTTCAGATTTTTTAGATCACAGGTGTCCAATCGCGAGGGAGACACAAATTTTTCGTGTATTTCCCCTCCCTGTGTGTAAAGTAAAAAAGGTCAGTTTAAGACCTATTTTGAAACGTTCTAATCAGGACCTTTTATTTGATATCCATATCGCCTACCTTTGATGAATTTTTTTTTGGGAGGCCACTTCCCTATTTGGGCAGATACCTGTTAAATGCCATAAAAATTTTTTTTTTGTAAATGGACTTTGAAGAGGGTGACACTTTGCACATATATACAAATTTGATGTTTCTAGCTTACTTGTATATGGTTTGCGAGAAAAACTGCTGTGACACACTGACAGATGGACGGACAGACAGGTTGCAATTTTACTAGTGTTACCTTAAAAAACAAGGATCTACTTAAGGCAAATGGTTGTTCTTAAAGATTTTCTAATTAGTTGCGTTTTGTTACCTTCAGTCTATTACTTTATTGATACTGAACGGTATATACGTTTTTGCCTACCATAGCAAACTTACAACAGGGAAGAAGATACCATGAAGTGAAATTTTGTGTAACATAATGGAATAACTCTCAGAAAAGACCTTTCCCTTTTTCAGTTATGTCTATGCTTTGAATTCTTGTTGGAGGTTATGAAGAACTAGAAAAGTGATGAAAACACTAAGTAAACAGCAAATTTGGCTACTACATTTTTGATCGACGTAATAAATATAGTACCAGAAATAGCAAAAATTTGATAAAATAGGATAGAGGATATGGTACAATCTAAACAGATGTGGAATCGATGATAATGTTCTCTTGGGATCTATAAGTCTATAACTCTTGCAAAACTCAATGTAAAGCAGGATTGATGTATAACTTTTCTAGTCTTTCAAATTGTCAAACTTGAGTTGCGATTCTATCTGAATCACTTTTGTATAAGTTATGATTAATTCAAAAAACAGTCCACCTTAAAGATTGGATACCAATCGTAAATTAGTCGACAGCTCCATAGCAATGGGTTCGGAGGAGGCAAGTTTGAAAATTTATAGAGTATAAAATATTGTTCTGGGCTCCTAAAATTGAATTTTTCAGCATTGGTTAAGGTATGGCAAAATGAAAACAAAAAAATCCCTGAGCTGAAATTTGAATTCTCAAAATTTGTGATTTTTAACCGACTTCCAAAGGAAAAAAGGTTATCCATTCATCACGTATATTATTTGTTGTTGCCTTTTGTTTATGTATGTTCACGCATAACTTTTGAACGGACATAGATAAGGGAACCCTGTTTTCAGCAAACGATGCGTCTTTCTTCTATTAGGTCCCATTCAAAGGACAGGAAATTCAATCAACGGTAAAGGACTTTTACCGTTGAAACTAACAAATTTACTACTTCCACCCCGATTTTCCAGCATAACTGATAGACGCGAATAAAGATTTAGGTTGTTGATATTTCAAATGAAGGACAATATATTGAGCTGAAATGTTGAAATGCAGAATTGCAGTCCTTTCAAGGACTTTGTAGGAATTATCAGTTGAACATAATGCAGTAATGTCGAGAAATTGAATTTTAATGATCTATCGTACGAAAAATGCCAATTATTTTGCAGTCTTCAAGGATTCGATGGAGATAGTGTTTCCTTGGTGACGGATTACAAAAAATGATCAGTATCCTCAATTTTCCGCATAAACTGTTCACTTTAGTCGATCATTTCCACCGGAAATAACCAATAAACTATTTATCAATGCAACATAACATAAATACAATTCAACGTGATTTCGAGCAATTTCATTGGGAAAATTTTCAGGATGCTTTTCTCTTCCGCATTCATTAAATTGATGAACTTATTAAAAGATCCTTCTTACATCCTTAGACGTAAAAGTTACACCTAGGATTTACAAAATTCTCCCATAAAATAATAAGGATTGAGTGATTGCAAATTATAGAGTTGATCGCCATTTGAAAATTGACTCGCTACTTCCTAGTTAATATTATATTGTATATTATATGCCTAGAAATCTAAAATTTGCGACAAGTGATACGGTTAAGAAGGAGGACAAATGATACGGTTGAGGTTGATTGTGGAGTTCACTTTATGGTCATATATATAAATACATACTCACTTATTTTGTTTGTTTGATATCTGCAGGCCAATTCTATTTTTTCCTGAAAGGCCGTCGGGCCTTGCTTTGTTGTGTGAACAGATGCGTTTTGACTCCGTTGAATCATCTTTAGTGTCTAAGGACTGAAGATGACCCAAAGGAGTTGAAACGCGTCTGCTCACACAACAGAGCAAGGCCCGATGGCTTTTCAAGTAAAAAGAGAATTAGCCTGTGGATATCAAACAAACCAAATAATTGACTAATATTCAGAAATTAAATATTTCAACTAGTTTTGTACATCATGATTTCTGTTCTGACTAAAGTACAGCTCCAATTAGTACCAAAATTGGTCCGAAGGCTCATTCAAGTGTGTGATAAAGCTCACAATGAAAAATCCAAAGTCGAACTATCTGAAAGTAAATGGTGGCCGCTCAAAGGCCGGAAAGGTTGAAGAATAAAAAAATAATTCGAAAACTTCTTAAAGCTACAATTTATATTGGATTTTTATGTAACCTAATATCAAGGAAGACGTTGATGAGATCTTGGACTAAAATGTATCAGAACTAAATTCAAGAAATTAAATTTTGATGTACATGGTACAACGTATTCAAGAAACTGAGTTTTAAAAGAAGGAATGAAAAAAATTCGTCACTAGAAAGGGTGAAAAAAAACATTTAGAAACAAAAGAAAACCGACTTCAAAATTCTTTGAAAAGGATGAAATAAATTTTATGGAAGCAATTTCCCCATTTTAACATAAAAGCTTCCAAAATGTGCACCATCACAAAAGAAACGGGGAAAACTGATATGGCACCGCTTCCATAAAATTTATTTCATCCTTTTCAAGGCATATTGAAGTCGGTTTTCTTATTTTTTTCAAAAAGGTTTTGCATGGAGTTATTGGGTTATTTACAGGTACAGGGTTCAAGTTGAAAGCTAGTAGAACTCAAAGAGACGATTGTTATTAGCTTTCAAGAGTTCTTCCAAACCACCCGACTTTCCGTATCATGCATAAGGTACTGCTTATTGGAAACACTCATCATTTATGAGTGAATAAATGTAGAACCCAGAAATGTATTTCATGCGAACCTTGTCAGAAGTTAGTACCTGCAGAAGTTGCCCAGGTGGTACGTATATTCAAGTCGAAGATGATTTAAAGGGTAGCTCTAAAATCAAGCTACAGGATCTTTTGAAAGTAAATGCTTTTTAATCTGCACATCAGAGTGTTTGTGGGATCGATTATTCTTTTCTTCTACCTCCTATCATTTAGATGATACTGTTTAGCATTTTCATAAAGGTTGATCTGACTTGATTTATATTTTACTTTATTCGTTTGATGAAAAGACTAGAATACTTATTTCTTTTCGATTTGAATAAATAAACAAAAGTATTCTTTGAAAGCTGATGACTAAAATAAATTATTTTCTTTTACCAT
This sequence comes from Odontomyia ornata, assembly GCA_963969285.1. Taxonomy (NCBI): domain Eukaryota; kingdom Metazoa; phylum Arthropoda; class Insecta; order Diptera; family Stratiomyidae; genus Odontomyia; species Odontomyia ornata. The sequence goes on from OZ017738.1 coordinate 495,640,948, forward strand.
ATTAGTATTATATTTATAGTCAAAGCTTTTGAACGTTAGAGGCATGATTTTGTGACTGACACCTGTTTGGGAATTTTCCTCTATAAACTTTAAAAGCAGTTGAAAGAACAATTCACGATCATGCGAATATAAGCTTCTTTTTTCTAAATTTCAATCACAGAAATAAAGAAGAAAATTATCCAAAAAAAGCCAAAGGTAGAATTGAAAGCCATTTAAATTCAATTTGAATAATTTTTCAAAATAATCAAATCACTTTTTTGCCACAATTTATGGGATTGCGAGACTTTTAAATAATGTGAACAACTGATTTGGTAAAAAATATGGCTTTAAATTTTCGCTTTCAAAAAAGGAAGTCGTTTGCCGTGATATAAATGAACAAGTTTGATTTTATGAAATGCAATCATGGTATCAAATGACGGAATAGAATGTTTTTAGAAGAAACAAACAACAATTTTGCTCATCATCTACTTAGAGCGCACAGAAACATCTATTATACAATATTTTGAAAAAATTCCAAATTAAAAGTCATCGCAAATGCTTAATTCTTCCTGAAATTCTTGGCTTTGTTTTTCGTAGTACACACGTAGTTTTTTCCTCAAAGCTGCAATTCCTTAATGAAAAAACAGGTTACTTGCCGAATCTTTTGTTTCAAATTTCATTGTTCGATTCCATTGATGCGGGATTTCGGTACAAAAGAAATAAAAACAGTGTTAACTAACTGAGCTGGAAAATGCTTGCCATCATGCAATAAAAATATGAGTGAGTTTGGAAATATAATGAGGAAAGAATTGGTTCACAGATGATAAAGTCACGCATTTAATTATATGCTAGATGCGAGTATATTCCTTTTCACGGACGATTTAACTTTAATACTTTCACTGGATTTTTTCAAGCTGCTTTTATCGTTAACGTAGTGTACGAATAAGCTAAATAAGTTGATATCTACAATCTTATGGAGGTCGTTTACTCAGAGTCATTACTATGCAGACTCTTGATTTGCATTTGCTACACCATTGATTTCAAGATGACCTGGTAAATATTAAATTAAGATATTTTCAAATATTCAAATGATGGGTGGAGAAGAGTTTTATTATTTGTTGAGGTTTTTGGGTTCTTTGGAAATTTCTTACAAACTCACATTGCATATTGGCACTTGCTTCAGAGATTAAAATTTTTCACACGGATTTGAAAATTGCTATAGCCCTTGTGACATCGCAATCAATATTGAAATTCATAAAAGATCATTTAAATGCTAAAATTTTTACAACATTGAATAAATAAATATTGATAGGTATAAATTTTAATAATTCATATTGAGAAGAAATGGTTATGCAAAACAGTCGAATTGATTGGATGGTAAAAATACCCAAAAGTAAACCAGTAGCATCTGTAAATCACTAATTTACATTAAATGCCGACTCAAATAATCAATGGTAAACACTTTTCAAACTAGGCCATTTCTTTGCTTTCTATGTAAATTTTATCCTCAAAGTAACTGGGAAGGATACGTTTAGATTTTCTTTCTTGTAATAAAATTGTAGTAGAGCTTGCTAATCTCTCATCGATTTCCTTCTTGAATCAATAGATAATAGGCAAATGAGTACTAAGACTTTAAGTGAGCTTTAAGCATTTGATTTTGAGGCATCATTTAAGACACTGTATTGAGTCTTATAAGTATCGTATCCATAAATATAAGGCAAGGATTAAAATCATTTCAAAACACAGCTTAAAATCCAAAAAGCACTGAGCATCTTGGAATGTTTCATTATTTAATCCTTACTTTGGATATTTTTCAAAAAGTGATTACTTATGTTTAGATAGATGTCTAGCAGAAATTTGAAGGAATTTTGCATTAGCATCTATCTAGGACGTCGTTTTACTGTTGAGTTAATTAATACTCAAAAAAATCTTAACAAGAAAAACAATGAATTCACATCTTTTCAGCTACACCCTCTGTTCAAAATTTCACCAGAATACTCAATATAATATGGTTATATTTTGTCCATCCAGTAGTATGGTATATCATAAGTATTTTCCATCAAACTTGATGCACAGAGTATCGATTTCTTTTGTTTTCAACTTCGCCCAAACATTTCACTGATACGCAGCCATCGAGAAAATGTTGGAAACAAAATATCACTACGAGACTGCTTTGAATATGTTAAAGCATTGTTGCAGCGCACTCGACACTATCAGAGGTGTAAAATTTATGCAGATCAGTTTCACGGGTGATTGGTTCAAAATTCTCTTTCATCCGTTGATGAACAATCGCTGATAGGTGTGTGATGGAGCCGTGGTAACTATTTTCCCAGAAATGTTGATAATTTGATGAAACGTTTAGAGATATTTAATTGGGGTATTCACAATGTATGGTAGTCCTTGTTGTGTTATTTTGGCGCACAGTAACTACACTAGCGTAACGTTACTAATTTGATGAGGGTCTTTTATTTATGCACTCACCCACGATAATTTGATACAAAGTTCGTATGTACACACTGATGTTAAGTTCAAGATTTTATAATTTAAAAAATCTCGTGGACTTTTTATCACTAACCACTATCGAATTAACTCGCGCACTGGTGGAGGGGGGCAAGTACTGGTGTCGATCTAATTTTCCGCGGGGGTAGAAGCTTCAGATGATCTAGCGAAAGGGAGATGATCGTGCTCGATGCAGCGATCAATGTACTGTGATTATGAATTTCGCTTAAGTTCTGCTTTTATATACTATGGTTGGAGGATGGTATGCAGACTGGACGCTTAGCTAAGATGCTCGTCGCCATGAAGAAGCCATTTGGTGATTAACATTGAAATATTGGCTCGATTGAGCAGGCGTAGTACGTCCAAAGTGGTAAGTAGTGTTGGCTTATACTTACGGTAGTGTAGACGGCAGAAATCGTGTGACTTTTGCAAGTGACTTGAAGATGTTTTTTCGAATAAGTAATTAAAGAGATTTTTTGTGCTGTGTTCCAGTTTTTGTCATAGAAAAAAAATACTTGCTTAGAATTGTTTATTGATGAGTCATGCAAAACATATCATAAAGGTCTCAACATTCTACAAGTATTTGAAAAAATATTTCTTTGAGATAAAGTTAAATCATGTTCACAGTTAGTATCCGTGAAAAATATAACGCTTTATTGAGATAATCTTCGAGGGGACCAAAAAACTAGCGACTTGGTAAAAGACGTTAGTGTGGCAATAAAAATAGTATCAGCATGTGCTGGAGTTTGGCTTATACTTCTAGTAAGCAATTCTCACGAAAAGGCTTAAAAGGTTGCTTAATTTATCTACTTTTCCTTCGTTCACTAATTTCAACATTCCACAAGCCAAGGCAGTTCTTTGTCTAGTTGCAGTTAAAAACAAAAAAAAAATTCTTTAACATTAATTGCCAGTTTACGTTTGCTTGCAAAACTTTCAGTGAGTTTCCTCAACGTGTCCTTAGTTTACTGTACGACTCTCTCTTGTCCTTTTCATTTTAAAGCTTGATGGAGCTCTTGTATTTCTATATAATCAGAGGAATCGACACATGCGTACATTCACACATGTGGTATCTACTTTATGTTGGTTCTATGCGCTCGAACATATTAAGTGCTATTTCGAAATCAGTTGATAGGGTTCAACTTAATTTATGCAACCGTAAATGGAAAACTAGTGATTCGTTAATATTGTATAATGCTTATTTTTCTGTACAGAAAATAAAGTTTAACTATTTATTCATCATAATATGTTGCCCATTTCCCTTTTATTTTGATCACAGTGAACTGACTAATAAGTGAAGTGATATTAATATTCGTTACAAGCCATGTGCTTTTGAATCGAGGCGTACATTTCGTATCAGTTGATATGTTTCTAAATCGTTTAACAACAGTGTTAAAAGCATTCGGTCTAACCTACCCTACACTGAAAAAAAGGAATAGTATACCTACCGGAAAAATAGATTACATATCCAAAGCTCAGTGTTAATTTTCAGCCTGCTAGTTTACTTAGGTACTGTTACTAACTTGACTAAGTTAAGCCAGCTATTCTTCTATCCAACGTGACAACTAAAATTTATGTTTGGATTTTCTCAAAATTAGGTGATTTATCTACAGCTGTGTATGGAAAAACATGTATTCAATTTTCCCGAAAAATAGCAAATTTAAATACATGTATTTACGTGAATATATTTTGTAACTTAGGTGATTTTACTACTTAATTTACTTAATTTTGCTCAAATTTTAGTTCATTTATAGGTCACTGTAACTATTATAAGGAATAAATAACATTACAACTACAGTTTTAATTAAAATGTTTTATTCGTGATAAAAATTGAACAATTGTAGAAGAAAAAAAAAATCCTTTTTAATATCAAGTCTTTGCAGAAAAAAATTACATACTTCAGATGTTGATAAGTGATAGAGTCAGCGATGGCTTTGTCATCCATGAGCATGGATCCATCATAACTGAGGACCCCGGGCAGCCTTTTTCTGCCAGTTATCCTATAGATATGAGGAAACATACAGGGACCTGATTTGGTACTTCCCAAGGCCTGTTCAAATGGTTCGTTAGCAAAAGCTGTGGTTCTCCTCGAGATCATTCGGTTTAGAGACGTAATCACTAGATGAATACGTTCATACTCCCAGTTGACCATATTTAAATTGTGGTGATAGATTCGAGCGAGTAGCTTTCTAAACCGACTAAGTCTACGTTGAAGCTCCAAGATGTCTTCTGATAAATCTCGATAAAGGCAATTCGTCGAGCATTTCTTAATGGAGATCTTTGAGATGATCGTATGCAGGGTTGAATTTATACAAGCAACCCCCTCATCAATTTCAGGAATAGAGGGATTTTTCGATCTATTGATCGAAATTCCCTCCCATTTTCCGTCAAGGTCACCACTTACTGCTACCTAATCGATTTGCTTGTATGGAATGAAAAGTTGAGGACCTGCAACCTCAAGTTTCACACCTTTTTTAGGTCTTTGTAAAAAAGACCTGTCTGTCCGTCTGTCCGTCCGTCCGTCTGTCCGTGCGTCACAGCTGATTTCCTCAGAAACTATAAAAGCTAGAATGCTCAAACTTTGTGAAAAGGTTAGAAGCGATGGTCTCTCAAAAGTTACGGCCTGAACAAAAATTTAAAAAATGTTTAAGGGGGGTCCCCCCTAATAACGAATTGGCCCTTAAAAATTTTTTTTCATCAAAGGTAGTCGAGTGGGATATCAAATGAAAGGTCTTGATTAAAACTTTTAGAATCTGAAATAAAAAAATCATTTTATGAATTAGGGGGTCCAGAGGAAGGCAAAATGTACCCAAAATTTGTGTCCCCCCCCCTCGCGATTGGACACCTTTCAGCCGAAAAATCTGAAAATTATCACGAACGTGGACCTTTATGAGCACAAGGGCAACAAATACCTTAGAAATCGAAATTCACTCAACTTTGTTAATAATAGTATGATTTGTAGATTTTACATTTTTGCCCATAAAATCAAAACGGTACATTTAAACTTCTTGAAATTTCGTAATTATATACACTAACATAAGGTTAATACGTTCACAAAATTTAATTGAGATCAAATCATAATCAAGTGAGTTATAGCCATTTCAATTATATGGAATTACACCAACAATAACACGTGTTTATAGTTGATATAGGGTTTTCCAATAAGAGGTGTTATTTTGATATTAAAAGAAAAATGCCACTTTTAATACAAATGATCGAATGTTTATTTCATTGTAAAGAAGTGGAGCATGAGACGCATAAGCCGAAGGTCCCAGGTTCAAATCTCGTTGGTGTACAACGTGATTTAGTTCAGGGGAATTTTCGGACAGACTACGAGTGTTCACTCAGTGGTGATATGTACAGATTTAATCAGATCATATCATATCCTCTTCATGAAATTTTCCATAACCAAATCGCAAAGTGGTTACCCTATGTCCTCAATAGCCTCACGAATTTCATCTTTGTGATCTTGAATCGACGCTGGGCTATTGGCATAGACCTTCTCTATCACGTGGCTCCAAAGGAAGAAGTCGCAAGGTGTTAAATCAGAAGATCTATTCAAAATAACACCTCTTATTGGAAAACTGTATATATATTTAAAATTGACTTAGGCACTTTTATTTTCTTTCAATTTTCATGAAAATTTAAGGAACAGTGTTTAACTTGAACATGTTCAATCGGCCGAGCATTCAGAAAAATCATTTAAAGCTAGATTAAAGTGGCGGCTGCACTGTGCTTATGAAAGAAACTGTGCATCTTTTGTATAAATTTGAACGATTTCATAGCTAAGTATTGGATGAATAATTCAAGTTATCGATTCACGCCATTAGACAACTTGTTTCTAACCCTAGGATGTTTACAAAGACCTTCTGGTAGGAGCACCCTCCTGCTTACTCAACTTGTTCACTCTTAAGGTCAGCCCAATCAAAAGATGGTCAGACCCAGCGTTAAGAACGCCACATTCGAAATTCCTCCAACTAGGGGAGAGATTTACTAGATTAACTATTTCGGGGAAATCAGTGTGCGATCCATATTAATTAAAACCAGTTGGAGATGGCTGTTCCATAGCCATTAGATGCGATATTTCCCCATGAGGGATGGTTTGCATTAAAATCACCTCCCATGGCATAGAAATCGCATTTTTTGCACAGAGTAAGCACTGTTTCTAAGTCGTCAATGATTTTCCTCACCGAGTTTCCATATCGAACATACAAGTAGATTCCCACGAACCCAAAGGTGCACTCTCCCAGCATGGAGTTTATTATTTCTGCTTCAATACAATTAAGACTTGGAAGGCAGTGCCTTTGGACTTTCAGGTGATCTTTGTGAACCAAAGCAACTACAAGGTTTCCTTCACGTCTGATGATCTTGTATTTTCCCACATGTACTTTGTGTCTTTCTTTGAGTCTTGTTTCTGATATTAAAAAAAAGTATAGTCTATAGGTGTTCAGGTATTCTAGAACGAAATTCCTTTTATAGCGTGGAGATAGTGGACATATTTTGAGGACGGAGAATTTAATGGAACTCATCACGACAAAATGCTTTAAAGGCGAGTTCTAAGTACGCAGCTATTTGCTCACTAGTACTAGTGAGTTTTTTTATCTTCTTCTTCTTTGTAGCCCTACAGCCCCTTTCAGGCCTTCGCTTAGAGATTGTCATGATCAAACTTATCGGCACTTCACAAGGTGTTATAATCATTATCACGCTTTGGCCTTGTGTCCGTCGACGCAGCTGCGATATTTTCTGATTTTAAACCTGCACGTATCATAACTGAACAGGCTTATAGTCCGTCCGAAGAACCACTCGAACTAAATCTCGTTGACGCCAGCGAGACTTGAACCAGAGACCTTCGGCTTACGGGCTTAGTGCTCTAACCACTAAGCCACGCGGATTTTTTGTAGTGTAGAGTAAAAGAGTCCACTTTTCGAATGAGTATGAACAAGTCGCGCCCGATAAATTGTTGGCAGTCAGGGCTCAAAACCGTATTTCGTTAATTTTGCGACTGCTGGGGTTGCTTCATTGGTTACTGTTTTTGTTGCCGTATAGGCTGTGGTGCAGGCTGCTTCTTTGCACCTTGCGAAAGGCTAGAGTAGAGACCTCTTCATATACAGTATTTTTTATAGAGGCGGTGATGGAATCCCTTCTTTCCCCTTTTTTCTTTTGGAGATTGTTCAACTACGACAAAGGAGGGCGTGATCAATGGACCAAGACAATTGGTGGCAGTCACTTTACATAATTGGAGCCACCTTTTCCATAAATGAAATGAAAAAAAAAGTAGCAGGCGAAGGTTACTTATATTGTGAATACCGCGCCGAGCTACTGAAAGCTCAGCAAACTTGATTGCTACTAAGTCTCAATGAAATAGAAATAAGATATCGAAAAAGAATGATAAAAAGAGGCGTTCCTGCAAACATCATTTATCATGTTGCTAGTAAATTCCATCTATGGTGAAAAGCTTCCTATAGAACTACTTATTTCATCAAATATATCATTCATTCTATCGTGCTGTATGCTCTACATTTGGGACTAGTAGGGCTTAACCCCATTACCAATTTTCATTAAAAATTTAAAAAAAAAACCTTGTTATTCAAAATTTCCACAGAACAACTGAAAAACATTATAATTTAAGCAAATAACTTTTATCAGCTGTTGTTTCAACATACATACTTCGATCATCTTTATCGTCAAAAAACTCGTAGCAAACTCTCATGAGTCGATGCAACATGTTGCATCAGCATATATTTTGCTGGTTTTTCCATATTTTGCTTCAAATTGATACACATGCATACGGTGCTTATTTCAATCTAACCCCAAGCATACAATGATACAATACAATTCGCAATTATGGAAAGAGTTGCACCAAACCAACAGTTATTGAATATTATATATTATCACAACTTTAACACTATTTATCATAAAATTCTTGTTGTCTGACATTGGCCTAAACGATTTTTAGGCAACATATTATATTTTAAGTGAACGACACTTTCTTCTTTCAATGCAAGGAATCTCCTGAGAAAAATTTACACAAAAAATCTTGCTTTAAGCTGACTCCACTAACTTTCATTTGCACTTCGCGCCGCTGCTACATGCTACTGGCTTCCCACTGATCAATGGCGAATTTTTTATTTTCTCAGGAAGAGTCCTTTAAATTGATTTTTTCCATTTAATTGTAGAATTTAGACACAAGATTAGTTAGATAGATGATCGTATTAGTGTCAGTAATTTATCTGTCTTTTTCGTTGAATTTTGGTAGATCCAGAACTACTAGTCGGGTGAGCCTTCACTACGGGCGAGCCCGTCACTAACCATTTAAATGAGAAGTACTCCTTGGAGGTATCTTTTCTACAACGCAGGTATTTTTCCTGCACGCACAGGAGCTATTTGCGATGAAGTGATAGGATCAGCCAGTCCTCCAGAGGTGAATGCTGGGTCTAGTAGCTTTTCCGCATTGAGCTTTAAAGCACTCACTAGAACTCAATGCAAGAATGCTCACCACCGTTTTAGGGTTCGACCACATTGCAATTTTTCTGTCGTAACCAGCGATTTTTAGACGCAAATACGAACACACTGCGACAAGATTTGCAAAGGAACTTCAGGCCTGCGCAGAACTAATATGCTCATTTCTTTCATTTCTTTGTCTTTGCCAGGAACACATGCGCTAACTCATTTGTACGCTATGCAAGAAACTTCCGTGCACGCCAGCGTCAAATGTCCAAATGATGTGCGCCTGCGCGAGTATCACAAAAACTACCTACTAAACTGGTTTTAGGAAAAATCGCGAATTCCTGCGACTGCCGACCTGGACAAAATTGTTGAAAATCGCAGTGTGCGGGCATCCATTTAACCATGTGTAACTTGCGACAGAAGTGCGACTATATAGTCGTAGTCTGATGCATCCCTTATACGTAAGCTAAAGTTGACTGGTTAAAGGGGAGATGAAATGAGCTTTAATGCACTGGGGAGCAGATCTGATGAAGACTTCTCTAAGCTAGAACACTTCACGGTGGTAACATTTCGTTGATAGAAAGTGTCATGAAATAAGTAGAGGAGAACGTTAGGCTCAAAATAATCGGTGACGCCACCATTTGAGCATGAAAAAGCTGTGTGCAAGGTGGGTGCCGCGTTTGCTAACGCTCGACCAAAAACTGATTCGTAAAAATATTTCTACCGACAATTTGGAGCTGTATAGGCGTAGTCCAAACGAATTTTTGCGTCGATTCATAACTGTTGATGAGACTTGGATCCACCACTATACTCCTAAAAATAAAAAAACAGTCAAAACAGTGGGTTGGGAAAGGGCAACTAACTCCAAAGAAGGCAAAAACAATTTTACCGGCAGTCAAGGTTATGGCTACTGTTTTTTGGGATGCGTGAGGAATTATTTACATTGATTACCTTGAAAAGGGTGAGACTATCACTGGTCAATACTATGCAGAGTTATTGCAACGTTTGAAGCACGAGGTGCAAATTAAATGACCTCATTAGGCGAAGAAAATTTTGTTTCATCACGATAACGCACCAGCGCATTCGTCGATTGTCACCATGTCCAAAATCCACGAATTGAAGTTTGAATTGATGCCGCATCCTCTCTACTCTCCAGACTTAGCCCCTAGCGACTATTACCTGTTTCCTAACCTCAAAAATGGTTTGGCGGTAAACGATTTAAGAGCAACGAAGAAGTTATCGAAGCTTTACATCAGTGTGTTGAGGAGCTTGGCGAATCTACGTTTAAAACTGGTATAACTTAATTAAAGCACCATTATCAGAAATGTATCAGTGTTGATGAAGATTATGTTTATAAATTAAGCAAAAAAAATTTAAACACATAGTTTTTCTTTGTCAGGCCGGAAACTTTTCACCACACCTACCTATTTATCTGTATTTTCCCTTAATTTTTATTTCCCTATCATTTTAATTCTATACTCTAGCCCTATTTTTAATTACAAAATAATAATAATAATAATCCGATCTTTCCCTCTAACAACATTCCATTCATTACTTCCCATTAACAAAATTTCATTCGATGCCTTTTCACTAACAAAACCTTATTCCTAACTTCATATTAACTAATTTTATTCATTATCTCCCACTAACAAAATTTAATTCATCATACTAACAAAAATTCATTCTCGCTTCCCTACTAAAAAAATTTCATTTCAATGCGCAAAAAGAAAGTTTTACAGTTGAAGTTGCCAAATAAATAAATGACAAATCAATAAAAGTTGGCTCTGGTGGTAGCATCACAGGCTCTCGATAGTGGGGTCCACTGCGTCCCCGGGTTCAAGTTCCTCTGAGCGCAGGAAAGCATTCTTTTGGAATATCGGCAAAAGCGATTATTTTCGTGTATATCACGATTTGTATATAACCAAGCGCTATGATGGTAATGCAAATCGCCATATATGCAAAATGGAAATTGGGGATAGCGGAATTTAAGTGTATTGGCAGCGGCAATTGGAAATGAAAGGATAGCGGGATTGAGTTAGTGAAATTCTTGATTTATTTATTTATTTATTTCGGGGAGTTAGTTTTCAATTCGGGAAGAAAAGTTTTTGATTTTGGAGTTTGGAATAGAATTGTCCTTTTTTTCAGTAAATTTTAGGCGGTGACAGAAGTGGTGGTTAGCGATAGGGGAGGGTCGAAAAGAATAGTTTTATAAGGAGATGGAAAATAGTGCTGAAGACAAGGACATTTAGGAAAAAGAATGAAAGTTAACAAAAGTTAAATTTTAGACGAATAGAGTGGAAAAAGAAAAGTGTGATATGACAAACTGGTGATTCCGGTATTAATTGAAGGATATAATATGCAGTCAATCAACAGTTGTGTTCGTGCTAAAGGAAACCATTGTTTGCTTTCAATCGGAAGTAATTTGTGAGCGTTTAATTGACTTAATCTATTTATTCAATTAACTGTGTACATTTCGGGGCCAGACGAACGGTTTTTTTTCTCTAGTGAATTTTTTTCTATTTCAAAACCAAAATCGACGAAAACATAAATAAGGTGGTCTGAGCATTCCAGGGAAAAACTTTGTTTTGATTTTGTTAGAAATTTTTGATGATTTGGTTGAATGGTTTTAGTAGGAAACATTGGTAATTGTTTGAATAGATTGAGTTTGAGAATTTTTAGTTTTGGATTAGTTAATTATTGATTTTGACCACGGGGTTCGCCGTAGTTGCAGTGGCACCCATCGTGCTGAATTAACGTTTGATAGTTCTCATCGGCTACGACAGTGGTCAAGTTGTGGCTGTGTAGATGTTAGTTGAGATGAACCGAATTTCAAGCCACTGGCTATATCTCCCTACATGGGAAAGTTGGACTTAGATCCAACTCTTGGAGTTAGCCAAAGCTTTTGGCACTTCCATCATCCATCTGGTTTCAGCTTTAGAATTTACGAGGCTCTTATCCGAGCCATTATGAAGTCCGTTGTGTTTCATTATGGTCTCGTAATCGGTCCTTTGAGGTAACATTTAGAGCGGAGTCAGTCTTCCAATTCCATGGCTATGCCAGGCACTGCTGCTGTTTTTCTGCTCTGTGTGTGTACGATTTTTAACCCTCATTCCATTTAATTACCTATTCTTTGCTTTCCTTTTTAATGGGAGGATCTTTTCAATTATAATAATTTCTTTTTCACTTATAAATTATTGGGCTTAATTAGGGTTTCGATTTAGATTAGTTTTAGTTGCTTAGATTGTAATTTTACTTTGATGAGTTATTTGATATTTGCGATAGTTGGTTTTACGGTTTTTGTTAATTTTGAGTAATTTGATTTGGTTTTAGTTATGATGATTGAGATTAAGTTTAGTTTAGTTAGCTTTGGGTTTTGAGTAATTTTAAGGTTGAGTTTAGCTTAGGCTAGTGAGTTAGCTTATGGTTTGGGTCAGTTATTTTGAGGCTTTAGAATTAATTTTTGTCTGAGCTTAGATTAGGTGTTACAATTTTACATATTTATTTACTTGTGTTTCTTTGCCGGGTATTCAATTTTTAATTTATTTTATTAGAATCGTTTCTTTTTCCGTCTGTGATTTATTGAATAATCAATTTTGTTTCAAATTATCTGTGGTGTCCGTCTATTTATTGATTTTAATTTTTTTAAATTATTTAGTGTAGGTACACAAGGTGAAACGACCATTCAGGAACTGTAGAAAACCAGACTGGAGAGTGCACAAGTTGAGAGTGAAAGCAGAATTATATGTACCACTTGGATTCAAAATTAAATAAATAGTCGAAAAGAGTATTGAAGAATTTACTATTTAAAAGTCTCTCAACTGAATCGAAGCAGCTTAACTAAAAGGAGCGTTTTGTGATGGAATCAAAAACTACAAAAGCTTCAAAAATCAACCAAAAACTTGCTGAGAAGAGAACTGCAGACAAGCTCGGAGGCCAGCTCGTGGAACTTCTGGCCCGCTCAAGAGACTCTAAGCAAGCCTCTTTTATTAATTTTTATGAGGAGACTGTGGGGACACAAGAGTCTGCAGAGTTTCACAAAGTCCTTAGTAAGGACCATAATGCGAAGCGAGATTCTGTAGAACCATTTCGTTCGTTTGTTTGACCATAATTTCTCAATGGAATCCAAATCGATCTCTAAACGCTTTGCCAATAAATCATGCTCTTAAGGTCAATAATTCGGAGACTCGAAGTCTACTTCATTGGAGGCTGCTTGTTGGTCAGCTGGTTCAGAGAGTTTACTCCAGGGCCAGATTACTAGTAAATCTGTTGCTGAATTACAATTTTTACCCAACGAAATATCTTAGTTTTTAGATGCGTTATAAGTTACAAACAGTATCTCCTACTTTACTCTAGCAGAAAAAAAACTTCCATTTTCAATCATGATACACTGAGCAAAAAAAAAAAAACATAAATTGGGTCACCAAATTTTGTCCCGTCACAATGTAAAAAATTACGTTACGTTAAATCTACAATATATCAAACTATGCTCGTAAAATGAACAAACTCAAGCAAACACACTGCAAACCCGAACCTGCCAATCGAGAAATCCAATGGCAAAGCTTCATGCAGGAACTACAATATCAGTGATACTCACACATCACTCACTATCAGTGATACTCAGTCATTGCTGAGATTCCTGCTGAAATTGCCTACTCTACCGAAAGGGAAGAACAACGTTCAGTCAGCAATGTATTTCTTACTTTATACATTTTAATTCTACTGCTATGTTACGGAAGCCGCTATGCAATTATGACTCGGTCCACGTCCCGCCATTTCTCTCTGTGTACTTTGAATGGCAACATATGCGCAAATAAATCCACACAAGACTTCACTATCGATCGTACCACCTTAGTTGAACAAATTGTCTACACGCATGCGCAATCGGACAAATCGAGTGTAAGCTTGAGTTTTGTGGTTGCGCCAGTCACAGAGAGATGGCAGTAAATACACTTGGACTTTGATCATGGACTAGTTGAAATTGTCTTCATTATTTTGTTTGGTAAACAATTAAGTCAGCATCATTATTTTATGAAGGAAAATGATACAAGTAGAAAAATTGAGCAGTATTTCTCCATTCACTAACTCAGGGCGAACGCCCGAGCTTATTCTATTTCAAGACACTAAGCCCGGGATAAGCAGATAAGGATACGTTCAACTGTATACTCGAAGCATCAGCTCAAACATTAGCGCCCCAAGGCAGCTTCGCCCGGGGCCTGCAGTTGAACTAATAATTTATTGATTTATCAATCCGACTGCATACTTAAGGTGTCAGCCTGAGTATTAGCGTCCCAAGGCAATAACACCCAGGGCCGGTAGTTATAGCCTTAATTGATTGGTTCTTTCAAATATGATATCAAGTAATATCAAACATTTTATTTCCTTTAAATAACAAATATAATTAAAGTAGACATAAATCGAGTAAATTAACTGCTCCATTAAGACTCTAAATTCATACATATGCAGACATAAGGTCTCAGTAACTAGTTCTGCAGTAAATTAGTTGGTTTGAAAAAATGAATTCTGGAAATATTGTAAAGCAGCGAGACTTAGTTTCATTTATACTGATCACTATTTTACCTTATTTGGATTAGAATACTGTATTGATGCATTAATTTGTCGTGGCCGAAATCTACTCACAATTCAGCCAGAGGGGCTAGAGGGTGAACTTAAAGGAGAAGAAACCCTTCTGTAAGGAACAATCCAGCAAAGGTTGCTTCCCTGAATAGATTCAATGTAAATGTATAACATAATTATACAAATGAAATAAAATTAATGCATTAAATAAACGCATCTCTTTGCTGATCTGATTGACAAGTATGAAGTAGCAAGTAAGTGTTGTGCTGTGAGTCCTCTATCTATCCGGGAGCCTTGATGTGTATATAGAATACACATCATATCAAACTCCCAGTTTGTACCTGTATGCATACGGTATACTGGTTATGTAACAGTTATTTAATTTTTTTTTGTCTACAGATCAGACAAAATTTTGCAATATAAACATTTATTTACTAACACATAGTAGTGAAAGTTATTTATTATTGTGAAGTAAATTGAATACTAATCTTTCAGAACTCACGATACTTGGTTATTATTCCCTCATTCCAAGAAAACATTAATTGAAAGTCGTTTTTGAAGCCTAAACAGATTATTTTCTAAGAATGTTTTACATAATTTGCCTATACGGAAGGGATGTTTGGTTATATTGTATAATACTATCAATCATGGTTAGTTCTCAATTAATATCATATATTTACTATTAATTATATTTATTTATTATGTCTTATTATTGTTTCAGGTTATTTATTATTTTATGTTGTATGTTTATTGTTATTTGTTTCTTAATTGTTCTTTTATTTATTAACATTTGTATTAATTCATTGATCATTAATCAACTCAAATTTAGCTTAACTTTATATTTAATCTTCGTTTTGTTTAATTCAAGAGTAGATTGAATACTGCTTAATACTATACTAAAACATTCGATTTCTGTTTGATGTTTTTGGTTCAATAAACTGAAATGCATTTAACCCAGAAGCATAGCATGAAAACGTTAACGAATAAATAAATTGATCAAATAATGTATGGAAATATTGAATATTGATTAACATTTACGTCATAATAAAATTTATGAAATTTTCATGCAACATACAATTGATTACTTAATTTAACTTGACTAATATTTACTTTCTTGGAACTGGCGTTAATGGGAAGTGTGTTTATATCTATTATTTAGTATTTATCTTCTAGATAATTGAATATTGTTCTAGTTTTGCCGTTTCAATTACTTTCATCTTGCATTTGTGAATCTTTCTCATTTTCTTAAAAAATAAGAAGATATGCCTACATATACTCGTACCAGTATGTATAAAATTGTTGATTGAACTTTGTTTGATTTACTGAGCTATTGTTTTGGTTAATAAAGGGTTTTCCAATAAGAGGTGTTATTTTAATAGCCCGCTATTTCGGTAGATGTCACTTTTGAAGCTGTCATTTTTTGACATTTAACAAGCAAAAATTACGCCATTAATAAAATTGGAACAAAATATGCTTCAACAATGCATTGAAATTATTAAAATTCACCATAAAAATGGTGAAAATTTGGCAGAGACGGTTCGTAAGACTCGAACATATTTGGGTCGTCGTGAAGCACCTTGTCAGAACGCAATACAGAAATTGGTGGAAAAATTCGAGCTGTTGGGACAACTTAGTGATGTGAAGAATAAAACCCATGCACGCCACTCAAGAACAGCCGAGAATATTTCTGTTGTAGCCGCAAGTGTTGAAGAAAACCCAGGTTTGTCCACTCCTCATTGTTCTTTGGAATTAAGCATTCCACAAACGTCATTACACCGTATTTTGCATAAAGATTTGGATCTTAAGGCTTATGGAGTTCAGTTAAGACAAGAACTCAAGCCGATCGATCATCAACAATGTCGTGTCTTGGCTGATTGGGTCCTTGAAATGCATGAAAATGATTCGGAATTCATCAATTCGGAATTCCATCATCTTGATTGATGAGGCCCATTCCCACTTCGGTGGCTTCGTCAACAAGCAAAATTGTCGCATCTGGGGCTCGAAAAACCCAAGAGTAATTGTCGAAAAGCCTCCCTATCGTCAATGTGTGACTGTTTGGTGCGGTTTATGGTCCGGCGGAGTCATTGGACCTTACTTTTTCGAAAATGGGGCTGGTACAACAGTTACGGTGAATGCATTGCGCTATCGAGAAATGATTAATGATTTTTTATGGCCGGAATTGGATGATATTGATCTGGACAACGTTTGTTTTCAACAAGACGTCACTACGTGCCACACAAGCAACGAAACCATTGATCTTTTACGGAAAAAGTTTCCGGACCGTGTTATCTCTCGAAGAGATGATCACAATTGGCCACCGAGATCTTGTGATTTAACACCTTGCGTCTTCTTCCTTTGGAGCCATGTGAAAAAGAAGGCCTACGCCGACAGCCTAGCGTCGATTCAAGACCTCAAAAATGGAATTCGTGAGGCTATCGAGGACAAAGAACAGCCACTTTGCGATTTGGTTATGGAAAATTTCATGAAAAGGATATGTTCCTGTAAGCGTGGTCGTGGTGATCATTTGTCTGATGTTATTTTTCGCTATGAACAACATACCTTCCTTTTTATAATGAAATAAACATTTGATCATTTATTTTTAAAAATGGCATTTTTCTTTAAGTTACAAAATAATAACTCTTATTGATCTCAATTTTCAATCCATCCTTGTCATTTTCACGTTTAAAACATCTTTGATTTGTAGGCGAAGTTGAGTTTTTGCAGCTGAGCTACATACAATTTCACAACATGCAATTCTCATTTCTTTTCTTTGCAAGAATTCAATGGTTGGACGGACGCAAATACTTTAAACCGTAAACAATTATGTCAACATGAAATGCCAACCACCAATTATGCAGATTCACCGTGCCATCACCTTTCAAACGTCCATTGAGTGTTCGAAACTCTCATCCCCAAATCTATTCTGCTTTGCCACGCCTTGCCCCGATTGAGCTATCTGCAGAGAATTTCAAATGGTACTCCAACAGCTGCTCCGAAATTCTGGTTTGCTGCTGGCATATGGCTTTCCGAAGTAAACTCTTCCAGTTTCTTCTTCTTCGTATTACTACAGCCCGTCTTGGAGCTTTGCTTCCTACAAAAAATGCCTCCAACTGTCTCGGCCCATTGACCACGCACTCCAATTTGGAAATGCTAGCAGCGATGACCTGTCTTCGTCGACCGAGCTAGACCAGCATTCCTTCAGTTTCTGCACTGGTCTCCGCCCTTCAGTTCTCCCAACGAATACCTTTTTGGTACTCATTATTCGTCCATACGATTCACTCTTCCAGTTTGCTATTCCTAAATTTGGGTATTATTCCATTCGCTTGGTTTTAGTTTAGATACTTGCTTACCTAGGAGGTTAAATTCTCACTCGCTAGTTGTGTCCGTGTGGTTGCACCTCGCTCCCCTCCCCAATTCCTTTGTGGAATGTATAGCGTGGAGAAATTTGTGCGTAACAAAATTGATTTTGACGCGTTTGATAAATTAAACATTAATTTCATTCGACATAAGTTATCTACGTGAACATTTCCACCTGAGCTTTGGGCGCGATTATCACAACTCAATTAACAACCTTAATGGCACCTTTACGGTGCCGAATCTGTGCTCACTGGAAGTTCTTATGGAGACCAATTTTGAATGTTTATTACATTCGAAATTGGTCTTCATAAGAGCTATCAGGAGTCCTCCACCGATTTGCCCCCGTAAGAAGGAAGACCATGAAGAAGAAGCTGCAACTTAGCAAGGCAAGTGGTTCAGTTGAATAGAATACATACGAGTATTCCACTGCACTTCTTCGATAAGTTCAAATCGCTGGGTGATGGAATTGTTCCTGTTATAATTAAGGCGAAATCCAATAAGTTGATACTATATTTGAGGAAGATCTACACATCATACTTCGCACTTGCATGCATAGCCACACCTGGGCAAATATTCGGGGTTATCTTATTCTGAAACCTGGGAAAAATTGTCTAGTCTGAGCCTAAAAGCTTTCATCCTATCAGTCTTACTTCGTTTTTGCTGACGGTACTGGTAAAGCTTGTAGATCTTTACATAAGATGTACGACTTTGAGAAGAATCCTCTCTGCATTACACAACATGTATATCAATGGAGAAAATCCTTGTGAAACTGCCCATCATTCCCTAGTGGAAAAAAATTGAGGAGGCGATGGAAACGCAGGGATATATGTTAAGAGTTTTAATTGACATTAAGGGAGCCTTCCATCGTGCACCGTACAACTCTTTGTGCGGAGCATTTTTGAAGTGATTGGCAACATGTTCTGTCACAGATTGCTCTCCGTAATGACAGAGGGTGGACAATATGTTGTAGCCAAGGTGGAGAAAGGATGCTCTAAAGGTGATATCCTTTCACTGCCGCTGTGGAGCAAACTGATTGCTTGCCATAAGCAAGCGTCTTAGAGCTCCTTGTATAAATATGCAAAGTGCTCTAGATACGTCGCACCAGTGGTGTAAAATAATAGGCTGTCAGTTAATCTACACAAACCAACTGAAGTTCTTTTCACGAGGAAAGGGAAACCTTATGGTCTAATTCTACCCCAACCAGAACGCGTCACTATCGAGCTGCAATCAGATTTCAAATATCTTGGGGTCACCTTAGATAGAAAACTTTTTTAGAAGGAATATATCCTAGGAAAGAAAAAGTAATCGAGAAGACTGTTTGGGATATGCAGGAATACTTTAGGCAAGTTGTGGGGTGTGATGCTCAAGTAAACTTTTGACTATATACAGCAATCATCAGGCCACTGATTTGCTATGCATCTGTGATCTTATGGTATAAAGAAGACCGCTCCGGGGCATCAGCTTGCTAAGTCAGACTTAAAAAGAATGGTATATCTGGGAGTTAGCACAATACTAGATAATATCTGAAATGCCATATTAAACTTGCCTTCCCTTGCATTATTCAAAATAGTCCCTGAAATCTGCCTTAAGACTTGGATAGCAGAGTACACAGGGATATTTTAGGAAGTTATGACAGTATTTTTAAGTTTTAGGTGCAATGCGTCCCTAAGATAGTTTTGTTAATTGTTAGTATGAGTACTTTTTCAAATTTTTACAGAAGGTTTCATGTCTGAACCGTAGGCAGGACCCAGTGATCATATTTGGAATCGCTTTTTGGTGAAATAGACGTAACTTCCGACACGAACGGCTTCGGGATCCAAAGCGGAGCTGGAGCAAAATGATTTTTAACTCAAGGTATCCACAAATCAATAGATACCACTAGGAATGCTGACTTCTACGTTTGATATACTAGACATGTTGTTATGGATCAAGGATAATAGTTGACAAGGGAGGCAAATTAACATCTGCAGTGACAGCCAGGTGGCAGCTTGGGATAAAAAGTAACATCAAAAATTGTCCATGAAAGCCTGAAAAAACTAAGCTCTGTTGGCAGTCACAATTTGCTCATGATTTTCTGGATTGCACGGCATAGAAGGTATGAAGACAATGGGAAATCTTATGCTTTAGCGGAGGAAGGCTCTGAGATGTAGTTCTCTAGCTCAAAACCTAATGAAGAAGTCCTCAGCTTTTATATAATTCAGAAAGTAAGCTGTTGCCTGAAGCAAGGTTAGTGGCATCTTGACAAGAATGTGAAGGTTGCACACTTAGTAAAACTTTGGTAAAAGAGCCAAATTAGATGCTATCAAATTTCCCTTGTAAATTAAGAAGGAAAGAGAGTAGAGCTCTGATTAATCTGATTACAGGGTACAATTGCCGTCGTGTTTATTTGCACAGAGCAGGTTTTGCTGGAGGCCCTATTTACCAACGCTGCTGAATAGATGAGACAACCATACGTTATGTTAATGAATTTCTAGCCTTTGCCAATATCAGGCTGCAGATATTTAGTGTCACAGTGATGAACTCAAATATGTTCATGAATTAAAATCTGGGGGAGCTACTAAATTACTCTAAAATAACGAGTAGGCTCTATGGGATGGGGTTGTCGAAAGCAATGAACCCAGGTCTGAGAGCTTAAGAGTAGTTGAAACAGCCATCTTGCCCAAAAATAAAGCAAACAAATCTTATAGGCCTTTCCACATACCATATTACATTCTCATCATCATAACAATCTATCGTAGTGTTCCAAAAAGAACATTATTATGTAATTAGATGAGGGTTGAAAAACATTGTAATCTCAAAGTCGTCCAAAATAATTTGAAGCTTTTCTATTGGGAGAAATATGCTCCTCTTCTACGAATTTATATATGTATATACTCGTATATATATATATATATATATATATATATATATATATATATATATATATATATATAGATATGTTGTATATATATATATGCAGTCAGCCTTGGTTATAACGAACTTCTAGGGACTGTGAGAATTAGTTCGTTATATCCAAATATTCAACCAAAAACCAAGAAATAGTTTTTCCGTAAGTTTATTTAAAGCAAAATAGTAATATTTTCATTAATGAACAAAATAAATATGTATGCATGTACTTCAAGATAATTCAATACCAATACGCAAACTCAATTTCCAATTAGTCCGAAATATAATATCAAATGTCCATGTATACCTAAACTCGTTGCTTAAAATACATAGTCTGTTATTTTTGTTTGAAGCTCTTGAATTTTCAGCGTGTCTGTATAAGCTTCAATTTCTACCAATTTAATTAAAATGTTTTGTGGTACTCCATGAAACTGGAAAAATCGACGAACTTCTGTTAGTTTTTGCACTATTGATTTAGTAGTTGCAACTGGAGCCTCAGTTAACTCGTCCTCAGTTAACTCGTCCTCAGTTTCACTATCAGAGCTTCCATTATTCTCCATGGCTTGAATATCAGTAACTAACTCCTCATCCGTTAAAAATGTCAAGGTTAAAAGGCTATCATCTGCAGTGAGGTGATCTAATGGGACATAGAAATCTTCAGGTTGTTCATATGTACTCGTATTGCTGCTTGGAATGCTTCTTAATAGCTATTCATTACGTAGTAACAAATCCTCCTCATCAAATTCATCGTTACTGTTGGTCGCCAATAATCCTACATATTTATATGTATTTTTTTATTGTTTCAGTCGATACTTTGTGCCAAGGTTTGTGCAAAAGATTTACCGCATCAAGCAATGTAACATTAAGGCATGTACCAGCATCAATGCTTTGAACAATGTTCAACAAAAGTTCGCTTCGATAATGACTTTTCAACAAACGGATGACAGCCTGATCCATGGGTTGTAATTTTGAGCTGGTATTCGATGGCATAAACACCAGCCCAATTTTCAGATGCGCAGAACAGTTGTCAACTAATAGTGCGATTTTTGTTTTTTTCTGCGTTAGCTCTTGGTCCCATTTGCGTACATAATACATCCAAGCTCGATTATTAGCACAATCATCAATAGGCAACTTTTTAATGTTTTTGAAACACCGGGGCCTTTGTGACTTCCCGATAACGAGTGGTTTTCGTTTTCCTGTGCCGGACATGTTGGCACACACTGAAACATTAACCCCTTCCTTCGCCAATTCACCACCTTGGCACTGTTCGCCTTTAAATTTCAAAGTTTTATCGGGAGCCAACTTGTAGAAAATTCCAGCTTCGTCAGCGTTAAAAATGTCATCATTGCCAAACCTCTCTTCAATTGTAGGCCAAACAGTGCTTATCCAATTGTTCACAACATTTGTGTCTACAGGTCTGGATTCACCAACAATTTCGCTGCTACAAACATTATGGCGTGTCTCCCACTTATCAATCCAGCCTTCACTGCAGACAAATTCGTCATTAATGTTTCGACCAGATTTTTTCTGCTTTTGCCTTTAAGACGGCCCCACTAATTGTTACATTACACAATATTTGTTGTGTGAACCATTTCAGGAGTAATTTATCCACATAATCATGCAACGGTTTACGCATTTTTTTGTTCCACTATTTACACTTTCAAAGGCAAGAAGCAACTCGTCCTTTTTTTCCACATTGTTGCAATTGTCGACCTGCTTATATTTTTCTCACGACACAAATCGCTGTGTTTTTTCCACTTTGAATTTCGCGGATTATGCTAACTTTTTCTGTTAGGGAAAACACCATTTGCTTTTCAATCTTTGTATGTTTTTGGACCCACTTTTTAAAAAAAATAGGCGATCGCGAAGATATAACACTGAAACAACGGTGGTATCAACTGCAGGCTGCCAGATTCATTCAGACTTGCGAAAATTCCCGACGATAGCCATCTGAAATCCAATTATGCATAATGGGAAATCCCAATTTACGGAAGCATATAAACCAGCGCTGAATTATTGATATGTGCGTATTCCCTTATTGTTTGACCAAAAGTTCATCATATCCGATAATGATGACCCAGAAGTTCGTTATATCCGATAATGAGTACCCAGAAGCTCGTTATATCCGATAATTATGATCCAATTGTACGAATATTACGTTCACTTTAAACGAATGTTCATTATAGCTGAGTTCATTATAACCAGTACTATTTCTAAGGAAAATAGTGGAAATTAGGCGAGACCTACTAAGTTTGTTCGTTATATGCGAGGGTTCGTTATAACCGAGGTTGACTGTATATATATATATATATATATATATATATATATATATATATATATATATATATATATATACATATATGCAAACGAGGGTGGTCCCACAAGTACTTAGCCTCACTGTCTGATGGTGCCACAATAACAAGGTTCAAAATTTCGCTGAATCGGTCTCGTAATTTTGTTTTGACCACGAGTGGAACGGGACATGTCCACGGATTTTAGAAAAAAGGAAAGAGAGCAATATCGGTCGATGATTTGATTTTTGTTTTCGGAAGGGGAATCGCGCAGTGAAATCAAAGAGTGCTTGGATGCTGTGTACCGTGACTCTACTGCTGCGATGGTGACCGTAAAAAATTGGTTTAACGTGTTTCAACGTGGTCGTACGTCGATTTTTGATAAGCCACGCCCAGGAGCCCTAAACACGACTACAATGGAGGATAACATAGCAAAAATCCATGAGCAAGTATTGGCAGACAACCGATTGAAAGTGCGCGAGACAGATGAGACAGTGGGAAGTCAGTGCAATGGCTGCCGCGGCTGCTCACTCTAGATAACAAATGCAGCCGTGCGACTACTTCAGAGCAGTGTTTGACGCTGTTTAAGCGCAATGTGGAGAAATTTCTGCGTCGTTTTGTGACCGTCAATGTAACATGGCTCCACTGATATACACGAAAGACCAAGTAGTAGTCGAAACAGTGAATTTTACCCGTCAAATGAGCTCCAAAGGAGGCGAAGACTGTCTTATCGACTAGAAAGGTGATGGCAACCGTTTTCTTGGATTCACAAGGTGTGATCTTCTTCAATTACCTGGAGAAGGGCAAAACAGTTACAAAGCTCTACTATGCCAATTATTGGGCCAATTTGATGTCGAATTGCAAAAGAAAGGCCTCACCTGGCGAGAAAAGCGCTTTTTTACCATAACAATGCACCGGCTCAGACCTTCACCATCGCCACGGTCAAATTGAGCTACGAACCGCTACCTCATCCAACTTATTCTCCAGATTTGGCCCTGTGCGACTTCTTTTTATTTCCAAACTTGAAAAAGTCACTCACTAGACAGAAATTTTGACAAGTCGGAGGTCTCAACGATTGTTAAACTGAGTTAGCTGCTATAGGCTGGCCATATCAATCGTGTCGATGAACAACGGATACCCAAAAAAGTATTCGTTGGGAGAACTGAAGGACGGAGACCAGTGGGAAACAGAGGAGACGCTGGTCTGACTCGCTCGATGAAGATAGTTCATCGCTCTTCGGGTTTCAAAATAAGAGGACGCGGTCAATGGACCGAGGCAGTTAGAGGTGCCCGCTGCAGGAAGCGAAGGCCGGGGGGAGCTGTATTGCTACCAAGAAGAAGAAGACACAAAATGTGCAAACAAATTTTATTGTGTTGCAATGAAACCTTTCGATTTATGTTAATTTATGGTAAAAGCTGTACGTTTTTTTAAGATAATGAAAGAAATTTCAAGGTCAGGTCTCACATTTCAAAATGACAACTATTCACAACTCGAAAGTTCAAAGGCTTCCCGAAGTCAGAATTCGATTTGTGTGAAACTTAACAGTATGATAGATCGTAATCAAGTCTAATAATGTTATTTTGATGACCATTCACAATCAAAATTCAAAATTACAAAAATCGGATGATAAGTAAGATGGTCGAAAATTTAAAGCTTACTATTTTAACTGCAATTTTCGATAAAAGTAGAATAACATAATTTTGTTCAGTCTAGAGTAAAAGATATGGCACAGTGGTTAATGAGGCTCGATTCCTGTGAAAATAACCCAAAATCAAGCACTTAAATTAAAAGTAATAGTACTGAACATTCTGAAAGTAAGCGAAGATCGTTATTTTAGTAGCAACTAATGTGTTGAATATATTTTCATGGAAATATTTGAACATTTCATTGAACCATTCGAAATATTTATACAGTAAAAGATTTTTCGTAAGATGTGTTTGACTTTCAAAGTGGCGGCCAATCAAACTATTATTTACTTTTCAAAATAAGGGTGTCTACAAGAAATTTGCGTCTGCGGCTGGTAGTTCATACGGGGATTTTTAACTATTAGGTTATGCTGCAAAATAGTCAGCACCTCACTTTGCTGGAACATTATATTTCCCGTCTTCTCGCTTTAAAGACGCAGGAGCTTAAGCTAATTTAAGAATAATTTACTTTTACATATTTATCAGTTGGCGCTTCTTCTTCAATCGATCGAAGAACAAATTTTATGACTTTTTTGACAAACTGCCTTAATTGCATCATCTATCGTATATTCCTACCTATTCACATGAAAACCCAAATTTAAGTCGAATATTCTACTCACAATATAGTAGCAGTTTTGATAGTGCATCTACTCTCTACAATTGGTATCGTTTTCAACCTTAAAACAGAATCAATGACGTAGGTATCCTAACCAATTATCACCTATATCGACAATTTATAATCTACAATTTTACGCTTACAACTCTTTTTTCGCAGATGGAGTTTAATTCCTGGCGACTACATGCTTGACATTAACAAAGCACATACCATTGACAAGTAATGCAGAGGGAAATGGTTTAAGATTTTTCAAACATTCCAGGGCGAAACAGCGCTTTTGTAGAGGCAGACTCTTAGGGATGCATCAGACTACGACTATTTAGCCGCACTTCTGTCGCAAGTTACACATGGTTAAATGGAAGCCCGCACACTGCGATTTTCGACAATTTTGTCCAGGTCGGCAGTCGCAGGAATTTGCGATTTTTCCTAAAACCAGTTTAGCAGGTAGTTTTTGTGATACGCGCGCAGGCGCACATCATTTGGACATTTGACGCTGAAGTGCACGGAAGTTTCTTGCATGGCGTGCAAATGAGTTAGCGCATGTGTTCCTGGCAAAGACATACCTTCAAATGAGCATATTTGTTCTGCGCATGCGTGAAGTTCCTTTGCAAATCTTGTCGCAGTGTGTTCGTATTTGCGTCTGAAAATCGCTGGTTACGGCAGAAAAATCGCAATGTGGCCGAACCCTTAAAACTTTGTAGTTTATCCCACTTTCATGTTGAAGGGACTGGTAAGTTATCTTGTTTGGGTAATGAATTTAGATTTCATATCACTGGCAGAGGTTCTTTTACGATCATGATTTTAAGTGGAACAATACATAACAAGGAAGGCAAAGGATGAGCTTATTGTAGTTTTGAATGAAAATTACAACTCCAAATCTCTAAGGTTACATCACTTGTCTGCTTCCAACGGCTGAATTATAACCAAACGTTTTACTAGTATATTCAAGTTAATTCCAAAAATCTATCGCTCTATGTTGTAAAATGAGAACTCAACCAATTAACCCATGAAATGAATCAAATAAGAAATTTTTGTTAACGTTTTCCCGAGATTTTTGAAAAATATTATCTCACTGCAGAAAATTGATATCATTTGGAGTTCGAATACAATAAATCCACCTTAAAATCTGGCGCCTCTCAGCGAATTATTTGCTCTGAGACTTGGAGCCATCATGAACTTTCCCTACTGTTCGCTAATCATGTCTACTGTTTTATTTTAAGCGCCAAATGTAAACCAGTTCAATTTAAAAGTGATAACGCCTAAAAGTAGCCTTCTGGTTGCTTGACCACGTTAAGCGATACTAGGGCAATAGAAGAAGAAGATTACGAATATAGTAAATTAATCCAACAGGAAATAAAAAATAAGTTTAAATGCTGTAAAACATCTAATGAGTTATGACTGATGTATAAAATAATCTTCAAATAATTCGCGTCATTATCAACATCTCATTATATCATGATAACTGCATTAATAATGCTGAGCGCAGTACTACGTTAGTTAATGAGATGTAGTTAAAGCTGACGTTAAGGTCAGTTGCAAATTAGTTTTGATTGCCTTGACTGCGCTTGCTGACGAAAATTAATAGTTACCATAAGAAGATGAACTTCTGCGTACTAGGTTTTTTCAGGCAGGGCTATTTGCCTCTTTCTGTAAAATTCTAATTGAATTTTATTGCATACTTGGAAAAAAATGTCTATCTGAAGTAAAAATAGTTAAACACTTAATTCATTTCATTTTCTGGTGTTAAGTTGCTATGAATATTGATTCATGGAACTGTTTTTCTGCGAATTCGTTTTCACTCTCTCATACGAACATTAAAATTTTAGCATTAGCATGGTGGCTTCTCATAGGCATCAGTCTTTGACCACTTCGATCAAACACTGGCTATGATGTGATGTGATAATTATTTTGAGGATTTATAACTGATATTGAGCTTTTTGAATAGCTCGTATTCTGGAGGCACTTCAGAACAAGTGGTTTCCTTGGCTATAAAAAGTGGTGTAAGGGATAAGAAGCTTGTACATAAAAAGCTTGAAGAGGTGGAATCTGTAATATATATATATATATATATATATATATATATATATATATATATATATATATCAATATATATAGTGAATAGTGTTTAGATAAAAATGTCCGTAAAGGACTGCAGCAATGGTCTGCTGCCTTGACGAGCGAGTATGGATATTTTCGTCGAGAATGGCCTTGTCTGAGGACGCATGAATGCCCTGGTAGGCTAGCATTGCGGTGTCATGGGGTGGGTTCTTTTCCGCAACACAAGACCCACTACAAAAGAAATTTCGCATTTACGAATTTCGAGGTTCAAATGAATATTGACCGAAATCGAGAAGGAGGTGACCTACTAAGGATAAAAAATTGCTGACTCAGAGGACAAATCGGGCCTGGAGAAAACAGACGGACTTAGGACTACTTCGTCGTTACCGACAATACATGTGGCCCCCAAATAAGAGTGGGGCATCCAGGTGGAAGCGTTGCCCCCTCAACCCCCCGGCCAGATCAAGATCCAAATGTAAGCCTGGCAATATATTTTCCATATAAGTGAAAAACTCATACATACATAATTTGCATGAATTTTTCCATTAAATGAAAAGTATAAACTGGCAAATTTATGTCATAGTATTATATGAGGGAATGACAAAATCCCATGCCACAAATAGGCACGCGAGCAGATGGCCACCTTACCCTGCAAGAGCACCTGTAAACACATAGAAAGGGGCGAGCTCGCCCGATAGTTAGCTCATTAAAGTGGAGGGGCGAGCCAACGTGGAGGATCCCATAACCGGTCAGGTTCAGATTTTAGTTTAATAATTCATTTTTTTTCTGCGATCAAATCTCTCGAGTTTTACCCTGAAGCTTTATTCGTGTTCATACCTGTACACTTGGTTACACGTTATCTCATTTCGTACATTTTTTTGTAAATAACTTATTTGTAATCAATATCTCTATTCTTTGCATTTTGCTAGGCGTATGAGCTTTTTAT
The DNA here is from genome assembly GCA_963969285.1 of Odontomyia ornata. NCBI lineage: Eukaryota > Metazoa > Arthropoda > Insecta > Diptera > Stratiomyidae > Odontomyia > Odontomyia ornata. The sequence continues at coordinate 495,669,283 of OZ017738.1, forward strand.
TTCAATTCAATAAATATATACACAATACATAACGCATCCCCTCTGAGTATAATTCACAAGCTTTCCGAATGAACTTAACATAAAATCCATTTTCAATTGTGCTCACATCCATTAATCGATTCAACGTGTTAGAAGATTTTCCATTTTTAATTAAAATATCGCCATTCGGCCTTAGAAGTATTATGAAATGTAGCAACACATGCATTAAAGAAATGACTAGAACTAGTACCAACAAAGATGATCAACGCTTTCTCAATTCAAAACTCCTAGTTACTTATATTATTTTAAAAGTAATTGAAAATGTTCATATAAGTGTAAACAAAAACAAAGGGTACTCACTCAACATCCTCACCGGGTGCCCGCTGAAAATGTTGAACTTATTTTTTTCATCGAAATAAAATATAAACACATTAATTCTACCAAGCTTTAACACTATTTTTTTACGTCTTCTTTTTGAGTCAGATTATTAAATACTACGCGCTGTTTGCGCTGCATCAATTTTACGGTCATAAAAGTTATGTGATGATGAAAGCATTGAAATGTTAGTTGATCACCGGCTATTTACGCGAGCTCGAGCAGCCATTATTCCTAAACTTTCTGTTTGTGAAAAAAAAATATTTTCTGCATCATTTATCGCGCGTACATCATCATTAGCAACCACCGGAATATGTACAGATTAATTAATATGCTTGAAAGCTTCTATTGATGAATATGCTTGAAAGCTTCTATTGATGAATATGCTTGAAAGCTTCTATTTCGACCATGCACGGATATAGAGGAGGCGCCACAGTTCTCTACGGTTCGACATAAATCCACACCAACATCTTTCTGCAGCAATTTTAGTTTCATAAATATGGTGAATTGTGAAGGAAGGTTACGCTTAACCATCCAAATCATATCGCAGAGGAGTTCTGGCTGTTTTAAAACTGCACAACTATAGCCTGCAGGGATTGCCCAGCATTGTAGGCATCCGCAATTCAAGTCTATTCCATCCTTATATACATAAATCAGTGCTGCGGCTGTTGAAAGTTCAATTGAATCTTTAGCAGGAAATTGTCTTATTAACAGCGAATCAACTCCGTTTGTCGTAAACTCATTTTTTTGTGCCAAATCACTTGGACAAAACACAAGTCGACTTCATTGTATTTCATTTGGGGATCTGATTATTTCTGAGAACTAAGGCATAACCACACGACTAACGAAGTGTTCACTGTTTGCACCATAACTTTCTCCGATAATCTCTACACTCATTTAATATGATACGAGTAGGTTTTCCGTGTGCCATTAACATCTCACGCCCCGTGCGATTGACATGACCTCCCTGTTTGGCAATCTAAGGCGGACTCCACTGCTACCTTTCAATCTAGTTGAAGCTAACTCCATCCGCCAAAGAAAATCCTCCGAATCGCTTTCTTTCGATTTGATTTTCCACTAGGTTCCCTTTGGAAAAATTTCCTGCTCAAAATTCCACTATTTTCACTCGATCACTCTTCCTCATGTTCTTTTGCTTGCACTGATGAAGGAAAAAAAAACCATCTCTTGATCTGTGGGAATTAAATCAACTCGTTTCCAACGGTCAACCACTAACCAAAGTTGTCATTCGTGGTTGAACTCACGAACCTCTGCTCCAACATGCAATAATCTCACTGGTTTTCATTTATGTAGAGTTTTCCATTGAGGACATATCAATTTTGTATCTTTATATGAACGCATCCTTAAGCTTTTTTAATGAACTGTCAATGTTAAAACGTTAGTCCAAGTCAACATTTGTATCGCGGTAAAGTTCAGGAACCAATAACCCTTGGAAATTATTAAAATTTACTACCAAAACTCTAAGCCGGTGGTCGCAACTTTAAGAGCGCTTATTGACACTCTGGTGCCAAAAAGGCCTCGTACCGCTCGAAGTGAAGGAAATATTGCAGCCAGTGAAGGAAATATTGATTCAAAATGAGCCAAATCAGTCGATTCCACGTCATTTTCAAGAATTGGGCATGGCTCAAGCGACATTGTGGCGTATTTTGTGGAAAAATCTTTCCCTACATGGTTACAAGATTAAATTGACTCAAGAACTAAAGCCACTTGATCATTCAAAATGCCAAAACTTTTCCAACTGGGCTCTGGAAAACCTTGAAAAAAATGAAGAATTTAATTGAAAAATCATCTTCAGCGATGAAGCTCATTTCTGGCTCAATGGATTAGTTAACAAGCAAAATATGCAATATAAGTCAGGAACAAACCCATATGTGCTTTTTGAGACACATCTACATCATCTACAAAAAATTACTGTAATATGAGCGTAGTTTGAATTCTATATATCAAATATTTTTGTGTTTTATTAATAGATAAAATTGTTATGTCCTTGATGGAAAACCCAGTATATATATATATATATATATATATATATATATATATATATATATATATATATATGCATATATGTATATATATATATATATATATATATATATATATATATATATATATATATATATATATATATATATATATCAGGGTTATCCATTTCGTATTTGGGAAAGTATAACTCTGCCATTTGACATCTGTCAAAATTAAATGTCATCCAAAGCGTGTTTTTTTTAGTTGAAGGTCCATTTAGAAATATGGATCGTTTAACAGTCGAGAACGCGTTAAAATTATTAAATTTTATTATAAAAATGCTGATTCTGCTGTATCAACATTTAGGGCTTTGTGAGCCGATTACGGTCGACATAACCGACCTACACAGCAAAGAATTTCGAAAACAATGAGAAAATTTGAAGAGACTGGATCGGTTATTGATATTGCAAGGCCTGTGCATCATCGCAACGTTCGTTCTGCTGAAAATATCGCTGTCGTTGCACAAAATGTGGAGGAAGACCCGAATTTGTCGATTCCTCGACGTGCTCAACATTTGGGCTTGTCTTACGGCTCATTGTGGTAGATTTTGCATTTGGATTTGCATCTTTTAAGCCTCAAGACCATACACAGCGCAGAATGTATGCGAATCGGGTGATTGAACAACAAGCCATTGATAACGATTTTTCGAACAAAATTTTCGTTAGTGATGAGGCTCATTTTTCGCTCAGTGGTTACGTAAATAAACAGAATTGCCACATATGGGGCTCTCAAAATCCTCAGGTGATTGCAGAAAGGCCTTTGAATCCGGAAAAGTGACCGTTCGGTGTGCATTATGGTCTGGTGGTGTTATTGGCCCGTATTTTTTTTGAAAACGATCAAGGATGAGCCATTACAGTCAATTCTGACCGCTATGGACGGATGTTAACTGATTATTTTTATAGAGAAATTGAAGATTATGGTCTAGAGAACATGAGGTTCAAACAAGATGGAGCCACAAGCCACACAACACAGGCTAGCCGAGCACTTTTGCAAGAGAAATTTCCAGGACGCGTAATTTCGAGATTGAGTGATGTCAATTGGCCCGCAAGATCCTGCGACCTAACACCTTTGGATTTATTTTTATGGGGCTATGTAAAAGATCGTGTTTACGCGAACAATCCTCAAAATCTTGAGCAATTGAAAACCAATATTCGTGAAGTTATGGCAGAGATATTGCCGGTAATGTGCCGAAAAGTTATTGAAAATTACCTCAAAAGGATTGAGGCTTGTAAGAGGTCCCGTGGAAAACATTTGAATAATGTTGTATTTCGCGTATGATGGCATATTGACTAAAGAATTTTTGTTGCATCTAAATATTTTATGTATTTTCTTTAGCTTTACTTTCCCAAGCGTAAAATGGATAACCTTATATATATATATATATATATATATATATATATATATATATATATATATATATATATATATATATATATATATATATATACATATATATATATATATACATATATATATATATATATATATATATATATATATATATATATATATATTTATATATATATATATATATATATATATAATATATATATATATATATATATATATATATATATATATATATATATATATATATATATATATATATATATATATATATATATCGGGTGCGTACGGTATTTAAGGATATATATAAATGTGACTATAACTTCGTGAATTTGTTTTTTTATTTTCCTTTTCAGATAAGAAATGGCGGACTACAACATCACTCAAGAAATGAAGAGGCATGCTGTCATCGTCGCTATATGTGCGAACCATACAGATTTAGAGATCTCTAATTTTCTTAATTGGCCCGATCATTCGTGCGTAAGGTTTGCCGTGAATTGGAAGCATCAGCAGGCGATACACGAACAACGTTCTGACACTGTCCGATCTGCAGAATTTTTAGAGCAAGTGCAAGCGATCATAGACGAGGACCCTTCAAAATCAATGAGGGTCCTTGCGAGTGAGCTTCATGTTTCTGAGCACCTTATTCGTAGAGTTGTCCACGAAGACCTTCGGTATAAGTCTGACGTGATGCGTAGACAGTTTATGTCGCTCTAAGACCAAAACGTCTTTTAAACAAACTTTTAAACAAAATCAAACACCCTGAGGCGCCCAAAATGTTATGGTTTTTCTGACGAAAAGTTTTTTGACCAAGATCAAAACTTTAAATGGATTATTTCACTTTTTTCACCTCAATTTAATGTAAATCTATACGATCATTTTTGCTCTACATTGAAGCTTTCATTACGTCGTGCGGATATATTGATGTCGTTTTTTGGATGGCTCCGATAGCTTTTTTAAATTACTTATGGAATTCTTTGTAGCTAGCTACATGAATGAGTTGAATTTTTTTTAAATAATTTTTTCTGAAAAATTATTAGAGAAGAAAAATGTTAGAAGATGGTTTCGACGTGTGTACTTATTCTCATCAGGCCATCACTCTTAGATACACACCGGTGATGGCGACCACCATGCTTCGAGGTGAGGGAGTTATTTTTAATTTTCCTACTTATGCGAACTCAATATGACAAGTATTTACAAGAAGAAATTTAACTTGAATGTAATTCGTAGTCACAAAAACATATTGAGTTCGCATAAGTAGGAAAATTAAAAATAACTCCCTCACTTCTAAGCATGGTGGTCGCCATCACCGGTGTGTATCTCAGAGTGATGGCCTGATGAGACTTAGTACACACGTCAAAACCACCTTCTTCTAACATTTTTCTTCTCTAATAATTTTTCAGACAATATTATTAACAAAAAAAAATTTCCAACTCATTCATGTAGCTAGCTACAAAGAACTCCATAAGTAATTCAAGATCAAAAGCCCATGACATGGCTATGTTCAAATCCTACGGAGGTGTCTGTTGTTACGCACATAAAATTTCCAGCCACTGTTATGGTTTTAGGTATTGTCAGCAACGAAGGACATGTTATGCCACCACATTTTTTTACTCAAGGACTTCGAGTGAACTCTGGTGCATACATCGAGGTTTTGGAGACGGTAGTGAAACCCTAGATAGACAATGTAAGCGGAGGCAGACTATGCATTTTTCAACAAGACTCTGCTCTTTCACATAAAGCGATGGCGACACAAGGTTAAATAGCCGAAAATTTTAATGACCAAATAACACCGAACTTATGGCCACCTAGCTCCCCAGACCTTAAACCTTTGGATTATTACGTATAGGGCGTGGTTGAGCGTGAGACCAATAAGCGCCCTCATATTACCACTTCTTCGCTGAAGACTGCTATTAATGCAGTTATGGTCAATATGAACAAGGAGCATTTGATTCGGGCATGTAATCGTTTCCGGACCCGGATCGAAGAGGTTATTGCTGCTAATCGCGATTTAAGTGAATAACTTTATAGGCATATATTAATTTAACGTTGTATGAAAAATTCCTGAAACATCATTAAATTTTGATAAAAATACAAGCTGATTAATTTTACTCTCAAGTTGTCCTCAAATACCATACGCACCCTGTATATAACACCTCTTATTGAAATACCCTATATATATATATATATATATATATATATATATATATATATATATATATATATATATATATATATATATATATGTATGGATAGGGTATTCCAATAAGAGGTGTTATTTTGATATTAAAAGAAAAATGCCATTTTTTAATATATATGATCTGATGTTTGTTTCATTCTAAACAAAAAGGAATGTCGTTAATAGTAAAAGATAATATCAGGCAAATGACTACCACGACCGCTTACAGGACCATATCCTTTTCATGAAATTTTCCATAATCAAATCGCAAAGTGGCTGTCCTATGTCCCCGATAGCCTCACGAGTTCCATCTTTGAGGTCTTGAATCAACATTGGGCTGTTGGCGTAGACCTTCTCTTTCACCTCGCCTCAAAGGAAGAAGTCACAAGGTGTTAAATCACAAGATCTCGGTGGCCAATTGTGATCACCTCTTCGAGAGATAACACGGTCCGGAAACTTTTCCCTTAAAAGATCAATGATTTCGTTGCTTGTGTGGCACGTAGTGCCGCATTGTTGAAAGTAAACGTTGTCATCAATACCGCGATCAATGCCATCCAATTTCGGCCATAAAAATCATTAATCATCTCTCGATAGCGCAATCCATTCACCGTAACTGCTGCTCCAGCCTCATTTTCGTTAAAGTAACGCCCAATTACCCCGCCGGACCATAAACCGCACCAAACAGTCACACATAGAGAATAGAGAGGCTTTTCAATAATAACTCTTGGGCTTTCCGAGCCCCAGATGCGACAATTTTGCTTGTTGATGAAGCCACTGAGGTGGAAATGGGCTTGAATTCTTGTGTTAACTGAACTTTATAAGCCTTAAGCCGCAAATCTTTATGCAAAATACGGTGTAATGACGTTTGTGCAATGCCTAGTTCTAAGGAACGACGAGGAATGGACAAACCTGTGTTTTCTTCAACACTTTCGGCTACAGCAGCAATATTCTTGGCTGTTCTTGAGTGACGTGCACGGGTTTTATTCTTCACATCACTAATTTGACGCAACAGCTCGAATTTTCCCACCAATTTCTGTATTGCGGTCCGACAAGGTGCTTCACCACAACCTTAAAATGTTCGAGTTTTACGAACCGTCTCTGCCAAATTTTCACCATTTTAATAGTAAATTTTAATAATTTCAGTGCTGTATTGAAGCGTGTGTTGTTCCATTTTTATAAATGACATAGTTTCTACTTGTCAAATGTCAAAAACGACAGCTTCAAAAGCAACATCTACCGAAATAGCGGGCTATTCAAAATAACACCTCTTATTGGAAAGCCCATACTGATTCATAATGAGGTTTGATTAAGAATATGCTCTTTTCGAGACATCACGCGTGATTCTTATGAAGTTGTAATGTAATTTTTATTCAGTATTGTTTGACAAATCCTCATGAGAAGACACTGCAACAACGTATCGAAATTGTTCAGCTGTATTACAAAAACCAACGTTCTGTGAGAAATGTTTTTTCGGGATTTATTGCGAAATTTTGTTCAATGATGAGGTGCCTTTCTGTCCACTGGATACATTATTAAATAGAATTGCCACATTTAGGTTGAGGAATAACCTGAAGAGCTTCAGCAGCTACCACTACAGCCACAGATATACACTGTTTGGTGTGGTTTATGGGACGGTGGAATCATCGGTTAATACATTTTTTTTTAAACGAGTCCGCTCAGAACTTAACTGTCAACCGTGATAACGGATTTTTGCTGCCTGGAGTTGAAGCCCGTGGTATTGTTGAACGAGGCAACGCTGCTTCGCATACACCGATAGAAACAATGGACTTATTGAGAAATCATTTTGGTGAGAACGTGATTTCACGTTTTGGACCAATAAAATGGGTGCCTAGGTCGTATGTTTAGATTATTTTCAACAAAAAAATCTTAAAAAGTAAATGTCATAGATTGTTTTTTTGACTCACAATAAAATTTTTACAATGGAATTCAACTTTATGCCTTTTATTTGAGATTAAAAGCCAAACCTCAAAATGAATTACCCTACATATATATATGTATATATATATATATATATATATATATATATATATATATATATATATATATATATATATATATATATATACAGTCTGTTAAGTACGAGCGTATTCGGCATAATTTTGAAATAGTTTATTTAACAACTGTTTTTGACTTATACATACATTCTGAGGCAACGCGTTCAGTTTAGTAGTGAGTCCAATCACCACCAGCATCAATTATTGCTTGGCATCTCCGAGGCATACTCTCCACTAAATTTTCGGCGTATTCGAGGGGAAGCGCCTTCCAAATGAGTCGAATTTGTCGGGAGAGCTGCTTCAAGGTATAAACACGTTTTCCACTTCTGCTTGATGTAGGCCCAGACTTTTCGATAGGATTTGCATCAGGCGATTGCAAAGGCCAATCAAGTGTCACAATGCATTTTCCCCGTTTCCATTCAGTACACAGCCATTTCTGGTGTTTGGGATCCGTATCAGTACTCCGAATGGCGACATATGATAACTCGAGACCTTTATGCTTCAATTTCGCTTGTCCTTGACGTAATGACAAGCCAGGATTGCGCGGAAATAAAACCACGAATCACTTTTCGTCCTTTCTGGTCACTTTTCCTACCGAACCACGATTTGGAAGGTCATCGACCGTTTTTGACTCTTTAAATCATTGAACCCACTTCTTAACAAATGCTACAGACTTTTCAATGTATTTAACTGCCACTACATAGTTAATTTTTGGTCCTTTAGGGTGTGTGCAAAGGAACACGACCTTGAAGTGCTTTGCGTAAATGGCACTCATCGCGATTTCAGTGTTTTCCCGACGGAAGATTGACTTCGACTGAAATTTTTTTTTAAAGCGCCAAAGATAGAGGTTCTTTCTACCGATCAGAAAAAATTGAAGTCGATATCACTTACCGATCGCAAGCTATGCTGGATACGCTCTTACTTAACAGACTATATATATTTGTATACATACGAGTATATAGGACATAACGAAATTTGTGCCTAGTGGTCGCAATTTTGTTTCGATTTTCGCCTAATTTTCATAAATTAAATGTTTTGGCTAGTTTTGTCAATCATTCAAACCGCCTAAGCAAAAAAATAGAGGCTTTTTTAGATAAAAATCCATGATTTCTATTCTGACAAATTATAGCTCCAATTTGACCCAAAACCGGTACAAAGATTCATTCAAGCGTGTAATAAAGCTCACAATAAAAAATTCAAAGCCGATCCATCTGAAATTGGATGGTGGCCGCTCAAAAGTCGAAAAAGTTTAAAAATAAAATAAAACTTCAGGGTCAGGACAGAATATCATAACGGCTGCTAGGCAACGTTCGAAAACTGAATATGACTCAAAGGAGTCGAAACACGGCTGCTCACACAGCAAAGCATGATCCGACGGCTTTTCAAAGAAAAGAAAACATAATTTATGTTGGATTTTTATGAAATCTTAAATTCAGGTAGATGTTGATGAGATCTTGTATTAAAATGTATGAGCACTAAATTCGATTCCTATGAGTGCTGCAGATTTTAGCAGAAGTAAGTTTTGCATTGCAATGAGAAATTAAACTTTAATATACATGGTACAATGTGTTCAAGAAATTGAATTTTAATAGATTTGAAATGAAAAAATTTGTCTCTAAAAAAGGTGCAATAAAAAAGGGTTTAGGAAAAAAAAACCGACTTCGAAATACCCTAAAAAGGATGAAATAAATTTTATGGAAGCGGTGCAAAATCAATTTTCCCGTTTCAACATAAAAATTTCCAGCATGTGCACTATCACAAAAGAAAGGAAAAAACTGATATGGCACCGCTTCCTTTTTGAAGTCGGTTTTTTCTTCTAAAAGCTTTTTAAAACTTAAAATAAATTTCTTTTTGCTGAAGGCTCGTTTATATTTGGATGCCCTTCGTATGTATTTTTACATAAAAGCCTTGCGACCACAAAATTTCATCGACGTCGGATCATAAGTGAAATGTAACCATTTCAATGGAAATGCAACGACAACAACATGCGGTGACCTAGACACTACAATTTTATCGAATTTTCATGAGAATCGTGTTTTTTTTATCAATGTAACAAAATGACGGCTGTTTAGAGTTTGTGAAAAAAAAACCTTCAATCGTTCGTATCTAATTGAATAACTTCTTGAATAATTAACGATTTCGTGATTCAAGTCATTGATTTACGTCTCCAGAAAAATTGTTTTGAACCTCAGCTTTGCTGCAGTGCTCTTCTAGGAGGAGCACTCTCCTGCCTGGTCAAATTCTTTTTTTAATAGTTCTGCCAACTATTTCAGGATTGCAGATTAATTCCATACCTTTGGATGGATGCAACTATGCTTCTCATGTTTACATGATTCACGGCTCCTTTTATGTGGTGAAGACCAGGATGTATTCTTTGATGAAAAGCTCTCGATCTGATTCACTATTTCAGTATAAGCGTTAGCCAAGAAATTATATTCGACTTGATAAAGTTCTTGTCAGTAAGTATTTAAACCTGCATTTATTTCGCCTCTAGATCGCTGTTTGTCTCTAACTGAATATTTTGTCATGAGCCATGTCATGATTATAATATGAAATTTTTAGTGCTTACCTGCTGTTTCTTCAGGTTTCTCCTCATTTATGGAACTTGCATCCCCAATAACTCCCTATCTTTCAGGACTCCTTACTCACATTCAATGACCTACATCAGATGCCTTCCGCACACATATTAGGACCCTTTAAGTTGCTTTGATACCCAATTTATTATTAAAATTAATTTTAGCTCTAATTCATATGCATTTGATATTCACGACTGGCCCAAATTTAATTATGGCTTGCAACAATTTAGCAACAAATCCGACCTCATAGTGTCAGTTTACAAATCGATTATGCATGTATGAGGAGCTTGCGACGTTATCAGATGCGTTTTGAAGATTGAAATCGCGACGGAACAGGTTTTCGTCACGCTCCACCTCAAAAGCCGTCAATGACTTAGAGCGGTAAAACAACAGAACGGTTTTTATTTTTCTCGCGGCAAGACATTGTCGTTAATTTGCATGTTACGTCACTACTTTCTCGGCTTGAACTTCACATTCGATTATGGTAATGACTTCTCAATTTCGCTTAGGCACTGTACTCGTAAGGCTCTTGACTGCGCGGACTTTTTCTTGACTGTTTTGATCTTTTGCCCATTTCGTTTTCATCCATTGCATTTACATTTGCTCACACCAACATATTGCATCATCGCGCACCAGACCACTGCGGCGACACCGTTATCAACCGCGCGCGGCACGCTGAGATGCCGCCAAATATAATGCCACCAGCCATCCGGCACAATATGAGGCGAAGAGGTTACTTGGTCGTAAACAAACTATTCAAACCGTTCATAGCTGTTTTTGAACATACTCGCATAGTATAATCGCATTTTTGCAGTTCGTCATTTTTTTGGTGTTTTTGCTGAACGGTCAGATTATCCGCCAGTCAGGGTCAAACGGCGTTGTTGATCTTTGATTCGGTTAAGCGATTTGCTGTGGAGTGGATTGTTGATATGAAGTGGATGACAACGGAGACCACTTTAATGGAAAGTGATACTGGTCCTGGAGGTATGCAAGAGAAAAAGTAGTTTATGTTGGGTTGGAATGGCAGGAGAGGGAGGGGAGGGCTTGGTGGCGTGAAATGTGGTTTAGGTCATGCGGTTGGATTATTTGGTTACAAGTGGTTGCGTCGGGAATATTCACCTTGACCAGCAGCACACGTGGTCTTTAAGAAGGTGATAGGTCAAGGTGATTTTAGGTTGGGATAAGGCAGTTCCTTTGTGTACATATTAAAATCCGTTTATTTGGGGTAAATATGATGATAAATAAATAAAGATTTATGTTTTTTTCTCAGTGCAAGGAATTGCTGCCTGATACAATCATTTAATTTTAATAAATGTTGAAATATGATTCGCCTTTTATTGAAGTTTAGACAAAAATTCCGCAAAAAAATTAAAATCTTTGAAGATGGTTTGTATGATTTTGAAATAGTTTAACTTCCATTTCAGACAAAAATTCAAAAGAAAAAAAATCTTGATGCTGAGTCAACAGTTGATTGTTTCAAACCCTCTTCATTCATCATGATTTTTCTCTCTGAAACATGTTACGGGATAAAAGGCCCCGAGGCAACATTTTACAAAGAAAGTATTCTGGGGAAGGGTTTCCTTACCTTAAAATATACAAAATAAATTTCATGCGATGTTCTTTAAATTCATATCCTTTATTCAAAACTTTTCTACAAAACAACTTAGAACGACAAAATTGATTCCACTCATCCATTTGGTGGATTAAACCTTATTTTTCAAAAAGTGGAAGCTAGAATAGAAAGAGAAGATCCTTCCTAGTGACACTGGAGATTGACAAAGTTTCAGAAACTTTGAGGTTTGTTTATCAGAAGAAGAAAGGCTGATTGCATTAGGATAGGAAAACAGAAAAGCAAGAAGTATTAAAATATTATTCTAAAAAGTTTATTACGAGTACAATTAAATAGTCTTAAAGATAAATACAAAAAAAAACAGAAACTGTTTACAAAAAATTTTCAACGCTCACATCTCCTATTACTCCTTAAAACTAAGGAAAATCATAAAAATTACACAGGCAGGTATTCTTTTCGTTAAACAAATAAACTAAGAAAAATAAAAAAGAATCATTTACAAAAATTAACTGAAAATCTCAAATAAACAGAAAATTAACTCAAAATTAAAGAGCAAGTAAAATTAATAGTCATTTACATCATTAAAAAATAATATCCTTAAAATTATAGGAGGAATTAAATTATGAGTAGTGGTGTAGGTGTATGTGGTGCAGTGTGGTGGTCACATTTTCAAGTCAAATGAAGGAGAGAGGTGTGGGAAACTTTGTTGGACTTTGAACGGTCCGATGCTCCCTCTCTCGCCTATGGTAACTACCGTTAAAAATGTACTTCTAAAGAAATCTTAAAGAGAAAACAAGACTCGAAAGTTGCATTCCTGCTGGCAGGAACGGCTTACGGGATTGCTTTAAAGACTTGGAGGCAGGTATTCGTTTGTGAAAGAAGCAATTGAGTTGCTGGATGGGCCACTTCCTGAGATCCAGGCGAGATCTGGGCGAGCAAAGGAGATCGTTGGGCTGCCGCTTCCACATGGGCTGCTGGACAAGTAGACGCCCTTCAACACATATTGTCCTTGTCGGTTGAGGCAAGCCAAAGCGCTACCAGGATCGAGTTCACAAGCGTCGATTTGTGGACGTCCGCAGAGAAGCCCTGGTCCATATTGGTATCCACTGCCAGGAGCTTGACATTGTTCTGCTGATACAATAGAGACGGGTGAGTGATGCATGACGGCGTCTTGAAGATGGACTGTGAAAGAGAAGTGTAAGAATAGTAGAAGCGTTATTATTAGAAAATAGTCTTACTGCTAATAGCTTGTTGTCCCCAGCCAGTGGTGACACAGCTGTCAGCTGGAGTTGGGTCGCTAGCGTCTAAGCAGATTGGAGCAATGTGTGGGGCAAACTTAATTTTGTTTTCCAAGTAGATGAGGGCCATTCCGTTGCTTGGGTGAGCTTCGATTTTCCTGGCGCGGATCAATTGGAAATTGAGTGGTTCTTCGTCACGGCCAAGCTTCCATTCACCAGCTTTGACAATGATATCGTAGGGTGAGTATCTGTGAATGGATAAAAATGGATAGTCCAGTGATTATAGAATGTGATCCCAATGTGTGCAGCTTTTTTTCTATTGGTTCTTGTCACGGCAAGATACTTACCCTTGGATACATTGTGCAGAAGTCAAAGCAAGGTCGTCGCCAATGATAACACCTCCACAGAGGATGGTCTTGGTGGCTTCACGGAGAACCATAAGTTGCCATGGGTATTCACTGAATGACGCATCGAATGGGCCGGGACCAGCTGGAGAACCGTTCTGAGGGAAAGAGTGTTTTTATAGAATTTATTGAGAAAAGTATCAGAGATAGACTTACGGGATTCCTGACTCCGCAAGTGGCCGGTGCTGCAAAGATGGCCGGGCTAAGTTGAGCAGTGTAGGTTGGAGCCGCCGTTGTTTGGATTGGACGAGCGATCGGAGCAGGTGCCCGGTTGAATTCACGAATTGGAGCAGCTGGTTTTGGAGCGATTTGTGGGCGTAAGACAGCAGCAGCTGGTCGATATTGTCCATCATCTCCGAACAATTGTGGGTCGACGTATTGTCCCAATTGACTAATTGGCCATGGATCAACATAGTCAGGATCACGACAGCACTTGCCAACGATATTCTTGACTGGATCAAGACAATCAGTCATAGGTACACGGTAGGCTTCTTGGTCTGGGGAGAGTGACACTGGAGTCTTTGAAATGACACCATTAATGGTACAGTATTCGACGGCAGTACAGTTGAGAGCAGCAGCACAAGTGACTGGTAGGCTGGCAATTGGATCATCGATAGTGTTCTTTGGTGGAGGGTTGATTGGCAACGAGAGTTGACTTTCGCCCTTGATGATGGTCGGTAGTGCAATACGGTCTGGGGGCAAGTAGATTGGAGCACGAGTGGTAGTGATTAGCTTGACTGGGCGAGCAGTTGAAGTTGGTACTTCAAGTTGAATTTGTGGAACATGCACAACATAGCCTTCATCAGTGAGTGAAACTGGTTCTGGATCTGGAATACGGCAGCATACATCTGGAGCGTAGCATTTGGAGGCCTGGAATAAAAAATGGGGAGACAATTTTGAGTAACGGTAACCATAAAAGTTTTTGAACTAAAATAGCTTGGGTTTTTTCTTTAGATAATCGAATGGTGTTCAGTCAATATGAAGAATGAAAACGAAAGACTTAAGCGAGTAACCTGCATTTTTGTCGAACCTTCTAGTGTGAATTTTTTTTATGTTTATGACTAGTGTGAACAAATTAAACTGAAATATACGTAAACGATGTATTTGAAGTTGAGCCATGGGATGATTTTGCTATTTTTCATTAACTTCATAAATTCTGATTCAGAAGTAAGTAGAACATTGTGGTGTATGTGTAGAACATTGAACGAAAGAATGAAGCTATGGTAGCTCGTTGATGATAAAAATATGATTTAAGGAAACAGTTTTCTGCCGGAATCTTTTGGTTTTGTGGAATATTTTGAGCGATGTAAAAGAAGTTACCGTTATTTAGGAAAATTCGAATTTCACTGGGTGGATATTGTTGTTTGAGATATATTTTATTCTAATTTTCCCTTTGGTGATTTTCAGATATAGTAGGAGTGCGGAAGCTGCAATGGGACATTAATCGTATGGACGAACAAGGAATACCCAAAAAGGTATTCGTTGGGGGAACTGAAGGCTGAAGACCAGTGGGGAAACCGAGGAAACGCTGGTCTGACTCGGTCGACAAAGAAAGTTCATCGCTGCTCGGATTTCGAAATCGGAGGATGCGGTCAATGGACCGAAACAGTTGAAGGTGCTATTTGCAGGAAGCTGTATTGCTACGAAGAAGAAGAGTGAAATTTGTGGGTGCTTAATTATTTTCTACTCTATTATTCGGCCAGTTCAATGTGAATGTCCTCTGAATGAGGTCTAAGGTTTTATTTTAAGACTGAGCAGTGTATACTTTTCTGACAAATATTTACTATAAATTTCCTAAAATTGGGCATACAAAACTTTATTGCATCTTTTGTATTCCCAAAGAGGAGTTATTTTGGATTTTTTCCATATTTTGTATCATTTTTTAAGGCTACTGTTTCAAAAGAATGAATAGGCTAATGCAAATTGAGCCTTGTATGCAGAACAAGGTTTAAAATTTCCATCATCGCATCAACTATGACCTCATTGTCATAAATCAGTCATAAATAAATACAGTAATTGCGACTAAGAATGGATAAATATCTACACCTTTTTCAAGCTACAGACAACTTCCAACGCAAGTGTAAGCTCTGAGCTCACAGATCAAATACTCTGTACGCAGGTGGACTAACGAATAAATAAGTGGTTGGATGTGATATACAGCAATCTTGGGAGGTATTGTTGGTGGCTTCTACTTATGTGGAAGTAATTATAAAAGGAAAAACATTTAAAAAGACATAATAAACGCATTTACACCAAAAAGTACCCACACTCGATTCGTTACTCTATGTTCCCAACATTTTAAGATTTGGTTGCATATTTTTCTTTGACTTCTTATCCAATGTTTGCTCATGTGATGATTTGCAGTTTTCTTCGTGGCTTCTAGTCTTTTCGTTTTCAGCAGCAAAGCAAGTTTGCTGTGAGGAAGCAATGCAATGGATAGAGAAGATGATAGAATGACAGAATCAGATGGCAAAGTTGCTATGTTATGACGATTAACCTTTGCATCAGTATTTTCTTCAGTATAATGTTAAGTGTTGTTTTTGCTGCTTCATGGTTTCTTCTTATTTTGCGTTGTATTTTAGGTTTTTTTTTGCTGGTGTGGTTTGCAACAGTAGAGGTTATGAGTGCATGTAGAAGAAGCAGATTGATTACTTGTCTAACACTAGGCAATGGAATGACAATAGAAAATTTGCGATGCTATTACTGAAGTGTCGCTTTGGTCCTAAATTTACTTTTGGCTATTTTTTGGCAAAGTGTTATATTAAATAGCTTGAATTTGAATTTGTATAAACAGTACTAGAATAATTAATAAAAGATATGAACCAACCAGCTGCATTCAACATAACACAAAATACCTTCTTGAAACGCATATTACTCTCCTTAAGACATTAATTTCCCAAACAAAATTATCAGAAGTAATAAGTCAACTCTTCAACTAATGAATTCAAAAGCCTCCTAGCCAACTCAACAGCTGCATTACATAACAAACGCGTGCAAGAGCTTAATATAACACCTAAGGTGTGTTATTTGTGTTTCATCTTGATGGGTTTCACAGCCCATGAAATAGAGCTGTAATGGGTCTGTTAAGTTTGTTTGCACATTTATAAAGAAATGTTTGATTTTGTTATCGGGGCAATACTTGTTTGTGTTACAGGTTATTTGTTGTTGGTATTCATTTAATTTTCAGTTTTGTTTGATAATTATTAAAGGTAAAAATTTAGTGCAGATGAGATGATTGGGAGTGAAAGAAAATTAAATTTAAATTCAATTGAATTCATGGCAAGGTTTCACCAATTGTATTAAAAGTAGGCTTAACTTTTATGTATAAGATATTCAGCTGATTGCCTTCTGTAACCTTTTTAATTTGCAAGTTTGCAAATTTTCAAGAGTACGTTTTGCGAAATTTTTCACCCAGCAATTGAATCAACCGTACAAAAAGAGGTCAAATACCTGTTCATATTCCTCTACATCAGCTGACCATTCAATGAATAAATACAATTTAATTTAAATTTAATCTACACTTAGATGTCATCGATTTTCTTTCAATGCATCAATTATGGTTATTGGACATTCAAGTTTTGCAGATATTATTTTCTTTATATGTACGTAGTACAGGCCTCTGAACAGCATAAGTCCAGTTGCAATACGACGGTAACTTGACCACGAAATATGTTTCACGGTATCTGGCACATTACACAATTCCAAAGGTCATGTATCAAGATTTCAGTTGTTGCTTTTGGGCTCACTCCAGTGGCAGTCATCAGTGTTTAACTGGTTGTTGTGCAAGACATAGTATTGCTTGTTAATTGGTTATGAACATTAGATTTTCGGTTGATTGTGGTGATCACTCAATTGTTCAACAAGTTTTTGTTATTGTTGCAGTTGTAATGATTTGTTGATGAGGGATTTAATTAGTGGATTCATAATTTTGGATTAGGTGATTTTTTATGCTTTGGACTGGAGTAGTAGTTAAAAAAAATAGAGTGGAAAGTAGAGTAATAATGTTTATAAGCGCTCATTACAAAACTGTGACAATAAAGGTTCAAATTTTTGAATGTAAGAATTTATAAGACTACAAAATTCAAGAATTTTTCAGTTTTGATTAAGTACAAAATATGAAAAGCAATTATAGGGTTTTCCAATAAGAGGTGTTATTTTGAATAGATCCTGTGATTTGACACCTTGTGACTTCTTCTTTTGGGGCTATGTGAAAGAGAAAGTCTACGCCAACAGCTCGGAGTCAATTCAATGCCTCAAAGATGGAATTCGTGAGGTCATCGAGGACAGGGCAGCCACTTTGCGATTTGGTTATGGAAAATTTCATGAAAAGGATATGTTCCTTAAAGCGTGTCGTGGTGGTCATTTGCCTGATGTTTTTTTTCACTATAAATGGCATACCTTTCTCTTCATAATGAAATAAACATTTGATCATTTATATTAAAAAATGGCTTTTTCTTTTAATATCAAAATAACACCTCTTATTAGATTTGGTTATGGAAAATTTCATGAAAAGGATATGGTCCTGTAAGCGTGGTCATTGTTATCATTTGCCTGATTTTATTTTTCACTATTAACGGCATACCTTCCTCTTTAAATATAATTTTTATAATTTTCTTTTAATATCAAAATAACACCTCTTATTGCAAAACTCTAAAGGGTGATTCATAACAAGTGTACACATGTGAATGGGCCTTAACTCTTATTTATCACCAATTTCAGGTCCATATATTGACAGATTATGACAGTTTGGTCTTTTACAATTTTAATTATGGCGCCATACACATCAGCCAACCGTTTTATTATTGTTAAAACTTTTTACAAAAATAATGAACCGCGAGTGCAAACATTTCTTGCTCTACGTGAATTTTTTGGCCGGTAAGATCGTGTGATTTGACTCCTTGTGACTTCTTCCTGATGCTCTCCAGCTACTGAAGCATTAAAAGACAATATTCGAGCCAACATACGCCTAATAACGCCCGAAACGTGCGAAAATGTTATCGAAAATTACAATCATCGTTTGATAGTCTGTAAAGCAGCACGAGGTGCACATATGCCCGAAGTAATGTTTCTTATTTAATTGTGAGGGACCAAGTTTTCATAATAAATAAACATTACAGCTCAATCTTCACAAAAATGATGTTTTTTTTCGACAAAAATGTGTACACTTGTTATGAATCACCCTTTATATATTTATGTTAATGTAATGGTTCTAATGGCACCTACGTACTGATATTTGTTGGGGGCTATCGTTTCGAGACATAACGTTGCTCAAAAAAGTAGTATGATTGCCAAAATACCTTTAGATTATAGGTGGATGAAAGCACTAAGGAAACAAATTAAATTTTTCTGAAATAATCGAATCAGCGATCTACCCCAGATACAGTGGCCTAAAATTTTAACACATAACAAACAACATATAAAAGACTTCTGAAGTTGGCTTTAGCTAAATTATTTTATCTTTTTCAATAAATTAATCAAAGATTACGTTGATATAACACATAGAATTTAATAAAAAGTATTTATGAAATTTTTACTTCGGGTTACTGGCCTAAGTCTTTCGTTTTCGATTCGCTACCAAAATGAGCTGAATTTTTTTTAAGCTTTTCAAAGTCCTAAATATGTCATAAAGTTAAGAAACTTTCAAAAGTTTGACGATTTTACTGACATCTTCTGATTGGATTTAAAGGCTTTCATTTAATTCGATTTCAGTCAATTTTTGAAAATAAAACCCATTTTTAGTGAATAATCAGGGGTAATTTGAACCCAAAGCTAATTGAAATCTATCCTAAACTAGGCATTCCGATTAGAAAGATATGCATACTTAATTCAGTATTTGCAGAAGTTTTTTTCAGGATTAAATTCAGCGTTTATAGCTTTTGAATGATCGATTTGTTGATTTTTGGCTTAACCTTTTCGTTTTATGAGCGAATTTGACATAATAATTTAACATAAATTAGGTTAGTATTTTACCAAAAATTATTGCAAACAAATTATTTGATAATGTTTCAAATAGAATAACTATAATATTTTTTTTGAACAAGAAAAATTAAATGATGCAGCATCGCGAATTCAACAAAGCATTATATCCTTAAAAGTTTACGTGATCATCAATTGCATTCAAACGAAAATTCATCACAATTCATCAAAGAAGTGCAACTAACTTTTATTGACGGCCATATCGTTAAAAAAATTATTGCATCACGTTCAAATCAACATTGGGGAGAAATCTACAAATCAAATAAAAAAACTACCAAACTCAACATCCACTAACGAGCGATTAAGCAATCGTGATTGAACTTATGTATGATTCTCTTCAATTGGAAACCACAGCACACGGATCGCAATGAATCACAATATTCATTTAATTCACTTCATGTGGAGTGATATCTATTCAAAGCATCATTGTTGGACTACCAAAGAAGTCAGTCCACCACCTGACACAAGATTCTCCCATAGATCACCATGCAGCAATGCAGATACATACATACGATACGAAATTATCTATTGAGTAAACGATATTAATGTTTTGATTGTTCGTTTATTCTCAGATAAGTCTTGTACTCGGCAATTGATATTGTTTGTTGAAGTCTTGTTTGTATGCTGATTGTTTGAAAACGCTGGAGAATTTTTCAATGTTGATTTTGTTGGAGTGGACGTTTTGTTCTGCGTTTCTTGTGAGTTAGATTATGATATGAATGGACGATATTTGTTGTAATACAGCATTGAATTTGTGGGAGATTTCACGGGTCACGTGTTAAGTAGACCAGTTTTTCAAAGAAGTGTTAAGATGATAATTAGCCAATTTGAAAATCCAGTTAGATTCTTGCATAGATTTGTTCCATTGAAGTTTTTTATTTTAGTAGTTTTTATTGTTGGGTTGAACAGAAAAGTTTGTAATAAGTAAGGCTTGGCTTCTATTGTTTGGAGGTAGATAATGGTTTATTTCATGTTTGAGATTTAATATGAAATATGTAGTGGTGATTTAAGCCTGGCTGACGTTCGAAATATTATCTAAAAAGTGTTTAGTTTGCTTGGTATATTTGTGATAGTTGTTATTCAGAAAACTCCGATTACCTATTATGATCGATTGCATGAGTATCTGCAATATAATGAAGCTGTGTTGCTAGCAATCTAAATAACAATTTAATCTATGCAAAGTTGAGAGAACCGTTTTTAAACAATAAATTGCACGTAAATTGCTTGATACGTGTCAAGTGCTTTAGCTTCGATATTTTTAAGCTTTCCACCGTTTTTTGTTAAATTTTCTATGTGGTTTCAACATCGGCTTCAAATAAAGTTTTGATTATTGGCATGGCATGTGGAAAAAGCTTTTGTGCATTCTACCTAAAACAATTGAAAGTAACCAAAAGGCATCAACATAAATTTCTAGCTCTTTTTTCATATAGCACTTCCAGCTGTTTAGGTTTTTGATTAAATTCTCTAGTTGACCATGTACTTTTTCTGATAGTGTTGCATTGGTATTTTTTTTTGATTTTGGTACTAGATTTTATGAATCAGTTTTTGTTCAGCCCTTTTTTATACGTACATAGGAAGCCCTTCTTAATTCCTTTGTCTTAATCACTGAAGATATGTGGTTCATCTTATCTTTCATTCAATTTTAGAATGCTGGAACTTGGAAAATTATTGTTGAATTCTCAAAGCCATAAAGATCAGACTAACCAACACATAGAATATATTTATGTTCTAATTTTGAGTGGTATATTAGAATATAATTTATGTGTCCCGAGAAATCAACTGAGTTGGTGCCCAACAACGCTCCGCAATTAAATGCAACAACAACCAAAAAGATTTATGCATGAAAACGGAAATTTGCCAGATATTGGTTAAATTCTAGAAACCCGAATATCATGTATAAATCACAAAAAACTTTCATCTGACTTTTCCGTCAAATGAATGTGAAAATTCTATTAAATTTCAGTAAACCTTCAATTTTATTTCATGGTAGAGTACGGAACATGAGTCTCTGAAGGTGAAGTAAACCAGATTGAAATATTTCTCTTAGAAGCATAGTATAAACACGAGGGAAATTCTCTTCAATTTCTAATCAACCCCATCTAATGACCGCTAATGAAAAAATTTAACACCTACATTGTGAACAGTTCCGTTTAAATTGTTTGCCAGACTCGCGCCATCACACAAAATCATTCCAATAGAGCCAAAATGAAAATGACCATGAAAATTGTGAGAAAGAAAAAACAACTATTTACACTGAAACAACATTCGAAAATGTTTAGATGTTACATCTTATTAAATTATACCAGTTGATTTCGTTGCTTATCTCTTCCACATTTTTCCAAATTATTTCGTTTTTTTTTTGTATCAACATTTTTCACGAGTTTCATTTAATATCATTTCAGCTGCTCATTTAATTTTTTTTTCTTCGTCTTTTCTTAGACATCATTGAGAAGGTCGATGATAAATAATGTCTTGTTAAAAATGGCAGAGAGCAGAAGTAGGGATGTTAGTTTTTGTGTGATTTGAAGAACATCTTCTTAATAGCTTTGTATGACATTAGGCAGTTACTACGCATTTTATGTGTACAGGAAATAGTTTTTTGCATGTTTTTTGAGGTAAGTTACATTTCATTTCCGCTTGATGTTGCGTGGAGTAAGTTTTGGCGTGAAGTTTCTCCCAATGAAAGTTTATTTCCGAATTGTTTCAATTTATTGTGCGGGGATGAAAAAAATATTTCAAGGCTGAATGGTTTATTGGAAATGTGGTTTAAAAGCTGTTGGTGTCTGTTCTCATGAAAATTATATAATAACATGTTTTTGGGATAGTGGTCGACGTAAAACAAACTGGAATGGAAATGTTATGAGGCATGAACAAGAAACAAATTTTTGGTAGAAGTTTGTCTTGTTTTGGCATAGTAACAAAATTAATTTACTTCAAGTTGTTGAAACTTGTGAAGAATTTCTAGTTGGCATTTGATGTTAAAATTTTTAAAATCTCAAAGAATGAAAAATTCCTTGGCAAGTAGGTATCCAAACTCAGTATAATTGTTGAGGCAAAGGATTTTAAATGTTTCTAGATTATTTTCGAATAAAATCTTTTAAAATGTTTTCGGTGGAGATGTCTTGTTACGAAAATTCTAGGCATATTCAATATTTAACATTTAGGTAGAAACTCAATCGAAACTATAATATAATTTGAGTTTGAGATTTTATAATCGGGTTACTGGCCTGAGTCTTTTGTTTTTGTGTCAGAGTTTAGAGCACCATTGAACTGGAACTGGAAATCGTAGCTAAAATTAAAAGAGTATATTAACATGCTCAAAACATTTAAAAAATAAGAATTTCAGCTAACGGTACCAGCTTTAGTCTTTTATTTTTGTACATAGTATCTGACCAGTAATTTGTGTAAATTTCTTTCAAACATCAAAATCTTTTAAAATAAGGTAAAGCATTTCCAGCAGCAATAATCATGGATGCCATTTAAACTCATTAATCAATAAATAAATTATAAATGCTTTCTACATGCTTACATTGAGCTGAAACTTTTATATTTAGATTTATAGTATTGGTAAACGGTTGAATTTATCTTCTAGATTTCGGTTCAGATCATTTTTATGAACTGAGTTGTTAGATAATTGTAATGATTTTTAAGCAGTTTTTTTCCAGGTATTTTTGCGGAAGCAAGTGATCCGATCATGGTTTATTCCCATTACACTATCACTTTTGGCCTTTGAAAGTTCTAATGCATCAATTCATAGTCTAGCTTGAACATTGGCATTCAAAGTGTCTTGTTACAGAATCGTATTAAAGCTTAAGAAAGTGGCATGTTCTGTATCATATTTTACCGTATTTCCTAATAGCTAGCATATGTTCGAATTTCGAATCAATACTTATTACAGTTGGGTGGATTTATCCTTCGTCATAAGAATCACTCAAAACAAATCTCATTGTCATCAACAGGACTTGAACCAAAGACCTCTGACTCAAGCGGCTAGTAATCTAATCACTGAACCGTTTGAACTTTTGTTAAAATCAAATACACTAAATTTTTAAAAGGGAATGCATGTTATGGTTTAATAAAACACAAACTAAAATTATTTAAAAAGAGTGGCATAACGATTTGTCATCTAAAAGTTCTACTTTAGATACTAAGGGCAGTTTTTGCTTAGAGGGTATAGTCAAAATCTTCATTTAAGATTAAGTTTTGGTAGATAATGGTGAATATACATAGCTTAAACCATGTCCATATGGAGTAGTGGATTAGAGCGTATTCCGATTGCGTAGCAGCTCTCAAGTTCAAATCTGGATGGCGGTATCAAGTTTGAGCTTCTGTTGCTGCTGCCGGAATATCAACCCACCAAGTTTTGATGGATAGTAATTGAAAAATTAGGTAATAATCACATGGTTGAGCGTAATAACGACCATATAACCTTAGATTCCATTACAGTCATGAGAAAGTCTAACAATAAATCTCACGCCAAGGTTCAGACCTGAACTGGTGCGCGATATATTATTATTATATACAATTTGAACAAATTGTGAAAAAGGATATATGCTTTAAAAAAGGTTCATTGACACTAAAAAAGGAAGCAATTTACTCGTGAAATATATATTTGTCGAAATATATCATTTATAAAAATATCAAAAAATTCTTTTCATATTTTGATATACAGCATCTATAACAAACCAAATTATAGTATTTGAAAATCTAGAAGTCCGCTAAGTATACTTTGAAAATTTTACTTACTGGACTTGCTTTCGAGATACTCGTACATTAGCAGGACAGAAGCTCAATAGCGTTTGGAACTGTTTAGTTAAGTTCTATGAATTTCCGCCCGATTATTAAGAAGAGTCAGTTGAAGAAGAAGGCTGGAGGGGACACAGTTATACCACTAAATCAAAATGTTGGTCGTTTTATAAATATACTTAAGAATTTTTCAAAACTACCATAATATTAAGCCTTAGTTACATGTGAAGTATTGAAGTGAGTGGCAAAAATATATCACATGTCATAGTTGATAAAATTGACTAGATAGCTATTAAATAATAAATTCTTCGAAGAGAAAATAAATGGTACTGTCGCTATTGCCTTGAACACACTCTAGTTGATGCAGCTCATCTAAATACTTATTCATATCAATTTATCATGAACGTTGCGATTTCATGACATAGCTTCTGGAGATTTGGGTCAGGTATGGGTATCTCAACTCTAACAAGTCTAGCATGGAACTTTTTCTTATGCATAGATAAGTGGAATTCTTTGGAATAATAAAAATGTTGAGACCTGGTAATATCTAAAATAGACACAAATTAGAAATTAAAGGTAAAATTGTAGAAAACAATGTGGGATTGGATGTTTAGTAGTTTCAAAAGTGATAAAGATGTTAGTCTTCATTTAGACCAGTAAACATGTTAGATATGCTAATCTTATTATTAAATATGCCATAATTAACTACTGTAGAAAAACCAACAAAACTAAAAAATAACTATTTGCTAAAATTGTTTTTGAAAAGTTCCTTTAAACTTTAAGCATTCCTAATATATATGAGCAACGTTAATTTATTTTTTGTAGAAAAATAGCTTTACTAAGTAAAAATAGAATTTATGTGCATTATTTGCTTTTTTCAGCATTTATCATAATCGGATTTAGGTTTTCATAGTTAAAAATTTGTTCCAACGAAATCTGGTGAAGATACCGGCATCATGTAATATAGTTTTTATGCAGGTTTAGTTTTATTTAATTTTTTTTCAAGAAAAAGTTGGGGTTTGTCGGGAAACCTTGACCTTAAAGGTCAAGAAAACGCTACTCACTTTAATCAAGAGAAAATTTGCTCTAGGTAGTATATAGCTAAGTAAAAATTAAAGAGTGAATATAACAATAAAGAAAGCATCTCAAAAATTCATGTTAATCACTTGAATTGCAGTTCTACACAAATATTGTTTAACAAGCAAAGGAAAATAATTTTTTACCTGAAGCCATATGGATAATTTGAGTAAAATACAAAACGTACCTTTGGGATATATCTATGCTGTGGTAGTAATTTTCAATCTCATATTAAATAAGTCGGTTAAATCTGCCTTTTAAATAACGAGGACATTTTTAAAAAATTTGAAGACAAATTGCAAAATCGATTTATTAGTTTGAAAATTTTCCTCACAGCTTCTATATACTTCCTCATGCTTGGTTTTTCTCTTCAATAATTATTAGTAGTTGAGGGTTTATTTCATGATTTGTCCCGA
Source organism: Odontomyia ornata (assembly GCA_963969285.1). Lineage (NCBI taxonomy): Eukaryota > Metazoa > Arthropoda > Insecta > Diptera > Stratiomyidae > Odontomyia > Odontomyia ornata. The sequence continues at coordinate 495,695,221 of OZ017738.1, forward strand.
AAGTACCTGACCTGACTTATGAATACATGCAGTTTTAAAAAAACTATTACTCCGATTGACAATACCACCTTTCAAAAACTTAATGTCAAAAATCCATGACGGTACGTTTATTATTATTATTATTCTACAGACATCCAAAGTAAATGCTCTCAGTGAATTTGTAAATATGGGAAAAAGTGGGCATTGTCATTTGATATAAAACTTTCATTTGAAAGGTCTAAGTCCAACCGATATCAAAGCCGAGTTGAATTCTACGCTGAGGAAGTCTGCTCCTTCATTTACAACGTTCAAATATTGGGCAGCTGAGTTTAAGCGAGTTCGTACAAGCTGCCAAGATGAACACCGCAGTGGTCGACCAAGTGAGGTGACCACATCAGAAAACGTGAAGAAAATCCACAGAAAGGTATTGGATGACCGTCGACTAAAAGTGAGCGAGATAGCAGACATGGCAGGCATTTCAAAAGTGCTGTGCATTGCATTTTGACCGAAAATTTGGACATGAGAAAGCTGTGCGCAAGATGAGTGCCGCGTTTACTCACAATGGAGTACAAACATCGAGTATTTGACAATGTTTCGCAACAATAAAGCCGAATTTTTTCATCAATTCATAACCATGGACAAAACGTGGGTCCATCATTTTGCACCTGAGACCAAGGAGCGGTCAAAGCAGTGAATTGAAAAGGGAGAATCGGCTCTAAAGAAAGTAAAGATAGTTCAGTGAGCTGGCAAGGTCATGGCATCCGTTTTCTGGGATGCGCGTGGAATAATGTTTATTTATTATCTCGAAAAGAGAAAAACAATCAACGGTGCATATTATGCAGCCTTATTGCAGAGTTTGAGTGATGAAATCAAGAAAAACAGGCCCTATCTCACGGAAAAGAAAGTATTGTTTCATCAGAACAACGCACCAGTCTACACGTGCGTTATTGCAATGGCTAAAATCAATGAGTTAAAGTTCGAATTGCTTCCTCACGTAACTTATTTGCCAGATATGGCTCCCTCGGACTCTCTTCTTTTTCCGAATTTGAAAAAATTGGCTCGGCGGCAAAAGATTTGCCAACAATAAAGAAGTAGAGTCTGTGGTGAATAGCTTTTTTGAGGAGCTTGACAGTTCTTACTATAAAGCGGGTATCAAAGCTATTGAGCATCGTTGGGAAAGGTGTATCAAGTTAAAAGAAAAATATGTCGAAAAATAGAAAAACGTATTCGCAATTTTTTTACTGTTTTCTTTGACGAGTCGGGTACTTTTGGAACCGCCTTCCTATAGCAATTGAAGTCGGAAGGTATAAAAGATAAAGGAGAATATCATCATCTTTGTTAAATGTAAGAATTGCAGAGGTTACTGGCTTAAACATTTTGTTTCTTTTGATAAGTTACCGGCCAAATAAAGTAACGGAATTCGCAGCACTTGATACATGAATGATCATCTATTTTCCATTTTATCTAGAGTACTGATAATTTTCGAATTTCTCAAAGTGTAACAAGAAAAAGGAAATCAATCGGTAAAACGAAGTTGGGGCCTTTTTAAAAATATTCAGATTTTCTACTGAGCATTGTTTTTGGTCAATATTTTCTTAGCATAAATTTTTCCTGACTTCCCTTACATCGACAGTGAATAAAGTGAAACTTCTCACTGATGACTTTTTAGTTTTGTTAACTAAGTCAAATTTATGCATTGTAAGTTAGAGGCTCGAAAAAATCCTTGAAAGAGACCTAGAGCACAAGGTAGATATTCAACGGGAAGATCTAGGATTTGATAGGAAGATACGATAGAAGATCATTGCTGGGAGTGACCAACTGGTGGATGAAGTCGTAGAACTATGATGATTGGAAGAGATTAGTCTTGGAGGTCTAGTGGTTAGAGCATGAACGGATAAGCCGAAGGTCTCAGGTTCGAATCTCGTTGGGAGCAACGTGATTTAGTTCAGAGGATTTTTTGGACTGACTATGAGTGTTCACTAAGTGGTGTTATGTACTGATTTAATCAGATCATATCATAGCTGCTCAGCTCACACGGGAGCATGGTACTGACCAAACCAACTTCCGAAAAAAATCAATACGGTCATGAAAATGAGATACTCTAACTATCTCTAAGCGAAGGCCCGAGAGGGGCTGTAGTGCTACAAAGAAGAAGAAGAAGAAGTCTTGGAGGCCAAGGCCAGGCTTGGGCTGTCGCATCATAGTTGATGATCATGAAATAATTACTCTACGAAAAATTAGCTACAACTTTGGACTATAACTTTAGCCTTAATGCAGTTTATTGGCTGGTTTCTGTGATCGCAAAAAAAATTACAATCTGGAGTTTGCTCTCATAAGATGTTTCATATCCCCAAACATTAGAGAGAAGTAAAAAGCTTCCTTAAGAAGGCTAAAAAATGTTATCTTTATTCATAAGCACTCTCAGTTCTATTTTGGGTTCACTTCTTCCTCACCAGGACCTTATCAAATATAAATTGATGGGTCTCACCACACTAAACTCTCTACTGGATTAGAAGACAGTGTTTTTTAGTACCAACAACAAACTTCATGTTCGGAATCCCCGTCTTACCTCTGTCATTTTAAATGAATGTAATCAACAGTGGCAGCATAAAGTGTTGGAAAATTCAGTGACGCTAAGAACTCTTTCACGCTTGTTACGCTGTGAAGAACATTGATCAATAACACCTTCTGAGATAATTTCTTAGTAGCATATCCAAGATTTGATTTGCTTCTCTTTTCTGGCTTATGACGGAAATAGCGATATCAAAGTGCGATACATATCCAATGCCTTGAAGTTGGGCTGTATATTTTTGCAAATAAAAAAACTGATGGAACATTTTCAGCAGAAAGTAAGATAACATTTCAGAGGAATTTTATACATTCAACTCGGTCAGGAGATTTTGGGCTTTTGCTGGAGTACCACCATGTACCTATTGTTCAGGTAGATGATGCTGCCAACTGGTGCTGCTGCTGGAGTAGAACCCAAAATTTCACCAAAAGTATGGATTTCTAATTTCACCAATCTTGAATTTTCAATTTGCAAAGATAAGGGGTTTTGTGACAATTATTTTATACTTCAACTATATCAGTATTGCAAGACTCTATAGTTGTATACATTTGAAAATAGCTTGCATAAATTCAACTTGTGGAGAATCAATCAGACATTGGTTAGGGTTTTGCATTGTTGCTGCAACTTCGGAGAGGTTTGTTAAGCGATTAACCTTTCTCATCATTTATATGCAAGTAATTACGTCGAAGTAACTAATTAAAAAATAGCTTTTGCTGATTCAATCTTAGATAAAGGTCAAATTTATATTATTTTACAGTCAAAAAACTGTACTGTTTGTTGAAATTTTCTTTCAGGGTTCTTTTTGCCAAAAGAAAAGGCTTCTGTTTGTAATGTGAATGATTTTTTCTTGAAAAAGAAAATCCTTAGGCAAGAATATTTTCTATTTGTTGCTGAGAAAGTAGAAAGCTTATGATCTTAAAATATAGTACATTGTAAAAAGCTGCATTTTAAGGCACCTATTCAGCAAAAAAATTATTTATATAAAAAGTTTCTCTCAATTGCGAACATAAAAACAACCAATCATTACTTGCTTTCATACAGGTGAAAACCATTCCAACATACAAGATCAACAATGTTGGATGACGATATTTCCTGGCAATCAAAATGAATATGCTATTCATTATCTTTTATTTCTTCTCTTTTTAAACTTTTGAACTCTATCTATCAGTGCTTTGATCAGCACCCCAAAAGACAGACGGCCAGCACAATATATTGTTACATGAATGGATGAAAGCACTGCAAAATGTTGTCTTCAGGTCGTATACAAGATTCCATTTGGTTGCGGTTCCTTCGCGGAATTGTTACTTAATTAACGAAATTGACAACTTATTAATTATTGCCCATGTTATCGATCGTGATATCAATTTCAGTGGTTTGTTGTATATGAAAGGTTGATTTACTGCTGCTGCAACATGAGAGATGAGGAACAAGTAAAGTTTGATGGAAAGTTGCATAGCCATCCTTGAGAGTGAAGACATATTACATACTTCTCCTTTCAACATATAATGTACTATAATATTTTTTAAATTCATAAAAAATAATACAAAAATCCGTCTTAAGCGAACCAGTAACAATCATTTCCCATAGTCAACACAAATGGGAAGCATCGCGATGAGAAGTTACATCACGGATATTGTAGCAAATGTTTAGCTTGAGAAAGTCAATAAATTAATGAGACGGAATTTTGGTTTGGCTTGTATGTGATGTCAATTTTTGAAATCAAATTTGTCATCAAATTATCAATTTAGTAATTTGATGATAATGTTGAAGGCGTTGTGTTAAGTTTCCAGTAAACATAATTGCTGACAGTCTTGGATGTTCGGGGGGTGTGGACAATGTTTTGATGATATGGTTGGCAGTTGGTTATTTTTTTATTGGTGTTTGGTTTTTGTTTCTTTTGGGTTAAGTGTTTTTCTTATCCAAAATAATGTTTAGAGAAGAGTTTGGCCTAAACATATTTTTGACAGATTTTGTATTCAATAGAAATGCAGAACAGATTTTGATTAGTGCATTTCAATTTAATGTTTGAACTTATTGCTGATTAAATAGGAGAGCCTCAAGAAAACAAGTTATCTTTATAAACATGCAATAGAAATTTATTTATTCTATAATCTCAAAGAACGAACGAGTTCCGTGTACCTAAATATGCCTTAATTTGGATGATACCTCACAAGGTTTCTTATAATAGACAACAAGTAATAATACTAAGTTTTTGCAATGCTCAGTGACGATTTTCTGCTCCATAAAAAGTGCCTCGATAACGATTATAATGTTAATTATTAAAAAACTTATGAACAATTTTGTTTTATATTCACTTTAGTTTTTCAATTTTTTGTCAACCGTTTTAGTAGACCCTGTTGTCACATAATATTCTTGAATTTTTTTGGCGACCATTTTGACACACCGTGTCTTCGTCAAAACGCATCAAATGATACATTCCGATGAAGACATGATACATTCTGACGAAGACAAAGTGTTTAATAACGGTAATCGAAATAAAAGACAATAATAAAGTAGAAATCAAACAAAATTGTTAATTGTTTAATTCAATTATTAAAATGAATTTTCACCAAGTGAAGGTCTAATCTATTGATGATGATATTTTTTTCTATATCAAAACATGAGTTATATGAGATCACAATAATAAAAATTGTCTTTCCTCTTTCGAGAAATAAGAAAATATCTCATTTAAGATAGCGTTAGGGGCTATTAACTAAATTTTATCAATTCGTGTGATACTTCGTGAGTATCATTAAACATTTTGGTAGGCTATAGTCCTACAGAAGATGACATCTGGCAGCTTTTTACCAGAAAACTACGACACGAGATTGAATCATTTTAATAAGTATTCCTCACGCGTTAATTATTGCCAAGAAGCAATAGCATTTCGTTAAAATTTGCAAGCCCTTTGAGCTACAAAAAACGAATATATGGCAAAATATAACAGACTTCCTCAAAAAATTTGTTTTTCTCTCAAACAAGTAGAAATAACGGGAAATCAGTATTGCATCTCTTAAGCAAACACCCGAAATATATATAATAAGTCATTTGAATTAATGATAAAATTTTAAAAAATTAACAATTTCGCCATTTCCTCCAAGCATATTGAAAGAAAACTTAAATATCAGGTTACTGCCTTAAGTTTTTCGTTTTAACGCAGCAGCAGTAACATAGTAGTAGCATTCAAAACAAATGTTTTGAAATTGTGGGTGTTGCATGGCATAAAACGTTTATCTTGATGTATTCAAATGATTGCCAGTTGAATTGATGAAAGAAATAAGAAAATCAAAATTTTTCGTTAGCACGTTTTCCTCCTAACAACTGGCCATTGGTTGCAGTGTTCATGTTGGACATATGATGATTTATATATCGTTTGAACGTGGCTCGTTAACCTCGTTGAACAGCCTGTACAAGACATAAACTTCCAAAAAGTATTTAATTTGCATAAAATGTTCGCTAACACCCAAGAGGTTAAGTTATTTGACCCAGCTCCGCCTCCCCCAAACCGCGATGTGTGTTTGATGGCACCTCCGATTTTAGATAATTATCTTGTGTTTAAACGTTTTTGTGAGCATGGAAATGAAGTAAGTGTTGCATTATCGTTTTGAATATTTTAACTCGATGGCTTGCTGAGCTAGAAGAATGGCACAGACGCAAACAGTGGCGGACGATGATTCCTCATGGCAACCTCAAATGAGAGAGATCAAACTTCTTTTTAGGGCTACATTTGATCATCGACAATTTTGAAATGGGAAATTGCTAATTGGTGATTTCAGCCATAATCCATTTTACGACAGCTCCTCTCAAAAGTGGTTTCATCATTCATCACGTAACCGTCTAGCCCCACAATTCTTCACTACTACAACTCGCTAGCAGCAAAATTTTCTAATTAATAACTCTTAGCAGTATCTTTCTCCTGGTCATTAAACTGCAAGTACACATTGCACCATTTGCGTACCTTCTACACTTCCTGTTTCACCTGTCCACATTTTGATCTGATCGTGTTGTCAACAAACATATGACATCATCTTTCATACATCACGAGCATATCGCCATGGCTTCGAATCGAATGCGAAGTTCACATGTTGCTTGGTGGTTTCTTGGCGTTTGGAAATATTGGTGCGGTAACAACAGTTAGTGCCGGTTCGTGATGATTTGTTAGTGTTATACAACGGACACGACCCAGACCTTGGATATACAATTGATGCGTAGATGATGCACAGTGATGTGGGCAACATCGTCGCAGCGGCGGTATGTGAAGATGTTACGAAAGAAGAAGGCGAGAGTGTTTTTTGTTTCGTATATTTTTGTGGTGGTTAGAGAATTTGTGTGGAGGTCAAGGTATTAGAGAATAATTTATTGCGGGGAATTAGGAATAGCTTTTTTTATAATTTTGGTGAGAGATGTAAGAGGCTTTGAATAATTGTCGTCAGTGAACTCATTTATGCCTAGCTGATATCTAGTCATATATATTTTCACGATAATAGAAGTTCGTTGACTTAGATTTTAAGTGTGATTCATTTAACTAAAATTTGGAATGATAAAATCAAATAAGAAATTTTTCAAGTGGGCTCAAGTGTTTTGTTTTTTAGGCAGTTAGTGCGCTGGACATCTTTTTCATAGGAAATTTTAATAGTGATTTAATCCTGATAAATATCGCCACAGAAACCAGCAGAGGTACCTAAGTAGTTCACTTCAATGATATTTACTAGTTATATTAGCACTAAAACTTTAATTTACCACCGATGCTACTAAATTGCTATCATAATTTCATTTAATAACTATACAAATCGTACGATATCCTCAAATTACTCGTAGTTTTTCAATGTCATCCTTGCCGATCATAAAATAGGTGCCCTTAAAATTGTTCTTCAATTTAGGACAATCTACACTCAATTGATCTAAAAATTTTATCCGGAAGGAAAAGCGAAGAAATAAATGCTACTTACATATGGCGGTTGAGCGAGTCCATTGGCTTGCCAAATTCCTTGAATACATTGTCGTGGTGGCACGCAGGCTTCAAAGCGTCCAGAACATGGGGTTGCTGGTGGCAATGTTGGTTTTGGTGGTGGTGGTGGTGGAGGAGGACGATATGTGCAGCAAACTTCAGCCTCTGGATTACATTCCTGGAAAGCAAACGAAAGATTCAAATTATTTGCTGTACCTACTGGCCGATTTAAATGATTCAAATATGATTGAATTGAGTAGAAATGGAGAATTTCGCCATAGATTTTAAACGATGATTTTATTAGTTGTTGGTTTTTAAAGACTTTGGACTTAAAATAACAAAAAAAAAAACAACACACAAATTTGTAGATTTAGAGGAAATTTCGAAAGCTGCCTCAGATTTGGTGGTCTAAGGTGTATGGCCAAAGATGTTTAAAACTTTTTGTTTTTGCCACCAATTGCCAAAAACAGAATTTAATTTCTGAATAAAACATTGAATCATAAAACTTTGTAACTTTTTTTATTACTCGTAATCAGCAAAACTAGATCGTTTCTCACCGATGCCAAACTTTTGGCAATCCAAAAATAATTGGACAGTGAAAATTTCTCAACTATTTTAAATTTGAGAGTTTTTAGTCATCTTCTCTCACTTTGTAGATACAACGAATAAAATATTTCAATAATCCCATAAATATCTTCCAACCTATCTTCAACGCAATCGTATAATTGCTTAATTTCTCATTAAACGCGCATGTGAATTGAAGAGAATGTGCGAAAACCAATTAAATATCGTCATCAAAATAAATTGTAGATGTTGGTAGTGCTGCAAGTTTGGTTAGTCTTGCAAATGATAAATTGAGGCTGTGTTGCCCTCAGGGTGAGTTGAAAGAAATTGCGCCGATAAAACGGGTAGCCTAATAGCAAGTTAGGTATGTTGTTTGGAATTTCTTCATTGAAAAACAAGTTGCTCATGAAAAAAAAATAATAAGAAATCGATGCAACATCCACAACATTTTATGGCGGTCATGTTTCAATTGCCTTTTATTGTGAATGAAGATGGTTTACTATTGCATAAGACATATTTTGGCGGGAATATTGATGTGACCTTCTATAAGCTGGAGATGAAATAAGAACTGAATGGAATTTATTGATTTTGAACGGCTATAACTTTTTGATTGAGTTTTTGTAAACTTAACTCTCAAGCTTCTTCTTTATTTTACTCTTTTTGAATACAACAAAATGCTCTTTTATAAAGAAATTATTGGATTCATATGGCATTTCTTCATGAGCTCGAAATAAAGTAAGCTTAACCCAGATCATTTGTTGGCGCATTTTCAGGCTTGAATTTGAAGAAGATTCATTTTTTATTGCATTTTGTATATTTTGCACTATTCAAGGTAAATCGTGAACTGAGAATAATATCAAGTTCAGTGTAGCGTGGAATAGTAGGAACATTCTGTAGAATCCAAAACAAACCTTTGCTTGAAGCCGGAAACAGGTGAATGAAGTTAAAGACGGTCGCGCCTTAGATGAGGAATATCAATTGAGTTAGAAATATTGTTTCTAAAGAAAGTTTTATTACTTACAAAAAAAAGAATAATTGAAAGGTAGGGAGATCTACAAATGGTTAAAATTGGGTAAACGAAATCAGGTTACTCGCTTAAGTCATTCGTTTTTGAAATTTTTATATTGGTGCAAGTTCGTAACTTTCATGCTACTTGAGAACATTTAGGCATTTTCCCATGCATTAGAAAAATAATGGTTAGATGGTAAGATACTCCCTAGTTAAAGATAAGCTGCTATCATGCCTGATCCTTGTAATAAACAGCAGTTTAAGGTAAGTTAATACGGCTATTGACTATGCTCTAATAGTTCCATCAAACCCATTCTATGAATAATAAGTAAAATTTAAAAATTGTTGTGATTTTCACTATAAAATGGTACCAGTGTCAAGTAAATGTACATTCACATGATGCAGAAAGTGAGCATCTTCGCATAAGCCTCCGCACGTTGGTCCTGAGATTAAAAGAGGTTTCACTTGCCGGCTAAAACAGGTTCTTTTGCATGATTTTGTGTGTCAACCAACCAACAGTACAACACCATAAGTACTATATATGCATATGTCCTCAATATATGCACAGTGAATGAGCCAGACAGGTGGATTGGAACTTTTCATAGTGAAAAATTACTACAGCAAATGAGACTTGCCTTCGCCTGGTTGGAATCCCTTAGTTTTCTTATTTATCGAAAAATTATTTTTATGTTTATTTGCAAGTCTTACTTTTGGTTAAATTATGCCATCAGGTCAACTACATTTTATGTAATGATCAGGTTTTGCATTGCAAACCTGTCGAACGTGGAGGAATTTCTTATTTTATCTTGAACACTGAAGTTGATATTATTTAATGCACAGTTACGAAGTAATCAAACGCGTTTAAGTGTGTAATTGTAATAGCATTGCCTGCGTGGGCAAATCATCAAATCATCGTTGTAGCCCATGAAGTGTTTTAAAGTGGATTGGGTGAAGATTGTTGATTTGATATTCATGCTGCATAAGTGCAGATACGTCGAAATTTCTATTAGGGATTGATTTACATGTGATTTTGCTTTCATTCGAGAAACATCTTCTATCGAAAAGTAATGCTTTTCGATTTTAACATTAATTTTTTAACTGGCATGAACAAGAAAGAGCAAATTTCTGGCAGCGATAAAACCATAATGATTAATGCATACTCTTTGCTAGACATACATTTGATGGTATTTTACATCGACTGAATTTGTCTGCCAGTTTAACTTTACCTGCACGCAACCAGATACATAGCTGAAAAGATAGTAAATAAATCAAATTCATCAAAAGCACGAAGTGTGCTGCTTCAAGTAGCGTAATCTTTTGGGATAGGAAGGGCTTATTGATGTTGAATTTTAATATTTAATGAATGAGATAAACCTACTGGTACACAACTCTTCGTTGGTTAATCGAAAGCTTTCATAAGACTCATTTTATATCAACTTTTCTCCGAAGAGTGAGAATCTACAAAAGTAAGGAAATTTGCTTGAAATAATTGTTGAAATATTTACAACTTTTTTGTGAATAGGAAAAGATGTCTCTATTCCCACTTGGATAACAATTTCTAACAGAAAACAAACTTGTTCAATTGTTGATTCACCAAACAAGTACAGTAGTCTAAACGTGTCTACTAGCCAGGAATTCAATTAGCAAGACATAAAAATTTAATTACATGATGTTAATATTTGGAAATGCAATGAAAACTATGGAGGTCAACAGCAACATTGCAAGCATGACTAGTAGCTGTTATTTGCCTAACAACCAATTAAATGGTAGATTATTGATTAGAACATAAAAATCTTATGATTCTCCATACTCAATAAATTCTTGCATTGACACTAAGCTAATGCACCGAAATGATTTCAACGCGATTTGCATACTTACTTGTCTAGCGTAAGATAAGTCAGCAGTGAAGTAGCCTCCTCGGCAACCGTATTTGTTTACACAGTATTGCCCACCGCCGCAAATGAGTTTTTCAACTGGTGGCAAATAAGTTGGTGCAGCGTATCCGTCAATGGCACGATTGGCAACCGAATGTCCAGGGGTCTCTTCGGCACCAGTATCGACAGCGGCAAGGCGAGCTTGATCTTGGATGAATGCGTTTACGTCATTGGCGAAACCATGCAGGAAAGGATTGTTCTCATAGTTATCGCCATCACCAAAGGTTGAACTAAATAACAATAGTCCCAGACAAACCGTTCGAAGCCACGTCATTGCGTCTGAAAGAAATAAAAAGAAAAGAAATTTAAAAATACAAAATCAACAAATTTGATGACTTTCACATTCCGTATTTTTTCAGGTATTTCTAGCTTGCAGAAAAGTCCCACAGCAAATCTTCTTGAAATGTCATTTCAATTGCCATATTTGCCATTGAAACAACTCGTAATTGATAGTCGACCAAAGCGAACATAGTAGAGTGTCTTGTACAACATCTTTGCGCAAATGATTTAAGGTGTTGAAGCAACAGACAAGTCTTATTTACTTCTTGGTCAAGACTGCTACAGTCATTAAAGCAATTGCCAAGGTAGTGTCTAATTAGTACTTGGTGTCAAATGATGCAGCACAACAAACAACTAATCAAGACTATCTGAGAACGTATTTAATATAAAAAATTCTTCATCAAATTGAGGATCTGAAATTAGCAGGGCTTAGGCTTGGAGCAGTTTGAATTTTTTAGTGTGCTATGCAAAATTTTTTATGACCATAACCAAATAGCACTGAAAATTATTAAGCTCATGGTTCATTCTTTTTAAGAAAATTTCTGATAAATGTATCTAGAAATGAAGTCTTATTGTTAAATTAAAAGGCAACGTAATGTTAAACTAGATGGAGTTTGGATAATAGAAATTAGGTTACTTGCTTAAGTTTTTCGTTTCCAACTTTCAAAATGACTGCAAGCATTGTGGAAAAGTTTGGCGAAAAAGTTTCATAAATTTACCAAAACCTTCAAAAATATACGTTAAAATAAATCTCGAAAAAAATAGAAAGTATAGCGGAAAAATATTTCTTCTGCTCCCAAAAGGAACTTATTTAATTACATGTCTGATAATATTTCCTTTAAAAGTTTTTCCATCATCTCTTTTACAATCTTGTCGTTCAATTCTCCATAAATAAATCAAACAGTGATTACATAATCTAAATTAAGCGATACCATCTATCACGAGGAGGTCGCCGCTATAATAAATAAATGTAACCTTATTTGTTAGCTTGTCTAAAATCATCACTGTGCAAAGTCATAAATTTTGCATTCGCTACGGCTTTGACGCCAATACAGTTTATCTCAAGATGGTTTGGAAAACAATAAATTGTAATCTTTGCCATAATTTAAATGACGATAGAGAGGAGTTTGACTCAGATTTTGTCCTTGGAGAGCTTGTGGGAATCTCCAAATAAGTCCTGATCGAATATAACTAGTACAATTCTTATAAACATGATTCAAAATATTTTCAATTTCATTAAAATTGGTTGCTCTCATTTTTCAGTACTCAAGTCATTAAGCTTTAAATGAGAAATTGACATGTTAATTTTTAAAACATATCCTGAATGACAAAACTTTACAAATTTCACACATGAATTGGACAAGTGTTAATTGATAGTTTACAGAATTGTCCGGTCACGCTTCTGATTATTTGAAAAGCTTACACAAAGTAAACACAATATTTGCTAAGTAAATTGTAAGTGCGAAAAACTAGAGGTGCTTTGTTTTTCATTGGAGTTTATTATATAAATTTTATGTTAAAATTTACGTTAAATCTCACGTTGATAAAAAATGTTTGAGCTAAATCATTGCGGGAGAAAGTATGAGGACTCAAGCCGAAATAGTGATTTTCTAAAAAAAAGGGATAAATATTTTTGATACATATTTTTTAAGCAAAAATACATAAAAAAATGTGACTACCTCATTCGAAAACCCAGTATATGAATAAAAATTTGAGTTTAGATAAAAGATGAAACGCTTCATCCTCACCAATCTTCCAAAAATTTATTTATAAACTTGTTATTCAATACATGATTCAAATTTCGCAAAAAAAACCTAAATTCTATATTTACTTTTCCTCAAACTTTAGAATTAACTCATTCTAAATAAATAAACTACAGCATGCTTACATTTAAAAAATACTACAAATATAAATAGCTTCCAGCATACTTTTCTCAATTATCGACTTCGCGGCTTTTGCCAATTGTCTGCTACTGACTCAACAAATTCAGAATTTGTAAACGCAAACAGATATACAAAAAGCATTTAAAATTTATTCTAAGCAAATCAACTTTATGTTGGGACTTCAAACTTATTTCAATAATTAAACAAGCAACTCAATCATAAGACGCGACGCTGAATGAGTTCTGCAATTTAATTCCAAAAATTGGCATGAAATGAAATTCGAGTTACTGGCTTAAGTCTTTTGATTTGGTCAGTGAATAGAAAATTTTAACAATTCACGGAAACTATTATTTCTGATAGAATTTACGTCTCAGATAAAACAGCGACGGGGAAAAATATTTTTCTTTGCAATCAAAAAGTGCTAATTGTTGAGTAAATTTGACAAGAACCAGAAATAATGCATCGCGAAGGTTGCAGTTAATCATTATTTACGTCTACATACTCCAGCCAGGTTTGTGATTTACGATATAATTGACATAATTAACACCATCATTGAATAACTCAACCTGCGCACGTGTAATCAAGAAGCATTTGCATTTTACGTAGTATCGAATGGTTTAAACTCATTTTCTATTGTTTTCAGTTCAACTCAAATTTTCCATTTGTAAGATCAAGAAAATGTTACATAGATGATATCACTGTGCTACTGTTACATCAAGCGAATGCAGCTAACAGTCTTGCACGCACTCAGTATGACTCAATGGGAAATACAGAAAAAATCCGCTTCCCAGATAATTAACTTAGATTAATTCCTGATACCCGTACTTGCCCGGCAATTACAATAGCTTGCAACAAGCAGAAGAACTTTGATCACTAATTATCGGTAAATGCTGGGGAGCTTTTCCACGGAAACTATAATTAAAAGTATCACATTTTGATGCAGTTCCTTACTTTTCTTAGATCTCCACGCTTCTGATAAATCCCAGGATGTAAATCACTAATCAGAGCACACTGAAACTACACTTAACGGAAGAAAAAATTATCCTTTTAGCACTTTTGGTTCTTGGATGCACACTATTCAACACGTCCACGATCGTTTTGCAACTAAGTTCATATGCACACTGGCGGCAAATTTATATATTTAGTCGATACTTATACGGTCTCTTGCGGCGTTTCTTTATCACCAACGACTATCGAATTAATTCGCGCTCATGTAGAAGGGGGCAAGTGCTGGTTTGATCTATTTTTTCCGGGGGTAGTGGCTGCAGATGATCTAGCGAAAGGGAGATGATTGTGCTCGATGGAGTGATCAATGTACTGTGATTTTGAATTTCGCTTAAGTTCTGCTTTTATATACTATGTATGGAAGATGGCGTGCAGATTGGATGTTTAGCTCTGAGATGCTCGTCGTCGCGATGAAGCCGCTTAACCTGCAATATTGAAATATTGGCCCGGTTCACCTGGCGCGGTATGTCTAAAGTGGTACATGATGTTGGTTAAATTTTTGGCTATCATATTGGGGACACGGTAAGAGTAGCGTATACATAGGATAGGTAGCATGAGGATTTTCTAATCTGGATTGTTGAAAATTTTGTTTTGCCAGCATTGCAGTGGAAGAGGCTTTTTGTAGTACTATCAGAGATGTAAGATGCCAAAAATATCATCTAATTAGTAAAATCAACAAATGAGATAGCCAAAATAAGAAAGGAATGTACCTGATAAAGCAGTTAAGATAAAGAAACCATTTTTAGCGATTGGATATCAATGATGCAGACAAGCTGATTTTTTTTTGCATTTTCAGAAATACTGTTCTGCTTAATAAGGTAACTAGCATTAATAAGGAAGAATTAAATCATAGCCTTAGAAAAAGACTTTAGCACATCAATAAATAATTGAATAATATTCTTTAGTCTCAATACAAACTTTGAAGCTGCAACTGATTCGATTTACATTGATCTTGCAATTAAGTTCTTGAAACTTTTTTCAAATCATATATGCAAAATTTTTACTCGTACAGCATTTAAATTGTATATTTGCATTTATAAATCTAATTTTCATAGTCAGTTAAGAATATATATGCCCCTGGATAAACGCGTGATACTATCATGCCTAAAATTTTTGGGATCTTAAATTAATTTTAGAAAATAATCATACGTTTTCAATGAACTGCGCATGAGAGTAGAATGGACGGGAGTCATCGAATGAGTTATAGGCCCACCGCACTATTTGATCATGGAATTAAATTATGGAAAATTGTACATTGGCTCAAGATATTGTAAGAACTTTCACTACTACACTCAGTAACCAGGAAACAATTTTTTTAAAATCAACTTAGATTCTCACCTCTTAAAAAATCGATTTCTGTTACTCAATGGTCAAAGTAAAGCGAAGCAGAAGAAAGCCTAACCCAAAGTAACAAGTCAAACGTTTCGGGAATATATTCTCAATTAACAGGCAAGGTGTTAAATGAGTTGTCCAGAAGCTTTTTGCATTTGAGAGTCTGTTGCGAATTCTGGCGTACCGACTTTCTCCCATTCGCAACTTCAAATTGCCGCCGGAACATTTCCACCTTCCTTTAGGCACTCCTATCTTTTCCTCTGTAAATTTATTTATTTTATTAACAATTTTCCATTTTCCCTTTAATTTTTATTTCCCAATTATCACAATCCTACCCTTTTCCCTTATTTCCAACTACAAAAAAAAATACATACTTATAATTTCAATATTCCCACTAACAACATTCCATTGATAAATTCCCACTAACAAAACTTCATTCAATACCTTTTCTCAAACAAAACCTAATTCCTTCCTTCATACTAACTATTCTATTCCCTCTAACAAATTTTATTTTTTATACTAAAAAAAATTAATTCACGTTCCCTTACTAACAAAATTCAATCTCATGCCCAAATGCATCGTTGAAGTTGCTTATGAGACGAATGGGAGATCAATAATCCATGGCACCATTAGCTGCGTCGTGAGTTCTCGATCGGGGGTCTGCTGGAACCCTGAGTTCAAGTTCCCCCGGGCGCAGGCAAGCACTCTTTTTGGGGTATCGGCAAAACCAATAACTTCCGTAATGTATATGTGACACTTTGCATTCAATTAAGCGCTTCTTGGATTGGGCAAATGGCCATATGTAAAACAATGGATACTATTGAGGTTGTCGATATGGAACAAAAGATGTGTGGGTAGCGGAATCGAAGTGTAATGAACTTCGATTACGTTACCCAGATGCGGCAACGGAAATTTGAAAATGAAAAGGATTGCGGGATCGGATTGAATGAAGGTGAAATGTGGAATGAAGTGGTTAGGATTGGGGCAGTTAGTATTTGACTGGAAGAGAAAAAGCGATTGTGTTTGGCGGTGCGGAACGATTACTTCGCGAAAAGATTCAGTATTTGGCTGGAAAAGATAAGGGTGTTTTCTGTGTGTGGTAAAATTGATTTTTGGAGGTGTTAAAATTGGGAAAAATAAGGCAGTTGGTATTTGACAGGTAGTGAGAATTGGACTAAAGCAGAATAATTGCTTTGAGTGAAACTGAAGTGAATTTTCGGATTTGAGAATTTCAGCAGAAGGTCAGTGAACTAATTTTTCAATGTGGGAATTGAGGAATAAGTATTGAAGGGTGAACGTTAAAATAACAACCAATTGTAGCTTAAACCACAGAATTTATTTAAGAAATAGGTAAATGTACATTTCGGAATCAATCGTGTTCCTTCTTCAGTACCAACTGGCTTATTTGTCTAAAACATCAACCTTATATACTAACAATATTCAATGAATGAGAAACCAATTAAATAGTAATTACAAAAGACAGTCATAAAAAACCTAATTGCTGAGGATATACTCAAACGAACTTAAATAGGGGTGATGGCGCGTTACCTGTATCATGATTCATTCGCTGGTGTTGTGGAATTTTTTGAATCTCAATACTTTCAATGATATCTAGCTTCCGTATATCGCTTACCTGGCTTATGACTTTCAAATTGTCCGTCTTGATCAGATGTCCTGATTCGACAATGTGTTGTGCGACTGCCGATCGTGTGTTGTTATTCCCTCTTCGCTTTTTAATTGCATTTTCCGCCTCGCTCAGATGTCTGAGCGAGGAAAATTTCTTCTTAAGGCCGAAAGTTAACATTAATCTTTTATCAAGCTTCTTTAATTCTCTGTCTATTTCCACATCATAATCAATTGTAACAGCCCCAATCATAATAGATCCAATGTTTGTACATTCCACCAATACTGCGATCGCGACTCATATCAGTCCGACCCCTTGCATATCAGTAATGCACTATCGGCATGGGTTTTATTATTCTTTATATATAAAAATATACATATGTATGTATATATATGTATATACATATATATATATATATATATATATATATATATATATATATATATATATATATATATATATATAGTATATATATATATATATATAGTATATATATATAGTATATATATATATATATATATATATATATATATATATATATATATATATATATATATACTATATATATATATATATATATATATATATATATATATATATATATAAATATGTATATATCATATATATATAGTATTTATATATATATAGTATATATATATATATATATATATATATATATATATATATATATATAAATATGTATACAACATATATATATATATATATATATATATATATATATATATATGTATGTATATATATATATAACATATATATACATATATATGTACATTGTGACAACGAAGTACCCGAAAATTGTAATTTTAATTCCTCGGGTAATTGATAATTCAAAAAAGTGTATTTGTTTATGTTGGTAGGACTGTTCTTAATTACTATGCCAAATATTAGCGCGATGTGTCAACCAGTTTGTTTACAGCAGCTGCTTAAGTCGGTACACCTCAGTAGTGCGTTGTGATTTTTGTGATTTTTTTTATTGTGATCGAAAAACGCATAAATACCATCGATTAACCATCGTATTCACCAGATTTGGCTCCGTGCGATTTTGATGAATAATTAAATATTTTGTGTTTTATTTGCAATATCCGGGTACTTTTTTGCCACAATTTATATAGCGGCGAGCACTCACAGTGCTATACGAACGACAAGCGAGCTTCTTGTTGAAAGTAAGGTTAGAAACTGACGAACACGTACTCAGCGAGTTATGGTGCAGAAAGAAAGACACCAGTCGTCAATAGCTAGGATGAGTAATAGAATTTTAGCTCATATAAAAGATCACTGGATCAAGTGTATCGAGCTAAGGGGGATTATGTTGAGAAATAAATAGCAACTTTTCCAAAATTTTCGTTTTTCTCGTGTAAGCTAAGTACTTATGGAACATTCTACATCCACAAAGGATCGTACCAGGCAACTTTTAGTGTCAGAAATGCTCAGGATGAAGTTGAAAATTATTTGGACGGCTGGTACATCAGTACATCTGAAGCAATGTGAAGGTTATTACAGTTTTCTATGCAAGACAGACACCCTACTGTAGTACACTTAGATAATGGACAATAAGTATGCTTCTCAGTGGAAAATATGCAACATGCAAGTATAGTAGAAAATCCAGCAAAAAAGACACTCAGGGTGTTTTTTTGCCCTATGTAACAGTGATGAATTTACTAAACGACTACCATATCACGAGGTTCCTTGTTATTATACATGGATTAACAATAAATTTTCATGAAGGAAACGTGGCCAAGACGTAATTGGTCATCCAAGTATATAACAAGCTGGGTAGACAGACCTATGCTCATGTCAGAAGGGTTTTGTACTCAACTTACAAAATGCCGTAACCAGCAACGAATAAAATTAAAAAATACGTCATGTTCGAGGATCATACTATTATTAACTAAGTTGAAAGAATTTTTTAATTCTGAGGTATTTGTTAAAATTATGCCCATAAATATCTCGCTTGATAATTTTTTTCAGATTTTTTTAGATCACGGGTGTCCATTCGCGAGGGAGAAAACACATTTTTCATGTATTTCCCCCCCCTCTGCGCCCCCACTGAAGCAAAAACTGTCAGTTTAAGAAATGTTTTGAAAAGCTCTCATAGAGAACTCCTCTGTACTGTAAGCATCGATTCATGGCCTATTTTTTCGAATCCTAGAATGGCTACAAAGCCCTTTTGCTAGGAGCTCTCTCCTGCCTCTTCGACTTGTTTCAATTGTATGTAGTCATCCTCATGATACCTATCATTCCTGAAACTTTCATGCAAATCCTAGCAAAGCTGTAGTGTCTAAGTCGGTAAAAAGCGCATATGGCTCCATTTGCTTGTAGGTGTGGTAAGTGTAGGCACACAGTTCAATTGGGATCTTTATTAGTGTCGCCTGGTGTTACAAATGCATTGAACTCCAGTGAATGGGCAGACACCCTTGTACTCCTTTATCGTCTTCTTCATAGCGTTAGAGCCCTCCTGGGCCTTTGTTTCCTGCAAACAACACCTTCAACTGTCTCAGCCCTTCAACCACGCTCTCCAATTTCAAAACCTGAACAGCGATGCACTCTACTCATCGAACGAGTCACACCAGCGTTTCATTGGTTTCCCCACTTGCTTTCTTTGGGTTTCTATTGTTTGCCCGTGCTATTTACATGACCAGTTCATTGCAGCTTCCACAGTCTAACAATCGTTGAGACCCACGCTCTTTAGAAACTTCATACAGCTCATGGTTGTATCGAATTAACCTCTGGTCCTCGTCTCTCGAAGGCGTTCAATATGTTTGCGGATGTTGGGATCTGGGCAATGTTTCACATACATAGCACAGCACAGGTCTTATCACAGATTTGTATACTTGGAGCTTTATTTTTCTGTATACGCAGCTGGTCTTCAAGATCGTCAGAACTGATTAAAATACTATTTTTCGGCATATTTCATCACTTTCATTGCCGGTTCTCGTTATTTTGATGTTAAAAAATATAAATTGCCCATATTTTTGATATTATGTTCGCCAAGTATGATATTTTGGATATTTGATGTATTTTTACTTGACTGCACGATGAGTTTTGTTATATTCTCAATGACTTGTAGCTGTCGAGTTAAAGGATATAGTTTACATAGGCTAAAAATAAAGCTTCAGTCGTTTGAAAATTTTATTGCTACGACAATAACGAAATGTGATACAGGGGAAGTAAGCATTTCTTAGCGGCTTGTACACTAAAGATATGTTATGGGCCAATTTCTGAGTGAGTTAGGCACGCTAGCCCAAACACTAGCAGTTGCCATTTGTAATTCATAAAAAGAAGCAATACCGGGCTAAACTATGTTAGGCTTGCAACAATAATGGAATTGAAAGGTGTTTAAAAGATATTATTAGCTAGCTAGCTTCACTACTACAAGTCAATTTGGTCATGGGGATCGCTGCAATATACCAGAAGAAGAACAGAGTAAACCGAGATCGAGAGAAAAACTCAATACAATCGTGGATAAATTAATCGATAGGCTGCCCACCGATTTATATATTTTATCACAAAGTAAATCTATCACCAATTAGTGGCGTTTTGACTCATTCTTCCACTTCAGTTTGAATTTCAGATGTTCGCAATCATCAGCAACATGCCTCCCCAGTAGCAGATTACCTAGAAAATAATAAAAGGTATTTCGTGAAGATAGCAGCAAACCACGTTCTAGATCAAAAACAAATGTTACGAATAGGTTAGTAGCTGCAATTTCACCATCATTCAAATTCTCAATGTTCGAATTAAAAACACTCTAGGATGAATGTTCGAGACATTTTGGCTGAACTCGTCATTAGTATTGGTAGTCTAGAGTCTATCATCCACGAACACTTTCAATATCGCAAAATAACAGCGCGATGGGTTCCTAAACTAGAACGAAGTGCAATTCTTCTCTAGGATAATACGCGCCCCCATACCGTGCGTCTCACGCTCGATAGAATATCAGAGTGGAAAACCCCCACTACAGTTTAAATTTACCACCCTGCGACTACCACATGTTTGGACCACTGAAAGAAGCCCGCGGAGGTCAAAGATTCAACACCGACGACGAGGTAGAGGAGTTCGTGCGCACATGGCTGTCCAAATTGTCCAAGGAATTCCTCGATACCGGAATCAAAAAGCTTTTGGAAAGGTGGAGAAAATGCGTAACTTGTAACGGGGAGAACCTAGAAAAATTGTAAATTATTGTGAATTTTTTCGATAGTAAATAAACGTGTCAGAGCATTTGTCTCGATCATATTTGAGCCGCCCTTGTATGAAGTGATCTAGAAAATACAGTAATCGAACAGTCGCCTAAGCAAACTGCTCAAAAACTGTCATAAAACTTACTGAAATTTTAATTGTAGAATTGAAAAATTTAATTATTCCAATTTATAGTTATAAATCATAAAATAATTTTTTTAAAAACATAAATTTATATCATTTTTTCTCTACAGTAAATTTAGCCTTTTCTTTATAATTATATTTTTTATGATATTTATCTTTTTCTTTTATTATCTAAATTTTTT
Source organism: Odontomyia ornata (assembly GCA_963969285.1). Lineage (NCBI taxonomy): Eukaryota > Metazoa > Arthropoda > Insecta > Diptera > Stratiomyidae > Odontomyia > Odontomyia ornata. The sequence continues at coordinate 495,716,869 of OZ017738.1, forward strand.
TATATTATAATTTTTCATCAATTTAATATTTCATATCTACAATTGAAATTCGGACATGGCAACACCTTTTCCCGCTGCACATGAAGGTATGCTATTGGCAAAGGCAGGTTGTGCAGCCAAACGAACGGTTACTCCGCGAGCCCCGGTGCGACAGAGATACAGCAAGGGACGACTGACAATCAAACGGGTCGGATTTTGATCGCCACCGGGAGCTCGTCGGAAAGATCGGACAGCTGGATTGTGGAATTCTTGACGGCTTAGCTATGTGCACCGATATTTCCTTACGGGAGAGGATCTCTGGATTTAGATAGCCATGATACGTGTCACTCACATCGGGGATATGCATTGTCGTTTTACTCAAAAGAATACCCAGGAATAGTTTTTTGAGTTGAAAGTTAAAACCTTAAATGTATCACCGAATGTTCGGGTTGCTAGAGAAATGAGTATGCGTGTTGCTTCTGGGAAACAGGTTTGGAATGAGTGATTCTGGTGGATTGTGCACGGCAATTGAACTAAAGTGTTCGTTCAACGGAATCACAGTGAAGGAACATCCGTCAAATTTCATACAAGACTTCCAAGTGAGCTTGATGGTCATATTGAAGGCCATATCTTCGTATCAGCAATAACGACACTTAATGATTATTTTACAGAAACAGAGAAAGGTTCTGGCAGCACATACTGCAAAGGATGTTTGGCATGTTTAACAGCTCATTTAGTTTATCTGTACCCTGAAACTCATTGCGAAAAGACTCTTCGAAAGATATCAAAAATTGTTGCATCCCAAAATAAGCGTATTTATAATCCAAAGAGCGGCAAATAACAGGTCCTACATTTCGTGGTTAGCGTAAAATAGTTCATGGACTTAGATACGTTCAAAGAAAGAAACATATCGAAGGGGCATTCCATTTGATAAAAAGGACACACATGGTTGGCTCATATCCAACGATTAAAAGGGAATTTAAGGCCCCACGACACCAGTTGAAGAGGCGCCATTTGATATGGTGGCACGTGTTTCCTATTCTGTGTCATTACTGTTCACGGACGACGATCAGCATGAACATTTGAAATAGGGTTGGACATTCAAGATTAAGACAGACTGGCAATAAATGAGAATTTAACCTGAGTCACGTCACACATTTTCTATGGTTTCCTTATTCTTCATCTTAAAATAAAGTTATTCGCCAATTGCATAAGTTTGTTCGTTCAAGATATGGGATAGGGTTTGGAATTCTACGTCTAGCACTCGTTGCGTGTAGACGTGTTTTTAATTCGCTCCTGTCAAGAATTTTTGAATTAAAATAATTTTTAAAAACGACAATTACAAAGTAATTTTATAAAGAAACTTATTACATCGTCGAACTATTCGAACAATTTATCGAGTATCTTGACTTTACCTACGAGAAAGTTTCAAGAAAGAAAAACAATTTTTTTCACCGGGGGGATGGAGGAGCCCGACGGCTTCCCACCGCTGGGGGACCCAGAGCCAGGCATTTTGAAAATTACAAATGATAAAATAAACAAGCGGAAAAATGAACAAGACAATTGTGAGCATGGAAAGCGAATTACGATTTCAAGCGAAGATTATGAAAAAGTAACCATGGAGAATACAAGGGCTACGAAACAAAATGACGAATTAAAACTCCGGATACAGAGTTTAGAAGATATGGTCCGGACGTTGTCAAATGGGAACAAACAAAAAGCGAAGCCACAGAATACGTCCGGCCAAGAAGAGCCAATACTCACTAAGAAGAATGAAAAACAGGAAACAACAAGCAAGACCAACGGGAAAGGAGTACCAACAAATAAAATGAAATCGCAAGATATGAGCAAGACAATTCATGATGCGGAAAATATCCTGAGCGCAGGAGGAGCGAACGACAGCGCCAATTATTATGCGGTGCTGTCTGCAATGCACAAGGAAATGGACGTCGAGATAGAGAGCAACGATAAGACAGGTAATATTGATAGCGATAATAATTTCATTAAATATTTAAAATTAAAAAATAAGCAAAAGGAGAAGAAGCCAACCGGTGTGTCTGCTGGTCCTCCTAATAAAATTAATGTGGTAAATGAAAAAGTTCCTCCAATAAACGCTTTGGGCAGCGTGGAGGAGATATGGTTCGGTTATTGGCAGCCGAACATAAAATCAAAAACTTTGAAATTAAGAGAGTGACCGGTGATAAGCTCTCGATCAAGACAAAGACACTGGCTGACTTCAAACAGGCGAAAGATGCTCTTAATAGTGTCCAAGCTCCCCACTTTACATATACGCCAAAGGCGGAAAAAAGTCAGACCTTCCTGTTGAAGGGCCTGGACTGTGGGGAGAATACAGTTGATCTCCTTGAGATGTTGCAGGAAGCAGCACCAGCTGTTAAGTTCATGTGCGTGAAAAATTTTGCTACAAGGAGATCAACTGTAGAAGGTAAAATATTACCATTTTATTTGGTACAGATTTCCAACGACAGCAGTCCGAGTGCCCTCCAACAGGTAAGGTACTTAAACTTTAGAGTTGTGAGGTGGGAACGCCTCCAAAAAACTGAGGTCAACCAGTGTTACAGGTGTCAACGATTCGGTCATTCGGCTGCCAATTGTGCAATGCACTATCGCTGTGTTAAGTGCAAAGATATCCACGCCCCCGGTGAATGCAAATTGGCTCAGGTGGAGCCAAAAGAAAAATTGTATTGTGTTAATTGCGGTACATTTGGTCATCCAGCATCATACCGAGGATGCCCTCGGTATCAAGATGCAAGAGCTAAATTTTCCCCAAAGCAAACCAAAGTAAATCACAATCTGTTACCTCCCAACTTCATCAAACCCGGGGTATCATTTGCACTTGCTGCCAGAGGACCAGCAGACAACAATATAAATAAAATAAATAATGTAAGTGGCAATAATGAGCTGCTTCTTAAAATCTACCAGCAACTTGAATCGCTTTCAGATAGAATTAATAAGCAAGACCAAAAATCAATTTCGTTTTTCAAAGTTTAGGTCAACATGCTCCAAAATAGTTTGTCATCCAGTCACATTCCCATGGATAGGATTCGTCTCATCTCGATCAAAGTCAACTCCATTGTTACTATACATCGGCGTGATTATCTCCTTGAATTCATTGCCAGACAAAAGCCTGACATCCTGCTTCTCACCGAAACCCACCTCAATTCATGGCACTCCATGACATTCAAGGATTTTGAATTCGTAAGAAACGATAGGGTAATAGGTGATGGGGGAGGTGGCACCGGGATATTGGTTCGAAGACCCTATCGTTTCCAAAATATTGAAAAAGTCGAATTCAAAAGCTTTGAATCTCTTGAAGTGTCCGTTATCAAAATTTCACTGCCAGGTGGGGATAACCTCTTCGTTATCTCTGCCTATGCAACTGGTGGAACTGTTCTCAGGCTCAAGGAGGAACTCAATTCCTTGTTTGAAATACTCGAATTGAACAGGCTTCATATTATTATATTCTTGCTGGTGACCTGAACGGCAAGCATACATCATGGCTGAACGCCACCAATAATCCAAGAGGTGTTTTCCTGAAATCATGGATAACAGAGAACCAGATTGAATACAGGTGCAATCTATATGGGTCGGAGTTCCCAACATACCCTAGGACAAATTCATATTTGGACCTCTGCATTTCTGACGCAAGACTCGAATTCAACTTTAATAGTCCTCAACGGAAACTGCAGGTGCTTCCTTATGATAGCGACCATAACGCAATCGTAATGGAAATCAATCATCAAAGGGATGATTTCTTCCTCATTCCAGTTCAACACGAAAATCATCGGTTGAACTTCAAAAAAACAGACTGGGGGAAGTTTCAAAAGAAGTTAAATCGGGAGTACCAGAAGCAATGTCCTCCTTCTGATGGTGGCAACTCTTGCTCAATGGTTCCTAATGACAGAAATCTAACTAACGATGAAATAGATGTCTATTTGTTGAAGTTAGAGAAGCTGACTTTAGAAACGATTGAGAAAGTAGTTCCCAAGATTAAACTTCGAAACAATATGGAAGGATATGAAACACTAACCATCGCAAGGTTGAAAAGATTGAAAAGCCTTCTTCTCACACGCGTCAACAATATTTATCGACGATTTTGGATTACAACCATCCCTCGTTGGCTTTGTTGAAATTACATCTGAAGAATGTCCGGAACTTAATCCGGTCATACTTCAGGAGTGAGGTCAGCAATCAATGGGCGGAAAAATTGAGGGGTATTAGCCCACAGGACAACAGACGGCGTGTTCATGAAAGTGAATAGCATATTCCGCAAGAAGTCTCGAGTGAAGGTATCGAATCTTGAAGTCACTAGTGATGAGATAAATCTTCTCGATAGGGCTGGTATCGAAATTGATAGTACGACTCCGGATAGAAATGGAAACAGGATCATTTGTGAAGGATTGGATAAACTTGCCCTGATTGGAACACATTTTGAATTGGTTCATCCACCAAACCCTGAGAGAGGGAATGAAATAGTTTCAGAGATCGTTGAAGCAAAAGTTTCCGACTTCAAGTCAAGCCTGAACGGCCAATCAATTCTTCATTTCAATGAAACATTAACATCTGACCTCATACCGAACTTGAATCTTATTGATTATTTTTTCAGCTATGAAGACTTGTGTTTCATATTTCGCAGAATAAACAACAAGAAATCATGTGGTACTGATGGTATTCCAAATGTAGTTCTCCGACATTTGCCTGAGGTTGCTATTAGGAACTATTGCATATTGTTCAACAACATGTTGAGCAATTCATATTTCCAAATGAGTGGAAAAAGGCTAAGGTATTTCCGATCTTGAAGAAAGGAAAAGAATCTTCATGCCCCAAAAGCTATCGCCCAACAAGCTTGCTGCCTAACATCAGCAAGGTGTTTGAAGTGATACTCAATAGAGTATTAAACGCCCACATTGAGGAAAATGAGTTGATGCTGAATTGCCAATTTGGGTTTCGTGCCAGGCATTCGACCACACATGCAATAACGAAGGTAACCTCAGACATCTGTTGGAAACTAAATGATAAACAATGTGTTGGAGCATGTCTCATTGATATGGAGAAAGCCTTTGATACGGTATGGTTAGATGGACTTATTTTTAAACTCCTTCAGGACAAGTTCCCCAGACACCTTGCCGCCATGATGTGTAATATGTTATACGGGAAATCGTTTGTTGTAACTGATGGAAATCTGACAACAATGCGCGAGTTCAAGGTCTTGAATGGTCTACAGCAGGGAACAGTTACTGCGCCTCTGCTCTTCTCAATCTTCATTCGCAAGCTATTGAACGGCTTTGATTTTAACGTCTCGCCAACGCGATCATTGGTAGCGTTTGCTGATGATCTGATCATCTATACGGCAGACCGAAAAGCTACAATAATTCAGAGCAATCTCCAAAAAATGTTGCTGTACACTGACAATTGGCGAATGAAAATCAATGCGCAAAAGTGTGAAACAATCTTGTTTCGGACAACGCTGCGGGGTGTCAGTCAAGACCTGAAACGTAATTGGAAAGATTTCCACATCATGGCTGGTGAGGGTAGTTCAGAACGGGTTCCACATAAATCCTGTGTTCGATACCTCGGTGTTTATCTCGATCAGTATCTGTACTATACTGAACATGTGAAAATCATGCTCAGTAAGGCACTTAAAGTAGTCATGGCCCTTCGAAAGCTCTTTCATTCCAGATACATTGATCAAAAGGTCAAAATTATCTGTTACAAGACACTGGTTAGACCAGTTTTGACATATGGATGTCAGATCTGGTACAACCAGAGCGCTAGTACTATGGAAAAATTAAGAGTTTTCGAAAGGAAATGTCTTCGTGCATGTACTGGTTTGTTCAGAAAGCCTGAGACGGATTGGAAACATTATATATCGAATAGAAGAATTTATCAAACTGCTGAAGTGACTAGAGTCGATATCTTCATATTGAAACTTCTTCGGAATCATATCGCAAGATCTGTGACTGTGAGTGAAAACCCTTGGATTTCACAGCCGTTCCACCCTCCAGACGGGTATATAGCGACTTGCCTCGCTACTGGCTTCATTCCTCCAGAAGCATTCGTGTATTTGGACATGAATCGATATGTTTTTGATTCTGACGGCGTCCCAGTCATATATCACATATATCGACGGGCCACCGATAAGAAGATAAAATATCCTCCGAACTTGAGTTCACGAGACCAACGGTTTCAATGGAGATACTCATTTGCTAGATTCGTTGAAGCTGATCGAGTTGAGACGGCGCAATCTAGGTATTGGTGGCTGAATGACAATGTCTAAATTATTCGTGTTTATTTTCAGTTTTGGTGTTTTTCGTTATTTAGTTTTTGAGTTTCAGCTCATTATTGCTACATTTAGAGTTTTTGTTTATTTTTGTTAAAAATTAGGTATAGGTTAGGTATATGTAATGTTTACTATATTCCGTTAGAGATAAGATTGAACACTTAGGTTAGGAACATTGTTATTGATTTTTTTAGTATAAGATAAAGTTTTTGATTGTATTTTATTAGAAATAAGTTACAACATATTAGGTGCAGGATCAAAGTTTCACTGTTGTGTTTTAATTATAAATCATTTTAGGATAGTGTTGGTTGGTTTTTTCTCCTTTTTCTAATTAAATTTTAAAAATATGTAATAATCGTAATTAATTGAATTTGCTATAGTTTTTTTTTTTGATGAAATGAGTTAATGATAACGTACAAATTTAGAGAGCCATTTGGGCCATTAAGTTTTTTGATTGTTATTGCTTGGAATTTGCTTTATATTCTTTTAAAATTTATAACGATTAGTATGAAATAAAGCGCTTTTGACTTTGACTTTGATTTGGGATAGGGTTTGGTTAAGAACCAATGATTGTTATTAGTTTGTGAGTTCTGTCGATTAAGACTTTCCTTTTTTTTGGGTGCATAATATGTTAACGTTTGCAGTGATTCCAATCCATCGTATCTTTACCATCAAAACAATTAATACTCCATGTTATCCAGGCCTTACCCACCCCGAACACTGGCGCTCGTCGGAGGAGGATTGGGTTAGTACCATTCATTATATTGAAAAATTTGATGTTTTTTGAATAATTAAAATTTTGATAGACAAAAAAAGTGGGAGTTTAACGGTTTGATGGATGTTTGAATAAGTTGTTATCATATATTCTAAACTAGATGCGGATCTAGTGCTGTTTGGTCAAACTTAATATTGAAAAAAAATGAAATTCTTCTAGAAAATTCTTTTAAAAATAATTTATATCATATGCATATATTATTTTAATTTCTTAGTTCGGTGCATTCAGTTGAATACTTTCTTAGCAATTTTAGGAATGCAAAAAAAATTGTCTATGTAAAGGTTTAATTTTTATCTCATCTTGTTTATTCCGTTTTGAGGCCAATGAATTCGTACTTTGCATAATGTAAAATTTATTTTGTTCCTCATTATTATCAGCTAATATTTTTCTTTATGTTTAGTTTTGTGTGAAATTTATTTCGAATCATAAATTCTGTCGCTCGCAATGTAAAAAATAAGAAAAGATATCAAGAAAATAAAGAAAAAATGTAGAGGAAAAAATGATGAAAATAAAGGAGATAATAATGTTTGATAACTAAATCCAAACTCAGTCTTTCCTTTCATCAAACCTGACCGGGTATGGAACCCGCCACGTTGGCTGGCCCCTCCACTATAATGAGCCAGTCATCGGATAAGCTCACCACTTTTTATGCGTTTCAGGTGCTCTTGCCCGGGTAAGGTGGCCTTCCACTTGCGTGCCTATTTATGGCATAGTGTTATGTGATTCCCTCACATAATATTATGACATAAATTTGTAACATTTATATTTTTCTTTTAAAGGAAAAATTAATGCAAATTATGTTTGTATGAGTTTTTCACTTAAATTGAAAATATGGCCACGCATACATTTGGATCTTGATCTGGTTCGGAGGATGTGGGGGACACCATTTTCACCTGGATGCCTCACTCTTATTTGGGGGCCATAAGTATCGTCGGTAACGACGAAGCTCTCTCAAGCCCGTCTGTTTTCTCCCGGCCCAGTTTGTTACTGGCCATAAGCAATTTCAACCATTAGTAGGTTACCTCGGCCTCGACTCCAGTCGATCCGCATTAGATCCAATCAATTTGTGAATGCAAAATTTTTTGTATCGGGTCTTGTGCTGGAGGAAAGAACCAACCCCATGACACCGCAACGCTAGCCTGCCAGCGCATTCATGCGTCCTCAGACAAGGCCAATCTCGGCGGATCTCACCATCCTCTTTCGCCGAGGCAGCAGACCATCGCTGCAGTCCTATACGGACTTTTATCCACCCATTATCGCTACAAAGATTACCTCTTAAAAATGGAAGAAAACTCAACTGTTTGAATAAAAGGCTTGAAGAATTTTTATTGGGAGTGTCTGTTAATATAACCGCATGTATTTTATCAAAATCTTTTCGAACCGCGATTTTGCACCAGACGTCGTTTGCGCCAATAAGTGTTCATTGGCTCCATTTAATTTGTTCAGTCCATCTACGGGTACTTCCAGTTTATTTGGACTGGTTTTTCATAAACAAGATCATATCAATAAGAACAAGTACAACATTTCCATAAATATCTGAAAACCGACACTAACCCTAATCTAAATCAAAATCTCTTCTGATTCTTGCGAACTAGCTCATCGTTTCGTCTTCTACTCCATGTCCACCCACCTGTTCAAGTTCTCATTTGTCATTATTGAAAAAACAAAGATGTGAAAAAAAAAAACATATAATATCGCCAAAAATGGCTGGGAACTGTGAAACTAGTCAGACGCCAGCTAATCCAATGTTTCAATTTTTTTCTACTGTCGTCGCTCGAAAATCGCCGATTTAATTAAGTTCAATGTCGAATTGTTTTCATGCAGGCAGCATTTTCAGGCATCTCATCGTTCCCGAAGAAGCTCTGTGAGAATCTTAAAAAAAAAACTGTCGCCAGCTCAGCCCCTCGTTAGACGTTAGACTGCTCTTCAGCACGCTCGAGATAACAATCACGATCCGGCTAAGAGCCTTCTTTACGCTAGCGTAAGTGCTACCGCGAATTGTTCAAGCCTTGATGAGTCGCGCAGTAAAATCTTGGGGAATTTGTCGTGTGACCTCCACAGTTTCGACTTAATTTAAATAGTTTTCCGGCTCAACGACAACATGTTAGAAATTAATTAGTGTTGAGAAGATTTATATCGCCAGAAATTATGATGTAAGATGAACGGAACTCGTCGTAAGGATGTGGAGACATTCTTATGAATATCAGTTCAGAATCCTCTTGACCTGGGTCAACAAACTCATTTTGAATGCACTACAAAGACGGCGTAGGTCAAGAAAGACGCAAATTAACTTCCTTTAAAAAACTCATAAACTTGAGTCGACTTGTACAACATCCGCAATAACTCAAAGTTAGGCATAGGAAAACAAATTTTGGTAATCACCAAAAATAACCAACGTGAAAGGTTGAGATTCAAAACTGTTTGGCATCAAGCTATTCTTAGCAATTATGGCGATCAAATTTATAGCAGTGCTAAAAATTTACAATTTATCGAACCATTGACATCAACAACATCCGCCCGATAATTAGATGAAGTCAAATCAATGACAATTCGGAGAAAAAATTAAAATAACATATGTCTGGAGCACATTAAAAACAACGGTACAGACCTCAACAGATTAGGCGTGATTCGTCACGTCAATAATAAATCATACTTTAGGAGTTAAAACCAAAGAAAAGTGGAGTTCTATATCTTCGCCAAGCAAGTAGGTGGAGTCAGCCCCAGCAACTACCAGGTGGGTTCCGAGTGACTGTTATTTAGCTAAATTTTTAAGATTGTTGCTCTTGCTTAGCAAAACAAGTACAAAGCGTAACACGAATATATGGACAAAAGATAAAATAACAAAAACACTTTTTCTGAATAATATTTTAATTTATTATCAATGGAATTGTTTATAAATATTTATTTCTGTTTTGCATAACTACAGACTTGTAAATGGATGACACAGTTGTTTGAATATGACTTTTATTCGGTCGTATCCTGGAAATACCGAAATCCAGACCTAATGAGACTGCGGTGTAAAAATAGATTTAAGCCAGAAGAGTTATTGGAATGTTAATATTTAGCTCTGCATTATGAGACTGTCAATTAGGGTTTTATTTACGTTTTAAATTAGACAAGATTAATGAAAATCATAACACGAAATTCATTCGAAACTGGCGACTACTTCAGTGAAACATGAATACACAATTTAAGTAAATGAGAGTATGCTCTTGTCAGGAGGGTTTTGTAGTCAGCCTATGTACTTCGACATTTGCCGGAGGTTGCTATTAGAGATTTTTGTATATTGTTCAACAATATGTTGAACAATTCATATTTTCCAAATCAGTGGAAGAAGGCCAAGGTATTTCCGATCTTGAAGAGAGGAAAGAATCTTCGTGCCCTAAAAGCTATCGCCCGATCAGCTTGTTGTCTAACATCAGCAAGGTTTTTGAAGTGATACTGAACGATGCATTAAACGCCCACGTTGGAAAATATGAGTTGATGCTGAATTGCCAATTTGGTTTCCGTGCCAGGCATTCGACTACACATGCGATAACGAAAGTAACCTCAAACATCTGTTGGAAACTAAATATAAGAGAATATGTTGGGGCGTGTCTCATTGACATGGAGAAAGCCTTCGATACGGTTTGGTTAGATGAACTGATTTTTAAACTCCTACAGGACAAGTTCCCCAGACACCTTGTCGCCATGATGTGTAATATGTTGTACCGGAAATCATTTCTTGTAACTGATGGAAATTCGACAACAATGCGCGAATTCAAGGTCTTGAATGGTTTTTAGCAGGGAAAAGTTACTGCGCCTCTGCTTTTCTCGATATTCATTCGCAAGCTATTGAAAGGCTTTGATTTGGACATATCGCCAACGCGATCATTGGTAGCATTTGCTGATGATCTTATCATTTATACGGCAGATCGGAAAGCCACAGTAGTTCAGAGCAATCTGCAAAAAATGTTTATTGACGTGCAGCTCTACACCGACAATTGGCGAATGAAAATTAATGCGCTAAAGTGCGAAACAATTTTATTTTGGACAACATTGCAGTTGGTCAGTCAAGACCTGAAACGTAATTGGAAAAAGTTCCACATTATGGCTGGTGAGGGTGGTACAGAACAGATTCCACATAAATCCTGCGTTTGATACCTCGGTGTTTATCTCGATCAGTATCTGTATTATAACGAACATGTTAAAATCATGCTCAATAAGGCGCAAAAGGTAGTCATGTCCCTTCGAAGACTCTTTCATTCCAGATACATTGATCGAAAGGTCAAAGTTATCTGTTACAAGACCCTAGTTAGACCAGTTTTGACATACGAATGCCAAATCTGGTACAACTTGAGTGCTAGTACAATAGAAAAGTTAAGAGTTTTCGAAAGGAAATGTCTTCGTGCATGTACTGGTCTGTACAGAAAACCTGAGATGGATTGGAAACATTATATATCTAACAGAAGAATTTATCATACTGCTAAAGTGACAAGAGTCGATATCTTCATTTTGAAACTCATTCGAAATCATATTGCAAGATCTGTAACTGTGAGTGAAACCCCCTGGATTTCACAGCCATTCCACCCTACAGACGGGTACATTGAGATACGTCTCGATACTGGCTTCATTCCTCCAGAAGCATTCGTGTATTTGGACATGAATTGGTATGTTTTTAATTCTGACGGTGTCCCGATTATATATCATATATATAGACGGGCCACCGATAAGAAGAAAGAACATCCTCCGAATTTGAGCTCGCGAGACCACGACCTACAATGGCGATGCTCATTTGCGAGATTTGTTGAGGTTGATCGAGCTGGAAGGGAGCTGGCACGGTATTGGTGGCTGAATGACAATGACTAAATTATTCGTGTTCGCGTGTCTCGTTTGTGTTTTTTTTTTTATTTTCAGCTCATTGTTGCTACATTTAATTGTTATTTATCTGTGTTATTTAAAATCAGCTTATAGGATTTAGAATAGGTATATTGTGATGTTCGTTATATTAGGCTAAGAGATAAGGTTTAATTTGTAGGTTAGGAGTATTGTTAAAAGTATTATAGTAGGATAAGTTAGAGTTTTTTGAGTAAATTTTATTAGACGTAAGTTACAACATATTAGATATAAGTCAAAAGATTCCAGTTTTGTGTTCTTTGTATTATATTTAATTTTTGAATAGCGTTGGTTGGTTTTTTCCCCCTTTTTCCAATTGATTAATCATATTTAATAATATTCATTTGATTAATTTCACATAATGTTTTTATAAATCAATTTTAGTATCGATATTGTTTAAATTTAGAGTGCCAAGTGGGCCATTAAGTTTTTCTAATTGTATAATGTTTTTGAAACTTTGCTTTATCTTTTTATAAAAAATGTTATGGATTTAATTAATAAAGCACTTTGAATTGAATTGAATAGAAGCTTATTTTACGCGACTAAAGAATAAACTCAAGAAAACCTGCGATGAATCTATATTGAATGATCGTTTAAATGAGAAACCACTTCCACTCTATTTTGTAAAGAGAAACATTCTATTTTGTTGCGCCCAGGATTTCAAAGTTATTTATATTTTGATTTCACCTAAAATGTTCAAGTAGATTCAATCAAAAACATGTCGGGTAAGCAGAACTATGCCCTGACGGGAATGGTTTTGTATTCAACCAACAACACTCCATCAAAGCTAATAGCCTATACTTTAAGTGTTGAATTTGAAGAAAAATGACATAAATTTACTCAATGTTCTCATTTACAGTGTTGGGTCAAATGAATACTAGTTCCTTAAGGTTCTAACAAGGCAATCAACTAGAAAAATCAACAATTTAATACTGATATGATTGATAACTAGCTAAAGGCAACCCTCTGATATTTGCGCTAAGCTATGCTACATTTTGCTTTATATGCCCACCAAGCATTTTTATTAAACACTATTATGTTTGTATTGCGCACTGTTGAACTTAATCGATAACTACTATATGATTCAGTGCTCTCCACCCTCATCAACCATTTGCAATAATCACTGTACTTGCGGCTTATTGGAGACAGAAGTACCTTGAAAAACTGAAGTTAACAAAAATTGGAGTAAAAATTAGGACTTACTGCCTGTTACGCTTGTGCACGCTTGTGTATTAGTGAATCCGTTAATAGGGTAGCAACAGCTGTAAAATTTGGGATAAAAAGACCATATCATCCTGTCACCCTTATAAACTGTCTCATGTTTTTGACCATTCGGGACTCATAATAAGTGATTATACCTGAATTCTTCTCCAGGTTGGTGCAAGGAATACCACCACTCCCCACAAAGCCATGATTTTTACCTCTTTTTCGACGAACTTGCTCTTCTCAAAACTGGTAGTTGAATTGGTGTCCTTGATTAGTGTTGCAACAGTAATCAGAAGCTTAAATTGCTCATCAAACGTTGGATTGGTAATAAGAAGGACAACCAGTTGAGTAAGGTATTCATCACGTCTAAGCTGGCTATGAACCAAATACTTTGTAATCGAGCCAATAAAAATTAATTTCGTGGCAACAGATATGCGCCCCTATAAGACATCAGTTTGAGGTTTCTAGGGTCGAGATTTGTATTTAAAAAGCTGAGTTTCCCAGTCACGGGAAAGCTCTGCAAATTTTGAATTTCCTCTGTCGCGCCCAAAATTAACATGTGTCAAAGCTTAATGGGTTTAGCAGAACTAATACCGATGTAATCGTACATAATCTTAGTTCTACAAAACCTTTCTCTAGTGTTCTTATCATTTGAAAATCATCCGATTCCCTTCTTTTAAAATAAAAATGGAGACTAAACAAGCAACCCTTACACAACTCACCAGGTGAAAAGGTTGGAGGGTAGGTTGTCTCAACTCAAGCAAAAATCTGTAAATTCTCCCGTCAAGTCACAACAAAGTTTATCGTGCCCTAAGACGGTGCAGGATCTCGATGAAATTAAAGAGTTTCCTGATTCCATTAGGGATTCACCAATTTTCGATGGCAATCCCATTAAATATACATGTCTCATGGCTACATACCATCAAACACACCCTTCAAGATTATAGTACTGTCCATAACAAGCCTCTCTGTGCGGAAACAAATTAGGCAAAAAATATTATTATTTCTTAAAATATATTTGACAATGATTAGGCCAGTATGAAAAAATGTTTGTCCCTCCACTACGCGGATAAATGCAATGGCTGCACTCTGGAACATCAGCTACACACGACATTCTGAAAAATCCCCGTTGGCAGCACCAGCCGGAAAGGTAAATTTCTCGTATGTAGCGTAAGGATTCGGAAAAGAATTTGGCTTACCTACTACTGGACTTCTTACTGGAATTTGTGTAGCACTACATGGGTATTTATTAACAGAAAGGATCTGCCACCGTTTGTATTTTGAGACGCTTTATAGAGGCGCAAATATTTTGCTAATTAAATTGAGTTGCACACGTATGGATCACATATTGAAAATCGGCGGGTAATAATTTGTTATAAACATATTTATACTCGTGTCGCCCTTCTAACATTTGCTGTTTATACATGTCAAAGTGGTTACCACACAAAGGTGATAACTTGTCGGCTTAAATAGCTCAAATAGTTAATTTCAAAAGATTTCCATGAAAGTTTAATCAGCACTTGCATTGCCATTAATATATACATTTTCGATTCTTTTCTGAACTACCAGGGGCCGTCATTTTGAATTTTTATTGAAAACGGCTGCTAAAAATATTAAGCTGTAAATTTCCGAATTTTTTATTTGTCATCCAATTTGCAGAATTAAATTAAATTAGCTTGCCTTGATAACTTATAATTTCAAGTTTTGTCGGAATCTGTTGAGAAACTTGGCTGCTAGAGGGCTAAAGAAATAAAATAAAATCTAAGTCGCCCCTCTGTATGGGGAGGCCCCCTTAAACACTTTAAAATATTTTCTTACACTGCAAATTTCAAGAGGCACCACTTTTGACCTACGTAGAAAATTTTCTCATTCTAGCTTATGTGGTTTGCGAGAAAACTTGTTGTGACGCACGAACAAACGGACGCACAGACAGACAAGTCGCGATTTTATAATTTTTTAAGGGGATTGTTGAAAATATTTTGCAATATTTCAAAAATAGTCTGATTTATAAATACTTTCAAGATAAGTCATTTAAAACGTTTCCATGAAAAAATCATTATTTCAGTTGCTACTAAAATAACGAATCGCGCTTGCTTTCTGGGTTTTAAATTTTCGACTTTTTTATTTTTCATTCAATTTTAATAATTTTCTGCATAATACAACAGCATATTACAGAGATCCATATTTCGTATATTTAAACCGCCGCCATTTTGAAATTTGCAGATGCATGATCACTAAAACATCTAAGTCTGTAGATCTAAGTAATGTCTATCTTGAAACCAAGTTTCATGTACGTCGATCAAAATTACGACTTTTAGAAGCCTTTGAAGTTTTGAGTTTCAACTGGCCGCCATTTTGTTTTTTGTGACCTGACCTCCAGTTTTTTCACGTAATTCTTTAGATACTTATAATTTCTATCTAACTGCCGAATTTCATGAAAATCTGTTGAAAGCTTTGACCACTATTACAACAACAACATTTTTCACGTTTTTCGACCTTTGAGCGGCCGCCATTTTGTTTCTGCCGTACCCACTTTGGATTTTTTATTGTGAGATTCATCACATACATCAGTGAACCTTTGTACCAAATTTCAGCCAAATCGGAGCTAGACTTTGGTCAGAACAGAAATCAAGATTTTTCGTCTAAAATGGCCGCCATTTTGTTTTTGCGCGGCTGATATACCTGGTTAACGAACTTAATTATATTAACCCAATGCACCTATCCTGAAAATTTGGTGAAAATCAGAGCAAAATTGCAACTTCTAGCGTGGTCACAAATTTCGTTATATCCCATATATACTTCTGAGGAAGATACCGAGGAGAATAATGAGCAGATCATTGAAATCGCATATGAAGACTGTAATTGTGAGCACCACCAGGATATATCCAATCAAAATTTTATGATGGACGCTTCTCTAGCCTATGCTACATAGAGTATGTTACAAGAGATGGCCAGACGTAAAAACTTTTTATCGACGCAAGAGCCAACAAAAATTTCGTTTCAAGGAAACTAAACCAAAATCCCAAACGTTAAAAAGAGCCATTCACTATACAACAAGCTTCAGGAAACATTAAAATAACGGAAAATGTAAAATTATTCTATGATATAATAGGTAATGGTACAATGGGAGACTTGCAAGCAATTATTGACAGGAAATATGATGTTTTGATTACAAAATCTAACATTGAAATTTTCTTGAAACCCGATATATCCAAACAAATTTACAGCTTACAGATCAAATATGATCACTTAGGGAGAAAACTTGCAACAAAATTGTAATTTTTAAGTTTTTAAATACTTTCGGACCAATTTCTGATAAAAAAATAATTGACACAAGCATTAAGGCAGAATCAAAACTACTAATGATAGCCCAATATACACAAAATCGTATACTTATTCGGTTAACCTCAAATCCGAACTCAAAACGCATAAAGCAGAAATGCTTGAAAATTTAATTATCCGGCCTTCAAAAATTTTATATAATTTCCCCATATGGGTGGTGTCTAAAAAAACAAATTCGGAAGGGAAAAACAATATTTACTCTCATCAATTTCAAGCGGCTGAATGCAGTAACAATCGCAGATAGTTGTACATATCCGATTCCGGACATAACAAACACTCTGGCTAGCTTTGGTCAATCAAAGTTCTTCACCACGCTCGACTTGACATCCGGGTTTCATCAAATACATACAAACGAATAAGACATAAAAAATTGGCATTCCCCACAGCCAACGGGAAATACAAATAAACGAGACTCCCGTTCGGACTCAAAAATGCACCAGCCATCTTCCAAAGAAGATCGATGACGTCCTAAAACCATTCATCGGGAAGATATGCTTTGTTTATATCAACGATATAAATATTCTTGGCAAAACAGAGGATGATCACTTATGAAATCTGGAAGCGATATTTTCCCAATTGAAAAATGCTAGCCTGAGGGTAAACCTAGAAAAGTCATCTTTCTTCAAAAAGAAGGTTGAGTTCTTGGGGTACATTTTTTTTAAGAAGATGGAATCCTTCCGGAACTCTAAAAAAAATTTCTGCAATATCCAGGATTAAGCCCCCGGAAAATCTGAAGTACTTGAAAGCATAACTTGGATTGCAGTCCTATTATCGAAAATTCGTGAAGGATTTCGCAAAAGTCACAAAACAATTAATATAATTAAGGAGAGAAGAAAACGCTCAAGTAAGGGCAAATCAGCAAAAAAAACACGGAAAATCTAGCTGAAAAAAAACTGAAATAGAGGCATTCATTGCTCTAAAACATTAACATTCCCGGATTTTAAGAAAACTTTCATTTTAACCACGGATGTATCTAAAAATGCTGTAGGTGCCATTCCTTCACATGGAGAAACTGGAAAGGATAAACTCATAATTTACATACAAAGGTCCCTCAACAAAACAGAGGGAAACTAGTTGACGGGAAAAACAGGAATGTTGGCTGTTATTTGGGCCCTCGATAAGCTGCGAACTTACCTTTATGGAGCAAAAACGTAAAAATACTCACTGATCATCAGCGTTATACCTTCGGTCTACGCAATAAAAATCACAACGCTAAGCTTAAGCGATAGAAAGCCAGAATTGAAGAACACAACTACAAGCTTCTATATGAGAAGGGAAAACCAACTTCTTGGCTGATGTCCTATCCAGACTTCCGCTCGAAGTTAATACCTTAATAAGAAATTATGGGACCATGCTTAGTGCAAACGAGGATAGTAGTGACCTTATACCTTGCGTTGAATCTCCAATAAATGCTTTCAGAAGACAACTAATGATATCGCAAGGGAAAACCTCATTTCTCATGAAGAACCCCACCCCACATACCACTCAGATACTACATTCGTCTTGATAGGATTACAAAGGAAAGCTTAACCCAAATATTGAAAGAACATTTAAATCCAAATGTTATATTCAATATACATAATATATTCAATTGCTCCAAATAATTTTCAAAGGGAATTTTTCAAACTCAAAATTAGAATTACACTAAGATTCGCTCAAGACATTTTGAACGATGAAAATAAATTCGAAATCATTCAGCAGGAGCACCAAAGAACATATAGAAATGCATAGGAAAATAAGATCTGGATACTAGAAAAGTGTTATTTCCCTGGAATGGGCAGGGTGATTAAAAAATATACAACAACCATCCAAGCAAACCAGAACTACAAGAAGCTCCAATCTCGAAATATCCCGCAGAGATATTGCATATAGACCTGTAATGATTTTATGGCTGTTCAACAATGTCCGTAAAGGAGTGCAGTAGTGCTCTGCTGCCGCAGCGTGCGGAATCAGTGCTGCGCTGGAAATGGCATTGTCTGAAGACGCGTAAGTGTGCTGGCAAGCTAGCTTTGCAGTGTCACGGGACGGGTTCTTTTCCACAGCACAGGGGCCCACTACAAAATATTTTTGAGCTTACGAATTAGCAGGTGACCGGAGTCAAAAAGGCAAAACCGTTTGGCTAATGAAAAAAGATGCCAATGGCCGAAGTAGCCTACTGAAAGGGAATATAAAGAGAAAAACGTGACGTCGAATAACCAATTAGATGCGCGATATTCATGGCGATTTCGTCCTTGCTGAAGGCGATCACGGCCCACAAATAATTGTAAAAAAAAGATTCTAAGAACATATTAAACTGGATGAACACATCATCAAAAGGTGAACAGAAAATCAAAAAAGGTGGAATAGAAACATTGAGGAATCTCATACTATTGAATGGACTAATCTAGACGCAGTACAGGAAGTCCAGGACTGGAAAAAGTTGAGAAAGTCGAGAGTCCCCAGTGGACGGATCTAGGGAATGGACATAGTGACCTAATTAAAATTATGAAATAACCATTTTTTTGTAATAAATTCTCCATAATTTTTTTTTACCTGCTGTAGCTAACCCGTATTGCATTACAGTTTTTTGTAATTCCCTGTAATAAATTTACTTTTAAGCTCTTTGTTAATTTTGCTCCTTGCTCAGCTAACCCTTAATTGCATTATAATTATATGTTTTTTTTCCACGGTAGTACTTAAGGATATTTATGTTTACTACCTGATGTATCTTTTCTGCCATTAAATGTGAAAGGTTTAAATATTCGGATGACTGCAAGAAGAGCTTCAGAATACCACCGCTGATAAAGAGGATAACTTGTCTTCGAAAGACCGGTATCTGGATAGTACATTTAATAATAAGTAGCACTTATTCTTATTTCGTTACTACATATTTTTAATGACTTTAACCAATAACACAATTTCATAGTTTTTTGTTTGTTTTTGTGAGTAATATTTACTACTATTTTATTTTGTGTCATAAAATATTTCTTGCTCCAACGCTTTTATTTTTTTTTCAAACATATTGCACTGATTTTGCTAGTATTTATATTAAGATATATATATTTTTATTAAGAAGAAACAGGCTGAATGTTGGCTGATTGATTTAAATTATTACGGTTATTTGGCACCTCCAATTTTCCCAATCAAGGATTTGTGAATGTGTGGAATGACACCACCTCCGGAAATGGTAGCTTTAATCAGACCATCTAATTCCTCGTCTCCACTAATGGTGAGTTGCAAATGCCGAGGAGTGATACGTTTGAGCATCTTTAGATGCATTTCCTGACAATTCGAGAACCTCACCCATCAAATATCCTAGAATGGCTGCAGAATATACCACAGCAGGTGCACCAACACGTCCATGACTCGTTGTACGTGAGCAGAGCAGGATACAGCTTTCGCTTTAGCTTTGGCAGTTTGCCTAGGTAGACTGCACGATTACTACAGATGTCTCAACTATTCCTGGCGCGAAATTTCTTACATGCATCGACAAATTCAGTAAGTTTGTCAAGTATTTCCGAGGCAAGAACAATTCCAATACACATCTTCGTGAAAAAATAACAAAACTGCAGGACTATTTCACAGTCCCAGAGATATTGTTCTCAGATAACGTCCTTAGGCATCACGGTATACTTGGCTCCACCACAGAAAAGGGAAGTTAATGGAGCCATTGCACGTGCCCATTCAACAAATTGGAAATAATTAAGTAACTAAATAAAGACAACCTTAACTACTCCTTAACGGAAATAGTCAATACCTACCACTCCATATCGAAAGTAAAACTAGCAGATATTTTCTTTGGAAGATAACAAAGGGTCAATTATCAAAATTGTTTGATTTTCGAACAAAATTCAATGAAAATATTAAGCACGGACTACAGAGGAAACAAAAAGTCCAGACTGCAGCACAGAACACCAAATGAATAAAGTCCTGTAATTACAGGTCCTGTGACGTGGTCTATCGAAAAAACAACGAAATAAATTCTAACGAAAACTCTCTATCTCATGGAACCGAGTCACAGTTACTACCAACACTGAAAAGAAGATCCATAAATCCCACCTTAAAAACATGCCTTTTGTTTATGATTAATCACCAGTAGTATGGAAGCCGTACTGGACACTATGAGTACAAAAGCCCGCTCCTGACAATTACACAAGGTCCAGGCAAAATAATTAACGAAAATTTTAAGCTCATCCATAGCATCAATCTCAATATGTGCATGGAAATACTTGCTAATATCAACTCATCAATAAACCTGAATGTAAACAGATCTAGTAGTTTATGCCTAAACTTAATCATCAACTATTTAAAGTCTAAGATCTACCAGCGAAGCTTCAACCAGTTAGAGGGAAATGGTCCATCAACTGGATTGGTACAGTGTGAAAATGGATTCCAGGAAAGCCAGATGCAACTGATTAGGACAACACTTTCAAGAGCTAAAATGATCTTGTAAGAAACAATGATAAGCAATTCAAAATCAGTAAACATATTACAAGTGTAACTTCGGAGCTCATCGGTAACTACAATAGAATGCTTGGAGTTGCAGATATTGATTATGAAATACGAGAAAATGCTGTTTAACAGATTAATAATATTCCAAGACGAAATACAACAAATCGTCCTTGCGAACCAACTTGCAAACAGTGGAATCGTTAATTCCAAACTTCTCAAAAACCAATAATAAGCAAAGTATAGGGTAAAACGTTACAATATGCCTCAGTTGACAATACGCCCCACTGCGCCTACACACACATGAATACAGACATCAAACAAGTAGTGACACGTACAGTGCCGCGACATTCGCTTGTCAACATTGCTGCTAGTTAGGTGTATTCTTTGTGATTTAGTTCGAATAAAACATTAAAATCTTTGCGGTGAGTACTATACAAATTCATTTACTTTAACAGTGAATTTTTCAAGCAGAATTTGCATTCAAACAAGTGTTTAGTTTAAGTTACCTATCGTTTGACGTACTGTCTGCATTGAATAACTTTCAATGGCGTCCATCACATGACTCGGGCGTTTTGTAATCATAAGTTTTACAAAACGCCCCATTCATTATAGTACAATACGCCGCACGATGAAGGCAACGTACAAAATCAAGTTTTTACTTTTACAGATGCCGCGTGATTATCAAAGGAAGACTCTACGGGCTTTTTGAACCGAGAAGGATTTAAATGAGGCCATGCAAAAAGTACACAACAAGGAGATGGGAGTCAATGCGGCTGCAAGGATTTACAATATCCCATCAAGAACGCTTAGACGACATTTGTTAACAGGAAAGCTCAAAGTACCACTCGGGAGGCCGCCTGTTTTTCCAGAAGAGCATGAGAAAAAGTTGGTAGTTCATATAAAAAAACTTGAAAAAGTTGGCTTTGCACCTGATCGCAAGGATGTTAAAGAGTTAGCTCAAAAGCTCAATATTAAAAATCCGTTCTCAAATGAATCTCAGCAAGCAGGTAATATTTGGTTTAATCGGTTCTTAAAACGAAATCCTGAATTAAGTCACCGAAAATCTGAAGGTTTGTCACTTGCTAGAGCTTATGGTGTCAATCCGGAGGATGTTCATGATTTTTTTACACTGCTAGCTCATATATATGAAGAAAATGACTTAGGCCAACATCCAGACCAAATATTTAACATGGATGAAACTAGCATCCAAATAAATAAAAAACCTGGAAAAGTGATTGCCAGCAAAGGAGCTAAAGACGTTTATACTTTGACTAGTTACGAAAAGGGAGAGAATGTGACAGTCATAGCTTGCTGCAATGCTCAAGGTAACTTTATGCCACCAGTTTTGATTTATAAAGGTACATACAACAAACCTCAGTTTTCTGAAGGACTACCGCCTGGTTCGCAAGTATTTATGAACAAAAAGTCTTCATATATAAACTCTGAGCTTTTCATGAAATGGTTCGAGGAAATATTCTTAAAACAAAAAAGTCCTGGAAAATCCCTGCTGATACTGGATGGTCACTGTTCACTTAGCAACAATATTCGTTTGTAGAAGTAGCTAAAGAGAATGATGTTACATTACTATGCTTACCTAGTCACACCACTCATGCACTTCAGCCACTGGACAGGGGATTTTTCAGGCCTCTTAAGGTTTATTTTGCCCAGGAAGCCAAATCTTGGATGGTCATGAATAAAGACAAGCAACTTACTCGGTACGATGTATCCAAACTGATTAGTAAAGCTTGGGGAAAGTCTGTTAGTGTATCCAATGGTATCATTGGTTTAAAGTCTACCCTTATGGTGGAATCTACCCTTATGATCCAAACGTCATAGCAGTTTTAACTAGAATTCATCCCAAACCTAGGTTACCAGCAATGACGTTCAAGAAAAAACAAAAGGCTGTAGTATTGATATCTCCAGATAATATAAAAAACAAGTTGGGTAAACAGACCTACGCTCATGTCAGAAGGGTTTTGTATTCAATTTACAAAATGCAGTCACCAGATCGAATCAAAGACGATTTTATTGGAGAAAATATCAAAAACGAATTTTTCGTGTATTTCCCATCCCTGTGCGCTCCTTGAAGCAAACTTTGCCAAACAAAGACCTGCTTTGAAAAGTTCTCATCAAGACCTTTCATTTGATACCCATATCGGCTACTTTCAATGAAATTTTTTTTTTCGGGGGGTCACTCCCCTATATGGCGAGAGCCCCCTTAAATGCCTTATAAATTTTTTTTTGTTGAACTTTGAAGAGAACACCAGTTTACACCTACATACAAAACTTGATGTTTCTAGCTTATTTAGTTTCCGAGAAAAACTGCTGTGACACACGGACGGACGGACAGACAGACGGACAGGCAGACAGACAGACAGGAAGTGATTTTAGTAGGGTTTTGTAAAATTATTTTACAAAACCCTAAAAAGACAAGCGACAGAAAAAATGAAGAACGATGCATTGACCAGAAAACTGAAGAAACGTGAAAAACCGAAAGTAACAATGGAAAGTAAAAAAAGGAAACCCACAAAAAAGAAAGTGACTGACTTCTCTTCATCATCACAAAGCGATCTTGATGAACAAAATTATAACAGCTCTTCGAATGAGGATATTTCTGATGAAGATGAGAATAAGTGCATTGAATGTACCCTAAATTATTATTGCACGACTTCTAACGAAGATTGGATAAAATGTACATCATGTTCATCTTGGATGCATGAACTTTGTATCATGTACAACCCTTTTTGCAACGTTTGTGGTAAAAAGGCTAAACAGGAAGCTGTCAAAAAGTCTAAGGAGACAAAAAAATAAAATAAGTACTACGTAACGTAATGATAGCATATCAAAATTATTATGGCGATTAAGAATTTCATCTTAAAGTTATTTCCGGAGACTCGTTAATTTTTTATTATTAAGCTTAAATTTAGTTTGTCATTTCATTATTTCTTTATAAAAACTACAGTGGGGCATTTTATAATAGACGAGAGATGTATTATCAACACATAGCGTCACAAAACGCCCGCACCTAACGTCTGAAAAAAAAATATTTTTTTAGCTAGTGTATAAAGAAATGTTACCAAACATAAGTGCCATTTTGTAGTTTAAATACCATTTGTTAGACTTTTTGATAAAAATAGGGTTGAAAAAAGTTAAAAGGCCATTTTATTGAGCATCGCGTAGTAGTGGGGCGTATTGTAGCATTTTTCCCTAGTATTCAAGGCAACTGTATATTATCTGCAATAAACAGCAGCTAAAAACATTACTTTCCCACAATTGCGTCTCCTAAATCTATCGTGAGTGTCAGCAACTGTCATGAGGAGACGCATCATCGCGGATGAAACTCTAGAAATATTTGTATTACCGGAAAAGCAGGTAGTTATTTATTCTTATCTGTTTTTATTTATCTATTTCCACCTAACAAATAGTGCTAACTGCAAAATTACGGGACTAAGGATTTGATTTTATTGATCTCAACTGTTGCAAATTTTTGATCGTCAGCAGACAACAAAGGAAAGTTCTTCATGAACTTCTGAGAAAAACAACGTAAAGTATAAACATAATGGGAGAACCAAAACGAAAACAGTTTCAGATTTGCCTGCTCGTGTACGTAAATTGTCTGGACTGTGCTGCAAGAGAGGGGGAAAATATTTTAGCGAAGAAACTCAAAGCCCGGATTTTTACGCGCCGGAAAGGCTTAATGTGTTTCGTGCTGAATTTTTTGGAAATTCAATAAAGAAGTGCCATCAACAATTTCTTCTGAATTTTCACCGAAAGTAAAATTTTGAATTGCAAGCGACGCTTGCGTAAGGTTGGCGTCTCGCTGTGAAACTCCCAACAACTTAGAAAGAATTCAGTGCCTTCATAGACCACAAGTTAATATCCTTTCGCTGTTTTGCGTATTTTGTAGCCTTTTTGCTGCTAGACCAAAAATTTATCACAAATCGAAGTAGAAAAGGAAATTCAAAAGAACAACATTTTAATTTGTATGAATTCTGTTCCCACGTGTGCGTTTTAAAATTTATCAATTTAAAAAATAGGAAACTTAAAAAATATACATGTACCTGATTTGTCAATTTAAAGAGTACAACCATAGCATCATCCACATCACTAGCGGGCGCCCGGGGAGGATGTAGTGTGAATACCCTTTTAGTTTTTTTGTATATCATTTTTTGATGCACATTTTTTTTTCTAGTTTATGAATTTTTGTTTATATTCATTTTGTTTCTTTTTGTACGTTGTGTTGTTAAATATTTTAATGTACTGATTGAAAGAAAAAACACACAAAAAAATGGAAAAAATAGATGTGAGGTCAAACGGTTTATGTATCTAGTTGGTGGATTGTTTGTTGTATCTCCCATAAATTGCTAGGTAATATCAATACATCAAACAAAATACAATTTCGCAAAGAAATATAGAGCATTAAAATTTGATTATTTCTTTTTTCGACCGAGCAAAGGCAAAAAGAAAAAAAATATTTCAAATACATTACTTAGAGCGAAAAAAATCCACGTTTTAAAATGAAACGACAGCAATCGACCAGTACGAAGTACAAATAAAACAAAAATGAATTGTTAAATTTGAAACTCGGTCTTTCCTTTCATCAAACCTGACCGGGCATGGGACCCACCACGTTGACTGACCCCTCCACTTTGATGAGCTAGGCATCGGGCGCGCTCACCCCTTTTGAAGCGTTAGAGGTGCTCCCGCAGGGTAAGCTGGCGCTCCGCTCGCATGCCTATTCATGGCATAGGATTATGTGATTCCGTCACATAATATTATGACATAAATTTGCTACGTTTGTATTTTTCATTTCAAGGAAAAATCCATTCAAATTATGATTGTATGGGTTTTTCACTTAAATGGAAAATATGGCCACGCTTACATTTGGATCTCGATCCAGTTGGGAGGGTGCGAGGGGGCACTGCTTCCACCAGGATGCCCCACTCTTATTTGGGGGCCATAAGTATCGTCGGTAATGACGAAGTCCGCTAAAGTTCGTCTGTTTTCTTCCGGCCCAGTTTGTTACTGGCTATAAGCAATTTCAACCCTTAGTAGGTTACCTTGGCCTTGACACCAATCGATCGGCATTAGATCGTTTCAATTCGTGAATGCGGAATTTTTTTGTAGTGGGTCTTGTGCTGGAGAAAAGAACCCGCTCCACGACACCGCAATGCTAGCCAACCAGCATATTCACGCATCCCCAGAAAATGCCAATCTTGGCGAAATCCACTATCCTCTTTCGTCCAGGCAGCATACCATCGCTGCAGTCCTATACGGACATTTATCCACTTCACTGCAAATCCTAGATGGGACTAGTGTACCATGTGAATACCAATACCACAGCAAACGAATCCTAGAGTCCCGTAATGAAAACACAATATTCTTAACAATTTTTGTTGGTATAATGTAGCATCAGACCAGGATACATATCCTAAATTGAACGTATGTAATAAATATTCGAAACGACACGGTACGAATTAACGATGTTGAGTACACGACGAAGGAATTACACACCCTTCAGCCTTTGCCACTTGCTCTGCAGGGTAACTTAACCAAAAAAGATACTAAATTAAATTCGCTTTCAAAACATAATGTACTGCCACCCTTGCACGTGGGCATACCGGGAGGCTGCACGCAATTTCTGCTGCGAGCCGCATCATCAATGCAAGATTTTCGGGTTTGAAACTACTTCAATCAATTTATGGATCCAGCATATGAAACTGCTCCCTTCCGTAGCGAGTTGCATTGCAGGTCCGAAAACTTAATTACTAGAGAATGCGAAATAGGTATCGTTCAAATCAGGCGTCAAATGAAAGCGTGTAAAGTTTGCTTTCAAAAACGAATATGCTGCCATCCCTGCCCGGTGGCATAAGGAGAGGTTGCACGCAATTTCTGCTCCAAGCTACGATAAAGTACTGGAGCTCAAAAATCGTCCTTTTCTTGCCCTACCGCATCTGGAATGCAGTATTTTCAGGTTCGAAACTGCTTCATTTAATTGCATAGTCTAGCGTATAAAACTGCTACATACAAAATCCCCAATTGTGTTACAAAAGCTTTCTTACCCCCTTCCGTAATTCATTCTACGTTGCCAGTAAAGATACCAAACGAGTTGTCTTGCAGTTCCGAAAACTTAATTACTGCAAATTGCGAAATAAGTTCCAGGCAGAATGAATTACGTAAGGGGGTAAGAGAGCTTTGCTTACACAACTAGGAGATTTGTACGCAGCAGTCTTGTATGCTAGATCATGCAATTAAACCCGAAAATTTTGCATTGCAAGTGCGGTAAGGCGAGAAAAGTATGAATTTCGTATTCCAGTACTGTAACAACCTCGGAAGTCAACGCAGTTACAGACATTAAATTTTAGCAGGGGGGTGCGTAGCCTGGGGTGGCATTCTGAGGCAGGCTAGCGCTCAGTCGTGTCACGGGTTTTCCGGGACACATAAAAACGAACACAAAAGGAATGAACGGGAGACGAGGTGGTCATCTTGAGAAATGAAAATCTTTTATTTAAAAATTTTAATTATGCTCTTACATTATCACTTCAATCAAACACAGAACAAAAGAATAATAGTTAGCTATGAACACACATTAAATTCTGTAGATTAATTTAAACCCTCTTTTTAGTGGAATTAGTTCAAAAAAAAGTATTTACAAAAAAAAAATTATAAAAACGCTAAAAGAGAAAAAAATTCAATCACAAGCAGATGAATAAGAAATAGGTAAATTTCTCTTGAGAAATTTACCTAAAAATAATTACTCATCCTTTTTTTGAAGCTGCGGAGCACTCTGCAGCTAAAAGGGGGGGAGGGGGACTAATGAAACTTGTAAAAATTAACTTAAATTTACTGCAGCAAAAAAGTTAAACAAAAACAAAAATTCAACGGCCGCAAATCCGCGTGTCAACTTCTTGAAATTGTCGAATAATTCAATAAAAATAGTTTTTAAATCAGTTACTGTTACTTTCACTCTTTTTCATGTGTTCGTAGATTTTGGTTTTTAATTCGAAGAAAATTCACCAGAGAAAAAGAATCGTAGGTCTGGCCACGAAACCTACTCAGTGAATTGAATAATTAAACCAACTCAATAAACACTTTGTCGCTCACAAATTACTTTTGATAGAAAGCAAACAACGGCTGCCTTTAGCACGAACACAAGTGTTGATGGACTTTATATTATATCATTTAATTAATACCAAAATTACCAGTTTATAATATCGCACTATTTTTTTCCACTCTATTCGTCTAAAATCGTCTCATAGTATTCTTTTTCCACTTTATTCGTCTAAAATTTAATTTTCATTAACTTTAATTTTTTCCTAAATTCCTTGTTTTCGCACTTTTCTTCGTCTCCCCATAAAACTATTCCTTCCCCTTTACCGCCAAAAATTGATCGAAAAACAAGGAAACTTCTATCCCAAAAACCAAAATCAAAAACTTTTCTTCCCGAATTGAAAACTCGCTTCCCGAATCTTGAATCAAGACTTTTACTCACGGATTCCAATCGAAAACTTTTCACCGAAACTGCAAAAGAACTCCCTTTTCTCTGCAACCTAAACCAGATTCCCCTTTGAAATCAAAAATTTAACTCACTCAATCCCGCAATTCTTTCATTCCTAATTACCGCTGCCGCATCGTGGTAGCGTAATCGAAGTTCAATGCACTTCAATTCCGTTAACCGCACATCTTTTCTATATCGACAAATGCAACAATTTCCATTTTGCATATATAGCGATTTGCATAATCATGATAGCGCTTCGTCATATACACTGAAATAATTGCTTTTGCCGATATCCCAAAAAGAGTGTTT
The DNA here is from genome assembly GCA_963969285.1 of Odontomyia ornata. Classification (NCBI taxonomy): domain Eukaryota; kingdom Metazoa; phylum Arthropoda; class Insecta; order Diptera; family Stratiomyidae; genus Odontomyia; species Odontomyia ornata. The sequence continues at coordinate 495,745,582 of OZ017738.1, forward strand.
TCTTGCTTTCGGGAGAACTTGAACCCAGGGTCCTATGGTCGAGAAACTACGACGCTACCATCGGAGACAACTTCTGTTGAGTTCCCATTCATCCAATTAACAACTTCAATTGTGAACTTTTCTTAATGGGCATTGAAATGAAATTTGTTAGTAGGGAAGCGTGAATGAATTTTTGTTAGTATAACAAATAAAATTTGTTAGTGGGAGATAATGAATAAAATTAGTTAGTATGAAGGTAGGAATTAGGTTTTGTTAGTCAAAAGGTATCGAATGAAATTTTGTTAATGGGAATTAATGAATAGAATGTTGTTGGTGGGAAAGGTAAGATTATTATTACATTATTTGTGTTGCAGTTCAAAACTGGGTAAGAGGGTGGAATTGAAAAGATGGGGAAATAAAAATTATAGAAATTGTTAAATGTTAAAAAAAATAATATACAGATAAAAAGGTACATGTGCCCAAAAGAAGGTGGAGATGTAATAGGGGCAATTCGAAGTTGCGAATGGGAGAATACCGGTACGCCGGAATCCGCAACAGTACTTTCTCGGGATTTGAAGCAGAAATCGCATGCAGCCCTCCCTTATGCCCGCAGGCACGATTCGCAGCACATTATCGTTTGAAAGCGGACCTTAGTTGCTTTCATTTGATTTCCTAATCTCTAGTAATCAAGTTTTCGGGCCAGCAATGTAACTCGTTTCGTATCTTTGTGGGCAAGGCAGAATGAGCAACGGAAGGGGGTAATGGATCTTTCCTGGCACAGCTGAGAATTTCGCATGCAGCAGCCTCATACGCTACATCATACAATTAATTGTTGTAACTTTAAAGCCGAAATTCTTGCAATCCAGTTGCGGTAAGTGTAATGTGACGCCTACGCCCGGGAATCGAAGTGATTCCGATCTCGAACCCTTGCACTCGGCCAGATGGGTATGACCTCGAAATGCAAGCAGACTTCATCTTTCGTGCCGATATCATTGCGCCGAAAATATTTCTCTTCAAATATTTATATTTGTGGAGAAATATTTTCGGTAGTAAAATACTGATACATTTCGAAGCATATCTATCTGGCAATGCCTCCCACAGTTGTCATCCAACTGTCAACGAGGCAGAAGGTTCGCGGTTAACTGTCGGGCGAGTGAATACATAAGCATCACTTGTATACCAGATCGTCGCCGAAAGAAAAAGCGGTATTTCGGGAATTGACAACGATAATTTCAAGCAACAAAATTTCGACTAAAGGTCAGAATTTAGGCTAGTTGCAAAACGGTAGTACATACCACCTAGTGGTTGGCTAATTTTATTCGGTAGCAAACTGGTGATTCCTTGTGCATAAAGCGCGCGGTGCTTCGCGTTAAGTGAAAAGTTTCGCGAGGATTAGCGGTAAGTCAGAAGAAAAATTAGCGTGGCGGGAATAGATAACAAATATGAATTTATCAACAGGAAGAAAAGCCCCACGTAAACAATTGGCAACAAAAGCAGCGCGCAAAAGTGCGCCATTGACAGGAGGTGTAAAGAAACCACATCGTTATCGCCCCGGTACGGTTGCTCTTCGAGAACTTCGTCGTTACCAGGAGTCCACAGAATTGTTGATCCGTAAATTACCGTTCCACGTTTGGTTCGTGAAATTGCTCGAGACTTCAAAACAGATCTTCGTTTCCAATCAGCTGTTTGGCGGGGATCCATCGGCAAACAATTTGTATCATTTGGATCATCACGCAACTCCACATCAACATAACAGACCTGGCATTGCGGTCTATGTTTTAGGATTTGGACAAAAAGGAGGGAAGGTAAAGCGATCTCGAGGTATGTAGGTTTTGTTGTTCTGGGATATAAAAACAAAGAACGAGGGAATCAGGATCAGAGCGAGGCCAGCTCCTATATTTGTGTGGGATAGTGTACCTGGGAGTTGAAATGGTTTGGGGGCAGTAATAAAAGTTTGATTCGTCCGTTTAATTCTTCCTCCCGTGAACCAAATGCACATTGCTTTGAAATATTTCACCTAGCTTTTTTGGAATTTTACTTTCGGCCATTGAACAACAACTACACGAATATTCTGACATCGGGTTCCTAGAAATTGGAAGTGAATGCATGGTGCGGATGAAATTGACCCTCGAAAATAGGTTACCAGCAAAAAAATCTTCACCTTAAAGGAGTGAATTGAAGTGATCGCATAGTTTGAAATGTGTTTAAATTAAGTTTTCAAAGCATTAACAAATTACATAATAAAAATTCCTACGAAATGGAACGAGAAGTGCTATTTCAGCAGTTCTTAGAATACGGCTTCTACATGCAATTCATAAGCACTTGCTTTTAACTTAATAAAGCCACCAGAGGACATATCGCTAATAATACATTGCTGTTAACAGTGATTTTTCACCTTGAAACGTTATCCTCTATAACTGGGCGTTTTCCACGCACCCAAGGCGTCGGAATCACATTTTGTTAGTTATCCTGTGGTGTAATATAAATGAGCTTGCAAAAAGGAAACCAATTCATTGGAATATCCCAACTTGACCTCTGCAAAAAGACTGTACACAAGTGTATGGTTTAGTGAATTTGATAAACCTTCAGGATATCCTGAAAATATGGAGTTAATCGTCAGCTGATGTTGATGAACTTTGCATAAATTATCTGATGGAATGACATGCGAAAATCCATAGAGGAGTTCGATTATGTGATTTGAGTGTTGCTGTTCAACCAATAAAAGGACACACGCATGCCAAGCAAAACGTCGTTTGTCGGATATTAAGTGAATGTAAACGAGTTTTCGATAAGCTGAGTTCACAATCCTATCGCCTTCCTATGCTCTACGGTGAAGTTATAAGGCGAGATAGTAAGTCAGAATAGTAACGCAAAACATACGTTGTGTTGGCGTATACGGTGTGTGTATCCAAGCGATCCTTATTTGAACAAAAATCGCGTAACGGCTCCTTCAATTAATTTTGGGAAGGTATCGAAATGTAATTTTAAGAAGTCAGCTTACTGCTCCAGAATTTATGTGATTTACCTAACGACATACAATCCGAATTTCAATTGTAATACGTACGTTTGGGCATTAAAAAAAAAAAAAAGATATATTTCTTATATCCAATGAATCGTCAAATGGATATTTTTGTACCTCTGGAATTTAATAAAAGCTAGCGTTCATAAAATTTGTAATGTGATACTTGAAGTTATGGACTTAATTGTGCACTTTCCATTCATGCATTAGTCCGATGGGCTAAATTTTGAATTTTCCACATTTAAAGTTAAACATGGATGATAATTGAACCTAATAAAATTTCTGTAATATTAAACCACTTAACGAAAACTCGTATCTGTCACAGTAGCTTCGAAATGAAAATTGGATAATGTACCTACTAGATAGTAATTTGTTTTGCATAAAAAAGTAAGATTTTTCTTCTTATGGACTAAATTGCGGTCAAAAATAAATAACACACAAATACGAATGTAATCAGAATTTATTATTAATGTGTAGCTTGAACATCAAAATTTAGTGGTTTTTTTACCTTAAATGCTATTTTTTTGCATATTGCGCTATTATGCCTACAGAGATAATACACAACACTTTTTATAGAGCAGTAACAAAATATTTCCGATCTTAATTGAGATTCGTAAATCTTTCTTTCGTAGTTAATCCGATTTCCCGTCTACTCCCTAAAATTACAAGTATTCCTACCCTCGCTCCCGTTTTTACTGGATAATTAGCAAAGGATTAGACCTTTATTAATCATTTTAGTATATATATGGTATCTCGGTTTAATATTGTGTTATTTATTAATTAAATTTAAACAAATCATAAATAATTATTCAAAACAATCACGTCTCATCAAATTTCTAGAGATGTCAAGCAAATTATGAGATGATTATTTTGTAAAGTGTAATTGCAAAATGAATGTTTAAGATTAAGTTCAAAAAGTGAAGAGAAGAAATTTAATGTAAATTTAAAATGAAACCAAGTTATGGTAGGAATAAAATGAATTACTAAAGAAGCCCTAAGCCTTTCCGTTCCGCATGCTCTTTCTTTTGCAGCGGAAGTGATGACCGAGGGTAAGTATGTCTTGAAGAGGGTTAGGTTTTCATAATCTGCGGATGATTGATTTCTAGTCGGTTACGGTCCGCGGTACCCTTGTTTGCGCTCGTTTTTTTCTTAGAGTAGATTATTTTGGACTTGAGGTAGTTTAGCTTATTTTCTGGTACCGCGTCGGTGATTCGGTAACGCGCCTATGGTGATTTTGTAGTGTTTTGATTTGAGATCTGTGGAGAGATCACATCCAGAACTAACGTAACGTAGGTTTCCTGTTCTGGATGAGTAGTTGTTGACGCGTTTATAAATCGGGCATGTGAATCGGTGGCTGAGTTACGTAACTCGGACTTAGTCTGCTCGCGTAAGACCCGCGACCGAAACTCCTCTCCGAACTAGCTAGCCTACAAGCAGCCACCACGGAGTAGACTAAGTGTGACCGGACTTGTTGACCTGAAGGGTACAGTCCGTTGTCATTTCCAAGACTGCACGTCTCGAACCGATGAGAGGTCGGTTCTGATTGCGATCGAACGAGACGAAGTTAGGAAACCGTTACATAAGGCAAGAAAAGTACAAATTTCATATTCCAGTGTTTTCTCGGGGTTTGAAGCAGAAATCACGTGCAGACTTCCGTTATACCCCCGTGCAGGGATTGCAGCATATTATTTTTTGAAAACAGATTTCATCCGCTTTCATTTGATGTCTGATTTGAGCAGTACTTAAATAGCAATGTCCAGTAATCAAGTTTTCGGACCTGCAATGCAACTCGTTTCGTCTCTTTGAGGGCAAGGCAGGATGAGCTACGGAAGGGGGTAAGAGAGCTATGCTGGCACAAGTGGGAGTTTTGCATGCAGCAATTTCATACGCTGGATCCTCAAATTAAGTAAAGTAGTTTCGAACCCAAAAATATTACATTCCAGATGTGGTAAGACGAGAAAATTTCAGCCCCAGTACTTTCTCGGGGTTGGAGCAGAAACCGCGTGCAGCCACCCCTGCTGCCCACGAGCATGAGTCGCAGCGCATTATCGTTTGAAAGCGGGCTTGAGTTGCTTTCATTTGAGTCCTTATTTGAGTGGTACCTATTTCGCAAATCTCCAGTATGTTGAGAAGTCAAAACGTTGAAATAAACGGTTGCAAAAATTAAAAAAAAGTAGTTTTTTTAACGGCACAACCTAAGTCTCCACAGCTTCATGCAATTGGAGTGTTTCTTGAGTTTATTCGTTGTTGGTGTCTTCTGATAGGAGCATACTTCTATCTACCCAACTTGTTTGCTACTCCTCATTAGCTCTTCATATTTTTTGGACTAATGAAACGCAAGTTTCATCTCCCCTTCGAAGTTGTGTTATAACTAACTTTCTTGATCGTTCGAAAATAGTAACTATGAATAAACTTACTCTTCTTGTAGGATGAGTTGTGAAAATGTTTATCTCCAAGAAAGACGACTTTACATCTTAATACGTTTATCTTATCTCCGTCGATCTAATTTAGGAAATGCCTCTAGTAATCACTTGTTGATAACATACTGATGCCATACAATAGCCGCGCATATTTTTCTCCGAAAATTAAGTAAGACTCGCGTTTGAAAGACGATACTTCACCTTCAATCAGTGATCGCACCTTTCGTGAGATTACCCAAACACTGAACATTACATATTTGCGCATGAATTTCAATAAACGGCTTCTGAAATTTTAGATTCCACTTTTGATATACTCGTAACCCCTACAAAGCGGCGAAATATGGCTTTGCATCAATATTTGTTTCCAAAACGATTGTGTTTTGCTTTCGCATTTCTCGCGGAAACCTGTCCGATTAACTGTTAAGGGGTATTGCAAGGTGCTTCGACGACACATGGATTTGAATATTCAAAGTGAAGGAAATATTTCGTAGGAGCTTGAAATGAAAAATTACTGAAATATCAATCACGAGACAATGGCACAAAAGATATTGAGCCGCGGAACGCCGGCAAACAAGGCACGATTGGCACCGCTCAGCATTTGCATAGTTTCATAAAAAAAGTTTCCTATTTGATTTGTAGAAGAAATTATGCGTTCCAGTTGCACATGGCAACCTTTTAAGCGGCCGGCGCCTAAATTTTTCAAAAACGGAAAGCATAACTGAACTGACAAACAAAAGAGGCAAATAGATGGTCTGCAATCAACAATTTCTTTAACATTTTCGTGTTGCTAAATAATTAAAATTGCAATACCACGCGCGAGCTTTTCCCGCCTCAACCCCACTCTGTGATAGGCCTCTAAGGTATGCATGCTTTTTGCTGATGACGCAAGGCCTCATTGACTATTTGTAAACTAATAATTTAATCATCTCTTTCCTACCTGCTTGCTACACATTGTCTTATCGGCGAAGGTGTGCTGTGCGGATGCGGCTCGATTGACCTTCAGGCTTCTTTGATGCTGCGGCGGCGTTAACGTGGATGACGACGCTTAGCCGCGGCTGCTGGTGCTTCTGAAGATGATGAAGATCATTATCTTGATGAGACCACAACTACAAGTATTTTCCTCAATTATCCAAAGATATTAGTTAACATATTTTCGATAATTCGTGTAACCTTTAATCAAGCTCAAGTGGATTGTTTTGAAGTTTGTTCTTATGACCCTTGGACAAATCAAAAGAGTAATTTTAGTCACAATTAACAAATTTAATGATTCTGAAGATTATTTGTGACACTCGGATTGCTCAGTGCTGCACTTTATTTAAATATCGTTCGCATGGGAGTGACCTTATCAAAAGAGTACTCTCTGTTGTCAAACGTGTTAATCCCACTAACTGAGCAACAAAAACTCTAACATACACCGTTTCCTCAAAGTTATTCGGCCATAAGCAAGACTGGATCTCCGAATATCTCCATTGAATCTTCTATCAGAAGATGGGGCGTGGGTGCTGCTTGTTTTATTTTTTGATTCATAAATTCATTAATCTACTTGTAAGACTGAGGAAAAAACACACGTGTATCGTATACTCTCATATGCGATCTTTAATATGAAAGAAATGGGCTCTGGCACAAAATACTTGCATTTTCTGAATTCTGTTTCATAGGGAAGAAAGTCTGTTCTTTAGAAGTACGGAATATTTAATAAAAATGTGTAAAAGTTCTCGCTATGCTGCAACAAATAAAATTACCAAGCTTCCAATGAATATACATTTAAATCTCCCACTTAACGTTTCACAACTCATCGAATAAAGAATTTTGATTATTATTGAAAATATTTATTGAGCGCTTGGAAAAACATTGTTGTAGCCATGTAACGATATTGATTCGGTGTACCGACTGAGTAGTTAGTTCTCCGCGTATCAGTACCTGCTTATTTTTCGCTCAGTTATTTTATTATTGTACTTGATTCTGTCCTTTTCATCATTTTCCTCTCTGAAATTAAAATTCAAATGATTGAATTATAGTGATTTAATAGGAATATTAAATGTCCGTAAAGGACTGCAGCGATGGTCTGCTGCCTCTGTAAGTGAAGATGTTTGTGCACGCCGAAATTGGCCTTGTCTGACGACGCATGAATCCACGGGGCGAGGCGAGTTCTTTTCCCCAGCACTAGGGCCCACTACAAAAAAAAAACTTCACATTCATGAATTAACTGGTCTTAAGATTCGGATCGACAGGTGTCGATGCCGAGGTAACCTACTGAAAGGATGTGTTGCCAAAGAATAACGACAGGCTGGGCCTGGTGAACGCGTGCGAGCCTCGAGAGGATCCCGTCCTTACCATGTATACTAACGGCCCCGAACTAAGAGTGGGGCATCTAGGTCGAAGCGTTGCCCCCTCGCATCCCTCATCCGAATCAAGATCCATTGTAGACGTAGCCATATATTTTCCATTTAAATGAAAAACTCATACAAACAAAATTTGCATGAATTGAAAAAAAAAAATGAAAAATATGAACGTTTCAAATTTATGTTAAAGTCTATGATGGAATCACATAACACTTTAGCATGAATAGGAAACTCAAGCGGAAGGCCACTCTACCCCGCGAGAGCACCTGTAACGACAAAGAAACGGGGTGAGCTGACCCGATGGCTAGCTCAGAAGAGGAGGAACCAGGCAACGTGGCGGGTGCCATACTGGGTAAGGGCTTTAACTAAATGAAAACACCAAATGTACAAGTAAAGTATATATTCATTATTTTCCTCTATATAATTACATGTAAATAAATTATTTTTTTCAGATAATTCACTTTCTTCATAAATTGATAGGTCAAAATTGCGTAAGCTTATTGTACTAGTTCAAGTTACATAATGTCTGCATGCTTCAGACAGTAAAATTCAGTCTATATAAATGTCAGAGGTAGGTACAAAATTAATATCTACCGTGTGCTGTTTATTAGTGCATTTGATTTTGACAGTGAAGTGTCTGCATTATGACTGCTTGGTGTATCTTTAGGTCGTCGTTTTAATTACTCCATCTTTTTTGCTGTTTTTGCTGAGTTCATCGAATGTCACTTCAGGAAATAATTTTACACAACCTTAATAAAATTTTAAGATGTTATTTCATATAATTCCAATTTCCGCGAACATATTGTTCTCATCCGAAAGAGCATAATTATATTCCTCAAGAATTAATTTAAAACCTTAATTTAAAAACTTCGCTACTTGATAATGTGTTGTTTTTTTTAACGCAATTGTTCATAAAAATTTCATTTTCTGATATACTTCACTTTCATATTTCAATCATACGATTCTCGTTAATTAGCCAATAGTTTTTATTTGTTTGAAATTCACTGATCAACTGAGTGAGTATTTGTAAAAAAGTACAAATGCGAACATGAGTAATATTGCTTAAAATGCAACTCACTAAGACCACATGGTTTGCAATTTAAAAATATATGCGTGTATGATATAAATAAATCATTTAATTAACGAACAAATCCAATTTAGGCAATAAAAAGGGGTACTTACCCAATCCTCTTTCGACGAGCGCTCGTTTGTGGGGTGGGTAAGGCCAGCAAACACTCGAAATTTCCTTTATTGTCCGGGTTATTTTATAATTGTATGTTGGGAATAGTTGTTTTACATTAAATTCTTGAAACTGTTCACTATTTTCTTCAATATTTGATCTATATAAAATTTTCCAGTATGCTAGGCAACTCCATCTTTTGCGATATCTTGAAAAATAGTTTATTCCATTCGCACATTCAAACGATTTATCATTCAAGACACATTCAACTCCTGAGCATATCAATTTTAACTTTTCAATATACGCATCCGGCATATTTCCTCCAAGAACAAGCACTGTTTTGTTGTTTCCATTTAGTGAAATTTGATAAAGCTTTGATATTCGCCTCCCTTCAGAAGTGTATTCGTATTCAGTTTCATCGTTTCCCTATCATTTTTCATTATAATGTGAATCCGGGACCCAATACGTTTGTTGAAAACAGTTAAAACAAGGATTGTTTTCCAGATCGGGAAATACAGAGAAATCTGCCGTAAACATTGCTTTTAAGGGATCCATACATCCGATTCACTCCAAATTTATTGCCTTTGGATGAACACATACAGTGACTCCCAAAAAGATCCGCACAAGTAAGAAATTTTCCTCTTTTCTCATTTCATAAGGCAATTAAAAACGGGAAAATTTTTTTAAACATTTTATTATGAATTACTTTTTATGGAATTGTTTGCAGCTACATATAAATGAGTTGCATATTTTGAATAATAATAAAAAAATTATTATTATAAATATGCAACTCATTTATATGTAGCTGCAAACAATTCCATAAAAAGTAATTTAAAAAAAGCTATCGGAGCCATCCGAAAGAGTGATCGATATCTGCGCGACGTTAGATAAGCTTCAAATGTAGAGCAAATTTGTCGTATAGATTTACATTAAGTTGATGTGAAAAGGGTGAAATGATCCAATTAAAAAAGCTTAGCTAATACATTTTATTATGAGCAGAACATAAGTCTTACAGATCACATAAATAAAATAGTCTCTCACTTTAAACATACAAAAAAAAGGAAACCCCATGAAAAAACAGAAAATATCATCCCTCAAAAAGATCCGCACAAGAGCTAAATTGTAAAAATAAACAAAAATTTTAGTAAGCCAGCATTTTGTTGCATGTCCGTCTTGTTCAATGACATATTTTAATCTATTTGGCATACTGGAGATGATTTTCCGCAGATATTCCACATCCATTTTCACCCATTCTTCACGAAGCCTTTTCTCGAGCTCCGTTTTTGAACAAATTGGCGTGCTATGAACTCTACGGTCCAATGCATCCCAGAGATTTTCAATGGGATTACAATCCGGTGACTGAAGAAGAGGATGAACCACTTTTGGACAATGCGTGCCTTATGTTTGGGATCATTGTCTTCGTAATATTTGAATGAATCCAAAATGCCCATTTTAGCAGCGCTTTTTCGCAAATTTTCCTTCAAAATGTCTAAATATCGATGGGAATCCATGATACCATCTGTAAATACTAATTCGCCAACACCACGAGTAGATACGCATCCCCAAACCATCAAACTACCACCTCCGTGATTCACTGTAGGCCTCTGGTTAATTGGACTCAATTCTTCATTGGGCTTGCGCCACACCATAACACGTCCATCCGAGCCAAAAACATTGAATTTGCTTTCATCGGCAAAAATCACATCCTCCCAATAATTGACTTCCTTTAATATAAATTCTTTAGCGAAATTTAAACGCTTTTTTCTATTCACTTCGCTGATGAGTAGTTTCTTCCGTGCAACACGTCCATTGTATTGAGCATTTCTCAAAACTCGTTGAACTGTTTCACATCCTACTTTTTTCTTAAATTCTGCGAACACTTCACTCACAATTTTTGGAGCACTCAGTTTTGGATTTTTTTTTATCTTCCGGACGATATAGCGTTCTTCAAGCGTCGTTAGAACCTTTGGGCGACCAGGACTATGCTTCAAGTCTATTCTGCCTTCCTCTTTATACCTCCGAAGAATGTCGTAAACAGTTCTACGTTTCATGTTGAGGCTCGAACATATTTCTGCCACATTTTTACCATCCATATGGTTAGAAACCACCGACTGGATCTTCTCTGGAGACATGTATTTGCCCATTTTAATTTAGAAAGCACAACATTTTTTTAAGCTACTCATATTTTTGTGCTTCTTTTTTAATCCTTCGTTTAACTTCTCATTTTGCGGTACATTTTCTATTTTTTGAGTAAAATTATCGAGCTGATGTTTTGTTCAATCAATAATATTTCCTTTTTCTTTTTGTGTCATGGATTGAAGCATAAATTGAAAAAGAAGGAACATTTCTTACTTGTGCGGATCTTTTTGGGAGTCACGATGTGGCGGCGTTTGTTGTACTATGGTATGCGCAAGCGCACCGATCGCTGTTGTAGCACCTTACTTTGGGGATTTCCACAAGTTATATCGGCTACAGGTGCTAGCAAGCTCACCAATAGGCGAAAGAATGAAATAGCGGCAAACCGTCAGATCGACATATTCCACCAACCATTCTCCCGGTTATTTATTACGGATTATATGTGGTCAGTCTGGATGATAGGTGCAAAAATATTTTGCGGCAGGAAAAACAGGCTCACTATCAATGGTTTTCTGAGGTTTTCCATGGCGAAACCCAGGATTGAAAATTCGCACAAAAGGCAAAATTAAATTGCACAATTCGAATCATATCACTTCGCGTTCGCACAAAACTGGATTCGATTTGGGGGAAAATGTGACTCAAATTGGATTGCAAATAATTTTCTGTACCACCAAAAATATGATTTCACAGATGCACTTTGCTATAGTAAGCCTTTCAAATTGTGCACTAAATCGAATTGTCATCGGAAAATTTCTTTTTTCCTCAGCTTTTTGATCGTTCTTAGTTCGGCTTTAAGGTTGATGAATGATGGTTAGGGAAAAAATTTTCACACCGAGCCCAATGGGACATGACTGAAAAACACTAGAACACACTTTTATCCCGTGTTGTTTTTTTAATTATCATGAAATTGATTCGATGTCTCGTTTCGGATTTGTATCCATCAAAACAGTTCGACGCGGCATTTGTCCGTCGACTTTCAGAAAAAAAAACACAAGATTTATGAGGACAAGCACAGCCGCCCCTTCGTTGTTTTTCTCGACGAGACTCTCGCATGCTGGCAATAGAGGTTTTCTCGTCGAGCCTACTGTGAGACGGCAACGGTGTTTTTTTTTTCTACGAGATAAAACTGCATTCTTTGCTAAATTAAGTTGCAAAGGGGTAGCCGTTATCATTTTTAGGGTTTTGTACTAAAATACAAAACCCTATTGCAATCACGACCTGTGTCCGTCTGTCCGTCCGTCCGTCCGTCCGTCCGTCCGTCCGTCCGTCTGTATGTCACAGCACTTTTTCTCCGAAACCATAAGGGCTACAGCCATGAAACTTTGTGGAAAGGTCAGAAGTGGTGACCTCTTGAAAGTTCAAGTATGGAAAAAATTTTCAAAGGCGTTTAAGGGGGTCCCCCCATATAAGGGGGTGACCCCTCAAAAAAAAAATTTCACCATTGGTAGTCGAGTAGGGTGTCATTGGAAAGGTCTCAATGAGATCTTTTCAAAACAAGTCTTAAAATTGTCTTATAAGTACCGAGGGGGGCAGGGGAAGGGGAAAAGCACGAACTTTTCGCGTACCCCCCCCTCGCGATTGGACACCTTCCATCCGAAAAATCTGAAAAAAATCATGAATGTAGGCCTTAATGAGTACAACAACAACAAATACATGAGAAGTCGAAATTCACTCAACTTTGTTAGTAATAGTATGATTTATCGATTTTGTGTTTTCTTGAATAAAATCTAAACAGTACCCTTAAACTCAATAAAATTTAGCAAAGAGATGACTATTTATACGATTGATCTTTTCGGAAAGTTTCATAAAGATCGAATAGTATTTACCGAAGTTATAGCGATTTGAATTTTCGTGTATTACTATGGAGCAATATGCCCTGTATTACTATGGAAACATATTGCTATGGAGCCATATGCGCTTTTTACCGACTTAGACACTACAGCTTTGCTAGAATTTGCATGAAAATTTCAGGAGTGATAGGTTTCATGAAGATGAGTACATACAATTGAAACAAGTCGAAGAGGCAGGAGAGAGCCCCTAGCAAAAGGGCTTTGTAACCATTCTAGGATTCGAAAAAATAGGCCATGAATCGATGATTACAGTACAGAGGAGTGGCCCCTGAAAAAAAATTTCATGAAAGGTAGCCGATATGAGTATCAAATGAAAGTTTTCTATGAGAGCTTTTCAAAACAGTTCTTAAACTGACAGTTTTTGCTTCAGTGGGAGCACAGGGGGGGGGGGGGGAAATACATGAAAAATGTGTTTCCTCCCTCGCGAATGGACACCAGTGATCTAAAAAATCTGAAAAAAATATCAAAGGAGATATTTATGGGTATAACTATAACAAATACCTCAGAAGTCAAAATTCGTTCAACTTTGTTAATAATAGTATGATCCTCGAATTTCACATTTTCTCCAATTAAATCGTCTTTGACATGTTTCTTGATTTTATTCGTTGCTGGTTACTGCATTTTGTAAGTTGAGTACAAAACCCTTCTGACATGAGCATAGGTCTGTCTACCCAACTTGTTTGTTTTGTTATTTAATTTGTGGATGTTGTTTTTAATTGTTTTGTTGAGAAGTAATTCTTCTGGTAATGATAGTGATGGTAGTGGTGGGTTATACTAAAGGGAATCGTGTTTTCTTCGCAAATGTCTTCGAGCAGTTTGCCTCGGCAACTGCTCGATTATTATATAACCGCTATACATTTTATGAAAATATACAGCAAGTTTTAAAAACGAATGTCAACATAACACTCCAAATTTACTAAGCAATATTCAATCAGATAAATTAGTTAAAAGATAATATAAAAAGTTATCAAATAAAAGTTACTAAATATTACTAAAACTACTTATAACTAAAGAATATAAAGAGAATATTCAATCATTTTAGTATTGTAGCTTCCTGTGATCGGAGAGGTTCAGAAGAAGAACAGCAGGTACAGGGGCCTTATACACGCATTACTCGATCTTTTCGCAGAATTCGTTCAGTTTTTGTATTTCAGCCCACAATGTGATGGTAGGCGGACACGGGAAATCATTTGAAACGTTTGAGTCCCCTGTGTCCTGATATATGCTAAATCAATCCCAAATACTCTGCTCTCCTGTAAACTGCTCGTGCTCGGCAAACAATTTGTATGAGGAGTTACCATTAACGAAATAATCACGAAAGTTCCTCGTGGATAAATGTCAATGTAACGCATAAGCTCTCACGGTTCAAACAATTTGTTTTTCAGTTTACGCGAAATTAATGATATCAAAACTAACGAAATTACTCGCCTTAATAGTGATTCCCTGGAAAGTTTTTTTTTCATATCCATAGTTACATTGCTGCATTATGCAGAAAGTTATCTCTTCTTCTTACATAGCATTTAAGAAAAAAACTAAGAGATTTACTACCAATTTAACCTAGAATTCTCGTCACTTTATTATATTTTGATTTAATGTTGCTGTATTTATTCTTTGCGTTCCATTTTGTTATTGGATTGTATCAGTCTGTTAGATCGAATAAATAAATATTTTCATTATCAGCGATGGATTTCAAAAAATGAAATAAATGTTATAACGACGTTACCAGAAACTCATATTTCTATTTGGAATGAAACATTTTTATTAATCTGCTTTCTAACCCCATTGATAGAAACGAGATAAGGCTCGTTTATTCCTATCTAGTCGAATACAAGTTCAGAAACTCCTCCACAATACTTATTAAATGAGGCTTGCACACTAGATAACATGAATTAAGGAACAACCAGAATGCAAGTACTGCTGTTAGATCCCAACTACAAAGGAACTGGGTCACCCAAATCATGTCCATTTCATAATTTATTTTTTTTTTTTGCGAAAGAGAATATAAAGAAAGTCAAGTTTTTAGAAAATTTTTCTAGATGCTAGAAAACTTTTGCTTCGCCTTTTCCGACTGGGGGTCCCGGCAAGCTCATCCGGACACGGGCGTGAACGCCCCTCGTTTTCTCTAATGAGCCTCAAATGAGCACCCAACCAGATTCACAAAAGAGAAATCTTAGTGTTCCTTGCTAAACTGCGCAAAACGAAAAACTTGGAGGCCCCCAGAAAACCGCTACCTCAGCAACGTTGCCTTAATATTGATCATACCACCCTTATTCTCGCAAACTGCTACTTGTTAATTAATTGTGTAACTTTCTGCATTCACAACATAACAGAGTTCTCGTTTCTGTAATCCAAGTCACTCACAAAATTCTCCTTTTTTCCTCAATATCAAGATTGTTTCGACCTCGGTCACATAACTTCCTCCCGCCACTGTTGTCGCTAAATAGCGACCCCGTACATCAGAGTTTGGTACCTTTTCACTTTTCGTTTTACGGTTTTATGTAAGAGCCTCGGTCCAAGGAAAATAACTTTTTCTTCGCACAAGCGTTCTTACATTGGTTCTCAACTAAGGCACCTGTTCCCAGGCTAGTGTCATTGGCACTCACCGTTCCCATGCTGTGTGATGATAGCATTCTTGATTATTTCCAGATACCATTGAAATCCACAACTTTCGGTTGCAATTATGTTTGTATAAAGCATGGGCCAAATACAAGTTTCTTTTTAAAAATGCAGCAAAATGAACAAAATCAAATTTTTTTCTTATATTTTGGCTCTATTCGCAAGACAAAACCTTCCCGTTAGTTGTGGAATAAAATTCCATTCATATGGCTGCCACGGCTGGCGTGACAGTAGGCCATTGTCTCACTCCAATTTTCCAAGACATTATTGATGGTTTCGGGCCCTATCTGAGCAATTGTTTTTTGAATATTCAATTTTGGTGCTTAAATCAGTTGTGGATTTTCCACATAACATCGATTTTTCACAGCGCCCATAAAAAAAGTCCAACGGTGTCAAATTGCAGCTCCAAGGCGGCCAATTGGCATCGCCAAGGTGGCTGATTACACGATTTCCGAACTCTGTGTCGAAAGATCGAATGTTTGATGAGCTGCATGGCATGGTGTGTCATCTTGTTGAAATCAAAGGTCAGTTAAGTCCAAATTCTCAATCTCCGGCTACAAAAATCGATTATCATGCCTCTGTAGCGCTCCCCGCATTTCCAGCCTCATTTTCAAAGAAAAACGGTGCAATGATACAACCACTCCAGAATCTACACCACACTGTAACTCGCTGAGGATGCATTGGCTTCTCTACAATTACGTGTAGGTTTCCCGAGCCCTAAATGTGGCAGTTTTCTTTTGTCACATAGCCACTGAGATGAAAATGTGCCTCATCAGAAAATATAATTTTTTGAGAAAAATCGGCATCCAGTTGGAGCTGTTCTAATAACCAAGCTGCGAAGCGATAACGAAGAAGATGGTCATTCGGCTTCAACTCTTGCGTCATTTCGATCTTATAAGCAAATAATCCGAGGAAGTTGTGCAAAATTCTTCTCAAGCTCGTGCGACTAATATTAAGTTGCTGCGATCGATGGCGATTTCATGTTCTCGGATTGAGTCGCACACTCTCGGCTATAGTAGCCACATTCTCCGGAGTGCGCGTCGTTCGAGTACGGAGACCGTGAGTATTGTCCACTAACATGTCTGTCTCAAGAACGTTCTTCACAAATTCACGCACAGTAGGCGCAGTGGGTGGCTCATTATAGCCAAAACTACTTTTCAAAAAACGCGCTATTTGAGCAATAATGCACTCACTTTGGAAATAAGATTTCAATATTTCTCATTGGTATTCAAGGGCAAATCAATTCATTTTGCTCCGCGAAAGGTTAATACTAACTCACTAATATAATTTTGAGCGGGAAGCAGCTGTACGCGTCAAAATAACATGTGATTTAAAAAGAAAGTACTATATGACCCACCCGGTATACAAGCTGGGAAGTAAATATTTGTGGGTGCCGGAAATTTTTGGATCAAAAGTTTGTCTGGGTTGTCACTTGTCAGTGAATTTCACTAGTCCCTTTAGGTTGTGAAACTGTCCTTTATGGGAGTCGGCAACGGCAAATAGTCACATGATTTTTATCGTTTGTGATTATGTCGGTGTTGATGATGACGTATCATTTGAAAATTTGACCCCACTCACGATTATCTGATCATCATCCTGATCAATTCCATTATCGCCTCCTCCATTCTCATATTTTTTCATGTTGCTCATAATATTTCAACAGGAATAGTGTATAGTATACGGTCCCAGGTCGTAGACGATCCCAAGCCCGTTTGAGAAAGGAGGAGCGAATCCGTTGTTTCCCCAACCCATAGCTTCCATGATTCCTCACCCCAAACCCCCCCAATTAAATGGTAGTAAATGTTTCGGGGTGGCACATTGGGTTTACTGGTTTCTCAATAATGTGACATTAAATCCCGAGAAATGCTAATAACTGTAAATACATTTACAGCTCTGCTACTAAATCCTATTTGCACCTCCTTTGTGAGGGCGTACCTGAAAATAGAATAGACGTAATAACCATGCCGCCGGAATGGAGGCTGGGCAAACTTTAAATGTTTCGAAACCTACAGATAGGCCTTGGAATGGATTGGATAAGAATAATAAAGCGCCAGGCATTGATGAGATTCCAGTGGAGCTCATCAAATATGGTGGTAGTAGTATTCATCAAGCTATTCACAAAGTTATCCGGCACAGTTGGCAACAAAAACGTATCAATTATATTCCCTATCCACAAAAAAGGTAATAAGTTACAGTGCGAAAATGCCAGAAGCATATCACTACTTTGTACGGCGTACAAAATTCAATGTTTCCAAGCATTTTAGAAAATAAAATCGGATCATACGCCAAAAGTATCATAGGGGAGTATCGAGGTGGTTTTAAGGCAGGTATATCAACGATAGACCAATTGTTCACAGTCAAGCAGGTACTTGAAAAGTGCTGGGAGTTCAACATAGACGAACATCAATTTTTTGTTGACTTCAAGCAAACATGCTACAGTATTTACCGTAACGTACTATACCAAATAATGCTTTACTTTGGCATCCTAGCCAAACTGGTCCGTCTTACCAAAATGTCAATCACGTCGATGACCGCCCAAGTCCGCATCAATAACCAACTCAACGATGCCTTTGATACAAATATCGGGCTAAAGCAGGGAGATGGGCTGGCCCCATTGCTATTCAATTTGGCTCTGGAGTACGTCGTAAGGAAGCTACTTGTCGATACGCGACGTATTAATGTACCTCGCGTATCGGCAGGTAGGCAAGTAGTAGCCTATGCGGACGACATCAACAGTTTGTCACGGTCATTAACAACTGCTAAAGAACTTTTCCTGAAACTCGACAGCGAAGCAAAACTAATAGGGCTACAAATCAATGCAAATAAAACAAAGCTCATGACGCAGTTAAGGAAAAATACCTCGGATACACAAAATATCACACTTGACGAATGCAGTATCGAAAATATGGGCAAGTTTGTGTATTTGGGCGCCAAAATAAAGAAAACGGGTAATGAAAGAGACGAAATACGCCAAAGAATACAGCTCACAAACAAAATATTTTTTTCAGTATTGACGATCTTGAAAACCAGTTGCATACATAGGAAAAGAAAGCCCCAAGTATACAAATCTGTGATAAGACCTGTGTTATGCTATGGGTGTGAAACATGGACCCTAACCTAAGCATCGGCAAATATATTGAATGCCTTTGAGCGATGGGTCCTGAGGCGAATAATTGGAGCGAAGCTAGACGAGAACTAATGGTGAATTCGAAACAACCATGAGCTGTATGAAATTTTTGACGAGCCAGAGGTCTCAACGATTTTAAGAATAATTGGAGCGAAGCTAGACGAGAACTAATGGTGAATTCGAAACAACCATGAGCTGTATGAAATTTTTGACGAGCCAGAGGTCTCAACGATTTTAAGACTGTGGAAGTTGCAATGGGCTGGCCACATGAATTGTATGTACGAACAACGGATACCCAAAAAGGCATTCGTTTTGGAGAACTGAAGGCCGGAGACCGGTGGGGAAGCCAAGGAAATGCTGGTTTGACTCGGTATACGAAAATAGTTCATCGCTGCTCGGATTTTGAAATTGAAGGACGTGGTCAATGGACCGAGACAGTTGGAGGCGCTATTTGCAGGAAGCGAAGGCTTGAAATCGGCTGTAGGGCTAAGAAGAAGAAGAAGAAGAAATCCCGGATTTGTTTCTTCTCCAGTATAACGATTCAGCGTCGCTTCGGGAAAAAGATTAAGTGCATGTTTGAACTTCTGTACGAGTATGTCAAACGTACGGGAATCCTTGCATCCAGAATTGAATGGAAACGTCCGGTCTTGACACAAAGTAACATGCCCAGGCATACATGAAACTATGTAGATGAGTATCATTTTTGACGTCATTAATAGTTTAGTGCTTCGTACTGAGGTTGAAGTTTGATGGAAGTGTGCTCAACTCCACTTTGTTTCGCACTTCTTGAAATTCCATTCGTTTTACTTGACGCTGGTTGCCATTGACTTGGTTGATCGTAATTATTGTTACTGCAAGACGATTGATGATATGATCAGCAATGATGGCTTCTTTAGTAGCTGCAAAACTTGTTGTTTGCTGCTGAGAACGACACTGCGACAAGTAAAGAGTATCGTTAGGAATGACAATGTGTTGAATTAATAAGCGGCCTTAATTTTCCAATTTCTGAAATCCTAGCCCTAGGAAGCTAGATTTATTCAACACTAGCAATTTAAACTAATTTCACGCTATGTGAGTACTTAGGCGTCCGACTTTTGAACGAACTTGTGCGTTCATCGAAAAATAATAATTGTGATCAATAGAATGATGCGATCCTTCGTATATAGATGAATTTTATACCCTCACAAAAACAAAAAAAAAAAATTAATAATGATAGTAACAATATTAGGATTTACGGAATTCCTGCATTTTTAGTGATTTGATTGACGAAGTTTGATTTCTTTGTCTGATAAGAAATAAGCACACGATCTGTCAATGTTCATGTTCAATTGTCTCAGAGTGCGACACAACACTTGGGTTGCTGTTGTAATGAAGTAAGTACCAAGGAAGTCACCAGTGTTTTTGATTCCCGATCATTGAAGTATGTATGAATTATTGCTTTCCATGTAATTTGTTATTTTGTTAGTTATCCAATGATAAACCCAAAACGGAATGGTAGCTATAACTTACGAGTTTATGTGAACACGTTGGAATATTTTAGGAACAAATCATAGGTAATAACTTCTCCAAAGAGTTGACATAAAAAACATTCTCTGTGGTGATGGTGAAGAGTTTCCTCATATATGGAAGCGTCTTTTTTTGCAAAAGGTAGCTAATATGGATCTCAAATGAAAGAGGTGGATAAGAACTTCCAAAATCTACTATTTAAAGTAAAGTGATGAAAGTGAGGGATGGGCTTGAGTCGATATTTGTGTAAAATTTATGCATTGCCTCTCGTAATGCCATACCCTTGACCCCAAAAGAAATAATGGAAGCAGGCTTCCATGAGTACAAGACCAGCAAATAACATAAAAGTCAAAATTTGATCAACTTTGTTAATTATAGTTCAGTTTTGTGAATTTAATATATTCGTCCATTAAATTTAAAAAGAATCCTTAAATTCACAAAAACCACATACTTAGTAAGCCCAGTAACAGGCGATAGTATTCTTTCTTTCGTAGTAATCGAGTCTTAAGCGACAAAGTTACAGCCGATTGATATTTTTACAATTATAATATTAAAAAAATTCATCACTGGGAGGCATACGTTTCTAGATTATCCCGACATTACACTTTTACAATCGAAATGGCTGATCACGTTTATCTTTTATCAGGATCTTTCAAGGAATGACGTTCGGACACTGTAAAAAAATGGCGCCTAGTTTAGATAGATGGTAAGCACCTTTTTCTCCTAACTCTATTGATGGATGAGTCAAGTTATTGGAATTCAGAAGTATTGTTTTATTGTGTTTGCTAATTTGTTACAAAACCCTTTTGGTAGGAACACTCTCTAACTAATTTAACTTTTGTTTTATAGTTAGACTGGTAAGGCCAATTTCAAATAGAATCCATCATATATTTAAAATAAACAAGTTGGGTAAACAGACCTACGCTCATGTCAGAAGGGTTTTGTATTCAATTTAAAAAATGCAGTCACCAGATCGAATCAAATCAAGAAACATGTCAAAGACGATTTTATTGGAGAAAATATGAAATACGAAGATCGTACTATTATTAACAAAGTTGAACGAATTTCGACTTCTGAGGTTTTTGGTATTGTTATACTCATAAATATCTCCCTTGATAATTATTTCAGATGTCCATCCGCGACATATTGTTCCATAGTAATACAGGAAAATTCAAACCGCTATAACTTCGCTAAATATAATTCAATCTTTATGAAACTTTCAGGATAGATCAATCTTATAAATAGTCATCTGTGTACTGAATTTCATTGAATTTAAGGGTACCGTTAAGATTTTATTCAAGAAAACATAAAATCAATAAATCATACTATTACTAACAAAGTTGAGTGAACTGCGACTTCTAACGTATTTGTTGTTGTTGTACTCACCAAGGCCTCTATTCCTGGTTTTTTTCAAATTTTTCGGAACCCAGGTGTCCAATCGCGAGGCGGGAGACACAAATTTTTCGTGTATTTCCCCTCCCTGTGCGCCCCTCGAAGCAAATTTTGCCAAACTAAGACCTGTTTTGAAAAGTTCTCATCAAGGCCTTTCATTTGATACCCATATTGGCTACCTTCAATGAATTTTTTTTCGGGTGGTCACTCTCCTTTATGGGGAAACCCCCCTTAAATACCTTATAAAATTTTTTGTAGTTGAACTATGAAGAGATCACCACTTTACACCTACATACAAAATTTGATGTTTCTAGCTTAAGTAGTTTCCGAGAAAAACTGCTGTGACACACGGACGGACGGACAGACGAACAGACTGGTCGCGAAACTAATAGGGTTTTGTAAAATTATTTTACAAAACCCTAAAAACAATCGAAAAAGTGGTGTGCCATAAAATTTCAGTTTCTTGAGAAGGAGGGCATGTTAAGATTTCAATAGGGCTTTGTCAGTTGTTAAAAAACCCTAAAAACAAGCCATAATGGGCGTATGTGAGATTTTAAAGCAATTTTTCTGTCTCTACATGAAAATTTATTCCAATGAATGTTTACTTAATTTAGACCTGGAATTTTAGATGCTTTCTTTGCTTTAAATTCAAAAGAGGCAAAAGTAACTAATTTTAAAATAATTAGCAAATTACTATCTCTGATGATTGTTCTGTCATATGTGGTTTATCGTAATGAATTATCATTTATGTTGTTCACCATCTCCAGCACCTTCAGACCTAAGACTATCTTTTTATTGGACAATCTAGATTCCCACAAAAAGTTAAAAATATTCAATTTCTTTCAATGAAAATTTTCCCACAAGCAATCAGACGTGTCGTCAGCAAAATGCACAAATTGCAAGTCAAGTTCATGTTAACTATTATTTGTACTCGTGCACATCTCTTCTCGGTATGCGACGTCAAGATTGCCAGGTAGTCAAGACGAATATGTATTTTGCTGACGAAGTGGGATTTTTTTTGGTTTTTATGCTAGTAGGAAAGTGAAATGTATATAACTAATTCAAATTGAAATAAATTTGTTAGTCTGATAACAGAATTCTTTATACCAACAAGTTGAGATCAACATCGCAGACATCACAAGCGCCATTGTTGTTTACCATCCACGCAAAGGTATCACACGGTTACAAGGGCCGTGGTTATCCAAGTGAATTAAATTAAACCTTATATCATCGCAGTGTCACGGTTTATGTGCCGTTGATACCAAAATCAAGGTTCATTTGACTATCCCGGATTGACAAAAGAGCCATCCCCTACACACACGTTATAATTACAGTTGTCTACATAATTAGAGTGCTCGTTTCGTAAGCTGATGGTCCCTGGTTCACATCCCGTTGGTGATAATGAGATTTATTTCGAGCGATGCTTCGGACCGACTATAAGCCCATTCAGTTATGATACATACTACAAAATCAGAACATTTCACAGCTATGTGAATGGACACACGGTCAAAGCATGGTATTGACCATATCACCTCCTCGAGTGCCGAAACATTTTAGCAAGATAATTAGATCCTCTAACTGTCTCTATGTGAAGGCCCAAAAGGGGCTGTAGTGCTAAAGGAAAAATTATAATTGTAAGAAATTTTCTTTGAATAGGATGTAATTATCAAAGAACTTTCAATTACTGCAATCAATGACTGGCCTAAGTCCTTAAAAGTTTTCGTACCAAACGCAAAAAAAAATGCAATAATGTGCATGTGGCTGCCCCATTCAGATATTTCTGCAACGCTGCTAATAGGCTTCAGATTTCAAGACTCTCACGGAACAACTTATTAATGAGACATCACCGGCGAGCAAAAGGCTTGACTTCCTGGTTCAGAACGATATTACGATCATTCATCAAACATTTCATCTAGGATTCCGCAAATCGCTGAGCAATCTTCGCATCTTTATTCTGTTCAGTAGCTCTTAAAACAATCTTAACTTATGCGCCGATCTATCCTTGAGCGGTTAGTGTCTATTGTTTTTCTTTTGGTTGCTTAAAAGATCAAATCAATCAAATCGATTTTCGAAAGATATTGTTTTGGCAGATACTTTTTATAATTAAAGCATCACTTTGTCTAGTTTTTCTCGTTTCAATTGTCTCGATGTTTACTTTATTGCGAAACTTGAGACTGTAAATATACAGCAAAGTCCTTGCCAAATAAGCAAAAACTTGGTGTTGAGAGAAATTCTTCGAAAGATTATCTTGAAAAGTTTTATGGATAAAATTTTGTCTTTTCATAACCATTAAAGATGGCTCATAAACTATCTGGATGGGATTTCCAAAATTACATTGTTCTATCGAATGGACCGGATCTCACTTTATTTCAGCTCTTCGTGGCACCAGGCACCGACTACCAACAAAAAGACGCAAACGGTGGCCATTGGATGATGAAGTATTATCTCTATCTTAGCCGGCGTGCCACTAAACAAACTCAACCAGCAGCGTTGGAAAAAACAATCTTCTCTCAATCAAAGATGCTATCTAAGTTCTTTTATTAGCTACCACATCATCGCCGCTTTTTCGCCCATTGTTGCTTGTTCCATGCGTTTGGTAAATAATAATTAGTTGAATTCAAAAGATACAGCTATCAGATTGAAAACTGCCGAAATCATGTAATAACTTATCTATTGGCAGTTTTTTAAAGGATTTTTGGCGAAGAAGAAAATGTTTGAACAATTAGTTAAATAATGAGAAATGTTTTGTTTAAATAGCATCCAATGTAAGAGAGTGATTAATGACCTTTGTGAATTGAAAAAATAGTTAATCTACGAAAACAAGACCCGCATTTTTAATCTAGCATATTCGATTTTGTTTCAAAAATTTTCCATAATAGGTCCTAACAACGAGCGAAGTTGATCCAATATAAAAAGAATGTCCTGATAATGATCTAAGAGTACCTCAAATCTTCATTACAAATCTGTCTATCTTAATGGAAAATTTAACAATAGTATGCTTCAGATTGGCAGCAATTATTTGAATTATCTGTTTTTCGTTAGGCCAATTTTCGCTAATCTATAAATCGTATCAAGATTCATATTATGTGCTGAGCTCATTAATAGGGTCTCATCAATTCAAAATACCTTTAAATTACATGAAATATTGGTCATTTCAAGGAAACGAGCCCTGCGTTCCTTTGCAATATCCTTTGATGATTGCTTGATTAGTTAAACTTTACTACCAATTTTTTTTTTTCATTTTAACAGCACCGTGATTGGTAGTGGTAATATTTTCTGCTTTGATTTCGCCTTCGTTAGAGGTTCACAAGTCAGGGTTTACTTATGGGCCTGGCATATTTGGTGTAGGCTATTAGCAGCCTAGTCGTCTACTTCTACCTTCGTGTGCTCCTATCGGAAGGAGCTAGGCGTCAAATAATCTCTCCTGTCCAAAATTATGGCATAGCTCGTGCAGGATTGTACGGTGATCATCAAAGCTGCAGCTGGCTGGAATTTTCATACATTTTGCCTACCACTGGCTCCCCGATGCACAAAATGACTTTTTGTTCCATATTCTAAAAGTTCTAATCAAGACCTTTCATTTGATACCCCACTCGACTAGCTTTGATAAAAAGGTTTTAACGACTACTTCGTTATGAAGGGGGACCCCCTTAAAAAAATATAGAAATGTTTAATAAGACGTAAAATTTTGAGAGACCACTACTTCTGACCTTTCCACAAAGCTTGAGCTTTTAAGCTGCTGTAGTGTCTGAGGAAACTTATTGTGACGCACGGACAGACGGGCAGACAAACAGGATGCAAAACTAGTATGTCTTTGTAAAAATGATTTCCAAGCTCTAAAAGGGAGGAGTTTGGAAACGTAAGAAGAAACATTAAGCTGGTTATCATTTAAAGTAAGTAAAAAAAAATTCTTACTTAGCGTAAATATAAGAGACTCAAATGCCCAAGAACGTTTAAGGGGTAAGTATTTGAATAAGAAAAATGCCAAGCGTTTAATTGGAAAAAATGGTAAACATTTGAATGAAAAAAATGCTTCACTCTGGGTCGAATATTGACTATCCCAATATTTTTTTTCATATTATGAGGTTTGATTTATGATAGGCTTTTTTTGACAGATCACCTGTGTTAGTCACTGTGATGTAATTTTTATTTAGTATTGTTTGACAAATAATCATGAAAGACTTACCCTGTAACAACTTATCCAATTGTCCAGCGCTCTGTGAGAAATTCGTGCTTTTGGAGCAACTGATGGTTTGCATCGTCGATCTACCGAAATCAATATAGCCAATACGAGTCCCCTATTTATCTGGGTGTATTTGATGGAAGTAGCCCGCGTAGTGTAGTAGTTAAAGTGCTCGCTGCGTAAGTCAATGGTCCCAGATTTGAGTTCCGCTTGTAACAACGGGATTTGTTTCGAGTGATTCTCTGGACGGACTATAAGCCTGCTCAGTTAAGATACGTATTGGTTTAAAATCAGAACGTATTGCAGCTGGGTAGACGGATTAACGGCCAAATCATGGCACTGACCATATCATCCTCCCAAGTGCTAATACAGATGATCAACGTAATGAGATAATCAATTATCTCTTAGCGAAGACCCAAAAGTTGCTGTAGTGCTAAAGTATGTATAAAAGTATTTGATGGAAGTGGCATTACGGGTGAACTTCAGGGTTATTTAGGTTAACTTGCTCCGAAAACTACCATACGCAATCTTCTCGCGTTTTAACTGATGCAATGTTGAGCCTCTGACTCCTTCTTCTTAGCAAGACAACCTCTCTTGGGCCTTCGTTTCCTGCAAGCAGCGCCTCCAGCTGTATCGGTCTATTGACCGCGTCCTCCAATCCTTAAGCCCGAGCAAAGATGAACTGTCTTCGTCGAGCGAGGCAGACCAGCATTTCCTCGGTTTCCCCACTGGTCTCCGGCCGTCGGTTTTCCCAACGAATACTTTTTTGGGTATCCGTTGTTCGTCCATACGATTGATGTGGCCAGCCCATCGCAGCTTTCGCAGTTTTATAATCCTTGAGGCCTCTTGTTCGTCAAAAATTTCATGCAGCTCATGGTTGTATCGAATTCGCCATTGGTCCCCGTCTAGCTTCGCACCGGTTATTCGCCTCAGGAAGCGTCGCTCAAAGGCGTTGAATATATTTGCGGATACTTGGGTTAGGGTCCATGTTTCACACCCATAGCATAACACAGGTCTTATCACAGATTTGTATACTTGGAGCTTTGTTTTCCTGCGTATGCAGCTGGTCTTCAAAATCGGCAAAATTGAATGAAATATATTATTTGGGAGCTGTATTCTTCGGCGTATATCATCTCTTTCATTGTCCGTTTTCGTTCTTTTGGCGCTTAAATACACAAATTCGCCAACATTTTCCATACTCCATTGACCAAGTGTGATATTTTGTATATTTGGAGTATTTTTCCTTGACTGCGTCATGAGCTTTGTTTTATTTTCATTGATTTGTAGCTCTACTAGTTTTGTTTCGCTGTCGGATCTTAGGAAAAGTTCTTTGGCAGTTGCTAATGACCGTGACAAAATGTTGATGTCGTCCACATAGGCTACCACTTGGCTCGACTTGTATAGTAATGTACCTTGCGTATCGACAAACAGCTTTTTTATGACGTACTCCAGATCCAAATTGAATAGCACTGGGGCCAGCCCATGTCCCTGCTTTAGTCCGATATTTGTGTCAAAGGCATCGGTGAATTGGTTATTGATGCGAACTTGAGAGGTCGTCGACGTCATTGTCATTTTGGTAAGATGGACTTATTTGGCTGGGATGGCAAAGCAAAGCATTATTTGGTACAGTACGCACCGATCAGTACCACCGTACGATTGCTTAAAGTCAACGAAAATTTGGTGTACGTCTATGTAGAACTCCCAGCACTTTTCAAGTACCTGCTTGACTGAGAACAATTGGTGTATCGTCGATCTACCTGCCCTAAAACCACCTTGATACTCCCCAAGAATACTGTTGGCGAATGATCTGATTGTATTTTCTAAGATATTAGAAAATATATTGTACGCTGTACAAAGTAGTTATATGCTTCTATAATTTTCACACTGTAGTTTGTCAACTTTTTTGTGGATAGGAAATATAATTGATTGGCTCCACTCATTTGGGATATGTTCTTGTTGCCAAATGTGCTGGAGGGCTTTGTGAACAGCTTTACGAACATTACTGCCACCATATTTGATGAGCTCCGCTGGAATCTCATCAATGGGCTTTTGGGCTTTGATGATGGAACAAATTTCATTCAGAGTTGGTGTGGCCAATGGAAGCTGTCCGCAAACATCTATAGGCTCCAATGTTCTGGAGCTATGTGGAGGATGAAAGAGGTTTTTGAAATATGATGCCCATCTTTCCTCAATCTTGGTTTCATCAGCGGTGATATTCCCTATGTCATCATGACAGAGCGTGGCTTTGGGTTGATAACCACGTTTCAGGCTTTTCACTACTTTGTATGCTTGTTTTCTGTTGTTTTTCGCTAAACTTCCATCAATACTTCTCAATTTGTCGTCACAGTATTTTCTTTTCCTAATCCTAATTATTTTATTCGCTACTCTTCTGAGATTTCCATAGTGTTCTCTCTTCGTCCTGGTTTTCCTACCTACGTATTCTTTGTACACCTGATTCTTTTTGTTTAACGCATTTTGGCACTTATCATCGAATCAATCATGCCTCTTGCGCCAGGCTTGGAGTTCATCTGCTCTGCCACGGTCCTAATAGCTTAATTCACTTCCAGCTAGAGCTCGTTGCTCGTCTTTAACGCTGCGTCTAATAAGATAGGACCCAGCTGGTTGTCGAGAGTCTCTCTGAATTTTTTGGCCACAGACGCCGTTTGGAGCCTTTTGATATCAAATTTTTGTAGCGGGCTGGTCTTCGCTGAATATGCCTTTGACATACGATCTCGATAGACTAGTTTAATGAAGTAATGATCTGAGTTAGAATTGGCTCTTCGGTATGTAGGGACGTCAACTATGCTCGAGGCCCAACGTTGTTGGATCAGATTATGGTCGATCTGGTTTTGTGTGTTGTCATCTGGTGATACTCACGTCATGTCATGTATGCGTCGATATGTGAAGCAAGCCGAACGTAGGACTAGATTTATTCTACATGCAAAGTCAATCAGGCGTTTGCCGTTATCATTCAATTCATCGTGGAGGCTGTATCCTCCAGTCATTCCCGCTAAGATAGCTCATAGCCAGCTTTGGCGTTGAAATCAGCCAGAATTATTTTCGTGTTTTTAGCAAATGAGTCGACTAGTCTTTCCCGGCAATTGTCGAATATTTATTGGTTTCATCGTCCTTTTTTCTATCGGAGCGTGTGCATTGGTCTGGCAAATTTTGAAAAATTTCGCTTTCACACGGATCGCTCACAATCGTTCATTGATTGCCTCCAAATCAATAATGTGTGATTTGATCTCTCTATCCACAGTAAAGGTCACTGCAAATTCTCCCTTTCCAAGAAGCTTCCCACTTTTGAATATTGTGTGTGATCTCAATTACTTCCAGTCCGTTTCCAGGAATGCTAGTATGTTTAATTTGTATTGACTGGCCTGTTACAAAAGGTCTTTAGCAGCGCTAGGGTAGTTCAGTCTAATGTCATATTGCTTTTTTCGGTGGCGAGATCATTGCCGTAGATTCAATTCATTCCGGGCTCTGTTGCAGGTTTCGAAACAGTGTTGGGTTTTTGAGGGATAAGGAGTCGGCTCGTCACCTAACTTCCGTTCCGGTGGCATGGTTATTACTTTAAATTCCGTTATCGGGTACGGGAAACTCGTCTTCACCCTTCTACATCCCCACAAAAAAAATGTGAAGCAGGATTTTCTAGCAGAGCTGCAGGTGCATTTGCAGTTATTGACATCTCTCGGTATTTAATCTGCTTTCATTGGGGAATCAGCGAAACCAATGTTCGATCATGAGACCATTTAATAGTATTTGGTCGGGGGATTTAGGATGAGGAATCATAGAAACTCGGGGTAGGCGAAACAAGAAGATACGCGCCCCTTTCTCGACCCATCTTGGGACCGTTTGATGGACTTATTGTCTCGCTTAAAAATAGAAAAATAGTCAAAATTAGCAATCCCTATCATTTAGGAGGAGTGTAAATTTGAAAACAAGCCACGAAAACTCATCTCGAAAATCAACCAAGGAAAGTGTATAATATCGATGCAAAACATTAGTATTTTGCCTCCAATTACCCACCTGACCCTGTATCAACTTTTTTCTGTTTTTTGCTATTTTTAATGCTACTCCCAGCAATCAGCGTTCATTCCCAATCGTACACACGCCGCCTTCATTCCCTTTCATTGCTACCCAGAAAATATTATGGAGCTTATTTCAGAACTCGATGACTCTGTTAGTTCAGGTCCCGATGGTATTCCGAATCGTTTCGTGAAATCATTAGCTACTTCTGTTTGTATCCCCCTTTCCTTTCTCTTCGGTTCTAGCTTATCTTCAGGCTCTTTTCCTTCGTGTTGGAAAAGATCTTATGTTACTCTTATTTTTAAAGAAGGTAGCACCTTATACGTTGCCAATGACCGGCCTATCTCCTTATTACACTGTTTCTCCAAACTAACGGAGAAAATCGTGTACATGCACCTTTTTTCACTTACTCATGATTTGTTCGTTCCTGAACAATATGGTTTTATCAAAGGGTGATCAATTTTAACGAATTTGTTAGAACTCATGACCATTGCTTCAAAAGACATAGAGGATCGTTTACAAGTCAAAACCTTGTATTTGGATTTCCTTAAAGCCTTCAACTCAGTAAATCACAATATTTTGTTAAGCAAACCTAAATTTACTAACGTTACTGATTATTTGCTCCACTGGTTATCCTCTTACTTATCCAATCATGTCAGTCAGGTATCTTTTCAAGGCTATTTTTCTACCCCCTGTAGGAATCGTGCAGCCATACAAGCAAACTGCTCGAAAACCTTCCTATCTCCTACCCGAAATTGTAGCGGCAGCAGCAGCCACAGCAACAAGTAATCAACTCATCAGTCTCAAATGTCCCGACAACACCACAAGAACAAACAACGACGGCAATCACGAGCGAAACTGGCTAGTCATTAAAACACAGGAGAGTAGAAAAAAAATAGTAATTGATTTAATCATCACGCCCCAGCTATACTTTTTTTTCAATCATTTCTCATGACTAATAACCCAGCAGTAAACTCTTAATTGTAAAGAGTTTCGTTCAAAAATAGATAGAAAAAATAATACTATATTTTAAGAATTTACCCAAAACATACCTAATCCACAAATCACCCAGTCTACAACGCAATCACACATAAGCCAAGCAGCAAACCGTATTCAAACCAGCCCGAACATAGAACAGCCACAAATCAGTCATCAAGTAGCGCAGCAAACATTTGAGCATAAAAACTTGCAGCAAGTGCACCTGAAAGCGACACAAGAATTTTTGCCACGAAAGATAACACCAAACGAATGTTCAACAGTTGCAGCAACATCAATTGCAGCAGCAACATCAAATGCAGCAGCAACATCTAATGCAGCAGCAACATTAAATGCAACAGGAATGACCTGTTCCAAATAAGGGGAGTCTGCTTGAGATCGTGAGGCCGCGTGCACGACGACAAGAGCGAAGTGGACAGAGACGTCGCATCTGTTTAATTATTTCAAATTTTTCAATTAATTCGCCAATGAAAATAAAACGCAGAATATGAAAATTGGTAGCGGTGTCGCGTAAGAGAATGTTCGAGTTTTGTACGCGAAATTGTGAAGTGATCGTCAAGTGAAAATGACCCGATGAAAATTTGTGCCAATCCTGCTCGAATTGGAAGCACCGCTAATTATATGCGGTGATATACATGGACAGTATACAGATTTGTTGCGAGTATTCGAATACGGTGGATTCCCACTAGCAGCCAATTATTTAATTTTGGGTGATTATGTCGATAGTGGAAAACAACCGCTCGAAACAAGTTGGTTGTTGCTTGCTTACAAAATCAAATACCCGGAAAATTTCTTTTTACTACGTGGTAACCACGAATGCGCCAGTATTCATAGAATTGATGGATTATATGATGAATGCAAGCGACGGTATAATGTAAAATTATGGAAACCATTCACAGATTGTTTCGATTGTTTACCGGTAGCAGCGATTATTGAGAAAATATTTTGTTGTCATGGTGGTTTAAGTCCTGATTTACTAGCTATGGAACAAAAAAGTCGATTAATGCGGCCTAATGGTGTTCCCGACACTAGCTTATTATGTGGTCTATTACGGAGTGATCCTGATAAAGGTGTACAAGGTTGGGGAGAAAATTATCGAAGTGTTAGCTTTACATTTGGCGCAGAGGTTGTATCGAAATTTCTAAATCGATAAGATTTGGATTTATATGTCGTGCGCATCAGGTCATGGAAGATGGACATGACTTCTTTGCGAAAAGACAACTTGTTACGTTGTTCTCTGCACCAAATTATTGCGAATTTGAATCCATCAGTGACGAAAGCCAAATACTTATAAAGCGGCTTAAATTCGGGCCGACCGTCAACGCCTCAACGTAATATGCCGCTGATAGCAGTCAATAAAAAGAAATAATACCACATTCAACAACTTTCATTTCCATAAACGTTTTTATTTAACTATAATTTTAAAACAAAAAGTGTGCGAAGTCAAAACAAAGCCAAAATAAAAAAGTGAACATACTAACTAATGTCGTAGATACGAGAGACTGGAAAGAAAAAAGCAAAGAGTAAACATAAAGTAATTCAGATGATATTTTAAAATATATAAAAAAAATATGAATAAAGTCTAAGAAGAAAACAATATAGATGTTGTAGGAGGTTGAATGATCTCATATAAGAAGAACTATTCAAAATTGGATTTAGAGGAGCGACGACATACAAAAGTAAAAACAATATATAAATTTTTTCTACATGCCTTCAAGTTTACTTACTATAGTCACGAGTGTTGTTGTGCTTTCTTAATTTCTTCATATAGGAAAATCTCGACACATCACCAGCGGGCGCCTGGCGTGGATGTAGGTGAGTACCCGTTTGTTTTTTATTTTAATTTTTTTTATAGTAAATTTTATGAGCTATAGCATCGGAAATATTATTTCTATTCTTTAATTTTTTATTAAAAAAAATTTTAATTTCTAAAAAAATGATTGATATAAAAATCTATTTCCAACTTTATCCTATACAAATTGAAAGTATTCTCAACACATTCAAGTTACTTCTAATTGGTGTGCTTTGCTCTGCATTAAAACGGAAAAAAATCGATGGCAACGAATATCTGAATTGTAATACTATGCAATTAATACACTAAATAAAAGTACAAATTCAAATAAAAATAAAAAAATAAGATAAATATAAGTAAAATATTGTACAAAAACGAAAATTGTTTGTACTTTTATACTACAAAAGAAAATTTGATGAACACAAGCATATATTTAAATATAAATGAAAATACAAGAAAAACAAAAGGGTGTTGTATTTTAGTACTAAACTCTAAAACAAGCTTATTGCCAATTTTTTGAACGCTTTTTATGGAATAAATCAAAAAGATAAACTCAGCCTTTCCATTCCTTCAAGACTGACCGGGTAAAGAACCCACCACGATGGAAGGCTTTCCGATTGACATGGGCTAGCCATTGGGTGCGCTCCACCGTGTTGACGCTTAACCGGGGCTCTTGCCGGGTAGAGTGGCTTTCCGCTCGCATGCCATTTTATAGTATAGGGTTATGTGATTCGATCACATAATTTTATAACATAAATCGGTCACGTATATATTTCTCTTTTGATGGGAAAGTTCATATAAATTATTTTTGAATGAGTCTTCCACTCAAAAGTGAAATATTTGGCCACGTCTACGTTTGGATCTTGATCTGGTTGAGAGGGTGCGAGAGGGCACCACATCCATCCGGATGCCCCACGCTTATTTGTGGGCCATAAGAATTGTCGGGTAACGACGAAGTCTTCGCAAGTCCGTCAGTTTTTGCGAGGCACAATTTGTTTTTCAAAGATCTTAACAACCCTTAGCTAGTTACCTCTATTTTTTGACTTCGGCCGACTGTTTCTGTGACCCGAGAATTCGTGAATGCAAAATTTCTTTGTAGTGGGCCCTTGTGCTGGGGGGAAAGAACCCGCCCCATGACACCGCAACACTAGCTTTCCAGGGCATTCATGTGTCCCCAGACAAGGCTGATCACGGTGGATATTACCATCCTTTTTCGCCGAGGCAGCAGATCATCGCTGCAGTCCTTCATGAACATTTCTATACCTACTTCTCACTATACCCCTTCCACCCGTCTTCAGGTGTTCCTTAAGGATCCATTCTGGGCCCACTATTGTTCACTCTGTTTATAAATGACTCACCATCCGTTGTCATCAAATCCTCCTGCCTTCTTTATGCAGATGACCTCAAAGCTTTCAAATTAGTGTCGTCAATCGATGGCTGTGCCTTGCTTCGAAAATTTGAATGCCATTTTATTTTGGAGTTCGTTTAACCAACTTACACTAAACGTTTCTAAGTGCATGAATCTTTCATTTTCTAATAACCCTTGCCCTATAAGCTTTCAATTTACGTTAAATGATTCGTACATATGCACGGTAACACACTTCAGGGACTTAGGTGTCACTTTCGACTCTAAATTAAAGTTCGACGTTCATATTTCTGAAATTACTTCTAAAGTCTCTCGCATTTCTGGCGTGATCTTAAGAAATTCATATATTTTTTCCTATCCTTTGTTGTGTCTTAAATTATATTCTAGGTTCTAGAAGCTGTACAAAAAGATCTACCAGGATCGTCTTCTTGAAATTCCAGATTCCCTACAGTTTTTATGAATCACGCTTATCTATCCTCAATATTTCTTCGCTGGAAACGCGTTGACTCTACCTTGATGAATGTTTGCTTTACAGGCTTCGCCGTGGTTTGCTCGATATTAGGCTAGTCAACCAGGTTCCAGTGAGGCACGTGATGCGTTCTACAAGATCGTCAAATATCTTTGATGTTCCATTCACACGTAGTTTGATGTATTTTCACTCACCCATGCTCAGATTACCTCGTAACCATGATGACCTTCAACTTAGGCACTTCCCCCTCTCGTATTTAGTTTATAAAAGATTTGTCAACTGTCTTCTTCTCAACTCTCAGTAATTTTTCTTATTTATTTTCTCCTCGTTTTGGCACGTTATATTACTTTTATCTTGCTATTCGCATGCTGTGCCATAATATAATTTATTTAACTGTACTTTTATTTTATCTATTTTGTCATTGGATTTTTGTTCTGTTAAATAGAAATAAATAAATGAATCAGGAGTAAATGTTTTTAAGAGTTTAACATTCAAAGTGGCCGCCCATCAAATTTTAATTTGCTTTTTGAAGCTAAGGGTGCCTACGAGAAACTTGCCTTTCCGGCTGATGGTACCCATTTTTAGGGTTTTGTACTAAAATACAAAACCATATTGCAATCACGACCTGTGTCCGTCCGTCCGTCCGTCTGTATGTCACAGCACTTTTTCTGCGAAACTATAGAAGCTACAGCCATGAAACTTTGTGGAAAGGTCAGAAATGGTGACCTCTTGAAAGTTCAAGGGTGGAAAATTTTTTCAAAGGGGTTTAAGAGGGGTCTCCCTATAAAGGGAGGTGACCCCTCAAAAAAAATTGTTCACCATTGGTAGTCGAGTAGGGTGTCATTGGAAAGGTCTTAATGAGATCTTTTGAAAGCAAGCCTCAAAATTGCCTTATCTGTACCGAGAGGGGCAGGGGAAGGGGAAATGTACGAACTTTTCGAACTTGCGATTGGACGGACGCCTTCCATCCGAAAAATCTAAAAAAAATCATGAATGTAGACCTTTATGAGTACAACAACAACAAATACGTGGGAAGTCAAAATTCACTCGACTTTGTTAGTAATAGTATGATTTATCGATTTTATGTTTTCTTGAATAAAATCTTAACGGTACCCTTAAATTCAATAAAATTCAACCCGCAGATGACTTTTTATAAGATTAATCTGTCCTGAAATTTTCATAAAGATCAAATTGTATTTAATGAAGTTATAGCGATTTGAATTTTCCGTTTTAATATGGAACAATATGCGCGGTATTATTATTGAAAGATATGGCTATGGAACAATATGCGATTTTTACCGACCTAGACACTACAGCTTTACAAGGATTTGAATGAAAATTTCAGGAATGATAGGTATCATGTATATCTTTGAGGATCGGTTCAGTTAGTGGTATCAGTAATCGTAAAACAAAATAGTGGCTGTTTCAAATGCGAAGATTGAATAATTTTGAGTTATTTTTCCCCAACTTCAACGGTTAAGGTGCATGCTTTCAACACTTGATTGAATTTAATGAATGATTGAAGATGAGTACCTACAATTAATACTCATAGGTGAAACAAGTTAAAGAGGCAGCAGAGAGTTTCAAGCAAAAGGGCTTTGTAACCGTTCTAGAATTCGAAAAAATTGGCCATGAATCGATGATAACAGTACAGGGGAGCGGCCCCTCAAAAAAAATTTCATCAAACTTAGCCGATATGAGTATCAAATGAAAGTTCTTGATGGGAACATTTCAAAACCGTTCTTAAACGGACGGTTTTTGCTTCAATGCGGGCACAGGGTGGGGGGGTGGTGGGAAATACATGAAAAATGTGTTTCCTCCCTCGCGAATGGGCACCTGTGATCTAAAAAATCTGAAAAACTATCAAGGGAGATATTTATGGGTATAACAATAACAAATACTTCAGAAATCAATATTCACTCAACTTTGTTAATAATAGTATGATCCTTGAATTTCACATTTTCACCAATAAATTGTCTTTGAAATGTTTCTTGATTTTATTCGTTGCTGGTTACTGTATTTTGTAAGTTTAGTACAAAACCCTTCTGACATGAGCGTAGGTTTGTCTACCCAAATTGTTTATTATTCTTCTGCTTAGCACTGCAGCCCCTCTCGGTCCTTCGCTTCCTGCAAATAGCGCCTCCAATTGTCCCAGCCCATTTACCGCGTCCTCCGATTTCGAAATCCGAGTAGCGATGAACTGTGTTGGTCGACCGAGCCAGACCAGCGTTTCTCCGGTTTCCCTACTGGTCTCCGGCCTTCAGTTCTCCCAACGAATACCTTTTTGGGTACCCGTTGTTCCTCCATACGATTCATGTGGCCAGCCCATTGCAGCTTCCGCAGTTTTATAATCCTGGAGACCTCCGGGTCGTCAAAAATTTCATGCAGCTCATGGTTGTATTGAATTCGCCATTGGTCCCCATCTAGCTTCGCTCAGATTATTCGCCGCAGAACCCGTCGCTCAAAGGCGTTCAATATATTTGCAGATGCTTGGGTTAGGGTCCATGTTTCATACCCATAGCATAACACAGGTCTTATCACAGATTTGTATACATGGAGCTTTGTTTTCCTGTGTATGTAGCTGATATTCAAGATCGTCAATACTCAATAAAATGTTTTCTTTGCGAGCTGTATTCTTCAGCATATTTGTTCTCTTTCATTGCCCATTTTCGTTATTTTGGCGCTTAAATACACCAATTCGCTCGCATTTTCGATACTATATTTGCCAAGTGTGATGTTTTGTGCACTTGAGGTATTTTTCCTCGACTGCGTCATGAGCTTTGCTTTATTTTCATTGATTTGTAGTCCTACTAGCTTCGCTGTCAAATTTCAGGAAGAGTTCTTTGGCAGTTGTTAATGACCGTGACAAAATGTTGATGTCGTCCGCATAGGCTACTACTTGGCCCGACTTGAATAGTAATCTACCTTGCGTATGGACAGGTAGCTTCCTTATGACGTACTCTAGAGCCAAACTGAATAGCAATCGGCCCAGCCAATTGCTATTCAGTTTGAGTTGGTTATTGATTGAGTTGGTTATTGATGCGGGCTTGGGTCATTGTCATTTTGGTAAGACGGACTAATTCGGCTGGGATGCCAAAGCAAACTATTATTTGGTACAGTACATTACGATCAATACTGTCGTATGCTAGCTTAAAGTCAACGAAAATTTGATGAACGTCTTTGCTGAGCTCCCAGCACTTTTCAAGTACCTGCTTGACTGTAAACAATTGGTCCATTGCATTTGCCTTCTCTAAAACCACCAATAATACTGTTGGTGTATGAGCTGATTTTATTTTCTAAGATCTTTGAAAATATTTTACACCTTACAAAGTAGTGATATGCTTCTACAGTTTTCGCACTGTAGCTTGTCATCTTTGTTGTGGATAGGGAATATAATTGATTGGCTCCTCTCTTTCGGCATATGTTCTTGTTGCCAAATGTGCTGGATGACGTTGTGAATAGCTTGATGAACACTACTGCCACCATATTTTTTTAAGGTAAATTTCTCGAGAGAAATTTACCTATTGGCGGAGAGTATCTAATTTTTAGGAAAGGTGTATTGAGTAAATATCTCGGTTAAGTTCGTGGACCAGCTATATCGGCCGGGCGAAAACAAAATGGCGGCCATTTTTAACGAAAAATCGTGCTTTCTGTTCTGACCAAAGTATAGCTCCGATTTGAAGGAAACTTTGTACAAAGGTTTACGGATGTATGTGATGAATCTCACAATAAAAACTCCACAGTCGGTACGGCTGAAACAAAATAGCGCTTTCAACCAATATTAATCAAATTCGGTAGTTTGATAGAAACTGTAAGTTTTTAAAGAGTTATGTACAATAAAAAAACTGGAGGTCAGTTTCAAAAAACAAAATGGCGGCCAGTTGAAACTCAATACTTCAAAGGCTTCTAAAAGTCGCAATTTTGATTGGAGGTAAATAAAACTTGATTTTTAGATAGAAATCAGTCAGTTCTAGAGATTTTGATGTTTTGGTGAACATCCACACGTGCAATTTTCAAAATGGCGGCGGTTTAAATATGCGACTTTTTCAGGTTTTCGTTCTCCTCTAGCGGTCACATTTCCCAACGGATTTTTATGAAACTTGGGATTATGGGTCCTTGTACTAAGTTTTGTTATTATGCAGTATTTTTTTTAAATCGAATGAAAAATAAAAAAGTCGAAATTTTAAAACTTTATATTTTTGGCAGGCATTTTCACTAAAAATTGAATAATTTTGCCCTATCTTGAGCGAAACTCTGATTTGAACGAGATTTGGCACATTGATTGATGAAGTTCTAGCATACAAAGATTTAAAATAATCCAAAATCAAATGCATGCATTCAAAATGGTGGCCCCCAAAGGTCAGAAAGCAAGCGCAATTCGTTATTTTAGTAGCAGCTGAAATACTGAATATTTTTCATGGAAACGTTTTAAATCATTTAACTTGGAAGTAATTATATAGCAGACCATTTTCAGGATATTGTTAAAATATTCTTAGAATACCCTAAAAAATTATGAAATCGTGACTTGTCTGTCTGTCCGTCCATCCGTCCGTTTGTTCGTGCATCACAGTAAGTTTCCTTGCAAACCACGTGAGCTAGAATGAGGAAATTTTCTACGTGGGTCAAAAGTGGTACCTCTCGAAATTTGCAATTCCAGAGAATATTTTAAAGTGTTTAAGGGGGGCCTCCCCATACAGGGGGGGTGACTTAAATTTTTTTTATTTCTATAGCCCTCCAGCTGCTAAGTTTCTCAACAGATTCCAATGAAATTTGAAATTATAAGTTATTAAAGATAGTTAATTTAACCTACAAAAAAATGTTGCGACTCGGATGACAAATGAAAAAATCGAAAGTTTACAGCTTAATATTTTTAGCAGCCGTTTTCAATAAAAATTCAAAATGGTGGCCCCTGATGGCTTAGAAAAGAATTGAAAATATTTATATTAATAGCTACGCAAACGCTGTTTAAACTTTTATGGAAATCTTCCGAAATTATCTATTTGAGCTATTTAAGCCGACAAGTTATCACCTTTGTGTGGTAACCACTGTGAAATGTATAAGCAGCAAATGTGAGAAGGACAGCACCTGTATTTATATGTTTATAACACTTTATTATCTGCCGATATTAATATGTGATCCATAAAAGTGCAACTCAATTGAATGAGCAAAGTATTTGCGCCTCTATAAAGGGTCTTTAAATACAAACGTCGGCAGATTCTTTTCATGTCAATAAATACCCATGTGGTGTTACCAAAATTGCAGTTAGAAATTTAGTAGTACGCAAGCCAAATTCTTTTCCGAAATCTTACGCTACATACGAGAAATTTACCTTTCCGGCTGGTGCTGCCAACGAGGATTTTTGTTATTGGGGGGATATTTCCACCAGGCAACACTAAGGTAACTAAACAGGAGTTTGACTGTTTGGCATTACCCTTCGTGATGTAGATGAGGCTTAAAGATCTCCTTTATCTCAAAGGTAGTTGAGATGTTAAAGTGATTTGTGAACTTGAAATACAAACAAGTTGGGTAGACAGACCTATGCTCATGTCAGAAGGGTTTTGTACTCAACCTACAAAATGCAGTAACCAGCAACGAATAAAATCAAGAAACATGTCAAAGACGATTTTATTGGAGAAAATGTGAAATTCGAGGATCATACTATTATTAACAAAGTTGAAAGAATTGTGACTTCTGAGGTATTTGTTTTACTTATACCCATAGATATCTCCCTTGATAATTTTTCCAGATTTTTCATTTATTTCCCCCCCTGTGCCCCCACTGAAGCAAAAACTGTCAGTTTAAGAACTGTTTTGAAAAGCTCTCATAGAGAACTTTCAGTTGATATTCATATCGGCTGACTTTCATGAAATTTTTTTCAGGGCCCACTCCTCTGTACTGTAATCATCGATTCATGGCCTATTTTTTCGAATCCTAGAATGGTTACAAAGCCCTTTTGCTAGGAGCTCTCTCCTGGCTCTTCGACTTGTTTCAATTGTATGTACTCATCTTCATGATACCCATCATTCCTCAAATTTTCATGCAAATCCTAGCAAAGCTGTAGTGTCTAAATCGATAAAAAGCGCATATGGCTCCATAGCCATATGTTTCCATAGTAATATAGGGCATATTGTTCCATAGTAATACAGGAAAATTCAAATCGCTATAACTTTATTAAATACTATTCGCTCTTTGTGAAACTTACAGAAAAGATTAATCTTATAAAAAGTCATCTGTTTGCTAAATTTTATTGAATTTAAGGGTACCGTTTGGATTTTATTCAAGAAAATATAAAATCGATAAATCATACTTTTACTAACAAAGTTGAGTGAATTTCGACTTCTCATATATTTGTTGTTGTTGTACTCGTTAAGGCCTACATTCAGGGTTTTTTTCAGATTTTTCGGATGGAAGGTTTCCAATCGCGAGGGGGGGTACGCGAAAAGTTCGCACATTTCCCCTTCCCCTGCCCCCCTCGGTACTCATAAGGCAATTTTAAGACTTGTTTTGAAAAGATCTCATTGAGACCTTTCCAATGACACCCCTTTGAAAAATTTTTTGACCCTTGAACTTTCAACAGGTCACCACTTCTGACCTTTCCACAAAGTTTTATGGCTGTAGCCTCTATAGTTTCGGAGAAAAAGTGCTGTGACATACAGACGGACGGACGGACACAGGTCGTGATTGCAATAGGGTTATGTATTTTAGTACAAAACCCTAAAAACACTCCCTTAGCATCATTTCTGACAAAATGCAAGAAACTTCATTGGAACCGAGTTAAGGAAATAGTAATGGTCTTAACAACGTTCAGTGGATAAAATAACAGTATGTGCTTTGGGGCTAGAAGTTTTCATTCATCTTGGCCTCTAAATAACTCTATGGTTCAGCAGTGATGATCAACCGATGCACACCTTCATTCAGCTGAAAGAGGAGAAGGGGACTCAGATGTCGTTGTGTTTTTCCGCCGGAAAATCACAAATGATAAAGACGTAATACTCAAGCTCACATAATGACAAACTCACTTTTCGATAGTAACAATAGCTTAATATTTGAAAAATAGTATGTATATTTGTCTAACTAGAGTTGAACATAAAAGTTTTCCACTTATGTAACTCCCACACCAATCAATTCTTTGAACATTTCAATAGTCTTCTTCAAATTAGTTTTACCGAATATTAAATGAATAATCTCTGAACTTTTCAGAATCCCGCAAGCGAATCAATAACCAATGAACATGTTCAAAATTGACAGTGCGTGGGAGTGAAATATTAATATAACATCGCTAACCTAAAAGTCTTCTGAATGGAAGCTCAATGGGCGCCAAGAGTTAACCACCGGCGATATTTCCTCGCACATTAGCCGGTGCTTAGGTTTGACCTCTGCGGCCGAGCCACAATTCATCGCATAAGCGCTGGCTGACAAACATCTTGTTAGATGGCTTGATTAGTTAGAATGTTAGCAATGTTAAGTCCTTCTTTACTGTCGTCCAAGACGACATGAAGACATCGCCGACTGCGCTGCCTTTGGGGCTAATTTATGTCGGCGCTATATCGGAATTACATGAATGATTTAGAGGAAGTCACGGTACTCTATCAACAATAAATAAAACTTGTTTTTATCATTGCAACAAACGAACAAACTAAACCGCTAATGCTCGTATGACTTTGCATACGCTGATATGCATGTGAATGCAAATATACAAGCTCATGGAGACATTGACATCTTTTTCTGCTTTTTTGTCGCTGAAACGGTTGTTCAGCGCTTAGAACCGGCAATGGCATTTCATGCAGTACATGACATCCAACATGGACAGCACGCAGACCCGAATTTATGGTTTTTAAGATACCACTGCACCTCGTTGATGGGAATGATGTTCTTCGTGAAAGGGAAGGTTGTAGAAGAATTTGGAGACTTTAAAATGGTTGTAGCTGCAAAAAAACTCGAAAGGAATCTGCCTGATGAGTTCTTAATCAATATCCAAAATTCGCTTTATCACAAACAAACAAAAACGATGTGGTCTAGACCTACACAAAATCAAGAATTTGAACCAGTAAAGGCTGTTTTCTCAAGTTGCACATGACGATTTTTTGTGTTCTGAAATACAATCAAAATCATTAAGTTTTTTGGCCGTAAATGGCGTCAGTTCTAAAACGATCGCTAAGTTTGCTGAAACAAGCATGAAATCAAGTTGTTGATTCTCTCATTCATTAGATAACGACTACTTGGTGGA
This sequence comes from Odontomyia ornata, assembly GCA_963969285.1. NCBI lineage: Eukaryota > Metazoa > Arthropoda > Insecta > Diptera > Stratiomyidae > Odontomyia > Odontomyia ornata. Next base: position 495,788,211 of record OZ017738.1, read on the forward strand.
AAAATCATGTTTTGTTTAACATTTTCGGAGTGGCCAAACGTTCATTTACGCGCCCACGGACCTTAGAGCTTTAGGATTTTGTCGTGATAATGGAGCGGATTCCAAATTACAATTTCCTCTCCTGGAAAAAGACATATTACGTAGCCTTTTATCCTTGCGTTCCTAAGCAAGGAGGGAACTACTTTACACATCATCAAAGCAAAAGTACCTGTTCACATATCAACCAACCTCAAGGTTACATTGGGGCTAATCTGCGCGAATATTTACATATGTGAAGAGACAGGGCCTTGATTTAATATACTTCGGGACGCAATCTATTCATATGTACATTTGAACATCTGCTTCATTAAAATCCCATAAAATTGGCCATTCCAATGTTTTAAATCAACGCAAATTTTTTTCCAGCATCTCACCTAGCCATAATTCTTCATGACACTCTCGCGAATCACATGAACATGGACACTGTTTTTTTTTATCGAAATGGTATTTAGGAACGATCATAGATTTCACATTTTTGTACAGCAAATAATTCATTGGTGAATATGCCACACATTCCAACTCAATGTGACGATGAAAATGACCACGAGAGCAACGTCGTCGATCAAAATATCCAAATTGCTTTTAGGCCTCATTTAAATCATCGTCGCGTAAGGTCGACAAATTAAATTATGTACAGATTGACTTTGTGAATTGCTTTAATTCGACCATTTGCATTAATATGGAATTTGTTTGGGATGATATTTACGCGTTAGTTGAAATGTTAACACTTCATGAGATGCTTACAAGAACGGGATGGCACGCGAAATAAATATAGCGGTTGTGGTATTGGGATGTGTCGAAAAAATTTGATTGATTGTTTCGAACGCATTATAAGGACGAACAATTTTGGCAAATTTGAAAACTTGCTAGATCGGTTCAAGGAAGAATTCCATTCAAACATCGTTGCACCTAAAATAAAAAAAAATTATGTTAAAATATTTTTCTGAAGTGCCGTGAACCTCTCTCTCAGTCGAAATCGAGAAGAGGCTATCATCTTCACCCGCACCCCTTTATCTGCAGGTTTTGTAAAAAAAATTTACAATAGTCTATTAAATTCAGTACCTGCCCGTCCGTCCATCAGTGCGTCACAGCATGTTTCCTCAGGAACTATGGAAGCTACAGTCATCAAATTTTGCGAAAAGCGCAGAAATTTCTGATTGATGAAAGTTCCGTAGTCGGGAAAAATTTCAAAGTCTTTTATGGGGGTGTCCCTATATAAGGATGTGAACCCTTTAAAAAAACGTTCATCAAAGATAGAAAAAATTGTGACTGGACACCTGTAATCCCCAAAAAATTTTTAAAATCATCGAGGTAGTCCCTTATGAGTACAACAGCAACAAATACCTGAGAATTTTACAAACAAATACCTGAGAATTTTACAAACAAATACCTGAGAATTTTACATTTTTTTATTAAAATTATAAGTGTACCCTTAAATCCAATGAAATTTTACATCCGTATGGGTACTTATAAGGATAATCAATCATGAAACTTTCAGAAGGATCGAAAAGTATCTACCGAAGTTATGGTTTTGTAAATTTCCGGTGTTAAAACAATAAAAACGCATGTCCATTGAGCAATACGAGTATGTGCTTCAAATCTACTCTTACACTACGGATTTGTTGGGATTTGCCTGAAAATTTCAGGAAGGATTCATATCATGCACATCTTTGAGAATCTATTCAACAAGTGATATGAGTAATCGTAAAACAAAGTGGTGACCGCTTTAAATGAGAATAATTAGTAAATTTGAGTTATTTTTCCTGAATTTCAACATTTAAAGTACATTCTGTTAATCCTTGGTGAAAACATACATTTTAAAGGTGACGAAATCATAGTGGAAGGCTCTTATAAGAACAAAGATAACAAATATCTTAGAAGTTTATATCACTCTACTTTGTTAAGAAAAGTATTGTTAATTTAATTTTCTTTTAAAGAAAAATTGAGATAATAATAATTTTTTTTTTTTTTGAATAAAGCTTAGTTTGGTTATGTGAAATGCAATGTTTAGTATTTATATTGTCTTGGACCGTTCATTGTTCAACAAAAATGAATAACTTTACGTTAGGTTCATACCAGTGGCATGAAAATTAAAAATCGGTACATCCATTAAAACATAACTGCTATGATTTCAGAAAATTGTTACTCAGATCATTACTTGATCAAATTGACGTATCGAGACCAGCCCGCTGCAAAAATTTGGCATGGAAAGGCTTAAAACGGCATCTGTCGCAAAAAATTTCACGCACACCCTCGACAATCAGCTGGTTTGCACCATATCAGACGCATCGCTGAAAACAAGCAACGAGCTCGGGATGGAAGTGAAAGTGGCTATTAAGACCATGGCAGAATAGATGATCGGACATCAAGCCCGGCGCAAAAGAAATTATTGGTGCGATGATGAGTGCCACGCTGCTTTAGGTAAAAATAATCAGGCGTACAAAGAATACGTTGGTAGGAAAACCAGGACGAGGAGAGAACACTATGAAACTCTGAGAAGAGTAGCGAAAAATATAATTGGAATTAAGAAAAGAAGAGAAGTATAGATGTAAGCCTAGCGAGCAACAACGCAAGGCAAGCATACAAAGTAGTAAAAAGCCTGAAACGTAATTATCAGCCCAAGACCATACCCTTTCATGATGACATCGGCAATATTATCGCTGATGAAACCACAACTAAGGAAAAATGGGCATCATATTTCCAGAACCCCCTTAATCCTCCGCACATCGCAGCCAAATAAATTCGTCTTACCAAAATGACAAAGACGTCGACTATCTTCAAAGTCTGCATCAATAACCCACTTATCGATGCCTTTGACACAAATATTGGGCTAAAGCAGAGAGACGCTGGCTCCATTGCTATTCAATTTGTCTCTGAAATACGTCATAAGAAAGCTACCTGTCGCTACATGACGTACGTTACTCCACAAATCGAGACGGATGACATCAACATTTTTTCACGATCATTAACAACTGCCAAAGAACTCATCCTGAAACTCAAAGCAACACTAGTAGGGCTACAAATCAATGAGAATGAACCAAAGCTCATAACGCAGTCGAGGAAAAATACCTCAAATAAACAAAATATCACGCTTGGTGTATAAATTATCGAAAACGTGAACCAATTCGTGCATTTAGATGCCAAAACAATGAGAACCAGGAATGAAAGAGACGAAATACGCCGAAGAATACAGTTTGCAAATAAAATATTTTATTCAGTTTTGACGATCTTGAAGATCAGCCACATACACAGGAAAACGAAGCTCCAAGTATACAAATCTGTGATAAGACCGGTGTTGTTTTATGGGTGCGAAATATAAACCCTAACCTAATCATCCGCAAATATGTTGAACGCTTTTGAGCGACGGGTCCTGAGGCGAATAATCTGAGCGAAGCTAGACGGGGACCAATGGTGAATTCAATACAACCATGAGCTGCATGAAATTTTTGTCGAGCTGGAGGTCTTAATGATTGTAAGACTGTGGAAGCTGCAATGGGCTGGCCACATGAATCGTATGGATGAACAACGGACAACCAAAAAGATATTCGTTTCGAGAACTGAAGGCCGGAGACCAATGAGGCAACCGAGGAAATGCTGACCTGACTCGTTTAACAAGGACAGTTCACCGCTGCTCGGATCTCGAAATCGGAGGACGCGGTCAATAGACCGAGACAGTTGGAGGCGCTTTTTTTCAGGAAGCAAAGGTCCAAGAGGGACTGTAGGGCTCATGCCGGGCCTTGGCATTCAGGGTTTCTCCTCCAGTCATCAAGCTTCCGCGCCCTTGTCCGACAGTTGTTTTCTCCTAGCTTCTATTGTGTCTTCCCATCGAGTCCCCAGTCTTCCCGCTGGACCTCTTCCTTATGCTTTACTTGTCAATTTTCTTTTGAGTAGCCAGTTTTCTTCCATTTACGCTTCACGCAAGAGGAAATAGGTGAATCGTCAAATCGTTCATACAATTCATCGTTGTAACTTAGTTTCCTTGTTGCACTTGGCCGTAGATTTTCTGGAGCACTTTGAGTTCAAATACATCCACTGTTTTTTTTCGGATTTACTCGTCAGGGTACATATTTCACATCCATATAACAGCACAAGATTGGTTAGTGTTTTGTAAATGTGGGGCGTATCTTGCCTGTGCACAACTCTGGACTTTTTAATGGGAGGCAAAGAGTAATACGCGTTATTTGTGGCATTTACGTGGCATCCTATCTCGTTCTTTTTGGCACCGCTTATCTTCAAGTTGGCTCCTACAATCAGGTTTTGTCGAATAGTAATTTTCTTTTTTGTTATGTCATAAATTTAGTTTTATTATTCATTAGCTTGTAGGCCAATTTGGTTTGCTTTTCATTTGACGCTCAGAAATGCTTCTTTTGCATCTAAGAATCAATGTGGCATAATATTGATGTCATCAGTATATGCTGCCAAATGTGTGGACTTGAACATTAGCTTACCCGAGGTTTCAGCTGATGTATTCCTGACGACGTGTTTCAACACAATATTAAGGAGCACTTTTCGAGCCCCTATTTTCCCGAAAGTATTTGGTCTACTATTGATCGTCCACTTCAAAAGCCTCCTTGATAATCTATTACAATCAATACTTGTCACGATGGTAATTTCCAATTATACAATTGCACTCGGATGCAATAGCGATGGTTGCTGGACTTGAATTGGGCATTCCGGTGGAAGCCTTTAGGTCCCGGGTAACCCGTGGAGACAAGGTAGGTTTGCCGCCACACTTCAACCCTTAATTTCCCCCAAAACCGCTGACGAGCTTGGGTTCCTCAGAATGTAGCACTTAAATGCACACGGAAACTAAATTACCTTTGGCATAAAAGAGAAAACGGAACTTAGCACCACCGTGTCACATAAATGAATTCAAGGCACTTTACGCATAAACTAAGAAAGAAACAAAGACACTTGACGCGAAGGAGCCAAAAACATTACTACTGACATGACTAGAAAACCCCAAGGATCCCAGCACTCCTGTTGCGCTTTTGACGTGGCAAGTCGATGCGACCACTCCAAGAGTGATTACACCGGATGACACTCTGAAAGATTTGTTCAACCAAAAAAAAATTATAACAGAAATCTCAAGGAAATACCCATTCTTAAAATGCAAACCGGTGTAACGTTACTTACAACCACAAATACAATTGTGAAGTTGGAGGCCCCCTTCCGACGGAAAATCTGTTTCACTCGCTGTTACAATATTTATTCTAATCGCCGCTGCATCCGTATCAGAGGCACAATAATTGTTCCAGTCGCTGGCGATATATTTATCCTCACACGCACGATAATTATTCCAATCCTGACGTTGATAAGTCCGTCTCACACACTGCGTCTTTCTCCGCTTTGCTAACTCGGAAGCTAAAAAAGAGCGCTTTCACCGTCGCTCGCCCTTGTATAACTTTTGCCGCAACGGCTCTCCCTCAATGGTGAAGATCAAGTTCAAGGTTAAGTTACCATCGTCACCGCTGCTTAACTTTCAGCTTTAGTAATGGCACAAATTAACATACTTTTCGCACAGAAGCTTCTAAATGAAAATAATGTTAAGTTTGGTTTGGTTTGTTTGGCTCGTCAGCTGGTAAGTATTAACCACAGTTGGTTGCAATGGAACAGGATATGCGCAAGTTATCTTCGGCATAACAGTCGTTACATCTTCTCTTCCAGTTTCACGAATAATTTTCAGTGGCTCTTCACCAATCTCCCAAGTTTGTGGTTCAACATATGAAGAAGCTTTATCCTGAGATGAGAGGAATACTCGTATTTGTAAGGCTTTCGCCACCTCCAAGCTCACAAGCAGATTAGCACCGTTGAGTCGAGCGTTTGATATTAGATGAATGATTTCGCGTATTTCACGATGATTAATTTGGCGACAAATTTCGATTCACTTGGAAAACATTTCTTTTACTGTTGACTCTAGAGGGAGTGAGTGCTGTGTAGCGACATAGTAAAATTTCAGAATTTGTTTTTGCAATAGAATACTCTAACCCGATGTTTCATTTCTCGAGTCCATCGGTAAATTATAAATAAGTGGTAAAAGAAGATTCATTGTGTCAATTAACTGTGCTCGTTCCTCAGACTTTTTGCATTCGTAAATCTTAACCAATGGGTTCCTTGTTACGAAAGCTCCATTCCAATCATTCACCTCTGAATGATCTAAAAATAGACTAATTTCATCCACTGCCTGGGCCCAACGTCCAGCACAATCATATTTGATTACATGAAACACACCAACTGATAGTTGAAGCCTTAAAAGATCATTCAACATTACTTTTACGGGTCATTGCTCATTTTTTTCCGTGTTTCAGATGTATCATTGGTGCTCCGATTTTCCATTTCACGTTCAGGTGAGATCAGCCAATTTGCGTGGGTCCCTTTCGTCGTTTTTTCCAGCTCGCAAGCCATCTTCAACCAAAAATCTATTGTGGGGATTGCTAAACTACCCCACACGTATAAGAAATTGTTTTAAAGCGATCTTTTTAACGTCAAAATTCGAAAACTTTGTCAACTGACGCCACGGCGGCAATCCCGGTTAGATAAGTGTTATGCGCTGATGCATTCTAGTAGCGAGGTATCGACTGTTCCCTGTCGAGGCCTTAATTCTAAGTCTTCCAGCGAAAATGTACTTTACTTTACTTACTTACTATTCTTACTATTTTAAGTTTAATACATTTTCAAGAAGGAAAAAAAAGAAATAAAATAACAATAATAATCCTTACCAGCTCTTCACCTCGTGTAGTGGTCGATGAAAACGTGTCATATGTGCTTGAAGTTGATGTCGAAGTGCTAGAGATCCTTGTCAGCCGTTACAATTCCACTAAAATACTTCGAGAGTACGGCTTTAATTTTCTTTCTATGATTTAGGAGAGCACTTTATAAGACGTTCACAGTAGAGCATTGCCTTTTTAATTTTCATACCTTAATTTGTCCCCGTTTTGATGTGAAACTTCTAACGTGGGGGCTCTGACCAACTATTGCCACGCTATTTGATAGAATGAGGTATTTAATATCTAATATGGAGTGGTTACGCGTCGCGACACTATATGACAGTATGAAACTATGGTAGAAAAATAAAAAGGTATGCTCGCTCATGCAAAGTCACTCGGTGTGATGTCCTTTTCAGACTTTGTGACCTTTAACGGTGAAATTTCTCAACAAATTTGAATGAAATTAAAAACTATGCGTTATTGAATCATATTCTCCTTTCTTGCAAAAAAAAATGAGAAAATTGAATTACAAATAAGAGTATTTTACCTACTCAATATCGTAGAAATAACCAGAAATGAGGTAGAGCTATCATAAGCGAGCATACCTTGTATTCTCATAACATGCTATGAAGCATCTAAATACGGTGTAGTGATGCGTCGCCATATGCGATTGTTCCCACTTGGCTCACCGATGCTTCATCTTTCTCGCCGCATTGACCTCGTATGTTACATGTACTGTACTCAGATGAATAAGAACTGGATGGGCTAAGCTCATATAAAACGGCTAGGAGAACATGCGACCGGTTTCTGCTCTCTTCGAAGAGATCTGTCTGTCATTTCCTCTTCCTCTGCCTCTTGCTGCTAACTTTCTTACTCCAGAAGCTCACTGGATTGGATCTGACTGTCAAGTTGACTGATCCAAATTGGACGCCAAAATGGCATATTGCAAGTTTTGTCGCGAATTTTACCCGATATTAAAACTGTGAAAATTGTTCAGGATCTAAATTTATTCCAGCTGTTTAAACATTCTATTGTGCTTTGTGATTCGAATAACTTAAACGTGTTACACTGTGAAATTACTTTACAATTTCAAAGTGAAATGTGTAGTGCGTTCATGTAAAAATTTCACAGATAAGTAGTTAATATGTTAATGTGTTGCATGTTTTCCTCATAATGCTGAAGGTTTTTCAAATAGAAAACAAATTTTTAGTATTGTATGAAAATTTGTTTTCATTGATCAGCAGCCATGTTTGTTTGTGCAATTTAACTCTCTGGTAGGTTGTAAACAAGAGCACAGCAGTAGGAAAAGTGGTCGCAGGGGTTGTTGCGACCAAATGGTCACGTGGCTGTCCACTCCAGTATTATTTAATTACTCAATGGTACTGTACACTGTTTGTTTACTGTTTACTTCACTATACGAGTAGATTAGCGGTGTCTTAATTAAAAATTTTAACAAAAAATAACAATAAAAATAAAAAAAAATCCCCGTTAGCAGCACCAGCCGGAAAGGTAAATTTCTCGTATGTAGCATAAAGCTTCGAAAAAAAATTTGGCTTGCCTACTACTCAACTTCTTTCTGCAATTTTCGTAGTACCACATGGGTATTTATTAACATAAAAAAAATCTGGCCACGTTCGTTCTTAGAGACCTTTTATCGGGGCGCAAATATTTTGCTAATTAAATTGAGTTGCATACGTATGGATTACATATTGAAAATCAGCGGATCATAAATTGTTTTAAACATATAAATACCGGTTTCGCCCTTCTCGCATTTGCTGTTTACACAGTTCACAGTGGTAACCACACAAAGGCTTAAATAGCTCGAATAGTTAATTTCAAAAGATTTCCATGAAAGTTTAATCAGCACTTGCGTTGCCATTAATATATACATTTTCAATTTTTTTCTGAACTATGAGGGCCGTGATTTCAATTTTTATTGAAATCGGCTGCTAAAAATATTAAGCTGTAAATTTTCGACTTTTTCATTTGTCATTCGATTTGCATAATTAAATTAAATTAACTTGCGTTAATAACTTATAATTTCAAGTTTCAACGGAATCTGTTGAGAATCTTGGCTGCTACAGAAATAAAAAAATTGTATGCCACCCCCCTGTATGGGGAGACCCCCCTTAAAATACCTTAAAATATTTTCTTGCACTGCAAATTTCAAGAGGCACCACTTTTGACCTACGTAGAAAATTTCCTCATTCTAGCTCATGTGGTTTGCGAGAAAACTTGTTTTGACGCACGAACAAACGGACGGAAAGACAGACAAGTCGCGATTTTATAATTTTTTTAGGGTATTGTTAAAAATATTAAACAATATCTTAAAAATGATCTGGTTTATAAGTTCTTTCAAGTAAAGTCATTTAAAATGTTTCAATGAAAAATATTCATTATTTCAGTTGGCACTAAAATAGCGAATTGCGCTTGCCTTCAGACCTTTGGGGGCCGCCATTTTGAATGCATGCATCTTATTTTGGATTATTTTAAATCTTTGTATGCTACGAACTCATCAATCAATGTACTATCTCGTTCAAATAGAAGTTTCACTCTAGACAGGGCAAAATAATTCAATTTTTAAAGAAAATGGCAGCTAAAAATATTAGGCTTTAAATTTTCGATTTTTTAATTTTCATTCAATTTTAATAATTTCCTGCATAATACAAGAACATAGTACAGAGATCCATAATCTCAAGCTTCATCAAAATCCGCCGGAAAATGTGACCGCTAGAGGGCCACAAAAACCTGAAAAAAACGCATATTTAAACGGCCGCCATTTTGAAATTTGCTCATGCATGATCACCAAAATATCAAAGACTGTAGGCCTAAATAATGTCTATCTTGAAACCGAATTTCGTATATATCGGATTAAAATTGCGACTTTAAAAAGCCTTTGAAATTTTGCCCTTTAACTGGCCGCCATTTTGTTTTTTGCAACCTGACCTCCAATTTTTTCACGTAATTCTTTAGATACTTATAATTTCTATTAAGTTATCAAATTTCATGAAAATCTGTCGAAAGCTTTGACCACTATTAAGACAACAAAATTTTGCACGTTTTTCGAACTTTGAGCGGCCGCCATTTTGTTTCTGCCGTACCGACTTTGGATTTTTTATTGTGAGATTCATCACATACAGCAATGAACCTTTGTACCAAATTTCATCCAAATCGGAGCTATACTTTGGTCAGAACAGAAATCACGATTTTTCGTCTAAAATGGCCGCCATTTTGTTTTTTCCGGGCCGATATAGCTGGTTCACGAACTTAACTGAGATAATTACTCAATACACCTTTCCTGAAAATTTGGTGAAAATCGAAGCAAAATTGCGACCTCTATCGTGGTCACAAATTTCGTTATATCCCATATATATATATATATATATATATATATATATATATATATATATATATATATATATATATATATATATATATATATATATATATATATATATATATATATATATATGATGCTCTCCGCAATAGGTAAATTTCTCTCGAGAAATTTACCTAATAAATTTCTCTCGAGAAATTTACCTAAAAATATGTGTGATATTTTAGCAAGTGAAAGTAAGCAGCCTCCTGCAAAGAAAGCAAAATCATATTATGATACACTATCAGTGATTCAAGTCAAGAATAAGTTAATTATATTTTTATAATTAGAGTGTTTATTAATGTTTGCACTTAGCGCGTGCAAATTTGGTTTGTTTCAAGCTTTGGTAAATGTAAAATCTACTTTGTTAGCAAACGTATGACCTTAATTCAATGAATTTGACACTTTCATAGAAATCAAGAAACTTTTCACCATTTTCATAGCATATAATACTAAAAATTTTATATTCTATTTAGAGTAAATAATAGAAATAAACGTCAACAGCAATACAGGGAGCAGGATCAAGAAAAATTGAAGCACAGTGAAGCGGAAAGAATAAAACGTTTAAAATATTTACAAGGTATTGTAGGTCCACCTACCTCTTCAATAAACAGAATACAATTAAAATTAAATAATGAAGAAATGTATAATGCTCATTCTCAAAGTTCATCTGGTTTGGAAGGATCACAAACATCATCGATTAAATGAGATGAGCAAACCAAAGAAAAGAATGCTCTCCAAAAAAAGAGAACGTCAAAAAGGATAAAGGAAGCGGAATAGAGAAAAGCTAACGCAGCGTGAAGCAGAGCGAAGGCAACCTCTGCAAAGTTCAGGAATGATTAGAGAACTGTCTACATATTCGAATATAGAACCTAGAGAAACAATATATGAACGAGTAAGTGCAAATTCTCGAAATGAAGCTAGTTTGGGATAATTGAAGCATCTATTCTTTGAAATATCTCAGCAAAATGAAAGAAATCAATCAAACGCAAATGGAACACAAATTTCGATTGATTGCAGTACATTTAGATGCCATAAATTAGCTCATAAATATTTTAACGAAAAAATTAAAGAGAATCAATTTGGACACGTTTGCTCAATTTGCGATCAACTTTGATTCAAAAATGACTTGAAGAAACCACCTACCCTTGCAAATATAATTAAAACAATAACCAATGTGAAAAGCGTGTAAATTAGCGTTTGATAAAAATAAAATTCCAAATTTCTCTGTTTATAATGGGTTTCATTATCCAAAAATGCCACAGGATTTACTAAAAAAAGATTTTATCACGGAAAAGCGCAATTCTCCTCAAATTCCCTTTATGCAAATAAGGAGATTGAGGCATATTCAAGGAAAATTCGGACAATTCAATGTTCCTGTTACTGTGGACACAATGGTAAGATCACTTCCAAGAAATATCAATGACGAACATTGAAGTTAGACACACATTAAAAAAAATCTGAATATTTTATTTTTATATATTTCATCTTTTTATTTCCTTGCATAAACTATCCTGTTATGCATATCATCTGTATAAAATAATTTAGATGTTTCACATTTGCCAGGCGTCCCGCGACGGCTCACTGTTTTTTGTGTACAGGACATCTTATACGTTTCCTCTAGTCCTCTGTTAACTGCTCTTCTAGCCATATTCTATATATTAGTCGATGCAGACGGTTTTTTAGATGGGGCCCCTGCTCTGGAGCAGTTCTGTTGGCACTCCATCTATTCCAGGAGCTTTATTTTTTCTGAGGTCCCGTATCGCTGTCTGTACTTTGTCTCTAGTTGGTGGTGAGACTGGTACCTCTTGCTCTGCTTCTGGTATGTTCACAGCTTCAGCCGTTGTTGGAAGCGCTGTTTTCGTTTATCTGTTGTATTTTGATGTTGATGGTCAGTCGTTTCTTTGTTCGGCACATTTTCTTGCTTAATGTCGAAGGCTTTTATATTGTTTTTCTCTGGTCGCTGGATGTATTTTTTGTATGCCTGTTTCCTTATTTATATCGCTTCCTTGCATTGTTCGTCATACCAGCCATTCCTACTTTTCTTTGGTTGGGGCCCCGAAACCCCCTCGGCTGCTTTTGTTACCACATCTCTTACTATCTTCCACATTATTATGATATTATTATAACTTTGTCGCGCCTGCGACGATATTTTGATGCAATTTTCCAGCGCTGTCATGCATACGTGTGTTACTGAGCTATCATTTAGCTTGTGTATCTGGTACCTTCGAGTAACTAATGTTCCTTGTTTACAGCTCTTGGAGATGCGGCATCGGTGCTTGACCCTTATAAAGAAGGAATGAATATGTGTCGAAAATCCTGGTGTCGGCTCCGTTTTGTATGAAAACATGGTCGATCTGGTTAAAAATGTGACCGTTTGGAGATGCTCTTATGGATGACTTGATGTGGAAAGCTACTACAACTAGTAGCAAAGTCTATCAGACTGGGAGGCTGTATCCTCCGGTTGTTCCTCTATGTGACCGATTTTCGCACTGAAGTCAGCCAGAACATTTTTAATGTCATTTCACAGCAATGCATCGACAACGCCTTCCAGGGTGCTGTGAAATTCGTCCTTGATTGCCTCTTCCTTGTCTTCTGTGGGCACGAAACAGTTGACCAGCCAGAAATTAAAGAATTTGGTCTTGATATGAATAGCACAGTGCATTTCGTTAACGGGCATGAAGTCGGCGATAATTTGTTTATATGTGTATATCTAGTAGGGCTATATGGCAATTCAAGTATAAACGAATCTTTTACTTTTGAGGACTTAGAAGGCATGTCAAAGATAGGCAGAACATTGGTTAGCATAGGGGTGAACCTATCTAGATGAATTAAAACTAATTCAAGTCGTCCTCACGATGAGCGAAAGATAGGTTCATCCTTCTGCTGCGTAGCACATCATAATAAAGTTGTTAATGAGTAAGCATTAAACCAGTTAAAACTGGGGATCAAGTGCACCCACAGTTTAAGAAAAATACTCTTTTATGGTCACAAGTCAAAGAACTACACTATCGAGTCAAAAAGAGCCTCTGTTGGTGGAGAAAAAGGGTAAGCTAGGATCATCAAAAGCCAAGACTCGCTTGTTAGCCGCTTAGGTGATGTCAGCGGTTTTTGGGACTGTGAAGGGGTCTAACTAGTTGATTTATTTCACGATTGTCGGACAATAAGCCCTGCTTATTACTGTGAACTGTTCGACAAGATTCGTGCTACATATCGGTCAAAAAAGTGTCATCAACCCATTCGTGACATCCTGGTTGTCTTGGATAATACAAGATCCCCACTGCAGCTCAAACATCCCATAAATAGAATGAAATGCATTGAACTACTCACGATCTCCCTGCAAAAACGGCATGAACCAACTATCTGTTCGATAGGCAAAATGCATTATTAAGATGGATAAATATGTTGAAAAATAACCGTGAAGTGGTTTTCCCCTTTAACGTAAAATAAATTTCTTTTTGCAAGAAGCTCGTTCATATTTGAATACCCCTCGTATATCTCCTGCAAGAAATTATATCTATCATATATGTAATTATACATGTCGCAGCCATAATTGGAAAGAATTTATTTTACTGTTGAGTAACAAAAATAAAGTTGCACTATATTCAGAAAATAAGCGAGCTAATGAATACTTCATGTCGGCTTTTATGATAATTATGTGATAAGTTTTTAACAGGACCCACTAATTAAGTAGTTACGCTCGTACTTTTATCGCATTAGACGATAAATCACTATTGCCTTTTTCTACTTTTGCGAATTATCATTCATTTGGATTTATCTTTATTTTGGTTAAATTTACTTGATACAGAATGCCAAAAGTCATTTGGAAACAAATCCATACAAAGAGCAGCGATATCAAGTCTAGTTATAGTAGATGGCAATATCAAGTCCGGTCACCTTAAAAGTTCACGATCTTCATTATTATCTACGAGCAAAATTTTAATCGATTATTTGCTGAAGGACAGTATTAACATTGAAGAACAATCACAACTGTTATACTGCCTTAAATCATCACTTTCAAATATTTGGCGAAGCATATCTGGGCGGAGCTACTCAGCACCTCAGCAATTATTTTTAAGGTCATTACAAAAATTCACCTGTTTAAAGACTTTGGTCTGCAGCGAAATCCATTTACCGTAATATCAGGCGTAAATTGTGTCTTAACAATCTGGGAAAACGCCAATCACTTTGAAAAATTAGCCAACATCAATTTTATCTTGGCTATTGTATTAGATAAATGGATATGTGAATTTTCGGCAAATAGAATAAGCTTATGAGTAATTAATTTGACCTTTATCTGAACTCTTTTCATTGTTTTTTGATATTTGGCTATTAGCCAATTTCGAGTTAAATGATGAAATGTCCCCGATCTTATTAGTAGTATTAGCTTTGAATATTTCTAAAATTGGGTGTGTCATTTGATTCCGGGAACATTGGAGACAATGATAAAATAAGGAGCGTGATATAAATATCCGGAAAAGAGTTTTTCCTCCTCCACCCAAGGATTGGCCACAAAACCAAACCAAATTTACTCTGCTTTCGTATTACCTCCGATCCCAATAAAGGCAACATGCCACAACGAAATTCGATACTTTTTCATAAAATCGAGTTAAAATATTATGGATGTGTTGAGAGACACCTGCTGTGCAACGAAGGTGGTTTCGGCTCTTCGGTTCGATTGATGGTTTAGTATGTTGTAAATTTGTAATTAATAAAGCGAATTTCCAAATTAATTTTCAAGTTCACCACCCGACACTTCCATTTGCGGGAAACAATGACGCACTGGGGGAGGAACCAGATGTGTTTTAATAGAAAATATTCTCCAACTGGTACAATCAAGGATTTGTACTTGGGAAAACTTCAAGCTATTCTATATAGCCTTATGAACTGTTTTGTACAAGAATCCAATATTTATGACCTTCTCGCATATTCTTGAGGATTTTGAACTATTATAATATGCACCATATTTATTAGCAATCTATTCACCAAATTCGCAAAAATGAGGCACTGGTCCTTGAATAGAAAAAAATATCCTTGATAATAGAAATTCCTTTGAAATACCAGGCGGCTAATCTATGCTGACGAAATTCAATTGCAATTTGCTATATTTTTTGTTAGAAATTTGAGATATACTTAATCTAATCTTTTGCCTTGTCAAGCTAGCATACTCCTACAGCAATAACATATTGATTAAACAAAAAGTTCCGGCACAATCCGTTGCATCTTCAACAAAAAGCGAGCGTCCGGCGCATGGTATCCATTTCGTTCAGTTACTCATCCATGGCGGCCTGAAATGTCATCAAACATTTGAAATACATTATTACACTATAATCTGAATTATGCATACTATATTTTCCCAAATACCACCAATAATATTTTACAGCTTTGGTAATTTAATTTCCATATTTATTGGTCTCATAAACAAACCACACTGACGAATTCAGCGGAATGAGCGAATTATCGATGATAATTTTTCAATTTTTTTTTCAAGTTTTGTGGCTTTATATGGCGTCTTCGAGTTTTTCCAGCTGTGCCCAGCACTAAAACATTAGGAAAGCGGCACAAGTAAAACCAATATTGTCACAATGACCTTGAAAATTTGGTTGACTCATTGCATACTTACATAAATTTCTTATAATTTTGGATTGATTCATGTTGGGACGTTTGAACGGAATAAAATTTTTAAGAAACTTAAGAAGTTTGATTGCCTTTAATCAGTAGTAGAGCTACTGGATAAAAAATTAAAATTTTTAAATACTCATTTTCATTAACGATGATATGGCCGCTGAGATTGGACTGTCAAATTCAGAAAATAATAATCAATCTTGTCTGACACTACTACTACAAGCTAGTACTTGATGACAAAGGTGTTGAAGAATGTATGGAATCTCTAGGAAACAAGGACAAAAATAAAATATCCACCACATCTTCCGCGGTTTTGAGTGTAATTAGATTGTTTTCATGTGGAGTATCCTGGGTAATGTTAAAAGTTTTCCTTAACCTTTAACTGGTGAAGTAGAATTTTTATAACATATTTGGTGACCTGCGGTCTGTTAGACCGTGACAATTACTGAATTTATTTCCGAAATCCAAGATGAATTTTGCAAGCGATGTTTTCATTATTTGTTACAAGAACGTGTTTTCATCATACATATAAAAGACATTTGGCATTCTTTAATTATGTATTTAAAATTTTAATTCAGTTCATAGTTTAAGTTCAAAAGGACGTGGGTCCAGTTAAGCTTAAGGAAAATCAAAAAATAAATAATTTTCAAGAAATTTTTTTCCAAAAATTTAGCAGAACAAAATAACTCAAGTTCAAAATAGAGATATTTATTCACATTCGGAACATATTTGTTTGGCGCATTGCAAGCAAATGTACAGGGTTTTCCAATAAGAGGTGTTATTTTGATATTATAAGAAAAATGCCATTTTAAGGGTTTTGTAAAATAATTTTACAAAACCCTTCTAAAATCGCGTCCTGTCTGTCCGTCTGTCCGTCCGTCCGACCGTGTGTCACAGCAGTTTTTCTCGGAAACTACTTAAGCTAGAAGCATCAAATTTTGTATGTAGGTGTAGAGTGGTGATCTCTTCAAAGTTCAATTACAAAAAAATTTTATGAGGTATTTAAGGGGGGTCTCCCCATATAGGGGAGTGACCCCACGAAAAAAAAATTCATTGAAGGTAGCCGATATGGGTATCAAATGAAAGGTCTTGATGAGAACTTTTCAAAACAGGTCTTAGTTTGGCAAAGTTTGCTTCGAGGGGCGCACAGCGAGGGGAAATACACGAAAAATTTGTGTCCCCCCCCTCGCGATTGGACACCTGTGATCCGAAAAATCTGAAAAAAATCAGGAATGTAGGCCTTGGTGAGTACAACAACAACAAATACGTGAGAAGTCGCAATTCACTCAACTTTGTTAGTAATAGTATGATTTATCGATTTTATGATTTCTTGAATAAAATCTTAACGGTACCCTTAAATTCAATGAAATTCAGTACACTATTGACTATTTATTAAATTGATCTATTCAGAAAGTTTCATAAAGATTGAATCATATTTAGCGAAGTTATAGCGGTTTGAATTTTCCTGTATTACTATGGAACAATATGCGCTGCATTTATTACTATGGCAACATATGACTATGGAACAACATGCGCTTTTTACCGACTCAGACACTACAGTTTTGCTAGGATTTGCATGAAAATTTCAGGAATGATAAGTGTCATGTATATCTTTGAGAATCGTTTCAGCTAGTGGTATCAGTAATTGTAAAACAAAATAGTGGCTGTTTTAAATGCGAAGATTGAATTATTTTAAGTCATTTTTTCCCAACTTCAGCGTTTAAGGTGCATGCTTTGAACACTTGATTCAATTTAATGAATGACTGAAGATGAGTACCTACAATTAATCCTCATAAGTGAAACAAGTCAAAAAGGCGGGAGAGAGCTCCTAGCAAAAGGGTTTTCTAACCATTCTAGGATTCGGAAAAATTGGCAATTAATCGGTAACAGTACAGGAGAGTGGCCCTGAAAAAAAATTCATCAAACGTGGCCGATATGAGTATGAAATGATAGCTTTCATGGGAGCTTTTCAAAACAGTTGTTAAACGGTCAGTTTTTGCTTCAGTGGGGGCACAAGGGGGCAATACATGAAAAATGTGTTTCCTCCCTCGCGAATGGACATCTGAAATAATTATCAAGGGAGATATTTATGAGCGTAACAATAACAAAAACCTCAGAAGTCAAAATTCGTTCAACTTTGTTAATAATAGTATGATCCTCGTTTTTCATACTTTCTCCAATAAAATCGTCTTTGACATGTTTCTTGATTTGATTCGATCTGGTGACTGCATTTTGTAAATTGAATACAAAACCCTTCTGACATGAGCGTAGGTCTGTTTACCCAACTTGTTTAATATAAATTATCGAATATGTATTTCATTATAAAGAAAAAGGTATGCCGTTAATAGTGAAAAATAACATCAGGCAAATGATCGCCCCGACCACGCTTACAGGACTATATGCTCTTCATGAAGTTTACCATAACCAAATCGCAAAGTGGCTGCCCTATGTCCTCGATAGTCTCACGAATTCGAAGCTGAGATGTTGGCATCGACTTTTTTTTCACGTGGCCTCAAAGGAAGAAGTCGCGAGGTGTTAAATCACAAGATCTCGGTGGTCAATTTTGACCACCTCTTCGAGAGATAACACGGTCCGGACGCTTTTCCCGTAAAAGATGAATGGTTTCGCTTTTTGTGTGGCACCGTCTTGTTGAATATAAACGTTGTCTAGATCAATTCCATCCAATTTCGGCCATAAAAAATCATTAATCACCTCTCGATAGCGCAATCCATTCAACGTAGTTGTTGCTCCAGCCTCATTTACGAAAAAGTAAGGTCCAATGACTCCGCCGGACCATAAACCTTACCAAACAGTCACATGTTGACGATAAAGAGGCTTTTCAACAATAACTTTTGGGTTTTTCAAGCCCCAGATGCGACAATTTTGCTTGTTGATGAAGCTACCGTGGTGGAAATTGGCCTCATCACTCAAGATGAGTTTTCGATGGGATTCTGGATCATTTTCATGCATTTCAAGGACCCAATCAGCAAAGACACGAGGTTGTTGATGATCGACCGGCTTGAGTTCTTATGTTAACTGAGCTTTATAAGCCTTAAGACCCAAATCTTTATGCAAAATACGGTGTAATGACGATTGTGGAATGCTTAATTCCAAAAAACGACGAAGAATGGACAAACCTGGGTTTTCTTCAACACCTGCGGCTACAGCAGCAATATTTTCCGCTGTTCTTGAGTGACGTGCATGAGTTTTATTCTTCACATCACAAAGTTGTCCCAACAACTCAAATTTTTTCAAAAATTTCTGTATTGCAGTCCGACAAGGTGCTTCACGACGACCCAAAAATGTTCGAGTTTTACGAACTGTCTCTGCCAAATTTCAACATTTTTATAGTGAATTTTAATAATTTCAATGCGTTGTTGAAGCACATATTGTTATATTTTCATTAACGACGTAGTTTTTGTTTGTCAAGTATTAAAAAATGACAGCTTCAAAGGTAACATCTACCGAAATAGCGGGCTATTCAAAATAACACCTCTTATCGGATAAGCTAGAATAGGATGATCTCTTTAATTTTGGAGGACAGGTTATACGTGTTTTTCGTTTTTTTTCAGCATCTTGTGGTATTTGGGTCATGATAGTCGCATCTGCCCCCAAAATTCTTGTCAGTGTCGTCCTTATTTCTCTCGGTATTCGTAAATTGTAACACCTTCTTTTCATTTAGCTAAGTTCCGAATCTCGGGCCAAAGTTTTGATGAAAATATTTCGTACCATTATTTGTTGGGCATCAGATTGGTACAGGACGTGTGAGTTTACTGTACTTATCTCCAACATCTTAAAAAATATGGCGATAAGCCAACGTCGCGCACGGCGACTGCAGGTATATACAAAGCATTTTCTATCAATAACGTCAACTCCTCCTTTTGTATTGTTATAGTATGCTATTATTTCTGGCTTCCCAGTAATATTATCATTCGACTGAGAATGGTGCATTGAGGAAGCCAGAAGGACTGTTTTACCCATCTTCGCGTAGTAAGATAACAAAATTGTTCGACCAGTAAAACCGTAAAGTGAAGATCCTAAAACTCTACTTTTTGGTTCCACGAACTCTTCGGGGATCTCCCTTTTCTTTTTTTTTCAACGATCCTACGCATGTCAATCCTCGTGCCTTCAATGCGTCAAGCTACTCAATGGACGTAAACCAGTTGTCGCAAGTAATGTTTCTGTTGCTCCCAATTAAGGGTTGTGATTATCTCAATGCGGCTTGAGTTGGAATCAAACATTTCTTTTCTTCAGTAGTCAAAATTTCACCGTCGGATCCTCTACCGCAGTTAGTGTAGCCATTGTAGAAGTAGCTTGTTCTAGCATCACTAAAAGATATTAATTTTATGCCATATTTTGCTGGTTAGTTTGGCATTTACATGACAAAATCAGAATGGCCTCGAAAAGGAATCAACATTTAATCTACTATAGCACAGACTCCGATGTTGTATAAACTCTGACAATTAGAGACAAATTTGTTAAAAATATTTTATATTAGTGCCAATTAATCAGTTTTTCTTCATTCTTTCCGGTCAGAACCATTATCGAATCGTAAATAGCAAAGCACATTTAATAATCGCTCCTTTGACATGATGCACTTAAATATTTCAACACTTGTACCATCAGCAGTAACAATAAAGTCAACATTTTCGTGTTTAGATTTAAAAACAGCTGTATACATATGTTACATAAGAAGCCCATAAAATTTCAATGGAAAATTTTTTTTCTATATAATGTCATTTTCTTGTTGGTCCAAAGCTGAACTTCATCTAATATTCCCTGGTATTTGATTTTCTTTCAAATTCCAAATGGTTCTTTTATTTCCTCTTTTGTTAACTTAGAAGACGACAAGCGTAATACTATATTGTGATGCAAAGTTCTTACCGCAGTGTTTGGAGAGCTCTTTGTCCATTTGTATTTATTTTTTCCATAATAATACGAGTATGCCTCTTCTGGGCCTGGAAGCGCTTCAAGCTTATAGTCGGATTCACTTGGTTTTGTGTTCGTCTCAAGATCACTTTGCTCGGGAACGAAGTCGTCTTCCTCTCGTCTCTGATTCTTCCTCCGCCAACCATGATGAAGTAACTTCAGCAAAGTCTTTGCTACTTCCCTGAATCTTTCTAATTTTTGTACCAGATAGTCCAGGCAAATCCATTGCAAAAAACTAGTTATTTCTACTGGAAATAATAAAAAAAAGTCTAGTGATTTCTAAAAACTTACGTAAATGGTGATGTGCGGTCTCACAGACCGCTCTCAAACTTCGAAACAAAATGAGTCACCAAATTTCCACAATATTTCACAACATATATTACTCACGTTATGAATGCTACTGAACTTGAAGTTACTAGG
Organism: Odontomyia ornata; assembly: GCA_963969285.1. NCBI lineage: Eukaryota > Metazoa > Arthropoda > Insecta > Diptera > Stratiomyidae > Odontomyia > Odontomyia ornata. Next base: position 495,809,307 of record OZ017738.1, read on the forward strand.
AATATATATCTTGTATTACAAGTAGAAGTGGAAATGAAAAAGTGGCTCACATAGTGAGTGGTCTGATAGACCACACGCCACCAGTTAAAGGTTAAATAATGACATTAGTAACATCAGGAACGTTTCTGTTTCTTCAATGTCATAATTGATATAGCATCACCAATTTGTCATTTGTCAGTGTTGTTTCATCCCTTTTAGGGTTTTTCAGAAATATTTTTTTTACAACACCCTATTAAAATCGGTACCTGTCCGTCCGTCAGTGCGTCAAAGCAAATTCCCTCAAGAGCTATAGAAGCTGCAGTCATAAAATTTTATGAACAGCTCAGAAATTTCTGGTTAATGAAAGTTCCAGAGACGAAAAAAATTTAATAGGCTTTTAAGAAGGGTCTCCCCTCTATAAGGATGTGAACGCGTAAAAAAAATGTTCCTCAAAGTTAATCAAGTATGGTATCAAATGAAAGGTCTTGATAAGATCTCTTAACAACTGTAATTCAAATTGCAACATCGATAACGGGGTAGACAGGGGAAGCAGAAGAATACATAAAAATTGTGTCCCCCACGCGATTGGACACCTATGGACCCAAAAATCTGAAAAAAATCATGAAGGCTTCCCTTAAGAGTGCAACAATGACAAATACCTAAGAAGTTGAAATTCACTGAACTTTGTTTGCAATAGTATGATTTATCAATTTTACATTTTCTTGTATAAAATAGTATGGGTCCTCTAAAATCCAATGAAATTTTGCATCCGTATAAGTAATCAACCCTAAATATTTTAGAAGGATCGAATAGTATTTAACAAACATTTGGTGACTTAAATTTTCCGTGTTAGAACAACAACAACAACGCCTGGCTATTGAGTAATACAAGGGGTGTTCCAAAATAAACGAGACGTTTGTCATACAATTTTTTGTTGGGGTCATCTGTAAATGAGACAGTGCGTTAAAAACCCACATCCCTCCCTGACTTCCAATGAAGGTATGGTGACATTCAGTTTAGTGGAAGCGAAGTTATTGCGTATAAGTGACAGTATGTTTGTGTCATCGGTACAAAAATGAGTTTCGAACAAAGAGCTAATATCAAATTTTATTTTAAAATCACAATATTGTAACTGGTGATGAAACATGGTGTTTCCAATATGAACCCAAAACCAAGCGTCAAAGTGCCAAATGGAAGGCCCCAGACGAGCCGTCACCCGGAAAATCGCATTTGGAGAAGTCAAAAATCAAGGCGATGACCATTTGATTTTACGATTCCAAGGGAATCGTCCACAAGGCGTTCATCCCAACGGGCCATACCATCAATGCGATTTTCTATCTTGGCGTTTTGAAGCGTTTGTTGCATGAAGAAGGAAGCTGGCGCTTATTGCATGATAAAGCACCATCTCCTCAATCAACCCTTTGACTGATTTTTTGACTAGAAATCGCATTTTAATCATCAATCATTCGCCTGATATGGCTCCCTGTGACTTTTACCTATTCGGGAAGTTGCATTTGACCATGAAAGGAAAAAGCTTTGCGTCCGTAGAGAGCATCTAAAAGGCTTGTACCGGCATCCTGAAGGACATTCCGGTCAATGACCTATAACACTCTTTCGAAAAGCTTTTGGATCGCGCAAAACAGTGTATCGAGGCCGGAGGAGACTATTTTGAATAAATTAACTCGAATTTATCATAACAAAGCTCCTGTCGTTTCTATTTTAGGTAAGTCTCCTTTTTTTAGGGTTTTGTAAAATAATTTTACAAAACCCTACTAGTTTCGTGACCAGTCTGTCCGTCTGTCCGTCTGTCCGTCCGTCCGTCCGTGTGTCACAGCAGTTTTTCTCGGAAACTACTTAAGCTAGAAACATCAAATTTTGTATGTAGGTGTAGAGTGGTGATCTCTTCAAAATTCAACTACAAAAAATTTTATAAGGTATTTAAGGGGGGTCTCCCCATATAGGAGAGTGACCCCCCGAAAAAAAAAATTTCATTGAAGGTACCCGATATGGGTATCAAATAAAAGGTCTTGATGAGAACTTTTCAAAACTGGTCTTAATTTGGCAAAATTTGCTTCGAGGGGCGCACAGGGAGGGGAAATACACGAAAAATTTGTGTCCCCCACCTGTGATCCGAAAAATCTGAAAAAAAATCAGGGATGTAGGCCTTGATGCGTACAACAACAACAAATACGTGAAAAGTCGCAATTCGCTCAACTTTGTTAGTAATAGTATGATTTATCGATTTTATGTTTTCTTGAATAAAATCTTAACCGTACCCTTAAATTCAATGAAATTCAGCACGTAGATGTCTATTTATAAGATTGATCTATTCTGAAAGTTTCATAAAGATTGAATCATATTTAGCGAAGTTATAGCGGTTTGAATTTTCCTGTATTACTATGGAACAATATGCGCTGCATGTATTACTATGGCAACATATGGCTATGGAACAACATGCGCTTTTTACCGACTCAGACACTACAGTTTTGCTAAAATTTGCATGAAAATTTCAGGAATGATAGGTGTCATGTATATCTTTGAGAATCGTTTCAGCTAGTAGTATCAGTAATCGTGTAACAAGATAGTGGCTGTTTTAAATGCGAAGATTGAATAATTTGGAGTTATTTTTTCCCAACTTCAAAGTTTAAGGTGCATGCTTTGAACACTTGATTCAATTCAATGAATGACTGAAGATGAGTACCTACAATTAATGCTCATAAGTGAAATAAGTCAAGGAGGTGGGAGAGAGCTCCTAGCAAAAGGGTTTTGTAACCATTCTAGGATTCGAAAAAATTGGCCATGAATAGATGATTTCAGCACAGGAGAGTGGCCACTGAAAAAAAAATTCATCAAACGGAGCCGGTTTGAGTATGAGATAAAAGTTTTCATGGGAGCTTTTCAAAACAGTTGTTAAACTGTCAGTTTTTGCTTCAGTGGGGGCACAGGGGGAAAATACATGAAAATGTGTTTCCTCCGTCGCGGATGGACATCTGAAATAATTATCAAGGGAGATATTTATGAGTATAACAATACCAAAAGCCTCAAAAGTCGAAATTCATTGAACTTTGTTAAAAATAGTATGATCTTCGCATTTCATATTTTCTCCAATAAAATCGTCTTTGACATGTTTCTTGATTTGATTCGATCTGGTGACTGCATTTTGTAAATTGAATACAAAACCCTTCTGACATGAGCGTAGGTCTGTTTACCCAACTTGTTTTTGAATGCTCCTTGTTTGTGCTTCCAATCTACTCAAACACTTCGTGCTTGTTAGGATTTGCGTGAAAATTTCAGAACGGATGTTTATCATACACATCTTTGAAAATCTGTTCAACGTGTGATATTAGTAATTGTAAAAAAAAGTGATAGCCATTTCAAATGTGAATATTGAGTGAATTTTATTTTTCCACAACTTCAGCATTGAAAGTACAGGCTGTTAGCTCTTGGTGGAAGCATATATTTTAGGGATGACAAAATCATGGTGGTAGATACTTATAAGAACAACAATAACAAATAGCTTAGGTTATAAATAGTAGAATTTTTAAAAATAACATATTTGCCAGTGAATGCATATGGGTACCCTTAATTTTCAGTTTAAGTAGTCCAAGAAAACCTCCTATGGAAGCTACAATAATTTTAAATCACATTTACAGCAGTAATAGCCATTTGAAATTTTCCATCGAACAAGAGACTAAACTTTTAATGGGATCTTTTAATTTTCAGATAAAAATAATAATAAAAACATTTTTAAGATTTCACGATGTTAATGGTTGCTTGGGATATTGCAACAAAATTACGACAAGTTAAAATTGCTCCCTTCCATCGTTTTTCTTTTAAAGCGACTATGTGATTGTTGTAGATGTCGGTGAAGTTTTTCTTGAATTTATTCATTATTGGTGTCTGCATATCGTAATTTGAGTACAAAACCCTTCTGACATGAGCGTAGTTTGTTCTACTCAACTTATTTCCATTTGGTTTGAGTAGGTATTTCCAATGTGATTCAGGATCGGCAAATTGATATTTCGCAGTGGACCATGCTGGGTTGACTTCATCAAAGCCATTCTAGTAAAACTGCTTCTGGCCTTCAATAAAGCTCTCAGCTCTAGCTTTGCGGGTTTCGTTTGAATAGATACTTGCTGCTACTTGCCTGACTTTCCTGCTCATCATTACAAAAAATGAATCATTTAAGTTACTGAAAACCCAAGTCAGGATAGCATCTATGACTTTAGACTCACCATACTTAAGTCTGTTTGTATAATTTATGATTTATTTTCGAATATATTATCTTATTTTGGCTTTTCAGTGTTTTTAAGTCAACAATTTTCATGTTTGCCCCTTGTAGTTTAACAAAAAGAAGCGAAAATGTGCCCGATATTCTGCTCCATAATCTTAATGCAAAAAGTTTGTTGCACTACCTTAAAAAAATATTGCCGAAATGCTCGCCACGACTACTTCCATCCGATGGTCCATATTTTCAATGATTCTGAGACATAATGTGCTGAATTATCTCATCCTTTAGCTCTTGAATTGTTCTTGGCTTATTAACACACACTTTTTCTTTTAAATATCCCCAGAGAAAGAAGTCCAACGGCGTCAAATCACATGATCGTGGTGGCCAATTAACATCGCCACAACGTGAGATAACACGGCATTTGAATTTCTTACGCAAAGAGCTATTGTTTCGTTGGCTGTGTGGCAAGTGGCATCATCCTGTTAAAACCACATATCACCCAGGTCCATAACTTCAATTTCTGTCCACAAGAAGTCCGTTATCATCTCGCAATTGCCAACAAACAGTCACTCTTTGTGGATTCTCATTTGCCCAAATGCAGTGATTCTGCCTGTTAACGAATCCACTGAGGTGAAAGTTTGAATCGTCACTGAAGATAATTTTCTTCCCCTTCTGTCTGTTCAACCAACCATTCGTTTGAAATGGTCAGTAGGCTTCAGCTCTTGAGTCAATTGAACCTTGTAAGTGTGTAAATTCAAATCTATTCAAAATTCGCATCAGTGATGCTTGTGAGATGTTCAATTGTTGGACATGACAGCGAGTAGAAGCTGGCGGCTCTTCTGTCATAGTATCGTGAACAACAGCAATGTTTTCCCCAGAACAAAGTGGGCGAGCATGCACAGGTGATTTCACATTTCCTACAGATGCGGTTTGCTGAAATTCGCGCGCAATTCTCCCGATTGTGGATACATTTGTTCGATTATGCTGACCAAGAAAATCACGAAGTGCACGAAATGCATTTTGATTTGAACGCCCATTCGCATCAAAGGCTTCAACAAACTTAACGTGCTGCTCAATTGTGTACCTCTCCATGGTTGAATTAGTCAAACACTGAAACAAAGAAATGTCAAATTAAGTTGGGCGAAAAACTTGACGTTAAGTTGTGAATCACAATTAACATCGTGCATTATGGTTGGACCACCCTTTAAAAGCCTGAGAAATATGGAACTACCAAAATTAAAATAATTGGCCGTTCAATGATGAGACCTTAATGTTTCTGCAAAAATGAAAATTGGAGGACTTGTTGCGAATTCCGGCCCTACCGGCATTCTTCCATTCACAGCTTCAAAGTGCCCCCGTAACATCTCCACCTTCTTTTGGGCCTACATATCTTTTTCCCTGTATATGATTTTTTTTTTTAACCTATTCACTAACAAAACCAAATTCCTTCCTTCATACTAACTAATTTTATTCATTATCTCCCACTAACAAATTTTATTTGTTGTAGTAACAAAAAATAAATTCACGCTTCTCTACTTAAAAAATATTTAATGTTATTAATGAACTAGTGGAAAAGTCAATTTTTGAGTTTGAATTTTATTATTGGGTAAAATGTATGCGGAGTCAGTGCTCCAGAGCGAGCGTTGTTAGTTGTGAAAAGTGGCCGTTGCGTATTTTTTTTTGATTTTTGTACATTAATTATCAATTTGAAGATAAAATTTCAGATGTCCCAAACTCCTTGTTTTAGTTCTTCACCAAGCGCTCGGAGTTCAACAAGGAACCGTTGGTTCATATTATTAAGTTCATTTGCTGTTTTCTTTTATAAAAAAATTTATCGGATTGTTTTTACATAATATTTTAAGGTAGTTTTCTTATTGAAATTACAATTTCTGAATTTTTCTGTAGAATTTCCCTTGTGAATTAAATAAAACGGCCATACCTCTTTAAGACAATAATTTTTCATTTCCCAAAACGACCTCCCCCTTTCCCGTCCTTGTCGCTTCATGTTAATTTGTATGTATAGGGTGGCTCAGCACGAGCAGAAGGTATCCTGGAAAACCTGCGACACGACTGAGCGCTAGCCGGCTTCAAAATGCCACCCCGGGATACGCACCTCTCTGCTAAAATTTAATGTCTGCAACTGCGTTGACTTCCGTGGGCGGTACAGTCTTAGTGCTTCTGCAGAAATAAAAATTGCTTTGGTTTTTCACTAAACAACTAAAAGTTGGAGCAACTCACATTTAAAGTTTATTTAAATACTGGGTCAGCGGTTAAATGACTCGACTGTAGGTGAAATCAAAGTCAGATCAAGTGTTTGGATCTTCGCCAAACTATTATTCTTATCATTATTTTGAGGCTCACTGTAGGACATAATATAGATCAGTGCTTGCCTTTAGCTCTCTGTGATTCACTTTTGCCAGTTGAAGTATTTGTAAATCATGTTCTACCATTCTAAATAAAAGGGTTTACAAGTTTTTTCTTTCTTACAAGCTTGGCAGATATCCTTTTTAATGTCCACATATCCAGAAGACAGTTAAAAGTACCTTATGCCATTTGGTTGCGGTAAGATACAGGAATTTAGCTTTCCTTGTAGTCATTCCTGCCCTTTAAAAAAGTACAGAAGGTCTAATTGGCACTAGCGCATAAGAGAATAATATTATATTGTTGAAGCTGTAAGAACAATTAACTGAAGAGCAGAAAAATATCCAAGACGCAGTGAGTGGAACAGTAAGTAGTAAAACATTGGCAGAGCAGCAAATTATTCCTACAGTACAACAAGCTTCAGTACAAACACCACACCACCAAAAAAGTTACTCAAATCATGCGCATCATGGTGGCAGAAGTCGAAACCAACAGAAATACTCATCAGCCAATCAGTCATTAGACACAAGAATTAATCTTCTTCTTCTTCTTAGCCATATAACCTCCCTTGGAACTTCGTTTCCTGCAACAAGTGCCTCCAACTGTCGTGGTTCATTGACCGCGTCCTCCAATTTCGAAATCCAAGCAACAACGAACTATTTTCGTCAACCGAGGCAGTCCAAGGCTTCCCTGATTTCCCCACTGGTCTTGACCTTTCAGTTCGACCATCGAATACCTTTTTGAATATCCATTGTTCATCCATACGATCCACTTCTTATTCTTTTCAGCACTCCAGCCCATTTCGCGCCTTCACTTCCTGCAAACAGCGTCTCCAACTGTCTCGGTTTGTTGACCGCGTCCTCCAATTCCAAAATCCGAGCAGCAATGGACTGTCTTTATTTACCAAGTCAGACCAGCATTTCCTCGGTTTCCCACTGGCCTCCGGCCTTCAGTTCTCCCAACGAATACTTTTTTGGGTATCCGTTGTTCGTCCATACGATTCATGTGGCCAGCCCATAACAGCTTCCGCAGTCTTACAATCGTTGCGACCTCCAGTTCATCAAAAATTTCATACAGCTCATGGTTGTATCGAATTCGCCATTAATGCCCATCAAACTTCGCTCCAATTATTCGCCTCAGGACCCATCGCTCAATGGCGTTCAATATATTTGCGGGCACCTATCTTTCCTTAAGCTTGGTTTCAACAGCGATTATATTGCCGCTGTCATCACGACAGAGCGTGGTTTCGGGCTGATAACCAGCTTTCAGGCTTTTCACTACTTTGTATTCTTGTCTTGTGTTGTTGCTCGCTAAACTTACATCTATACTTCTCAATTGGTCGTCATAGTGTTTTCTTTTCTTAGTCCTAATTGTCTTATTTGCTCTTCTGAGATTTTCATAGTGTTCTCTGTTCGTCCTGGTTTACCTACATACATATTCTTTGTACGCCTGATTCTTTTTATCTAACGCAATCTGACACTCATCATCGAACCAATCATTTCTTTTGCACCGGGCTTTCACTTCCATCCAGAGCTCGTTGTTCGTCTTTAACGATGCGTCCGATAAGATGGAAGCCAGCTGGTTGTCGAAGGTCTCTGTGAAATTTTTGGTCACAGTCGCCGTTTGGAGCCTTTCAATGTCAAATTTTTGTAGCGGGCTGGTCTTCACTGAATATGCCTTTGACATACAATATCGATAGGTTAATTTGATCAAGTAATGATCTGAGTTACAATTGGCTCCTTGGTATGTACGGCATTAAGTATGCTCGAGGCCCAACGTTGTTGGATCAGAACATGGTCGATCTGGTTTTGTGTGTTGCCATCCGGTGATACCCAGGTCATTTTATAAATACGTCGATGTGGGAAGCAAGTCGAACGTATGACTAGATTTCTGCTATACGCAAAGTCAATCAGGCGCTGGCCGTTGTCATTTGTTTCATCGTGGAGGTTATATCCTCCAGCCGTTCGCCGATGAGATAGCTCATTGCCAACCTTCGCGTTGAAATCACCCAGAAATATTTTTGTGTCGTTTGTGGGCAATGAGTCGACAAGTCTTTCCAGGTGACTGTAGAACTTTTCCATCGTTTCTTCGTCCTTTTCTCCGGTCAGGACGTGAAAATTAAACAACCAAATTTTGAATAATTTCGCTTTTATACGGATCGCACACAACCGGTCATTGACTGCCATAAAATCAATAACGTGCGATTTGAACTCCGTATCCACAATGAAGGCCACTCCGAATTCTCGTTTTCCAGTAGGCTTCCCACTTTTAAATATTGTGTGCGATCTCATGTCTTGAATGTCGTTTCCAGTGCAATTCGTTTCCTGGACTGCCAGTATTTTTAATTGATATTGACTGGCCTGTTGTAAAAGGTATTTATCAGCGCCAGGGTGATTGAGTGATCTGACATTCCAGGATCCGATGCTATAGTCTTTTTTTCGTTCGCGAGGTCGTTGCCGAGAGTGCAATCCATTCCGAGCCCTATCTGCAGATTTCGAAACAATTAAAGGTTTTCCAGGGACGGGGAGTTAGCCTGTCGCCCAACCTCCATTCCAGCGGCATGATTATTACGTCGATTCCATTATCAGGTGCAGGAGATTCGCCTTCGCCTTCTTACGTCCTCACAAAGGAGGTGCAATTAGGATTTAGTAGAAGAGCTGTAGATATATTTACAGTTATTAGCATTTCTCGACATTTAATGTTACATTATTGGGGAACAAGTAAACCCAATGTGCACCCCTAGAGCTTTTACTACCATTTTAATGGGGGGGGGGGGGGGGGGGGGGTGTTGGTTTGGGATGAGGAATCATGGAAGCTATGGGTTGGGGAAACAAAGGCTTGGTACCATCTATGGCGGAGTTCCATACGATTCACATGGTGAGTATATTGTAGCTTCCGCAGTCTTAGAATGAGATCTCCGGCTTGTCAAAAATGTTATACAGCTCATGTTTGTGCTGAATTTGCAATTGGTCTCCGTCTAGTTTTGCTCCAATCGTCCACCTCGGGACTCGTTTTTTGAAAGCATTCAATATATTTGCAGATACTTGGGTTAGGGTGCATGTTTCACATAAATGTACCATTGTATTAACTTGACTTAAATGAGACACACAACAATGGACGCACGAGGGTGTCGAACGCGAGACGCTGACGAGGACAGAACGAGTCTATTGATGTTAATATAAACCGAAATATAAAACTAGCTTCCAACTTTCGTCAAAACTATTCTTGAGAATTTAATGTTTCAGCATCCTTTCCATTTTATAATAGTTTTTCTGACAAAATCATAAATTTTGATTGTCAACGACGCAATGGAAAAGCTGAGCAAATGCATTGTGGTGCAATTGCGCGAAAGTTGTGTACCTGTATGGTTGAAACACACCCAAATATAAATTTTACCATACAAAAAGAAATAAACAGAAAAATCAATTATATGGACCTAGTTGTGACACGCGAAAAAAACACGATTCATCTACAAAATATACAGAAAACCAACCACAACTGATCATAGCATGCACGTAACTTCTAACCACCCTGTACTACATAAACTAGCAGATACAGATCAATGGTGCAGAGACTGCATTTCATACCCACGACAATTACATAATACTTCAATGAACTAACCAGTATTTACAGAATAGCTGGTAATGACGGATACAAATAACGTGACATTGATAAACTCATTACACAGTACCAACAAAAACAGGAATGTCAACTGACTGGAGCTCATAGAATGACCAACAGTGATAGATTTTGATAACATATGTAGTCAAAGAGACTTACAAACTATCAAACTTCCTTAAATAATCCAAACTGCAAACTGCATTCAACACTAACAACAACATCGGAAACAAACTAAATGACACATCAATATACGAGAATAGCGGCATATACAAACTGACATGCAATGACTGCAACATGGTATACATAGGGAAGACAACACAGAAACTAACGACAATATACAAAGTGCATTTACGATCTTTCTTACACAAGGCAGACTCCAATTATGCGTCGCACATACAAAACCACACAAACGAGCCTGCGCTGTGACAAACTCTATGACATTGCTGCAAAAGATGGAGACTTGAAATTCTAGAAAAGCTTGAAATATATGTATGAACATAGAAAAACAGACGGTAACATTATCAACGAACAATTTATTAAAAATTCGGATGCGAATTTCTCAGTACTAGACACCACTCTCGGACGAAAACGGAAACGAGACAAAACAGAACAAACGAACACCCAACAATCGAAAACACAAAGACCTAATATCTCTCTACTTGGCCTAATTCAGTACCTGGCCTAATTTAATTCTACCTGCTTGACCCATCTTACGACTGTGTAAAGTCATTCCCTTCAATACATTCTTAAGACACTGAAGATGACTCAAAGGAGTCAAAACGCGTCTGCTCACACAACAAAACAAGGGCTAAAGGCTTTGCAAGAGAAAAAATTATAAAAAAAAATTTAACAAGCTTTTAATTTTATTAATTATTCTTAATAATACATATTCTTCGATAAAACAACTATTATACTCACGACTGATGAACGTGGCAGTTTCATTTTATCCTGAATTAACTTGCAGCTTGTCATCAAGAAATCTAATTTCCAGAAAAATATTCCACATTCAAGTGGAAGACCGCACTCAAATCTAACCTTGCCATTGATGCTTCGCCTTGAAGTACCTCTCAGAATTGCATTCTCAACGATCTCTAATGAGTGTCATCTTATTTAATTCAAACACTCTCTAAAAAAATTCGTCGGTTTCTCAGATTTCGATTGCATTGCCCCTTGAGCACTGCAAATGGCGTTACAGTAAAATAGGTACCCCCAAGCAATTACCCAAAAAAGAAAAAACTCCGAAGAGAAATACGAGTATGGATGGTACTTCGATACCTTATTACAGAAAAATTTACGATGCAAATCGTCTTGTCTGTCACCAGCTTAAACGGCGGTCAACTAAGCTCCTTAACTACCGTACCCGTTAAATTGCTGAAATAACGGATTTTAAGCATGCAGTGGAGGGTGCAAGAAATAAAAGAAATGTCACGAATACGACAAGGAAATTCATGATTCTGATGCAAAAGATTAAGACCACCGCGATAAGTTCGAAGGTGTTGGGCGAAGGTAATTCTCTGCCCGAGGACGCGACTTCAATCAAGCATTCGCGCATACAATATTGGATTACCGTAAGCACCGATAATGTACAAGAAATGTTGTTTACTAATTTCGACTGGAAGTCAAAACAGTTGTTGCACATATCGATAACCATGTAGAAAATCATTTTTCATGTTTTGTTTTTTGAGCGTTCGTTGAAAAATGATTAAGCTGTAAAATTAGCATTTCTACTTCACTGCAGAGTTTTCTTGGCTCAATAACAACGGAACAACTGAGTAACGGAATACGAGTAGCATGTGATGTTTAAAACGTTCAGATGATAATCAAGATTAATTTAATACGTATCGGCGCTACATCATGAAAAAATTTAGTGACTGTTAATAGATCTTTAGCAGCTAATGAGCTGGTAGTCTGCCGCCGCAGTGGTAATCAATAGCAAGGTTTACATTATTGCTAATGACAACCGAAGGGCGTGTTATTAATTGCGTGTTAACTGATACCTTAAAATGATCCATTTCATGTTTATGGGATTAAATTTCCAAGTGGAAAATTTCGTAATTAAAATTCTCAAAAATATTTGAAAAAATTCCTACGAGACACATTTGAAGTTTTCATTTCAGGAAGCTCTATTTAAATGTTATATAAATTAATTGGTCTGAATAAATTAACGCATGTAGGAGGACCTGCTCTGAGAAGCAGATGTATCTTAGTATGCACATATATTAATCTATTTAATACCTATAATTAATTCCAAAGTTATCAGTGGTCTTATCTTTTGCATAAGTTTCCTGCACTTAGAAGGCTACGAAAGCAATGATAAAACGAATCACGGGTAAGTTGATTTGCTGAGTGAGTTGTCCTTCTTTCGCAAGAATTCGAATCACGTAACATTTAACGATCAACAGGATTTTGGAATTCAATGGCTACATGAAAAAATGCTTTCAAGTCCTCTAAATTTTCAACTAATGTTCGTAGTGATAATTATTATGTTCAGTGGTTAAACTGATTTCTTATACGAACGGTCGTATTAGAACTGATGAAGATTGAGAGAAGTTTGCCGGTACACACAACAGTTCAGCTTGAAATGAAGAGTGCTTATTGCAGATACTCATCGAAAGAAAACCTTGGAAAGAAGATCATATACAACAAATAACCTGCATCAACTATCCAACGGATCCTATGTTAAACTGAAGAAATAATCCTTAGTACTCGTAAGAAGGTAAGGTATTAACTTCTTGGTTAGGAGAAAGTGGTCTCTTAGTTGAGCTGAGTTGTGGAGAGAATAGTAATAATAAAGACAAGAAATTGACTGAAGTATTGCGTAGATAGTTAATGATGTTAAAAAACTATTATTATATACGACAAACACAGTAATAGGTATGCAGGTAAGAAGGTTTAAAAGCAAACTCATCCAGAACTTTTCCATGAAGCATCATGGGAAGCACATTGTGAAACAACAGGTAAAATATCCCTATGTCCATTATGATTAGACGGTAGTTGATGACTTTGCCTCCTCGAAACATAGCAATAACCAAAGAACAGCACCTTACAATATTGGGACAGCCTAATTCTCATCTGCTTTCCAATGGAGCAGGTCGAATATGTCCCAGTATGCATCAAAGGTTGCGCAAAGTATAAAATTATGAGAAAATACAGATATGAAAATTTACAAGTAATATTGATGGAAACTTTATACATATTGTAGAAATCCGAAACCTGCGTTGGAAGCATTTTTTAGCGAAATTTCCAAAAAAATTCTTTCAGATGTATAACATAATTGAACATTGCAAGTTGAACAAATATTATTTGTTCGATTCTCAACACGAGATTTGGCACGTTGCACACACCCCTTCCTAATATTTGCCTTTAAAATGAAATGAGAAGACATATCTCGTTTTTGAGTGTAACGTTTTCGCTTTTTCGTCATTACAAAAGATGGAGGAGCTCTCTGACGGGGCAAAAAATTAGTAATGAGAGAACGACTACAACCTGGCAAAATTCCAGGCTGGAAAGCAGTGTTACTTCGATTTGTTTTCCCTCCTACATTTTACTGTATACTAAGTAGGCATTGTTTATAGCAATATCAAATAAATCGAAGAATAACCGCAAGTAGTATTTGATTTCTGCTTCACGGTCCACCTCATAGGTAACTTTCCTTTGGTCCATCAAGTCGACGCCTCCCATGTTTTTATTATATTTTACAATGACTTCGGGACATGTGACATTGATTTTCTCGCCACTTCCTTGCAGCCTCTTCTTCATGATAGGAGTAGGTATTGGGGACAAGAAGTTTGTCAACATAAAAACAGCTTGATATTCCATTCGTTTAGTAAAAGAAATTCCTCGTGAACTGGTGGCAAACGTTTGTTGTCTTTGCATATTATTATCGGCAGGCACATTTTTGGGTGTATTCTTCCTATTGGACGAACTGTTCTACAGGCTCTTATGTTCATGCTGGCCAATTTACGAGTATGTTGTAGGTTCGGAGAGTTGAAAAAGTTATCGAAGTAAAGCTCGCAACCTAGACCTTGTAAACTGTTTGATAATTGTAAAACTACAGACTCTCCTAATCCTGTTTCAGTACCACCTTGTTTTCTACCAGCATATAAGTCAAATTTAAATAAATAGCCTGTGGCTGAGTCAGCTCTACACCAAATTTTAAATCCCTACTTGACGGGTTTATTTTTCACGTACTGTTTCATTATATTGAGACCTTTAAATTTGACCATGTGTTCATCGATTGCCTGAAATTTTGTGTTTTTCATGGCGTTTTGAAAGCTCATATTAAAGTGGTCTAAAACTGGTCGAATCTTATACGCTCTATCGTGAAAAAAGTCGAGTTTTAGATTGTTCATCATTATTATTGCTAAAGTATAAGCTTCTTCTTATCTCCTCAAACCGATTGAGTGTCATTATGTTCGCGATGTGAGCAACTCCCATATCAGGATCTGAGGACCTATAGCTGCGGAACATAAGCAAAATATGCTATCCCATCGCATAGTTCATCCCTAAGAAAGCCTTCACCTCTGCGCTAGTGAGAGCGAAACTTCTTCCATTTTGATAGCCATATCGTTCTGATTTAGGAACAATAATATTGTCAACTAACTCATCAAAATTTGTCACTGCATTGAAAAATTTTTTTCTTATGATTCGCCTCCTTGATTTATTCCTGTCTTTGTGTTACTATCTCTAGATTTTCGCTAACATTCGGTGAAATACTGGATTCAATCACAATAGTGGGGACACCTCCATGAATGTCTTTTTCCAAAAACTGTTGATCTGCCTCGTCTAAAGTTAATCCATCCTCGTTATCACTGTTGTCAGCCACTAAAAGCTTAAAAATCTCACTATCCGTGAATAAAAACTCTCTGTAAAAACTCTCTGTTTCTTCTTGTTGACATATTCTGTGTAGTATCACTAGCGCATTACGGTCAAACCTTCTCGTAGCTCTAAGTATAAACAACTTACAATAATTTCATTTTTGCCAACATGTAAAAATAAAAGTATATCATGAAAGACAATTGCAAGTATGCTGGCAACACAATCACACAAAGTTAAAAATAACAGTTACAGTTTTCCACTAGACAGATTCTCGTGCGGTTGTAATTATTTTGCTATAGTCGAATTCTTATTGTTAGTTTTTTAGATTAATGTGAAATAAAGTAGGAAAAATATTTCCAGGTGTTTCATTTACAAAATAGCAATTTCGTATAGCCGCCGCGATACATTTCAGAAAAAGTACTTAGATAAACACAGAAAACATCAACTAAACAGGTATTTAGTTAAGTTATTAAGTATCATCAAAAGACTCCGTTCGTGCATACTGGAACAGCCACGTTCCTTCACAAATATTCTCAAGAATTATCATATTTAGTTGCTAAGTCTTTCGTAATACGAGGTGAGTTCAAAAAATATCGCGAATTTTGTTTTTTTTTCAAAAATTATTTATTTATTCATGAATATCTATTTTGTCCCCTTCAAAGTAATCCCCATGAAATATTATACACTTATGCCAACGGTTTTTCCAATCTTCGAAGCACTTCAAAAAATCATTTTTTTTAATCTTGTTCAGCTCCTCCTTCGATGCCGTCTTTATCTCGTCAAGCGTAGCGTAACGTCGTCCTTTCATGGGCCTCTTCAGTTTAGGAAACAAGAAAAAGTCACAGGGGGCCAGATCTGGGGAATACGGTGACTGCGGCATCATTAGTGTGTTGTTTTTGGCCAAAAAGTCGCGCACAAGCAACGATGTGTGAGCAGGGGCGTTATCGTGGTGCAAAAGCCAATTTTTGTTCTCCCACAAATCCGGGCGTTTCTGGCGGATTGCTTCGCGCAAATTGCGCATAACTTGCAGGTAATATTCCTTATTGACCGTTCTTCCCTGTGGCAAGAACTCATGATGCACCACGCCCCTGCAATCGAAGAAAACTGTCAGCAAAACTTTCACATTCGACCGAACTTGGCGCGCTTTTTTCGGTCTTGGTTCATGCGGCAGCTTTCATTGAGATGATTGAGCTTTGGTTTCCACGTCATAACCATAAACCCACAATTCGTCACCAGTTATGACCCTCTGGAGCAAATTTGATTCGTCGCGGACAGAGTTTAACATCTCATTAGCAATGTTCATGCGTTGCTGTTTTTGGTCGCAATTGAGCAATTTTGGTACGAATTTCGCGGCGACCCGTCTCATGCCCAAATCGTTGATAAAAATCGAATGGCACAAGCCAATCGATATGTTTATGTCCTCAGCAACTTCTCTAACGGTGATTCGACGATTGGCCAATACCATTTTCTCCACTTCATTAATTTTTTCGTCTGTTGTTGAAGTGCTCGGGCGTCCGGCACGCTCTTCGTCGTTCACATCTCCTCGGCCTTCTAAAAACATTTTGTACCACCGATAAACGTTGCTTCGGTCCAAGGTAGCTTCTCCGTATGCCACAGTCAACATTCGGAATGCATCCGCGCACTTAATTTCGTTTTTCACACAAAATTTGATACACGTTCTTTGATCCATTTTTTTGAATATGTAAAAATCGAAGACGATTGAAAACACGTGCAAGTAAAGCAGCTATCACCAATTAAGTGAACATTCAAAATGGCCGAGCTTGTCGGCATAAGTGACAGACATGAGTACCAACATAACGCCACAAAAAATCGAAATTCGAATATACGTAACCCGCAAAAATTCAAAATTCGTGATACTTTTTGAACACACCTCGTATACATGCAACACACAAAAACTTACCAAAGAATATATTCACAAAACATTTCTTAATATAAAACTCGCCAATTATTTTAAAAATCAGAATATTGAACAAACTTATAATCGACTAAAAACTGACAGATGCACGCCAATACTTTTTCTATCTAATCAGTTTCTTTTTGGTGCTGCTAATCTGAATATATAGTATTAGAGCATTCTATTGAGTTTGTGAAAAACAACTTACAAATTGATTTGATCGAATAAGTTCAGCATAAAATTGAAAATAATACAGGGGACAAATGTGTCCCATAAGCGTGAACGGGTTAAATTGCCAAATGGATACTAGATGAATGCATAAAATTAGACAAGACGCCTAGCAAATATGCTGTCAAAAACAGGAAGGACTTCACCAACGAATTGGCAACTAATCTAAGATCAGTGACAACGAGAAAACAAGCTTTAGTCGTGTTGGAGGACTGGTCCGTGAAGAAATGCAACACAACCAATGGTAAGAAAAAAACAAAGATGATGAACAAATTAGCTACTCTATGCATGGTGGAAAATCATTTCACTTTAAGGGGACAAATTTTCAAATAGAAGTCTAGAGCACCAATGGGAAACTCTCTGTCACCGGTCTGTAGTGGAATATTTACGGATTGGGTGGAAAGTAAATTGCTGGCGGAGAATGGATGCCTCATACACAGCTACGATACGTGGATGATGTTCACTGATATTAAAGAGAATGAAGCACTAAACCTCCTAGGGAAGCTGAACTTCTTATATAGGAATATCCAGCTCACAATAGAGGAAGAAAATTATAGATCAATTTAGATTTTGGATCACGGGGAAGTCAAACACTGTCAAATTTAATACATTCAGGAAAAGGATGAGCACACAACGGACCGTACCAGCAACATCAAACCCCAGCTTCCCGCTGAAAATAGGATCATTTCAAATATGGCTACACCGCATGCTAACTGTACCCTTTAGCAAAGAAAGCCGGGAAAAGGAGGAGGAGTTTATAATTGACGTAGAAGAAATAATGGATATGAACCAAACATAACCGCATCAATAAATAGGAAAATCGAAAAACGAGTAGAATGGAAGAAACTGACTTATTTAAGCACGAATAAAAAACTGGAACTGAGAGCAGACATACCTATTCTGAGGTGAGCGAACCTTTATGAAAAATGATGAGGAAAAATGAATTCAAGTTGGTTAAAAGAAGTCCGCAACTTCAACTGAAGAATATGACCACATAATGCAAGGATACGAAAAGCAAGAAAAAAAAGCGTAGAGTCCACAAAGTCAATTGTCAACAGTGTGCAAAAGTGGACATTGGTCAGGCGAAACGCAGCGTGAAAGTCCGCTTCAACGAACATATCAAGGAAGCACAGTCAGCAACCGCTAAAAATCATACTAAATGCGGATGTGCGACACATTTACAATGCAATCAGCATTCATTGGGAAGATCTAGATGTACGAGATGTACGAGACATAAGGAAGTTAGATACGTACAAGACTCTCTAGATCATGCGACGAAAATTGGAGCAGAGATTGAACGAGGACATTGGAAATGGTTACATTTCTCTTTAAAGTTTGTTCAGTTTAAATTGGATATTTGTAAAGCAATAAAAAGAGCTAATTACATTAAGCAAAGGGTAGTCCAACCAAAATGCACGATGTTAATTGTGAGTCAAACCTTAACGTCAAGTTTTTCGCCCAACTTAATTTGACGAAAGTTTGGTTGAACAGACAGAAGAGAATGGTGACTTTACAAAGAAAATCATCTTCAGCGACGAGACACACTTTTACCTCAGTGGGTTCGTTAATAAGCAGAGTTATTGTTGAAAAGCCGATGCATCAACAAAGAGAGACAGTTTGATGCGGTTTATGGGCTGGCAGCGTTATCAGGCCGTATTTCTTCGAAAATGAGGTCGGCCAAGCAGTTACCGTGAATGGTGTTCGCTATTGTGAGATGATAACGGACCTCTTGTGGCCAGAAATTGAGGTTATGGACCTAGACGATATGTGGTTCCAACAAGATGGTACCACTTGCTACTCTTTAGCACGAGAAATTCAATGGCCGTGGTATCAAACGTTGTGGCCATGTTAATTGACTGCCACGATCATGTGATTTGACACTGTTGGACTTCTTTCTCTAGGGATATTTAAAATAAGCCAAGAAAAATTCAAGAACTAAAGGATGAGACCTTCAGCACATTAACGACATTGAACATCAATTATGTCTCAGAGTTATTGAAAATATGAACCATCGGGTAGAAGTATGCCGCCGTAGTCGTGGCAATATTTTCTTGAACTAAACACGAAATAAAAATATTCGAGAATACCACGGGCTAAAGACAAGTAGAGATACAAAACAGTGAATGTTGCTGAAAATATAAATATAACGCAGAATAAACCCAGTTATTTTTGACGCCTTACTCACGATCTGTGAAACATAAGTGTCAGGTTTATACTTGGAGTCAAAAATGACTGCTACATCTCTTGCAAAAGTAGCGACCGTGAAAGACGTATCATTTATTTGGTGGTCATATAAGATAGAGGAAGGCTTCAAGGGGAAGGAATCTGTGTTAGATCAGCCACCCACCACGCACACGACATTGTTGCCGATGGATACCCATGAATGTAACGGCCAGCATACACAATTGTGCGCCACGAATGTAATATCCAGCATACTTGCCTGTGCGCTTCGGGATATTGAATCTCCGAGTAGTAGCTCATAGACCATCAGCACATGGCTATGAAACATGTACCCGCAGACGATGCACTTGCCGATGCTGACGTTGGACATGTCGCAGCGCAGGTGCATGACCATCGCTGTGGAAGCACCAGATATGCGTCAGCATATTTGATGCATTTAAGCGGCGGATGCAACAAATTTCTCCCCAGTTGTCCAGTCAATAATTTGCTCATTCGATGTCGATGAACCAAACCTTCGTAAATTAAATATTTTAGCAACTTTTTGTAAATAAATCTTTTAAATAGGGAAAGGGAACGCCTCTTCACTACTCCATAGTGGTGATCCTGCTCAACGAACTGTGCCTTAAGGTCCACGGAAAACAAGCACACTGGACACAACAACAGGGCAAAACTGGCCATCAAGGGGGACGACATCAAGACGTTAGTGGGGTTGCAGATCCAGAGCAACTCCATTGCCCTCACCTACAAACTGTATCGTAACCACGTTCGAGGAGTTAAACGTCGCGCAGCACCAACCATCCGACCCATCTAAGATGGCCACCCCAGCACCATCATCAACGCAAATGCCCCTTCTAGTAGCCGGACCTGCGCCAAAGCAAGAGGCCCACGACACACACGGGATAGCACGTGTTGCTTTCATAGTTCCAATCTTGTGACAGGAGAACGTGGAGCATTGGCTCGCCTAGTTCAACGCAAATTTCGTCACGATGACCCAACCAAATTCAACCTACTAGTAGCAAATCTTGACACAAGGGCATTGCAGTAGGTGCGTAACATCGTGACAAACCCGCCATCGGAAAAGAATATACGTTTGCCAGAAAACGTATCCGCACATGCAAGATAACAAAGTTATCATTGTATTAAAAAGTATATGTCTACTTAATTTGAATGCTTTCTTTATAATATCATAAAATCGACACTTTTGCATGATTCCCAGTTATTTCATAATACTTACTATTTAAAAAGACTTGAAACTCAAACAAAATCAATTTATGGCTACATAATAGACCACAACAAGTATCCGTATAGAACAAACCGGGGGATTCCCCGTGTTACGCGATGACATATGCAGATGCCCATTATTGTTTTTAGGTCCGATAATAGTTCTACTTTAAGTTATGACAGTTTCAAAAGTAAATGCAGTTTTTTTAATTTTTTCTGCACTAAAATACATGATGGCGCCCAAAATAATATATAATATACTTACCGCGAAACTGGTCAAATAGTAGGCAGAACTCACTCCTCTGTCCAGTATGTGGTGAAAGAATTTAATACAACTTGTTTGATTATGTCAAAGCCTCGTTGTGTTCGACCCTCCGTACTGACTAAACGCGAAAAAAAGAACGTTTTGCAGGCAGTTAAACAGAATTCTCGAGTAACTGCTTCCCAAATTGTTACAAATATAAAAGACTCTTTTGGCAAGGTTCTTCATGAAGAGACCCTACGAAAAATACTAAAGAGAGATGGATATCGCTCATGCATAGCACTTAAGAAGCCATATATTTTGGAACTGAACTGGAAGAAACGTGTGAATTTCGCAAAAAATATATAAAAAAGCCTCCAGAGTTTTGAAAACAGGTCCTCTTCTCTGACGAAAGCAAATTTCGCATATTATAATATGCATATTGTAAAATTATATATAAATCTCGTACCAACTGTGAAACATGGTAGAGGCGGTGTGATGATCTGGGGTCTTAATGGTGGCGGAAGGAGTTGGCAAACTTGTGTTTATAGAATCAGCTAGATCAACACGGTTACCTTAATTCTTTGAAGGAAAATTTGAAGCGAAGCGTTCAGCAGTTGAATCTTGGTGACGATTTCTGGTTCCAGCAAAATAATGATCCCATGCACTCAGCACACAAAGTGAAGCTTTGGTTGCTCTACAACACAAAACATCAACTGTGTACGCCGTCCCAATCCTCAGACCTTAATCTCATTGAGCATTTGTGGGACTTATTGGAGCGCAGGATCTGTCAGCACAGCATAACCTCGAAGAAAATTCTGAAAAACGTCTCGGCGATGACGGGGGCAAAATTACCAGGCAGGACACAGCCAAATTGTTTCGCTCTATGCCAAATCGACTTAAGGAGGTCATTAAGAGAAAAAGTTACCCGACAAGTTATTAAGCCTTGAAATGTAATAAAATATTGAATATTTCAAAATAATATTGTCATGTACGGCCACTTTTTCTGGTTCATTTAAGTGCGTTTTTTTTTATTTTTTAAACTCTAGTTTTTAAAGGAATACCACAGGAAAAATTTTTAGAAAAGATAGTTTCATTCATGAGTAAATCTTGTTGCTTAAATATTTGAATGTAGCAGCTTTCTTTAGTATGAATTTTCTAATATGATGCTTCTTTTGATGTTATATGGATATTTTTTCTGGCAAGTGAAGTGCCCTGAAAAGCGCTCTATCTTCCGTCTACGTAACCTCGGCCCAGTAGCGTATTCAAAAGTTCTTTTCAGATATGGATCTGGCAGACCAACGCCCAACGCATCTCCTCAACTAGATGCGCACGCTTGCTAAAGGAAACGTATCCGACCCCTTTTTACAGCAAATGTGGCTGACGGCCTCGATGTCACGCTGAAATGCATCCTATCGGTTAATGATGCCCCACTGTTGGATCTCGCAATGATCGCTGATCGCGTGCACGAGGTCACCAGGCAGTCAATGGTTCAAAAATTAGAACATTCGGCAGATGGGAGATAAAACTGGACTTGGGACTTTTGTGCACGTGGTGCAAATTTTGGATCAACTGGTCAAATTTGGTCTGATTATCAACATCCCTAAGTTCCAGTTCAGAAAACCGAAAGTCAAGTTCCTGGGACACGCCATCAGCAAGCTCGGATTGAAACCCTTACCTGGAAAGACGGAGGGAGTTTCCGCGACGCCGAGGCCGAAGACAGTGAACCAACTGAAGTGCTTCTTGGGGATGGTCAACTTCTACCGCTGCTTCCTCCCACACGCAGCTCAACATCAGCGTGCCCTACTGCAACCAATCACGGGAAACTGTAAACGCAACCAAATGCCCCCCAAGTAGACGGACGAAGCGATAGCCGCATTCGAGCAGTAAAAGTCAGACTTAGGGAATGCCTCGAACCTGGCCAATCCCGACTACAATGCCATATTGTCTCACTGTGTTGAAACTTCAGACAGCGACATCGGAGCTGTCCTATAGCGATCTAGGGAAACAACGGCAACTCCGCTTGGATTCTTCTCCAGGATGCTAACAGACGCCCTTGCAGTTCACACTCAAGAAGTACTCCGAAAAAGCATTGCCGAGAAAATAACGCCAGCTAGATTTCACATCGCAATTCGCCACGGACATCCGACACATTCCAGGCCAAGACAACGCCATCGCAGACTACCTTTCAATGATAAATATGACTCAATCAATTGACATTACCGCTATTACCTAGCTACGGTTGGTCACTCAAGTGGAGATAACAGAGGTTGAATGAATCCTCCCTAACTCTTCACTGCGTCATCACCCTGGAAAGGATACGACCATTATTCTTGCAGTAATTCTGTGCGATAGTTATGCAGAACATCCATGGTCTCTCTCACCCACGCACGCGAGCGACCAGGAAGATGATCACAGATCGCTACTTCTGGCCCTCGATTAACTCCGACATCAACAAGTTCATCCAAGCCTGCCAGCCATGCCAGCGCAAAAGCATCAGATATGCGTCAGCGGATGCAACAAATTTCGCTCACTCGACGTGGATGTACCAAACGTTCGTAAATTAAATATCGTAAAAACTTTTTTGCAAATACGTCTTTTTATAGAGAAGAGAAACGTCTCTTCACTATCCCATAAATTAATTTGACATTTGGGGATACTTGGGTATAAATAATTCAATGCACACCATTAGTTTAAACTGGACAAGTCTTCTTGTAATAATGTACAATTGGAGTGCGGATATATTTTTCTATGGATATTCAAATCAGTAGCATAAAGGAATGACGGGAATAAAAGCCAAGAGGCGGATTGTTAGTGAAAAGAATAAATAACAGTGGAACCAAGATTTATTTATTTATTCAAATACCATTTAACAAATTAAGCATAATTCAATTACAAAATGGAACAAAACAAACAGAAACAACAGTAAGTACTTAGTCAAATATGTATGTAAAATTCAATTAAAGCACAAAAAAAGCCTAATATTTACTCCAATTGAGTTGTAAGGATCAGGCTTCTTAATCTCAATTTAAAAATTAGTTATGAGTCGGAAAAAGGACCAAGCTCAAGCTTATTATGATTCCTTACCACTCGTATAGTAGGAGGATAAAAATTTAATTTTGTACGGGCATACGGTGGCACAAAAAAATTGTTTGCCCGAGAAGAGCGCAATGATTGGCGAAAACGTAAGTCTGCAAACAATGTTGATGAAATTTGATTGTGGCAGAGTTGATGTAGGAAACACTGACCTAGATACATGGGACGGGATGACAGAGTAGGCAAACGTAAGAAGGATAAATGACAGTCATAGGGTTGATATGGGACTTTGAATTTGTAAAACAAGACACGAGTAAATTTTCGCTGGACATTCTCTAACGAGTTGATGAGTAATGAGTGTCGAGTAGACCAAGCTACAGAGTAATATTCAAGGATAGGATGGACAAGACAGATAAACAAGCGGACGGGGGTAGATATATTGTTAAATTTATAAGCGTGCCTGAAAATAAGTCCCAATATTTTCGAGGCCCTAGTAGCCACGATTATAATACAAGACAAGATTGATTCGTGTAGTACTTCAGAACAAGGAGAATTCAAGCAATAAGGTACGAACAAGCCCGTGAGAGCAATGCTGCAAGGACGCCATAATGCTTAAGTTTGGGTACTAGTAAGTTATGTGGAACGGAATCAAAGGTTTTATGGAAATCTCTGTATATCATATCAACTTGAACATTTGAATCTATGGCTCTTGCGTTGCAGGCCATAAGCTCAATTACATTCGTGGTGGTCGACCTTTGGGGTAAAAAACCATGTTGCTGCACAGCAATTAGTGGGGCCACGATGGGTAATACCTTTGAGTCAGCGCCGTAGCTAGCATGGGGCAGGCGGGGCGGTGCCCCAGGGCCCCTTCTCGTCGACTTTTTTTGACCCTGAAAGAATCTTACCCCGGCGAAGACTTTAGGGGCCCCTGAAAATACCTCAAATTGAACAATTTTTTTTCAAAGTGAAACATTTAAAAAATTTTTTCGTTGTTTTATTAGATTGTTTACAAAGCAACATTTTTTCGTTTCAGTACAACAAATTCAATTATTTTGATTAATAAATAGCATTAAAAATGCCGCTTTCTTGATTTGCATGCCGCAAATCTGTCGATAGTTTCGCTAAAATCGATCTTTCTTGCTCGCTCATTCTCAATTGATAATAATGCCAATCCAGACAGTCGTTCTTGCCCCATAGAGCTTCGCAAATAATTTTTTATTTATTTCAATTTTGAAAAAGATCTCTCTGCCGTTGTAACTGTCACAGGAAGTGTCAAGAACATAATACACGCAGTGTATACATCAGCGTAGGTTGACGTCAAGGAACTGTTTTCAATAATAATCATTTCGGCAAGTTGTTTCACACTATCAATCTGACTTATTTTTTTTCGAAACGCTGATCGCAGAGACAGTAATTGCGATGGAAATGTTGGAGAAATGTGATCGTGGAAAATTTTCAGAAATTTTTCGGCTTCTAACGAAATTTCTTGGTCAGTGGCATTGGTTATGAACTTTGGTTGAATAATCTTGTAGACTCCTAGAACCGATTCCATACCTTCGAATCGAAACTTTAATTGGAAACAAATTGTGTCCACTAAAGGGTAAAAAACAGTGACTGCGAAATTTTCCTTAGGATCCGAAAGTCTTTCGTCTACGCATAATTCATCGAAATGTTTTTTTCGTTTTGTGTGCACTTCTTTTTCTGAAAATTGAGAAGGAATACCAAGTTTCAAACATAAATCGCTTGCTTCCTTTACAAATTCATCGAACGATTGTCGCATGGAAGAAACTTCTATATGTGCATTTTCTAATAACTCATGTGCTGTCATCAAATCTGTCGTTTCTGTTTGAAGAGCTTTTGCCACAATATTAATTTTTTCGAAAACTTTGCACAATATAACTAAACAGCAAACGAAGTTAAAAGATTCAACACGTTTTTGAAGGCCAAACGCTTCGTTTCTTTCGTTAGATTTATAAGTGGTTAAAACGATACGCGATAAATTTCTACTGATATCAGGCAATCTTTTTTTAAGCGCGTAAATCGAGTCATGAGTGCCTGAAAAACCTGTTGGATTTAATGTTTTTAAGGTTGTTTTGGAAATATTTTGTTCTTCTGAAGGTGTTTGCAAATCTTGCCAGTGTACTATACTGTGGCCGAAAAAATTGGAAATATCTTGTACAATATCTAAGAAACGTGCGATTTCTGAATTTTGTCGAACAGCATCTTTCAACGCAAGATTTAAATTGTGGGCGGCGCAATGAACAAATAAAGCATGAGGTGCTACTTCGAGGATTTTTTTTTTGAACGCCTCCCAAACGTCCACTCATAACGGCTGCGCCATCGTAGCCTTGTCCAAACAATTTCTGAATATTTAAATCTTTCTGCTTAATTGAGGATAGAATAAGATCTGAAAGGCCATCAGCCGATTGATTTTTGACTTCAGTAAAAGATGTGAAAGTTTCACAAATTTCTAACTTGGTTGGTTTTTCTTTCTCATTGTACACAATTTTAACATAACGAAAAACTTCACTTAATTGATCTACCTTGCTGCTATCTTGAGTTGTGTCCATAATCACTGAGAAAAAAAGAGCTTTTTGTAACTCAGAAACTATAGAATCATAGACTTGTTTAGCAAGAAGAGATATAAGTTCATTTTGAATGCATGGACTCAAGTATGTTACCGACCTATCAGGCAACTCCAATAGATTTTTCAAAACAGGATCATATTTCGCTAATAACTCTATCACGGACAAAAAAATTCCTTTATTACTATCCAAGAGTTTATGACTTGGCCCTCGAAAAGCTAAATTGCATGTGGAAAGCATTAACGTGACATCTAAAACTCTTTCAAGTACCTTGCGCCAAAAATTATGATTTTTTTAAAAATCCTTTTCAAGTGCTTCGTCCAACGTTCCGTGTTTTTGCCACTTTTCGTAAATGACGCATGACAGAGCGTGTGATTGGGAATTTTCATGGAGATTGATGCGTTCCGAAAGATGTTTCCAATCCCGAAACCCTGTAACCCAAACACTTTGATTTCCGCCTGTCGTTTTCTAAGGAAAAAGCCAACAGGGTTGACAGTACGCAGAGCCATGCTCGGTCGAATAGCATAACCAATTTCTTCTCAGTTGGAGTCCCGATTTCGCAGTAGTATAGTAAAAATTTGTTGAGAAAAGCCGTCCGCCCTGTTTTTCATCTCTCGGAAATGGACCAGTAGGTTGTTCGGGGCCAGATGAAATTACAGCTCGTTTCATAATTGGGTCCGTAATAACGCTAGGAAAAGTGTGTCCTTTCTCAATGTCGGAAGGAGGCAGTAAGTCTGTTCCTGTTGTTCCTGTTGTAGCGCTCGCACTACTCGCATCGAGCGGAGGAGCCTGGAAATATAGAGGGAACATGAGCAAGTTTTGAAGCCAGCGAATTTGGTGGGAAAAATCATAATCTGTTAACAAATACACATACTTGGCAAAGAAAATTAAAAGGTAAAACATTTTATAAGCACTTCATAAAGTAAGGCAATCTCATAGAAAATTCCTTAATAATTGACGCTTTGCATTACATAACTTTTCAATTTGTCAAGAAATGTATCGATTTTGTTAACAATATTTTTACCTCGCAATCTTTGTCATTTTGGAATGATTCTGTCTGTGGTTCTGTGGTGAATTGAGATTGATTCTGCGTTGATGTGCTTGGTTCAGGTTCTGAAGATTCTGCATAAAAATTATTTATGGAATATTTCAATCATTTATTTGCATTTCAATAACTTTTCTGGAGATCCCTAGTGCTCCTTATTACAAAGAAACAACTAGGAGTCTATTAGGAAACTATCAATTTTCTACGAGTTGTATTTATTCGAGCTGAAAATACAATACAAACCGCTGGAAAACATAACCGAGCGAACGCTCGGACTCGCAGGAGATTGTTCGGGCCTGAAATCCCGGTATGAGAACGCATGAATTGGGGATGGAGGGAGAGGATCGCTTTGATCGCTTTGCAGGCATGTACTGGTTCCCGCTCCTCTCGAGCGCGTGCTCGAGAGCGGCAACGGTACGAGCACCGATTCAAGCAGTTCTGGACTGCTCGGATGTACTCGGAGCAAGTACGAGTGGAACCACAGTAGTCCGAGCGCTCTCTTGCTTGGTTCTGCTCAGTTATGCATTTTAGCGTTTCATTATTTACAAAACGTAAATGTGATGAATTGTGTACTGTACAACGCTGCAGAATTGTGTTTTCAGCTAAAATCAATATACATTCCATTAACCTAGCAGTTTCTTAAAGATTCCTAATTATTTCTTTGATGAGATTTTTTCAAAAACTTCTTGAGAATATCATAGTAGAATGTGTTTATTTTACTGCTTATTTTACTATGTTAATTTAACTCATTTCAATTATATTTATAATTTTTACAATCAAATACCTTGAACAGTTTCCGTATCAACAGATGCTGCAAGTGTGGATGATAACCAATTCACGATTTTAGTGGAAATCTTTTTTGCTTCATCTTTTTTTTTCGTTTTGCTTCTCTTTTTTCGCCTCACTCAAATAAACACGTTTCATGGCACAGAATAACGTGAGAATGGATTAAAACATACAAAGCACTTGAAAACTATGTACAAACTTTTAAATTATACAGTTGTTATATTACGTTGTTTGTCATTAACATTGATAAACAAATGAATGCTGAGTACGCTCGAGCCGCTTTCGGAAATAAACAGAATGTCGTCGAAGAGGTGGGTATGGCCTATTCCGCACACAACAGCACACAGTATTCATCCTCTCTCACCGACGCTCGCTTACACATTTACACTCGCTAAGCCACACCCACCGTCTCGACGTTTATCTGTCCATTTCTCGCGCAGAGTCGGCAATCCTCATTCTAGTAACTTTAACTCTTAGTAACACTGCTGAGTCTGACACAGACATCAGCAGCTGATCGCGTCGAACAGTGCTCGATATCCGTATATGCGCGGGAAATTAAACGTTATTTAGGCAATCCTAAGGATAGAGTTGAAAAAAGATTTTCGTAGGGGGGGCCCAAATTTCCTTGCTGCCCCAGGGCCGCCGAGGCTCCAGCTACGCCACTGCTTTGAGTATACAACTCTCACAAGTATTTTTGGGAACGTTTAAAGAATAGATACAAGATGATAGTTGGTTACATCGGAGGGATCACCAGACTTAATATGGGCATTAAAAACTCTGCTTTCTACTACATAAGCTGATACTAAAGAAAATGGTCAAGGAAAACAGGAAGGCAACGCAACAAAATACATTTAATGGAGGAACCAAGAACTTTGTCTGCACGAGAACCCAAACTGCTGACCACTTTGTTAACTACTGTTTCAACTTTAGCAGGCAGTATATTGAAGGTAAACTGGAATGCTGAGAGCATAATTGGAGGATAAAACCTATTTACAAATGGATGTAGGAAATAGCTAGAAAATAAACCTAAAACTGCATTCTATGGGTTATAGTAGGAGACGACTTAAGGGACTTTATGTACGACCAGAGTCGTTTTAGCTAGTTGCAATATATCGATTGTTCGAAAGCATTATAATCATTTTTTAGTGTTTTACTTATTTTAGATTTGGCTAGGGATCCCAGGCTAGTATATTCAATTTTAACGTTAGTGATTCCACATTGTTTTATCTTTTTTTCTGGCTCCTTCTTTATTAAAAAGAGTAACACGTACCATGGAGTGTCAAACTGCTAAGTGTGGCGGAAACTCAGCAATGAGGTGATTTAAGAATAGAAATTAGAAATGGCTTCTTCGCAACATAAATCAGCAAAAAATTTAGGCCAATCCAGTTCAGATAGCTCGTTTGAGATGGCAAGAAAGATACTTTTCGTGGAATTGGGGGAAGTCGGGATATCAAGTTCACTACGATCCATGCTACTGAAATTCACTAAATAGGACAAGGGTAGATAAAAAGAATCAGAATCTACATATGGAATAGGAGTATGGAACTCAATCCTATTGAGTAAAGATGTACTGATGAGGAAATAATCAAGAAGGCAACCAGTGGGATTTGAACCCTTGTTGACATGATAAGGGGAACAGTGAGATAAGAAGGATGAAAGCGCATAAGATATTGATTTGTTAGTAGAATTTTTTGGCTCTCTTTTAAAGTCCCAAGCTACAGGTGATGCACTAAAATCAACGCATAGAATAAATTAGTCACGAGGAAAATTCAATAAGACATAATTTGACAAGTCATCACTTAAAATTTCATAAAACTGAGCAGAAGGATTGCAGGGAATATAAATACAAGATACTATAAGGTACAAACCAGGATGGGTGAGTATCTTTGCTCATGTGAAGGGTGTAAAGGCATAGAAATTTAAGTTGGCAACACTTTTTAATGCAACATACAGGGTCTGCATAATAAGTAACCGGACTGAGCCTGTCCCGCGTCGTCAAAGCGTCTAGGTCTAGGTAAAGGGAACCGGGCTGCAGCAGTTGCCTCCAAGCGCTTGGAGAGATAGCACCGAGCGAGAGCGGAGTGCGTGTTCAGTTACGTCGTCGGAGTGAAAATGGAGCGTACTATCGAGCAACCGAACTAGAGTTTTTTAGCCAGGTTATTACAGGAGACGAGACGTGGGTTTTCAAATACGATCCTGAGACAAAGCGGCAGAGCTTGGAGTGGCACACACCAGCATCACCACGACCGAAAAAAGCGGTTATGAGCAAATCGAAGGTGAAGTCGATGCTCATTGCTTTCTTTGACGTGAAAGGCATTGTTCGCAAAGAGTTTGTACCACCCGGCCAAACTGTAAACGGCTAGTACTACAGGGAGGTGCTCCGTCGACTAACCGCCCGGGTTTGCCGAGTCCGTCCGGAGATTACCGATTCGTGGATCCTCCATCACGACAATGCTCCGTCGCACACCTGCCTGCTCGTCACCGGGCAGTTGGCCAAACAGTCGAGGGCAACGTTGCCACAGCCTCCTTACAGCCCGGATATGGCACCAGCGGACTTCTTTCTGTTCCCCAAAATCAAGAGACACCTTAAGGGGACGCGGTTCGGGACTCTGGAAAACGTTCAACGTGCTACGAGGAGAGCTCTAGACAGAATCGAGGTTGCCGACTTCCAGGGAGCGTTCGGGGATTGGAAAATCCGGTATCAGCGTGTTATCGACTCCAATGGGGACTACTTTGAAGATTTCTAAAGAAAAATTGTACATATATTGCCAATAAAAAATTTCCTGAAGTCAGTCCGGTTACTTATTATTCAGATCCTGTATGGTGTGACAGCTGTTGCGCATTTTATGGTTTGCCATTTCACCATGAACAAAATGGAATGAAACACAACATTTGCCACGACGTTGGTGAGATTCAGTCCCAATTATTGGTTAGGTTAGTCGAACCTCTTGTTTAGACTTTCTCCTCGCCAGTCGTGGCCCTCAAATGCCCAAAATCATATTCAAAAAAAACTGAAGGCAAGGAATTGTTTTTCCAATAATACCAATCTTATGGTAATCAAAACAATTTATCCATTTTTGATTTCATTTTAAAGTTATATGCCTCTTAAAAAAACTCCTTTACATCCACTGGAGGGGAAAGAAAAAGTAGTTGCAAGCACAACAGGAGAAGCAGGTTTTGACACCAATCAAAACTCCTCTATTGTCCGATTTTGAAGAAACAGAAGTATCCTGATCACTTCTAAAAATTTTATGAGAATAAGATAAATCATTATCACTCACTGAGTCATTCAGCCAGAATTCTGAAATACAAAAAATATAATCAAAAATAAGTGCACAGGAAATTAAAAAAATTCCCTTGTTAGATTTAAATTATAACGTAAAAGCATCAATCAAATTCAAATAAAAATTTGGGTTTAAAGTAATTTTTTCTTATTTTTTAAAGAATTCTTGAATTAAAAACACGACATAATCCGCCACTGATTGACATAAATAATGATGAGTCGTTTCAAAGCTAGGAGTATTTTTCGATGGTAAGATTGGCAATTGAATGCTGTCCGCCTCGATGCAAATTTCAAAATTTATGCTTTAAAAGATAATTCGATTGTTTAATTGCTGGTTCAAAATACACGATCAAAGACCATAAAACTGAAAATATACTTCAAAAAGAAGTCATAAGGTACCCAATATATATTAGTTCTTATAACTGTAATTACGTTGACATAAGAAGGAAGGCACTGTCCTCATTCATTTCGTATACCAAGAATTGAGAACTATTGAAGCATCTAAGTGTTACATCCTTATAGCCCAAATAAACGCATGTTAACATCGCATTTACGGTAATACTCATCGATATTTAACATTCTCTAAACTATTCAATGAAAATACCACGCGCATCATCTAATAGCTCGCATTATCTGCAATTATGGGTTACATATCATTTGCCGCATGTTTATGAGACAGATTTTAATCGATTCGCTGGTAACGTGACTCGAAGCGCCGTTCAAAATGTTTCCAAGCCAGTCCACCATAAATTTAAGATCGTTTAATCGGCAAAATTACAAGCAATGCGACTCGCGCAGGCTCGACGATTTCTTGAAATGCGTCGACGCGGGGATTTGAATGTTACAATGTCTGTCCAGCTCTCCTGCAGTATCTAAGGTCAACAAAAATATTTCTATGGAATTCCCACTAAGGTGTCGCCGCCAAAGTGTTAACAAATATTTTAGTGGAATGAATGTTGCGAATTCTTTGACGAAATTATGTAAGTTCATGTGGTGGGTGCGAAATATTTACGCACGACCAAGTGTTGTACAACAGCAGGATATTTTAATCGTATCTAACTTTGGTAAATTCAATTACAGGCCGAGACTTCCTTGGAGCCGTCTGGTATTTTCGAATGCAATTTTCATTTATTTTTATCTGTATTGCCAAATTTTCAGTATGGTTAACTCACAACGTGTTCAACAATAAAACTGAACGCAGGCCCAATACGGCAAATAGTTCATTTTGCATATTCATCAACCTAATTGTGGCCATAAAAAGCATGTTCACATTTTTATGGGAAGATGTCCGTAGCGACCGAACTTACTTCCTCCATTCAAATCTCGCTCGCGTTTGGTTCCTGTTCCGCAAAAATTATTTTACATAAATACTTTATTCACGTGTTTTCAACTTTCGTTTAATAGGGGTTATTTGAGTTCACCCTCCCAAGAGTGCTCTAACAGCAAAATTTGAAATAATATTTAGGAACAATTTCAAGAGAGAATAACTCGTAACGAGAATTCGCTAATGTATTCTATCTAATTTTTCCATTGGAGCACTACGTACATAAATTAGAAATTATCCTGTCCATCGAAGCGAATAGGAAAATAATCAAACGGTACAAATGCCAATCTTGTTAATTTGAGGCGAAATGAATTTTTATGACTTTGTATTTGAGGTCCCTGGTCATACAACCTTCTTGGAAAGACTATCGAAAAAAGATACAACAAAGACAAATGCATAAATTAATTTTTAACAAGGTAATTAATTATGAGATAGCACAGCCGAGGTATAAGCAATAGTAGTTTGATACTAAAGAATATTTCAAGTTTGTATTGGGTTTCGCATGTTTTTTGCCTTTTTTTATAAAATAAATGAATATTGAAACACGCTATTTAAATTTTAAACAAATTGATTCGAAAAGTCTGTAAATTATTCCATTTACTTGATTTCGGATAAGATTTTACTGTGCTCGATGATCTTCAAAGAAATTGGCACAAACTGGTAGAATTCCAAATCAGGTTAACATTGTAGTCTGCAAATATTTTACGTAACATAAGATGTGTTACAGCATCTTCAAACGGGATTCTGATGTAAGTATAGTTTTGTGTGGAGAAGTTGTGAATAGAATCCTCACCCATTGTCTGATTTCTTCGTATTTACTTCATATCAGGTTGTTTTATAGTTCTTGATCATTTGCGGACAAATCATCTTATGTCCATGATAAAAGCTCAATACTACGCTTCCATTCTCAACTCTAATAGAGAATGTACAAGATTGCAAGCATGTCTACCGGAGTATCTTCGTGGTAAATAAAATAAATCAAATTGATCTAAGGAGAACAAATCATGATCAAAGTAATGGGTAATAGTGGTCAATATGAGAAGATTTACTATTCATAAAAACGATTGCGTTTATGGAAATTGCAAAAATATAATCACCATCGAGTGGAAGAACTTGTCCGTTGACTTTTACGTTGCGTGGAGAAAAACGAGAACAGTTTATGAGCTGGGTGACCTGATGAGTATAATTTACGACCAATCAAGTATCAAGAGGAGATTTATTTTGCATGAGCTTATATTTACGAATAGTTTTCTATTAGCATAAATAGCAAAGGCTTGAATCATATCCAAAACACAATCCACTCATTTGCTACAGCAACGTCACAATTCGAAAATCCTGTTTTTAAAGAAGATGCATTTGAAGTTTGATTATTGTTCTTATACACTAAGAAAATACACAGAAGACTAGCGTCATTTCGCTCGAAATAATTAGAAATTTGAAATGATACTTCACCAGTTGAAAGTAGTGGAGAATAGGGTAATCAAGCGCGGCGGGTAATGGTGCGCATCGTTTTAAGGGCTTTGTGAAATAATTTCACAAACCCCTACTAAAATCGCCACCTGTCTGTCCGTCCATCCGTTTGTCACAGCACTTTTTCTCGCAAACTACTTAAGCCAGAAACATCAAATATATAACTAAGGGGGGTCTCCCCATATAGGGTAGTGGCCCCCAAAAAAATTCATATGACACTTTGCTTCGAGAGGCGCACAAGGAGCGGAAATACACGAACAATTTGTCAACGTCCCCCCCTCCCGATGGTTGTTGGCTTACCTAAATCACGCTTATAATATCCCAAAACAAGCTTTGTAACATCCTGGGTTCGAAAAAAATGTTCTGATAGCATGAATCGATGACTTGAATTATTCATCCAATATTTGTATAAGAATCGTTTAAATTGATATGCAGAGTCTCTTTCATAAGTTCATACATAACAGCCATTTTTTTCGTTCCAGCTTAAATAATTTTTCTGAGTATTCTGCCAATTATACATATTGAACACTGTCTTAAATTTTCATGAAAATTCAGGAAAAATTAGACTGCCTAGTTCAAGTTGAAATATGTATCAACCATCAACAGGTAATTGATATGACTGTAATTAACTTCCTTGATTATGGTCTGATTTCCATAAAATTTTGTGAGCATAAGGATTTTATATCAATCTACAATACATAACTGTAAGAAGTTTAAAGGCAATGTTTTGTTTTATTCGAGGAAACACAAAATTAATAAATCATACTAAGTTATTATTAACAAAGTTGAGTGAATTTTGATTTGCTTATAAAAATCTACCTCCATGATTTTTTAAGTGTTTTTGATTCAAAGCTGTCAAATTGCAAGTGGGAGGGACACACATTTTTCATATACTTTGCTCCCCTCCCCCTCCTGGATCCACTGATTCACAATTGATTTTTTTGCAGATTCTAAAAGTTCTAATCAATACCTTTTGAGGGCCACTTCCTTATAATTTTTGAAATGTTTGATAAGACCTAAGTTTTTGAGAGATCCACTCCTGACCTTTTCACAAAGTTTGAACTTTCCAGCTAAAACAGTTTCTGAGAATATTTGCTGTGATGCATGGACAGATAGGACACGAAACTAGTAGTTCTTTGTACAATTTGTTTTACAAAACCTTAAAAAAGCAATCAAAAAAACCAGGACATTATTTTAACTAAACAACAAAGCCATTTAAAGCAATCGCTGAGTAAATACAAACAGTGACGGGACAACGAGCGTTTATATTTTGCGCTTCGACCAATTTGAAGAAAAAGAAAAAATTTTTCCATATCCTATTTTCCCCAAGCAAAACAACAAGAGGGTTATTTGGAACAACTAAGATGAGGGTCTCAGCAAACTAGTTGTCAGAAAATCTAGGGGATGACGCGGGAGCTTTTCTGAGCGTTTCTTTGAGTGAAGTTTGATTTCTCTGAAGGGTTATTTAATTAATGAACCAAGGTAACGGGAGATTTTTTTTGTGGTTGGGAGGTTGATGCCGTTAAAGCGTTGAGTGTGGGACTCCCATGCTTGTAAGCGGCTGGACTAGCATCTCAACACCTCCCCTGTCAATCCGAGAACCCACCCTGAAATCGCTTGACACTTCGGGCCAGATCTTCTTTTCTCAGCCGTGGAGCACCTTCAAGCTGGGGACTCTCTGCTCTAGCAGGAGGGGAAAGAAGAAGATAAACTGCCAGATAAGTGATCCCCCAGCCCCGACTGCTGGGAGTTCCTTTTATCTTTTAGGACTGCCCGAACATAATGTGCCACCTGGTTCCATTTGTCAACCGATCTCAGCATCATCACAATTTTACTATCCAGAGTGAGCTCTCCCGTCTCCCTGTAGAGGTCTCAGCACAGCCTCTCCCATTTTGTGCATGCGAAAATATGTAACGGGCATTGTTTTTCTCTCCTGGGCAAAACCGACAATCGAACGACCGTGACTTACTAGTCTTGTGCAGGTAATACTGCAACCATCCATGCCCACTCAAAACCTTGGTCAAGTAGAGGTCAGTTTTACCATGTCTTCGATTTAGCCATGGTCTCACATCCGGGATGAGGCACGCAGTCCACATTCCCTTCGTGCAATTCACCCAAGACTGCTGCTAATCGTTGAGTGAGCACTGTCTCTTCTCACCGGCAACCATCTCTCTTGCGTACTCGATTCGACGCAGGTAAATAGCGCAGTCCTCTCTATCAAGGAGGCAAAAGTTATCACGCCTGCAATAACTCTCACCGCTGAGTCAAAGACTATCGGATATGAAGATACAATTCTCATTGCTCCTCTTCTCTGTACCTGTAGCAAGCGTTTTCAGTATACCTCATTACTGAGATGGTCACCCCATACTTCTGCTCAGTACAGTAGCAATGACCATACAGCACTCACCAATAGGTGCCTTATTGATGGAATGTGCTCCCCCACTTTGGCCATAAATCGACTCAGAGCCGACACTCCCGAAGCAGCCTTCTCAGCCGTTGCCTTGATTTTCTCTGAGAAACCCCTCTTCGAGCCAATCAGCATTTCCAGATATTTCAAAGCTGATTTCGATTCGATTAGCATGTCTCCAGTACAGATGATCGTTACTCTAGGTCCCTTTTTTGTCAAGATGACCACTTCAGTTTTTTCAGGTGCTAAACTGAACCCACGAGCAGTCATTCAGTCTCTCACTCGGCGCATTGGCATAACTAGCCTAAGTTACTTTTGTTCAACCATGCGTCCAGTGGCCAGAGCCACAATATCATCTGCATAGCCGATAAAGTGTGACATATGTGGCGTCTCAGTCAGACAAGTTCCGCTGGTCTGGACCAAGGATAGATTCCTGGGTAACACCCGATGTAACTTCCATCCTTCTTTGTCCTTGTGCTGTGTCGCAAAGCAGGCTTCATTCCCTCAGAAATTGCACTGGATATTCAGGAGCTTGAAAATGGTTTCCAGCGTATCCAGAATATCCACCCATCTAGCGAAATTGAAGGCGTTCTCAATGTTGAGTATCACCATCAAGACGATCTGTCTCTTGATGCGGCGATATGCCTCTACCTTTTGGACCGCGCTCACCACCTTTGCAATCGCATCAATCGTGGAACATTCTATTCTAAAGCCGTACTGCCGAGGAGCACGAATCTCGTCAGTGACTCTTTCATTTATTAGTTTCTCTAGCACTTTCCCAGCAGTGTCTAGCGTGTGATGATCTGGGATTTCCCTTCCCCTTGCTGATCAGCACAAGCCTTGCCACCTTCCATCGTACCGGGAAAACCCGTCCCGTAGGCAAGCGTCGAATGTGCTGAGCAGCAAGTCAGGACAATGGTGACAGAAAACTTGCAAGCCAGAATGCATTGATGATCACTGGTTGAGTAGTGCTCTAATACTCTCCAATTGTGTATCCTCCGTACTAAGGCTCCAAGGTGAATGTCACGTCCGGCATGGTTCCTTCACAATCAATACGGTGGAAAGTCGGCGTATTCCCAGTGTTAAGTACGACGATTGCCTTTCTGGCCACCAACTTTATGATTCGTTTTCCCTGCAGATCCGTTTGAGGCATGCCCCATTCGATTGCTTTAGCGTTGAAGTCTCCCCAACGAGCACTCCAACGCTGTCTTGAACGCCTACGTCCAAGACAGCGCTCTCCAAAGCTTTAAATTTGGCTTGTAAAGATGATACTGGTTCGTTCAGCGTTAGGTACACACTAAAGAAGATGGTCCCTGAGCATCGAACCCATACAAAACCATCCCCCCATCCACAGCCGTCTGCCTGAAAATCACTGTTTTGAATCCAGATAGTGGCAGTACCAGTTCCGTCAGGATACCATGATGCAGAACTTTTATCATAGGGTTGCCCACTAAGCAGCAAAAAGTTAATTTTCATGTCCCTTGCAAACTACTCAAGCAGGTTTTGGGTGATTGAACTTGGGTGTAGGCTTACGAGGGCTTAGGACCAAGCTTGAAGAACTCTTTATCTCCAACCAGCTTAGTAGAAATTCTATTAGTTATATCTCTGAGACTTGGTTGAATGTAAAAATTTTGAGTAGTAAAATGTTTCCTGACCATATTGCATATACATGTGACTACGACCTTATTGCTACTAATAAGGCTAATGGTGGTGGAGCTTTGGATACAGTTAGTAAAACTCTTCCTAGTTCTTTTTGTTCTAATTTCTGTTTTTTCCATACTTTGGAATGTGTAATTGTGAACTTTCTCTTCCTCATAATAAAGAGCTCTTAATTTCATCTGTTTATATCCCCTGTAATTCACTGTTAACTCGTTATAAGACGTTTTTCGATGATCTATCCTCTTATCTGGTTTTACGGCATCTTCATGCCAAAATATTGGCTGAGGATATTTTAACATTCCATTCATAGTGTGAAAGAATTATCCTACTCCTTTTATCTCATCAGTTAACCTCTTTTTTATAACCCTGTCATTTCTCTTGCCTCATTCCTCTTTTCCTCATTTTAATATATCTGCGGTCTTAATGATCATCTCCTTGACCTTGTTCCATGAAATTTTCTAGTTAGCTGCTTATCTGTACCTCAAGCTTTACTTCGTTTGTTCTTCAGATCTTACTTTCGATGAATTTAAATGTAACAAACCCCATACTGCTCCAAAGTTTAACTTTTTTAAAGCTAACTATGAAGCTATAAATACAGAACTACTATTAGTCAACTGGCTGGAATCCTGTGGAAGCCTAAATTTTGAGGTTGGTTTAAATAAATTTTAGATAGAGTAGAGTAAATCGAAAACCTTGGCTTACTAGGCTGGGTGCTTAGCGCCCTATGAGCACAAAATAAGGCACATCGTGTCTTCACAACCCTCGGCACTGTTTAAGCTAGATTTAATTTAAGTAGGCCGCAGGGTATTGCCTAGAAAGGGCTCAAATATGCTCTGAAGACTTATTTCAGTAGTCTGGATAATTTTTTTGTAGTTAATAATACTAAATCTTCTTGGTCTGATATGTTCTTATATTAGTTCACTGGAATCCTCTTCTTCCAGTTCTAGTAAGGTCCATTGGAATGGTGCAGAATATCTTCTCCTCAAGAAATCACTGACTCATTCGCCCAATTTTTCACTTCGACTTTTTGTCCTTCCGTTGCAGCTGTACCTCGTGTTGTCAAGCCTAATTGCCTTCCTTTCCCAACTTGCTATATTTGTACAAATGTATCTGAAGCCAAATCTTTGACCAATGCTCCTAATATCAGTTCTGGACCGGATAGTTTGCGAAACATATTTTTGAAGTTGTTAGCCTCACCACTAAGTTTTCCTTTATCTCTCTTCTTGAATTGAAGTTTGACTACTGGTACTTTCCCTAACTCTTGGAAAACAGCTTATATTGTGCATATTTTTAAAAGGGATGATCCTTCGTTAGTTTCCAATTGTTACCTTATTGCCATGATTTTTATGCTTTCCATAGTTACTTGAACGTCTGGTTCACAATCAACCTTCAAATTCATTGGCCCCCAAGAGTAGCATGGCTTTCTCAGAGGGCTGCAAGAGCCTTTGGACAATGAACTGCAAGTAGATGTGATCTTCACAGATATCTACACAGTCTTTGACACTGCGGGCCATCTTCTTCTCTGTCGTAATCTGAAAGCTCTTGGCATCCCGAACGCTTTTCTATTTTGGATATTATCTTATCTATCGTGCCATCCCTGTCAAGTAAGTCTCTCTGGTACAACGTTTTCTCCATTTTATCCTTCATCTGGGGTTCTTGGGTTCCTTCTCTTTCTGTTGTTCATAAATGATCCGCCGTAGGTAATCAATTTTGAGCAGTCAAATCCTATTTAGACTGTCAGCTCCTCCAAACTGATCTGAATGC
Source organism: Odontomyia ornata (assembly GCA_963969285.1). Classification (NCBI taxonomy): domain Eukaryota; kingdom Metazoa; phylum Arthropoda; class Insecta; order Diptera; family Stratiomyidae; genus Odontomyia; species Odontomyia ornata. The sequence goes on from OZ017738.1 coordinate 495,849,462, forward strand.
TTTCAATAATTGATGTACTTCAAACTATTTTTGTCATAAAATGACTTTTTCTTTTTTAAGGAATCTTCTTTTAAGTTGGTTATATGTTAAATTATGCTTTGCTCTCCAAAGTATTCTGTCACAAAATTCCTGGGGTGATTTTTGATCCGAAACTCAAATTGTATGCGCATATTTTAGATGCAATTACTAAGGCGTCTAGAGTTTCCAGGTTTATTCTTAGACATGCACATAAACTTCAAAGCATCTCTTCTTCTATCCGCCTATTTGTTTGTCTTGTTCGCCCTTTCCTGGAATACTGTTAGTAATCTCGTCCTCTGATTTTTCAGTTTAACGTCATTGCTAAAATTTTCTTCACCTCCATTCAATCTTATTTCTCATCATATGTTTCTGTCTGCATCCTTGGTCCCCTGTCGTAAGTAGAAAGTTTTCCATTAGTGACATAACAATTTTTTTATCTTTACTCGTATATGAACGCACACGTAAACTTTTTTAATGAACTGTTAATATCAAAACGTCAGCTAAAGTCAACATTTTTATCATAGCAAAATTTACGAACCAGCAATGCTTGGAAATTATTAAAAATTACTACCAAAATGATATATGGTTTCAAGAAGACGAGGCCACTAGCCACACAACACACTTCCTGATCGATTTATTGAATGGCAAATTTGGTGAACGTGTTATTTCGAGAAATGGTCCCGTCGAATGGCCGCCTCATTCATGCAATCTAACACCATTGGATTTCCTTTTAAGGGACTATATCAAGTCACTTGTCTATGCCAATAAGCCAGCAACTTTAGACGAGCTCTAAGACTACATCCAACGCGAAATCGCCAACGTTACGGTCGACATGTGCTGCAGAGTGGTTGAAAATTAGGGCCAAAAAATCGACCACTGTCAACGGGCTTGTGGTGGTCATTTGAACTAAATCATTTATTCATGAAATATAGTGCTTGTACTGCACCCACAATAAATTTGAATTCAATATCTCAAATATTTCTGTGTTTTGTTATTAAAATTGTAATATCCTTAATGGAAAACCCTTTATACTCCCATATTGATTTACTCGATCTCATGAATAGGGTTTGCAATCCCGCAATGTGGAATCCCGCAATTCTGCGGGATCTCGCACTATTCTACGACCTGGATTCCACAACAAAGTGCGGATCCGCAGCATCGAATCCCGCAAATTCTTTGAAATATGTTATCTGCAATGCTTTGCGCGATGCATCGTCACCGCCAATCAGTTAGCATTTGCGTCGGTATTTGTTCGTGTGGCTGCAGATGATTTTGCTCTAGTCCCGCCGGTTATTTTTCAAAGTTTTCATTGGCAGTGGAAGTTAAATCATAATAAGATTAGTCTGCGCAATCATTACCCCTGTGTCAGTGATTTGGTTTCAAATTAATTTATTACTCTTCAATATTTGATTCACTTTTACATGTAAGTCTTGTGTTTGTTTGTTGTCTCATGACTTTGAGTTTTATTCTATTGTTATTCTTCTAATATTGAATACTGCTTAAGCTGAGTAATTTATAGAAAATTATTTTGCTAAAGTTCAACTTCTGACTTATATTGCGTGTCTTCAGGTATTTATAGGGTATCAAATCATTGCTTTACAGATTCTTTTGCATGATGTCTATATCGAAACCAACACAAGATATCGTAAATAATGAAATAGTTGGAAAAAATATTTGGAAATATTTTCAAAAGTCAGATAATGCAGCAAGTGCAAAATATGTTTTATGTTCTAATTCGTTGAAAATCAGCCAAAGATCAGTCACTGGTTTGAAAATCCATCTTAGAGCAAAACATCATATAATATTAAATCAGAAGAGTACAGAGCTCATTGCACAACCATCCTCTTCATCAGGAAAGGTTATTGAGGAAGAACTTCCAATGAAAAAATCCAAAAAAACTTTTGATGGATATTTTAAAAGGGAGAATTCTTTAGAAAAAATGGTTTCCAGAATGATTTATAAGGATGAGTTCAGTATAAACTCATTTTGCACATCTTCCGATTTGAGATATTTATTTTCGAAGAGTGGGTTTCAAATTCCGAGCTCGTCCAATACAATTCACTCTATAGTAATTAATTATTCAAACATAGTTAAAGCAGATATGATGACTGAAATCTCACGTCAGAAAAAAGACTTGGCAAGATTTTCACTCAGTTTTGACGAGTGGATATCTCAGAAAAACCGTCGTTTTTTAAATATAAATATACATTCCAAAGATACACTTCTAAATCTTGGTTTAGTTCGGATCCATGGCTCATGTACTGCTGAACATTATGTCGGGTTAGTTAAAGAACGCTTGGCAAGTTTTGACCTTGATCTTGAAACTAATATTATCGACATTACAACAGACGGTGCAAGTGTCATGAAAAAAGTTGGCAAACTACTATCTTGCCATCAACAGCTTTGTTTTGCACACGGAATATAATTAGCCGTGGCAAATATCCTTTATAAAAAGCAGTTGACGGATGAACAGCTTACGTTTAAAGCCTTACCTGATGTTGAAAATTTCAACAATCAAATTGATTGCGATGAAGATTTAGAAGAAATTCATGATGAACAAGGTTTGAACCTTACTATAGAGCGACAACCTGCTGAATTGATCTCTAGCTATAGTAATGTTATAGATAAAGTTAGAAAAGTGGTCAAAATTTTCCGAGGGTCTCCTACAAAAGATGATATGTATTTACAAAAATACGTCAGAGAAGATACTGGGAAAGAATTAGCTCTGATTTTAGATTGCCGTACCCGGTGGAATAGTATGTTCGACATGTTAGAGCGGTTTTACAACTTAAAAATGTGCATTGAGAAAGCTCTTATCGACATTGGATCTGAAATAAAATTTACCGACGAAGAATGGTTCAAAATCAAAAGCGTAGTTGACAGCTTGCAACCATTAAAATTGGGCGTCGAAGTGTTGTGCAGACGAGAATCAGCACTTCTTACTGCAGATACCACATTTCGTTTTATTATAGAGAAGCTGGAGAAGCAGAATAATTTTTTAAGCGATGAACTCGCCGAGGCTCTAAGAGTGATAGTTAAGGAAAGGCGCAATGAAGTCGCATTAACATTAACTTATTTGCAGCATCCAAAAAAATATGAGCAAGAGCTGAAAACACCCAACCCGATATTTGTAATGCCAAAAAAGAACAAACTACGACAAGACACGAAAAAAATTCTATCCCGAGTCATTACTGTTGAATTGAAAATTTTGAATTGTTAGATGATGTGCGTGCCGATGATTGCCAACCTCCATTGCCACATAATTTGACTTTGCTGGAGGAATTAGAAATGCAACTAGAACAAGATAATGTAGATTACATTGAACACATTGCAAATAGAAAAGAAAAAGATTTCGATCAAATCCTCAGAAAAGAAATGACGACTTTTGAAACCGATGGAATTAAAGGGAAATATCTGACTTTGTAACACGATTATTTACTAACCATCAAGCCAACAAGTGTAGAAGCAGAAAGAGCATTTTCGGCTGCTGACTATATATGTAGCTCCATAAGAAGCAGGTTGGGAGATCAAACGATTAATGCTATATGCTTTTTAAGATCATATTTTCAAAGGAAGAAATGAATAGTTGCTTGATACTTTTAAGATAAATATAACACATTATTTGCTTTCTTTTAATGAGTGAAAATAAAAATGTTGAATATGCATATATAATTCATATGATTGATTGATTCTATAATTAGCTCATATAATAATTTGAATTAATTTTTGTTAAATTAAAATGCAAGGACAGCTTTGCGTTGATGAATATTGTGGCTACATATTGTGTTTAGCAGTTCATATATAAAGTCATTCTCAGATAAGCTACTGATATGTACAATAATTAGTTATTTAGGTACAAGGAGATGCTTGGAATTGATATTTTTAAATAAATTTATAATTTTCACTACAAAAATGTTTAATTTTTTGAGTTTCATAGAAAACTTTTACGGGATCCCGCGGGATCCCACTAGATTTAATACAATCCAGCGATAGTCCCGCGGGATTGAAAACAGCGCGGGATTGCAATCCCTACTCATGAACTTATTGGTATACTTATATGAAATACTAGGCAAATTATACGCTAATTTCTTTTCAGTTTTATGTATTGAAGAATTCGATCATATAGCATACTTTCAATTAAACATTTTTTTGAGTGCGTTGAATTTCTATCTTGGGTCGAGAAGCCATTAAGTTGCTCTTGGATAGATGGGGAAACTCTTTGAAAGCTTTTATTGCTATTTTGTACTGTCTGCCTGTGAATTGATAGCTCATTGAAATAAAACTACTTCTTGTGAAAGTTTTTACTTTTATTCTCATGTACAAGTAATTCATAAAGCCAGCTGCAAGCATAATCTGGAATAAAACTCTTCCTAAATGAGAGAAAAAATAAGTTTGGCTGCTGTTTATTTGATATACTCGTATTGTGGTTTTTTTCTCATTGAGGCTCATATGAACGGAAGACTCAGGGTATCCATGACATATGTTTGATTGTTTGAGTGCTTCCTTAATACAATGAATATCAAACGCAAATTCATCTAGGAGGGGCATTGGCCATTCTTCATCCAAAATTCGTTTAGTGTTCAAACGAAAATTTGACGAGAGAACCTTTGAGTTCTAGGTGTCGCCTATTTATCTTGGTTGTAATTACTTTCTATTGGTAGGATCTTTATCATTAAATTTTCCAACCTCTCGTTAAAAACGATTCGTCACACTTTTCAGTATGAACGAAGGATTTTGTTGATTGTGTTTCAATGTCTAAAAGTCACAAACTAATTGAATTTAAAACAAGTTGGGTAGACAGACCTATGCTCATGTCAGGAGGGTTTTGTACTCAACTTACAAAATGCAGTAACCAGCAACGAATAAAATCAAGAAACATGTCAAAGACGATTTAATTGGAGAAAATGTGAAATTCGAGGTTCATACTATTATTAACAAAGTTGAACGAATTTTGACTTCTGAGGTATTTGTTATAGTTATACCCATAAATATCTCCTTTGATATTTTTTTCAGATTTTTTAGATCACTGGTGACCATTCGCGAGGGAGGAAACACATTTTTCATGTATTTCCCCCCCGGTGCTCTCACTGAAGCAAAAACTGTCAGTTTAAGAACTGTTTTGAAAAGCCCTCATAGAGAACTTTCAGTTGATACTCATATCGGCTACCTTTCATGAAATTTTTTTTCAGGGGCCACTCCTCTGTACTGTAATCATCGATTCATGGCCTATTTTTTCGAATCCTAGAATGGTTACAAAGCCCTTTTGCTAGGAGCTCTCTCCTGCCTCTTCGACTTGTTTCAATTGTATGTACTCATCTTCATGATACCTATCACTCCTGAAATTTTCATGCAAATTCTAGCAAAGCTGTAGTGTCTAAGTCGGTAAAAAGCGCATATGGCTCCATAGCAATATGTTTCCATAGTAATACAGGGCATATTGCTCCATAGTAATACACGAAAATTCAAATCGCTATTACTTCGGTAAATACTATTGGATCTTTATGAAATTTTCAGAAAGGATCAACCTTATAAATAGTCATCTCTTTGCTAAATTTTATTGAGTTTAAGGATACCGTTTAGATTTTATTCAAGAAAACACACAATCGATAAATCATACTATTACTAACAAAGTTGAGTGAATGTCGACTTCTCATGTATTTGTTGTTGTTGTACTCATAAAGGCCTACATTCATGATTTTTTTCAGATTTTTCGGATGGAAGGTGTCCAATCGCGAGGGGGGGGTACGCGAAAAGTTCGTACATTTCCCCTTCCCCTGCCCCCCTCGGTACTTATAAGACAATTTTCAGACTTGTTTTGAAAAGATCTCATTGAGGCCTTTCCAATGACACCCTACTCGACTACCAATGGTGAAAATTTTTTTTTGAGGTGTCACCCCCTTATATGGGGAGACCCCCCTTAAACGCCTTTGAAAAATTTTTCCACCCTTGAACTTTCAAGAGGTCACCACTTCTGACCTTTCTACAAAGTTTCATGGCTGTAGCCCTTATAGTTTCGGAGAAAAAGTGCTGTGACATACAGACGGACGGACGGACGGACGGACGGACGGACGGACGGACGGACGGACAGACGGACAGACGGACACAGGTCGTGATTGCAATAGGGTTTTGTATTTTAGTACAAAACCCTAAAAACATTGACTTCAAAAAGCTAATCAATTATGATTGAACGGTAAAAACTGTTAGTGAAAATGAACATTTAATCGGAAATAACTAACGGCTTCGTAAAATGAATTTTACAAAGAACTAGAAGTTTTGCGTTCGTTCTGTCCATCCATGTGTCACAATAGGTGTTTCAAAAACTATATCAACTTTTTTGAAGAGGTCAAAAGTGGTGGTCTCTTAAAAGCTTTGACTTTATCAAATATTTGAATGATTTTTAATGAACCGACCCTTAGAACATTTTTTTCATCAAAGGTAAATTGGAAAATCAATGAAAGCTTTCGGTAAGAACTTCAAAACCTGCAACTGAAATGTCAGTTTGTAAATCAGGGAATCCAAAAAGTGGCAAAAAGTATGGAAAAATTGTGTCGTCCCTCTTGCCCTTCATGAGTGGATACCTTTGATTTTAAGAATTGGAAGAAATTCGCAAAGGAGTGTGAATAGGGCAACAAATACAATATCTCAAAAGTCAAAATTCGCTGAACTTTGTTAGTAGCAGTATGATTTATCAGTTCTACGTTTCACCTCATACAATTGAAACATTTAGCTGAAGATTTTTCAAAGGTTCTAAATAAGGTGCAAATAGCCATTTTCATCATATAGACTATCGACAAAAAAATAAACAAAATATAAAGAAATTTTCACTTCTGAAACCGACCTAAAGTGTGTTTGATTTAAGCCCAGTTTTCAGCAATTTTTCTCCATCTCAACTTGAATAAAACGATGGCTATTTTCTCTTTATGAAAGGATTCGCTGATATTTCTAATCATGATGTATATGTGTGCAATGGAAATAACTCTAATCAATTTATGCTATCGGAAAAATTTATTTGAAATTTAGGATGGCTACAATGCCCTTTTGGTGGGAGACCTTTTTCTCTCTTCAGTTTTTTTTTTTCACAGTATTGAATAAAATCTAACGGCCTTATTAAGAGATAAATTTTAACTTCAGGATTGAACTTAACAAAAAAGAGACAAGCTACCTGATCAAACCCATCCACCACCTATAAAAAGATTAGACCTTACACTCAACCCTCATAGCGAGCCGAATATATCTACGGCCAGACAAAATGCATCCTGAAATAAATTGAGGCACGGTCAAATCAAAAAGGCAAAATTGAATTGGCCGGCTGACTAAGTACTCACACAACAATATAAATAAACTAATACTTGTAAACCAACCCTGGCTAATATTGCTATGGTAGATCCTGCAAATTTTCTTTGTGATCTTCTGATTTCTGTAGTTGGTAAAGCAAAACTATTTAAAAAATTTTCTGGAACATACCCCTAATTTAATTTATGCTTGCTTTAAAATATCCACAAACATTTTTTGTATCTTTCAGATGAAATAACTCTCCATATAATTTCGTCATTTTCAACGGTCATAAACTGTATTTTAAATCAATGTATTAATTTTTTCTCGAAAAATTTATAGATATTTTAATATACCCTAAAAAGATTTATTTTCAATCTTTTTCTTCAATCACCTTTAACAAAACCAGAGAACAAAAACGCTCAGACCAGACCTCTGATTGCAAAATAGATGCATATTAATTTCGGCTTTATGATGAGTTTTTGTCTTAAGAAATTTTAATGTATTTTCATTTTGCCTTTTAAAACGATCATCATTCTAGTTCTTCTTGATTTTCATGCACATAAAAAATATACCATCATTTTATTTCTGTCATAATATCTCTAGATTAACACATCTTGGCACATGTTTAATAGTTGTCTTGTTAAACTTGAACGGTACAAGAATTTTTTTAAGGAAGTTTTATGACTGATGAATTCTTTTAAATCACGAGTCAAATTAGCATTTATTTCGGAACTAAGAAATTTCATTAAAATTGTTTTACTTGTTAAATTTGTTTAAGTTGAAATAGGTTGGGGCTAGTAATCACTTATATGTGGTGCTTAAATTGCTTTATTCTATATATAGTATAATATGCTTATGAAAATTCTTTATTTGTAGCTAAATGATTGAGTTTGCTTGTTTCAATAGTTTTTTCTGAAAAATTATTAAAAAAGAAAAGTGTTAGAAGAAGTAAGTATTTGTCTTTGCTAAACTTTAAATCGATCATTTCACCCTTTTTACATCAATTTAATGTAAATCTATACGATCATTTTTTGCTCTACAGTGAACTTTTATTACTTTAGCGGATATCGATCTCGTTTTCGGATGGTATAATATGCATTCAGGAACTATGAGTGCATCAAGGACGCATTAAAGGGCAGGGGTGCAATAAAATGCTTGAGAGTGAAAAAGATTCGATCACTTTTGATTTGAATAGAAGCTAGTAGTAGGGTAATAAAAGTCACTAAGCATGCTGCAGTTTCTACATCTGTTGATTGACTCATTATTTGCTATAACTAGTCTGGGGTCTCCTAATTGTAAGCATGAGAGAGCGTCTTATACTTCTAGCAGGCTCATTCAAGCGGATTTCATCGCAAAGTATTTTTACATTACTAGTACCCTCAATGCATAAAGGCAACGCAATGCTCCTTCTGAAGAGAGTGCCAGATTTATCCAGTGAATCGATTTTCATAGATTGGAAAGTTAAGGAAAGCTACTTTATTGAGGCGAACATCAGAAACAAAATTCTAGATTAACTATGGAAAGATAATCATAACATATTTTGTGAATAGAAAAAATTATGATGCGTAAAAATTACAGATACTTTTTGATCGCTTTGTCCAACACTGTGCTGATATTCATGTAATTAATAGTGTGTTATATTTGCTTCTATATTGAATAAAAGCCATTATAATTTTTTTAAATAAATTTATTCACTCACAAGCAAAAAGCAAAACACAGAACTCCTTAAAAAATAACAAAAATTCAATAATTTTCCTTTGACCATAAAAATCTATTTTTTTTTTTTTTTTGCATTAAATCTTTCATATCCTAAATATTCGAAAAATATTTCATATCGCGGGTAAATCACTAAGCGCGAAATCTTTTTAAATACACCCTTCACACATGGCAACATTGTGCTCACGACAAATAACATTTTGGCATTTGATGTATTGGATAAAGTTGCCCTTTGCCTCTCTCGATGATTTCATAGCTCGAAATTTTCCCTTGATGAGCTTGGAGCATCTTAAGTCAGTTTCCTTGATACATTTTTTCAAAGGTTCTCTTCAAACTGGGAACGTCTAGCCTTTTTGACATAAACGGCGATATCAGTTCCTTACTCTGGTTTTTCATAAAAAAAATTCGACTGTCGGCCTTGTGCTTATATATTATGTTTAGCATTCCATAATATAAAACCATTGGCCATCTGTTTGCCTTCCTACTGCAAGACATTATTGAAATACATTTCATCTTGTGTGTCGACTCCTCCTTTGCTCTGATGATAGAACATAATCATTTCAGGTTTTGTTGATCATTTGTTAATTGAAGGTTTTGTAATGATTTTAAGTCTAAGTCCGAACGAGAAACCGACCTCTCATCGGTTCTAGACGTTAAATCTGAGTAGTGCCAAGGGATGGTACCAGCCGGTCAACCAATCCGTGGACCGTAATCCATTTTCGCGGTGGCTGCTTGTCGGCCAGCTAGATCGGAGAGGATTTCAGTCGCGGGTCTCCAAATGGATTACGCTCATCTACAATTTTCAGCCACCAATTAACGCCGGTTTCCAAACGCGTCACAAAACACAATTTATACGGAGAAGGAACCTACTTTACGTTACTCCGTATTTCTTCATTCAATCAGTCAAAGAACAACAATCTAATCTTTGCTTCGCGTTCCCAAATGTCCCGACGCGATACCGAAAAACATACTACGCTAACTCAAACCCGACGAAAGCTACGTTAAGGAAAAGGCAAAACCAACAAAGGTACCGCGTACCGCGCGCGACGCGAAACCGACCTCAGCGGATTTTCTCAAACCCTACCCTCGCGACGGCATACTTACCATGTACTCTACTTCCCGCTCAAAGAATGGACGACTGGAAAGGAAAGTCGTTGTTAATTTTTAACAATTCATATTATTCTCTCAATTATATATAATTAATTTATTACTTTACGTTATTTCCGCCACTAAAATACTGATCAGTGCTAAGATTCTACTAAATATAGTACCAAATAAGATAACAATAAAATTATTTGAAATCAATAAAATCAAAAGTATTAAACGAGTTGATTTTTGATTTTCATATAGGTTATTTCATTTGCAACGGATTTGTAAGCATCTCGTTAGGATTTGTGATCATAGTGAGAATTTTTATGACAAATCATATAGGAGATGGTACATATCTTACTCTGTATTTTATGTAATATTAGGTATGACTTATTCTACGAATAGTGACATTAATTCAAGTACATTTACTTTTATATTACATGAAAATAATAGAATAATGGCCAATATTTATATGAGCTCCCATCATTCGGGACTGAAGTATTCGATTGCCATGTCGAAAAAATGTTATATAAAAATTGATAAGACTAAATGTACTTAAGACAATACACAAATACGAATATATAATAAGATAGAAGAATATTACTATATGCCTAATATAAGAAGTCTTAGCTACACCGTACAGATTAGTTATTGGAAATTCATAACACATGTTCGCGTTACATTTATTTAGTTTGGGGCCCAAACAGTTGTTGAATAATCTTAAACGAAGAAATTGCATTTAGCTTTCTAATTGTGTACGTTGTAGAATTTTTGCCTATGGTATTTTAGATATGTATACTTATTAAATAAAAATATCGAATATACTTAGTCGTAAGTGATATGGTGATAGAAAATGAAACAAAATTAACACAAATATTCTTAATAACCCAATAAAAAAAAACCTTTTTCCTTCCATCTTTCATAGTTTGATTTTTAGCTTGTGAGTATTGGGCTTGAAAATCATTTTCATTAGAGTGGTTGGGTTTTAGTCGTCTTTCTACTTTTCCACTTTTGTGTTTTTCATTTTAAATGATTATTCAAAATAGAGTTTTCTGCACGAAAGAAGAATAACGGAATCGGGACTTTGCTTCTTTTACATAAGTAACAGATAAATCAGATATATAAGAGCGCAAATACACTTAAGTGCTTCCATGTTTGTATGAATGTTTCATTTTAAAGTTAGTACAATAAACATTCAAAAATATCCTGGACAAATGTCTCACCCCCATGTAGATGAAACTTGAGACTCTTCATTGCTTGTAATATTTGTCAAACAAAAGTTGGGAAAATCTTCACGGGATCGGGTATCGGGAGCATTTAGTTCGTCGGTACTCCTGAGGTCACTGCTTATCTGACACCTGGAATTTGGCTGCCACGAAGCACCATGAACAACAAACCCACTCTTACCTGTTCTGTTCAAAGCTTGCTCTAGAACAGTGCTAAAATCGTTTGCATTAGATGGAAAAGCATCAATGTCTTGAAGAAATTCTTCTTCCAAATTTAAAACATAATCCTTCGCTTCCAGCACAGCTTCCGCGAGGCCAACAATTGTTCCAGCATCAAGGTTCTCATCTCCTACCTCTTTGTCCTATTAAACGTGGATGTACACGATGATCGACATCTATGATTTCTTCTATTTGCTCGCTTAGCTCACTGACAATTGTAATAATCTCGTTTTAGCTTCGTTTGCATGTCAATTCACTTTGACATCCCACGACAAAATTGACGCGGGATGTGAACCCGTCACAACCAACATGAGATGACAAGCCACATAGCAGCAAGGTGTGTTGGTAGTGGTTGCCATCGGCGTCGCATGATTCATTACAGTTTTTCATTACAAGATGATAGTACGACAAACATTTTATTTGGCTTTGGTTTGACGGATGCAAGTCTAAGGGATCCGTCAAAATAAAATATTGATATGGCCACTTTTCTAGAGCGGTTGTTTTTCATTTTTTCCGGCTTTCCGGTTTTTTTATCGAATGGTTTCTACAATACTCAATTTATATGGATTCTGCAGTAACTTTTTGCCAAAGGAATGGAAGTGAACCAGTGATCGTATGTTATGTTTCGACAACTGCCATGTAGGAGCTTGGAAAGCTCCATAAAATAGTATTCACCAAGAGATATATTTGTTTGAGGTCGTCTACTCATTTTTTTTTTAACATTTACAATTTTCCTTTAATTTTTACTTCCCCATCCTCTCAATCCTTCCCTCTTAGCCTATTTTCAATGAAAAAAGACAATACAATAATAATCTTAACTTTAATTACTTGCCATTAAAAAAATTTCATTCGATACCTTCTAACTAACGAAACCAAATTCCTTCCATCATACTAAATAATTTTATGTATTATCTCCCACTAACAAAATGTTATTTGCTGTACTAACAAAACTTATTCCACGCTTTCCTACTAACAAATTTCATTTCCATACCCATTAAGAAGGGTTCACGGTTGAAGTTGATAAAACAGAAGGTGGCTCCGGTGTTAGTGTCGTAGTTATGTGAATCGCCATACATGCAAAATGGAAACTGTTGCGTATGTCGATATGGAAAAAGTGTGGGGGGAAACGGAGTCGATGTGTATTGAACTTTGATTACGTTACGAGTGTACGGCAGCGGGAATTGGGTAAGGAAAGGATTGCGGTATTGGTCTTTTGGAGTTGACGGAATTCTGAATTTGGTTTTGAGAAAGAAAAGTGAGTTTTGCTTTGATGAGAGTGGAGTGACGACGACGATATAAAATCGTGAATAAGAAAAAAAGAGTTAAGAATTGGGGAACACGTCAGAGGTCAAATTGGAGAATAGGAGGATTTTGCACCAATGAACTGCATGAATTTTTCTGTGAATTACAAGGAAAAAATAAAAACGCGAATTTTCTGAAAATGTGCTATGATGATACGATTTGAATGGTGAACAATTCAAACTGACGGTGTTCAATGAACTACTGGTGCAAAAGTGTAAATTTTTCCCTACCGCATGGAAACAATTTCGGCAAAAGGAGTTCTTAGTGAATATTTTCAACATTTGGATCCTATTGAGGTGACACACTACCAAGCACGTCAGCTTTTACATTTGTTGTTGAAAAATGGCCTAGTTCACTTTTTATATTACGGCATTCGAAAATCTTAAGCATTCACCAACAATAACGGAGGAGGAAACAAAATAAACAGCATCATTTATTTCTACAATACAACATTGAAATTTTCTACAATTACGCTAGAACCATTGATGGGAGAGTTGAAAGTGGACCTTGCGTTTTTATTTTTTTGTGATTTTAACAATAAAATGAAATTTTCAGTGGCCCCACGATTTTTTTTGTATTTCACCGCGCGCTCGGAGTTCTGGTTTTTTTTTCAATATTTTATATTTGGATTATATCGCTTGCATTCTCATATTCTTTATTATATTGGATTAGTTTATGGTGTTATATATTAGTTAATGTTTTTAAATTTCAAAAGGGAGCTTTGGTTTTTTAATATGGTTATTTTTGCAAATAATTTGGTTTGAATTCGAATTTGTGGTTAATAAAATGGCCATGATTTATTGAAGTTCATAATCTTTAATTTCTTAGGATGACCTCCTCCTCTTGTGTACGTTTCCTTTTCTATTAGTTTTTGATGTTTCGTGTGGCTCAGCACAAGCAGAGGGTGTCCTGGAAGACCCAAAACATGACTCAATGCTAGCCGGCCACAGTATGCCACCCCGTGTTACTCACCCTCAGCTAAAATTTAATGTCTGCAACCGCGGTAACTTCCGCGGTTATTACACTACTAAGTTGATCGAATTTTAACTTTCGAGGTATTTGTTAGCCTTGCACTCACAAAGACCTACTTTCATGATTACTTTTAGATTTTTCTGTTCAAAAAGGTCCAACCGCGAGGGTTCAGGACACAAATTGTTCGCACATTTTCCGTCCCTCTGCACCGCTCCTTGGAAACGCTTCTTGTTTAGGACCTGTTTTGAAAAGTTCTCACCAAAACCTTTTATTTGACATCCATATTGACTAGTTTTAAGAGTCACTTCTTTAATACAGGGAGACCCCTTTTAACACCCTAACATATATTTTTGTACTGCAAATTTTGAGAGGGTACTACTTTTGACTTACATATAAAATTGCATCACTCTAGCTCATGTGGTTGGCGAGAAAACTTAGTGTGACGCGCGGACGTATTAAAGGACAGACGAAAGGATGGACTGGCAGTTCGCGATTTCAGCAGGGTACTGTTAAAAATACAATACCCATTATCGAATTAATAGTGCCTGAAATAAATAAAAGATTAAAATGTTCCTGAACAAGCACTACTTTTATTTTTCTTTTCTGCCATATACCGATATTTCGGCGGCTAGTTGTCTCTTTCCTCAGTGGCAATATTCTGAAGCTATGCCTTCTTTGCATTGGCTTTTATAGCAAAAGTTATATTCAGCATTATTTTATAGCAAAAGTTATTAAAAAACAAAACAATCGTACAACGGATACGGGAAAAGGAACATGAGTAACGAAACAACCAGCTGACAACATTGTTCAAAAAGGAACAACCGGCGACAAAGATTCTCCTTACACATACAGCAATCTCGAAAAAGCTCGGATTGATAATGGAAAAGGCGGGAAATAATTTGGCCTACACTAGTAGAAGATGTCGCCTAGAAGTAACGTTAGGTTCAGCAAAGGATACGAGGAACAAGGAAGGAAAAGGAGGTATCTATAAGATCACTTGCCCAGAGTGTGACATGATTTATATCGGGAAAACAAAACGATCAACGAAAATCAGGTGGCAAAAACACACCAAAGAAGTGGAACAAATTACAAAATGGGGTTCGATGGAAACAGCAAGATCTGCGGTAGTGAGGCATATGATTGAAGAAAAATATAAAATTACGTGCGAGAATCTGGAAAGGGCGCAGGAAGTAGAAGATAGGAGAAAAATAGATGCATGCGGAAGTTTATGAATATTGCGAGTCCCAGAAGAAAAAAGGATGAACATGGACATTGGCGACGGCTGCAGTAACTTAATGAAGTTAGTGTAATCGTCACAAAATAATCTTGCAATTGTAAAAAGTTAGTTCTCTGTAAAATCCTTTACGAGAGTCACCTCAATTACCCTTGAAATAACCATTACTAAGAAAGTCCTTTAATTTACTTATGTATAACTAAATATAACTTTTGCTATAAGAGCCAATGTAAAGAGGACATAAAGTTATGGATGGAGTAGAGAGGTATCAATATTATCTCATCTCGAACCCTACAATATTAGTCGCATAACCCATTAAACAAAGCAATCCGAAGCCACGCTCGAGTACGGTTTTGGGTAATACTTTTTAATCGTACCCGTAGTAGTGATTTAAGTACGAGTAATTGTAGTAGTGATTTTTAAAAAGAAAAAAAGAAAATAAATATAACCCATACTGGTAGATAGGTAGGTTGCTGCCAACGTGTATGCCACATTAGGTCCGGCGTTAATCGAACAACAACTTAATTTGGAAGGAATGTCTTGAACCAATGGCCAGCAACATACACATTCTGAATGAGAATTATTTCACCACATATCCTAAGGGATGCATCAGACTACGACTATTTAGCCGCACTTCTGTCGCAAGTTACACATGGTTAAATGGAAGCCCGCACACTGCGATTTTCGACAATTTTGTCCAGGTCGGCAGTCGCAGGAATTTGCGATTTTTCCTAAAACCAGTTTAGCAGGTAGTTTTTGTGATACTCGCGCAGGCGCACATCATTTGGACATTTGACGCTGACGTGCACGGAAGTTTCTTGCATAGCGTGCAAATGAGTCAGCGCATGTGTTCCTGGCAAAGACATACCTTCAAATGAGCATATTAGTTCTGCGCATGCGTGAAGTTCCTTTGCAAATCTTGTCGCAGTGTGTTCGTATTTGCGTCTGAAAATCGCTGGTTACGGCAGAAAAATCGCAATGTGGCCGAACCCTAATGCTACCGAAATTTCGTTCAGCAAATGAACACCAGGGTTCAACATCGCCTAGAGACCGAAAGTGCTCTGATGAGATGAGTTGCGGAGATGTACCGACCGACTACAATATTGTGCGTCATGACTAAGGATTACCTGCAGCTAAAGATTAAGGAGGCGAGTCCCGAAGCTGATCAAAATCCCGGCAGCGATAACGACGACGACGAAGACAACGTGGGTGAAATGGATGAAAAAGCAAAATCGCGAAAAGCTGATTAAAAGATAAGTCCTACATTATCGAACAACTCTTTATTTTTCAGCGGATTTCAATATTTTTCGAACAATACAAGAACTTAGCACAGCTATTCATAATCTCAAGTTCCATAAAAATCAGTTGGAAAATATGGCCACTGGAGGCCACAAATATCTGAAAAAATCGCATATTTAAACCACTGCCATTTTGAAACTTGCATATCGATGATCACAAAAAAGGCAAAGTACTTAGATCTGATTAGTTTCTATCTTAAATTCAAGTTTCATCTACATTGAATCAAAATTGCGACCTTTAAAATTTCGATCTTGAACTAGCCGCTTTTTTGTTTTTTGAGACCTTACCTCTAATTTTTACACAGCTGGTTAGATATTTATTGTATAATTTTTACCAAACTGCTGGTTTTTGTCAATATTTATTGAAAGGTTTGGTCACAACTACATCACCAAAATGTTACGCAGTTTTCGGCTAAGAGCAGCCACCATTTTGTTGTTGTTGAATTTTTTATTGTCAGACTAACCACATACTTTAATGAACCTCTGTACCAAATTTTATCCAAATCGGAGTTATACTTTGGTCAGAATATGCATTTCGTGCACTCCGTGATTTTTTTGGTCAGCATAATCGACCAAATGTGTCCACAATCGGGAGAATGGTGCGCAAATTTCAGCGAACCGGTTCTGTAGGAAATGTGAAACCACCTGTGCATGCTCGCCCAGTTCGTTCTGCGGAAAACATTGCTGTTGTTTGCGATAGTGTGGCAAAAGAGCCGTCAACCTCGACTCGTCGTCGTGCCCAACAATTGAACATCTCAAGAACATCACTGATACGGATTTTGAATAAAGATTTGAATTTACACGCTTACAAGGTTCAATTGACAAGCTTCATGTTGGTTGAACTGACAGAAGGGAATGGTGCTGTACAAAGAAAATCATCTTCAGCGACGAGGCACACTTTCTCCTCAGTGGATTTGTTAACAAGCAGAATTGCCGCATTTGGGCGAATGAGAATCCGCGAGTGATTGTTGAGAAGCCGATACACCCACAAAGAGTGACTGTTTGGTGCGGTTTATGGGCTGGTGGCATCATCGGGCCATACTTCTGCGGAAATGAGGACGGCCAAGCAGTTACCATAAATGGTGTTTGCTATTGTGAGATGATAACGGACTTCTTGTGGCCAGAAATTGAGGTCATGGACCTGGACGATATGTGGTTCCAATAGGATGGTGCCACTTGCCACACATCCAACGAAACAATGGCTCTTTTGCGCGAGAAATTCAATGGCCGTGTTATCTCACGTTGTGCTGATGTTAATTGGCTGTCACAATCAATGGGTTATACACCATTGGACTTCTTTCTCTGAGGATATTTAAAAGAAAAAGTGTACCTACGTCAATAAGCCAGGAACAATTCAAGAGCTGAAGAATGAGATAATTCCGCACATTAACGACGCATATGGACCATCGGATAGAAGTACGCCACCGTAGCCATGGCGAGCATTTGGGCAATATTTTGTTTAATGAATAATTGTCATAGATCCTTCTGTTATAATAAAAAATATCAATATAATTCTCGGAAAACTTTTTGTTTTATTTGCAATTAACATCGTGCATATATATGGATAGATATATGCATATATATATATATATATATATATATATATATATATACATATATATATATATATATATATATATATATATATATATATATACATATTTATAAATATATATATATATACATATATATATATATATATATATATATATATATATATATATATATATATATAAATATATAAATATTTTTTTTTATTTAAAATTCCATTTAACAGATTAAACACAATCCACCACAAAAATCGAACAAAACTAACAGAAAAGAAAATTAATGCAAATTAGTATTAAGTGAAAAAAGTTAATATGTAAAGAAATTCAATGAATTAGCAATAGTAAGGTACTCTCAGCAACAGGTAAATTTTCGAGAAATTTGCCCAAACAGACTGAGAAAACTTATTTTTTGGTAGCAGCTAGATATTTTCGACCCCTTTTTTTCGATCGTTCACTATTTGATTTTGCAATTAATTTAACTTTTTGTGATAAGCATCACAAAAACGAATTGAACAAAATATTTTGATCTTAAAACTTAAAAAAATTTTTTTGGACACCACCATGCACGACGCAAACTCTCAGAAAGAACTGAAAGTATATTTTCCGCAAAACTTATAGAAATATAAACTGAAATAAACTGAAGTGAACTTCCTCTCAAAAGTTTTGGTGGTGGTATTATATGGGTGCGCAAACCATCGTAACAAACCCGCCTATTGAGGGCACTTAAAATCTCTAGTCAAGTACGTTTTCATTACTAAGATGACAGGGTAGATACCTTAGGTATACGTAGCAGCTACGATAATAATCCAACACATCATCACATTTTTTACATGAAATACTCGTGAGGTAGTGATTTTGGCTGGATCGTGAGCGATGGTTTCGATGCCCCCGTTTGACAGGTACTCGAAGTCATCGGAGAGTTTGCTCTTTTTACAGATTGTTCAGAAAGACTTTTGTTAATCGCATTCTCATTATCTGGATCGAGGAGGTAATATGGTCAGGACCTTGCTGGGCCATGTGCGTGTTCCTCCAGTTGTGATATATTCTGACGATTCAATGAGTTTAAATAAATTCAAAGTTATTTTGTGCACCTCTTGAGTTGTGTTCTTCTGCCTGCAAGCAAATATCACTACTTTACAAACAAATTATATATAGTATGCACATACGTTTTACCTTTTATCAAATATTTCAAAAGAGTTTCCTATTAGATAATCAGTATAAGTTTTGCTAGTGTCACAGCTTGCCTGAACTAGGAAATGTTCAAAAACTAAGTCTACAAAAGCTTTTGTTTAAGCAGAAACATGTTATTGAAAATATTTACTCGTTTTGTATAATACGATAGAATTTTATTGACTTTATTTTTAATGTCTTCAAACCTCTCAAGATGGAGATCTGTTTTCCCAAAAGAAAGTAATACATTTTTTTTCTTTTGGCCTCGTATCATGGTTTGTTTTATTCAAAAAGCTTCTCTGCACCAATTATTTTATCCCCCTCTGTATAGTTTTTGCGCGCGAGTAATTGGATACCTCAGACTTGCAGCAGTTTCCTATATTTCCCTTATCAAGCTCTATTTGGATCATATATATATAAGATTTTCCAAAGTTATTCAACGATTATTTTTTTTTAAAAATCTTGACTTGCGAAAATTGTAGAATGTAACTTTTTGTATTTAGTGGAGAAGGAAAAATACCTGATTCAAAATCTGCGATAGACGATTGAATTTTAGAAATATTAGTGATCCCTCTGAACTTCATTATGTTTCGATTCTATATGGCACTTATCTATGTTATGCAAAATGCAATTCTACTTTTTCGTTCATAGTGCTCAACGCAGCTTCAGTCGTGGTAGGGTTAAACAAGATAGAGCTCTCCTTATTTATTTGGTAAATGATTTCAAGTTTCTGCATAAATGACAGATTTTAAAAAAACATATTTTTTATTAATAGTACATTAAATTGCTACCTGCATCAAAGGAGATGAACTTATTAAAGCAGTTTGGTAATCGTCTACAGTAGCGTCCTCATCATCAAATCATTTTCTAGCCCAATCAAGAACCCAAATATATTCACTAATCCGTCACGATGTATCGAAACTACTTTAATCATACTTAACTTCTTGCGGATCACCTTGAAACGGCAAAGACCACTACCGTCATCCCCATGAATGCTATTTCGGTGAAAATATCAACACGCTGCTTCGCACTACGATTGATTGGTCATCATCAGTCGTTTTTACAAGTTTCGTTAGATTTGTATGAGAACCTGTTTGTGATTATCACGGAAATAATGCTTGGATTCGCGTAATAATTATTTAGAATTAAAAGATTAAAACCATTGCTAAAACCACTAACGGCATTGTGTGGCTAACGAGAGGAGTAGTAGGTAATAGGGGATAAGCAAGAAGGAAAGGTCAAATCGATTCGGACATTTGAGCATCGAACACTCAAGATTCATTAACTTGGATTGATTGATGATTTAGTTTGGTCGGTAACGAACTTAGGTTGCATGGTTCTGTGATGATCCTCGTTAACTTCTAGATGATCAGTAAATCAAGAACTTTTTCTTTTCGAGGTTGACTATATTATAATCAGAACATCTACAAAATCATGCAAATCGCCAAAACAAAAGACTTAAGCCAGTAGCCTTTTTTGAATTTACGTGGTTTATCTCAAATTTTCCTTCACAATAACGGGTTATTTGACTGATGTGGACTATTCCATCTACTTCTATACTTGGGTATGTTTGGTGAATCCACAGATATCTGAGCGCGAACCAAGACCTA
This sequence comes from Odontomyia ornata, assembly GCA_963969285.1. Lineage (NCBI taxonomy): Eukaryota > Metazoa > Arthropoda > Insecta > Diptera > Stratiomyidae > Odontomyia > Odontomyia ornata. The sequence continues at coordinate 495,870,141 of OZ017738.1, forward strand.
CAAGACCCTTTACCCTTGTCCTCTTTCGATACGAGTGTTGTTGTTTTCTTATCGTGACCAAATAAATTCCAGTGGAACTGCATTCTTGTTTAGGCCGATACCGGTCATTTTCACCCAGACTTATTTTAAGATAAATTTAAATGCACTCATGCGTTTTTCGTCTGGTATCGAATTTTCCCGTTCTTCATTTTATTTTGACCATTTCGCTTGCAGAAGCTCTTGGCACCTGAACCTGCACAACGACGTGCGTTGGATGGGCGCTGGTGCGTGGAGTTATACAATAACACATTGCGAAGGGGTGTACTAGTGGACATATAGTTGATTTTGTCTTGAAAGGTTCTGCTCGTAAACATTTCAACGATGTGTCTGCAATCCTAACCGCATGCTTTAGTGGCAATAAATTTCAACCTGCTTGGCTGGATTGCTTTACTTACCAGAATCTGGTCGTTATCTTGTTATATTGCGTATTGGTCCTGTGTGGCACCCACAATTATCTGGTTTGATGAAGTAAGTGATCAAAAATGAGTAGGTGAAATTATTTTGATGTATTCAATTTTTGGCGAATTACAAAAATAACACATTTAAAATATAAGTTAATGTAAAATCTTACATAAATTTCTGCAAAATAGGTAGCAAATATTTGCATATATAATTATAAATAATCCCCTAAGATTAAATCGAAATTTATATGCAACCATCTGTAATAGCTGAATTGAACTCAATGTATACCAACATAATATCTGCAATCCTAGATATTACAAGAATAATGTCTTTGACTTCGTTTCTATTAAATGTGACAGAAGCAGTTCTAAATTTAGAATCTCAATCTGCTAAACGTAAAAGAGACCACAATTAGCTCCTCTCGATAATTGCAGCCACTGTGACTCGTATGAGATTGAGGGCATTATTACGACCCAGTATCAAGCAAACACCTACTTTATTCAGCATACTCCACTGCCTTTCTCAGAATCCTATTGGTAAATGGTAAAATCCCATATCCCATTGGAATAGGCTGATAGCATAACCATATCGCGCCTAGTTACATCATCTTTCTACGATATTTTCAAGATACACATGGATTGGCTTGTGGATTAACTCATTATAAATTTATGAGCATTCATAATAACAACCAAGCAGGAAAGTAGGCAACCAGATAATTCATTATAAAAAATTCGATTAGATGAGTGTTCTGCCATTGGTCCATTCATTCATTTTCAAAGAAAAACGCACTATATTCAATACCAATCGTTATAAATTTTCAAAGAATATAAAGCAAATTTCAACCGATAAAACTTAATGGCCCAAATGTCTCTCTAAATTTATACATTATCAATCAAAAAAACATATTTAATCAAAAAACAATATCAAATTCTATTTAATTCAAATTATTATCTATTTTATGTTCAGTTGAAAAAAGAAAAAAAAAATCACTTTAATAATAGCACAACGGTGAACTTTTATCCCACATCTAATATGTTATTACCTAATTCTAATAAAATTCAATAAGAAACGTTTTCTTATAATATTGCAATAAAATGCTATCACAATGTTCCTAACCTATACGTTAAACCTTGGTACCTCCAATCGTAATATAGTAACCATAACACATACCTATCCTAAATATTGAAACTTATCCCCAATTTTTAACAAAAACAAACAATAATAACACTAAATTTAACGAAAAGCCCAAAAACAGCAAATAAACACGAATAATTTAGACATTGTCATTGTTGGATTAGGCTTAAAAAAATCCAGCAAATGAGTATCTCAATTGAAATTATTGGTCTCATGAGCTCAAATCTGGAGGATATTTTATCTTCTTATCGTTGGTCCGTCTATATATGTGATTTATAACTGGGATAACTTTAGAATTAAAAACATATCAATTCATGTTCAAATACACAAATGCTTCTAGAAGAACGAAAAATGGAGTGAGGCAAGTCTGTAGAGTGGAAGGGCTGTCAAATCCAGGAGTATTCGCTCACAGTTACAGACCTTGCAATATGATTCCGAAGAAGTCTCAATATGAAGATATCGACTCTCGTTACATTAGCAGTTTGATATAGATTTTTCTATTCGATATATAGTGCTTCCAATCCGTCTAAGGGTTTCTGTGCAAACCAGTACATGCACGAAGACATTTCCTTTCGAAAACTCTTAATCTTTCCATAGTAATAGCACTCTGGTTGTACTAGATCTGAGGCTCATACGTCAAAACTGGTGTAACCAGGATCTTGTAACAGATAACTCTATTCATGCATATAGAATGAAAGAGTCGTCAAATGGCCATGACTACTTTTTGTGCTTTGATAAGCATGATTTTGACATGTTCAGTATAGTACAGATATTGCTCAAAATGAACACCAAGATACTAAACACAAGATTTATGTGGAGCCTGTTTTGAACTACCCTCACCAGCCATAATGTGAAAATCCTTCCAATTACATTTCAGGTTTTGGCTGGCCCATTGCAGTGTGGTCCGAAACGAAATTGTTTTGCACTTCTGCAAATTTATGTTCATTCGCCAATTGTCGGTATAGAGCGGCACATTGTTGAAAGTTTTTGAAGATTACTCTGAACTAGTGCAGCTTTTTGGTCTGCCATATAAATGATGAGATCATTAGTCAATGCTACCAATGATCGCGTTCACGAGAAATTCAAATCAAGACCGCTCAATAGCTTGCAAATGAATATTGAGAAGAGCATAGGCGCAGTGACTGTTCCCTGCTATACACCATTCAAGACGTTGGAGTCACGCATTGCCATCAGATTTCCATCAGTTGCAACAAATGATTTCCCGTACAACATATAACACACCATGACGACAAGGTCTCTGGAGAACCTTTCATAGTGTTACTCACCCCGAAGACTACCATACGCGATTTCGTAAGATTTAACCTACACAACACCAAGCCGCACTTGATTACATTTTGTGATAATCTAAGTATGTAGCCAACAGCAAGAAATTTTAATTCCCATCCATAAAACGGCTACTTGAAAGATTACAAAAAGCAAGCCACATAATATTTTTTGGCTTTTAACGTAATGTAATTAACTTTAGTAGATAAGTCGCTTCCGATTCACACGCCACATTATGGACAAAGCGAGCAGTGGCGAGCATCAAAAGCACCAAGGAGCAACGCGAACTCGAAACGAAACACGAAATTTCCGACACTGCGACTAGATCACACTTTCGACATTTATTCAACATATGCGGCAGCACAAAATATATAACCTCTCGAAGCAATTGAAATCGCATCGCAAACAAAATAACATGCAACGATGGGAGGAAATCCTAAATTTGAATCGGTGTTCCCGCGATGTGAGGTGAAGTGTTCGTGATATTTGTGATGTTTTGCAGGCATTTACATTATTTTCCAAAATCAAAGTTTTCGTACGTAGAAACGATTTTGAGTGTGGATCTAAACCTGAGGCTGTCATTAAAATCGATATTTTTACCAGCTGTACAGCCAATGAACTTCAGGGCAAGGACACAAACTTAATACTCCACCAATGCAAGCATTTTCACAGCCACGCAGATCCTGCAGAGATGCATACAAGCTTCCGAAGAGAAACAAGCTGAGTAACGAAGCTAGAGCTGCTGCTGAGGCAATAATGACACATATACAAAAGGAAGACAGGCGTGAATTAAGCACTTCATTGGCAGCAATTAAAGCACACGTAAAGCATGAACTCGAGGCATAACGTAAATTAAAAGAAGAAGCAGCTGCAACAAACGTTGAGCCCAAAGAACCCAATCTACCAGGAAATAAAAATTTAGCCTGTAAAGGCGTGTGTTTTCATTGTCTGTCAATCAGTGATGGAATTTTATAGAGACAAGAATGTTTTGCGATGACGACTTAATCTTTGTTGAGCGTCCACAATTGAGGACTTTGTCATCGATCAAATGATTTTTATCGTGATGAAACACGGATACAACTTTATCGTGATGAAACACGGATACAACTATTGAATAACTTATCTTCCCTCCTGACTGGGTAGTGACATCGTGCTGCTGCACACCTTTCACTTTCCCCGCATAAATTCACTGACATCTACCACAGAAGGGTAAATGAGCGAAACTGCAACATTCTCGAGGAGAGTTTTGACAACCAAAATTACGTGGAACTGGTAGATAAATAGCACGCCAGACAGAACACGCGTTGGTACAGCGATACAACTCCCGGCAGAGACGACGACGACAAAGAATTACAGCACCTCGGCTTAAAAATGGAAATGCGAGGATTATCGATGGAATCCTCATCTTGCGTCGAGATGTAAAAAAACATTACTGACAGTTTGAACTGTCAACCACTTCTGGAGGCTCGTGAGCTCTGAAACAAGATTTCCCGGTGAATGGGAGAAAATGATAACCGGAGATTATATAAGCCCAGGAAGGTTGGTGCGCCTTCTCTTTTGGATTTTTCCATCTACTGGTGGAGAATAAGACGAAGCGGTTATACGAAAAGAGCATTTTTCGAATTGGAAAGTTTGGAATTTGAACAAGGAACTAGTACGAGACGACTGAGAGAGAGCTTTTAAGGCTTGAAGATTCTTTTCCTTTCTTCAACATCAGAAATGCATGGCTTTTTTCTATATATGAATTGTTCAGCATGTTATTGAACAATATGCAATAATTCCTAATAGAAAACTCGGGCAAATATCTGAGAACTATATTCGGAATACTGTCAATACCATATGATTTTTTCTTGTTTATCCAGAAAAATATGAAACACAAGTCTTCATAGCTGACAATATAATTAATAAGATTGTAGCTTAGTATAAGGTTAGATGTGAATGTTTCATTGAAATGAAAAATTGATTCACCATTCAGGTTTGATTTGAAGTCGGAAACTTTTACGTCAACAACCTCTGAAAGGATTTCATTCCCTCTCGCAGGGTTTGGTAGATCGGCCGATTTAAAATGAGATTCAATCAGAGGAATTTTCCGCAATCCATCACATATAAGCCTGTCTCCATTTCTATCCAGATTAGTACTATCAATTTCGATACCAGCCCTATCGAGAAGATTTATCTCGTCACTAGCGACTTTAAGAGTCGATACCTTCACTCACGACTTCTAACGGAATATGCGATTCACTTTCGCAAAAACGTCATCTTACTTCTGTGGGCAAGGACCCTTCAGTTTTTCCGCCCATTGATTGCTGACCTCACTCCTGAAGTATTCCGTTTTTTTTTGCTTATAAGCTTCAAATGTATAATATTTGTCTAGAGTATAATGCAGCGCCTACATGTCAAAGGGTAGAGGAGGTGATACGTTCATAATCTTACCCACATTAATTTGCTTACCAGTGGTCATATGGCGAAAGCAACTTTATTCCTCTATTTGGAATATATAATGGTTTTATTCTTAGAAAAACTTCAGTGGGTTAACACTTGTATGCTCTAACATAACTTCAAGTGCCACATTATAAGTTCGTTTAGTTTCATTTTCAGTATTTTCAGATAATTAGCTCTGGCTAGCTTACTCAGGGCTCCTATCTTCTCGTTGTTTGCCGCAGCTCTACAGCCTTTCCTGGCCCTCCGGGTTTTTCGTGCAGTACTTCTTATTATCAAATACCTACCATTGATGACACCCACCCATTTGTGGATGTAAGGAGTATTTAACTGTCTAAGTTGGCAGAGTAACACTAATGCTCCCTTGGCTTTCCTGCAAATGACATTTCAGTTTCTTGTTTTTGTGGGCTACGTAAATTTTTTTTTCAAAGGCGGACTAACTTTGCGTCCTGTTTGTCCGTCTCTCCATCCGCCTATCCGTGGGTCACAGCAAGTTTTCTCAGAAACTATAGAAGCTGGAAAGCTCAAACTATGGGAAAATGTCAGATGTGATGGTATCTCAAAAGTTTAGGTCTGATTAAACATTTCAAAATTTATTAAGGGGCACCCCCCCTAATGCTGAAGTGACCCTTAACAATGTTTTCTTATCAAATGTGGTTGAGGTGTGACATCAAATGAAAGGTCTTGATTAGAGCTTCTAGAATCTGGAGCATAAAAGTCATTTCATGCTTATGCACGTAAAATTTTATAATATCCAAAACTTAAAAACAGGAACATCATATAAAGCTTATATGTACCCCAATTATAAATTCATGTCTCGAAGAAATGTTACAGGCATGAAGGCTATATTTTGGCTTTAATGGACCGAAGTCTAGGTCTCAATATGACGAAAATTTTTGTGAAAGATATATTATATCTAATGCAAGTAAATAAAAGGTTCACCAAATATAAACAGCAAACATTTTAGGAATAAATTATATGTCCTTCAATAAATTACACCTGTCATGCTTATAATTATATTTGCTTCAGGCATAGTCCACAGAAAAAAATTTCAGCTGAATGAAAGTGTCGTTTGAGTCATGCCCAATTCTTGAGAACGAAGTGGAATCGACTAATTTGGCTCATTTTGAATCGATGCACTTACGGTTGTGACGTGTCCTATGCTTCGAGCGGTACGACGTCTTTTTGGCACCGGAATATCTAATAGTGAAAATTTGAACTTGAGCTTATCGACTATAGCATGCCCATAGCCTGGCTGGTGGGACGATTATTACGGCCGGAAATTGAAGTCAGCACTCTTAAGTTGCTAGAATTGTCTCAGAATTCTGGTATCAATTTTTAATAATTTTTAAACGTTGCTGGTTTGTAAACTTTACCATGATGAAAATGTTGGCTTTAACTAACATTTTTAGATTGACAGTTCATTAAAAATGTTTAAGTATGCGTTCTTATAAAGATACAAATTCGTTACGTCCTTAATGGAAAACTCTTTATATCAGCTATTCATAAGTTTCAAGAAAGTGTACGCTAGCGTCAAGCGATTAGCTCTATACATAATAATGTTCAACTTCAGCGTACCAACTAAAAGAGTCCGCATGATTAAGGTTAGAATGCTGAATGCTGAGCTACAGATTAAAGTTAATAAAATTTTAACTGAAAGCTTACTAATTGAACTAGATTTAAAATGAATAAATGAGCCAGAAGTGCGCTAATTGACAAGCTTACGTAGCTAGCAACTTTTGTTGACGACGCCATTAATATATTCCGCTGGATTTTAGGTGTCAAACATGGCATTATATGCCCAGAATCAGAACTAAAGAATATCGGCTTCCAGAAAAATAAAACACGACAAAACTCAATTTTGAAGATCTGGATAGCTTCCCTAACAACCTTCATATCAAAAAGTTCAAGAAGGATGAAATCTGACAAAAAATCATCACCGCAAACAAAGTTTACTTCTGAGATTGCCCTAAAATTAGCTACAGAGATTCGCAAAGGAAAATCTGCTTCGTACTATTACGAAAAAGATACACCGCAGTGATAGACATGGAAATTCGGCAGAGGTAATGGATATCGTGGTCACCTGCTAAGGCCGGCTAGCACTCAGTCATGTAGGGAGCCATATGAGAAGGTTTTTGGTCGTGCTGGAGCACCCTGCACAAAGTACTTACGCTACAGGAGTGAACGATATAGGATGATCATCCTGAGAAAACAAAATTGGTTTTTTGTAATTCATTGCCATTTATTCAAAATTGAAAGTTATAAAATAAATCAAAAGATTCACGCCAAACAAGTAATTAATAAAAAATAAAATTAATCAAGAAATGGAACTCACAAATATTAGCAAAGATAAAAAACTAGTTTTGAAATTTCAACATCTGAAATTTAGAAGCGTTTGTATAATGCTTGGTTTTTCTTATTTACAAAATTATTTAAATCAACATGAACTGAGGGATATTTCATCATTGTATTAAAAACAAGAGGCAAGAGATATCTAATTTCATGACGAAAAATCGAAAAACAATTTATACCTAAAGTTAATCAATGGCCATAAAAATAAACACAGTGACAAGGAAGTATCCGGAAATTGTAATTTAAATTCCCGAAGTAAATGATATTTCAATGAAATGTATTTCGGGAAGTTGGTAGGACTGTCCTTAATTACTATGCCAAATATGAGCGCGATCTGTCAACCAGTTTGTTTACAGCAGCTGCTTAAGTCAGTACACCTCAGTAGTGCGTTGCGATTTTTGTGATTTTTTTATTGTGACTGAATTCGAAGCCAAAAATGCAATAAATTCCATCGACCAACCACCATATTCATACAAGTAGATTTGGCTTAGTGTAATTTTGATGATTTTTGATATTTTGCGTTTTATTTGCAATTTCCGGGCACTTTTTAGTCACAAACTCGCTGAAGGAGCTGAAGGCCATCCCAAAAAGTGCTTATGAAAAGTGTTTCGAGGGCTGGAAAAATCGTTGGCATAAGTGTAGTGCATCTGATGGGGATTACTTTGAAGGCGACAAAATAAATATTGATGAATAATTAAATATTTTGCGTTTCACTTGCAATTTCCGGGTTCTTTTTTGTCACAGTGTATATTTAATTTTGATTCAGGTTTTTTTTTACAAAATTTGCTAAGAAAAAAACGGAAACACGGCACTTCTAAAAATCGATAGTTTTGGCTGCAAAAAATCGTCCGATTAAACCAAAGATGAAAAAACCGGAAACCCGGATAACCTGGTTTATTTTACCAAATACCGCCATTCCTTATTTGGATGATTAAGTTCCCATTGATTGCAATCTAATTTAATGTACTTTGAGATATATATATTTTTTTTTGTATTTGGGAGCTGAATGCCATTTACGCACTGAGTGTGGGATTCCCATGCTCGCAAGCGACTAGACTGCCCACTAAACACCTCCCCTGTCAACCCGAGAACCCAGTCTGGAAACGTTTGATTCATTACTTCGTACCAGGTCTCATTTTGTTACATCGTGAGGTGCCTTCAAGCTGGGGGATCCCTCCTCTAGCGGTAGGGGAGAGGGGTAGAGGAATTTTTCGGCAAGTGATCTCCCAGCCCTAACACCCTCGGCTGCTGTGAATCCCTTTTATCTTTTAGGACGTGCCACCTGGTTCCATTTGTCAACCGATTCGAGCATCACCGCGACTATATTATCCGAGGTAAGCTCTCCCATCTCCCTGTAGAGGCCCCGTCGCAGCCTGTCCCATTTTGTGCACGCAAAAATGTATGGCAGGCATTGTCTTCTTCTCCTGGGTAAAACCGACCATCGGGGAGCGTGATTTACCAATCTTGTGCAGGTAAGACTGACACCACCAATGCCCGCTTAAAAGCTGTATCACCATGCCATCGATTTAGCCGCAGTCCGGGATGAGATATTGGAGAGAGTAAATTTTTATACGCCTTGCCTTTTAAGGTTGCCATTAAGGTAAATGGCCATAATAATTATTTAACGGTTTTACGCTAAGCAAAACTGAAAATTAAAATTTAAATATTAGTTCACTAGGGGGAAAAAAAGCATAGAAGTAATTGGGAAGAAAAAAATCTAAAATTAAACATCTTCATTAAATTCGGAACAAAATTTCAGACTTTGCATACGATATACTGGCAAATACATGCAGGAATAGAAATCCCCAAGATCTATTTCTTATGACCTAAGACCAAACTAGGCCAAAAGTGCTAGAAACTTGTACAAATTGTACTTAGCTAGTACAGCATTCAGCATTGTGGGAAATAAGCGCCTCAACAATCGGTCATTTAAATTTGCCTATACATGGATGATCTAGTTTAGACTGAAAAAGTGTTCGGTTGCTTAAAACCCTCGGGGACTAGGCCTGAGCTTATGAGTAAGTCTCAATCTAAGCGAATAAATTATTGAATGACAGAGTAATCATATAAAGTAAAATACAGTATTAAAATTATAGTTTCACATTAAGTGCATATTAGAATTAAGTTTAACCGAACGCCTTCATATTAATTTTAGTTTGGTTATTTCCAAATAGATAATTGGAAATGAGTTTTGGCGATCCTTGTAAGGGTCAAGTATAAAATAAATTTATTGAAATTTTACGCAAATTGTCGACTAAATCCACAAATGCTTTACAACGTATTTGGCTTCTACACGATTTTAATATAGCTTTACACAGATTACTTTCTTGCTTTTAGTTTCACCCACAACAAGCTCTAAAAATGATTCTCGTAATTTAAAAATGTTATCTCCAAATTCCATAAACCATTTGACATTCTAGTCTCACCATTGAGAAAACTCAGAAATAATTCAATTAACAGTTTAATAAATACGCGACTATATGAGTGCATTCTTACAAACGTTTATCCACTTAGAAATATTGCACTTGGTATCCATTGGAGTAGGTCAGCAGTGATGTATGCAATTCGGCTTGGAATCCACTATGCGAATTTGGTAGCCATTAAGGATCATTAAAATCAATCAAAGGCATCTTCTGCTTGTGCACTTAAATTTAAAATTCAATTGATCATTTGATCAATTTTAGTGTCCATTCATGTGTACTGAGCACCGCATTAGATCGGTTGTGATAACGATCTTCGTGGTAAGTGATGACTGTTGTAATTTTAAGCAAAGGCTTCATAACTCGGTTATCGTTCTAAGACAAATATACTAAGTAAACGATTAATGAAGTTTTTGACTTTTGGTGGGCATTAACAAGATTTTGGGTGGCATATAGCGTGAAAGTTTAGTGAAACTTGACTAGTTTTCTCTAATATCCAAAATATTTCAAGCATGTAGATGCACTAGCATATTCACTTTCAAGTTACCTAAAACTGAATCAAGGTAGACCTGCTTACGAAACTTTAATGGTTTTCTTCACTGAAAAAATATCATCTATGGCATATCTCCAATTCGGGTCTTCGCCTCTTGTAGTAGTCGCCTCCATTCGTGAAAATTTCACGGAATTAATTGTGCAAGATTAACTAATCAATGAATGACTCAAGTCGAAGATCTACTGGTCTTTAAAAAGCTTAAACACTGGTTGAGAATCAGTTTAAGCCCAATACTCAGGTCGTTCCTCAATCACAGATCAAAGTCAACCAGTACCGCCTGCATGTTGTACTAAGATAGAGGACCGGATAGTGCAAGGCATAAATTTACATGTAACAATTTTTAACACTCACGCACATACAACAACTACTCGTATATGTCCTTAGAAGGACAAGAGATGTTTGGAGAATCTAAATTAAATAGCTTATTAAAAACATTGTAAAACCCATTTATTGACACATTTTTACCAGAATCAAATACTCTACTGCCTCATACAAAGTCATTCTCTTGGCTTGGTTTTGAATATTTCTGTTTGTTGCTCTGAGAACATAAAATTTAAAGTAAGAGCAATATCATGATCTTACTAGAAGCTAATGATGTTACTTTACATTAAAAATCCGTAGTCAATTATCGTCTGATATGCGACAATTTTATAAACTATTTGACATTCTAGTTCCATAAACTAAAAAATACGATGTTACAATTCTGAGATAGACACGTAGAATACCATCGACCCGGTGCTTATTTTAGATGTAAGAAAAGTATTTCATGTTCGATCAGTAACGCAAGGTGATATTACACATGCTGATGCCAAAGATATCCCAAGGATATTCCAGCTTTTGAATGCTGGTGAAGGCGAGGCTAGAAGACCTGACGATCAGCAAAATTAGCAATTAGAGATGAGTTCTTTATGCAGAGCCAGTATTATCTAGAAAGCGCACGATTTTACCCAAATCAGTTATCATATGCCAACAGCTTGTGAGGTCTATACAAAATCATTGTGGCAATTTTTTAAGCCGCCGATGGCCTATGAATGTAAAAAATGTCACAATAAAGTTCATAGAGAGCATGTCGGCAACAATGATCCATTTGCTCCGTATAAATTGCATCATGATCTACTTAGCACTAGGGAAATGCTTTTGCTAGCGTCTACCAAGGAGGATCATAATCTGTGGGCGAATCGGTTGTCGAAACGTATCCATAAATGTGGATATAAGGCCAATTCGTCGTCGTATAATAATAGTAGTGACAGTAGTAAAATTTCATCGAGTTACACATACTCTTAAGCCTGGTAATCGTCACAAGAAACTTAATTAAATAATCATTTACTTTAGAACATTTATATACGCGCAAATCAAATTCATATTTTGCAAAATATTATCTGCTTTTGAAGTATTTAGTTCAATATTGGGCAGTTTAAGCTTTAGTGAGCTTTCGCCGTTCGTAGTATTTTATTCACGTTTATATATTTTAGTTGTGCAGCTTAACTGTTAAAGAAAAACAGCATCCAAATAATTTTAAAGAATACATCTTTATTAAAATAAGGATTGTGTTGGTGTTATAAAACACGCATGCCAAAAAGTGACAAAATTAATGAAATATTTCTTATGCCTCTTTCTTTCATTCACATATAAAAATCTATTGAAAATCCAGCGCATTCTGAGTTAAATGTTTGCTGATCCTCTCTAAAAATAATTATGATCAATTCAAAATTTTTTTACGAATTATTGCACTGGATTTGCATTTTAACTCCCATATAAAATAACGGCACAAAAAAAAATAACATTAAATTCACTTTTCCTTGCAAGTTTTCTTTTTTGTTTAATTTCTTATATCATTAGGTTTCACAGAGCCATATTAATTTAATTGAAATAAAAACAAGTTGGGTAAACAGACCTACGCTCATGTCAGAAGGGTTTTGTATTCAATTTTCAAAATGCAGTCACCAGATTGAATGAAACCAAGAAACATGTCAAAGTCGATTTTATTGGAGAAAATATGATATTCGAAGATCATACTATTATTAACAAAGTTGAACGAATTTAGACTTCTGAGGTTTTCGGTATTGTTATACTCATAAATATCTCCCTTGATAATTATTTCAGATGCCCATTCGCGAGGGAAAAAACACATTTTTCATGTATTTCCCCCCTGTGCCCCCACTGAAGCAAAAACTGACAGTTTAAGAACTGTTTTGAAAAGCTCCCATGAAAACTTTCATTTCATACTCATATCGGCTACGTTTGATGAATTTTTTTTCAGGGGCCACTCTCCTGTACTGTTATCATCGATTAATAGCCAATTTTTTCGAATCCTAGAGTGGTTACAAAGCCCATTTGCTAGGAGCTCTCTCCCGCCTCCTTGACTTGTTTCACTTATGAGCATTAATTGTAGGTACTCATCTTCAGTCATTCATTAAATTGAATCAAGTGCTCAAAGCATGCAACTTAAACGTTGAAGTTGGGAAAAAATAACTCAAAATTATTCAATCTTCGCATTTAAAACAGCCACAATTTTGTTTTACGATTACTGATACCACTAGCTGAACCGATTCTCAAAGATATTCATGACACCTATCATTCCTGAAATTTTCATGCAAATCCTAGCAAAACTGTAGTGTCTGAGTCGGTAAAAAGCGTATGTTGTTCCATAGCAATATGTTGCCATAGTAATAAATGCAGCGCGTATTGTTCCATAGTAATACAGGAAAATTCAAACCGCTATAACTTCGCTAAATATGATTGAATATTTATGAAACTTTTAGCAAAGATCAATCTTATAAATAGTCATCCGTGTACTGAATTTCATTGAATTTAAGGGTACCGTTAAGATTTTATTCAAGAAAACATAAAATCAATAAATCATACTATTACTAACAAAGTTGAGTGAATTGCGACTTCTCACGTATTTGTTGTTGTTGTACTTATCAAGGCCTACATTCGTGATTTTTTTCAGATTTTTCAGATCACAGGTGTCCAATCGCGAGGGGGGGGGGGGCACAAATTTTTCGTGTATTTCCCCTCCCTGTGCGCCCCTCGAAGCAAACTTTGCCAAACTAAGACCTGTTTTGAAAAGTTCTCATTAAGACCTTTCATTTGATACCCATATCGGCTACCTTCAATGAAATTTTTTTTCGGGGGGTCACTCCGCTATATGGGGAGACCCCCCTTAAATACCTTATAAAATTTTTTTGTAGTTGAACTTTAAATAGAACACCACTTTACACCTACATACAAAATTTGATGTTTCTAGCTTAAGTAGTTTCCGAGAAAAACTGCTGTGACACACGGACGGACGGACAGACAGACGGACAGACAGGACGCGATTTTAGTAGGGTTTTGTAAATTATTTTACAAAACCCTAAAAAAAGAAAAATATATTAGATATAATGTTATTAGATTTTACAAACTTACAAAGTGAAGAAATAGTTAGAGCAAATATAACGGAAAATTATATTGATCAATAATATTTTTGGTTGATAGTATATTGTTGAACATGTTGGTTTAAAACTCGAAAAAGAAATGTCAAAATGTTGGAATTGAATAATCATAGGTACCTATGAATTGGTAAGTTAACCCAGTCTATCCTTTTTAGCAAACCGATTTTTTTTTTCAGAGGTATGCGACGGTGAAGGTATGTCGTCGAGAGGGTAGGGTTTCAATAATCTGCAAATGGTCGGTTTTGTGGTGCGGTCAGTACGCGTTGTTATAGTTTGGGTTTTGTGTTTTTTTTTTGAGTAGTTTGATTCCATTTGATTACGAGTAGTTTATTTCAGGCATATTTCAGGTTTTTTCCTCGAATCGAAAGGAAAAGGAAGTAAAGTAGGCTCAAGTCAAGTTGGTAGAAATTGTTTGACGCGTTTAAAACTGGGTATTTGAATCAGTGGCTGATTTTAGTATTTTGGACTGAGTCTACTCACGGAAGAACTGCGACCAAAATTCCTCTCCGAACCAACTAGTCTGCCAGCAGTCACTTTGGAGTAGACTAAGAGTGTCCGGACTTGTTGACCTGATAGGTACAATCCGTTGGCATGTTTTCAGACTTCACATCTATGGCCGATGAGAGGTCGGCTTAGATTTTCTTCGGCAAATCTCTATAAAACGAAAGATAAGAGAAATCATTACAGATTTTACAAGATAAGAAATTTAAACGACTACTTAGACATCAGGATGTAAACTATAAATGTCAAATTTATAATAATCAGTTTCCAAACTGTTATGGCTGTTTAAAATGATGGCACGATTTGCTCAGAGAAAATCTGTCTCTGATTCGCATTCTGGATATTTGGCAGTTAGCGAAATAGTAAGCATTTACGTATTTTCTGAGTGCTGTAGAATATTCTTCACTTTCAACTAGAATAATCATATTCGTTCACGACCTGTACTGATGAAAAATAATGTACCACTCTCAAAATTTCATTCCCACGCTTTTCAGTTACGCGTCCCCAATCCCATTCAGTTCAAATCTCTACTTTAATCATTTACTCGCTGATAGCAAAATCTCAACTTTAGTTTAACCACCGAGGGTACGATTCTCCACATGGTCGCTCAAAATTCCACGAATCTTAACTCACTTCCGCCACGAAACGTCAACACAATCTCCAAACAGAAGCAATTGACAGGAGTTCAACTAACGGTGTAACCAACCTCTCACCAATCTCTGTGGCCACCACACTACTACTTATCACTAGTCACTGAATATGACGCAAAGAAATCGAAATGCTTCTGCTCACTTTAACACTAGATTTACCGGCAATTTGAGTATACCTATTTCAACCATACCAGTCAAAATGACTGGTCTTTAAAAAAATGCTTGTGGAGGCTTCAAATTCATATTTACTGAAAAATTAATAATTGCAACATAAAAATATGACTATTTACGTTGTCAATACATTAATAAGTTAACAAAGAATAATAGTTTTCTGGCTATTAACGCAAATTTTGATTGAAAGTCTAAATCATACCACACATAAATTTTAATTCTTTTGTATTACGTAAAAATTTAATTTCAAATTGTATTGTAATTTAAAAAGTAATTGCATATTTGTATTAATCTCTAATCGAAGACTTAATTGTTAGTGGTTTATCGGTCACAATTTTTAAAAAACGGAGATTTTCCGTTTTGTACATTTTCCGCAAACATGTTTTTTGCAAGTTTTACAAATAGTTCTTGTCTTATTATTGTTGCAATGTCCTATTTGACACCATTTACGCACATGTATGGTGTCACTTGAACTGGGTCTAGCAACTTCTTGCAGTTTTTCTCTGGTAATCTGATATTCAGAAGCAAGTTCTTCAGAAAGACGAAACAAAAAGTTTTTTCTCGATATGTTTTCACCTGTCGTGTTTTTATATAAAATCCAGGCAGTTATTCCAGCTAAATCGAGAATATTAAAAAAAAACTTGATGTGGCCACCTTCTGGAACCTGATTTGACACTATATTTTCGTGCCATTTGGTCAGTCGCATCAACACCAAATTTTGTGCTGTTATAAAAAGACACAGTATCAGGCAACCTTTTATTAGTTGCATCAATTTTGATTTGTTTGTGTTTTGTGCTTAGTAGGAACACTTTTTTGTTGGGCAAAATCTTATAAACTGTTAGTGTACATCCATTTGATTCATATAGCAATGTTGAATAATGAGCCATGTTTTGGAAGTTCCCTTTTATTTGCACGCATCGTTCCAGTCAAGAAAGTATTTTTGGAGAGTAGTTTCAACGCCAGAGGATAACTTGTAAAAAAATTGTCCGTAGTGATGGTTCTACCTTTGAAAGTATACGGTTCTTCAAGTTTTAGCACAACAAATTCACTTAGATGTGTTGATGGATTTCTCAGCTCATCTTTTCCTAAATAAGGAAATCCATTTAAAACATACTTAGTTTCAACATCAGACGCAAGCCAAAATTTGATGCCGATTTTGTCAGGCTTGTTTGGCATATATTGTGTGAACCTGCATCTGGCCTTCGTTGGAAATAGTTGCTCATCTACTCTTGTATATGGGCCAGGTTTGAAACAATTTCGACTGTTTTCAATAAAATTATTCCAAACTGTTGAGACTAAAGCGAATTTGTCGACTTCCAAGCGCTGAAACCTTTCGTTTTTTTTTATCAAAACGGATATAGCGCAAAATTTCTGTAAAATCGTGCCTGCTCATAGATGCGGCAAAAAAATTTGGTCCCCACTTTTTATTCCATAAGTATTCAAGCCTTAACGTATTTGCCTCGTAAGCCTCACTTGCATTATTGCAATGAAAGCCTTCAGCTTCGCTAGCGTAAGGGTCCATTTGGTGCCCAAAGTTCGAGACGCTTCTGCCTCTGTACATGTTCTTATATATTCTAAAATGCAATGGTCAATTACCAATTAAAATGCACTTTTTACCTCTCCTTTCATGATATTCCTTTTAGCGTGAGCTGTAGGCCCAGATACATCCTTGAAAGCAGTTAATCTTCCAGCAACATGTCCTTCATTTATTTTTTTCCAAATAGTTCCATCTGCAGAAATTTCATTTTCTTAATCTTGCATTCTAGCTTCATCTTCTTCATCAGAAGTGGAAGGCAATCGCATGCATCTTCTTGTGCGCATATTTGAAATTCCTCTCATTTTCACTATCGCTAGACTGATCCGCGTTATCCTTATCGGAATTTTCACTTTCACTACTTTCGATGCGTGTGTGGTAATTACTACCATGTGGACCACTTTCATTTTCGAACAACTCACCTTCACTATTGATCATTTTCGACATCCGAACAATCCAAAGGTATATCGGCTATATGTTTCAAAAGCACAGAAGATTTCACACGTTTTTCCATATTCAAGCCTTGGGGAACTATAAAATGAGATAAAACTAATAAAAGAATAAAATTCCATACTGTAGTTTTCTTACTGCTGAGGGCCTGCCGATAGCTCCAAGTTGATAAAAAGATACTATTTCAATATGTTTTTTTGTTTTTTAGATAAAGGACTCACTTTTGAATACTTCAATGCCTAAACTGATCTCACGAAAAAATTTCACAACCGCGTTCTCTAAATTCAAAAGAAAACTGAAGAGTGAAAAAATATTGTTGGAGGATAATGATTTTCCTGAATCGCATTAGTGCTGCAAGAACGTAGAATCGAAGTGGCATTGTTTACTTATTTATCTCAGATAAGAAAACTCATTATAACCCTGCAAAGAATGCGCCAGTCATTTTGACTCGTGGTGGTAGAAGTGCCAATGATCAATAAGAACTTTCTAAGCATGCCTAAACAAATAAAGCTAAATACATAATAATGTTTGTTTGGCAATGTCTTTGATTGTTTGGGTATCGTTGTGGCAAATAAAATTAACCCAAAATAGAAAATTTAAAATGAACTAGTGATACCAGTCATTCTGACTAGGGCGGTAAATCTAGTGTTAAAAATCATAATCCAATGGCTTTTCAAGAAAAAAAATATTTAAATTCCCTCTTGAGTCAAAGCTTGTGCGAGGATATACAAATATGTCTCTAACAAAACCAAATTGCTGGTCCGTTAAATGCTGAAGAATAATACAATACAGAAGATCATAGGCAATCTTTTTCAAGCACATTTTCGAAGCTTAAAGGAATGGGTGTAGGAAGATAGATGAAATATCTAGAAGCTGTTAAAATAAGTGTTCATTTTGGATGCCTTAATAATTGTGTCCAAACTTAAAATGAGACAGATTGCAAAACTATAATTAGTTCAACCTTTCAATTTATCGGTTATCCACCATGTTTCAATTCTCAGCACAGAGCTGAAAATCAAGATAAATTGTTATAAATAGAAATACGATTTATTCTACAACTATACTAAGAATAATGCTGTTGTAGTTTAATTTATGAATTGGGAAAATGTTAGCTCACTTTTAGTTGAATAAAGACAACCCCGAAGAAAAGTTGGTAGTAGAAGAACAATAGATAGAATTAAACTTATAGAAAAATAAACTTATAGAAGAGAGTAAAATTTTAAAGAAAAATTTTTGAATCCCGTCTGAGTTCAAACTAACACTGACAAGAAAAGTACTCATTAGAACTTTGACGTCAGAAACAATAGTCAACAGTCACGTAGAAAGAGGGCAAAAAGCGAGGATAAAATTAGTTGAAGATGAAAAACAATATAAAGTTCCTAGCAATTCTTTTAGTATAATGCCAGCATCCTAAGCAAAAGAAAAATATACTTCTTCGCTTGGACATTTGAATATCTACAAGATAACTCTGCATCCAGCACTGAGGTGGTGCCGAAATTGCTTAATATAAGGTTTTTTTTTAAATTATTTAAATTGTAAATTGAACATGAAAAATTATTTTAAATATTAAATTTTTTCAAACCTACCCAAATTTTTCAGTCGAACCTTTTTATCGACATCCAACTCATTGAGACTTGCAATCGTATTGATTAGATCATCGCTGTCCAAAAACCAACGTTCCGAACTACTCAAACTTAAATGGCTTATCGTTCTCTTCTATATTTTGTCTGGCGGAGGAATAGGAGGGGCCATATATCAAATAGTCATCCATCCGAGTTGGTTTTCTTATTTGCCTCTTCAAGGTATGTGTCCTATTTTCAGATTCGCCGCAGTCATTGCTTGTTAAAGACTTAGCTTCTTCCAGACTTTGATAATACATTTCATTTGATCTTAATTTTATAATTTAATCTTCGACACACTTTATGATTGTTATGGCGTCATTCAATCTTGTGCTTCAGGCTTGCAAACCTGCGTCTGCAGGTTGTAGCGTGGATAAGATGTTTTTAGCCACCACCATGACCATTCGGAATTCCAGGTCAGGCATGACTTTTTTAATACCGATAGTTTTGGTGACGTCATCACCGTTGAATCTGCCATTTTTAATTTCTTTCAAAGTCTACAAAATCGATGAATAGTTATTGTATAAAACTTTTGTAACTGCCAAATATCCAGACCAGCATTGTTCGAGGAACGGGCCAATCCTTTTTCCACCATATAAGTTAGCTATTTCGCCATGATGATGAAATTCTTGTAACATGATGCGTTGGTCAAAAATAAACGAATGAAAGTCATTTCTCAGATAGTCCTGATGACTATTAAGTGCAAGCGATGATTATAGCAGTCGACATAAGTAATTTTTCGGCCAAATTTATTTTCTATACTAGTCGTAACTCTTGAAACTTTCCCACTCAATACACTTGCGCCATCATAGCATAAGCTAAGCATATAAGAGGGGTCAATGTTATTTTCCCTAAGGGCATTTTACGTTAATTCCGTGAAAGTGGCTAGATCAAGATTTTCAGTAGTCTTAACCACCAGTAACGACTCATTGACGACACCATCCTTGACGTAACGTATTGCTCGTGGAACATTTTCGGGATTATTTTTATCTTTCACCCCATCTTCTATTAGAGTCAACAATTTCACGTCAGATTCATTAATATCTTAGATAATGAAACTTCGTACTGCTTGAAACATTGCTTGAATTATTTGATTTTGAATCTCAGGTGAACGATATGTTGCGTTTTGTGGTATATGAGTGAGAACCTCGTTTGAATTATGATCTTTCATACATGCGTATTCAAATAAATTCTGAAGTAGTCCGTGTTCTTTTTCTTCTTCCGAAATATAACGTCCACGCAAAGCTTATTCGTTGAAAATTAGAAATTATATTGCTTCAATGATAGGCTTCACGTAATACCTATATTTTTCTAAAAGGGGTTCCACACGATCAGTTCAGTTTCAGTTGAACTGTAAGTTAAACTTACGTGTGGACTGCAAAAACTGAAGGGAAAACTGAACTGAGGCTCCATGGAGATCCCATCAAGCTCAGTTCAGTTGTCAGTTGAAATTAAACGAAACTGAAGTCTAGTAAGACGAAAAGATAACGAATTTATAACAGATTTCATTGAAATATATCAAAATTTTCCATGCTTATGGAAGAAATCTGATCCTCAATATCACAACACAATCAAGAAAGAATCTTGCTGCCAAGTTTTGCTTGAGAAGTTCAAAGAGCACAATAAACAAGCAACAGTTCCAATGGTTAATAGTTTGCGCTCAGCTTACAATAAGGAATTGAAAAAAGTGAAGGATTCTGATAAAAGTGGAGCTGGAGCTGATGAAATCTACATACCAACATTGTGGTATTATGAGCTTTTCTCATTTCTTCGCGATCAAGGAACTAACCGAGGTAGTATGAACACCATTGACACTAACCATAGCAGTGATGCTGAAAATGAAGGAGATGAGGTAAGTAAACTATTATTTTACTTTTTTTATTTCCTTTTATTTCTTATAAATTTTAACATCTAATAAAGTGAATATAACATAAATTACGGCATATACCTACTTCGAACTATTTCGTCCTGCCAATCAAGTTTACCATCGTTTGTAAAATAATTCACGTATTCATCTCTGGATGCCTTTGCCTCCACACTAACATTCATATTGATTCTGTTGCCTACTTGAAGTGGTTCAAGCCCATGCACCTCAATTATTGGATCTCTGATTCATTCGTTCAATTGGGAAGGTGTATAAGAATGACTAGACTTTCTCCTCGAAAAATTGTGTAGATAGCAGCATGTCAAGACAATTACGTCCACGTTTTGGAACTTCTTTAAATTGATAGCAGACTGAAAAATTTGGAATCTACTTGATAATATTCCAAATGCATTTTCAACAATACGTCTAGCCCTTGACAACCTGTAGTTGAAAACCATGCGATCGTACGATAACTGTTTTTTATTAAAGGGTTTTAAAAAGTTCCGCCTCAACATGAACGCTTCATCTCCCACAAATACATATGGCAGTTGCGCATTTTTGCAAATTGTTATATCATCGGGTGGTAATTGTAAATTATTATTAAGTAATTTTTTATAAAATGTGGTGTTGTTAATAACTCCACCATCTGATATGCCCCCATTGGTTCCGACATCACACATAATGAATTTGTAGTTGGAATTCACTATTGCCATGAGGACAATGCTGTTGAGCTTTTTGTAGTTCCAAAATCCGTCAACAGCCCCCAAGCAATTTGGAAATTGCCACCTGTCTTTGAAACAATCTGCAAGTAATCTCCATTCACTTTCATTCCTGGGCATCTGAAAAAACATAAATAAATGGTTAGGTACTATTCCGTCAATAAACTAATACTGATGTATTTGTGATAGGATGAAGGAGAGTCAACCATTTTAAAAACTGAAGATATAGGCAAAGAAAACTCAAGTGACAATCAGTTCACACGTCCTAACACTTCAGCATCCTTTACTGGCAGAAGAAAAAGGTCACCAGGAAGTGAAAGACCCTTATCAAAATCAAAAGTTTTGCAGTTGGTTGCCAATCGACTGCAGAATGGTCGTAAGGAAGTCCTAAAATACCAATCATTTGGCATGCACATTGCACAAGAACTAAGCAATATGACAACTGAAATGGTACCATTTGTTTAAAAACTTATTAATGATGCACTATTTCAAGGACAGATGCAATCGTTGAATATAACTTCACATATCAAAACCCAAGTAACACACTCACATCCTACATCTTCAGACCCGAAAACACGATATGTGGTAGCAACTGCTCCTACATCATCAGAGCACCTAACACAATTTATTTCAACTACCGATTATTATAATGAAATTAATCATTTGGATTTATAACCTTTCGAATAGGTATCAATGTTTTTGTCTATAAAACACCACATTACTATGTTGTATTACTATTTCATTCTATTATTTTCCTTTTTTTAATGCAGCAATTGTTTTTCTTGTTGAGTTTTTTATTTTTATTTAATGAAAAAAAAATATAAAAAGGAAATACTTGATTCTTGTTCACTTACCTTTATGTAATCTCTCAGCACCATATTTATGGCTTTGCAAGTTTCAGGAATTATCACACTTAGACTTTGACTTGATATAACAGTACTAAATCGAAGACATTTGTACGAATTTCCAGTGGCCAAAAATCTTAATGTTGCACTGAGCCTTTCATGAGGTGATATGGCTTGTCTCATTACCGTATTCTGCTTTTGTATAAACGGTGTTAATAAATTCAATAGTTCTTTGTAAGCAGTCTCACTCATACGTAAATAGTTACACCAATCACATGGTTCAAATTGAAGTTCTTTCATTAATTTTACATGAGACAGCGAATTTCGTTTAAGGTACCATTCTCTACTCCACTTAGCTCTTTTTTTTTCTAGGCTTATCCAGTGGTACACATAGCGCAACTGCAATAACACAATCTTCGTCCATGATAGCAATAAAACCGCGCGATGTTCAAGATTGAGAAATGACACCTGAACTGATATGAAACATCGTCTGGAAGCAAAGCAAAAATTTAACTGAACTGACAGTTCAACTGAAACTGAACGGACAACTGAACTGATTGTGTAGAACCCCTTTAAAACTTTTTTGATTTATTAACGTTTCTATACTACTAGATGTATGTAAATATTCTTTGTAATTTCTACTACCACATCGGCATAGCTTGAATATGAGAAATTGATTTTCATGTTTTAGAAAACCAGTTTTAGAATCAGTTGCATTTTTTAAGTTTCTAAATCCTGTGGAAGTGTACAAAGTCGATTTGCTTCCATGAGGTAAAAATGGCTGGCATTGATAGCAAAAAGGAGCATCTTTCTCGAAAGAACACTGCAACCATTTATAACGCTTGAACCAATCGGAAACAAAGACTCTGTTATGTTGTTTTGAATGTGTGCCTAAAACAACTTGTTTTATTGGTTCTCCGATTTGTGCAATATCAGAAAGAATACCATATCTAACATTACCAGCATTTGTTGACCAACCTGTTGCCATGGAAATAGGAGTAGGTAGTTTTGGGCAGTGCGGTTCTTTGTGGTCAATTTGCTCTTCAACTCTTCGTTTTTTCCGAAGAAAGCCCGTATATTCATCGCGAAATCAATGAATCTTCAATTCATAGCACTAAAAATAACAATTATATCGATTTTTGACTAAAATACTCTTTCCCGTACACTCCACCAAACCAAACTACAAACAATCATAATCAATCTCTAGTTTATGTTTATTTTAGTTTAAAAGGGGATTCTCTGTACCATGGATTGCAATATAGCTCATACTTCAATCTATGATACGGGGAATCCCCTCTGCAGCAAAGAGAATTAAATAGAACAAAAAATTATTACAATATGAAATGAATGAAATAAACTGTGGTATGTTCGGAAACGTTTA
Organism: Odontomyia ornata; assembly: GCA_963969285.1. NCBI lineage: Eukaryota > Metazoa > Arthropoda > Insecta > Diptera > Stratiomyidae > Odontomyia > Odontomyia ornata. The sequence goes on from OZ017738.1 coordinate 495,893,935, forward strand.
GATACCTATTGCTACGATTTTTTTTATCACAAACTATGAATAAACAATTTAATTATAATAATTAATCTTATTTTTTGGTATTTTTAAGATAGGTATTGTGACTTCAAGGTAGGGCATTACTCCACATTGCCCCCCCAGGTACGCCCGTGGTACTGGTTTGTACAGAAAGGCTTTCATGGATTGAAAATATGTACCATAAATGGAATAGAAAAATTTATGAAACTGCTAAAGTGACGAGAGTCGATAACTTCATATTGAAGCTTCTTCGAAATCATATCACAAGATCTGTAGCTGTAAGCGAAAAGCCTTGGATTTCACAGCCGTTGCACCCTACAAACGGCTATATTGAGACTTGTCTCACTACTGGCTTCGTTCCTCCAGAAGCTGTTGCGAATTCCGGCGTATCAACTTTCTCCCATTCGCAACTTCAAATTACCACCGTAACATTTCCACCTACCTACCTTTTACTCTGTAAATTTATTTATTTTATTAACATTTTTCCATTTTCCCTTTAATTTTTATTTCCCCATCATCACAATCCTACCCTTTGCCCTTATTTCCAACTACAAAAAAAAAATACTAATAATTTCAATTTTCCTACTAACAACATTTAATTCATTAATTCCCACTAACAAAATTATATTCAATACCTTTTCCCTAACAAAATCTAATTCGTTCCTTCATGCTAACTAATTCTATTCCCACTAACAAATTTCATATTTTTGTACTAACAAAAATTTATTCACGTTTCCCTTTTAACAAATTTTGATTTCTTGCCCATCAAGAAAGAGTTGAACTTGCTAAACTGATGAACCGGAGATCGACAAGTCATAGCTCCATTGGTTACGTCGCGAGTTCTCGACAGGGGGTCTGCTGGAACCCTGGGTTCAAGTTCCCCCGGGCGCAGGGAAGCACTCTTTTTGGGGTATCGGCAAAATCAATAATTTCCGTAATGAATATGTGATACTTTGCATTCAATCAAGCGAGTCTTGGATGATGTAAATTGTCATATATGCAAATCAATGGATACTATTATGTTTGTCGATACGGGGAAAAAGATGTGTGGGTAGCGGAATCGAAGTGTAATGAACTTCTATTACGTTACCCAAAGGCGACAGCGGGAATTGAAAATGAAAAAGAGGTTACGGAATCGATTTGGATGGAAGTGAGAATGCGGGATTAAGTGGTTGGGATAGGGGCAGTCAGTATTTGATTTTGCAAAGAAGAGGGAGTTTTTTCGGTTTTTGGTGGAGTTAGTATTTGGCTGGTAAAAATAAGGGAGTTTTCTGTGCGGGATAAAAGTTATTTTGGGTGGTTTTAAAATTGGAAAAAAAGGGAGTTTTGGGTTGAGAATGTGATTGTGAATTAAATAAATTTTTTTTGAAGTCTTAGTGACGAAGGAGGAGAGTGGAAGGATTGAGAAAGTGAGGTGAATATTGGATTTTGGAAGAGAAGGGAGTTGATTTTGTGCGGTGTGAGAAAAAAGAAAAAAAGATTTTATTGATATGAAGTGCGGGGAGACAAAAAATGTTGTCAGAAGTTTTGGTTTGAAATTCAGCGAAAAAAAAATAAAAAAAAACTGATTTTGTTGGTTTGCGGAGAGGACCAGGTGCCTTAGAGTGAATTTTTCTGCGAGTACGGATCAGAAAGTTGAAAGTGGCCGTATCGTTTTTAGTTTTTTTTTGTTATCTTAACCTTAAAATCTGATTTTCAGTGGCCCCACGCTTCTTTTTTTGTACTTCACCGGGCGCTCGGAGTTCTGCAAGGAAAGAAGTAAGTATCAATCGTATTTTGTTTCAATATTTTACAAATTTTATTATTTTACAGAAGCTTGTTCTATTGTAATTTTTATATTATATTGAATTAATTTATTGTGTTATATTTTAGTATATATTCTTTTGTTTAAATCTCGAAAGGGCCTTTTACTCGTTTTGTGACATTTTTTATCCCGCAAGGTTTTTTTTAGTTGTGAATATAATTGTTGGATTAAATAAAACGGCCATGTCAGTTTAAACCCATCTTTTTTCATTTCTCAAAATGACCTCCCCATTTCCCGTCCCTTTCCCTCCGTGCTAGTATTTATATGTAAGGTGGCTCAGCACGAGCAGAGTGTATCCCGGAACACGACTGAGCGCTAGCCGGCCTCAGTATGCTACCCCGGGCTACACATCCCACTGCCAAAACTTAATGTCTGCAACTGCGGTGATTTCCGTGGTTGCAACAAAGCTTTCGTGTATTTGGACTTGAATCGATATGTTTTTGATTCTAAAGGTATATATAGGTGGGCCAGCGATAAAAAGATAAAATATTCTCCGAATTTGAGTTTACGGGACCAACATTTCCAATGAAGATACTCGTTTGCTAGATTGGTTGAGTCTGGTCAGCTGAATGATAATGTCTAAATTATTCGTGCTTATTTTCTGATTTTGGGTTTTTCGCTACTTTTTTTGAATTTCAGCTCATTATTTCTACATTTGAAGTTGTTGCTGTTTATTTATGTTAGAAATTAGGGATAGGTTTAAAATAGTTAGGATAGGTATATGTTTTTTATTTTATTAAGTATAGAGATAAGGTTTAACGCTTAGGTGAGGAATATGGTGATAGGATTTTATTAGTATAAGATAAAATTATTGGATGAATGTCATTAGAATTAGGTTTTAACATATTCGAAGTAAGATAAAAGTTCACTACTCTGTTGCGTTACTATTACAATTGATTTTTGAATGGTGTTAGTTGTCCTTCTTCCAATTGAATCATAAAATATATGAGTATAATAATTTTAATTTAATTGAATCTGATATTGTTTTTTGGTTAAATGTTTTTGATTTGTAATGCATAAGTTAATAGAGCCATTTAGGCTATTAAGTTTTAGTATTTTTATTGCTTGAAATTTGCTTTATATTCTTTGAATATTTATAACGATTGATATTGAATAAAGCGCTTTTGACTTTGATGAAGTTGGAATAATGTGGATTAATGTGGCGAATAGTTTGAATTTAACTCGATTGGGCATCCAGAAAATGTTTAATTGAATTAAATCCCCTTTTCAGAAAAGTTAAAATTTAATCAAGAACTGTATTTTCTAGATTCTATCTAATGGATAAGTGATTCTCTCGATCATTCTTTCTGCTTTATATCTAAATTATTTTAAGCTTAACAAAAAGACAAAACCGATTGAATATACCTTCCAATTGGATTTGATATGCATCGCGATTTGCCGCTAAATTGCAATAAAACTTGCTTTGCCGCTTTTACTACTGCTAACTGCTTCTTAGAAACGCTATAGGCGCCAACTTCAACCGCAACACAATATCGTCTATCAGCCGACCAGTGGTTTACACGCAGTCAAATGTTAATTTTCTTGTAAAGACCGCTCCGAGCATAGACGACCTTGTCGAGGTTGTTTGGTTTTTTTATGTGTGTACTCTTTGTAATTTACGACTTTGTGCTTAAATTTGATTTTGTTTTGTGTTCGTTTGTTTATCTTCAAATATTTAAATAGCGAGTGTGGATTATGATAGCGCTTGGGTAAAACATCAGCGGAATTGTTTTGGCTTCCCCGTTGCCACGGCAGACGTGCAGATGACCATCGACTTGAAGCCAATTTTTAATTATGTCGCGAAGAAATTCATCTAATATCTCTTTAACAACGAGTTATCGTCGTAACCTTAACCCATTCCCATGTGAAACACAAATCACCGGCAACAACCTGCCCCGCGCATTATGCATGCATGATAGTGTCGCCGACCGCAAACCACCGCCGCACAAGACTTACCATTTCATCCGCGAAACTTTTACCGTGCATGCAAAATCCCAGATCTGCAAAATTCAGCAGTCGTTCAATTAATCGCCTATCGGCATCCACCGATCAGTCATGATTATGAAACATGTGTCATTTTAATATAATCCGCACGCCACTCATTTTTGCCTGTAAATGGACTCGGGACAATTAACACAGTGTCCATTCAAATGTTAAACGAGCAGGCGAAGAAGTGGTGGCGCAATTGTTTTCGACCGGCACTTGAGCGCCAAATATGGAGTTGGGGTCGAAGAGTGCGAGCAATCGAGGATCTTGATTTAATGCGAAAACAGTTGCAAGTTTAATGGTTGAAGCGCTGATTCTGTGAACTCGATGGTTCAATCTTTTCTTCTCATATCTTTTTCTCTAGAAGGATTTATAGTATGCTGTACTGAAATGCATTTTTCTGCAGTCGCGCTCTTTAACAGTTCATTAATTCATTTTATTGCCATTCGAGAAAAAAATTAGAACGGCTATAATGAATGCTAAGCCGATGATTTCATAGATGAAGTAACACTTTAGACTTGCAATCGCCGCCGACTTTATTGTTGTTGCCGCTCTTTTGAAATTGATAAAATGTCTTTTGCTACATGACTCGGGTCTCGTCACCCGGAAGCTGTTAAGATATTTTTGGAGTCTTGATAAACACCTCTTGCCACTCGACACAAGACTGATTAAATCACAATATGCCGGCGGAGCCCTCTTTATTGAATTTGTGTGCATTTGAACTTCATCTGAATAGCGGTGTCAGCACGATTTGCTTATTCCCGCGAGGGGTTTTCCAACCATGAGTTTTCAGGCACTCGCATACTTGTTGTAACGAGTTAACAAGTACTTTGTGCGTTGACATTAAAATACCCTCCAACGACAAGTGTTGACTTACTTCATTAAATCACTATTTGAAAAATTATCGGAAAGTATTGTAGGAAATAAAAAATCCCAAATTTGGTGAGTTTGCAATTTTGACAAAAGTGAAAGTTTCCTTTTTAGGAACTAATTTTTAAGAGCCACTTGGGAGATTATTGTCCATGAATTTGACGTTATTTCGTAGTAGCCTATAACTGAAGGAATTCATAATGTTTAATAAGTTAAAGATGCTATAAAGTGTGTTCTTTGATTATTTTTTTATTGATTTTATAAGTTGTATTTCGGGACTCTAGCTTTTGTTATTTGTTTAATGTAGCGCAAAGTTTTTTCTCTATTATCTATATAGTATAACTCAATTTGGTTCATTACGTTGATACTGGAGATACAAAGACAACTTGCTTCAGAGTCCCTAGTACCAAAGAAAATAACTGGTAGGTTTTAGACGATTATTCAGTCAGTGAATACCACTCCAAAGTACTTAAGTTCTACAAAGATGCTTCACGGCTCCCATATGTTGGCTTTTTCGTTGTTTAGTGGAATACTGAAGAAATGGACGTTGAAAAGTTTGTTGATATTTTTTAGAGTACTGGAATTGCTGGGAAATTTACCGAAAAGCAAAAGCTAGGTAACTACAGATCAGGTGAGCTCAACTATAAGCATCATTCTGTCTACTTCCTGATCCTTTGTTCTCCGTCAAAGAGCCTGATATAGCAAGTATTCAGTGTATTGCCGGTCATCTGAAATTTCTGAGCAGTGATAAGAGTGTCACAAGCTTCAAAAAGATGTTCTGCGGCAATTTGTTTTTGATGAGGCGGGTATTAGGATATTAGCATACAAATCAGTGAGGAAACGCTTTGGAAAATTATCAGCACTTGGGACATCAACTGACAAGATCCTGTTTACAACATCAACAAGTAGTAATGTTGCATAACCAGTATACCCTATGTATACTGGTATGAACTGGGAGCCCATTTGATGTGTATCCTATATACATCATCAAGGCTCGCTGTAATACCACTTAGCTGCTACTCTATACATCTAAACTAGAAAAACAAAAGACGAGAGTTTGTTTCAAAGGATTTAACTTTATATTACGGCTCACTTATTCTTAAAACATTTATAAATTAAGACCAAATTGATTCATTGCATGTTCACTTATTTAATCATTTTAAAATTCTAACTATCAGCCAGCCTGAAGAGGGAAACAACTGGGTGATCTAATGGGTCGGGGTGGCCGTCCGCCGTGGAACGCCAAAAGACCGTGTTAGGATCGCGGCGCAAGCCAACACCTCACCCCTCACCATTTCGTTGTAAACTGAACAGCATTTCAACTCTTCTAACTAGTCGATGATACTACTCGTGAATGGGTAGCAGCACGCTTCCTTTTGGACTTGAATACACACTGGGTGCATGCTTTGCTCAAGATCTTTAAATACTGTTCTTTCGTGAGCTTTCAACCTAAATTCTCTTAAAATTCGCTGAGTAGCCAAACACGTGCGCTCTCGTTCCACGAAAGTTTTTCCTCCCCGCTTCGTCTCGCTTTCTCGGCTGGTGAATATACGAAACTGGGGAAATTGAGCGAAAGAGTGCTTTTCGCTTAAGCTTTTGGCTTCGAAACAATTCTTTTAGCTTATATTTTCGGCTTTCCCACGATCTCTTGAGATTGAATAGCGAAACTGGGGACATTGGGCGAAAGAGTGTTTACGCCGGAACTTTCGGTTTTCCTTTCCGCTTACCTCTCTTCGAAGCACACCCAAAGCATATCGTTCACGATGTGAATATCATTGCGGGTTAACCTTTTTCGTTTGTTTTACCGCTCGCTTATTTACTTGCGTATGCGTTTGTTTTACCGCTCGCTTATTTACTTGCGTATGTGCTTCTTTGGCTAATTTTTATTGGCGAAGTGCGAATACATAGGTGTTGTTTGCTCGCTCGCTCGTATGTGTTCGCTCGCAACAGTACCCGTTGGGTTGGGCTACAAACTTGTTATGCTAACAATAAAAATAATCAAATTATGAGCTATTTTTAAATTTTGCAACAAAAAAAGGAAATACCCAGAGTACAGTTTACTGAACTCAAAAGAGGCAGCTTCTCTGACTGCTTCCTATCACTTCACGATAGCTATCTTAGCTTCCACTTCCCGTTGCTCCTTACTCTTCCGTCGTTTAGTTACAGTTTACTCCTGTAAATCTTCGCAATAGCATCATAGCTTCCGCTTCACTCTTTATATTCGATCACCACTTCTATGTCCCTATTCCATAAACTGCGCCTTCACTCGTTCCACTTGATAAATCGCTAACTCAACTCTTCACCGCCAAAAAACCGGCAAGTAAAAAAGAGGCGTGCCATTTATTTCGTGCATTTACAACTTTTGCCACTGCAACCACTTCACCGCTCCTCGACCAAGTTTTTTGTTCTGAGTTCGGCCATCTCTGCAGAGTAGTCAATGTCATCTCAACTTCCACTCCAACTTCAACCACTCTGATGGTGATTCCTCTAATTACGGTCTGAGTTTTCTGAGTTCATTTAAGGACAGTTCGTGGCGTCAGGGCTGTTTATTTACAGTCACGTAACGGTTCCTCAATTTCAGTGTGAATCTCGTATTAAACTTATAATTGTTTATTTTCATTAGTGTACTATTCCAAGATTCACGTGCTCATTTTGGTAATTCTATTTAATTCTCCTGTTAAGAGCTCTACATTTTGCATAGTATTTAAAGATTTGAATTCATCTTTCGTTTAACTGCAAGTGTCGATCTTCGATTAATTGCTCGTCAAAATTTTGTGTAATAGCTTTATTAGATTAAGCCAACTCGGATGAAAGACGTCGCTAGTCTTAATGAAAAACAGCTTTTCCTGGGACAGATTAGTTTTTACTGTGGAGCAGAGTATGAGAAATCACTTGGATGAAGGAAACATGAATGCGGGGTCAAAATGTATGCCAGATCTTGAAAGAATGATCCGCTTGCGAAAGACATGGCCTGAGTATGCCATTACTTCATTTTGAAGTAGTAGGAGTAAAAGTTTATTGTTAATGTTTATTGATTAGGATGAAAACTTTTCTCGTAAAGAAATGTACTTCAGGTTTATTTATAACCAGTGCATCGTAAAATTGATAATTGTTGCCGCGAAATTTGGTAGGTGCGAGTAGGTTTCAATCGATTGTAATGCTCATAGTTTTCTTCCAATTAGTATTTCATGCATAAACGGACATCTGTAAAGTTTTGATTCATCAGATTTGACTTTGAGAATCTCTCCATTCGTCTTTCTTGTAATACATCACTTTGTATAAATAACCCTGTGTAGTAATCGAGCAGCCTGCCTAGGTAACCTGCTCGAAAGATCTTTGTAAAGAAAATACTAAAATAATAACGCAATAAGTGCGGAAAAATTTGATACGCAACTTAGTAACATTGTTATTTTCTAACCCGCACTATTCTCTGGCTCTACCATCACGACCATTACCAGAAAAAAGTTTTCCCAAAGAAACAAATGAAAAAATTAAATAAAACTGAAAAAATTTTTTTTAATGGCAACCCCCTTTGATACGCAATCTAGCGAAGCAATTGCTAGATTGTCTCAAAGAGAAAAACCTCCGTTACCGCCATGAAGAGGCTCGTCGAGATAAGCGGAAAGATTGTCGAGTGGCACTCGGATTGAAAAATGTCGAGGTTTAGGCGAAAGTGATCGTCGGGGTGGAATTGTTTTACATTTTACAGTCGCTTCATCTTACGCGTCTATTAAAATCTGCAATTGATTAAACACGTAAAGTGTTCTATTGCGGTTTATCTGTAAATATATTGCAATGATACGTGATAAGTGCCGAAATTTGTAAAATATGTAAACACCTCGGGTCATCCATCCTCCCATTATTTGTTCGTTGCTAAATTTTGAGGAAAAATTTTACGTCACATAAAGAATGCCATGCCTGTATGGATTACGACTGCTGTGACAATTCCCACAAGTGCTAGATGATCCACACAAATCAAAGTGTTATTGTTGCTGCTAGAGGACTGCCTGAGTAGCAAAGAAGTGAAAATTAAATGATCCGTATTTTTGTAAAATTTTAGTGAAAGTATTCAATACCAAAATTTTAATGTAATAATCAAGTGCACGTACCTCGTCAAGAGTAATCTCGTTCCGCCCTTCCCAAAAGTGAATGTATTTGTGTAAGCGAGATTGTGTACAACATTGAATGAAAAATTATCGTCGGACCAAAGTGAAAAGTCAAATGAAAAAGTCATTAAAATGAATGCTACAGTTAAAAGTGCTGGATCTCATTGGATTTCCGGGGGTCATCTACAGTCAGAGAGCAATCCCAGCATGGAGGATGTGGGATTGCTACGCCGATTACGTTGACTATTGATAAGTATATGAAAAATGTGGAAGCCTTAGAAAATGGATCAAAAATGTCAACTGCGCCTGTAACAAATTAACATTTATTATATAATTCAAGCCACTAGCCATGAATCAATAAACTTTTCATCACTTATGAACGAAATCTAAGTTTAAATACATTTTACTTAAATGAATATTCAGGGATAATTTTATTAGAGCGATATATGCAAAGTGAATATTGATGCCTGAAAAGGAATTCAAATTTATTAATATGCTTGGAACGATTCTTAAAACTTAGAACTAATATTTTTGATAGCTTCAAACTTTTCAGACATGAATAAAAAACCTGAGTTTTTAAAAAAGGGCACAGCGAAATGAATTATTACAGTTTATTCAGGAGAGCGAGATTTCTTAGACTACACGTCAAATTTTAAAATTCTGCACGTGCACGTCAAATTTTAAAATTCTGTTTTTTTGGTAGTTTGGTGCATGAACCCATAAATTTAATATTAGAATTGAGAAGTGTTACTTTCTTTGCAAAGCATCGAGGAATTGTAAAATCTAACGTTAAAATCAACTTCACTGTCAAATGTAAAGCATCTCATTTATTAAAAAAAATGAATTAAATAGACATGAAACCTGATATTTATTTATGTATGAGCAACAAATAAAAATTTGTCCAAAGTTAATCCTTAAAAATAATGAATTGCTAAAAACCTTAAAAAAAACTCGGTCTTTTCATTAACATGAAACCCTGACCAGATATGGGACCCGCCACGTTGGCTGGCCCTGCACTTATGAGCCATTGGACGAGATCGTTCTTTTTTCTTTGTCGTTGCGGGTGCTTTCGCAGAATAGAGTGGCCTTCCATTTGGGGTTCTCATTTATGTTAAAGTGTTACGTGGTTGCATCATATAAAACTTCAATATAAATTTGAACCGTTCGTATTTTTCATTTAAAGAGAAAATTCATGCGAAATTTGTTTGTATGAGTTTTTCATTTAAATGGAAAATATACAGCCACGTCTGCGTTGGATCTTGTTTCGGATGGGGGATGCGTGGGGGCACCACTTACACCTATATGCCCCACTCATATTTGGGGGTCTTAAGTATAAATAGTAAAGACAAGATCCTCTCGCGTCTCGCTCGTGTTCATCAGGTTCAGTCGGTCGTTTTGCTTTGGCAGTCCATCCCTTCAGTAGGTTACCTTGGCCTCGAACCGTTGAACCGAGTCATCCGATCATTTAATTCGTGAATGCGTAGTTTTTTTGTAGTGGGCCCTTGTGCTAGGGAAAAGAACTCCGTCCATGACATCACAATGCTAGCCTGCCAGCGCAATCACGCATCCTCAGATAAGGCAAATTCCAGCTAGCACCAACATCTTCGCTCGCCGAGGCAGCAGACCATCGCTGCTGTCCTTTACAGACATTTATACTCGTATATCCCGTAAATCCACTACACCTGTGATTTGCCGATAACAACACTCTTTACGTCTTTTGGCGTTGGAACATGAGTTGAGGGTCCAAACTAACGGTCGCTTAAGGCTCTTACTTGATTTACTTTGATTTTGTGAAACTTGGAATTATTGGAACAAGTTCTTTCATCTTGTAAATTCTGAAAATCAGATGATAAATAAAAAAGAGTGAAATTCGTGAAGTGTATATATATTGTCGCGTGTTTTTGGTTCGCGGCCAATAATTTTAATGTTCCGGGAAAGTGAAAACGCAATGTCTTTTAATTTAAGTTAAAAGAATTTATTTAATTACAAAAATGCACAATAAACGATTTAACACTTTCACTAATTTTAATTTTCACTATGAAAAAAATCTAGCACTTGTCCATAAATTTCTTATCGCAATTGTCTTCTAAATCACTTCGCACTCAAACAATCAATCGTCTTTGCTTCGCGTTCCACTATATCGCAGTTTTCTATCGCGGTTATAATGAATGATCCCCCCATTCATTCAGCTCGCCTTTATATAGGGTCTCTACCTATTCACCCATTTCTCGTACATTATCGAATGTTCTACCGAGCGGTACCTGGTAGATTCGAGCAAATTAATGAATGGAGTGACGTCACTTGCAGATGTTGATCATGCTTGTTGGGTTCTCGTGGGTTCGAGTAAATTCATTTGTTGACGTTGATTATGAAAACAATTGCGACAGCAGCTCGCAGAATTATTTGTACATGTAATTATTTGTACATGTAACACTGCCCCCACCTCAGTTCTTTTCGCCCCGAAAAGATGTGTCGCTATTTGTAGTCAATTCTCCCTGGGTGTAATATGGGGCAAGACGGTCCAGATGCACGATTTTCATTTTAGCTCTCGGCTTACGATGTTCCTGTATTCGGTATACGACGTCGTTGATTCGCTTTGTAACTCGGTATGGTCCCTCCCAATTATGTTGCAACTTTGGAGACCTACCCTTTCGCCGTTGCGGGTTATAAAGCCACACCAAGTCATCTTGCTGGAAGCCAGTAGAATTTGCCTTTAGATCATACCTGGTCTTCATGCGGTCAGTAGCCGATTCGAGGTGTTTTCGCACTGTCCGATGTATCTGGTTCAACCGTTGTCTTAGATCGCTTGCGTACTCCGAGACCGTTTGGGGTTTCTCAGGGGGTGTTCCGAACTTTATATCGGCTGGCAAACGAATAGTCTTTCCAAAAATGACTTTGGCTGGGGCTTGGCCCGTCGATGCATGTTCGGCAGCTTTGTACGCCATCAAAAATAGTGGGATATGTCGGTCCCAGTCCCTTTGGTTCTCGTCAACCATCTTGGCCAGATGTTTATTGAGCGTGCCGTTGAACCGTTCGACCATTCTATCGGATTGGGGATGCAGCGGTGTTGTCCTTGTTTTCCGTATTCCCAGAAGTTCACACATTTCGCCAAAAACTAGTGACTCAATGTTTCGGCCTTGATCTGAATGTAATTCGCAAGGTACGCCGTACCTACTGACCCAATTTAATACTAGCTGTTCAGCTACGGTAGTTGCTTCCTGGTTGGGAATGGGGTAGACCTCGGGCCACTTGCTGAAATAATCGGCTACAACCAGCGTATATCGATTTCCCCAATCGGATTCAGGAAAGGGTCCTGCGACGTCAACAGCAATCCTTTCGAATGGCACGCCTACGTTATAGGTTTGCATTTGTCCTCTCAGTCGTCGTTTTGGGCCTTTGACGGAACCGCAAATTGTGCATCTGCGACACCAGTCCTCTACGTCTTCTCGAGCGTGGAGCCAGTAGAACCTTTCCCGCAATTTCGCTAAGGTCTTGTTAACACCAAGGTGGCCTCCCGAGGATCCTTCATGCATTTCCTTAACCACATCGTGGATTCGGCTTTTGGGAAGTATAGTTTGCGTCCTATAGGAGCTACCATCCGCCGTTTCCCATTTTCGCTTGAGTACGCCACCCTCCACCTGAAGGGAGTTCCATTGTGCCCAATAGCTTTTCAGGGTTGCGCCATGCATTGAAACGTCTTTCCACTCAGGTCGCCCAGTCGTCTCCTTCCATACGAGCAATGGTCCGATGTCTTCATCGGCTAACTGGGCGGTTCGAATCTCCTCCGATGACCAACCTTCATCGAATTCCGCCGTTATCAATCGCAGATCAACGAGCGGTTCCTTTTCCTCAATCCGTCGGCAATGCTTGCAGTTAGCTGGACATGGACGGCGGGATAGGGCGTCAGCATTTCCATGAACTCCGCCCTTCCGATGAACAATTTCCTAGTCATATGACTGCAATCTTTCGATCCATCTCGCAACTTGTCCCTCGGGATTTTTGAAGTTGAGCAACCATCTCAGTGATGCATGGTCTGTTCGAAGAACAAATTTCTGGCCATATAGATACTTGTGGAACTGCTTGGTGGCCTCTATTATAGCCAATAGCTCCTTCCTGGTCACACAGTAATTCCTCTCACTTTTTGAGAGAACTCGACTGTAATAAGAGAGGACTCTTTCTTCGCCATTGATCTGCTGGGAGAGTACAGCTCCAATACTGCCATTGCTTGCATCGGTGTCAACTACAAACATTTTTCCGGGTTTTAGATACGCCAGCACGGGTGATTCACACAGCTTTTCCTTCAGGGTCTCAAAGGCTGTCTGGCATTGTTCATTCCAGACATACGGACGATTTTTCTCGGTTAGCTGATGGAGACACTTAGCTATTTTGGCAAAGTCTTTGACGAATCTTCGATAGTAGGTCGCCAGACCCAGAAAACTTCGTAGTTGGCGCTTGTTGTTTGGTGTTGGCCAACTTTTCACGGCTTCAATTTTCTCAGGGTCTGTTTTGACCCCTTCTGCTGATACGACATGTCCCAGGTATTTTACTTCATCTGCGAAAAGAGTACACTTCTCGGGACTAAGTTTCAAATTTGCTAGTCGTAATTGGGAGGAAACCTCTTCTAAGTTCCGCCCATGCTCTTCGAACGTTCTACCGATGACGATGATGTCATCTAGGTATACCAAGCAGGCTTTCCAGGCTAGACCACGTAGCACATATTCCATCAAGCGTTCGAAAGTGGCTGGAGCATTGCAAAGCCCAAACGGCATCACCACAAATTGCCACAATCCGGTCCCAACTGAAAATGCGGTCTTCTCTCGGTCCTTCTTGTCAATTTCTACCTGCCAGTAGCCACTCTTGAGATCGTGTGTAGGAAACCATTTTGCGTCGGCTAAAGTGTCCATGATGTCATCGATGCGTGGGAGTGGGTAACTATCTTTCTTAGTGACATCGTTAAGCTGCCTATAGCCGACACAAAAGCGAGTGCTACCATCCTTTTTCTTCACTAGAACAACAGGCGCGGCCCATGGACTGACAGAAGGTTCAATAACGCCTTGTTTTTCCATGTCCGAGATCAGCGCGCTCACTTCTCCTTGTTCGGCTATAGGGAGACGTCTCGGTGCTTGTCGAATCGGCTTGGCTCCCTGTGTATCTATCACGTGAGTTACCATACTCGTTCGGCCTTGGTCATCAGGGTTTGTTGAGAAGATGTCACTGTACTTGGTGACTAGATCAGAGGCCCGTTTGAATAGCTGCACTGGCAATTTGACCTGCTTCAATATTGCAGACGTGAATTCCCGGGCTTTGACTGTGTCTTGCCTCCTTTTCCAATGATGGTCGTGAGTAGCTTCCAAAGAGGTGATGGTGGAAACAGGCTGGCAGCTGCCGATGACTTCTCCCGCTTTGATGCTCGTAGTTGAGTCTGCGGTGTTAAGGACTCTAACCGGCACATATCCGTTCCTTAAAGATCTTACAAGGCATCGTCCTACAATCAAACTGCGTAATGCGGACGTCTTCGTTGGCTCTATCAGATAAGATCGGTGGTCTCCAGAATGACCATCAAGCTTGGCCCATACAATGCTTTCGGAAGAATTCGGTACATCAGTGTCAGTACATACCACTACATTCATCTTGGGAATTTGGACGCTGGGATCCTCCATTAGTACTTCTACATTCTGCCATTTCAATACACGTTTGCCCAATCCAACGTGATTCCATGTGGTCGCAGAAAATCCATTCCGAGAATGCAGTCATCCATAATGTTCGCGACCAGAAAATTATGTCGGAACACAAGGTCTCCCAACTGTATCTGGAGGTTGACCGTTCCATGAACAGGTGCAGTTTCTCCCGTAGCTGTCCGTAGCGAGAAAATTCTGCCCTTGTGGAGTTGTTGCTGTCTAACTAGGTCTGGTCGGATAATCGATCGGGTTGCACCAGTGTTGATTGTTATGGTGCAGTGTTCTCCGTCAACTTGACCCGGAAGGCATAAGTCCACTTCTCCACGATGTAGTCTTGACACGATGATGGTGGTGCTGGGGACGTCGATCCTCCTAGCCAACCTCTGCCCCACGAAGTTGGCTCTTACATGTTTCCCGACCCCTCTGTTTGAAGGGCTTCCATTCTGGGCTCCTGACTCGGTCTGGATCTCCTTCTAGCTGCACACCCTGCCCCTTCTCTCCGCAATTCCAGCATCTAGGCACACCATTTACATGCGGATCTCGCTCAATTTCCACGCGCTCACACCTGCACTCGTCTGTCACTACCTCACGAACCCGGGCAGTGGTACGAGTCACATTTTTCGCTGCTTCAAAGTTCAGACTATAAGCCAGTGCGTCCTTAACCGTTTGCTTTTGAGCTAAACGCACGGCTTGTTGCAATTCCGGGTCCTTTAGTGTGCTGATGAATGCTTCTGTCGCTGCATCATCTCGATGTTCTGGGTCGTAGGCTGGATAAGCCAAAAGTGCCAGTCGCTCAATGTCTTGGGCTAGCTGCTGTAGGGTTTCACCAGACTTCTGCACCCGATGCCTTAGCTGTGACCGATAAATCTGCTTTAGATGATCGTCTCCATAACGCATGTCGAGCGCATTCATTATAGCATTCGGGTGTGAGTGCAATTCAACGGGGATCGTCTGCAAAAGCTCGGCAGCTGGGCCTCTTAGAGCAAGAATTAATGCAGTTGCTCGTTCTTGCTCATTCCAGTGATTTGCCCTGGCGGCTGCTTCAAACTGGGTTTTGTAAATAGTCCAGACCGTTTGTCCGTCGAATATTGGTGCTTTCACATTTCTGGACGAGCCTTGCACTGCGGTTGTAAGCGGGGCTGGTGAGGTGGTTACTACTGCCTTTGCTGCTTCCAATTCCTTTTTCATGTTTTCCATCTCATTGTTGATTCTCTCCTCGACCTGGCTGACCTTTTCCTCGACCTGGTAAACCTTTTCCTCGACCTGGTCAACCTTTTCCTCGACGTCTTTAATTTGTTTGTTGAGACTACCGAGCTCCGCTTTTATTTCGGTTGACTGTTTCTCCAGCTTCTGTGTGATGTCTGCCTTGATGTCTGCTTTGATTTCGATTGCTTGTTGGTCTAGCTTCGTAGTCAAATTGGACGACTGTTCATTGAGCTTCGCAGTTAAATTAGATGACTGTTGCCGCAGCTCTTGCGTCATCAGCATCAGCATTTGCATCAGCGCATTTTCTGGTTCCTTTGGTTTTGATATTTCTGCTTCACCACCTTCTGCGCCTTTTTCTGCATTTGAGGGCTCACCCGAATCCAGATACGCGCCTTCCGATTCAATTGCGTCACGCAAGCGTACAATCAGTGTGGCCTTTGTACCTTGCGTAGCCAGGTTTCGCTGTTCCAACTCTTCCTTAAGCTCCGACATGGTCAATTCATTAATTTTTAAGTTTAGGCTTCGTGGCATTTTCAATGTTTCTTTAAATTTTACTATTGTGCACTATAAAAATGTTCAAATTTTCACTTTCAAAATTTTAATCTCACTTCTCGACACCACTGTCGCGTGTTTTTGGTTCGCGGCCAATAATTTTAATGTTCCGGGAAAGTGAAAACGCAATGTCTTTTAATTTAAGTTAAAAGAATTTATTTAATTACAAAAATGCACAATAATCAATTTAACACTTTCACTTATTTTAATTTTCACTATGAAAAAAATCTAGCACTTGTCCATAAATTTCTTATCGCAATTGTCTTCTAAATCACTTCGCACTCAAACAATCAATCGTCTTTGCTTCGCGTTCCACTATATCGCAGTTTTCTATCGCGGTTGTAATGAATGATCCCCCCATTCATTCAGCTCGCCTTTATATAGGGTCTCTACCTATTCACGCATTTCTCGTACATTATCGAATGTTTTACCGAGAGGTACCTGGTAGATTCGAGCAAATTAATGAATGGAGTGACGTCACTTGCAGATGTTGATCATGCTTGTTGGGTTCTCGTGGGTTCGAGTAAATTCATTTGTTGACGTTGATTATGAAAACAATTGCGACAGCAGCTCGCAGAATTATTTGTACATGTAATTATTTGTACATGTAACAATATATATATGTATATATATATATATATATATATATATATATATATATATATATATATATATATATATATATATATATATATATATATGTGTGTGTGTATATATCATTTTCGTTGCCACTACAATGTATTCCACATTGATGGTATCAGTGCTAACACAAAGAACGGCCATGATTCCCAACCATCATCCGCCATCGCTACTTCAATACATTGCACATAAGTGGGGTATCGATGCTAGGAGCAAGCACAGCTGCCGCGGAACCAGCACGTATTCGCCCATGATCCCTAAATACCCACCAAACAATACCATCCGTCGTCACCACTTACAAATACGGCACACAGTGACATCGATGCCAGGACGAAGCACAAACCATCATCTGTTTACCCATGGTCCCCAAATACCCATCAACGACCATCCGTTGTTACTACTTCAATACATTAGACATTGGCTTTGGTGCAACAACAACAAGAGCATGAGTAAACTTCTACTGAAAACAAATTGTCGCGCGAAATTCATTTTCCTGTCCGCCTGGAGTGTAAGCGTCTGCTTCTTTGTTGCATCTGAAAATTTTTACCCCCAATTATAAAAATAAATTTGACTTCAAACGTTGAAAATTTAAAACATGATATTTTTAGGTGCCATTTTCAAGAAAAATCGGTTTTTCTCCCGACTAGAGAAAAGCTCCGATATGAACGAAATTTGACAAAGTGCTTGATAGGACTCTACGAGGGATTTCTTTTGAAGTAATCTAAAACCAAACCCTTAGTCCATGTGGAGTTTGTTGTTTCGAAACGTACAGAAGGGCCTCGGAATGCCGGCCGTACCAGCATTCTCCCACTAACAACTTCATTTGCTCAGTCATCTAAACCTACTCTTCGGTGCACATAAATATTTTCTTTATAAAAAAACCAAGAAAAATTAATCCATCGTTCCCACTAACAAAACTTCATTTTTAAACCTATTCACTAAGAAAACCTAATTCTTTCCTTCCTGCTAACAAAATTACATACTAACAAAAATTCATTCTTGCTTCCCTACAATCAAATTTCGTACCCTTGCTCATTTAAAAAATGTTGCACACTTGAAGTTGTTAATTGGGCGAATGGGAGATTGTCAGAAGGTGCCACCGGTGTTAGCATCGTGTACGCTCAATCGGGGGTCCACTGAGACCCTGGGTTCAAGTTCTCCTGAATGCAGAAACATTTTTTTTTGACATCGGAAAAGCAATTGTTTCCGTGTGTATAATGGCTTGCATATAACGAAATGCTATTATGGTTATTCAAATGGAAATTGTTGTATGTGTGGGTAACGGAATCGAAATGTATTGAACTTCGATTACGTTGCCTCGGTACGGCAGCGGTAATTGGGAAGAAAAGAATTGCGGGATTGGTTTTGAGTTGGTTAGTGTGGATTTGGATTGGGAATCGAGTTGAGTTTCTTGATGAAGGAAGACGAAAGTGTAAAAAGTTGAGTTGATTGCAAAGCTTAGTGGCGGAAGTATTGGGGTGTAAAAGTGAAAAAAAGACGAAAAAGTACATTTGATGTTGAATGAATTAAGATATGTTTGTCAATACGAGTGAGCAATAAATTTTTATTTGAGGTATCCGTGAATGAAATTTATTGCGTTCGGATTTTAGAGGAAACGGAAAGGCAAAAAGCCTAAATGAAACGCAATTGGTTTCACATTGTGATGTGTTTCAAAAAAAAGGGGGAACCAGCTATGGATGTTTTAGAAGTGAAGGAACAAAATAAAAAAGGTGTGAATATACTTGTGAGTCTAACCACCAACAATGTATTGAAAATAAAATCCGATATTTGGTACAAAAACAGAATAGTTGAACAATCAAGTGTCGAATTTCCTAAGTCATGAAATTCGATATATGAAGCTAATATTGGCAAATTTTCAAGACTGCAAGACAGCGGATGGTAGTGAGAAAAGTGGCCGTTGCATGTTCCTTGGATTTTGTTTTCAACATTCCACATTCATTTAAAACTTAACTTGCAGTGGCCCCACACATTTTTTTTCTTTCGCCGAGCGCTCGGAGATCACCAAGGAAGGAGTGAGTACATATTTGGTTTTTCGATCAATATTTCATTTGATTCATATTATTACGTTCATTTTGGTTTTCTTTTAATTAAAAAATTCTTATTTGAATGTTTTTATATAAAATTTCAAAGGAGCTGATTTGTAAATTTTTATTATCATCAAAAGTGGTGAAGTTTTTGTAGAATTTTTCTTCTGAATTAAATATAACGGCTATGCCTCTTTCAAACCTATTATTTTCATTTCTCAGAATGACCTTCTCCTCCCTGTCCACTTCTCTTTTTGTTAGGCTTTTATATAGGGTGGCTCAACAGGAGTAGAGTGTGCCTTAAGTGACCCGTGACACGACTGAGTGGTGGCCATCCTCAGCATGCCACCCCGGGTTATGCACACTCTGCTAAAAATTAATGTCTTCAACTATGGCGACTTCCATAGTTGCAATAATTCACGGCAATGACCTCGCAAACGGAAAAAAGACTATGGCATTGGATCCTGGAATTTCAGATCACTCAATAATCCTGGCGCTGATAAGGACCTCTTACAGCAGGCCAGTCAATATAAATTAAAAAATACTGGCAATCCAGATAACGAACTGGACAGGAAATGATAAATTAAGACATGAGATCATACACGTTATTCATAAGTGGGGAGCCCACTGCGAAACGAGAATTCGGAGTGGCCTTTATTGCGGATACGGAGTTCAAACCACACGTTATTAATTTTCAGGCGGCTTATGAGTGGTTGTGTGTGATCCGTATAAAACCGAAATTCTTCAAAATCTTGCTAATCAGCGTATATGCCCCGACCGAGAAAACAGGATCAAGGAAACGTTCGACTGTCACCTGGAAATATAAGTTGACGCATTGCCTACAAATGACAAAAAAATGATTCTGGATGGTTTCAACGCTTAGGTTGGCAATGAGAACAACTGGAGGATATAGCCCCCATGTTGAGCCAAATGACAATGAGCTGCGTCGGATCATGTAGTAGAAATCTAGTTGTGCATTTGACTTGCTTCCTTCATTGATGCATTCATAAAATGACTTGGGTATCTCCGGATGGCAACACACAATACCGGATTGACCATTTTCTGATCCAACAACGTTGGCCACGAGCACACTTTACTTCCGTACATACCGAAGAGCCAATTGTAATTCAGATCATTATTTCACCAAATTTACCTATCGATGTCGTATGTCAAAAGCATATTCAGCGAACACCAACTCACCACAAAAATTTGGCATCGAAAGGCTTCAAACAGCATCTGTAGCAAACAGTTTCACGGAGACCCTCGACAAACAGCTGGCTCCCATCTCATCAGACGCATCGCAGAAAAAAAGCAACCAGCTCTGGATGGAAGTGAAAGCGCCTATTAGGACTAAGGCAGGATGCACAATCAGACATAAAGCCCGGTGCAAGAGAAATGATTGGTTCGATTATGAATGCCAAAATACGTTAGTTAAAAAGAATCAGGCATACACAGAATATTTAGGTATTGAAACAGGGAAGAAGAGAGAACACTATGAAAATCTCAGAAGAGTAGCGAATAAGATAATTATAATTAAGAAAAGAAAATAACATGATGACCAATTGAGAAGTATAGACGTAAGTCTAGTGAGCTACAAGACAAGCATAGAAAATGGTGAAACGTGGTTATCAGCCCACAATCACGCTCTGCCATGAAAACATCGGCAATATCATTGCTGAAGGAAAGATGGGCATCATATTTCAAGGGCCCCCTTAATCCTTCTATAGCTCCAGAACATTGGAGCCAATAGAGGTTTCCGAACAACTTTCATAGGCCCCACAAACTCATCGATGAGACTCCAGTGGAGCTCATCAAATAAGTTGGCAACAGTCTACAGAAAGCCATCCATAAAATCATCCAGCACATTTGGCAACAAGAAGATATGTAGAAAGAGTGGAGCCAGTTGATTATATATTTCCTATCCACAAAAAAGGCGACAAGCTACAGGGCGATAATTTTAGAGACATATCACTACTTTGTAGGGCGTACAAAATATTTTCAAAGATCTAAGCAAATAAGATCAGATCATACACCAGTATTATTGGGGAGTATCAAGGTGGTTTTAGAGCAGGTAGATCGACGAAAGACCAATTGTTCACAGTCAAACAGGTACTTGAAAATTGCTGGGAGTTCAACATAGACGTACACCAAGTTAGAACACTTCTTGAAACTCGATAGCGAAGCAAAACTAGTAGGGCTACAAATCAATGAAAATAATCCAAAGCTCATGACTCATCACACTTGGCGAATAAAACATCGAAAATGCAAGCTAATCTGTGTATTTAGACGCCAAAATAACAAGAACCGGTAAGGAACGAGACGAAATATACCGAAAAATGCAGCTCGCAGATAAAATAATTTATTTTGTTTTGACGATTTTGAAACCAGCTGCATACACTTAAGAACAAAGCTCCTAGTATAAAAATCTGTGATAAGACCTGTGTTATGCTATGGATGTGAATCATGGATCCTAACCCAAGCACCCGCAAATATATTGAACGCTTTTGAGTGACGGGTCCTGAGGCGAATAAGAGGAGCGAAGCTAGACGGCGACCAACGGCGAATTCGATACATCCATGAGCTGTATAAAATTTTTGACGAACCGGAGGTCTCAACGATTGCAAGACTGTGGAAGCTGCAATGGTGTTGCAACAGGTTGACGTGAGTTTGACAACTACTGATTTATTGGTATTCATTGTGATTAACAGTTTTACAATTAATGTCAAAATTCATAACTATATCTATTAATGCTGTTTCATATAATCATTTAGACAATATAAAATAACATTAATAATAAAAATATTAATTATCATACGACATCTCCCTTCCCAAGTTAACAATTTGTTAATACATGTCATGTTTGGCTCTAATTACAAATTACGACTAATGATTTGAATCATTACAATAACTTGATTTCTAATTATTAATTGCTCTTTATTAACTCATCATTGTGGAACATAGTCTCATAGCTTTATCTCAAACAACTCGACATTCAATATACTCGGTACATTACCAATTTCATAGTCTCTGTGTTGGCTTAACCAGTCTTCCAAATCGCGTTTTATATATTCCAGGCTCATTATAAGTGCTTACATTTGGTGATGTGTCTATTGGTGAAGCCGACGCATTATGAGAAAAGTTATAAATAAAGCCACTCTCTAAATTTCGTTGATCTAGTTTATTGAAATATGTATCTATGTACTCATTGTATTGTTGATTGAAGTTAGGTTTAATACTTGATTTTCGCAAATGGGCTGTATTTCGGCGTAAAGTAAGGCCGCTTTCTTTTTTTACCCAATAAGACCTCGGCGAACACATGTTCACCTTTATTTAAGAATTTTCCTGATTTACTTGCATTTCTGTTATACCATTTTTGACAGTATCTCCCTTCCGAGAAATATTCAATAAAGCATCTGTTTTGATTTTGGGATATAATTTAGATTTCGCTATAGGTAATTTAGTTCTAGTTAATCTGCTAAAAAGTATTTCATTTGGAGAATAATTTAAACCTGATATAGGTGTGTCTCGATATTCCACTAATCCTTCAAGAGAAGCATCGGTTTGAATTTCTATTTCCACTCTGCTATCAAAATTGACTAGAATTTCATATTTCTTTCCCTAGCTACTCGTATTATATTTTCCAAATTTGTATCGTGCTCTTCAATAGTAGACCCACACACTAGAATATCATCCACATATATGTGGACACCAGGTAGCGTGCCAAAATATCTGTTATTTATTTTTTGGAACTCTTCGGCTGCAATATTTACACCAAATGGCAAACGTTTAAATCTAAAACAACCAAATGGAGTACTAAATGTACATAATTTAGATGACTCTTCATCTAACTCGAGTTGCCAAAAACCCTCGCGAAGGTCAACCACTGTAAAATATTTTTGTCCCTCAAGTTTATATCGTAAATCTAATGATGGAATCTCAAAGTAGTTTTTTATTATGTTTTTATTTAACTCTTGCGGATTCAAACAAATTCTTATATCGTCGTTCTTTTTGTGAACTACAACCATTTTATTAGCCCACTCACCAGGTATATCAACCTTTTCTATTATATTTCCCATGACCATATCATCTAATTTAGCGCGAACTTTTTCTTTTAATTGCAATTGAATCCTATTCGGACGACTTGAAACTGGCTTTGCACCCTCTTTTAAACCAATTTTTATTTTATTTGCAAATTTTCCACCCGGAGCGAAAACATCTGCATTTACTTTAATAAAATCTTCCTTCGACTGAACAGTGCTTCTAGTAATACTATCAACCCGTTTAATGGGCCCTAACTCTTTGCACGCTGCAATGCCTAGAATTGGAGTTATGTTGATGTCAGCTACAACAAATTTATGCTCTGATCTATTATCCCGAACTATTAAGGGCAACTTAATAATTTCTATCGCTTTAACTTTGAAAGCACCGTATGTTTCTAGTGTAGTCTTTTTATTTTCAACCTTTATATTCAAAATGAGTTTTTCTACCATATCTCTAGAAATTACATTAATTTCAGCGCCCGTATCTAATTTCATTTTTTAGGGTTTTGTAAAATAATTTTACAAAACCCTACTAGTTTCGCGACCAGTCTGTCCGTCTGTCCGTCTGTCCGTCTGTCCGTCCGTCCGTCCGTCCGTCCGTCCGTCCGTGTGTCACAGCAGTTTTTCTCGGAAACTACTTAAGCTAGAAACATCAAATTTTGTGTGTAGGCGTAAAATGGTGATCTCTTCAAAGTTCAACTACAAAAAAATTTTATAAGGTATTTAAGGGGGGTCTCCCCATCTAGGAGAGTGTCCCCCCGAAAAAAAAATTTCATTAAAGGTAGCCGATATGGGTATCAAATGAAAGGTCTTGATGAGAAGTTTTCAAAACTGGTCTTAGCTTGGCAAAATTTGCTTCGAGGGGTGCACAGGGAGTGGAAATTCACGAAAAATTTGTGTCCCCCCCCCTCGCGATTGGACACCTTCCATCCGAAAAATCTGAAAAAAATCAGAGATGTAGGCCTTGGTGCGTACAACAACAACAATTACGTGAGAAGTCGCAATTCACACAACTTTGTTAGTAATAGTATGATTTATCGATTTTATGTTTTCTTGAATAAAATCTTAACGGTACCCTTAAATTCTATGAAATTCAGAACGTAGATGTCTATTTATAAGATTGATCTATCTTGAAAGTTTCATAAAGATTGAATTATATTTAGCGAAGTTATAGCGGTTTGAATTTTCCTGTATTACTATGGAACAATATGCGCTGCATGTATTACTATGGCAACATATGGCTATGGAACAACATGCGCTTTTTACCGACTCAGACACTACAGTTTTGCTAGGATTTGCATGAAAATTTCAGGAATGAAAGGTGTCATGTATATCTTTGAGAATCGGTTCAGCTAGTAGTATCAGTAATCGTAAAACAAGATAGTGGCTGTTTTAAATGCGAAGATTGAATAATGTGGAGTTATTTTTTTCCCAACTTCAACGTTTGAGGTGCATGCTTTGAACACTTGATTCAATTTAATGAATGACTGAAGATGAGTACCTACAATTAATGCTCATAAGTGGAATAAGTCAAGGAGGTGGGAGAGAGCTCCTAGCAAAAGGGTTTTGTAACCATTCTAGGATTCGAAAAAATTGGCCATGAATCGATGATTTCAGCATAGGAGAGTGGCCCCTGAAAAAAAATTCATCAAACGTAGCCGATATGAATATGAAATGAAAGTTTTCATGGGAGCTTTTCAAAACAGTTGTTAAACTGCCAGTTTTTGCTTCAGTGGGGGCAAAGGGGGGAAATACATGAAAAATGTGTTTCCTTCGTCGCGGATGGACATCTGAAATAATTATCAAGGGAGATATTTATGAGTATAACAATACCAAAAACCTCAAAAGTCGAAATTCATTAAACTTTGTTAAAAACATTATGATCTTCGCATTTCATATTTTCTCCAATAAAATCGTCTTTGACATGTTTCTTGATTTGATTCGATCTGGTGACTGCATTTTGTAAATTGAATACAAAACCCTTCTGACATGAGCGTAGGTCTGTTTACCCAACTTGTTATTTTAGTTGTACCTACTACTTCAGTTTCAAACCAACATTTGCCGTTGGCAATTTCATTTGAATCGCACTGATTTTTAATTTTTTGGTTTTTTAAAGCCAACATCAACGGTTCTACAAACAGTTTTCCCAATTATTTTTGTTTTCGGTAACATTTACCCCATTCACACGTTTTGTTCTACATGCGATAGAAAAATGGTTGAATTGGCCACATTTAAGACACTGTTTTCCTTGTGCCGGACATTTTTGCTTTGAGCTATGTTCCCCATTACATTTTCAACATACTTTTTCTGAATATTATTTGAATTTGCATGCTTATTATATTTACTGTAGATATTTTTACGATTATATTGATGCTTTTTAGAATAACTGTTATTTTTTATTTTGTTAACCTGAACTGTATTTTCAGCCTGCACTATGAGGATTTGTTCTTTGGTAATTTCGGTGACTCTGCAATGCTCTATCACTTTGGCTAATGTTAAGTCTTCGTTCTTCGTTCTCAGTAGGCGTTCTTGCAGTGTTTTGTCTTCCAAGCATAAGATGATGATGTCCCGTAGAATTGAATCAGTTTGATCGCCAAATTTGCATAATTTGCTGAGTTTTTGTGCATCGGACAAAAAATGATCGAAGTCTTGTCCTGCTCGCTGTTTCCTTGTATAAAACACATATCGCTGGTACACCAAGTTTTTCCTGGGGTTGCAATAGTTCTGAAATGATTCGAAAACGTTATCGAAATCTCTTTTTTGGTTATCTTCCAGACGAAAAGTATTGTAAATTGCCATGCCTTCATCTCCTAGAAGATTTAGCAGCATTGCTGTCTTGAATTTTGTGTCCCTCTTTGATGCCCCCAAGAAGATTTGAAATCTTTCTGAAAATTTTCGCCAGTTTTCGGCTAGATTTCCTGAAAACTGCATAGGCTGAACTGAATGGACTAAAAACGGACACCCAAAAAGGTATTCGTTGAGAGAACTGAAGGACGAAGAGCAGCGAGGAAACCGAGGCAATTCTGGTCTGACTCGGTCGGTGAAAACAGTTCATCTCTGCTCGGATTAGAAAATTGGAGGGCATGGACAATGACCAACACAGTTGGAGAAAGGCTATAGTGCTACGGAGAAGAAGAAGAATTCCGCTTGGTGTAGTTGTTAGGGCACTCACTGCGTAAGACAAAGGTCCCTGATTCGAACCCCATTTGTGGCATTGAGATTTATTTCGAGTGATACCTTGCACGGGCTATAAGCCCGTTCAGTTATTATACGTAATAATTTGAAATCAGAACGTATCACACCGAGTGTACGGATATACGGCCAAAGCATGATAATGACCATATCACCCTGCTGAGTGCTGATATATTCGATCTAAATAAAGAGATACTCTAACTATCTCTACGGGAACGCCCAAAAGGGGCTGTACTGCTAAAGCAAAAAAAACCCTTTAATCAAAATGGTGGCTTTTCAAAGTAAAAAAAGAAAATTCGTTATTTAGTAGCAACTCAAGTGTTAATATATTCTCGTGGAAACATGTGAAATAGCTTACGTTGGAAGCATTTACCTAGTGTAACAAGAACCTTTTTTAAGCCGTTTTTGACTTACAAAGTGCTGGCCAGTAAAATTATTATTTACTTTTTGAGACTGAAAGTGCCTACGAGAAATTTGCCATTCCAGCTTGGGGTGCCAAGAATGTATTTTCGTAATTTATAAATTTAAAACAAATAGGTTTGATTATAAGATGTTAACGCTTGGTTGAAAAGTTTGCTATGAAATTATATTAGCTTAGGTACATACTACATTTAAAATATTTATAGTAAAATAAGTGTAACCTTGTTTTATATTGTCATATTGTAGATTTCAGTTAAAGCAATTTGTTGTAGGTACGTTGATCAGTTTGCTTCTTTGTACCACATCCAATTTGTTTAAATATATTTTGTTGGTTTTATAGCACTTTTGCCCCATGAATTATTCATTGAAAATGTTAATTTTTATGTAATTTGTACAATAGATCCGCGCCCTTGGGACCATTAAGTTTCAAAATAATTTTTGGAGTTCTAAGATCAATTAATGTTTGTAAAATCTTGAAGATGGCTTAATAAAACACATTCTCATTCATTCGTACCAATAAGTGTTCCACAATGCTCGTGTTTAAGGCCTATCTGCCCTTCTTTATGTTTTTTGACACGCTGCCCAATGCATGTCGTCTATCCGTGACCCACACCCTAGGAGCTTTTATTTTGTGAACCGCAAATTAAATCCCCTATTATAAACTATTACTGGAAAATTTCAGGTAGCTGAAACATAAAGCCCTCATATTTTTGCATATTACTGAATTATGTTTACAAGCTGAGTGATTTGTTTATTTGCTGCATTTGGAGACATTTGAACATCCTTCAAGATTGAGTTCGATATATTTTCTATTAATAAATCAATTTATTGTGAAATCAAGCGCCTGTCAAAATGACAGCGACATTCATTTTGTAAGGCACTCACTGTAAGTGGATCAAATTACCTTTTATAATTTCATCTCATCCATTATGCAACCACAATTTCCACCCACGTCTAACATGTTGATTGGGTTGAACCCAAACGCAAGACAACAGAATTCCTTGAAACCTTATCTTTAATCTCCAGTCATAAACATTTCCATAATCTTTGATTTGTTGCAATTTTCTTCTCATGCCAAAAAGCATTTCAAAAGTCGCAATATGTTGAGCATCTTTTATTTCAGATTGAATGACCCGAATTCGCAAACAATAATCCTCTGATAATGACTTCAAATAGTTTCCTTACAATTGTCCAATTTCCGAAATTCTCACTGAATCAAATTTGAATAAATCACATTAAAATGTCATGTGAAAATATAATTTTCTTTTATTTAGTTTTGTTGGGTCCAATTAATTTATAGTTGGCAAAAAATAATTCCTATAACCTATTAGCCATTTTAGATCAATCGATTGATGTGCTAATTGCGAATTTCGAAAACACAAAAGCTGGTAGTAAATTATGAAAATCGATGCAAGTATTAAAATATTTGATTGGGTCGCTCATTGATTTCAATAACTGATACCATTTCGGGAAATTTATCTGGCACCACACAATATAACTGCACTTAATGAGCTGCGAAGACAAATGTGTGTGAAAAATGCAAAGGCATGAGTGGAGTTTGGACCTGGGTTTGTTTTCGTTCGCCACAAGCTTGATTGTCATGTTAATTATGTATTACCATAAAGATGATGACCAGATGCAAAAAACAAATGCACAGAAATTGAAAAGGTATTTTTGGATGGTGATGATCAGCGGTTCAGTCGAAATTAATGGAGTGTCGACGACAAGGCTCTTTGTGAAAAAGTCTAGTTCAATCGACAGCCTTCGGAAAATAATTCAAAATATTTCTATCACTTTTGATAACCCACATTTGAGGTCTCATTAAAACATGATCAACAAAGCAATATTTGTCAACATATAGTCGTCAACCAAATTTATAGGACTGGTAATATTGTGAAGAGTCTACGTGAACACCGGGTTGAACGTTTATTGCAAGGATAAATAATGAGAATTTCCGTATATTACAATTTTACCCCCGGCTTGGGGGCCAGCATAAAGTCATGCATGACGCACGGATTCTAACAACCAAATCCCCGCTAGACAGCAAAAACAAATAATTAAATTCACACGATCTTGACGTGACACTTTAGTACACACGATAATAGCGTAGCGTAAAAATCAAACAAAGGCCGCATTAAAAATGCTTTTAGATGGACTATTAACGCCACCAAATGCACATCATCAATAAATTATCCAAATCGTACACGGAGAACTCCCATACAACTCCCAACATCCGCTACCTAAGTACGAACATAAATTCTTGCCGAAAATCAACACGGATTTAACGACTCTTGAGAAAACATGACAATTTAATTATCGAAACTTAACACTTTGGAATAAAAGAATAATCAGTCACTCGTAGTGGCTGAGTAAGTGTTGCAAACGACCTTGCCGACTGAACCACCAGTTTTATTAGTACATAATAGCCATCTCGAAACTGCTTCGCGATGCTTCCGTTCTATTCCCTGGACTGACCCGGAACGGGGGACGACCTCGAGAGCGCAATCTTCTTTTCAATCGCAATTGAGGCCAATTTCGTGAGGCGACTCACAATGCTTGGTCTGAGTTTGTAAGTTTGCAGAGGAGTAGAGCACAATGTAGCAGAAGAGTGGTGTTGAATGACCACAACATTTGGCCGCGGTTGTAGGACGATGAATCATGGTGTTGGCGTGCAATTTGAGCTCTTGGACTATTGCACTCGACTAATTTCCACATCCGCGTAATGATGAATTCTGCTGAAAAGTTATTCATAAACTTTGATGATTATGTAATTATCAGCATCAAGGAAGGAGTTGAGTTTTTTCCAAGTCGAAGCATACAATGGATCAAAGGAATGCCTGAGTTTTATTCCATATATGGGCCTTGATAGAAAAAGCAGTTTTTAATTGCGAGGATTAGAACTGGATAAATGTTGGTTGTCAAGAAGAATAATTCTAAGGGTGATTGTTAACAAATTCAAAAAAGAACTATAACAAGATATGGCAATTCCTTAAAGCTTCTCTATTCAAATGTTTTCATTTAGAACAAACAAAGTATCCCATGTTTCGAATTCCCCGGAAATTAAGAAATTTAATATATATGCAAGACAAAAATAAACAAGTTGGGTAGACAGACCTATGCTCATGTCAGAAGGGTTTTGTACTCAACCTACAAAATGCAGTAACCAGCAACGAATAAAATCAAGAAACATGTCAAAGACGATTTTATTGGAGAAAATGTGAAATTCGAGGATCATACTATTATTAACAAAGTTGAACGAGTTTTGACTTCCGAGGTATTTGTTATAGTTCTACCCATAAATTTTTTCAGTTTTTTTAGATCATGGAAGGTATCCAATCGCGTGGGGGGGAGGGTACACGAAAAGTTCGTACATTTCCCCTTCGCCTGCCCCCCTTGGTACTCTTAAGGGAATTTTAAGACTTGTTTTGAAAAGACTTCATTGAGACCTTTCCAATGACACCCTACTCGACTACCAATGGTGAAATTTTTTTTTGAGGGGTCACCTCCCTATATAGGGCGACCCGCCTTAAACCCCTTTGAAAATGTTTTCCACCCTTGAACTTTCAAGAAGTCACCACTTCTCACCTTTCTACAAAGTTTCATGGCTGTAGCCTCGATAGTTTCGGAGAAAAAGTGCTGTGACATACAGACGGACGGACGGACAGACGGACACAGGTCGTGATTGCAATAGGGTTTTGTATTTTAGTACAAAACTCTAAAAATCACTTTAGAAAAGCCTCAAAAGGGTGAAATAAATTAGTGGAATAGTCAAGTTTTCCCCAGTTTATTCATTTTCTTGAACTTACTGCAAATTTATTTAGAGCTGATTCCATGAAATTTCCTCATCCTCGTAGAACTACAGCCACTCTCGGACCTTTGCTTCCTGCAAAAAGTACGTCTAGCTATATCGGTTCATCAACTACGTCCTTCAATTTTGAAATTCGAACAGTGATGTTCTCGTCGGCCGAGTCAGATCAGCATTTCTTCGGTTTCTCCATTACCTCAATACCTTTTTGGGTATCGGATGAACACATGCGATACACGTGGCCAGCCAATTGTAGCTTCGTTGGGATGTCCAGCTCGTCATAAATTTCATATAGCTCATGGTTGTATCGAATCCACCATTGGCTACCCGTCTAGCTTCGCTCCAATTATATCCCTCAGGACCCGTGTTTCGAAGGCGTTCAATTTGTTTGCGGATGCTTGAGTTAGGGTCCACGTTTCACAGGATAGGTTTTATCACACATTTGTATACTTGGAGCTTTGTTTCCTGTGTATGCAGCTGGTCTTCAAGATCGTCAGAACTGAATAAAAAATTTTATTTTCGAGCTGTATTCTTCGGCATATTTTGTCCCTTTCATCACCCGTTCTCGTTATTTTGGCACGTAGATACACAAAGTTGTCCATATTTTTGATGTTGTATTCGTCAAGTGCAATATTTTCCTCGGCTGCGTCATGAGTTTTGTTTTATTCTTATTGACTCATAGCCCTACTATTGTAATTATGCTTCGCTGTCAAGTTTCAAAAAGAGTTCTTTGGTGATACGAATAGTTAAAGTCCGTGAAAAAGCGTTGATCTTGTCTGCATGGGCTATCATTTTGTTTGGCTTGAAGAATAACTACCCGTCGTATCGATAAGAAGCTTTCTTATGACGCATTGCAGAGCCAAATGAGTTGGTAATGCTCCTTGCTGTACTCCAATGCTTGTATCAAAAGCATCGGTGGGTTAGTTATTGATGTGGACTTGGAAGGTTGTCAACATAATTGTCATTTTAGTAAAACGGACTGACCTTGTTGGGATACTAAAGCAAACTTCCCGAATAACTATCGCCCGATTGCGCTGCTGACGGGATTAAGTAAGATATTTGAAAAAATACTAAACAATCGATTAACATCATTCTTAGTTGAAAACTCTATCATAAGCCAACATCAGTTTGGTTTTCAAAAGAACAAGAGTACTTTGGATGCCCTACATTCTGTCACACATTTCATCAATCTAGGACTTGACAGAGGTGATTATGTCATCGCAATTTTTGTGGATTTGAAAAACGCATTTGATACATGACCTCTTGCTTCGTAAACGTGAATCGTACGGTATTCAGGGTAGTCCTAAGCAGTTGTTTAAGAGTTACTTGGAGGGAAGATCGCAGAGAACTTTAATCAACAATGTCCTGAGCGATAGCGGGATATCACACATTATATGCTGATGACACAGTTCTACTTTATTCAGGACGAGACAAAACTGCCATTGAGAACACTATCAACGAAGATCTAGGGAAATTCCATCAGTGGTTAATTGGAAACAAACTATTATTGAACACTTCAAAGACAAAATATATTGTTTTTAAGCAAAAGAACGAAGGAGATATAGATGTCGAACTAAATATTAACGGCGAAAAATTGCAAAGAGTGCTAGAAATGAAATATCTTGGTCTTATCATAGACCATCGTATGACCTGATTACCACACATAAATGGCTTAAGAAGGCAATTAGCCCCAATAATAGGATTGTTAAGAAGATATGAGGATTTTCCAATGCACATCAAGAAACTTGTTCTAAATGCATTTGTCCTGGCGAAATTGCATTATGGAGTACTTATTTGGAGTCAATCAGCAAAGCAACATTTAAACAGTATATCCAGGCTGCTGACCAAAGCATACAAAAACATTCTGAAGCTGCCAATGCTTACTCAAACTAGTTTGGTTTACCAATTTGCAAAATCCTTAACCTTTAGTCAAATTATTATTATGGTGAAAGCTACGTTTATCTACAGAAATTTAAAAACTAATGGATCGGAACGAGCGCCATTAATTAAGGTATCACAGATCAACCCATATAATGCGAGGAATGCAGATCAATTCGTTATACCTTTTGCCAGAACGGATCGACTAAAGAACGATGCAACGAATGAAAAACTCACTTTTGGTATTTAAGAAAAGACTAAGGGAGCATTTAATGAGCACTAATTGAAGCGTGGACTTGTAATTCTGCTTTTATGAGCCCAGTATCTTAGGGCGTTCTTTTTGACCCTATCGGCGAGATACTGAAGTGACAATTACTCAGAGTTTTTTTTGAATGCGTCGTATTATATTAAATTTTTTTTATCTCGTGAGAGCTGATCATGATTTTTGGGACTAGATGTTCACGAAAAGGACTAGTTCACATTATATTGTGTGCCCCCTTATACCGATGTGTTAAACATTGTCTGGGTGGCACAAAAGACCTAGCGACGTAATGTGAAAGCAGATGGCACGAGCGTTGTGCGACGAAGAAAAAGTGATGGAGAGAGTGGTAGGGAATGGAGGTATTTAAAAAAAAAACTATCATGTGTTACAGTATATACTGATTAAATATTGTTCATAACATTAATGAATAACATTTATAAAGTAAAATTTCATTGTCAGTTTGAACAATTCATTGTTATAAATTATTTTGTTTATTTGATATCCGCATGCCATTTTTTTTCATCTGAAAAGCCGTTGGGCCTTGTTTTGTTTGAGAGCAGACGCATTTCGATTCTTTTGAATAATATTCAATGTCTCAGTGACTCATAAGAGTCAAAACGCGTCTGCTCACACAAAAAGCAAGGCCCAACCGCTTTTCAAGAAAAGAAAATTCATTGTTACAATGAACCTTTCATTGTTATAAATTCTAGGTCTTAGGAACCGTTCATAAATCTTCGTCATATTTTTTTTCGTAGCACTACAGCCCCTTTCAGCCCTTCGCTTCCTGCAAATAGTACCACCGCCTCTCTCGGTCCATTGACCGCGTCCTCCAATTCCGAAATACGAGCAGCGATGAACAGACTTCGTAGACCGAGTCAGACCAGCTTTTCTTCGGTTTCCCCACTGGTCTCTGCCATTCAGTTTTCCCAACGAATACCGATTCACGTGGCCTGCCCATTGCACCTTCTGCAGTCTTACAATCGTTGAGCCCTTAGGCTCGTCAAAAAATTCATACAGCTCATGGGTGTATCGAATTCACCAATGCTCCCCATCTAGCTTCGCTCCGATTATTCACCTCAGGACCCGTCGCTCAAAGGCGTTCAATATATTTGTGTATGCAGCTGGTCTTCAAGATCGTCAAAACTGAATAAAATACTTTATTTGCGAGCGTATTTCGTCTCGTTCATTGCCCGTTTTTGTTATTTTGGCGGCTAAATACACAAATTCACTAACATTTTCGATACTGTATTCGCCAAGTGTGATATTTTGTGTATTTAAGGTATTTTTCCTCGATTGCGTCATGAGCTTGGTTTTATTCTCATTGATTTGAAGTCCTACTAGTTTTGCTTCGCTGTCGAGTTTCAGGAAGAGTTCTTGGGCAGTTGTTAATGACCGTGTCAAAATATTAATGTCATACGCATAGGCTACTACTTGGCTTGACTTGAATGGTAATGTACCTCGCGTATCGACAGAGCCAAATTGAATAGCAAAGGAGCCAGCCCATCTCCCTGCTTTAGTCCGATATTTGTATCAAAGGCATCGGTGAGTTGGTTATTGACGCGGACTTGGGAGGTCGTCGACGTCATTTTTGTTTTGGTAAGATGGACTTATTTGGCTGGAATGCCAAAGCAAAGCATTATTTGGTACAGTACGTTACGATCAATACTTTCGTATGCATGCCCAAAATCAACGAAAATTTGGTGTACGTCTGCGATCAACTCCCAGCGTTTTTCAAGTAACTGCTTGACTGTGAACCATTCATAAATATATGTAATGAATTCGAGTTGTTGCAATCACGAAAGTCACCGCAGTTGCAGACATTAATTTTCGGCATAGAATTCTTTAACTCAGGGTGGCATTGCTAGGCCGGCCAGTGCTCCGTCGTATCATGTGCTTTTCAGTAAACCCTCTGCCCATGCTGAGCCACCTTACACAGATACCCAAAAACTAACACATAATTAGGAAGGAAAAGATACAGGGGCTATTTTAAGAAATGAGAATAAAATGCTTAATGATGCATGGTTGTTAAAAAAAATTTAATAAAAATTACCAATTTCTAGCAAAAATAAAAAAAGCAAGTCAGACTGCTCCAAAAATTACTATAAAAAAGGTATATAAGAATTTTTAATAAACGAAAACACAAACAAATGTGATGAAACAAAGAGGAAAATTAATATAGAAACAAAACCAAATATTTATTCACTCTTTTTTATTGTAAACTTGCAGTGCTCGGCGAAGAATAAAAAAATATGGGGGCCACTCAAATCTCATGTTTAATTACGTGTTTAAAGTTAAAAAAAATCAAGAAAAACAAAGAACGGCCACTTTTATCACCAATGATAATGTTTCGGAGCGCTGACGGTGGTGTCTACTTCCTACGTCACTTCAGTTTTAGTTAATAAAAAAATCGAATCCCGGCACATTGCCTTCTCCAACAACTTAATAATAAAGGGTTTTCCAAGAAGAGGTGTTATTTTAAATAGCCCGCTATTTCGGTAGGTGCCACTTTTGTGTCATTTTCAGACATTTGACAAGTAAAAACTACGCTATCAATGACAATTGAACGATACACACTTCAACAATGCATTGAAATTATTAAAATTCACTATAAAAATGATGAAAATTAAACTCGAAATTTTTTGGGTCGTCGTGAAGCACCTTGGCGGACCGCAATACAGAAATTGGTGGAAAAATTCGAGCTATTGGGACAACTCAGTGATGTGAAGAATAAAATCCGTGCATGTCACTCAAGATCAGCCGGGAATATTGCTGCTGTAGCAGAAAGTGTTGAAGAAAACCCAGGTTTGTCCATTCTTCAATTAGGCATTCCACAAACGTCATTACACCGTTTTTCGCATAAAGATTTGGGTCTTAAGGCTTATAAAGTCCAGTTAACACAATAACTCAAGTCGGTCAATCATCAACAACGTCGTGTCTTTGCTACTTGGGTCCTTAAAATTCATGAAAATGATCCGGAAATCCATCTAAAAATCATCTTGAGTGATGAGGCCCATTTCCACCTCGGTGGCTTTGTCAAAAAGCAAAATTGTCGCCTCTGGGGCTCGAAAAACCCAAGAGTTATTGTTGAAAAGCCTCTCTATCCTCAACGTGTGACTGTTCGGTGCGGTTTATGGTCTGGCGGAGCCATTGGACCTTACTTTTTCGAAAATGAGATTTGCGCTATCGAGAGATGATTAATGATTTTTTATGGCCGGAGTTGGATGCTATTGATCTGGACAACGTTTACTTTCAACAAGACGGCGCTGCGTGCCACACAAGCAACGAAACCATTGGTCTTTTACGGGAAAAGTTTCCGGACCGTGTTATCTCTCGAAGAGGTGATCAGAGTTGTGAGTCTTGTGATTTAACACCTTGCGACTTCTTCCTTTGAGGCCACGTGAAAGAAAAGGTCTACGCCAATAGCCCAGTGTCGATTCAAGACCTCAAAGATGGAATTCGTGAGGCCATCGAGGACATAGGGCAGCCACTTTGCGATTTGGTTATGGAAAATTTCATGAAAAGGATATGGTCTTGCAAGCGTGGTCAAAGCGGTCATTTGCCTGATGTTATTTTTCACTATTAACGGCACACCTTTTTCTTTATAATGAAATAAATATCTCATCATTTATATAAAAAGTATCAAAATAACACCTCTTATTGGAAAACCCTGTATTAGAAAAACCGTGTTCGATTGTTGTAATCGGGGAAAATTCAAACGGCAATAATTTCTGTATATTCTATTAAGGCTCATAGAGTACAAGGACCTTTTAAATGACACTTAAATATCTACTTTAATTCAATGCAATCATACTAATACAGTTTGACTGGCGAACATATTTAATTTACAGATCCTACTACTATTAACAAAATGGAATGAATTTTAACAATTAGATTATTTTTGGAAACTCATCTTCAGCTATTCATTAATAGGTTCAATCAAGTGTTAAAAGCATGCACCTTAAATGTTGAAATTCGCGAAAAATTACACATTTTATGCAATATCCTCATTTAAAACGGCCGCCATTTTGTTTACCATTACGGATGTCACCCGTTGAACAAATTCTCAAAGATATTCATCATGAACATAATTCCTAATCCTAATCCTAGCAAACTTGTAGTGTCTAAGTTGTGGAGTGCATATTGTCCCATAGCCATGTATAGTTGCTGTTGTAATACAGGAAAATTTAAGTCTCTATAATTCTGTTAAATACGATTTGATCTTTTTGAAATTTCTTGAATTTGAGGGTGCCCTTACAACTTTGTTCAAGAAAGTGCAAAGTTCACATATCATGCTATTACCAACAAAGTTGAGTGAATTCCGACTTCCGACGTATTTTTTGTTGCAGTACTCATAAAGTTCTACACTCATGATTTTTTTTCAGAATTTCCGGATGAAGTTTTCCCATTGTGAGGGGGGAAGGGGTACGCCTATATTTCGTATATTTTCCCTTTCTCTGCCTCCCTCGATACTGATATAGTAATTTTAAGACCTGTTTTGAAACGATCTCTTTTCATATGACACTCCGCTTGGCCACTTTTGATGAAAAAATTTCTTGAGAGTCGCTCCTTAAAACTTTTGAAAAAAATTTCCACCCCAAAACTTTCTAGAAGTCAGAACTTCTTACCTTTCCATAAAGTTTAATGGCTGTAACTTCTATAGTTTCAGAGAAAAACTCCTGTAACATAGAGACGGACACAGGTGCCGATTTTAATAGGGTTTTGTATTTTGGTGCGAAACCCTAAAAAGGTATGTGTATCTAAGAGAAAGTGGAAGATGATAACTATGCAGTTTGAATTTGTGAACGAGAGAATGCTAGCATGACTGGAATTCACAACAGGGTTCACAAAAGTATTTTCCTAAGTTCGGCTTTTTCTCGATGGATATTGTCATAGAAATCCTGAATTTGTTCATACATTACATTTATCATTCACCACCATGTTTGCAGTCTTCTGAATTAATCCAAAACACTAATGATGTAATAAGGATCTGTAATTGATCCTCAGTTCCTGTACGTTCAATTATTTATATGAAGTGAATTAATTAATCGTGAATGTGAGTCTATGAACTCATTCAATAAGCTAATAAACAAGTTCATAGTCCGTATGGATTTATTCATAAAGTTATAAACATATCTTCTTCTCCTCGTAGCACTATAGCTCCTCTCGGGCTTTCACTTCCTGCAAATAGCATCTCCACTTGTCTCAGTCTATTAACCGCGTCCTCCAATTGCGCAAACCGAGCAGCGATAAACTGCATTCGTTGAACGAGTCAAACTAGTGTTTCCTCGGACTCCCCACTGGTTCTCTCAATGAATACCTTTTTGGGTATCCGTTGTTCTTCCATACAATTCACGTGAACAGCCCATTGCAGCTTCCGTAGTCTTACAATCATTGAGAACTCTGGCTTATCAAAAACTTCATACAACTCATGGTTGTATCCACTTCACCATTGGTCCCCATCTAGCTTCGCTCCTGATAATCGCCTCAGGACCTGTCGCTTGAAGGCGTTCAGTATATTTGCGGATACTTGGATCAGGGTCCATGTTACACACCCATATTATAACACAGGTCTTATCACAGATTTGTATACTTGAAGGTTTGTTTTTCTGTTTGCTGGTCTTCAAGATTGTCAAACCAGAGTAAAAGATTTTATTTGCGAACCGTATTCTTCGGCGTATGTCGTCTCTTTCACTACCGGTTCACATTTTCGACACTGTTATATTTTGGTCCAAACGTTATATTTTGCTCTTAAACCACCTTGATACTGATAATACTGTTAGCTTATGATCTGCTTTTATTTGCTAAAATCTTTGAAAATATTTTGTACACCAGACAAAGCAGTGATATCTCTGTAGTTTTCGCACTGTAGCTTGTCACCTTTTTTGTGGATAGGGAATATAATTGGTTGGCTCCACTCTTTCGGCATATCTTCTTGTTGTCAAATGTATTGGATGGCTTTGTGAATAGCTTTTTAAACACTGCTGCAACCATATTTAATGAGCTCCATTGTAATCTTATCGATACCCGGCACTTTATTGTTGTTTTTAATGGTGGAACAAACTTCATCCAGAGTTGTTGGGTCCAATAGAAGCTCGCTGGAAACATCTATAGACTCCGATGTTCTGCAGCTGTGCGAATTATTAAGGAGGTTCATGAAAAATGATGCCCATCTTTCCTTAACCGTGGTTTCATCGGTCATGTTATTACCGATGTCATCATAACAGAACGTGGTCTTGGGTTGATAACATCGTTTCAGGCTTTTCGTTACTTTGTATGCTTGTCTTGTGCTATTTCTTCGTCAAAATATACTCTCTCCTGAATTTCAATTCGCTACTCTTCTGAGATTTTCATAGGGTTCTCTCGTTGTCCTGGTTTTCCTACCTAAGTATTACTTTTAGGCCTTATTCTTTTGGTCGAACGTATTCTGGCACTCATCATCGAACCAATCATTTCTTGTGCGCTGGGCTTGATGCCCAATCATCAGTTCTGCCAGGGTCTTAATCATCGCTTTCACATCCACCCACAGCTAAGTGCTTGTTTCCAGCGATGTGTCTGATAAGACGGGAGCACACTGGTTGCCGAGTGTGTCCGTGAAATTTTTGGCTCCAGACGCCCTTTTTGTCCTTTCAACATCGAATTTTCGTAGCGGGCTGTTTTTCGCCAAATAAGTTTTTGACATATGACATCGATTGATTAATTTAATCAAGTAATGATCCAAGTTATAATTGCTCGGGGCCCAACGTTGTTGGATCAGTACATAATCAATCTAGTATTGTGCGTTGATGTGGAAATCAAGTCGAACGTACGACTAAATTTCTGCTACATGCAAAGTTAACCAGGTGCTGGTCATTGTCATTTGTTTCATCGTGGAGGCTATATCCTCCAATCGTTCCCCGATGAGATAGCTCATTGCCAACCTTAGCATTGAGATCAACCAGAATTAATTTTGTGCTAGTCTAGTCTAGTCTTTTCAGGTGATTGTAGAACGTTTCCTTCGTTTCTTTGCCCTATTCTCCGGTCAGGTCATGTACGTCTATCATCCAGATTTTGAAAAATTTTGCTTTTATACGGATCTCACACAACCGTTCATTAATTGCCTTAAAATCAGTAACGTGAGATTTGAACTTGCTATCCACAATGAAGGCCACTCCGAATTCTCGGTTTCCAGTAGGCTTCCCAATTTTGAATATTGTAAGAGCTCTTATGTCTTAAATATCATTTCCTGGATTGCCAGTATTTTTAATTTATATTGACTGGCCTGTTGTAAAAATTCTTTAGCAGCACCAGGGTAATTGAGTGATCTGACATTCGAGGATCCAATTCCGTAGTCCTTATTCCATTGGCGAGGTCGTTGCAGCGACTCTAATCCATTCTGGGGCCGTTCTGCAGGTTTCAAAACATTGTAGGATATTCCAGGGACGAGGAGTTAGCTTGTTGCTCAATTTCTATTCTGGTGGCATGGTTATTACTTCAATTCTGTCATCAGGCACGGAAGACCCGCCTTCACCCTCCTCACGCCCCGAGAAATTAGGTGTAAGTAGGATTTGGCAGCAGAGCTGTAGATGTATTATTAGCATTTCTCAGCAGTTAATGTCCTTTTATTGGGGAACCAGTAAATCCAATGTGCGACTCCGAGAAC
This sequence comes from Odontomyia ornata, assembly GCA_963969285.1. Taxonomy (NCBI): domain Eukaryota; kingdom Metazoa; phylum Arthropoda; class Insecta; order Diptera; family Stratiomyidae; genus Odontomyia; species Odontomyia ornata. The sequence goes on from OZ017738.1 coordinate 495,934,072, forward strand.
AGTTACTAGCAGTATATCGTTGGGTTTATGATGAGGAATCATAGAAGCTATGGATAAGAGAAACAAGGAACTCCTTCCTTCTTTCTCAAACTGGTTTGGAACCATCTACGGCGGAGTTTCCACTTATATACCTTTAGATGCATTCAGCCAGCAAAATTCCCACGGCAATAGTTGTTTTTTTAAGCACTATATCTCCTTTTAGCCCTTTGCTTAGAAATATTTAGAGTATCTCATTATCTTGATAAAATATCGGCACTCGAGATGGTGATATAGTCAGTACCATCCTTTAGCCGTTTGTCCGTCCACCCAGCTACGATACATTCTGATTTTAAATCAGTACGTATTACTAGTGAACGGGCGAGTAGGCCATTCAAACATTCACTTGAAGCAAATCTCATTGTCATCAACAAGATTTGAACCAGAGGCCTTCAGTTTACGGAGTGAGCACTTTAACTACTATACCGCACAGACTACTACTGTTATAATTATCACCTTTCAGATGATCAAAACCGTGTATTAATACCTTCTAGACGCTTTTTCTAAGCATTCACCTTTACTTTTCCGCCTTTTTTGACCAATTAAAATCTGCTACTTATGAAAAGCCATTTTATAGAATGTTCGGTTGAAGTTTGGGATCCCAGGATAGTAATTAGAGTACAAAAGGTAGATGAAAATCATGATCATCATCAATGGCGTAATAATCATTCTCCAGGATAAATCTCCTCCAATCCTCATGGTCCTGCGACCTAGTTCACAAGTTGTTCGTATTTAGTTCATCAAATAAGGCATACAGGAAAATGAGGTAGATAAAAACAAGCTTATGTAAAATTTGCTCATTCTGTCATAAAATTAGTTTTGTTTCTAACCAAAACAAATTGTGTGAGCAGATAAACCATGACCAAAACTTGCAGTGTTTGTTAAACTAGCCAAATGACACGAGAAAGTTTTGGCATGCTGGGATATAATTCTTACGTTTGTGTAAGGAAATCACGCAAGTTAAATTTTAGTCGCTTTTAGCTTCTCTAGTTAATAATCTTCCTTTGCGCGAGTTTAACTGCAGTATTAAAAATAGAATCATTTATCATGGCGCAGGGAATGATCTTATTTTAAACCTGTTGTAGTCCTTTCACAATACATATCGTTCAATTCAGTCACCGGGGGCTGAAGAGCTTTTACCACAATTTTTCATATCTAAAATGTATCTCTTCGTTTGCGAATTGTATTTTGCATATAAGTTGTCACAGTTCAGGTATAATTCTAAATTCAGATCTTCCATGTCTTCAAAATGTTCTGAATCAATAACCAGATACTCAACTGTGCAGAACGACTAGAATCTATAACCGGAAAGTACTGCAGCCAAAACTTGGCTATCCAGTATTTTTGTCCTTTATCCACTTCCTGCCACTTTCCGTATCATTTATGATCAAATGAAAGATCTTGTCTTACGGTCTGGATGTCCTTTTAACAAACAAGGAGACTCGTCTGCAATTTTCTTTGTCTGCTCGCAGCGGACAATTAGAACAGATTCATTTTACACCTTCGAGTCGGACGCCATCTAGTGAATTTAATGAAGGCGATCTATTAATTTTATGACAACATTAAGCCAAGGCCGCTCAGTTCTCTGATCATTCACATTTCGGCCAGATGCGAGAATTACTGGAAAATTGAATGCCAGGAACAGATCTTCAAAAATTCAGCTCTATGAAATTGTTTCGTTCTCAACACATTCTTCGAGGCACCTGGTATTCTCGTTATTACGAGTATTATCAGTTTTTCAGCTTCCTCTTCAACAATAATTTTTTTCCTTTTCTCTCGAAACTTGCAGCAACATCGACAAATTTTATTTGCGTTGAATATAGTAGCAGTTCGCCAAAATGGCTCATTAAATATTTTTTGGCTAGTATTCCGCCATGTTGATAATGAATGCGAATTGGGCCATTGATAATGATGATAAGACACTTCGGCGTGACTGGGAAACAATCGCCAGTACGAGTGGGTTTTACATAACGTTGATCCAAAGTGCGACCTTTGAATTTGAATAATTCTTTTTGTATATTTCTACCAACTGGTTTGCTAGAGAAATAGTTTAGGTTGAAAAATGTTAAATATTTGAATTTTCGTTGTGTTATCTAGTGATAAGGAGGAAGCGGTTAATTTGTTTGACGTCATCGGACTGTTGAAAAACAAGCGATCCGGTTGGCAATTGATGAAAAAATAGCAAATTATTTTATTATTCTCCCAAATATCTGTCATTGAGATGGTGTTGAAATGTTTTCCATTCACCTTCGAATCGTTGAAGATATCAACGAAAAATTAATTAATACAATATTCAAAGGTAGAACATTCTTAGCGAAAATGGTGGTTGGTGAAAATTTTGAAAAAAACGTATTTTGAATATTTGAAATCGTGCTTTGACTATTTTGATCGGCATAATTTTCCGATATTTTTTATGTACAAAAATGAGCTACAAATAGTTGGTGATATTGTCAGATTGCTCCCGCCAATAATTAAAATTTGTAATTTACTTTGCAATTAAGGTTATTAGAGCAACGATTCTTTAAATTGTGGTGAACTAAATTTTTGGCAATGTATGGTGTTTTAAATTTTTGAGGTTGCTTTTCAAAATTTGTAACAAAAAAAAAATTACCATAATTATGATAATAGCAATAAGAAAAATAACAATAATAATGTGTTCCATTTCTTCCTTCGTACCTTGCTGACCCTTGTGCTAAAATGACGGCACTCGTGTCCTGCTGGAACTTAAACACTCAAATCCACTGCAATGGCGCCGAAAATGAGGCCGAAGGGGAAGACACCATCACTTTTCTTCAAGTTCTCACATTTTTAGGTTTTTGTACTGCTTACAATACACTATTGAAATAGGCATTGTCTGTTCGTCCATCCATTTCTCTGGAACTGTGGCAGCTAAAGACGCCAAACTTTCTAGGTGGATCAGAAATGAGAACCACTTCAAAGTCTGGGTATCAACGGTTGTAAAGGGGCTCCCCATATCAGAAAGGGAGCCGCATAGCTTTTTTTGCTGAACACGGGATGTCAAATGAAAGTTCATGAAAGTAAATACTGGTAAGTCTAAAAAGTATTGAGCCTTTTTGTCATTTTTCGATTAAATATTTCTTTAATTTAAAATGTATTTTATTTAAGTATATATTGTCCATTATTATCTATGACCTTTTGATATTTTTTGTGTAGAGCTATTATTCTATCTGTATAGAACTTCTGTGGTTTATCGGCGAAAAACTTAGCCAAGTAATTTTCACAGTCCCTTGTTGAAGTGAATTTATTTTCACTAAGGAAGTTTTGCAGAGACCGAAACAAATGGTAGTCTGATGGTGCGAGGCGGTGCATCAACTCAAAGATTTGTGTGGTCGGACATTGTCATGACCTTTCTATTGATCAATTCTGGTCGGTTTTTTTGAATTGCTTGTTGCAATCTGGTTAATTGCTGTCAGGACAGACAAATTGAGTTTTTGGCCAGGTTCTAGCACCTCATGATTAACAATTCCCTTCCAATCCCACTATACCCAGAGCATAACCTTATTTGGTGTCAATCCTGGCTTTGAAATCGTTTGTGATGATTCACCTTATTTTGACCATGATTTTTTTCGAATTACATTGTCGTATCTTACCCATTTTTCATTGCGCGTAATGATTTGCTTCAAAAATGGCTCTATTTCGTAGCGATTTGTTAGCATTTTGCAAGTTGAAATTCGGTCGATCAAACTTTTTTGTGTTAATGCATGCGGCACCCAAACGTCGAGCTTCTTTGTGTATCCAGCCTATCTTGTCTGTCCGCAGCTCTTTCATGCCCAAAGGATGACGAGGATTTGATAAGCTGATTGTTCGTTGGTTAGCCGTGAAGTTGAGAAAATTCCTAACTTCCAGCATGATACCCACCTACCAAAGGGTCAAAATGAGGCTTATACACAAGAGGTGGCATGCAGGTGGACGAAAAACTTTTTTCCAAGCTGATTAATGTATGCAAGGTCCACTGCCGGGAGATCCTCATTAGCGATGTGAACATTGCCTCTTGATAGTCGGATTAACAGCAGGCCACGGGACCTCGAGGACATTTAGTAATATTAAAGTTAATAGACGGATTAGGTTGTTTGAGTATTTTTTTTTTTTCTATTAATTCTCTGCATTACGATACTTTATATAAGAAAAGTATGATAGACTATCCGATCCTGAACACAAAAGAAAATGATGCAGACCAAAGAGGGTTGAAAACTAAATGACCAGGTAGCATCTAGCTGAAGTGTGAAAACTGGTTCAATACTTTTCCCTGATAAGCTATTCAACACATTTAATATATGTCTAAAGAAGGGTCGTATGCAAAACCCAAGAAGAGGCCTAGTGGTCACTGATCAAAAACCTGGCGCCGACATTTGTGCTTCACCCATCAAGCATGCTACATACTAAAGTCCTTGAAAATCTCATAAAGAGAACCGCTGAGAAAACATGTGCCACCATAGGTTTATTGTTATACAGATCTAGAAGATGATGGAAGAAATTGACGCACGAACCCATTACTTAAGAAGAATTATGCTGTTCAATATTTGAATATGAGGAATGCCGTCAACTCTGCTAGCTGGACAGGTGTTTGGTACTCTAGAAGAATCTTACAGCACAAAGAAAGGACAACCTAAATTTGACGTCAAAACAGGAGATTCCATTCATAGTCCAAGCCTGTCAAAAGCCTTTTTCTTCCACTTCCTGAATACTGTTTCTGTAATGTGTTCTCTTCATCGTTTCTACCTTCATTCGTCGTTGAAGTTTGCTCAGCATAAGTTCTTATTCTTCTTCTTCTTAGCACTAGAGCCCCTTTCGGGCCTTCGCTTCCTGCAAACAGCACCTCCAACTGTCTAGGTCCATTGACCACGTCATCCAATTCCAAAATCCGAGCAGCGATGAACTGTCTTCATCAACCGAGTCCGATCAGCGAATCCTCGGTTTTCCCATTGGCCACCGGCCTTCAGTTCTTCCTACGAATACCTGTTTGGGTATCCGTTGTTCGTCCATACGATTCATGTGTCCAGCCCATTGCAGCTTCCGCAGTCTTACAATCCTTGAGACCTCCGATTCGTCAAAAATTTCATACAGCTCATGGTTGTATCGAATTCGCCATTGGTCCCCGTCTAGCTTTGCTCCAATTATTCACCTCTGGCCTCAGCATAAGTTCACTCAGTCCTTATTCTACAAGATAAATTTGTCCTACCAACCCTTTCAATATCGCGTAACCGTCTCGTAGAATTTTCTTTGACCAGTGTTTCTTGTATAAACGATCTTGCTTTAAACATTACACTAAATGGATTTTCTGACAAATGGTGTATTTCGCTCGGAACTCAAGCTTTTTGTTAAGTGAATTTTTTGACTTGAATTTATAACGAAATTCGTAAGCAGGGTGTTGGTCGCAACTTTGCTTCGATTTGAATCGGATTCTGGGGAAAAGTGTTTTGAGTATATGTATTTATATCTAAACTTAATTGGTTAACTATCCAAATCAGCCAAACGAAACGAAATTTTAAGTTCAAAAACAATATCAAAATGATGGCCGGTCGAAATTTGAAATTTTGATGGCTTCTAAAAGTCAGAATTTTTATTCGGCTTTTTTAAAACTTGGAATTGAGGTAAAAATTGCTACGATCTCATTTCAAAATGCCGCAGTTTAAATACGCGATTTTCCCAAAACTTTGTAGCCCTCTAGCGGACACGTTTCTCAAGGATTTTGATGAAATTTGGAATCAGAGGTCACCAGAATAAGTTCCTTCATTTCGCAAAAACTGATGGAAACCGCATTATAAATGCAATAGCCGAAAATTTAAAACTTAATATTGTATTTAGCTGTCGTTTTCAACAAAAATTGTATGTTTTCACTTTGTCCACAGTAAACGAGTAACTCCGATTTTAATAAAATTTTGCAAATTGGTTGATGATACTGAAAGAGGGATATCTTTTACAATAAACCAATATTAAAGTCAGAAAACAAGCAAAAGTCGTTAATTTAGCGACAAGCAAGGTGTTGAATATGTGTTAATGGAAATGTTTTAAAATTGTTTGCATTAACAGAATTTTTCCCATAAATAGTGTTTGACTTTCAAAGTTGTGGCCAATCAAATTATTATTTACTTATTGTAACTAATCGCGCCCACGGAAAATTTACCTCTCTGCCTGGAGGTGTCAACGGGAGGGTTTATATACCATTAAATTTGTGTTTATCATTATACCATTTTGTTATTGGAAATTTTATCTGTCAAATAGTTATCAATTCTTTGTATGATGAGTTCTTAAGACTGCATCTTCTAGATGAGACATGCTTGATTGGTCGTCAATTATTTTGTTTATTTGATATGCCAAGGCCAATCCTCTTTTTTCTTGAACTCCTTTGAGTCTTCTTCAGTGTCTATGATCGCAACATTTTTGCCTGGCTGGCAGTGCTATAGTCAATTATTTTGTTTAATTGATATTCGCAGGATACTGAAGATGACTCAAAGGAGTCAAAATGCGTCTGTTCACACAACAAAACAAGGCTCGACGGCTTTTGAAGAAAAAATGCTTGATTTGCTTTGCAGTGACTTTAGTCACTGGTCACAACATGGAAAAAGGAAAACTCAAACAAGATTCAATACTACATCCAGTGCGTAAGAATAGGACTGACTGTAGACTCACCACAGTGCTGAAAAAACTTCAGGGGTTAAGTTGACTATTTCTACTTGATAACTTCTTGTTAAGCTGTACTGCAAGGTTAAATCATTACGGGAGATAAAAGAAATTGTGGGAAGGACACATTCTACAATTCAAAAAATTATAAAGAATTGAAAATACGAAGTAACCTTAAAGAACAGTCCTATAAGAGGAAGAAACAAAGTTCTTGGACAACAAATGAACGGCTCGTTGTTCGCAAGGTAAAAGCAAATCCTAAACAAGTGTTCTAAAATTGACCATGGAGGTGTCTTTGATGCTTGAAAAAGGAATTTTGACAAAAACGGTTCGTTGTGTTTTACGTCGAAATAATTTTAACGGAAGAGATGCTCGGAAAAAAACCATTCATATCTGTGGCAAATCAAGGAAAACGTTTGGAGTTTGCAAACAACCTGTCAATTTGCCTCATAGCTTTTGAGAAAGTATCATTTTCACAGACAAAATGGAAATTATTTTATTTGGCTCAGACGGGAGACAAATAAAATAGAGAGAACCTAACACCGAGCTCAAGAAGACAAATCTTTGTCCAACAGTGAAGCATGTGGGTGGTAGAGTTGGGCTATGGGGCTGTAAATGCTTTGGAATTCATTGAAATGCATTGGCATACTACAAAGGAATCTGCATTGACTAGCATAAAAACTGGATTTATTTTCGGAGTTCTGTTATTCAGCAGATAATGTACAATGTGCCAAAGCAACAAAAACTCCACCACAGTCCCCAGATCTCAATCCGATAAAGAATCCATGGCATTAAATAAAGAGCCGCTTTAAAAGTACGAAGCCTATGGACAAAGATGAGTTGAAACAAAAGGTACGGGAAGTTTTGGAAAACATCCCTTCTTCTTAAACGAAAAAGTTAGCAGAATCAATTCCCCGGCGTTTAAGAGTGTTCTCATTATTTTTTCAATATTTTTCAATACCTTTATTTATTTGCTTTACTGCCCGCACGTTCAATTTTGTGATTATTATTTTTCAGTTGTCTATAAATTTATGATTCAACTGTCTTCACTATCAATCAATATCGCTTTTAATTAACGCTCCACTCTTATTGCAGTGTTTACTATTCTCCACTTTCATTCAGCTCAGCTTTATATAGGGTCTCTAATCATTCAATCCATTTCTCGTAAATTGGCGAATATTCTGACGAGAACTACTTAGGATATTCGAGCAATTCTGTATACCCGCAGTGATGACACTTTCAAATGTTGATCATGAATCTACTTAGTCCATTCTTGTGCTTTCGAGTACATTTGTTTTCTTTTCTTGGTTGATCATGATGTTATTAATAGTTGCGACAACAATCGCGGCAGTAGCTCGCAGAATCGCTTGGATATGTAACACAACCCTTACCTCAGATCTTTTCTCCCCGAAAATATGTTTCGCCAGTTTTAGTCAAGTCTCTCTGGACGTAGTATGGGGAGAGACGGTCCAGGTGCACGATTTTCATTTTGGCTCTCGGCTTACAGTGTTCCTGTATGCGATATACGATGTCATTGAATCGCTTTGTAACTCGGTATGGTTCCTCCCAATCATGCTGCAATTTCGGAGACCTTCCCTTTTGCCGTTGTGATTTATATAGCCACACAAAGTGGTCTGGCTAAAAGCCAGTCCTGGTCTTCATGCGGTCAGTAGCCGATTCGAGATGTTTTAGCACTATCCGATGTATCTGGTTCAACCATTGCCTTAGCTCGCTTGCGTACTCCGAGACCGTTTGGGGTTCCTCAGGGGGTGTTCTGAGCTTTATATCACCCGGCAGACGAATAGTCTTTCAAAAAATGACTTTGGCTGGGGCTTGGCCCGTCGATGCGTGTTCAGCAGCTCTATACGCCATCAAGAATAATGGGATGTGCCAGTCCCAGTCCCTTTGGTTCTCGTCAACCATTTTAGCCAGGTGTTTACTGAGTATGCGGTTGAAACGTTCAACCATTTCATAGGATTGGGAATGCAGCGGTATTGTCCTCGTTTTCCGTATTCCCAGCAGCTCGCACATTCCGCCAAAAACTAGTTACTCAAAGTTTCGACCCAAATCCGAATATAGTTCACAAGGTACGGCGTACCTACTGACCCAATTTGGAATGGAGTAGACCTCGGGCCACTTGCTGAAATAATCGGCCACAACCAGCGTAAATCGATTTTCCCATTCGGATTTAGGAAAGGGTCCTGTGATGTCAACAGCAATCCTTTCAAACGGTACCCCATGTTATAGGTTTTCAATTGTTCTCTCAGTTGTCGCTTTGGACCTTTGATGGAAGCGCAAATTGTGCATCTACGACACCAGCCCTCTACGTCTTCTCGAGCGTGGAGCCAGTAGAACCTTTCCCGCAATTTCGCTGAGGTCTCCTTAGCACCAAGGTGGCCTTCCGAGGAGCCTTCTCGTATTTCCTTAACCACATCTTGGATTCGGCTTTTGAGAAGTAGAGGTTGCATCCTATAAGAGCTGCCAGCCACCGTTTCTCATTTCCACTTGAGTACGCCACCTTCCACCTGAAGTTACTTCCATTGTGCTCAATAACTTTTCAGTATGGCACCATGCATCGAAATATCCTTCCACTCAGGCTGCCCAGTTGTCTCCTTCCAGACGAGTAATGACCTGATTTCTTCATTGGTTAACGAGGCATTTAAAATCTCCTCCGATTACCAACCTTCATCGAATTCGGCCGTTAACACTCGCAGATCAACGGTTGGCTGCTTTTCCTCAATCGGTTGGCAATGCTTGCAGTTAGCAGGACATGGACGATGAGATAGGGCATCAGTACTTCCCTGAACTCTGCCCTTCCGATGAAAAATTTTGTAGTCGCATGACTGCAATTTTTCGATCCATCTCGCAACTTTTCCCTCGGGGTTTTTGAAGTCAAGCAGCCATTCAGCGATGCATGGTGTGTTCGAAGAACAAATTTCTGGCCATACAAGTACTTGTTGAACTGCTTGGTGGCCCCTATTATAGCCAATAGCTCCTTCCTGGTCACGCAATGGTTCCTCTTACTTTTTGAGAGAACTCGGCTGTAGTACGAGAGGACTCTTTTTTCGTCATCGAGCTGCTGGGATAGTACAGCTCCAATCCTACCGTTGCTTGCATCAGTGTGAACTATAAACATTTTTCTGGGTTTTGAATAAGCAAGCATGGGTGATTCATACAATTTCTCCTTCAACGTCTCACAGGCTGCCTGGCGCGGTTCATTCCAGACATACGGGTGAATTATCTCGGTTGGATGATGGAGGCACTTAGCTTTTTTGGCAAAGACTTTGACGAATCTTCGATAGTAGGTCGCCAAACCCAGAAAACCTTGTAATTGGCGATTGTTGTTTGGTGTTGGCCAGTTTTTCACGGCTTCAATTTACTCACGGGCTGTTTTGACCCCTTCTACTGATACAACGTATCCCAGGTATTTTTCTTTAGCTGCAAAAAGGGTACCCTTGTCGGGACTAAGTTTCAAATTTGCCAGTCGCAATCGGGAGAAAACCTCTTCTAAGTTCCGCACATGCTCTTCGAACGTTCTCCCGATAACAATGATGTCCTCTAGGTACTCCAAGCAGGTTTTCCAGGCTAGGCCTCATAGCACGTATTCCATCAGGCGTTCGAAGGTGGCTGGAGCATTGCAAAGCACAATCCAGTCCCAACTGAAAATGCGGTCTTCTCTCGGTCCTTCCTGTCGGTTTCTACCTGCCAGTAGCCAATCTTGAGATCGAGTGTAGAAAACCATTTTGCGTCAGCTAAAGTGTCCATGATGTCGTCGATGCGTGGAAGCGGGTAACTATCTTTGTTAGTGACGTCATTAAGCTGTCTATAGACGATACAAAAACGAGTGCTACTATCCCTTTTCTTTACTAGAACTACTGACGCGGCCCACGGACTGACAGAAGGCTCGATAACATTTTGTTTTCCCATGTCCGAGATCAGTGCGCTCACTTCTTCTTGTTTGGCTATAGGAAGACGTCTTGGTGCTTGTCGAATCGGCTTGGCGCTCCGTATATCTATGACGTGAGTCACCCTACTCGTTTGGCCTTGGTCATCCGGGCTTATTGAGAAGGTGCCACTGTACTTAGTGACCAGATCAGAGGCTTGCTTGAAAAGCTGCACTGGCAATTTGGTTTGCTTCAATATTGCAGACGTGAATTCCCGGAGTTAGTCTGTGTCTTGCCTCTGTTTCTAATAATGGTCGTGAGTAACCTACGAGAAGGTGATGGTGGAAACAGGCTGGCAGCTGCCAATGACTTCTCCCGCTTTGATGCTTATGGTTGAGTCTGTGGTGTTAAGGACTTAAACCAGAACGTATCCGTTCCTTATTGATCTTACAAGGCTTCGTCCTACAATCAAACTGCATTAGCTCTATTAGATAAGATCCTTGGTCTCCAGATTCAACATCAAACTTGGCCCATATAATGCTCTCGGTAGATTTCGGTACAACAGTGTCGGCACATACTGCTACATTCATTTTGGGAATTCAGACGTTGGAATCCTCCATCAATACTTCGACATTCCGCTATTTCAATACCCGTCACCCAAATCCAACATGATTCCATGTGGTCGCCGAAAATCCATTCCGAGAATTCAGTCATTCATAATGTTAACAATCGGAAAAAATTATGATGGAACGCAAGGTCTCCCAACTGTATCTGGAAGTTGACCTCTCCATGGACAGGTGCAGTTTCTGCCGCAGCTGACCGTATCGAGAAAATTCTGCACTTGTGAATAGCTGTTGACTCATTTGGTCTGGTCGGATAATCGATCGGGTTGCACCAGTGTCAATTGTTATGGTGTAATGTTCTCCGTCAACTTCACCCGGAAGGCATGTAGTCTTGACACGGTGATGGTGGTGCTGGGGACGTTGATTCTCCTAGCCAACCCCTGCGCCACGAAGTTGCCCCCTCAGTTTGAAAGGCTTCCATTCTGGGCTCCTGACTCGGTTTGGATCTCCTCCACCCTGGACAATAGCTAGGTTTTCTTCGCTTTTTGCAGTCTCTTTGCAAGTGCCCTTCTGCAAAAAGCCCCTACAACTGTCTCAGTCTCTTGAGCGAGAATTTCAATTTTGAAATCTTCAGTTCTCCCAACAAATGCCTTCTTAGGTACTTGCTGTTCGTCCGTACAATTCACGTGGCCAGCCCATTGCAGCTTCCGCAGTTTTACAATCGTAGGGACCTTCGGGTCGTTGAAACTTTCATATAGGTCATTGTTGCATTGACCATGGTTCCCATTTAGCTTCACTCCAATTGTCCGGCTCAGGACCCGTCTTTCGAAGGCATTCTATATGTGTCCGCATACTTGAGTCAGGGTCAATGTTTCGCACCTATATCATAGCACAGGTCTTATCACATATTTATATCCTTGGAGCTTTTTCCAGTGTTTCCAGCTCATCTTCAAGATCGTCAAAACTGAATAAAATATTTTATTTGCTGGATGGATAACTCAGCGCATTTCGTCTCTCTTTTAATTCATTAAAAACATTGCCTAAAATGTATAGTTATGGAGATTTCTCTATAAGATAAGAAATCTGCAAATCTAAGCACTCGCTGAATAGAAACGCATCAGAAAACCTTTTTCAAACTGTGTATTTAAACTATGAAAAATGCATTGATGTAATTTTAAATAGGAAGACACTGTCAAAGAATGCAAAATAGTATACCAACCTCGGTGTGAAAAACTAGTTTTTCCATCAAAATTCGATCTATTCCAAATAATTCTCGCTTGAAAAATGTATCTTTGCAGAGATTTTTATAGCATCACAATTCATGTTTTATATCCCATCAATGTCCGAGTTTGAATAGGCATGAACTGATATTTCAAAATTACCAAGCAGCCATTTAATTCACTATTCATAACTCACGTTTAGTGTGTCCAATAAAGCTCCTACGCAACCCAGATGGTACCGATGTGGGACATCGCGCAACAACTCATCTTAATCATAAAAATGTTGTCATTAGTCGATAAAAAATAATGTTCTAAGCACAGTAGCTCAACAGAAATATAAAAAAAACATTTTGGATGCAATGCGGAAGAAATTTCGGAATTTCAACAATCAAAATTTCAATTCTTTAACGTGACAACTCAAAATCTGCCGCCAATCCGCATCAGTATGCGGAACGTGTGATGCCGTCGAAATTTGAATTGGCCATTGTGGCTCAAATTAGTCAATTGACGGCGAGAGTGATATTTGCCGTGAATGTTAATTTGATGGGAACTAGAAATCGTGCAATACTGGAAAATTGGGCGATTCGTTCCGATGACATGCATATTTCCACTTCTGTGGAATTTTCTAGTTGGAGCTGAATCGTGGCGCAAAAGCAAAGCGGATCTAAGAATGAATTTCATTCAGCAAAGCCCGTTCGCGCGACACTGAATTCCCATAAATTATAACGAGAATGTCACTTGTTTACATCTGCCTCAAGTATAAATTTAGATCCAGCGAAACGAGAAATCCGCTGAAATATTCGCGCTCAATGTCTGGGTTGATGTTTATTGATGGAAAATTGTCAATACTCGTATTTAATCATACTAGAGCGTGATTATCGATTCGGTGCATTTTCCAGCCATTTGTCCAGGCAAAACATCGACTCGGCCTTCAGAATTCCATCAGCACAAATACGTCGCCACCGAAAGTTGCGCGGAATGCGCCCGTCGAATTCCTTGGGTCAATTTGGTCACCAAATTTATTAACTCAGTAGCTGTCGCGTTGCAGTCGCATGTTTCGAACATTACAAATTGATTGGTTCATACTGCCTTGGGCAAGGACGTTTACTCACCGCGCAGCGACTCATGAACTTACTCATCCAGTCGTGCAGATGGCCCAGCACGAAAACGGAGAATACAAAACAGTTTTCCATGAAGTCACTCCACATGACTTCAGACAAGAGTCCTTTCTGGAGCCGGCGAATGTGATAAGTGGCCGAGCAGGAAAGCGTAGCTTTTTCTTCGTCGAGGTCAAACTTTTGTCAACACACTTGGGATGCAGAGCGATCCGAATTTTACGCGACCAATGATGCATGCCAAGTGTGGGTACGGAACGCCACAAACGTTTATTACTTTCCCACCTGGGCTCCGCTGCGCGTACCCACGGCACGTACTCTTGGAGCTATCTCCAAAATTGTGCGTCTTCCGAATTTCATTTGGTCTTTTACGCCCATTATGCTCATGTTGAAACAATAATCAACATCAGCGGGTCACCAGATCATCGGATATTTTTGTGTTTTTACCTTTTCGTGCGTTGCTCAACTCCATTGTTGTGTGTCGTGTTGACGCGCTCGTAGATTAAATCACTTAGCGTCCATTGTTTTATTAGTGACGCGTGACTGGCCTACGGTAGCGCGTAATTCGGTATTTCCAGAGACCATTCGGCACTCCAAATATGGCCATCGTGGCGCTCAATTGTTCGGAAGCACACTGAAATAGATTTATTATCCTGGATTGTATTTGCATCTCCATTTCAAGTAAATTTTTAGATTATCTGCGCAGATATTTTGTTTTGGTTCTTTGCAGAGGCGAATGACATCTAAATGAATGAGTGACGAAACAATTCTTTCATCTGCTCCGCCAGGCATTTCCTATGAATCACCAGCCAAAGAACGTCTAGGAAGCAGCCGCGGAACGCCCACGTCACCGGCAGGTTGCAGAAATAGCTCAAGTGTGCTCTCAAGTACGCTATCGATCTTGGAGAACCCGCAAAAGGTCATTTGCTGATTTACGTGATCACTTCTCATTAAAAGTGTTCCTTAGCGCAACGCCCAGTATTGAATTGCAAATCAGTTCTACTCTTGATTGTGCTTACGACACGCAATTAGTCACTTGTATGCTCCCCAGCGATTGTTTTGCTATTCGAGTTCTTTTCAAAGACATTTAGATCCGTATCGCTGTGTCATCGGTGTTCGATACATGGTAAAATGATTAATAAATGTCAAGATGGATTTAATCGTTTGAAAAGATTAAATTCGATTTGATTCAGCGGGAGGTCTTTTGAAGGTTCTTGAATTTTTTCCGCAAAATAATTCGCAGTTAATACTAAGAGAAGGTGAAGTTTGCAAGTAATTGAAATTGTACCCGTAACAGGAACTATGTTGTCCAGGCAAGTGAACGACACGTTAAGCCTCAAATGTTTTCTAGCAGTTAAGTTACGAAAAATTCAATCATGACCGGAACCGCTTCATTAAATGCATCGTGTACTTCGATTGAGAAAACAAATAACTTGGTCGAGTAACGTCCTCTAATAACTTCAAGGCAAGTGGTTTGATTTGATTTCAAGAGTCCAGGAATGTTATTAGGTCCTTTTTTTATTAAAAAGTATAAACTTTCGCAAGAAAGTGCCAATGAGAGTTGTTCCCAAGGAATAAATTAAAGAATTGACAAATAAATGAAATTTGTCGATCTTTTGCAATAATTTGAGAGGGATGTAATAAAATATTGAATGGAATATTTTCTTTCTAAAACTACTATGCTCGCAAGAAGTTTAACCATGATAGGTAGGCAGAACTTCGCTGATGTACTTAACCTACGATATACAGACACATACATAGAATGATTTAACGCAAGAAAAACGTTGATGATGGGCACATCAAATATATTCTTGGTTTAAAAGGAAAATTTTGTTGCAATATTACTAAAATCATTAACTAACTGGAATCTTGAATATCAAGGGTGAGTGATTATGAGGTTTCATTTTTAATAGGCTTTTTTTTGACAGATCACGCGTGACTCCTGTCAAACTGTAACGTAGTTTTTGTTCAGTATTGTTTGACAAATCACGGAAAGACTTACACTGCAACAACGTATCCAAATTGTTCACCTGTATTACGAAAATCAGCGTTCTGCGATAAATGTTTTTCATGCTCTTAGAGCAATTAATGGTATGCATCGTCGATCTACGAAAACCACTATAGCCTTTACCATCCGCAAATTTAATCCCTGCATACATGATTCGATAATACTCGACCGATTATACCACATCCAGCACATGCGTATTTGACGTAAAGATCTTGGTTTTAAGGCATCCAAACTTCAACTCGTGCAAGAATTGAAACCGGGCGACATACGTTTTTGTCGTGCTTCTGGTGAATGGACTCTGAATCAGCCCAGTAAAAATCCGCTATTTTATCGCAAAATTTTATTCAGTGATGACGCACATTTTTGGCTCAATGTATACGTCAATAAACAGAATTGCCGTATTTGGGTTGATGAACAACCTGAAGAGCTTCAACAGCTACCACTACAGCCACAACTATGCACAGTTTGGTGTGGCTTATGAGCCGGTGGAACCATCGGTTCACACTTCATTAAAAAGGAGCCCGGTCAGAACGTAATAGTCAATGGCAACCGCTATCGCACCATGATAACGGATTTTTTGCTACCTGAAATTGAAGCCCGTGATATCAGTGAGCTTTGGTGTCAACAAGATGGCGCTACTTCATATACTGTCTACGATCGATAACTGGAATTCCTTGCAACATTTGCAACGGATTTTGGCTTATGTTCTTCGTTTCGTAAATAACACTACAAGCAGAGGGTTCAAACGCTCATCATACCTAACTGTTGAAGAATTGGATGCAGCCACGGCACAACTTATAAAGGAAGCACAACGCCGAAACTTCTCATAAGAGTTAGCCTCCCTTGAACAAACGGCCATAGTAGACAAGCAAAGCAACTTAAGTTCATTCGCCCCATTCTTGGACAAGAATAGTGTTATCAGGTTGGAGGACGATTACAAGAAGCTAACATCATATATGATGCGAAACACCCAATGTTGTTACCATACAATGACACACTTACTCAGCTGGTAATGACAGACATTCATATTAAAAATTTTCACGTGGGACCGCAAGGATTATTCGCTACCACGTGCCACAAATTTTGGCCTATTAATGGGAAGACAATTGCGTGGTCAATTGTATTGAAGTGCATTCACTACAGCAATGCAAAACCAAAACTTTATCCCAGATGAAGGGTAATTTGCCTGAGAGAAGAATCAAACCTGATAAGCAATTCCTAACAACAGGAGTTGATTTTTGCGGCCCATTTTGGATTCATTATAACGCTAGAGGGAAGAAGCCTCAAAAGTGTTACGTAGCGTTATTTGTTTGCTTTGCAACAAAGGCAGTGCACTTAGAAGTGGTAAGCGCCTTGACAACTAGCGCATTCGTTGGCGTGTTGAAAAGCTTTGTGGGCAGACGTGAAAATTGCCAACATTTGTATTGCGAAAACGCTACGAACTTTGTAGGAGCTCGAAACCAGCTGGAAGAACTTCGACCAGCAATATATTCAATGGAAGCGGAAAAACAAATTAACAAATTCTGCACACTGAGAGGAATCGAATCCCATTTCATCCCATCAAGAGCGCCACATGTCGGTGGTCTATGGGAGGCAGCCGTCAAGTCTGCCAAAAACTTGCTTCCTTGCAGCCTAAACAACAACTCGCTGACATATGAGGAGTTAGAGACGGTTATAGTGCAAGTAGAAGTGATACTCAATTCACGACCTATCATGATAATGTCTTCGGATCCGAACGACCTGACTGCGCTGACACCAGGACACTTTTTAATAGGCAAACCGTTAACCAGCACTGCCGAATCCACTGAAAACCCACGGCGAGTAGATCTGCATCAACACTGGAAGCGCAAGAATCAATTCTGGCAGCGATGGTTCAAAGAATATTTAACCAAGCTGCAGTATCGAACCAAATGGAAGCAACAATGCCAGAACGTCCAGCCTAGTGTGATGGTTATAATAAAGGACAACAATCATGCCATAGAATGGCCTCTTGGTCTCATACTGGAGACTACAAAGGGAAATGATGGTTTAGTCCGAGTTACAATCGTAAAAACAGCTAGAGGTGTTCTCAAAAGGGCAATCCATTATCTTGCTCCACTACCAGTAAAGGTCGACGTAGAAGGGAAGGATTAAACCAACGAAGAAAACGTTACCAGTACAGGGTGCCCACATTCTACGATGCAAACAAATACAGACGAAACAACAAGCATATCCCCAACCAAAGGTTCACCTTCTTCCAATAAACCGCGCCGAAGTCAGCTCCCAATGGGCCTATTATTATTCACAAGCCTTGTCTTGCCGGTGCTAGGAAACAATCATGCAACAATATTCCCGTCCAATTCATAACCTGGTTTGTATTTTGAACGAATGGGTTTCACTCACTTGTCATCCGACGAATGGGATTTAATTATTTACTACAATATGACTAACTACTGGAAGGAGCTAGCCACTGTAAATAAAGGGATTGAAAATGTCAGAGACGACAAACTACCTTCAACAAAATGACATACTTGCTAGAACTACTGAGGAACCAAACATCCATAATCGATTGCACTACAAATATCATGAAAGAGTCGCATAAAGCAGTTTTAAGAAGGGTAACTGAACTAGAAGAATACCTCAACCAGACGCTCAATACCATTAGAAGGAATAAACCACGAGTCCCATCAAGAAAAAATAACTGAATACTTCAACACTCTAGCAATTCGGTTAATACTGATGATATCACATTATCAAAGGGCATAATCGACACTTCTAGAAGTGATAACAAGGGCTCATCACGGCAAAGTCAATCAGCAAGTAATAACTCCAAGACAGCTACAAGACCAGCTAATTATGATTAAAGAGCACCTTTCACCAACTTTGCGAGTACCTGGATATCATGGACACTTAGCAAAATTATAGGGAATAATGTCCGTAGAAAGCAGAATCTTAAGCGAGCAAATGATTTTCCGAATAAAGCTTCCACTTCTATCACAAGAAATATTCGAAACTTTGCGAATCGTTCCAGTGCCTATATTAGCTAATGAAAAATTTCTCACTGTTGTTCCATCAACACAAATTCTACTAGTAAACCTACATCGAGATCAATTTTACCCAATGTCCGAGCTGGAAATCTCAAAATGTCTTCCTGTTGACTATTCCGAATTCATCTGCAAACTACGGCATCCGATACATAGATGGAGATCTAGTATCAACCACTGCAAAATGGCAATCTTAACTGAATCGGGCAACATTTCCAGCTGTGAAGTCATCAAAACAACGGTAACCGTAAGGTGGACCCAGCGCTTGAATCCAAATCACTGGATCTACGTAACAAACCAATCTATGAGCATCAACATCATTTGTGGAGCGACAATCTCAACCTGCTTGCAATCCGAATCGAGCATCATCAACGTAACTCGTGGATGCAGCATCAAAGACGAGGTTACTACATTACAGACGAGCAAAGTACATCCCACGATGATAAGAACGTACATCATTCCTTCGCGAAATATTTTTGACCTCATCGAGTTCACCGAAAATTTCAATACGTACGTCGGCCACGTACGAGGACAATTTAGAAAGCGATGTTAAAACACTACAACAGAGCATCAACAAGCTGCGAGCTGCCGAAACGGAACTCCCAACAAGCAAGTCAACTCACGTGCATCATTTCACCATTGGATACTTGGGCTTATCAATTTCGGTGGTCTGTTTATTGTACCTTGTGTAGAAATTTAGCAGGAGGTGAGATACATGCAACCGTCACCCAATACCCGCACCAACCAAGGCGAAAGCTGAGGAATTCCAGGTGAATCTAGAAATCCATCTTTGAACAGCTCGTACAAATGGGGGAGGATGTTCGCTTACAATAGCGAAAGTATCAAAATCCAAGTAAACTACTTGCCCGATAAGCTAAATTTACATGCATTAAAAATTCATATACATCATGTATCACATTACTCACTCGCCCGGGAGCAGAAATTGCAACTCGAGCGCGTATAATTTTCATGGGAATGTTTTGTCCGGCTGAATTCCGCAGAACTATGTGCCGAGTAGAATTTCTTGAGTCGCGGAACATTTACTGAAAGGTGAGTTGCAATCTTTGTTCCCATGGGAATGAAATTTTGTTAGGAATTTTAGAATAAGCAATTTAAAATAAGAAAATATTCTATTTAAACTTAAGCTTTTGAGAAATAAATTCAGTTGTAGTTTTTTCAGCGCTAAGCAGATTTTATTTTATTCACTCTGGTGTTTTTGCTTTGCGATAAAAGAGTCAAAATATACCTAGCACTTTATTATGATTAGGGAGCTAGAATAGTTTTGGTACTGCACTAGAAATATATCTTTGCTATTTTTTTTTTTTCCCCTGTTTGACTATATAATTTATTTTTCCCTGTATATACGTATTTCGGTGGGAACATACCACCTTCATCAGTACACTAACTCTTTGCTTCCTGCACATTTAGTACAATACTAAATTGTGAATTGGGTGGTAAGAAGATTACCTTATCGCGGTACAAACACAAGACGTATACCTCAAGCAATCTGACTCATGGAAGCCTCACTTGCACCCAAGATGAGTGAGTTCCCAGTTATCTCCGAAATGAGGTTTTGGGCCTTTCGAACAACTTTCGGGTTCTTGTCGTCTTCTCCTTCGCATGATTTGTTCGTGCTGGACTAGAAAAATCTATCTTACAAATCTTTGACCTTTTGCCATTTTTTGGGTAGAGCCATTATTCTTTCTGTATTGAATTTCTGTGATTTATCGGCGAAAAAATTGGCCAAGTGATTTTCACAGTCCCTTTTTGAAGTGAATTTATTTTCACTAAGGAAGTTTTGCAGAGACCGAAACAAATGGTATTCTGATGGTGCAAGATCTGGACTATACGGTGGATGTATCAAAACTTCCCAGTCAAGCTCTGTCAATTTTTTCCTGGTCATCAAAGATGTGTGTGGTCTGGCATTGCCATGATGGAAGATAACGCCCTTTCTATTGATCAATTCTGGCCGGTTTTTTAACTGCTTGTAGCAATCTGGTTAATTGCTGATAGTACAGAGCCGAATTGAGTGTTTGGCCAGGTTCTAGCACCTCATGATAATCAATTCCCTCCCAATCCCACCATACACATAGCATAACCTTATTTGGTGTCAATCCTTGCTTTGAAGTCGTTTGTGATGATTCACCTTTTTTGACCATGATCTTTTTCGAACGACATTCTCGTATCTTACCCATTTTTTGTCGCCCGTAATGATATGCTTCAAATATGGCTCGATTTCGTTTTGTTTTAGTAGCATTTCGCAAATGGAAATTCGGTCGATCAAATTTTTTTGGTTAATTCATGCGGCACCTAAACGTCTAGCTTCTTTGTCTTACGCAAATGGTTGATGGATATTCAGTCCCTTAGCAATGTCATAGCTGCTTACGGGTTGGTCTCCTTCAATTTTTTGTAAGATTTCATCGACTTTTTCAGTGATTGTTCGACCTGAGTGAGGTGCATCTTTGACATCCAAATTCATTTTTAAATGAATACAACTTTTGACACGAATGACGAAACACAAAACTGCCCATATGAAAATTGTACACTGGAAAGCCTCCTTTCAAACTCATGTCGGTTTGACTCAATCTGATTAGTTTTGCCCAATATATGACAACAAACACCATCTAGTGACAAAAAAGAGTCAGTACTTTTCAGACTACCTAATATAATATCATATATATATATATATATATATATATATATATATATATATATATATATATATATATATATATATATATGTATATATATATATATATATATATATATATATGTATATATATACATATATATATATATATATATATATATATATATATATATGTATATATATATATATATATATATATGTATATATATATATATATATATATATATATATATATATATGTATATATATATCTATATATATATATATATATATATATATATATATATATATATATATATATATATCAAGTCTACGGTTGAATTCGATATCTCGAACTTCTTTGGTATCTTTCGAGTTGTCATATGCCGGTTAGTTTCGATTAATGTCTTTATTTTGTCATCATCATTAGTGGTAGGACGACCATTACATGGTATAGCTTGCATATTAAAATTTTCAGAACAAAAGCGAGAAAACCAACACTGACACAGGCGTTCAGTAAGGCAGTGCTCACCATAACCTTCGCACAGTTCCTTTCGAGCTTGCATCGCATTTTTGCCCTTTCGGAAGTAAAACAATAAAATATGCCGATAATACTCTCTTGGTTTGCTCTTTTTCAAGTTAATTTTTAATCAACTAGCTCTTTACTAATGACACTCAGTTTTTGACTGAAGATAGTCTAATTTCAAATCTTTAAAATATGCATTTCGTGCACTTCGTGATTTTCTTGGTCAGCATAATTGAACAAATGTGTCCACAATCAGGAGAATTGAGCAGAAATTTCAGCAAACTGGGTCTGTAGGTAATGTGAAATCACCTGTGCATGCTCGCCCAGTTCGTTCTGCGGAAAACATTGCTGTTGTTCGCGATAGTGTGGCAGAAGAGCCGTCTACCTCGACTCGTCGTCGTGCCCAACAATTGAACATCTCACGAACATCACTGATGCGAATAAAGATTTGAGTTTACACGCTTACAAGGTTCAATTGACTCAAGAACTGAAGCCATTTCAAGAATCGGCAATACGCCGAATGGTTGGTTGAACAGACAGAAGGGAATGGTGACTTTACAATGAAAATCATCTTCAGTGACGAGGCATACTTTCGCCTCAGTGGATTCATTAACAAGTGGAATCGCAGTATTTAGGCAAATAAGAATCCATGAGTGATAGTTGAAAAGCCAATGCATGTACAAAGAGTGACTGTTTGGTGCGATTATGGACAGATTATGTGCGGTGTTTCTTCAAAAATGAGGACGGCCAAGCAGTTACCGTGAATGGTATGTTTTTTTCTTTAAAAGCCGTCGGGCCTTGCTTGCTGTGTGAGCAGACGCGTTTCAACTACTCCGAGTCAACTTCAGTATTGCGAGATGATAACGGCCAGAAATTGAGGTTATGGACTTGGATGATATGTGGTCCCAACTAGATGGTGCCACTTGCTACACAGCCAACGAAACAATGGCTCTTTTGCGCGAAAAATTGTGTGTGTGTGTGTGATTTGTAAAATAGTGAAGTTAACTATTGTGCATTCTTAGTAAATAAACTCTTTTAACTTAATTCAAAAGACAGTGCGTTTTCGGCTGCGAACCGTACACGCGATATTATAAAGATAAAGTGACCTACGCTTCCAATCTCAAGAAATTAACTTAAAAAGATCCATCATCACCGTATCACTCGTTCACGTTCAAGATACCCATCGCCTCCGTTTTTTCTTAACTATGGCACATAAATTTCATGAAATCTGCATGAAAATTATGTACAGAGTTTTCTAATAAGAGGTGCTATTTTGATATTAAAAGAAAAATGCCATTTTTTAATATAAATGATCGAACGTTTATTTCATTATAAAGTAAAAGGTATGCCGTCAATACTGAAGAATAACATCAGGCAAATGACTACCACGACCACGCTTACAGGACCATATCCTTTTCATGAAATTTTTCATAACCAAATCGCAAAGTGGCTGCCCTATGTCCTCGATAGCCTCACACATTCCATCTTTGAGGTCTTGAATCGACGCTGGGCTGTTGACATAGACCTTTTCTTTCACGTGGCCTATAAGAAAGAAGTCACAAGGTGTTAAATCACAAGATCTCGATGGCCAATTTTGATCACCTCTTCCAGAGATAACTTTTCCCGTAAAAGATCAATGGTTTCGTTGCTTGTGTGGCACGCAGCACCGTCTTGTTGAAAGTAAACGTTGTCCAGAACAATACCATCCGATTCCGGCCATAAAAAATCATTAATCATCTCTCGATAGCGCAATCTATTCACCGTAATCGTTGCTCTGGCCTCATTTTCGAAAAAGTAAGGTCCAATGACTCCGCCGGACCATAAACCACACCAAACAGTCACACGTTGAGGATAGAGAGGCTTTTCAATTTCAATAATAACTCTTGGGTTTTTCAAGCCCCAGATGCGACAATTTTGCTTGTTGACGAAGCCACTGAGGTGGAAATGGGCCTCATCACTCAAGATGATTTTTCGATGGAATTCCGGATAATTTTCATGCATTTCAAAGACCCAATCAGCAAAGACACGACATTTTCGATGATCGACTGGGTTGATTTCTTGTGTAAACTGAACTTTGTAAGCCTTAAGACCCAAATCCTTATGCAAAATACAGTGTAATGACGTTTGTGGAATACCTGATTCCAAAGAACGACGAGGAATGGACAAACCTGGGTTTTCTTCAACACTTTCGGCTACAGCAGCAATATTCTCGGCTCTTCTAAAGTGACGTGCACGGATTTAGTTCTTCACATCACTAAGTTGTCCCAACAGCTCGAATTTTTCCACCAATTTCTATATTGCGGTCCGACAAGGTGCTTCACGACGACCCAAAAATGTTCGAGTTTTACGAACCGTCCCTGCCAAATTTTCGCCATTTTTATAATGAATTTTAATAATTTCAGTGCATTGTTGAAGCGTGTATTGTTCCAATTTTATTAATGGCGTAGTTTTTACTTGTCAAATGTCAAAAAATGACAGCTTCAAAAGTGTCATCTACCGAAATAGCGGGCTATTCAAAATAACACCTCTTATTTTAAAACCCTTTAGTTAAATGAAAATTCGATTATGCATTTTCATGTTCATCTTTAAAGTTATGATTAGTTCTAGAAGGAAAAGTATCGTCCTTTTAGGTCACGATTCTTATCGGTCTTCAGAATGGAAATCATTAACTTTAGATTTCTGGGAACATCAGGTAGATATTAACTAGAAAATAACGAATAAATTTTTAAATGGCGGTTAACTCTATAATTTTATAAATCCTATGTGTAACGTTAACCTCTAAGGATGTAAGAAAGGTCTTTTAAAAAGCAAAGAATGAATGCAGAAGAGAAAAGCATCATGAAATTTTCCCCAACGGAATCGCTCTATATCATGTTGAATTGTATTTATTCTGTATGTCGAATTAATTTAAGGGTTTTTTCCCGGTAAAAATGATTGACTTAAATGTTCCGTTTACGCAGAAAATTAAGGATGCTGATCATTTTATCATCCTTAATCAAATTCAATTTTTCGACATCAATGTACCATATATAACTGTTAATATCTACAAATTCCTTGAAAAGATTGCAATTCTGTGCCGATATATTTTTAACCAACTTCCAAAGGAAAGAAGGTTACCAATTCATCACGTATAATTTTTTTTTTTTTACTTTTTTGGGGTTTCGTAAAATAATTTTACAAAACCCTACTAGTTTCGCGTCCTGCCTGTCCGTCTGTCCGTGTGTCACAGCAGTTTTTCTCGGAAACTACTTAAGCTAGAAACATCAAATTTTGTATGTAGGTGTAAAGTGGTGCTCTCTTCAAAGTTCAATTACAAAAAAATTTTACAAGGTATTTAAGGGGGGTCTCCTCATATAGGGGAGTGGCCCCCGGAAAAAAAATTCATCAAAGGTAGCCGATATGGGTATCAAATGAAAGATCTTGATGAGAACTTTTCAAAACAGGTCTTAGTTTGGCAAAGAACAACAACAACAAATACCTTAGAAGTTAAAATTGGCTCAACTTTGTTAATAATAGTATGATATTCGAATTTCACATTTTCCCCAATAACATCGTATAAGTACCCTTAAACTGAACGAAATTCGATATTTACGTAGTCCTGCAATAGGTCCTTTAACTTTGTAAGTTTGGTCAAAATCGAATGATATACACGGAAGTTATAGCCATTTGAAATTTCTCCAATTACAACAACAATAACACATGATTTTGGTATTTTACAGACTCTCCATTTTACAGACTCCATCTGTAGCTTTGATTTGATCTTCTTGAAATTTTCAGATAAGGGCAATAACGTTAATATTTTTAGGAGTTCATAATTTCAGTGATTTTTGTTGGTTTGCAACAAAATGGCGACCGTTGAAAGTAGAAAAACAATGAATTTTTTTAAACGTGCACATCTCTTTGACATATTTTCCGACTTTATTCGTTGCTGGTGACTGCGTTTTTGAGAAATTGAGTACCTAACCCTTCTGACATGAGTGTAGGTTTGTTTACCCAACTTGTTTTTATGTATGTTCACGCATAACCTTTGAACAGGGATTGATAGAAGAGTCTTGTTTTGGCAAATGATACATCTTTCTTCCTGTTAGGTTCCATTCAAAGGATAAGAAATTCAAGTAACGGTAAAGGACTTTTACCGTTAAAACTAAAAAAATTCCGACTTTCACTCCGATTTTGCAGCATAACTGATCGACACGTGTAAGGATTTTGATTGTAGGGGTGTCGAATGAAGTACGACATATTGATCTGAAATATATCCGTACAGAATTGTAATCCTTACATGGACTTTGTAGATATTAACAATTCAATATGATACATTGATGTCGAGAAATTGAATTTAAATTATCAGTATCCTTAATTTTCCGCCTAAACGGTACATTCCAGTCAATCATTTCTACCGGATACTACCGGATACAATTCAACAATATAGGGAAATTTCAGGATGCTTTTCTCTTCCACAATCATTCTTTGCTTACTGATGAACTTAGGAACGGATCCTTCTTACACCCTTAGACGTAAACGTTACACATAGAATTTATAAAATGTCCCGAATAAATAGTAAGGATTGCTGATTGCAAATTATAGAGTTGATTCGTTATTTTCCTTCGCTTAGAGAAAGTTAGAGTATCTCATTTTCATGACCGTATTGATTGTCTGGAAGTTGGTTTGGTCAGTACCATGCTCCCATGTATCTGCTCAGCTATGACATGATCTGATTATTTCAGTACATATCACCACTGAGTTAACACTCGAACTAAATCACGTTGTTCACCAACGAGATTTGAACCTGGGACCTTCGGCTTATGCGTCTCATGCTCTAACCACTAGACCACATAGACTACTTAATTTTATACTTGTACATGATATGCCCAGAAATCTAAAATTATTGATTTCCACACTAAAGACCGACAAGAAGCGCAACCTAAAAATATGGTACTTTTCCTGCTATAACTGATCATAACTATAACAAGTTGGGTAAACAGACCTACGCTCATGTCAGAAGGGTTTTGTATTCAATATACAAAACGCAGTCATCAGATCGAATCAAATCAAGAAACATTTCAAAGACGATTTTATTGGAGAAAATATGAAATACGAAGATCATACTATTATTAACAAAGTTGAACGAATTTCGACTTCTAAGGTTTTTGGTATTGTTATACTCATAAATATCTCCCTTGATAATTATTTCAGATGTCCATCCGCGACGGAGGAAACACATTTTTCATGTATTTCCCCCCTGTGCCCCCACTGAAGTAAAAACTGACAGTTTAACAACTGTTTTGAAAAGCTCCCATGAAAACTTTTATTTCATACTCATATCGGCTAGGTTTGATGAATTTTTTTTTCAGGGGCCACTCTCTTGTACTGTTATCATCGAGTAATGGCCAATTTTTCGAATCCTAAAATGGTTACAAAACCCTTTTGCTAGGAGCTCTCTCCCGCCTCACTGACTTGTTTCACTTATGAGCATTAATTGTAGGTACTCATCTTCAGTCATTCATTCAATTGAATCAAGTGTTCAAAGCATGCACCTTAAACGTTGAAGTTGGGAAAAATAACTCAAAATTATTCAATCTTCGCATTTAAAACAGCCACTATTTTGTTTTACGATTACTGATACCACTAGCTGAACCGATTCTCAAAGATATACATGACACTTATCATTCCTGAAATTTTCATGCAAATCCTAGCAAAACTGTAGTGTCTGAGTCGGTAAAAAGTGCATGTTGTTCCATAGCCATATGTTGCCATAGTAATAAATGCAGCGCATATTGTTCCATAGTAATACGGGAAAATTCAAACCGCTATAACTTCGCTAAATATGATTCAATCTTTATGAAACTTTCAGGGTAGATCAATCTTATAAATAGGCATCTACGTACGGAATTTCATTGAATTTAAGGGTAGCGTTAAGATTTTATTCAAGAAAACATAAAATCGATAAATCATACTATTACTAACAAAGTTAAGTGAATTGCGACTTCTCATGTATTTGTTGTTGTTGTACTCACCAAGGCCTACATTCCTGATTTTTTTCAGATTTTTCGGATCACAGGTGTCCAATCGCGAGGGGGGGGGACACAAATTTTTCGTGTATTTCCCCTCCCTGTGCGCCTCTCGAAGCAAATTTTGCCAAACTAAGACCTTTTTTGAAAAGTTTTCATCAAGACCTTTCATTTGATACCCATATCGGCTACCTCGAATGAAATTTTTTTTTCGGGGGGTCACTCTCCTATATGGGGAGACCCCCCTTAAATACCTTATAAAATTTTTTTGTAGTTGAACTTTGAAGAGATCACCACTTTACATCTACACACAAAATTTGATGTTTCTAGCTCAAGTAGTTTCCGAGAAAAACTGCTGTGACACACGGACGGACGGACGGACGGACAGACGGACAGACAGACAGACTGGTCGCGAAACTAGTAGGGTTTTGTAAAATTATTTTACAAAACCCTAAAAATGAACATGAAAATGCATAGTCGAGTTTTCATTGAACTATAGGGTATAATTTTCATGAAAATACACTACCACTGTAAAAAAGCAACTCAAGGTCAGGGTCAGGACATCAAAATGGCGGCTGGGCAAAATCAAGGTAGACGTTGATGAGATCATGTATTAAATGTATCAGCACCAAACTCGATTCCTATGAACGCTGCAGATTTTAGCCGCAGAGGTTTTTGAATCCAAGTAAAAAATTATATTTTAATATGCATGGTCTAATGTATTCAAAAAACTGAGTTTTGAAAGATTTGAAATGAAAAAATTTGCCACTAAAAAGGGTGAAATAAAAAACTTTTAGAAAAGAAAGAAAACAGACTTCAAAATGCCCGAAAAAGGATGAAATAAATTTTATGGAAGCGGTGCCAAATCCATTTCCGCATTTCAACATAAATACTTCCAATATCTGCACTATAACAAAAGAATTGGGGCGAAAATGAAATAGCACCGCTCCCATAAAAGTTTTTTCACCCTTTTTAAGTAATTTTGAAGTCGGTTTTCTTTTTGTTCTAAAAGTTTTTTAATTCACCCTTTTTTAGTCTAATATGTCGAAATCGAGGTGAAAGTCGGAGTTTTTTAGTTTTAGCGGTGAAATTCTTTTACCGTTTTGTGATTTTCTTGATAGACGTATCATTTGCAGCAAACAGGTCACTTCTATCAATCTCCGCTTAGAAGATACGCGTGAATATACATACAAACAAAACAAAAAAAAATATATATACCTGACGAATGGAAACCTTCTTTCCTTTGAGAGAAAAACAACGAAATTATTTCATCGAGGACGTAAATTGATTACATCAAGCTGAATTAATTACTTCATAAGACGAAATTAGTTTAAAATGCAGTCGTGTCAAGACAAAATCTTTGGAAGCATGAATGTATGATTCAAATTCATTTGTAATAGAATGAAGTTAAAAGTTCAATTCAATCCATATGCGAGTATATATATATATATATATATATATATATATATATATATATATATATATATATATATATATATATATATATATACATATATATATATATATATATATATATATATATATATATATATATATATATATATATATATATATATATATATATATATATATATATATATATATATATATATATATATATATATATATATATATATATATATATATATATATATATATGTAATATTTTGGGCTAGGCACATATAAAACATTATTTTTCGCATACGAGTATTTGATAAATAAGTTGGGTAAACAGACCTACGCTCATGTCAGAAGGGTTTTGTATTCAATTTACAAAATGCAGTCACCAGATCGAATCACATCAAGAAACATGTCAAAGACGATTTTATTGGAGAAAATATGAAATACGAAGATCATACTATTATTAACAAAGTTGAACGAATTTCGACTTCTGAGATTTTTGGTGTTGGTATACTCATAAATATCTCCCTTGATAATTATTTCACATGTCCAGCCGCGACGGAGGAAACACATTTTTCATGTATTTACCCCCTGTGCCCCACTGAAGCAAAAACTGGCAGTTTAACAACTGTTTTGAAAAGCTTCCATGTAAACTTTTATTTCATACTCATATCAGCTACGTTTGATGAATTTATTTTTTCAGGGGCCACTCTCCTGTACTGTTATCATCGATTAATGGGCAATTTTTTCGAATCCTAGAATGGTTACAAAACCCTTTTGCTAGGAGCTCTCTCCCGCCTCCTAATTGTAGGTACTGATCTACAGTCATTCATTAAATTGAATCAAGTGTTCAAAGCATGCACCTTAAACGTTGAAGTTGGGAAAAATTAACTCAAAATTATTCAATCTTCGCATTTAAAACAGCCACTTTCTTGTTTTACGATTACTGATACCACCAGCTCAACTGATTCTCAAAGATATACATGACACCTATCATTCCTGAAATTTTCATGCAAATTCTAGCAAAACTGTAGTGTCTGAGTCGGTAAAAAGCGCGTGTTGTTCCATAGCCATATGTTGCCATAGTAATAAATGCAGCGCATATTGTTCCATAGTAATACGGGAAAATTCAAACCGCTATAACTTCGCTAAATATGATTCAATCTTTATGAAACTTTCAGAATAGATCAATCTTATAAATAGTCATCAGTGTACTGAATTTAATTGAATTTAAGGGCACCGTTAAGATTTTATTCAAGAAAACATAAAATCGATAAATCATACTATTACTAACAAAGTTGAGTGAATTGCGACTTCTAACGTATTTGTTGTTGTTGTACTCATCAAGACCTACATTTTTGATTTTTTTCAGATTTTTCGGATCACAGGTGTCCAATCGCGAGGGGGGGGGGACACAAATTTTTCGTGTATTTCCCCTCCCTGTGCGCCCCTCGAAGCAAACTTTGCCAAACTTAGACGTGTTTTGAAAAGTTCTTATCGAGACCTTTCATTTGATACCCATATCGGCCACCTTCAATGAAATTTTTTTTTTCGGGGGGTCACTCCCCTATATGGGGAGACCCCCCTTAAATGCCTTATAAAATTTTTTCATATTTGAACTTTGAAGAGATCACCACTTTACACCTACATACAAAATTGATGTTTCTAGCTTAGGTAGTTTCCGAGAAAAACTGCTGTGACACACGGACGGACGGACGGACGGACGGACGGACGGACAGACAGACAGACGGACAGACAGGGCGCGATTTTAGAAGGGTTTTGTAAAATTATTTTACAAAACCCTAAAAACAGACAATGTCTATCGTCATTTAATCACTTTTAACTTGACCCAAAATTTGGTTAGTCATAGCAATTCAATGAGGATAATTTAATCGAATGATAAGCATGAAAGGATGAATCAAAGCTTTGGATTATGGAAAATACCAAAGATTACGAAATAAATATTGTCCCCTGTTTATTAAGCATATACTGAAAATATTTCAAAAACGTCTTGTGATCACCGCTCCGACTTGAAACCAGTAAGAGGGCTTTATCGCGATGTTGATGGTCAGGTTCATTAGATGATCAAGTGGCTTAGCCGATTATTTGATAGCATTGCTGCAACTTGCAGGCACCACAATAACAATCGTCGTGGCTGCTCAAGTCCCATAAAATGCGCTAAACCAGTTAGACATGGTACATTATGTGGATTCTTTGGGGAAATTTGCACAATGCAAGAGCACCGCTAAAAGGATGCAAATTTTCGAGTCATTGTTGCTGAATCGTCGAAGCCACTTGAAGATTAGTTGCTTTGAAGCCTTCGTAATTGCTTTTCAACTCGCCAAAGACTTGCCGAACCGGCTGGGGAATTCCGAAGTGCATGCTTTGCAAGGGTTGTTGCGGGCGATTGCTTAACATCTAACTCGCGATGACTTCTTGAGATGCTGTTGCATAGTGATCAGATCACCATCAACATTTGCTGAATTGAATATGATTGATGAAAGGAAGTGGCAGATATGACGCTTGTATACATTCCAGGTGGTAGAATTCTAATTAGTAGGATATGCAAGATGCAATTGAAAGAAAATAAAGAGCTGGCGTTAATGTATTCTGCGGTTAAATGCCATGGTAATTCGCATTTATGTTGAAGAGACGTTGATGCAGAAAATCATTTATTTCAGACTTCCATCAGCAGGCGATTGCACCGTTTGATTGACGTTGAAATGAGCAAATGCTGCTGGAACTTCATTTCTACATCGTATTGATAGTCACTAAATAGGTCTGCATTAGTTACTCCTAGGAATGGACAATGACGTAGCAGGAAGAGCCATTAGCATAACGAACGCAAAATTAGGCCAGAAAAAAACTCCTCGAAAATGATTAACCCAGAAAACCATGAACTTAATACAGAACATTTTTATAACTCATAAATCTCGATTCAACTAACATACTTTAAATAAAACATGCAGACCGCGATCATCTGACCATTCATCTAAATTCAAATTATCATTCGCCTATTCATCGCATGAAATGTCGCCACTTAATCTTTTTTACATAATTTGTTCCAATTCGTGCGCGACTAGAAATGTATTTTGGTACACTTTGGCGTCTTTGCCATCAGCTGATATTGGTCGCTAGTAACATAACAGTGTTATAGGAATTACAAATTAGCAGCTATAATTTCTCGTAAAAATTTATAACTCATGAATAAGAAATTCAATTTTTTTCCAATGCATTCATAGAGTATAATAAAAGAGCGATGGGTAATGTAAACGCTGAATTAAGTCGCGAAGTCAAGGGTAATCAATAAGACAAAGACTAATTAGACTCAAATGCAGGTCAACGAGCGAAAATGAGGCGTTTTCCATTTTATGAGTTCCAGGTTGGGACGTTTATGCGAAGTCAGCAGATTTTCATGATCAAGTACGCCGGGTCAAAGTCAATTTTTTCTTGTATCTTGTGGTAGTCGGACTGGGTCAGCGAAAAGTCGTCGAAAAATATGCAAAGATGGTTGTGTCTGGGCAAAGTTTGAATAATAATCAATATTTTCAACCGCACATGATGATTTGAAGGCCTTTTTTAAAAGTTTCAATAAAACCTAAACATAATGATTCCGCCAAATGTAGCAGTAAGAACACTCACTTTTTGGGCATTATATTCACAATTCGAGTCTTGATTTTGGAAAAGACATTATTTTAATATTTCTTCTTTGGACAATGAGCCCACCCTGTTTTGGTGAGAGCTGAACCAACATTAGGTTATATTTACATAATTCAACCACAACCATCTAGAAAAGTTACAGTTAAGAAATGGCATTCAATCGGAACTGTTGGGATATGGTCACAATTATTTTTAAAAATCCCCGTGGTCAGCATTAGCCCGAAGTCAAATTTCTCGAACATACTTTTTTTATTTAAATGCAAATAATAATTTAATTGGCCAAAGCTCCAAAAGTCAAGTACTACTCAAGAAAAACTTTTTTTGTATATACGCTTCCGATGTAAGCCATTTCCGACGTTTCAATAAAAATATTTTCAAGACTTTGGTAACTACTGAAATTACTTTGTCTTTTGGGGGGGCCACCGTTTTGAATTTAAGCGTTTGATTTCGGAGTGTTTCGAAAGATATCTCTCTTAAAGTCTCATCAGCTACTAGGCCAAATCTCATTCGATCGGAGTTTTATTCTAGACAGGAGACAAAATCAACTTTTTATTACAAATGGCAGCTAAATATAAATTGTAGACGTTTTTCATCATCTGGCTTACTAAATTTTTTGCGAAGTAAAAGAAATTGTTCTAATAGTGGAAAATTTTAAGCGTCATCAAAATTTGTTTCGAAACATGGTTGCTAGAGAACCACAAAAATTTTTGAAATTCACGCATTGGTGGTTATCAATAAACATGATAATCATACTTAATTACTATCCATCTGGGTATAAAGTTTCATGCATTATGAATCTAAACTGTGACTTTAAGAAGCCTTTGAAATTTCTAAATTTCACTAGCCACTATTTTGAAATTAAAGACCTGACTTTGATTTTTTTTATCAATTCTGTAGATATTTACAGTTTCTATCACACTACCAATTTTGAACGTTCTTTGATACTTGAGCGGCCACCATTCTGTTTCAGAAGGTCCGACTTTAGATTTTGTACTGTGGGCTTCATTACATAGCTCAATTAACATTTAGGGGCAGAGTAGTATGAAAGAACCGAGTATTGAAAGAGCCACTATGATTTACACGGGAGTTTTCAAACGAATGTTGCGTATGTTATAATTTTTACATAACAACACTTATCAGATATCACCCACAAACGTTTGACAGTTCACCGAAAGTAAACAATGCGTGAGGAAGGTTTTAAAGATTTCGTCGCTGAACAGTAAAGTTTTTAGTTCATTTTGTATGTTTTCTGACGGCTACATCTACAAAGCTAGCATCAATATTATTATACTAATGTTTTATGGATAACATACATTAGTTATTCTAACAGCACATTTACTTTAGAACCAAAGCTTCGACTTCGTATTAATTTTCGAGGTTATATGTCTCAAGGGAATATGTTCTGAATGACCTGGGCGACGGTGTGATGAGAAAGCTATATAGAAATTTACTTATTGCAAGAACCAATAAATTACTTTATTTTGGCAGTTAGTTAAACTAGACCATTTTTTACTGTAGATAACAATGGCATCTGGAACAGCGAAAGACCTGCAGCGTCTATAATAGAGAAAGCTGTTAGTGAAGTGATTAAAAAGGACAGTCCATCAATAGAACTGCTGTTTTCTTCAATGTTTCAAGAGCTTCCTAAGCTAAGATAGTGAGGAAGGCAAAGCCTTCTGGCGAATCATCATATAAACATATAGCTAATATAGGTAATAAACGCATTTTCACTGTGGAACTAGAGAGGTTGCAAGGAGATTATTTGAAAACTTCATCAAAAATGTACAATGGGCTTACAAAACAGCAAACTAAAAGGTTGGCAATTCCGTTCGCCCAAAAAAATGAAAGAACTCTCAAAGTGCAAGCGATGATTAGTTAAAAGGATTTATGTGCAGATACAAAGAACTAGCTGTTAGAAAGCCTGAAAGTACTTCACTTTCCAGAGCTACTAGTTTCAATAAAATAAACGTAAGCACGTTTTTCGAAAAATTAACCGATATTTTTGCAAGGCTTAATTCTCCACCGTAAATGATATTCAACGCAGATGAAACAGGTTGTAGCACTGTAACCAATCCTCTTAAAACGATTGCTCAAACAAGTAAATCGGACAAGTAACATCAGGCGAACGAGAAAACTATGGTAATAGCTTTGTTTTTCATTAATGCTGCTGGTGGTTTTCTGCCACCAAGTTTTGTTTTTCCACGAGTTAACTAGAAAGATATCATGTTAGCCAATTGTTCACCAGGAGCTCTTGAGTTGACAAATATTTCTGGATGGGGGGATGAAGAATGTTTTGGTAAAGCTTAAGAACATTTTGTAATGCATGTGAAGCCTTGCAAAGAAAATCCGGCATTGATCCTGATGGATAACCACAGTTCACATATTAACCTCAGAGTTATTCAATTCACTCGCGGAAACTCTATTGTACTAGTGAATTTCCCACCACACTGTAGCCATAAGCTACAGCCCCTTGATATCACAGTATATGATCCCTTCAAAAGTAGATATAGAATTACAATGAATGAATGGATGCTGTTAAATCCCGGTAAAACGGTGACCATTTACCAAGTTGGGCAGTTTGTAAGAGATGCATATCCATCAGCTTTCAGCCCTTACAATCTCAAAATGGATGTTTACCCTTTGAATTCTAATATATTTGGAGAAGAGGTGGATCCGTCTACTGGAGTCGATTCTGATAAAGATAATGATAAGAGCAATGTGATTGAAACTAAAAAAAATATGCCAATTCCGCCTAATTCTGCTTGTGCACATTTACTGCCGATTGCTAGACGTTCACAGGAACAAACTGCATTACAAGATGATTTAAGATCTCCTTTATTTTTGCCTGCTTCTACAGTTCCAGTTGCGTCTACATCAGTGAAACTGGTCATATCGCCACAAATGATTAGGCCATTTTCAAAGGCAGGGCCCCAAAAAAACACGTCCTGTAAGAACCGGAAAATGTCTTCTGCCATAGTTACTGATTCTCCTGAGAAGTACAAGATAGCAGAAAAGGACGCAAATGCCAAACAAAAGAGAAGGAATACACAGAAAATGACTACAAAAATATTTAAAAAATTTTTATTTAAAAAATTTAGAATAAATAATGGTACAGATTCGAGCTCATCTGATTCTGAGGATAATGTAGTATTATCACAAGCTAAACAACAGGTTACAGTGAATCATAAACAGGACAATTATCGTGTAGTCTGCAGTAAAAATTATTATAACAGCGATCAAGAATGGTATCAGTGCAAAATTTGTAGCGGTTGGGTACATGAATCCTGTGGCGTAAAAGGGAGATTCCATTATTTTTGTGAAAAATGTTTTTGAAGCATTATGACTAATTTGTTTTTGTTTTTAATTTTGGATAACTGCTTTTATAGCACTTTATTAACTATTAAAATACCATAGTACTTAACTCAGTTTGTAACGACCGATCTCAAATGGCTAATTTTGTGAGTTGCTAAGGTTTAAGTAAAAACATTATCCAGAGTTTGCATGGCATTAAAACCTTTACATAATAATAATTTTTTTCAATAAAAGCTTCGTTAGTTTACTCTTCAATCCCTCTACAAAAGGCCTTGGCGCTTTCATAACTTTGGCCGGCTCTTTCTATGCCTATGTGGCATGAAAGAGCTGAAATTTCTTCCTTATATAAATGGATAATAAGCCTACAATATTGTTACTTTTGGGAAACATTTCATGGCATTACATACATAAAGCAATAAACAATTTTTTATGCTACACGTTTTAATATTTACTCATTTCCTTTTGGGTTGTTTTCCCCTTTTTGTAAAACAGGCTCTTTCATGCCACTCGTAACCTATATCAAAAAAAAAAAATAGTCAGTGCTATACATTGGTCAGAACAGAAATCACGGTTTTTTTTGTCTAAAACGGCCACCATATTCTTTTCACTATGTCAATCAAGCTGCTTAATGAGCTTAGCTTTACTCAATACACCTTTGCTATTTATATGTATGTAAGAATTCCATTATTTTTACGTGAATTTCAAGACTTTATCTAAATTGCCATTTTAAAGAAAGCCTCATAATACTGCTCTCTTAAAAATTTTGGCCTATATTGGCGAAAAGCTCTGGGAATCGATTCCCACAATCTTCCCTTTACGCCAATTCTTATCACTACAGAAGTTTGCCAATGTAAGAAAAACATTTTTATCGCTTGGTGTCATGTCTAGGCTTAATAAAAGATGCATCAAAACATCCCAAACATGCTCTTGTTGGCCATTTCTAGCCATTTTTCATCAATTGCTAGCTTCAAACATTCGAGTTTTAGATAGTATAGGTCCGAATTTAGTGTTTGGCTATATAGAAGCAACTCATGATAAATGATACCTTTCCCATCCAACAAAATGCATAGCGAAACCTTCTTCACCGTTAGTTCTTGTTTGGGCATCGTTTGAGCTACAAGTACTTCGCCACGCTAGGACAATGATCGTTTTTGCACAATGTTGTCGTATGCGATCCATTTCTTATCACTAGTCACCATCCGTTTGAGCAATGCATTGAATTCATTCCAAATTCGCTGATGAAAATTGGATCCATCAAATTTTTTTTGTGTGACAATTGGTTGGCGCCCAAGCATCAAGCTTCTTTTTGATTCCAGCTTTGTCCAAAAAATTCAAAATGATTTTTTAGTTAATTATTCATTCCTGAGCGATGTTATGACTGCTATTATGCTAGTCAACTTAGATCATTACTGTGATTTTATTGGGATGTGTATCTTTAACAACACAACTATCTGAATAGCATTGGTGAATCCAAAATTGCACAGAATCGTCTGTTACTGTATTCTAAATTAGTAATTTCAGCCACCTGGATTGCATTTTCGCCTTTATTAAAAAAAAAAACAAGCTGGGTAAACAGACCTACGCTCATCTCAGAAGGGTTTTGTATTCAATTTACAAAATGCAGTCACCAGATCGAATCAAATCAAGAAACATGTTAAAGACGATTTTATTGGAGATAATATAAAATACGAAGATCATTCTATTATTAACAAAGTTGAACGAATTTCGACTTCTGAGGTTTTTGACATTGTTATACTCATAAATATCTCCCTTGATAATTATTTCAGATATCCATCCGCGACGACGGAGGAGAGACATTTTTCATGTATTTCCCCCCTGTGCCTCCACTGAAGCAAAAACTGACAGTTTAACAACTGTTTTGAAAAGCTCCCATGAAAACTTTCATTTGATACTCATATCGGCTATCTTTGATGAAATTTTTTCAGGGGACACTCTCCTGTACTGTTACATCAATTAATGGCCATTTTTTTCGCATCCTAGAATGGTTACAAAACCATTTTGCTAGGAGCTCTCTCCCACCTCCTTGACTTATTTCACTTATGAACATTAACTGTAGGTACTCATCTTCAGTCATTCATTGAATTGAATCAAGTGTTCAAAGAATGCACCTTAAAGGTTGAAGTTGGGAAAAAATAACTCAAAATTATTCAATCTTCGCATTTAAAACAGCAACTATTTTGTTTTACGATTACCGATACCACTAGTTGAACCGATTCTCAAAGATATATATGACACCTATCATTCCTGAAATTTTCATGCAAATCCTAGCAAAACTGTAGTGTCTGAGTTGGTAAAAAGCCCATGTTGTTCCATAGCCATATGTTGCCATAGTAATGAATGCAGCGCATATTGTTCCATAGTAATACAGGGAAATTCAAACCGCTATAACTTTGCTAAATATGATTCGAATCTTTATGAAACTTTCAGGATGGATCAATCTTATAAATAAACATCTACGTACGTATTTCATTGAGTTTAAGGGTACCGTTAAGATTTAATAATCATACTATTACTAACAAAGTTAAGTGAATTGCGACTTCTAACGTATTTATTGTTATTGTATTCACCAAGGCCTACATTCCTGATTTTTTTCAGATTTTTCGGATCACAGGTGTCCAATCGCGAGGGGGGGACACAAATTTTTCGTGTATTTTTCCTCCCTGTGCGCCCCTCAAAGCAAATTTTGCCAAACTAAGACCTTTTTTGAAAAGTTCTCATCAAGACCTGTAACAATTCTGCGACTGAATATCGCTTCCGTGCCCTCTGGTGGAGCTTCTGACTGGGGCCCTTGGACCCGGTTAGCCCAATGGAGAGGGGCCGTGCGCCACTCACTTTGCCAATGGGCCCCACAGGAGTCGCCAAGCGAGAATCACGACTCGCCAAAAGGCTCGCACCGACACTGTCCGCGACACAACGCGCAATGCGCTCATGCACCGCCTATCCTCCCTAACCGCGACCACAACTAAGGCGGGGGAGCCTAAGACAAGGGATGAGCCCTGACGAACCTCGGAGTCACACCACGTGGCGCCGAAGCGCCCTCGAGCCTTCCACACACGGGGCGTCGCTCGTACGGGAATGCCACCTCGCTTCCCGAGCCAACTTCACAATTTCTAATTCATTACTTCACCCAAATGTTTTTCTATCTTTTTCTGAATTACAAAACAATTTAATTTCACGGTTGAATAATATACAAAGGATATTTAAAAAAGAAGTATATGTAAAATTATACCAAGCTTGCACCCTTCAACCGGCTTGTTCGACTCGGGGGGCCCCCAATCTTGCTGCCACCAACTTCTGCTGTCGATCCACCTCGGTCGTAGAAAAACGCTCTCCTTGCTGATTCGAAAGCCTCCTTGATTCCCCCGATCAATCCTCGAATTCGTTATAACCTCCAAAAATTCCGCTCAAAATTCATGCTCCCTCTTGGGAAACTGCCAAATGAAAAAGAGAGCTTCCCAAGCTCCATCCGGGGTCTTATATCCCCTCTGGTGGCCACGCTTTCATACAAGGAAGCTTTTCGATGTTCCACCAGTTCATCGCATTCACTGTTCATCGCCTTCACTGCATTAACCGCGTGTCGTGTCAGCTGGCATCTTGCGAGCTTTAAATGTCATAATATGGTGATGGAACGATGAAACATTTGATGAGCTATGACGCGATGATGGTTGATGTTGTTGTTGTTTCTGCTGTTGTTCGATGCAGATGACAGATTCGATTTATGTTGCTCAACATATGGTATACCTGCTCCCCCACTTCCGCCTACATTTCTACTGCCATCCTGATATCTGCTGGACACTTTTTCCGATTGTCCTATATTGTGTTCGCGATCGTATCCAAATGTGCTATGTGTTGGCGTATGCTGCTGAATGTGTGGCTGGTTACCTTGGGCTTGCTTCTGCACTTGAATATGCGATTGATTGTAATATTGCTGTGGTTGCATTGCAGCTTGTTGCTGGTGCGTAGTTGCATTTTGTTGAGTAGATGCATCACCAGGGTGATAATTATTTATGTTTACAACATTTCTATGGGATATCGCATTCGAAACATGTCCTACACCTGTTGATTCATGTCTCATATCGGGTTCCGCTTTCATGTCCATACTTGCAGCAAACTGCATATTGCTACTGTTTGGGGTCGCGGTGATAACTGGATGTTGAGCGCTCAATTGCGCTTTGTGTCTTGTGGTAACCATACTCTTCTGGCCGGAAGGAGGTTGAAATTCATTTTGAATTTGCTGTGGAAGTGTCGTACAGCTTCTCGGTTGCTGTTGTTGAGTTGATACAGGAGAATTTGTATTTACTGAATTGTTAATTTGTATCCGTTGGCTAGGAGGAGTATTAAATACGGTAGGCCTAAACGTATAAATGCCTTGCAAAAATTCCGGTGACTCATTTATATTTGTGCCAAGCTGACTATACGCGTATTGTGGCTTTAATTCTATCTGATCTGAGCTTGTTTGTTCTATCGCGTTTACTAGTTGCCTTACTAGATTATCATCACGAACCGATAAAAGGTTTTTGGATTCATCAGCTACCAATGTATGGAACAGTAACGATTTATTTAGGGACGTTACACTCGAAATGGAATCCGATACAGGAAGCTCGCTTAGTAAATCTGATAAACTCGTCAGCCCGGCTAAAGTTGTAACCGGTACACTGGGTATATCGCGATCACTCATTATGCTTCAACTTTCATTTACATATATAATTTGATCTTTCAAATTCCATGAAAGTTGTATGGAGATTTCAATTCACTCAATGAGTTCAGTTAAGTAACTTCTAGGGTAAATTTGTCAATATTCATCAATGGGATCACTCCTCTGCAATACTGCACTTTTATCCACCACTCAGTCGCCAACAACTCTCCAGCATCTAAACAATCGTCCTCAAATCCACTTCCGCAGAATGTTCGCTTGCTTATTGCCAAAATACTCGTGAAATCGTTTCCACTTTCTTCAGCGCCACTCACGAACCTTTTTGTCAAAACGGCTGAAAAAAATCTATGGAGTGAGCAACTTTCCGCGGACGTGCACTTTCCGATTAATCATCACTCGTCTCACATTCATGTATTACTTTCCACAATTCTTCTTCAAGTTCCAATTATTAGCGGATTGCGAATCAAACTTGGCTGACAGTATCCGAATCGTCGTGCTTTTGCATTTTATTTTGAAAGAAATTAGAAACGGCGACGTCCGAACAAACACCAAACATATTAAAAAGCTACGTTCGCTCGTCAGAATTTGTCTCCAAAGTTCAATTTGATTTTATCTGCCCATTCTTATACGTCCACGATGTTTGCTGGCCATTCTTTCCCGCTCTTCCTACTCCTTTAAACGGAATGTCGCCATCTTCACTTAGCTTCTGCATAAACCGCAAAACAGACATTTGTAATCCTACTAGTTCAATGGCTGTGCCATCACGCGGTGTACTAGGTTTGCTACGACTTCCTGCTTTATCTGATGAGCCCATCTTATCCATCCAAGTTCCTGATTTGAGCTTGGACGTAAACTTGTCCATACGCTTATTTCCCTTCACGCTCCAATGTGGCTGAGCTAGTTTCATCAGTATTTGCCGGTCCGGTTCGGTGAAATTAATTGCACGCTTTCGACATTTCAGCACAATGATTGAATGCATTGTCAGCGAAGTGCTCGTTGATCTGCTTAGAACCTACTTAATTCTAATTTGTAAGTGTGATACAAAATATAAAGCGTTACATACATCGTTAAACCTCGACTTCAGTTGGCTCGGGAAGTTATCCTCGCGGAGAACTTATTATATTTTTTTTTTTGTTGTTTCTTTTTTTTTCGTTTGTTTATTTTCTTGTGTGTGTGGAAGGCTCCCGTGACAGAGCTTTCATTTGATACCCATATCGGCTACCTTCAATGAAATTTTTTTTTCGGGGGGTCACTCTCCTACATGGGGAGACCCCCCTTAAATACCTTATAAAATTTTTTTGTAGTTGAACTTTGAAGAGATCACCACTTTACACCTACACACAAAATTTGATGTTTCTAGCTTTGGCAGTTTCCGAGAAAAAATGCTGTGACACACGGACGAACGGACGGACGGACTGGTCGCGAAACTAGTAGGGTTTTACAAAATTATTTTACAAACCCTAAAAAACAACAAAATGTACCTAAATTTCTCTTTGTTGACTTCCATTCTTAGCATTTAGTAACTGACAAGTGAAAAGACAAAACAAAAAACAGCGAATGGTTTTTTAAAATTCAATATGTTACCTTGCCAGCAAGCAGTACTCTCGGCAGTAAGTAAAATTGTACTTGATTATTTTGTTTCACTGCCAATTTTCTTTGAACTCGAAATGCCGTTGGGTCTTGTCCATTTTGGTAAGCAAGACTTGCTTGAGTCCTCTTCAGTGTCTAAACGATATGAAAGGAAATGACTTTATATAGGTATAGGAAGGGATGAATAGGTAGGTTTTATGTTAAGTCAGGTAGAGGGCATCGAAGATATCAACTTTTTATTTGTTGGTCTTGCTCCCCTTTTCACCGGAAGATTTGTTTCAGTTCTAAAAAATTGCACGAGAGGGCGTCATAAGTCATCTGTTAATTATATTAACCTCTATCTTTCTATGTTTATATATTTCAAGCATTTCTAGGTTGTCAAGTCTGTTTGTGTAACAATGGCATTGAGTTTGTCACAGCATCAGCCACTTGTGCGAAGTTTTGCAGGAGCGTCACGTAGTTAAGTTTGCCTTGTTTTGTCAGCTTCGGTGTTGTGATTCCTATGTATACTAGGTCACAGTTCTTGAATGTCAGTTTGCCGCTAACCTCGTATATTGGTGCGTCATTCAGTTTTGGTTTCAGGTTGTTTCTGATGTTGTTGTTAGTTTTGAATCCAGTTTGTATTCCCTAAGGAAGTTTGATAATTTGTATATCTCTTTGCCTACGTATGTTAACGAAACCCACAGTTGGCTGTTCTTATGCATTTCAATCAGTTAGCGTTCTTATTTTTATTTGCACTGTGTAATGAGTCTGTGAATGGTACGTTGTTTGTATCCGTTCTTACTAGCTATTCTCTAAATGTTGTTTAGTTCTTGAAGTAGTTTATAGCGGTCATGGAGTCTAAGCAAGAGGCATTTGCAAAGAAGGGTGTAGGGAGAGATAAAATGTACCAAAATTTTATTTAAACTATTTTTGGGCACTTGTAGTGATAATGGGTTAATAAAGTGTCCGTGAAGGACTGCAGCGATAGTCTGCTGCCGAGATTGGCCTTGTCTGAGGACGCGTGAATGCACTGGCAGGCTAGCATTGTGGTGTCGTGGGGCGGGTTCTTTTCCCCAGCACAAGGACCCACTACAAAAAAATTTTCACATTCACGAATTAAGAGATACAAAGACATATCGACTGAACTCGAGGCTGGGGTAACCTACCAAGGAATGATGAAATTGCTAAAGCCAATGGTAAACTTGGCCTGACGAAAACGGACGGGACTTAGGAGGACCCCCAAATAAGAGTGGGACATCCAGGTCGATCCCATCCAGATCAAGATCCAAAGTAGACATGGCCATATATTTTCCATTTAAGTGAAAATTCATACAAACATATTTTTTCCTTAAATGAAAAATATGATCTTGGCAAATTTATGTTATAGTATTATATGATGGAATCTCATAAATTTATCATCATTTTATTTATTAAAAAAATCCAACTATTTGTACGATGACAATTAAATGACGCATCGAATTGTAAATAATATTGTATCAGCTCGAAAAATTGGAACTATGGAATCGGTTCCTGTTCAAGGTACAACAGTTAAAGTTGACATAGCCAATAAGATGAATGCAGCAACATATAATCGGCTACGAAGGCAATCTTGACATACAGCAACATGCATTGCTCTAGTACCACTTTGGATTAATTTTTATTATCAATTTTAAAAAATATAAATAAATAAATATTAGTATGTATAAACATAAAAAACAAACGGGTATCCTCGACGAGCGCTCGTAGATGGGGCTGGGATGAACCTATTCAAATATTTGTCGTGACTAAGTTCGTTTATCATTTGATTAATACCCTACATGAAAATACTTATAATAGGCTCATACTCATGAAAAAGTTTGACTTTTTGATGTTTAACATGGAAATATTTAGATTTTCCTTGTCGGGTATGGGAGTTTGAAAAAGAAGCAGGCTTTATTCGATAGGTCAAAATCGAGATAGAAAACTTTCAGCCATACACTTTATGCTTTTGATGTCAGACTAGGATTCGTAGCTACAATGACTAGACATGCGTTTTGGAACATAAGAAAACTGCTACTATAGTTTTATCCTTTCATTTTCTAACGTTCTTATTTTATGTTGTTCACACGTTACAGCC
The DNA here is from genome assembly GCA_963969285.1 of Odontomyia ornata. Lineage (NCBI taxonomy): Eukaryota > Metazoa > Arthropoda > Insecta > Diptera > Stratiomyidae > Odontomyia > Odontomyia ornata. The sequence continues at coordinate 495,978,462 of OZ017738.1, forward strand.
GCACAGCACTTTTAAGAATTTTCAGCGAATCGCACTGGTAAATAAAATGTTTATTTCAATTAATATTCCACTTTTATGCATAAGACCTCCTTAAACTGTAAGCTACTACGTATTGCATATAATCTTTGGATTCTTTGTTTAACTGATTGCAGTTAAAAGCTAAATCAAAAATAATTGGGTTAACTTTCAAGTTCATCAACACAAACCGAATCAACCACTTTTAGTTTGTTGCCATTGAAGGTACGACACACACTTATCGACGTTTTTCTCCTCGAACAGTGAAGGGTACACCCCAAAGCACGAAATAGCTTTAAACGTAAATTTGCATGGTGTTTTTGCAACCGAAATGTTCATTTCTTCTTCCTTCTGCTTGACAGTTTCTTTCACTCTTGTCTCTTTTGCCTGTATACTATAATCTTCTCCCTATCAATCGAAGGCTCCAGAAGCAATCAGTGCTGAGCAACGGATTCCTCATATGCAGATGCCTGCGGATTGCCAATACGCATCATCTTTTCGGTAGATAGTCATTGGGACAACTGATTTTCTCGTGCTCACCGTGAAATTTAATAACGTCATCTCGACAACGAAGCGGAATTGTTACGATAGCCGTTTAATTTGTGTTTACATTCCACATCTGTCCGCCGCGACTGTCGACATACGGTCAAAGCCTTTCAATGCGCATACTATCTACATTATCCGTTATCTTCCTTCACTAAATATTACTTCTATAGCACTTCAATTTTCGACTAGTGCACTAAACTATCTTAAAGATTGTTGTATCTTTATCTCTAGTACTATCCAGCTGATATATGTAACTATTGGTCGAAATATATTTCTTGTTTTTTTAGGGTTTTGCAAAATAATTTTACAAAACCCTCCTGAAATCGCGCCTGTCTGTCCATCTGTCCGTGTGCTACAGTTCCTTTTTTCGCAAACCGTATAAACTACAAACATAAAATTTTGTATATAGGTGTAGCCCTCTTCAAAGTTTCTGTACAAATTTTACAAGGTGCTTAAGGAGGGTCACCTGCAAGCGGTGATTCAAAGGAAAAAACTTGGAATTTTGAAATTGTTTGGGAGGTTTTACGTCACTGATTCAGTAAAGTCGTACGAAATAGCTAACGGTCTCGCGATTTGCGGTATTATCTCACCCGTACGCGGTCGTTCATGGTTTACCTTTCGGTGGCGCGAGATTTGCATCGGCTGTTGGCAGATTCAACAGGTTGGATTCGATTTCTGATTGATAGAAAAGGTGTCTATCACTTAAGTGCACTATCTATTCTCACACAAAACAAAAGCCACAATAGCCCGAAAAAATCATCGTTTCGTTGTGATATCGGTGTGGTCGTTTTGATTTTTAATTGGTGATAATAACAAGTTGGATAAACAGAGCTACGGTCATGTCAGAAGGGTTTTGTACCCAACTTGCCAAATGCAGTCACCAGCATCGAATAAAGGCAAGAAATATGTCCAAGAGATGTGCACGTTTATAAGAAAATCCATTGCTTCCCTACTTTCAACGGTCGCCATTTCGTTGCAAACAAACAAAAATCACTCAAATCGAGAATTCCCAAAAAAATTTATATTATTCATCTTATTTGAATATTTCAAGAAAATCAAATCAAAATTGCATTATCTGATTCAATGGAAAGTCCGTAAAAAACCAAAATTGTGTGTTATTGTTGTTGTATTTGGAGAAATTTCAAATGGCTATAACTTCCGTGAATATGACTGGATTTTCATCAAGCTCGCAGAATATGAGGAACTTATGTAAAACTCCTTAAATGTCGAATTTCATTGAATTTAAGGGTATCCATATGATTTTATTGGGGAAAATGTTAAATGCGATGTTCATACTATTATTAACAAAGCTGATCGAATTTTTACTTCTAAGGTTTTTGTGGTTGTATTTATAAACACCTATCTCCATAATTTTTTCAGATTTTTCGGATCACAGCTGTCCAATCGCGAGGGGGGGGGACACACATTTTTCATGTATTTCCCCTTCCTATGCGCTCCCCAAAGCTACAAATACCAGTTCAAGCCCTGTTTTAAAAGATTCTTATTGAGACCTTTCATTTGATACCCATATCGGCTACCTTTGATGACATTTTTTTTCTTGCAGACGCGGCTCTCGCGTGTATAACGTTATTATCGCGCGTCTCGCCTTCGTTTTCAGTTAACTATGGCACCTAATTTTCATCTTCATCTGTAAAGTTATGATCAGTTATAGATGGAAAAGTATCTCTTTTTAGGATGCGATTCTCGCCGGTCTGTAGTATGGAAATTCCTAATTTTAGATTTCTGGGCATATGTTATAATGTTTAATATTAACTGGAAAGTAACGAATCAACTCTATAATTTGCAATCACTCAGCCCTTATCATTTCTTCGGGGAATTTTATAAATCCTGTGTGTAACGTTTACAACTAAGGATGTAAGAAGGATCCTTTAGTAAGCTCATCGGTAAGCAAAGAATGAATTCGGAAGAATCCTGAAATGTTCCCTCTAACTATTGTTGAGTTGTATTTATGCCACATTTGGAAGTAATTTATTGTTTATTTCCAGTAGAAATGATTGACTAAAATGTACCGTTTATGCTGAAAATTGAGGATCATTTTTATCATCCATCAACAAAGGACTCGGTATGTTCATCAAATCCTTGAAAAGTGCCAACTAATTGGCACTTTTCGTGCGAAAGATTATTTAAATTCAATTTCTCGACATCAATGTATCATATTGAACTTTTAATATCTACAGAGTCCTTGAAAGGATTACAATTTTGTTCTGATGCATTTCAGAGCAATATGTTTTCCTTCATTTGAAACCTCTACAATCAGAATCCTTGCATCTATCGATCAGTTATGCTGAAAAATTGGGGTGAAAGTCGGAAATTTTGTAGTTTTAACAGTAAGAGCCCTTTACCGTTATTTGAATTTCTTATGGGACCTAACTGGAAGAAAGACGCATCATTTGCCAAAAACAGGACTCTTCTATCTATCTCCGTCTAAAAGTTATGCGTGAACATACAAAAAAAATATACGCGATGAATTCATAGCCTTCTTTCTTTTGGAAGTCGGTTAAAAAGATCCGAAAATGGTATTTCTTAGCTTAGAAGCTGAAACTTTCGATACCAGGAGAATGTCCCTTCTCCGTATTCATTTCCACTAGAACTTAATCATAGAAGATGTTGAACTTTGCAACCATAGATACTAATATTAAGGAACAATTTTCAAAATCTATGGGGAAAACTATGATTATAATTTTACAAAGGAGAGCTATTATTATAGGATATTTTTTCTTTTGCGCAGCGAGAACCTGACATATTTTCTTGCAGGAAATAGTAACTTGTGATTTTTAAGCTAAAAGAAGGATAGGGGATGAATTTTACTTTAAAGCTTTTCTCAAATATGCAAATAATTTTAATACATTTTCTAAAGCAAAGCCCACCCTACTGAGAATTTGCTTATTGATCAAACTAGGTGATTAATTTTTTTTACAAGTTCTAAAGTTTCTATTCTGTCAGGTTCATAGGTACATTCATTCATTCATTCATATAATCGAATGAAATGCAACGGGCGAGCCTATATACTAAGATTGCAGATAAAAATTGATAAATGTAAACAAGTTATGCAAGGCATGCAGAGGGAAACCAAAATTTTCAACTTTCCTTACACAGATTTGTCGCTTGGATGATGGGTAGGCCCAGCCATCATAGAACAAACGCAAATCAGAAGTTTATTTTGGGACTCTCTTCCCAGTAGAGATCACTGTGCGATATAGAATCGTATAATAATAAACGTACATACATGCATTTATTTATCGAATATGTTTATAACTGACTTGGTTAGATGATACGCCGAATTCTCCAATAAATTTCAACGACTTTTTGCGTTTCTGAAAATTTTTCAGTAGAGTTCTGAACTTCTGTTGTAAAAGTAGTGCAAGTGAAGGGAACAGCAAAAAGGGAGGACAACGACATCCAGGTAAAAGTAAAAAATAAGGAAGATATAGTGTTTTACCTTTAAAAAAAACATTCAGTTCGATTAAAAATTATTTATTTTTAAATTACAACCTTGTTCGGACATGAAATGTTTAATTATTCGGTACCACAATAAATCAAGATCTTTTAATTGCGCTTGGTACGCGAAATGTGATTAGCTCACATTAAACATTAAATAAATTATTTTGCTGGAATTGTATTTTATTTAATATTAAGTCAAAAACTCCGTGGAATTCAACTGGTTATGGGGATTTGAAACCCATCAGTGAGTCAATACAAAAACATTGTAGCTCTAGTCATCACGTAGATGCTTCATTTAAAGTAAAATTATTCGGAAAACAACAAATTCCAGCATTATCTGATTCAGCTTATCGCGAAAACATTTTGAAACACAATAAGGTCGTTGAACGAAATTGGACAGTAGTTATACGTTTAATTGATATAATACATTACTCAGCTTCTCAAGAGCAAGCATTTTGAGGTCACGATGACTCGTCAACTTCATCAAACCGGGGAAATTTTCGGGAGTTAGCTGATTTATTTGCTAAACATGACAACGATTTTAAAATATTAGTAGAAACATCACCCATATTTAGTGGAGCTTTCAAAACTATCCAGAATGATTTAATTTATAGTATCGATTCAGTCATTCAAAATTTGATAATGTCTGAAATAAATGAAACACCTTGTTTTTCATGGCAAAGCGATGAAACTACTGATGTTTCCAATTTTTCACAGTTGTCAGTAATTTTTCGATTTGTGACAAAAGAAGGTGCGCTTATTGATAAATTTATGGGATTTTTCGATGTATCTGGGGGAAAAACTGCCCAAGATTTTTTTAACCTTTCACAAGAAGATGCTGTTTGCTTTAATATACATGAAAAGTTAGTTGTCCAAACGTATGATGGAGTAGCTGTAATGTCGGGTAATTGAAACGGGTTACGAAAAAAAGTTAAAGAAATTGCTCCACAAGCACTTTTTATTCATTACTATGCATCTAGACTAAATTTGGTGCTGCTTGCAAGATAAAAGAATGCCGTATCTTTTTTGCTAATTTATCAGGTTTTTCTACCTTTTTTGCAAACTATAGTAAACGTACGCATGTGCTAGATAGAATTTGTGAAAGACGACTTCCAAGCAATAATAATACTCGTTGAAATTTTAATTCACGGATCATTGAAATTTTATTAAATAATCGATTTGATCTGCTGGAATTTTTTGAAGAAATTTTAGGTAGCTATGACTTTGCCCGTGATCGAGAAACTTTGAGCGAATCCATAGGATTTAAAAGTATTTTCAATGATTTTAAATTCATTTTTTGTTGAAAGTATTTAGTTTGATCTACCAGCAAACCGATGTAATTTTCAATGTCTTACAGATATTAATTATTATAGATAGAGAAATAGAATCGATATTTCAATCACCACCTTTCAACGGTACCGAGAATAGGATGCCTATTTTAAAAATATTTTCAAGGACGCTTGCATCTTAATAGGGCAATCATCAAAATAGAAAAAACTGAATCATAATGGCATTTTTGAGCTATCTTTATATTTCAAACACTTTTATGTTGGAATAATAGACATGGCTATTAACCAATTGGGAGTAAGATTTAACGATTTGAACAAGTTAACCTTTTTATCCTTATAAGTTGCGAATAATTTTCAGAGCATAAAAAACTCCAAACTTATCTATTAAAGTCTCATATTAAATTATCAGAAAATGTTCGAAAAGCAAAAGCTTCATAACGAACTTTTAGTTTGGTATTCTGACCCCAATATTTTAGAACTTTCAACAGATAACGTAGAAACTTTTGAATTCATTTCTAAAAACAATTTAAAAGATGATGTTTTTGAGATTTATAAGCTTTTGTGCTTAACTGTTTCTGTACCGGCTACTTCAGCATCAGTTTAACGAAGTTTTTCTGCTCTTAAGCGCATTAAAAATTATTCTAGAAACTCGATAGGTCAAATGCGTTTAAGCAAACTATCTTTAATCGCTTGTCACGGGAACAATTTGCACCTTGTTATTTTTTTTCTTCTTTTCTCAGCGGTTGCTGAAATACCACCCGAGCCAAGGTTAATATTAAAAATAAAAATTTTAAAATAATAAAATAAAAATGTTAAAAATTAAAATAAAAATGTAAAGTAAAAAACTAGGCAAAAAAAACGAAATGTGAAAAGGTTAAAGTAAAAATGTAACGTAAAAATAGGGAAAAACTAAATGCTAAAATAATAAAATAAAAATGTTAAAAGATTAGAATAAAAATGCAAAGCAAAAGAAAAATATAGCCAAAAAAATGAACTGTTAAAAGATTAAAATAAAAATGTAAAGTAAAAATAGGCAAAAACAAAAAAGAAAGAAAATCCGGTTACCCTCACGTACAACTAATCGCAAACAATACCAAGGAACGAATCAATCGCTGAGTGATAGGACAAGAATGGCATACCACCTTTACAATTTTATAGCGACAAACGAAAGTAGGCAATGAACTCTTTTTGCGAGGCATCAGAAATTGTGCCGAGTCAACTGGACCACCACAAACTACAGTAAACTTTTTATGTATTGTATCAATACAAATTACTGGATCGAATGCACGATGATCTTCTATCAGCTCCACATTGAAGTCAATACATACTGTATCGTCATCAAAAAGCCGATGTGGGATTTTGTACGGTCTTGAATACCACTGGACAATTGCTTGATATGGATCGTCATCGCTTTGAAAACCATTTTCCACTGCATACAAGTTCTTGATTCTGGCGATCGCGCAACTTTCTACTGAACCTGAATCTACTGACCCTGCGCACGATATCAAAACAAAATCTGCAACTTTTAATGTTAACGCCCCGTAAATGCACTTCTTGTAGAAATAGCAATTTTTCGTTTCGAATTTCGCGCGTAAGTTATTGGGTATGTAAACAGCGGTTTCTGGATTTCCAACCCAGCAAACATTTGATTTTAACAACCATTTTGCGATCGTACACACTTTTAATGTCCGTGAATTACAAATTAGAGCGTAAGTTATAAATTTGTATACTGATGAAAATATTCGCAAAAATCGCACATCTCGTCCAATGCCGCCCAAACTGGATACGTACTCAATGTTTGAGAATACTTACTGTAATGAAGAGATGATAAGAACGTTGGAGAGTCAAGGAATCAAACGCTTAATACCACTCCATTTCGATCCTCGCAAGGAGTTGAAGAAACGCAATCATTCATTAGTTGTTAACTTTTGGATTCAATTGATTTGTTGTTAAACTATTCAGACAGGCCTAGCAAAACAGGAAAAGAACATTATACAAACGAGTAACTTCTAAGAGTCTTTTAAACCTACCGAAAGTACAACTGTCAGAGACCTCCAATCGTTAGGACATTCATTTATACACTACCGCGTTATGGTTTTCAACGACACATCACCGACGAATTTAAAGACATTGGGAATAGGACGGGACTACGAAACATTTGGCACGATATAAACAAACACAACACTAACAGAGTGTCAGTCACTTTGACCTTCTACACCTGATGGACGAGTGTACTAAAAGGGGAAATTTAGATTTCAATTGCCCGATGCACCCCAGTTGGGGGATCTTATTTAAACATTGAATCGCCCAGGGAAAAAGTTAACGGCTCGCCGGTTGAAACCAAGCCGATGAAAAATCCGAAAAGAAAGAACGGCTCTTTCTCTTTTCTGGCGGGTTCGGGACAACAGCGAAGGACTAAGCGAGGATAGCGCTCTGAAACTTTTGAAAAATCCATCGAGGGAAGGAATTGCGACCGGAGAAAAATTTCAACAGCGATCCAACTAGGGGAGGTTGGCGACATCAAGGAACAATAAGCGCGCTGGCAGAAGATTGCAACGCAGATTAGTTCGGAGGGACCCCGCTTCGGTAGAGTAAGTGAAATTTCAACATTTTAATTCATTTTATTTTTGAACTTCATTTGCATTTCGCAATTAAATATATATCGTGAAATAGTGGAAGTTTTTTGTGTGCTTATTGAAGAAATAGTTCGATTGCCGCGCATGTTTATTGTACACCTGGCTCGGGTGTGTTTGAGGGTAAATTTCCTTGTGATTTATTCCGGAATTTCTGTTAGCGGAAGTGTTTCTTTAATTAGTTTTTAGCTCGGTGCGATCGGGAGGAAATTACCAATTCAAACTATTCCGGGATTGTTTAGCGTGGATATATACCTCAGATTTTTGCTCAGTGCGAGTTGCGCCGGAAAATCTGAGCCCGGCAAGTTGTGCAACTGGTCACCCGGTGATTCTAATCCTCCCCTGTTAGGAAAAAACTTAAAGAGTGTTAGTCCGAGTTGTGTGAGGGGGTTTTGGCGGCCGCGTTCTCGCTTGGCGGCTTTTTAGGACCAGGGGATAAGCAAGTGGCGCCACCTACGACCGTCTCCGGCGGCAAGCCGGGTCCGAGGTCCTCAGCCGAAGTAACTCCCACTCGGAGGGTAACTGGAGGGTAACACGCTATCGAAAAGGAATTGATTAGGCTAATAATAAAAGATTCCGACACTAAATTTTACGAAGAGGTAATTGACCACTTTGCCCAGTCTAAAGACCGAACAATCGACCTAAAATATCAACAATTCTAAATTAATAATTTGTAAAAAAATTTAAAAGTTCTTACTTCCTTAGTTTTTACTAGACCTAGTACCCTATGAGTCCTAATTTTAACCTTAACAACTCTCTTTATTCCCACCCTTTCCCTGGGGAAAGAGCTCTAGACTTTCACGTTGGTTCTTGCTGTTGAATAGAGTACTTATTTTAAGTAGCCCAACTGACATAGAGCGTTCCTTAAATCGTGCCCACCCTGGTTAAAAAGTCACGAGCCGCGATTGAGCGAAGCATAATATTTTAATCATAGCTTGGTTTCACAGGATTCTAATAAGATTTGAGAAAATTACTTGCCACATAATCCTCAAAAATTGCCAATTTTAAAAATGTTTTGACATCAATTCTTTTTAAGTTCCTCCCCTCTTCCTTTCATTTTGCTATGAGTTTTTAACTATTGCAGATAGTTTGAATGCTGGAAGCTGGCAATATCAATGCCACGTTCGATTTTCTTTTATACTTAGAATAAAAAGTTATGGCCATGAAATATGAAAAATTGGCAATGACCATTCTCACTATCTCTTTGTTTATTACTTATCTGCTGTTGTAAACAATTAGATGGATTTTCTAATTGATTTCCAAATAAAAAAATCCATTATTTTTTTCAAATTTCACCAGCGAATATGAAGTAAACAATCATTTTAAATTAGGCCAAACAATGGCATTATTATTTGGTCAGATTCAAATATATGACTATAATATCATTTTAAATTTAGTGATGAAAATAATAAATAAATCATTTTATTACAAAGCTATTTCCGAGCAAACAATTTGCTGCAAGTCAAATGAATAACTCAGTCCATTCAATTTTGTGTTTCAGATTGAATATAAAATGAATGCATCGATTACATTAATATTGAAGTGCTCTTTTACAATTGTTAATTCATCCTGCATACCGGCTTTAGCAAACACAATAACGCCAGTGGGTTTTCTTATTTGATCACTCATTTAATTTCATCTGGAGAATGACGCGCGTAAATTGCAAGATGTATCTGTCGCAAACAGCATTCAATAACACCTGGTAGCTTCGTCAATTTTATCTCCGGCAAATTTTCGTGGTATCCCGGTTAATTCAATCATAAATGCAATTTCCTAGCATCTAAGCTTAAGAAAACAATAATAAAATTGTATGTGCGTCACCCACAGCAGAAGAGATTACTGAATCAAAATCGCGTTATCAATGAAATTCCCGTAAAAGCTATTAGCGATTTGCATTAAATTCGATCATCAATTTCAAACTTACTCTAACGGATCTGATTCTGTGCTGACTGATTTACGGCGACTACAAGGCTGGCCTCGCTCCAACATAAATTGGCCGTTAATTTGGCCAAAGAAAGGACAAAACAACTCGCCACTAACTGCAAAGAACTTCCGACGATTAATCTCGCGAAATAGCCATTGCAGCCTTCTTGTGCTTCTCTAGGCTAAATTTGGACATCTGGGTGTGCTCCCGTAACAAAATACCTTCAGATGCTATTAAAATATTAATTGCGATGACGAGATCCTGTCACAGCGCTCATAACAATATCCGGCAATTAAGCGGCGCTTAGGAGATAAAAACAAAAGACGATTAAACGGTAACGCGTGAAATGCCGGCAGTGATTAATCCGCTGATCTGATGTAGGTGACAAAATAATAGCGGGGGCGAGGGGATCATGTGGCACAAGGTGTGACTTGTAGACCAGCACTGGCAAGATATGATTTGTCCAGTCGCGACGGACAAAACTCCGATTAATATGCTACACGAGATAACTCACCTCGGCCATTAATTACTTGGCGGGCGCGATCAAACGTGTGAAAATGCATGAATAACGGGGCCAGATGGGAAAAGATTAAATTTTTCGGTTAGATCCATATGCCAGCTGTGGATGTGACAGTACAGTTAGAAAACTATTGGAAAACACCTGTTGTCGTCGAAGGTTCCGTTGGATAATTTATTGAGCATTCAGCCTAGCAGAAAATAATTGCTGCGAATTTTAACGCCCCCAAATGTCTTTTGGTTGGAGGCGGTTTTCACACGGTTCTGTCTATAAATGACGGTGACAGTAAGTCCATTAATTTGGTGAGTCGATCAAACTTGATGTATGATGCAGCGGATTTTGGGAAATTAAATATTAATCATAACGGTTGCCGAGAATGATTTGAAAAACAAATTTGCCGGCTGACCTTTGATGTTTTTATATGAATACAAGCGCATGAGTATGTTTGTTCGTTTTTTTCTTCTTTTTTTGGTAATTAGTAAGAAGATCCGTTATTCTTGTTAATTCATTTGGTAAGTAGTTCCTAAAACTGCTTCATTATCGATTTCATTGGTTATTCTGTTGTTGAAGTTGCTATTGATTAGTCATTATAGCAATCTAGGTGTTACGATGATTATGATTGCGGATTTAATTTAATAATTGGAGAGATATAATTAAGTTCTCCAATAAAAATTTCAGGGATTTTCAATAGCACTCGCGAAAACCTTCCTGAAAATGTAAATTTTGTACGAAACGCATATAATCAGTCTATGAAGTCAGTCAATGTGAGTAGCTTTTAATTTAGGCAACGATTTACTCTTGTTCAAAAGCTAAAAATCCCAAAGAACCAGAGATAATTCAAATAATGTGAACATTTCATTAAAATGCTAATGACGGTGATAATATCTGCAGGATATCAGTACTAATGACAAATTGGTCAAGTTAAAAAACAAATAAATGCTATTTCTTACTATGTTATTTATATGACGTCTCACTACTGGACTTCTTCTTAAACGTTTACCACCATATGAATTTCTCTTTACTGATCAGGCGCGACAAGGAAGATAAACTGCTTTTAGATTGAATTTCGGGTACATAAGAAGTATATTCAGTATTGATAAATGTTCCTGTTTTTCTGGTTCAGCTGAATTCAATTTCCAGTATATAATTAGATTAAAACCAATGCATTATCATATCAAGATACTTATCATGTAAACAATTAGTCTAGACATTCTGTATACCAGCTTGTTTTGCTACATATGGAAGATACAATCAGCAGATATTTTGAATAGCTCAGAAATGGGAGCTAAGGTCTTGGGGCAAATAAAATGTTTAGCATTTTATTTATATTTCATAGGGCAAATATTCAAAATTTAATTTATTCATGTATGTACCTTCAAATTAAAGATTTTCGTAACATTGTCCACAAAAGTATGATTTTTAAAACGAATCATAATGCGAATCAAACCAACTAGTTTATTTGGAAAGGACACTGTTCATTTTGAGCTGTTTGTGGACAACGTTAATCAAAAACAAACTTACCATGATATTTGTAAACTATAAAATCAATATTAAAGCCTATTTTATTATTTTTGTTGAAGCACTACAGCTCCTTTCAGGCCTTCGCTTAGAGTTAGAGTATCTCATTATCTTGATAATATTGGATAGTCTAAAAAGTATCGAGCCTTTTTTGTCACTAAGTGGTGTTCGTTGTCTTATATCGAGCAATTCTAATCAGATTGAGTTAAACTGACATGCATTTGAAAGGTAAAATTCCAGTCTACAATTTTCATATGGACAGTTTTGAATTTCGTCATTCGTGTCCAAAGTCGTATTCGTTTAAAAATGAGTGAAATTTCCGAAAAAAAATCGTTAAATTTTACAATATCACTATGATCAAGGTGAGAATACATTGCAGACTCGTGAAAAAATTTGTGGTGTCTAGGTCAAGATACTTTATCAAAAGCCACAGCCAAGAGATGGTTCGCTCGCTTTCGTTCTGGAAATTTTGATGTCAAAGATGCACCTCGCTCAGGTCGACCAATCACTAAAAAAGTCGATTAAGAAATTGAAGAAGACCGACACATAAGCAGCCATGACATTGTTAAGGAACTGAATATTCATCACCAAACAATTTTGAACCATTCGCGTAAAGGCTGGATGCACAAAGAAGCGCGACGTTTGGGTGCGGCATGAATTAACACAAAAAAACTTGGTCGACCGAATTTCCGTTTGCGAAATGCTAATAAAACACAACAAAATCGAGCCATTTTGAAGCAAATCATTACGGGCGACGAAAAATGAGTAAGATACGAGAATGTCCTCCGAAAAAGATCATGGTCGAAAAAAGGTGAATCATCACAAACGACTTCAAAGCTAGGATTGACACCAAATAAGGTTATACTGTGTGTATGGTGGGATTGGAAGGGAATTGTTAATCATGAGGTGCTACAACTTGGCCAAACACTCAATTCTGTTCTGTACTGTCGGCAATTAACCAGATTGCAACAAGCAATTCAAAAAACCGACCAGAATTGATCAATAGAAAGCGCGTTGTCTTCCATCATGACAATGCCAGACCACACACATCTTTGATGACCCGACAAAAATTGACAGAGCTTGGCTGGGAAGTTTTGATGCATCCACCGTATAGTCCAGACCTTGCACCATCAAACTACCATTCACTTCAAGAAGGGACTGTGAAAATCATCGCCGATAAACCACAGAAGTTCTACACAGATGGAATAATGGCTCAACCCAAAAATGGCAAAAGGTCGTAGATCATAATGGTCAATATGTACTTAAATAAAATCCATTTTAAATAAAAGAAATATTCAATCGAATAATGACAAAAAGGGCTCAATACTTACCAATATGTATTGCCTCTCGAGAATGTGCTATCGTAGTATTACGTTTTGGCCGTGTGTTTATCTACCAAGCTGTGATATGTTCTGATTTTAAAATAATACGTTTCATAACTGAATGGGCTAATAGTCTGTCCAAGGAATCAATTGAAAAAAATCTCATTGTCATCAATGGGATTTGAATCAGGGACTCTAACCACTGCAGCAGGTGGACTACTATTAAAGTCCATTTGATGATATCAAGCTTCAATTGTGTATAAAAACACAAAATATATTTTTATTAAACTATATTTATGAAGAAGTCATTTTCTAAACATAATTACTTCATAATCGTCATGTATTTAGTTTTGATAATAAAACATGTTTCAAAATATGCTAAAAAATAAAAATCGTATTAAGAAATTCTTCATATATAAGCCTATAAGCTTTTAAGCCCACTAAATAACAAAAGATAACCTTTTTATCAATGCTTAGCCCAAAGGTCCATATAACATGAAAAGTGTCCTTTGAAAAACTATTGCTTGGTAAAAAATTGTACGCTGGATGAAAGATCAGCATGGATAACGTTTTCTAAAATCCTTAAATACTCGACTGAATTTTTGTGAATGAATAACATAAATTCGGAGAAAATTTAGCCTATAAGAATTCCAGAGAACAATCAGATCTTTCTAAACAAACTGACAGCAGCAACAAACCCAGATATTTTGAAATATATTGCAACATCATTAGTGTGTTTTTATAGTAGGCAGATGAAAGAGAGTCTGCAGTAGGAATATATGGCGTCCCATGATTGATAGTAACTCATCTCTCAGTCAGGAAGCTCGGGTAAAATCAACAGTTAGGCCCCTTTTTTGGAAGATTTCCGTCAGGCTGTTCTTCCTCTAGACAGCCATTAGGCCACTCTATAGCACTTAGATTTTAATGATTCATTGCACTCAAATATCTCACACACCCATTGCAAATCTACAATTTAACAATTTTAATTAATGTTGGAGAGATACACTCATTTATATACACCCAACGCTTAGTTAGAATCGAGCCAACACTATTGAACTATTAACTATTGAACCATGAGACCCCACATCGATATTTAAGTTATGTAATTATGAATTTGTGTAAAAGGTTTGGCGATAATTGTAAAATAAATGTCTGCTCCTTTAATATGAAAACCGTTTATGCTCAGGGTACCAATTTAAACCTAAATGAAGATAAATTAAATAATGAATGATGCCACATATGTATCACTACTGCACTACTGACGATATCTATTAGAATCAACATTTAAATTCTGAAACTTCTTCTTCTTCGTAGCCCTGCTGCTCCTCTCGGATCCTCGCTTTCTGCAACAAGTGCCTCCATTTGTCTTGGTTCATCCACCACGTGTCGCAATTTCAAAATCCGAGTAGCGACAAATTGTCTTCATCGACCAAGTCAAATCAACGTTTTCTTGGTTTCTCCACTGGTTTCCGCCCTTCAGTTCTCCCAATAAATACCGTTTGGTGTATTCATCGTTCATCCTTACGATTTACGTGGCTAGCGTATTGCTGTTTCTGCAGTCTTACAATCCTTTAGACCTCCGCCATATCAAAAATTTCATACAGCTCATGGTTGCATTAAATTCACCATTGGTCTCCATCTAGCTTTGCTCCGATTATCTACCTCAGGAGTCGTTTTGGGAAGGCGTTCAATATGTTGACCGATGCTTGGGTTAGGGTTCATATTTTACACCTTTAGCAAAATACAGATCTAAATCAGCATTATAGTATCAAGAAAATCAGATTTGCAGATCCTGGTTCTTATATAAGTCAGAATATAATATTTTTATTACTATAGTAAACTTTCTATTCCGTTTAGTTCTCCGAAATTGAGTTCATATGCATCATCTTAAGATTAATAAAAACTTATTTTATAGACAAAGCAGGTTAAATATGAAACAGTTTCAAGATATTTTCTTCTTGATAAACGTAGTAAGCGCATAATCTGTGTGTGATTCTACACATGTACTGCCAAGCTCACTTGCTAATAAATTTATATACCTTATCAACTCGCACTGGACATAATTCCTATCGAGATGTCACATGGCGTTCTGTTGTGTTTGGAATTTTTGACGAGAATCGCATACTCATCGTGCGGATAAAACAAACATTGCCAAAAAAAACACTTTTTATTCAACCGTCATCCTTAAAACGATTTTGACCTCAGAAACATTCATTCAGAGGACCAAGTCTCATCAGAATGAATCCCAAACTTAATCATAAGTCAAGGTATAGGGCCCGCATAGCTAACAAGATATCTAGTGAAAACATGAAGTCATGCATCGTCCCCGAAGATACTCACTCCACCAAGTTTAGCAGGCAAAGATCATGCCATGCTCCAACATAGACCAAATAATAGAATAGATCTGAGGCCTGATGTCCGTGTCTCATAACCACTTATGTTCATCAACAAGTAATCCCCTCCGCAACCTGAAAGCCAGGCCTCAACAGATGATTTCTGAGTCTAGCGGTGGAACTCCCACAAGAACTTGCTTGGCGTCAGTCGAGACTGTACGACATAAAGGTAGGCGTACTAGCAAGACAACTCTCTAGAATTGCGTCACATAACTTCTGCCAGTTACACTTATCACGAAATAGCAACCATATATTTCCTTGAGAGTTCTTTTTTGAAGAAAAAACATTTTTTTTGGAGCACTACTGCCCTTTTTGGGCTTATACTTAGAGCTAGTTAGAGTATATCATTATCAAGATCGAATGTGTCAGCACTCCACGAAGTGATATGATCAGTGCCACGCTTTGGCCGTGTTCGCCTACCCAACTGCGATACGCGCTGATTTTAACCAGCACGTATCATAACTGAATGGGCTTATAGTCCATCCGAAGAATCACTCGAACTAAATCTCGTTGCCGTCAACGAGAGTCGAACCAAAGACCTACGGCTTATGGGATAAGTGCTCTTACTACTACACCATGCAAACTACTTTTTTTGAAGATCCTATTCCTTTTTACAAACACGGTGCAGCATGAAGCTAGGTGTGTAAGATGACTATTGAAATGAGGCTACAGAGACAGTCACTTTTCCATACAAATACTCAAATATATAATTGTTACTTTTAGTTAAGGAATCGTCTCTCATACCGCACACGTTGTGAATGTCTCTAGCTAAGGAAGCATTATCGAAGTCTTCTGCACAGAGACTATCAGCCCAAACTTGTTACACCACTATTATACCATGTGGCCTTAGCTTCTGATTATATCTTACTTTGACTTTCAACAAATTAACAAATAGAAAACTCTTCCAACAAGTCATCCATGGCAAGGTTACATATAAATGGAGCTGCTATGGATCCCTAAGGACATCTTCTCGGTACTGACAATTCCACCCTACCCCACAAATCCTGGATTGTATGTGATTCTGCCCAAAAAGTAACTCCTCCAAAGTCCTGTTAGTCTGATGTGGCTTGGCAGATGCTTTTACACAACCCACTTGCCATTCCATACTATCCAAATGACTTGCGACAGAGCAATCGTTTATCACTTGCATTTATCTTACAGTGCCGTAGAAGAAATGTTCTACATTCTAGTTTAGTAAATAACTCTCCCGGCAAGTAACCGATACAATCACTTTGTGTCGGAGTTGTGCTCTCACAAATGCCAAGTCTGGACATACCGTACTTGTTCTACCTTTCTCTACAGGCCTTATAAACCTGCCCCATGGGTCACCAGCGTTATCCACAGCAAAGTGTTACCAAAGTTCTTCCTTGGACTTCATAAGAAGTCTATAATACTCCTTGGCGAGCTTCTGGTATGCCCGGTTAAGCTTCCTAACAGTCTCCAGCCTCCAGAATTGATCGTTTTTGGACGTCTTTCCTTGCGCTTCGGATATTTTCCTGCTTTGCAGCTAATTTATTCGTCCGCTATGCAACACGGTCGGGAGTAGCTGAGCAACTCCTCCTGAGCACGACATCGTTGACACGGACAAAGTGACCATGAAAGTAAGACACTATCCACTCAATGATGGGACCACTGACATCCTCAAAAGACAGGCCTTCTACCTCCTCCTGCATCAGTACTTATTATCTAACCTGTTGCTTAACAAATGTACAACTTCAAGAAACACTTCTATGAATTTATGTATATTTAAAGGAAATCGTCTTTAGATTCAATTAAAGCAGTCACCATTTTATTAATATTTAAGGTGTTCATCTTTTCTCAAGATTTTTTAAAGATTCGGCCTGGTTGGATCAAAAGCCTACAGAGAAAGAAAATCACGCATTGTTGTAGTTGTGATACATGGAAATTCGAATAGCCATTACTTCACTCAATAGATTCTGATAAAACTTATATATTAGGTCAACCTTGAACTGAAAATTTTATTGATTTTGCTTTGGTACTACAGCCCCTTTCAGGCCTTCGCTTAGAGATAGTTAGAGCATCTCTTTACCTTGACCGGATGTATTGGCAATCGAGACGGTGACATCGTCAGTACCACGTTATGACCGTATATCCGTCCACACATTTGTGATACGTTCTGATTTCAAACCAGTACATATCATAACTGAACTAGCTTATAGTTTGTCCAAAGAATTACTCAAAACACATTTCGTTGTCACCATCGAGATTCGAAACAGGGGCCTTCGGCTTACGCAGCGAGTACTCTAACCTCTACACTACGCAGGCTTATTAATTTAAACGTACAATAACATATTTCATTGATTTCAACCGTACATATCTATTTATTTATTTATTTCTATTTAACAGGAAAAAATCCAATAACGAAATAGATAAAATAATAGCACAGCAAAACGAATTAAATAATAGCACAGCATGCAAAAAGCAAGATAAAAGTAATAACAAGTTGGGTAAACAGACCTACGCTCATGTCAGAAGGGTTTTGTATTCAATTTTCAAAATGCAGTCACCAGATTGAATAAAGTCAAGAAGCATGCCAATGACGATTTTATTGGAGAAACTATGAAACTCGAAGACCATACTATTATTAACAAAGTTGAAAGAATTTCGACTCCTGAGGTTTTTGTTATTGTTCTACTCATAAATATCTCCCTTGATAATTATTTCAGATGTCCATTCGCGAGGGAGGAAACACATTTTTCATGTATTTCCCCCCTGTGCCCCCACTGAAGCAAAAACTGACTGTTTAAGAACTGTTTTGAAAAGCTCCGATGAAAGCTATCATTTCATACTCATATCGGCTACGTTTGATGAATTTTTTTTCAGGGGCCACTCTCCTGTACTGTTATCATCGATTAATAGCCAATTTTTTCGAATCCTAGAGTTGTTACAAAGCCCTTTTGTTAGAAGCTCCCTCCCGCCTCCTTTACTTGTTTCACTTATGAGTATTAATTGTAGGTACTCATCTTCAGTCATTCATTTAATTGAATCAAGTGTTCAAAGCATGCACCTTAAACGTTGAAGTTGGGAAAAAATAACTCAAAGTTATTCAATCTTCGCATTTAAAACAGCCACTATTTTGTTTTACGATTACTGAAACCACTAGCTGAACTGATTCTCAAAGTTATTCATGACACCTATCATTCCTGAAGTTTTCATGCAAATCCTAGCAAAACTGTAGTGTCTGAGTCGGTTAAAAGCGCATGTTGTTCCATAGCCATATGTTGCCATAGTAATACATGCAGCGCATATTGTTCCATAGTAATACAGGAAAATTCAAACCGCTATAACTTCGCTAAATATAATGCAATCTTTATGAAACTTGCAGGGTTGATCAATCTTATAAATAGAGATCTGTGTACTAAATTTCATCGAATTTAAGGGTACCGTTAAGATTTTATTCAAGAAAACATAAAATCGATAAATCATACTATTACTAACAAAGTTGAGTGAATTGCGACTTCTCACGTATTTGTTGTTGTTGTACTCATTAAGGCCTACATTCGTGATTTTTTTCAGATTTTTCGGATGGAAGGTGTCCAATCGCGAGGGGGGGGGACACAAATTTTTCGTGTATTTCCCCTCCCTGTGCGCCCCTCGAAGCAAACTTTGCCAAACTAAGACCTGTTTTGAAAAGTTCTCATCAAGACCTTTCATTTGATACCCATATCGGCTACCTTTGATGAAATTTTTTTTTCGGGGGGTCACTCCCCTATATGGGGAGACCCCCCTTAAATACCTTATAAAATTTTTTAAGTAATTGAACTTTGAAGAGATCACCACTTTGCACCTACATACAAAATTTGATACTTCTAGCTCAAGTGGTTTCTGAGAAAAACTGCTGTGACACACGGACGGACGGACGGACGGACGGACGGACGGACGGAGGGACGGACGGACGGACGGACAGACAGACGGACAGACGGACAGACAGGACGCGATTTTAGAAGGGTTTTGTAAAATTATTTTACAAAACCCTAAAAATGCAAAAGCTAGGAATAAATAAATAAGAAAAATTACTAAGAGCTGAGAAGAAGACAGCTGACAAATCTTTTATAAACTAAGTACGAGAGTGGACAATAGTGGGTCAAGAATGGATCCTTGAAGAACACCAGAAGACAGATGGAAGGGAGTAGAAAGACAGCCTTGAAAAGATACCTGATTGACACGTTTGGATAAGTAAGAGGATAACCAGTGAAGTTACTGAGTCGAAGGCTTTAGAGAAATCCAAATGCAAAGTTTCGATTTGTAAACGGTCCTCCATGGTTTTTGAAGTAACGGTCATGAATTCTAACAAATTCGTTAAAGTAGATCGCCCTTTGATAAAACCATGTTGTTCAGGAACGAACAACTCATGAGTAACTGAAATTACACGATTTTCTCCAGTAGTTTGGAGAAACAGGGTAATAAGGAGATATGCTGATAATTGGCAACGTCTTTGGTGCTACCTTTTTTAAAAATATGAGTAACAAAGGATCTTTTCCAACATGAAGGAAAAGGGCCAAAAGATAAGCGAGAGTTGAAAGAAAGATAAGGGGGACACAAATAGAAGTAGCTAATGTTTTTGCAAAATGATTAGAAATACTATCGGGACCTGAACTAGCAACAAAAGGGAATGAAGGCGGCGTGTGTACGATTGGGAATGAAGGGCTATTAAAAGTAGGGGAAAACGGAATTCTAAAAAGTTCACAAATCTCGAGAGGTGAAGTTGCTAAGTAGCCATTCAAATGAAGCGAGGATGGGAAACTGGAAGAAAATTTAAGAGAGCGTATATATGGTTTTGAATGATTTGAGTTTAAATAGCTTTTAATACTTTGAAAATAAGAAGTTTTAGCAATCTGCATCTTTTTCGTTGCTACCGACCTCAAATGACAAAAAGCTGTACGTGACTCAGGGGATCTGTCACGTGAGAAACGTTGATGAGCTCGATCTTTAGCTTTCAAGGCTCGCCTCACCTCGAAAATTAACCAGGGACAGACAAAAGAGTTTCTTATACTGACAAGTGGAGTCGTGTTAGAAATAACAGCGTTTAAGAAATCGTAGAAATTGTTGCAACAAGTATCCGAGTCAAGACCACGAAAGAAAGAGGACCAATCAACAGAGCGAATCGTTTTGGAATGTTGCTCATATTTAGTTTTATAAAAGTTACGATAACAGACAGAAGCAGTATAGGAGATTTCAAAGCGTAAGGGGGGATGATGGGGATCAGGAGAGAGATAAGGAAAAATACCCGGAGGAGAGCATAACAACGATTGCTCCAAACTACAAAAGAATAAGTCAAGAATATAATTATTAAGGTTAAGAAAATTATTAAATTGATCCAGGGAACACATGGACATAAAAGAAGAAATTAAAGACCAAATTTGAGATGAGTCAGAGTCAACCTGATTGTCATCCCATGAGAGTTTTGAAAGGTTAAAATCTCCACATAAAATTAGGTGACAATTTAAAATGCGTGATAAGAAAATACTAGATATTTCGGTGAGGAAAGTATTGTAGACTGTAAAAGGAGACTTACAAGGTATATAAGTGCACAAGACAAGAAGAGAAAGGGAAGACAAAATGATTGTTTTTGCCCCCACACATTCTACAAGAGCTGTGAAATTTATTAGAGGGAAGCCAGTAAAGGCATTCTTGTAGGTGACTAGGACACCTCCTCCGTCTAACTTGTTGGAGATTGAGCTATCACGATTACGCCTAACAATTGTGTGATTAGGAAAAATTTCAGAGTCAAATATACTATCAGTCAACCAGGATTCAAAAATACAGATTATATCATTGTTAGAGAGAGAGAGAGAGAGAGTAGGAAAAAGCTAGATCCTTCAGCTTGGATCTCAAACCCCGAACATTTTGATAATATATAGGAAATCTACTGTTAGAAAATTGACTTTTAAGAGTGCTATTCTGAAAGTTTTTAGGAAAAACAGATGTTACAGCTTTGGTAGGGAGCTCGGCGGAGACCGATAATTTTTTTTCCTTGAAGTTATGAAAGACTTAACAAGCACTCCGCCGCCCGAGTTTTGTTCATATAAAATATAAAATATTGAAAATATTCTATTGCAATGAATGCACTTCCACCACGCCACTTTTTTTACATAGAAACAATGGAGCGCATTTGCACAGGTGTCATATGCATATCTTTTTGATATTTTTGTTGCAATAATTATATTGCTGCTCCCTTCGGGCCTTTGCTTGGAGAGAGTTAGAGTATCTCATTATCATGATTGAATCTCTTGGCACAATACAAGATGATACGGTCAGTATCACGCTGTAATGCGTTCTGACTTTAAACCAGCATGTATCATAACTGTACGGGCGCATAGTGCGTCCAAAGAATCACTCGAACTAAATCTGGTTGCCGCCAACGAGAGTCGAACCAGGGACCTTCGGCTTACGGGATGAGTGCTCTAACCAGTACACCTCGCGAGCTACGTTGCAATGATTAACAAGACCTAATTATTGCAGCAGGTCAGCATTTTTATATTGGATGTACAACTTAATAACCGGAATTTTTAGCGAAATTTGATGCTTGATTGTGGAAAGTCTTACAATATATTTTATTCAAAGTACTGCCCATCGGAAGCTACAGCATTTCCCCATCTTTCAGGCAATTTATGAATTTCATCCCAAAAAAATCCAATTTCGGATGCCTTGCTCTGAAGTGAAGCGTATTCCGGTGAGGGCGTTTTGCATTGAGCAAAATAAATGAAAGTCAGATGGAGCCGGTGGGGCAAAACTTGCCATCCACTATTTTCCAAATAGTTTTTCACGGGTCTTGCAACATGTGGCCGAGCGTTGTCATGATTAAAAATTATAGCCTCGTGTCTGGTCGCGAATTCCGGGCGTTTTTCGATGATGCCACGCTTCAAACGTATTAATTGTATTCGGTCACCTGTGATTGTCTGGCCCGATTTCAACAACTCATAATATAACGGCCCCTTCTGATCCCGCCAAATACACAGCATAGCCTTGGCGCCATGGATATTTGGCTTCGCCGTTGATTTGCCTGGTTGGCTGGGCTTCACGTATGATTTTTTGCACTTGGGATTGCCATAATGGATCTATTTTTCATCCCCAGTCACGATCCGATGCAAAAATGATTTCTTTTTATGGCGCTCAAACAGCATTTCAGACATACAGAAGCGCCGTTCAACGTCTCTCGGCTTCAACTCATAGGGGACCCAATTACCTTGCTTCTGAATGTATCCGGCGGCTTTCAATCGTTTTGAAATGGCTTGCTGAGCCACTCCCAACGATTTGGCAAGTTCATTTTGCGTTTGACACGAATCCTCATCGAGTAGCGTCTCCAATTCTTCGTCTTCAAACTTTTTTGGCTGTCCTGGGCGTTCTTTGTCTTTGATGTCAAAATCGCCACACACACAAGATTAAATTGTTTTGTTGATTGATTTTGATAGCTGTCAAATGTACCTTCAAAATGACATATAGTATCTATAAAGTTCGAGCCTTCACGATATTTGTTAGTACGGGCATCTAGCGTCAAATTCCGGTTATTAAGTTGGACACCCAATACTATAAAGGAAAATACAATTTGAAAGCTCGGATTGATAGTTATTCTACTAACCAAAGAGTACGGGCAAGCAACTATTCCCTTTTTACCCAATGTGAGGCTGCATTGGGGTACTCGTTCCGGTTATAGGCACCATAACGTTCACTTGTGCGACAAAGATGTTAATTACGAGTACAAGTTGTTAAGTTTAGTTAGTCAATAAAAGTGTTGTAATAAATAAGTTGTTTTTAAGATAAAACATTGTATTTTTTTTTTGTGTTCTGAATCCGCGGGAAAATAAATTATAAGCAGGGAACAAATTTTTGAAACTGGTGCTCTTTCTTCTGCAGCTAAGAAAGCAGTAAGCAGCTAGAATAAAACATCTTCAAAACTAAATATTCCATATACAAACTCGATGTTTTGCTGTATTTAAGCTATTTCGTAGGCATTCTTCATTGTTTCCGCATTTAAGTACAAATAGTTTATCTGTCTGTGATTGTATTTTATTTGATTGCGTATTCATTTTCTTTAGTCAAATCCATTCTAAACCTATGTTGCAGGCTTCAAACAATTTCTCATCACAGCATAGTTACTATACACTATCGATCCCGTTATCAGACGCAGAAAACTCACATTCACCCTTTTATGTTAGCCGCATCCACCGTCTAGCCTAGGGAGACGTAAGTATGATTTAGAAGCAAACCAGTGAATAATAATAACGTTGTTACTGCTTTTGGCATCAAACACCTCATAATAGAACCAGTAAACGCAAATCAGTTCCAAGAACGTTTTCTCCCATTAGGTCGTTCTTGCCAATTTTCAAAGATTGTAATTAATTCATAATAGAAAGTAAGTGCCCAAGAGAACTCAGCATGCAGCTCAAAATTTGTTGCTGTTTAAACCAGAATTTCAGGTCACCCAAACTTTGGTTAAGGTTTGAATGGGCACCATTTGTAGAAAATTTCACAAGTTCAAATAATTTTGAAAGCAAGAATTATTTTCTGATTCTACTAATTATGCAGGCCTTCATTTTAACTTGCCATGAACTGAGTGAGCCAATGATGTGTTCTATAAATTACTTAAATCCTGCATAGCTAAAATTTGTTTCCTTACATCTTCACATCTAGCAAAACCAGCTTTACAAAATACAAATAGCAATGCGAATTCCATTATCAACAATACCCGTATAATTCAAATATACAAATCAATAAACAACATTCCAAACTGAAACCTACTCGCAATCATTTCAATATAAAATGATATCATGGTTGAATCTTTATCACTTCACACAACACAAACACCAATTCCAGCTAATTACGGGTACACCGATTTGCTTCTATTCGCAAGTTTCCTTGGTGAATTCCATTCGCCAAGTCAACCGAGTTTCAGTAGCGAGAAGCATCATCCGCTGTGAGATTAAATTTCTTCCAAAACACATTAACCTTTAAAAACACCACCAGCAAAAAATGCTTGGCTTCTTGCATATTTACATATCAATTTCGTCCAAACCTCATATTTCAGCTAGGACTGACGGCTAATGACAAAAAACTGCAGCCAGCTGCAAGCTTAAAAATAACATTTTTCTTGAATGTTCAGACAAAAAACAATGGTCCAAGTATCTTCAATTCGAATGCTGGATTTTAATGTCGACTTCATTGGATCAGCAGCAGCAACCAGACCAACGGTCTCCGCTGGGGTGGTACGAAGGTGTACGTGTGAGTAGTAGGCTTAGAATGAAATTTGGTGCCAAATCCAGACAATTCTATGTATAGAGAAGCTTTTTATACATTGTGATTATAAACCACGTACCTACGTATCCGCTTTCTTTAATTTCACTTGCTCCATGTGTATCTCACTCCTCACAATAGCATGAAGTTACTCGCTTAAGTCTTTTGTTTGTATTCATCAAAATATTCATATCCGCCGGTTCACGTCTTCATCATGTTCATTATGAGGAATCATACTCCGATTATAAATTCTGAGCAATTAACTTTCAACTTGAAGACGTAGTTTGTTGATTTTTCCGAGAGCTAACATGACACAGAATAAATCTTAGTTGGAGCCTCCACCGCTTAACACTTGACGTTAGGAAAATAACTCATACTTGAGATGGTAATGACGTTGGTGATTAACGGCGTAAGACCCGACCTTGTCCGTTGCATCATTTTCTGCAGAACGCCAGCCAACTATTGTAATTTCCTCAGCAACAAAATGGTAATTTCAAAGATCATAGCCATTTGAGTGAAGCTTTTCTTCCTCTAATTAGCCGGAACGCAAACAATCTTTAACAGAAGTGCTCGCAAGTGAGTCTACACCCGCGCAGAATTTACATGAGGACTAATAGATTTTTAATTGTTGGACCTCACTGGCAGAGGTTCAACATCTACCATCATTGGAATGGATTGATTGGTCGTCAATAGTTTGATAAATGGACTTAGCAAGGTCTAACACCACGAAGACGATGCTGGACAAGTGCGCAAAGGGCAAACATAGTGTCATATGTGGTGTAATAACGGTCATTAATTACCTCAGGGTTGGCAGGGTTATGCAACCATCTTCAAAGCAAGCAAAAACCATATTCAATCGGAACCATGAACATTTGGTCTCAATTTGTGAGAATTAATGATTCGTCTGGAATGCTATTTGAAAAATAGATGTTTGTGTAAAGGTCTAGAACATTCAAAGGAGTCGGCATTGGTTTAACATTTACCTTGAACTCTTATATCTTATCAAAGGAATTTTGCACACATTTGATTTCAGAGTATATGTATGTTAGTTAATTTAAAAGCCATTGTAAGAAACCAAAACATTTTCACCTAAAAGTATTATAAAATATCAGTTAAAATTTCATCAGCAAAAGCTAAATTCCTACAAATTAAAACAAATCCCCATTGACACTATCAATAAACTAAGCAAATTTCTCGTAGGCACCCTTAGTTTTAAAAAGAAATTCATCAAGGAACATCACTATGACAGCTTATGAGTTGCATAAATACTTCCATTTAACCATTTCAAACGTTTAGGTGAAAATGTATACAACATTTATTTTTGCGTTGGCACCCACCCATTTTGAGCCTTCGCTTAGAGATAGTTAGTGCATCTCATTATCTTGATCAAATGTATCAGCACTCAGAAAAATAATAAGGTCAGTAACATGCTTTGGTGATGTGTAATTTAGCCAATTCTAGGCTTGAATCCATAAGGATTTTGTATATTGGCAGTGATCCACCTCAGGCTGCTCGTTGGCCGATATGATAGATTGTTTATAAAATCAAAGACAGTACTTATGCTTCTAGCAGATTTTGAAAATTTCCCTAGTTAGCACCTTTGGGTTTGCCAAATCCTTATTTTACTAGAAAAAACTGTCATTGTCACATTTTACTGGATGCAAGACTCCATAGGGAGCTTCCAAAGATTCATAAAATTTCTCTATTTAACATAGTTATACAGTGCTTCAATGTTCTAATGCTAATATTATTTGACGCTTTTGTTCTTAAATGTTGACTAAACTTCGTTCAGTCAATTTTTTTAAAAGTTTCTGAAGCACTCTGCCATATCCAACTGTGGTCCCAGGAAAATTGAAAAATGAAAACTTTTCAATTGTCTATCAGCAACCCGGTTGTTATCTTGATCTGATTGCTATCTTTCGTATTTCATAATAAGGAAACTTTGAGGATGATATACCTTATGCTATATCATAAATTTAAGCCTGCTTTCTCAAAGCCTTTCGGATCTCTGCGTTTATGACAAGAAGGTACGTGGAGCTAGCTTCTTGGAGTTGCTCAACTTTGAAGACTACGAAGATATATTGTTGCGAGTTCCGGCTATAATGTTTCAGGCGATTTGAATTAAAAACTCTATTTTTAGTTTCCAAAAACCATGTATTTGTTTAATTTCTACAAATGAATCTAGGACTTCTTCAGTGTAAATAAAAATATCTGTTAAGTTTTTGATACGTAGACATTTGAGCAGCTGAGGAATTTTCCCAGTTGAAATTAGTATGATTCATAAGCCACAGCAAGCATCTTTAACATTTGTGACGCATTTGCTGAAGAAGGAATAAGGTAAGTAATATTTTTGTTTAAATTAAAAGCATCTTTTTCGCATATTTTGAAAGTGACTCTTTAGACAAAGTTAAAGTTTGTTGACAAACAGGGTTATTTCGATTTTCCGATATGGAACAAAGACATATGGTTTTAGCCTATTGACTGACACATCAACCTCCCGATCTTTCATGTTTACCGTAAGGTAATGTTTATCACATATAATCACTTC
The DNA here is from genome assembly GCA_963969285.1 of Odontomyia ornata. Lineage (NCBI taxonomy): Eukaryota > Metazoa > Arthropoda > Insecta > Diptera > Stratiomyidae > Odontomyia > Odontomyia ornata. The sequence continues at coordinate 496,005,881 of OZ017738.1, forward strand.
AAAGGGGTTTTTGTATGGAGCTTGAAATGAGGAACGCACCGCATCTATTCTAATAAAAATATGCATACAGGAAGCTTAAACTAATTGACCCAGGACAGACGTAGTCGTAAACAGGATTGCAACCTATTTCAATATTCAGGTTAGCTGAACCCTGTCTAAGGTATACATGGTGCAACATTGCACGCATGCTCACTTTATATACGATACATATTTTTTTCAATGTATGTGTATCACTGAGTCCATTTCATTGTCAGCCGTCGACAAGTGAACACGAGTAACATACATGAGATGTACGTCCTGATCATTTTTATCCTGAGACCAAGAACGCATTTCCAATCTCTCATACGACATCTTTCCCCTTGAGCTATCGATAGATAAATGATTGTCTTGAGACTTAGGAAATTTTGTGAGGTGCAACATATAAGTACATATTAGTTGCAGTGCGTGTGGCCACGTCAATAGGAAATTTCCAGGACTCATGCGTCTTGTTTTCTCCCTCTTGACGTCGCGTCCTTCTTGTCTAAGGAAACTGGATTTACCTGTTTGAAAACGACAACAAGCTAAAGCATCTGACCTCGTCCATTGGATGCGTGAGTTACGGATAGTCTCTATCCTCAACTCATATGGCATCCATAAGAAAAGGTTCAAAAAAGGATAAAATGAAATAAATCCATAAAATATCTTTTTCCTTATTTTTCTTGTCATTATGTGTTTCCCAAAAGGTGTAAAAATTTCAAAGTGTCCGAAAATGTGCAAGATTAAAATTTTACTGGGCAATAATAAAATGTGTGAAAAGAAATAGATGAAGATATTTCCTGCATTTGGCATCCAAACGGTTTTAAGAAGAATATAATTTAGGATATTAGATATTAGTTCTCAGTTTGATAGCGAGCAAGTAAATACTTGTAGGATTAGTATTTTTTAAGTTTAAAAATTTAAAGATAGTAACAACATAACAAAAAAAAACACTGAAGAAGGAGGAACTCTTACCTCCAAAATATATATTTGCTTAGCATTAAATTTACAATATTTGCGTTTTTCTGGAAAAGTTGAAGGAACATTTATTTGGAGATTTTTTAAATGGCGCAAAAAAACCGAGATAACGAAGAATTTAACCTATGGATGTTGTATGTAAAGGAATATTTGGCGATGACTAGCCCGGAAAAAAAATTTGACATCAAACGGCTCCAAACGGCGTCTGTGACCAAAAATTTCACGGAGACCCTCAACAACCTGCTGGCTCCTAACTTATTAGACGCATCGTTAAAAACAAGCGCCGAGCTCTGGATGGAAGTGAAAGCAGCTATTAAGTTCGTGAAAGAATAGACGATCGGACATCAAGCCTGGCGCAAAAGAAATGATTGGTTCGATGATGAGTGCCAGAACGCGTTAGACAAAAAAAATCAGGTATACAAAGAATACGTAGGTAGGGAAACCAGGGCGAAGAGAGAACACTATGAAAATCTCAGAAGAGTAGCTAATAAGATAATTGGAATAAAGAAAAGAAAATACTATGATGGAAAACTGAGAAGTTTTGATCTGTCTAGCAGCAACACAAAGTAGTGAAGAGCCTGAAACGTGGTTATCAGCCCAAAACTACGCTCTGTCGTGATGACATCGGCAATATCATCGCTTATGAAACCAAGGTTAAAGAAAGATGGGTATCATATTTCAAGAACCTCCTTAATCCTCCACACAGCTCCAGAACATCGAAATCTATAGATGTTTGTGGAGAGTTTCCATTGGCCCCACCAACTCTGGATGAAGTTCGTTCCATCATCAAAGCCCAAAAGAATAATAAAGTGCTGGGCATCGATGAGATTCCTGTGGAACTCATCAAATATGGTAGCAGCAGTGTTCATAAAGCTATTCAAAAAGTCATCCAGCACATTTGGCATCAAAAACACATGCCAAACGAATGGAGCCAATCAATTATATTCCCTATTCATAAAAAAAGTGACAAGTTACAGTGCGGAAATTACAGAGGAATATCACTACTTTATACGACGTACAAAATATTTTAAAAAAGCTTAGAAAATAAAATTGGATCATACGCCAACAGTATTATTAAGGAGTGTCAAGGTTTTAGAGCAAGTAGATCGACAAAAGACCAATTGTTCACTGTCAAGCAGGTACTTGAAGAATGATGGAAGTTCAAGTAAACAAAATATCACGCTTGGTGAATACATTATCGAAAATGTGAGCAAATCTGTGTATTTTGGCGCCAAAATAACGAGAACCGGTAATGAAAGAGACGAATTGAGCCGAAGAATATAGCTCGCAAATAAAATATTTTATTCAATTTTGACGATCTTGAAGACTCGCTGCATACACAGCAAAACAAAGCTCCAAGTATACAAATACATATGTGATAAGACCTGTGTTATGCTATGGGTGTAAAACATGGACCCTAACCCAAGTATCCGCAAATATATTGAACGCCTTTGAGTGACGGGATCTGAGGCGAATAACCGGAGCGAAGATAGACGGCGACGAATGGAGAATTCAATACAACCATTAGAACCGGAGGTCGCAACGATTGTTAGACTGTGGAAGCTGCAATGGGCTGGACACATGAATTGTATGGACGAACAACTGATACCCAAAAAGGTATTCATTGGGAGAACTGAAGGCCGGAGACCAGTGAGGGAACCGAGGAAACGCAGGTCTGACTCGGTCAATGAAGACAGTGCATCGTTGCTCAGATTTTGAGATTGGAGGATGCGGTCAGTGGACTGAGACAGTTGGAGGTGCTATTTGCAGGAAGCGAAGGTTTGAAAGTGGTTGTAGTGCTACGAAGAGCTTATTCCTTAAATTTGACGGTAACTGAGCCTATACCGGTTAAAACTCTCAATATTGATATGGATCACTTAAATATCGAAGGTAAGAAATTACTGTCAAAGTTAATTAAGAAGCATGCAAATTTCTTTTATAGAAGAGGTGACAAATTGAGTTTCACAAATATTACCCAGCATGAGATAAAGACCACAAATGATAAACCTATCTTCACAAAAATTTATAGATTTCCACAAATTCATCAAAAAGAAATGGAAACACAAATTCCAGAAATGCTGGACAGTAATATAATTATACCCAGCAATTCACCAAGCAATGTAGTTCTTTGGATTGGCCCAAAAAAACAGATTATTCAGGGAAAACTAAATGGGGAATTGTTACTGATTATAGAAAACTGAATGAGATTACAATGAGCGGTTAGTTTTCGATTCCAAATATCGAAGGCCTTTTTGATAAGCATGGGAAAGCAACATATTTTACTACAATAAAGCTTGCAAAGGGGTTTCATTAGATAATGGCTTATCCCAGGAAAAAAAAACAGTTAGCACACGTAATGGGCATTATCAATATCTTAGAATGCCATTTGGACTAAAAAACAGTCCAGCCACATTTCAAAGGATGATAAATTCAGTTATGAAAGAATTCATCAATAGAATATGCGTCGTTTATTTGGATGACGTATTAATATTTAGCACATCCCTCCAAAAACATATTGATTCTATTTACAAAATATTGGTGATACTTGCAGTGCATAATTTAAAAATTCAATCGGATAAGTGTACTTTCCTTGCAATACAAACAGTATTCTTGGGACACATACTTACAGAAGAAAGAATTAAACCGAATCCCGAAAAAATGGAGAAAATTCAAAGTATACAGATCCCGAAAACAAAAAAAAACTGCTAAAATGGTTTTTAATACTAACGGGATACTACCGAAAATCTATAGAAGATTATTCATCATTGGCTGTCCCATCAACCAAATTCTTAAAAAAGGACTCCAAAATAGATATTCACAATATCAATTACGTAGAGTCATTTATGAAACTAAAACAACTTTCATTCATTTATAAAACTAAAAGAACTTTTAACTAAGCCACCAGCTATCCAGACTTCTCAAAACCTTTCCCTCTGACAACAGATGCATCCAAATATGCATTAGGGGCAGTGTTATCTCAAAATAAGCATCCTATTGTATACGCCTCAAGAACGTTGGATGAGCATGAAATCATCTATTCAGTCATAAAAAATAGTTACTTGCAATTGTATGGGGGCAAAATCATTTCGACCATACCTTTATGGAAGACAATTTATGCTGCAAAAAGACCAAAGGTTCTTAATCTGGCTAACAAATTGCAAAGAACCAAATCAGAAACTCATCAGATAGAAACTAAAGCTAAATGATATTGATTTTAATATTGAATATATTAAAGGAAATGACAACTCCCCCGTAGACGGTCCCGAGCCCATTTCTGAAAAGAGGAGGGAACCCCTTGTTTTCCCAACCCGCAACTTCCATGATTCCTCTTTCCAAACCCTCCAATTAAATTGTAATAAATGCTCTCGGGGTCGCACATTGGGCTTACTGGTTCCCCAATAATGAGACATTAGGTGACAAGAAAAGTTAAAAACTGTACATACATCTACAGCCCTGCTACTAAATCCCACTTACACCTCCATTGTGGGGACGAAGGCGAATGAAAATTAAAAAAATCCCCGTTAGCCGCACCAGCCGGAAAGGTAAATTTCTCGTATGAAGCGTAAGGTTTCGAAAAAGAATTTGGCTTGCCTACTACTGGACTTCTTACTGGAATTTGTGTAGCACTACATGGGTATTTATCAACAGAAAGGATCTGCCGCCGTTCGTATTTGGAGAACCTTCATAGAGGCGCAAATATTTTGCTAATTAAATTGAGTTGCACACGTTTGGATCACATATTGAAAATTGGAGGGTAATAAATTGTTATAACCATATTTATACTCGTGGCGCCCTTCTCACATTTGCTGTTTATACATTTCACAGTGGTTACCACACAAAGGTGATAACTTGTCGGCTTAAATAGCTCAAATAGTTAATTTCAAAAGATTTCCATAAAAGTTTAATCAGCACTTGCATTGCCATTAATATATACATTTTCGACTCTTTTCTGAACCACCAGGGGCCGTCATTTTGAATTTTTATTGAAAACGGCTGCTAAAAATATTAAGCTGTATATTTTCGAATTTTTTATTTGTCATCCGATTTGCATAATTAAATTAAATTAACTTGCCTTAATAACTTATAATTTCAAGTTTTATCGGAATCTGTTGAGAAACATGGCTGCTCGAGGGCTACAGAAATAAAAAAATGTTTATGTCCCCCCCTGTATCGGGAGACCCCCTTAAACACTTTAAAATATTTTCTTACACTGCAAATTTCAAGAGGCACCACTTTTGACCGACGTAGAAAATTTCCTCATTCTAGCTTATATGGTTTGCGAGAAAACTTGTGACGCACGAACAAACGGACGGACAGACAGACAGACAAGTCGCGATTTCATAATTTCTTAGGGTATTGTTAAAAATATTTTACAATATTTAAAAAATATTCTGATTTATAAAGACGTTCAAGATAAGTCATTTAAAACGTTTCCATTCATTATTTCAGTTGCTACTAAAATAGCGAATTGCGCTTGCCTCCTGACCTTTGGGGGCCGCCATTTTGAATGCATGCATTTAATTTTGGACTATTTTAAATCTTTGTGTGCTAGGATCTCATCATTCAGTGTGCCAAATCTCGTTCAAATCGGAGTTTCACTCTAGACAGGGCAAAATAATTCAATTTTTAGTAAAAATGGCAGCTAAAAATATTAGGTTTTAAATTTTCGACTTCTTTATTTTTCATTCAATTTTAATAATTTTCTGCAGAATACAAGAACATAGTCCAGAGATCCATAATCTCAAGTGTCATCAAAATCCACTGGAAAATGTGACCGCTAGAGCGCCACAAAGACCTGAAAAAAACGCATATTTAAACCACCGCCATTTTGAAATTTGCACATGCATGATCCACAAAATATCAGATCTAAACAATGCCTATCTTGAAACCAAGTTTCATATTTGTCGAATCAAAATTGCGACTTTTAGAAGCCTTTGAAGTGTTGAGTTTTAACTGGCCGCCATTTTGTTTTTTGTGACCTGACCTCCAGTTTTTTCACGTAATTCTTATCTAATTGCTGAATTTCATGAAAATCTGTTGAAAGCTTTGACCACTATTCCAACAACAAAATTTTGCACGTTTTTCGATATTTGAGCGGCCGCCATTTTGTTTCTGCCGTACCGACTTTGGATTTTTTATCGTGAGATTCATCACATACATCAGTAAACCTTTGTACCACATTTCATCCAAATCGGAGCTATACTTTGGTCAGAACAGAAATCACGATTTTTCGTCTAAAAGTGCCGCCATTTTGTTTTTTCGCGGCCGATATAGCTGGTTCACGAACTTAACCGAGATATTAAATCAATACACCTTTCCTGAAAATTTCGTGAAAATCGGAGCAAAATTGCAACCTCTAGCGTGGTCACAAATTTCGTTATATCCCATATATATATATATATATATATATATATATATATATATATATATATATATATATATATATATATATATATATATGTATATATATATACGATCTGAACTGGAAATGATATTCAGGACATTAGATCGCACACAGTATTCAAAAGTGAGAAGCCTACTAAAAAACAAGAATTTGGAGTGGCCTTCATTGTGGATATAAAGTTCAAATTGCACGTTATTGATTTTAAGGCAGTCAATGAACGCTTGTGTGCGATGCGTATTAAAGCGAAATCCTTCCCACCTCGACCGAAGAAAAGGACGAAAAACGAAGGAAACGTTCTACAACCACCTGGAAAGACTAGCCAACTCATTGCCTACAAACGACACAAAAATGTATCTGGGTGATTTCAACGCTAAGGTTGGCAATGAGCTATCTCATCAGGGAACGACTGGAGGATATTGCCTCCACGATGAAAGAAGTGACAACGGCCAGCGCCTGATTGACTTGGCATGAAGCAGAAGTCTCGTCATACGTTCGACTTGCTTCCCATATCGACGCATTCATAAAACGACCTGGGTGTCACCGGATGGCAGCACACAAAACCCAGATCGGCTTTGTTTTGAACCAATATCGTTGGGCCTCGAGCAGACTTGACTTCCAAATATGCCGAGGAGCGAATTGTAACTCAGATCATTGCTTGATCAAATTAGCCTATGGATGTTGTATGTCAAACGCACATTCGTCGAAGACTAGCCCGCTCCAAAAATTTGAAATTAAAAGGCTCCAAAAGGCGTCTTTATTTTACGGAGACTCTCGGCAACCAGCTGGCTCCCATCTTAACGGACGCATCGTCATAGACAAGCAACGAGCTCTGGATGGAAGTGAAAGCGGCTATTAAGACAGTGGCAGAACAGACAATTGGACAAAAATCCCGGCACAAGAGAAATGATTGATTCAATGATGAGTACCAGAATTAATTAGACAAAAATAACCAGGCGTACAAAGAGTACGTAGGTAAGAAAACCAGGATGAAGAGAGAACACTATAAAAATCTAATTAGAATTCAGAAAAATAAATACTATGACAACCAATTGAGAAGTACAGATGTAAGTCTAGCAAGCACCAACACAAGACAAGCATACAAAGTAGTGAAAAGCCTGAAACGTGGTTATAAGCTCAAAACCACGCTCTGTCGTGATGATATCGGCAATACCATCTCTGATGAAATCAAGATTAAGGAAAGATGGACATCATTTTTCAAGAACCTCCTTAATCCTCCGCACAGCTCCACAATAACGGAGCCTATAGATGTCTGCTGAGAGCTTCTATTTGCTCCTCTAACTCTTGACGAGGTTTGTTCCATTATCAAAGCCCAAAAGAATAATAAAGTGGACCTAATCAATTATATTCCCTTTCAACAAAAAAGGTGATATCATTACTTTGTACGGCGTACAAAATATTTTCAAAATCTTAGAAAATAAAACCGGATCATACACCAACAGGATTATCGGGGAGTGTCAAGGTGGTTTTAAAGCAGGTAGATTAACAATAGATCAATTGTTCCCAGTCAACTCCGGGAAATCAACATAAACATACACCAAATATTCGTTGACTTTAAGCAAGCATACGACAGTATTGATTGTAACGTATTCTACCAAATAATGCTTTACTTTGGCATCCCAGCCAAATTAGTCCATCTTACCAAAATGACAATGACGTCATCGACCTCCCAAGTCCGCATCAATATCCAACTCACCGATGCCTTTGACACAAATATCGGGCTATAGCAGGGAGATGGGCTGGCCCTATTGCTATTAAATTTGGCTCTGGAACACGTCATAAGAAACCTACCTGACGATACAAGAGGTATATTACTATACAAGTTGAGCCAAGGAGTAGCCTATGCCGATGACATCAATATTTTGTAACGGTCATTAACAACTGCCAAAGAACTCTTCCTGAAATGCGACAACAAAGCAAAGCTAGTAGGGTTTACAAATCAATGAAAATAAAACAAATCTCATGACGCAGTCGAGGAAAAATTACTCAAGTACAAAAACATTACACTTGGCGAGTACAGTATCAAAAGTGTGAACAAATTTGTGTATATATGTGCCAAAATAACTAGAACCGGTAATGAAAGAGACGAAATACGCCGAAGAATACAGCCCGCAAATAAAATATTTTTTTTCAATTTTGACGATCTTGATAACCAGATGCATACACAAGAAAACAAAGCTTCAAGTATACAAATCTGTGTTATGCTATGGGTGTGAAACATGGACCCTAACCAAGTATCCGCAAATATATTGAACGCCTTTGAGTGACGAGTCCTGAGGCGAATAATTGGAGCGTAGCTGGATGGAGACCAATGGCGAATTCAATACAACCATGAGCTGTTTTAATTATTGTCGAACTGCGGAAGTTGCAATGTGCTGGACACATGAATCGTATGGAGGAACAACGGATACCCAAAAAGGTATTCGTTGCGAGAACTGAAGGCCGAGGATCAGAGGGGAAGCCAAGAAAACGCTAGTCTGACTCGTTCAACGAAGACAGTTGATTTGCTCGGATTTCTAAATTGCCCTTTGGAGCCCATTGATATCAAAGTTTTGTAGCGGGCTGGTCAACGCCGAATATGCCTTTGACATACGATATCGATAGGTTAATTTGATCAAATAATGATCCGAGTTACAATTGGCCCCTTAGTATGAACGGACGTCAAGTATGCTCAAGGTCCAACGTTGTTGGATCAGAACAAGGTCGACCTGGTTTCGTGTGTTGCCATCCCCCGATACCCAGGATATTTTATGAATGCGTTGATGTCGCAAGTTGAACGAGAGTCAGCCATGCGTTGGCCGTTGTAATCGTAGAGGCTATATCCTCCAGTCATTCCCCGATGAGATAGCTCATTGCCAACCTTAGCGTTGAAATCACCCAGAATTATTTTCGGATAGTTGCTTTCCTCAACTCATAACATACAGCCTCCATAAAATAAAGTTTAGAAAAGGAAATTATGAAATAAATCCATAAAATATTTTTTCAAATTTTTTTGTGATGTCTATGTGTTTCCGAAAAGGTGTTGAAAATCTCAGAGTGTACGAAAATGTGCAAGATTATAATTTTATTGAGCAATAATAAAATGTGGGAAAAGAAATAGATGAAGATATTTCCTGCATTTGGTATCCATATGTTTTCAAGAGGAATGTTATTGAAGATGTTAGATCTAAGATGCCAGCTTCAGTTTGATCATGAACAAGTGAATACTTGTAGGGTTAGTATTTGTTAAATTTAGAAAAATAAATATAGTTATACTAAAAGCTGTATTATTTTAAAATAACACAATTCGTGATTGCTTGTAACGAAAGTTTGAATATGGGCAAAATGAGAAATCAGTTAATTAATGAAAATCTTTATTGTCCCAAATCACTACAGTGGTTTATTCTCGTGTTAGTACGGGGTGTGACAATAAAGTAATGAGACTAATTCCATGAAAACCATATATTTAAGAATTATTCTACAACTCTGCCATCCCCTTCAAAATAGCTCCCTTGAAAAGCTATACAACGATTCCAGCGCATTTTTCATGCTTATTAACATTTTTGGAATGCTTCGACTGGGATGTCTGCAAGTAACCTCGTCACGGCCGCCTGGATGTCCGGAATTGACTCAAAATGGGTTCCTTTTACCACCGATTTTGTTCTAGGGAACAAAAAAAGTCACAAGGTGATATATCGGGCAAATAATGCGGCTGTTGCAACACAGCGACCACTTTAGAGGCCAAATACTGGGACACGCTGAGGACGGTGTAGTGTAGTCCTTTGGAACCATCTTCACGCACAACTTTTCCATCCCAAAATCGTCGGCTCAAATTTGTCTGACCGTTTCACGGTTCAAACCCAGCTCCGAGGCCAGCATTCGAATTGTCAAATGCTGATCTTTACAGATTAGGGCACGCACACACTGCGTCCTAGCGTCAGTCCACACCTCGACTGATCTCCCACTCCGCGTGTCGTCTTCCACGCTTTCACTACCCTCCTCAAACCCTTTATGCCATCGAAACACCTGGGCACGACTAAGAGCACTACCACCATACAGTTTTACAATTTTAGCGTACGTTTCCAAAGCTGTTTCGCCTAATCTAGCGCAAAATTTTATCGTTTCTCCATTTTCGTGACGAGTACCACCAATAAACGTCTATTCAACACGACACAGCAGGCGAACTAAGCAAGCTAGAACGATGGTGAATATATCAACGGAGAGAGGAAGGATGCTTGGGAAGGGAAAGGAATGGTCGCAGGCTTACTACAAGTGTGGCAATAAAATCAGTATCATTACTTAATTGTCACAACTATTATATTCGATCTTTGTTAATAGCTTAATGCAAATGTCGGGTCGTTTTGGTTACGATTCAGCAAAGATTTGCCTCTGTTGATGCGTTTGGTGAGGTGGATTTTCTCTAATTCGCGAGAAACCCGAATATTCAGTTTGTTTAAGTAACCAAGCTGTCTTAAGTGCAAGTCAACTGTTGAATTCGATATGTCGAGCTATTTTGCTATCTCTCAAGCTGTCACACACCAGTTAATTTCGATTAACGCCTTTATTTTATCGTCATCAGTAGTGGTTGGACGACAAGTATCTGGCGCATCTTGTACATTCAAATTCCCAGAATGAAAGCGAGCAAACCAACGCTGATACTGGCGTTCAGTAAGACTGTTCCCACCATAAACTTCACACAATTTCTTTCGAACTTGCACCGCATTTTTGCCTTTTCGAAAGTAAAACAATAAAGTATGCCGATAATGCTCTCTTTGATTCTCCATTGTCTATTTTCAACTTTATTTTTAACCAACTTGTTTTTGAATGAAGATAGTCTAAAGTCGAATCTTTATATAATATATGAATATATATAATAATGAAACCCACTACTTCATGAAATATGCAGTTCACGTAATCTATGGGAAAAAAACGACATGAATTATCGCACAACCCAATAAATGCTGACAGCAAATCCCTACTGAGTACTCGAACATGGTTGCAGAGCCGTGACAATTGGAAGCAATGGCTTCACTTGCAGCTATACCATAGATGCACTTAGTTTTAATAATGCTAGTAAAAAGTAAGCTCCAGGTTATTCTCTGCTCTAAAAGGAGTTAATGCTATAGTCTACAGTCATTCTATTGCAATTTCAAAAGAACTCTGCGTTGCTGATACACGAAGTATCTAAAAGAAAATATTGTTTGAACTATGATTATTTTTAGGATAATTTTAATCGAAAATAACATCAACCTTTGGGTCCAAATCTTTGAATATTGAACCTTCAGATGTCATTAAGGAAAAATCATATGAGCAATTAAACACAAAAAGCCCAGTATCAATCCTTCCCTTCCCATGGTGCTGTGGTTAATCCAAATGGATATTCGCAAACTAAAATGTACTGCCAATATGACACATAGAACATCAAATTACTTTCGGTCTCTATGGCATGGACGCATTGCTTTTAGAAGTTTATTTTCTGCATGATAAACTCATAATATGTTCAAGTGCAAATTAATACCCAAAACTCACGTAAGGTATCCAATGAACCAAATGCTTAGATTTCTATGGCATTCCATTGTGTGCCTTTTGTAGAAAAATTTAGCAGAATGTTGTATAAAATAAAAAATTATTTTCTATTTACTGATCAGACCAATCTAAGCTCCATTCATTTAAATTATACGATTCATATTATTGAGCACCATTAAATGGATTTGTCAATGGATATTCTTGCAACCAAGGCAATGCAGGCTTCCATTCTTGGTAATGTGAGCGATGCCCATTATAATTAAAACCGTGTATATTCATTTACGGCGAAACAGTTCATCTAAGATGAGACAAAGCTGATTCAAATCTCATACTTTAATCTAAAATTAATTCATGACGACAAACTCCTCCGCAAATTGCCATTACACTATGGGGGCGATCCTTTCGAGACACTTTGCAAACGCTTTACATCTTGTGGTCTACCATCATCTGCGGTGCTTAGTTGTTCACTTTCCTCTCACGCAGTGCGTCACCTCCCCACCGAAGCCGGATCCAAATTCCTCAGCCATAAGAAGTCATCTACATCTTGAATATTTATTTGGATCGTAAGCATTAAGCAGGTTCACGCCAGATTCCCAGATAGCCATGATAGGGTTTTGTCAAATGGAAACTTTGGAGCAACGACACTTCCGATAAAAGGTCATGGATGCATCGACCCCACTAATGCGGCGAGCTTTTTTAATTATTGCACATTAAACACATCATCTGTTTGGATAGTGTTCGAAGATATTGCACTGATCGCCAATTTTTAATGTCTCCAGTGGTTTTGGTCTGGGCTTAAGTATCTCCAGTTATAATTCAAATCAGGGAATTATCGAGCTATCCAAATATAACTTTCATAACGGACCGATTCCAAGAACGCATCATAAGTTGGATCCGTTAAAATGACCAAAAAACATTTTCGCGGACACATTCTGCATTCGATATCTCCCTTTCGAAATTTGATCTTTTATGCATGGATAAAATAAATTAGATCAAAAGATAAAAATTGCAAATAAAACGCTAAAAAGCATTGGAAGTATTTAATTAAAAAATTGCATCTTAAGTTGTTCGTTCTACTTGTATAAATCATGCAAAGTGAAAGAAGTTGAAATACAGTTAGTGATAGGTAGCATTTAAACTTATTTGAATTTGTAGATCAGATTTTTTGCTGTCTGTGGAGTTTGGAGATAAAAACGATGGTGGGCTGATTGTTATCGATTTTCGCCTTCTGTTGCCATGGAATTAAGTGATGATTTATTTCGATAATCTATTGTAAATTGGCTTTATGGAGAAATTATGTTGATTTTCATCTAAGTAGCCATGCTTGGTTTAAATGTAAAAGTAGTAGCCGCATGTGGACAGGCGAGATAATATATGCGGAATCCTATTCAGAATGTGGTCCTCTGGAGAAAAGATAGCCGTTGCGGTATATATTTCTATATGATCATCTGCAAAATTTATAGGAAATTATAAAGGTGTAGAATGTACTGCAAATAAAATGTCACATTGCATTAGTGCAAATAACTGTAACACGTGACATTTTTGAAGTCGTGTATTACACTTTAATGATTTTTATCAACTATTTTCTTCTGATTCGATGATTATCATTTCATAAAAGACTAAGACTATTCCTGAAAAGTTACTATTCGAATGAATTCCATCATTTCATTCTAACAGAAACAAACAAGCAGACTTCTTCTTTGTAAAAGGTATTTTAAAATGACCTACTAGTCTCGTATTATATTTATCTGTCCGTCAATTTGTCCGTCTGTCTGTCTGCTCGTAGGTCTATCCTTTACAGCAAGCTTCCTCAGAAACTAAAGCAACTACACCCATCAAATTTTCTGGAACGGTCAGACACGGGGGTTTCTCGAAAGTTCAGGTCTCTTCAATATTTTCAGAGATATTTTTGTTATGAAAGGTAGTCAAGTCCGAGTATCAAATATAAGGTACTGATTAGAACATTTAGAGTAATGGAATGTCCCTAGTTCAAATCCCGTTGGCGACAACGAGGTTTGTTTTGAGTGATTTTGCAGATGGACTATAAGCCTGTTCAGTTATGAAACTTTCTGCTTTCAAATCAGACCGTATTGCAGCTGTGTAGGCGACAAAATAGCCAAAGCGTGGCACTAGCCATATCATCTTCCCCAGTGCCAATACATTTGATCAAGATAATGAGATACTCTAAATTTCTCTAAGCGAACGCCCGAAGGGAATGTAGTTCTAAAACAAAAAAGAACGTTAGGAACCTGTAATCAAAAAGTATGTTTATAAATCAGAGGGTCCAGGGGAGGCATAATTAGTGTCCTCTTCTAATGATTAGATTAGACGCTTAGCCGGAAAATCTGAAAAAAAAATCACGAATTTAGATCTTTGGGAGTAGAGCAACAAATACTTCAGAAGCCGAAATTCTCTCAACTTTGTTAGTACTTGTATAATTTGTCAATTTTACAAAATACAGCAACAATAGCATATAGTGATGGTCCGTGTATATTTCAAATCAAATATACACGGAGGGTTTTAAGGCAGCTCAATGGTGGATTAATCCTGGAGGCCAAAGCCCGGCTTGCGCTGTCGCACCATAGATGATGATGAATGGTGGATGTTCATATCACCTGCCATCTCCGTGCCATGCCCGTAATGTGTTCGTGTCGTGCGATTTCAACAAGCGGTAGCCGTTCGCTGCCATACCATTGCTGACGTGCTAGTGCTCTGACGAATATAGTTGGGAGCGTATGCACCAGATGGATATAGTGATCACGACAACTGCTTGTCATTTTATGTAGCATGAACCAAAAAAGAAACGGCAAAATATGTATTGGACGTACAAAGTGGTCCAGTCACGGAATGAGGAAGGAAAGTTCCATACTCTTTTTGGTAGATTGACAGACGACCCAATTTACTTTATGAGGTATTTTCGGATTCGCTTTTCTAAGTTTTAGTATTTGGTCGACTTCTTCCTGCTAAAATAGAACACTAAGTAGAGGAAGTATATTTCAAATCAGGAAAGGCTTTCCTTGAATTGAAGTGACTATAAGCTAATTATTAATCCATTTAAATTACGAAGTTGATATTATTTAGGTAATTAGCTGCAAAGACTTATCGGCTGTAATGAAAACTGATTGAAAATTGCTCAGCATTTCGAGAATACGTGGCATTTTCCGCACGATATCGGGGCGCTTGAAGAGATGCATGTCGTTATTCAAGCACGTAATAATAGTGGAAGCCTCTTGTTCAACTATAAGAGGCCTTTTTTATAGTCCTTGTGGTAAAAGTTGATGCCAATGACAGATTTTTAACAGTACACGTTAGTGGTTATGGAAAGGCTAGTGACGTGGCTTGTTTGGAAGATCTGCAATGGGAGCTAAGTTTGAAGCAAAAAAGCTGGACATTCCAGAGCCAAGACGTTTGGAGCAACATGGCAAACCTCTTCCTTTTGTAATAATGGGTGATGAAGCTTGAAAAACTATTTACAAAGACCCTACCCAAAAAATACCTCCAAACTCCAAAGAAGCCATGCCTTTTATAATTACAAACTAAGCCGTGCCAAATGGGTTGTAGATAATGCTTTTGGAATTTTGATTCAAAGGATTGAAATTTTATGTGGAAGGCTGAAAACAGCACAAAAAATTCTGACATCATCGTTTTAGAATACTATACATAGCGCTTTAGCATCTAGTACACAATGAAATTGTTCATGGGCAGTGGTGTGAGGACATCGCGCAAACCAATCCTTTCAACCACTTGTAAAAATTGTTACTCACGGTTGTAGTACTGCAATTGAAGTCAGGCACAAGTTTCAAAGATTCTTTTGTTGTATTAGCAAAGCACCATGGCAAGAAACATTCATCTTTGATGAAGAAAAAAACTAAAACTAGTGCTTGATGTTTCTGTAAATGCAATAAAAATAACCACAAGTAAAACCAAAAAATTTTGATAAAATCTTTAAAGTCAATTATTTAAATTGACAATACATGATAAACTTTACAAATTCTAAGAAAAACAAAACCGTTTTAGTCTTATTTATTCACAAAATCAAAAAGGAAAAAAATTTAAAGTCGATATTTCTGGTTCAGGTAAGTTTTTTAGGATTTGCTTCTGCTTGACTTAACTTTTCAATTTCTTTTCGTCCACTAGTCGAAATAAATCCCTTATTACTTTGGCTTTTTCTTTTGCAGAAAACTTCAGCGTGGACTCCGTGCTGTCATAAAAAAATAACATAAGCGCCTAGTAACCCTCTAAATAGAGCATACTTCGGTGGGGCTGCTTGGTCTCGCTTAGCTCCTCGGGAGATGGGTCGCAAGTGCCACTCACCTTGAGAGTCCAAAAAACCGCCGAGTGAGTCTGCGGCTCACCAGAATCTTCGATCTTGTATATTCCAAAAAAGAAATAACCCACAAGAAGATACGGAATGCTCACGAAACCCCCTAAAAACAAACACCAAAAGGAAATTAGAAACAAAAGAAATGTTCTTCGTAGACCCGTAATTAATCTGGTTGCTTCTCAGTTGGTCAGCGAGCGAAACCTGCCGTTAAATCAAATGAGCGACCACCTGACCTTAAGATTAACGATAAATGTCTTCCAAGAAAGGGAAATCAAACATAATCCATTTTTTTCTTTAAAAGCCGTCGGGCCTTGCTTTGTTGTGTGAGCAGATGCATTTCGACTCCTTTGAGTCATCTTCAGTGTCTAGAGAATGTGTTGACGGGAATGACTTATGTAGTCGTTGGATGGGTTTAGCAGGCAGTGCTAAATTAGGTCAAGTACTGAATTAGGTCAGTTATTAAATTAGGTCAGGTAAAGCGATATCAGGTTTTTTTTTATTGTTCGATGTCCGTCTGGTCTGTTTCATCTCGTTTCCGTTTTTGTCTGAGAGTATAGTTTCTCCGTACTATAGTACTGAGAAAGTTGAGTCGACATTTGTAACAAGTTGTTCGTTGATAATTTTACTGTCTGTTCTTCTATGTTTATATATTTCAAGCCTTTCTAGGATGTCAAGTATCGGTCCTTTGCTCTGTTTGCGTAGCAATGTCATAGAGTTTGTCATAGCGTCAGGCTCGTGTGCGTGTTTTGTAGATTGCATCGCATAATTGGGGACTGTATAATAGCAGTACGTAAGGCTGCTGGGAACTTATCGGGTCTTTGTTTACCAGTTTTATCCGTTGGCTTGAATAAAGTCTGTTGTTTTTTGTGCGTAGTCCGTTGTTTTTAGGATCACCGTTGCATGTCCTTTGTCAGCCTTTGTTAGTCTTTGTCATTGTTAGTAGGTTATCCGTAAGTTTTATCTGAAAATGCCTTAATATTTTATGGTCTTCGGGGAAATCAGTTTTGCTTATGCTAGTGCGTATTTTTCGTAATATAGTATGTCTTGCATGTATCTGTTGATCCTGCGGCGGTTCGTTAACATCTAGTTCAGTGTCGTTAACTATTTGTTCTAGGTCTTTGTTCCAGTTTGTGTCATATAAGTTGTGCTTCAGTCCCTTATCTAACAGCTCCATTTCTTGTGTCGTAAAAGGCGTATCTAATAGATTTATATTCCTTGGGTAGAAGGCTCTGTTTACTGATGTGGTCATTTTGTTTTGATTTTTCATCAATTTGTCAAGTTTCTTTGTCATGATCAGTCACGGAAACCCTTTGAACTCTTTTCATGCGGTCGTTAAAATACCGCCCGAGTAAATAAAAAGTAAAAACAAGTTGGGTAAACAGACCTACGCTCATGTCAGAAGGGTTTTGTATTCAATTTACAAACTGCAGTCACCAGATCGAATCAAATCAAGAAACATGTCAAAGACGAGTTCATTGGAGAAAATATGAAATACGAAGATAATACCATTATTAACCAAGTTGCACGAATTTCGACTTCTGAGGTTTTTGGTATTGTTATACTCATAAATATCTCCCTTGATAATTATTTCAGATGTCCATCCGTGACGGAGGAAACACATTTTTCATGTATTTCCCCCCGTGCCCCCACTGAAGCAAAAACTGACAGTTTAACAACTGTTTTGAAAAGCTCCCATGAAAACTTTCATTTCATACTCATATCGGCTACGTTTGATGAATTTTTTTTCAGGGGCCACTCTCCTGTACTGTTAGCATCGATTCATGGCCAATTTTTTCGAATCCTAGAATGGTTACAAAACCCATTGCTAGGAGCTCTCTCCCACCTCCTTGACTTGTTTCACTTATAAGCATTAATTGTAGGTACTCATCTTCAGTCATTCATTAAATTGAATCAAGTGTTCAAAGCATGAACCTTAAACGTTGAAGTTGGGAAGAAATAACTCAAAATTATTCAATCTCCGCATTTAAAACAGTCACTATTTAGTTTTACGATTACTGATACCACTAGCTGAATATACATGACACCTATCATTCCTGAAATTTTCAGGCAAATCCTAGCAAAACTGTAGTGTCTGAGTCGGTAAAAAGAGCATGTTGTTCCATCGCCATATGTTGCCATAGTAATAAATGCAGCGCATATTGTTCCATAGTAATACAGGAAAATTCAAACCGCTATAACTTCTCTAAATATGATTCAATCTTTATGAAACTTTCAGGATTGATCAATCTTATAAGTAGACATAATTCAATTTCATTGAATTTAAGGGTACCGTTAAGATTTTATTCAAGAAAACATAAAATCGATAAATCATACTATTACTAACAAAGTTGAGCGAATTGCGACTTCTAACGTATTTGTTGTTGTTGTACTCACCAAGGCCTACATTTCTCTCCTATATGGGGAGACCCCCCTTAAATACCTTATAAAATTGTTTTGTAGTTGAACTTTGAAGAGATTGCCACTTTACACCTACACACGAAATTTGATGTTTCTAGCTTAAGTAGTTTCCGAGAAAAACTGCTGTGACACACGGACGGACGGACGGACGGACGGACGGACAGACGGACAGACTGGTCGCGAAACTAGTAGGGTTTTGTAAATTATTTTACAAAACCCTAAAAATAGTTGAATAAAATAGGATAGGAATGTCAATTCTAACACCTCACAACTACCCAACAACAGTTTGAAGTCACGGATACACGGAAAGATTCTTAAAGGAACTCAGGCGAAAATGGGTTTGATAATGCTTAATTGAATTTCTCTACATATAAGTGTTCTCATACGGACTAAAGGGTACGATTTCCAATTGATAGCCGGTCCATACAACATTGTAAATTGACATTCATCGTGAACACATTTCGTTGTCTCTTGGGTAGTGTGAATACAAGTGCGATCAGTAACAGTAATGGACGACCTAATATGCCAACCTCATGGCAAAATTATGACTTCAGCCACTTTACTAGCATAAATTCTGTTGAGCAACGAAGAAAATATAAGGCTGAATTAAAAAAGAATTATGCAGAGTACCGAGATTTATTGCAGATAATAGGAGTGGCAAAAAAATTTAAAATACTAGCTTTACAGCTGGAAGAGAACAACAACAATCCATGAACTTATCAGGAAATACGGCGGGAAATATTGATTGAATATGAGAAAACAAATCGAGATCGTAAACATCAACAGACTAAGGCCAGATTCCATTACTTACCAGTGAAGTCAGCTCATATAAAAGCTTTGGTGCATGATTTCGACCAAGCTTTGACATCATCAAATGGTAGCGGCAATGGAGTGACGCTGCAATTATCACTGCAACAAAAGTCCAAATCTGAGCAGGAGACACGACGTATGTTTATCTTCGCACAGATCCTTGTCTTCGAATGGAAGCATTTCGCCAGCCGGTATGCAGCACCTGTCATCGGAGAGTTACTGACGATTGTTGATAATTGCGGTGAAAACAACACACAATACTGACAAAGTGTCAGTCACTTTGGCATTTACATTCTGATGGGCGAATATACTAGATGAAGGGAAATTTGCACTTCAATTGCCCGATAAACACCAGTTGTAGGATCGCTGATGCAAGCCAGACTGCATTTGAACGTAGAATCACCTAGAAGTAAAATTAACGGCTCGCCGGTTGAAAACGAGCCGATGAAAAACCTGGCAACAATGAACAGGTCTCTTTGTATTTTCGGTGGACAAGGATCGACAACGGAGGATCGAGTGCGATGAATAACACGAAATTTTTCCTGGAATCCATCGATGGAAGAAATCACAACAGTGACAGAGGGATGTAATTTACCATCGCGACAGCGAAATAATTAACGACAGTGACAGGGAAGATTGGCGGTAGAAGTTTAACAAGAAGCGCGCTGGAAGGAGAACTTCGCGACGCAAGTCACTTCGAGGATCCCCAAGTAGGAACAGTAGACGTAAGTTTAAGACTTGTCTTCAAGTCGAACTTTTGATTAACTAAAATTCATTTTTTAACTTATGGATGGTGTTCTGTTATTTATAAAATTGTCGTTTCATTAGAAAAGGAAAATATTGATTCTGAAGTGAATTATACGAGTACACCTGACTCGGGTGTGTTTGAGGATTTCGCCCGAGTGTGTTTTTGTTGTTAGCTCGGCCGTGTTTTAGATTTTAGCTCGGATTCCTAGTGCGAGCTAAGTCGGGTAATCTGATACCGGCAAAATAGTGCAAAGTGGTCGCCCCGGCTTACTAATGCTCCCCTGTTAGAGGAAAATAGTGAGTTTTATTTCCAGCTGTGTGAGGGGTGTTCGGCAGCCACGTTTTTCACTTGGTGGCTCTTTGGGACCAGGGGATAAGTGAGTGGCAACACCTATGACCATCTCCGATGCAAGCCAGGCCCGAAGTCCCTAGCCGAAGGATCTCTCACGCTGAGGATAACAGGTCGCATATTTAGTTTTGAGCCTCACGTCATTGTAGAACTGTAGAATGTTTTCAGTTTGCATAGTGCTAGTTGATTGTAAGTGTGAATGTAGTAGTTGTCGGTTGATTTCGTCCTTTTTTATGTGCATTGCTTTCATTTTTAATGCGGAGTGTCTGTGCACTGCCTTATGTGTTTCGTGCAGCTATTGTGTTTTGCTTTATTACAATTTTTGCAAGCGAGTGTAATGTTATTTTTTAAACACTATTTTTAAACCATATGTTTGCTATGGTGCGATGAGGTCTTTGGATAAGGTTGTGGAATGATCGCAATATTTTTGCCTGGCTGGCAGTATTTTAGTCAATTATTTTGTTTATTTGGTATCTACAGGCCAATTCTCTTTCTTCGTTAAAAGCCATCGGACCTTGCTTTGTTGTGTGAGCAGACGCGTTTCGACTTCTTTGAGTCATCTTCAGTGTCTAAAGGATGTGTTGAAGGAAATGACTTTATATATAAAGAAATGTATTGACGTATGGCTGTTCTTATCAGTTTACATACGTAGGTAAAGAGACATACAAGCTTTCAAACTTCCAAAGGAATTATAAACTGGATTCAAAATTAACAACAACATTGGCAGCAAACTGAAAACAAAACAGAATAACACGTCAATATACGAGAACAGCCACTTATACAAACTAACATGCAAGGATTGTGAAATGATATACTCATAACATAGGAACGACAATACGCAAACTAATGACAAGATGCAAAGAGCTCTTACGATCTTTCTTACACAACAAGGCAGACTTCAATTATGTGATGCACCTACAAAACCACGCACACGAGATACTATGAGAAACTCTATGACATTGCTACGCAAACAAGGCAAAGGACCAGGCATGACATCCTAGAAAGGTTTCAAATATATAAACATAGAAAAATAGGCGATGACATTATCAACTTATCACAAATTCCGACGCAATTTTCTCGGTACTAGACCATACTCTACGATGAGAACGAAAACGAGATAAAACAGAACGAACGCCATCCAACAATAAAAAAAAACCTATGTTAATATCCCTCTATCAGATCTAATTTGGTACCTGACCTAATTTAACACTACCTGCTTAACCTATCCTTCAAGTATATAAAGCCACTCCTTTCAACACATCCTCTAGACCCTGAAGATGACTCAAAGGAGTCGAAACGCGTCTGCTCACACGAAGAAGCGAGGCCCGATGGCTTTTAAAAAAAATAGATCAATACAAGATACTTGAACTCACAAAATTTTATGGTAATCAGATTATAATCAAGTGAGTCATAGCCATTTAAATTCTATCGCAACAATAAAAACTAGCGTGGTCACAAATTTCGTTATATCCCATATATATATATATATATATATATATATATATATATATATATATATATATATATATATATATGATGCTAAATTTCTCACGAGAAATTTACCTAACAAGTGTTGATGGTTGATACATACATTTAAATTGACGTAGGCAAACGTTAAAATAAAATCGATTTTACCTTAAACCACAGAATTTATTTTATAAAAAGGTAAATGTACATTTCGGAAACAATCGTGTTCCTTCTTCAGTACCAACTGACTTATTTGTCTAAAACATCAACCTTATATACAAACAATATTCAATGAACGAGAAAACCAATTAAATAGTAATTACAACAGACAGTCATAAAAAAACCTAATTGCTGAGGATATACTCAAATGAACTTGAATAGGGGTGATGACGCGTTACCTGTATCATGATTCATTCGCTGTTGTTGTGGGATTTTTTGAATCTCAATACTTTCGATGATATCTAGCTTCCGTATGTCGCTTACCTGACTTATGACCTTCAAATTGTCCGTCTTGATCATATGTCCTGATTCGACAATGTGTTGCGCGACTGCCGATCGTATGTCGTTATTCCCTCTTCGCTTTTTAATAGCATTTTCCGCCTCGCTCAGATGTTCTTTGCACCGTGTAGTTGCTGGACGTCTTGTTTGTCCGATGTAGACCATGTTGCATTCGGGACAGTTGATCTGGTACACTCCGCTTTGTTCGTTGACTTTGCGAGGATCCTTGACCGACCTGAGAAGGCTTCCTAATTTTAGTTTCCTGCTAGATGGTACCATTTCGATGTTTACAGATTTCAATATCTTTTTCATTTTTGTTGTTACGTTAGTGTGTCTCACTGGTGCGCGTTTGATGGTATCCATGTGTTTGTTTTGTATACCAAGTGTCGTTAATCCGTTACATTTGAGTTGATTTTCCTTTTTTCTGACTATACTCCGGATCGTGTCACACTTGTATCCGTTCATTTCTGCGTTCTTGGTTATGTAGGATTCCTCTTTGCGTCGTTCGTCACTTGACAGCGGGATGGTCAGCATACGGTGAATCATAGCATGATATGGTGCCATCTTTTGAGAAAAACTGTGTGAGGACGTTGCTGGAATTGTCCTCTGAGTTTGCGTTGCTTTTCTATGAATTCCAAAACTCAATGCCCCATTGTTCCTGAATATATTTATATCCAAGAATGACAGCTTGTTGTCCTTCTCCTGTTCCATGCTGAACTGTAAATTTTTGTGGATCGAATTGATACTCGTAAGTGTATGCTCCAATTTGTCCTTATCTACAATAGCTAAGATGTCATCAACGTATCGGATCCAAAATCTGGGAAGGAAACCTAGTTCTTCTAGGGTCATTTCAATGTTGGTCATGAAAATGTCACTTATGAGCGGTGATAATGGATTTCCCATAGCTACGCCACTTGTACCTTTAAAATATCGCTCTCTGAAGGTGAAATAATTTTCACTCATGCACAGGTGCGTTAGCTTCATTAGACTGCGTACCTCTTTGCGCCACTCCCATTCATTTGGTCTCAGTTCTAAGAGACGGTGTTCTAATAAGACTAGTGCTTCCCTTCCCGGAATACTAGGAAATAATGCGATTACGTCGAACGAAACGAAAAGTTCCGCATCGAGTATACTGCCGCAATTTTGGAGTCTGATCACCGCTTCTTGACTATTTCTGACGGTTCTGGCGCTTATATTGTTACCAAAGATGTCGTTAAATCGCTGTAACAACCATTTCGAGATTTTGTGAGTCGGGGAGTTCACCGCAGCAATTATCTCCCTCATTTCGTTTCCGGGCTTATGAATCTTTGGCAGACACCTTATTCGCGGTAAACACGGGTTGGACACTTTCAGCTTATGGAGGTTCTCGATAATATGTTCACAGTCTTTCAATGTTTTGTTGATCCTTTTAATAGAGTCCGGAAGAGGGTCTTTCCTTAATTCGAGGAATTTCCCATTGCTAAGAATGTTGTTCAATGCTTCATCATATTGTTGTCTATCCATGATCACAATCTTATTTCCTTTGTCGGCTTGGATACAGTAGACTGGTTTACTGTTGATTTCTTTGATAAGGTTTTCTTGTTTGAAGTTAGGTATTTGTTCAATACCATGAATGATCTGACCCACTTGGTGCCTGACGTTGTTCTTGATTTCTACATTCTCGAATTTGACTGCCGCCTCCACGTCTACTATGACATCCTCTACTGCTCCTCTGCTACTTGAAATTGCGAAGTTGAATCCCAAATTCAATAATTTTAACTGCTCGTCAGAAAATACCTCATTCGATTTGTTCACATCAAAATCCGAAATTACTGCTACCGTAGATGACTTGATAGGTTTTCTTCTTAGGAGTTCGTTTAGCTTCTTCGTCAGAATCATACGTTTTTTGGCTTTGATGCATTCAAGGGATTTATTCACTTTTTCCAAGATGTCACAAATATCTCCTTTTCTCCTCGATGTGTTCGCTAATTTCATGTGCGTGGCATAAATATTCAATGTTATATTATTTTGTTTGCAATATAATGATTTTACGCTGTTCTTAATGAGCGTCCGTTCTAATTTTTGTTGCTGTTGCTTCGAAGATGTTAACGTCTTGTTCAATTTAATTTCATGGCTTTTTGGGGTGATACCGAATTTGAGACATAATCGTAAAAATCGTATATCCTCGCTCACTGAACCGAGTTGTTGTTTTAGTTTAAGCAGTTCGCTGTACTCCGATCTGGGCCTGGTCGCCATGATCAATATGTATAGTGTCGGAATTTTTTGCTGCGGTACGTACAAACGTTAAAATAAAATCGATTTTACCTTAAACCACAGAATTTATTTTATAAAAAGGTAAATGTACATTTCGGAAACAATCGTGTTCCTTCTTCAGTACCAACTGACTTATTTGTCTAAAACATCAACCTTATATACAAACAATATTCAATGAACGAGAAAACCAATTAAATAGTAATTACAACAGACAGTCATAAAAAAACCTAATTGCTGAGGATATACTCAAATGAACTTGAATAGGGGTGATGACGCGTTACCTGTATCATGATTCATTCGCTGTTGTTGTGGGATTTTTTGAATCTCAATACTTTCGATGATATCTAGCTTCCGTATGTCGCTTACCTGACTTATGACTTTCAAATTGTCCGTCTTGATCATATGTCCTGATTCGACAATGTGTTGCGCGACTGCCGATCGTATGTCGTTATTCCCTCTTCGCTTTTTAATAGCATTTTCCGCCTCGCTCAGATGTTCTTTGCACCGTGTAGTTGCTGGACGTCTTGTTTGTCCGATGTAGACCATGTTGCATTCGGGACAATGGGGCATTGAGTTTTGGAATTCATAGAAAAGCAACGCAAACTCAGAGGACAATTCCAGCAACGTCCTCACACAGTTTTTCTCAAAAGATGGCACCATATCATGCTATGATTCACCGTATGCTGACCATCCCGCTGTCAAGTGACGAACGACGCAAAGAGGAATCCTACATAACCAAGAACGCAGAAATGAACGGATACAAGTGTGACACGATCCGGAGTATAGTCAGAAAAAAGGAAAATCAACTCAAACGTAACGGATTAACGACACTTGGTATACAAAACAAACACATGGATACCATCAAACGCGCACCAGTGAGACACACTAACGTAACAACAAAAATGAAAAAGATATTGAAATCTGTAAACATCGAAATGGTACCATCTAGCAGGAAACTAAAATTAGGAAGCCTTCTCAGGTCGGTCAAGGATCCTCGCAAAGTCAACGAACAAAGCGGAGTGTACCAGATCAACTGTCCCGAATGCAACATGGTCTACATCGGACAAACAAGACGTCCAGCAACTACACGGTGCAAAGAACATCTGAGCGAGGCGGAAAATGCTATTAAAAAGCGAAGAGGGAATAACGACATACGATCGGCAGTCGCGCAACACATTGTCGAATCAGGACATATGATCAAGACGGACAATTTGAAGGTCATAAGTCAGGTAAGCGACATACGGAAGCTAGATATCATCGAAAGTATTGAGATTCAAAAAATCCCACAACAACAGCGAATGAATCATGATACAGGTAACGCGTCATCACCCCTATTCAAGTTCATTTGAGTATATCCTCAGCAATTAGGTTTTTTTATGACTGTCTGTTGTAATTACTATTTAATTGGTTTTCTCGTTCATTGAATATTGTTTGTATATAAGGTTGATGTTTTAGACAAATAAGTCAGTTGGTACTGAAGAAGGAACACGATTGTTTCCGAAATGTACATTTACCTTTTTATAAAATAAATTCTGTGGTTTAAGGTAAAATCGATTTTATTTTAACGTTTGTACGTACCGCAGCAAAAAATTCCGACACTATACATATTGACGTAGGCACTTTTTTTTTCAGATTTTCATGAAAATTTAAGGAATAGTGTTTAATTTAAAAATATCTAAGCTGGAACAAAGTAACGATTGCAATGTGCTTATGAAAGAAACTCTGCATGTTTTGCATAAATTTGAACGATTTCTTATCCAAGCATTGGATGAATAATTCAAGCCATCGATCTACGCTATTAGAAAACTTGTTTCGTACGCCAGGAGTGTTATATAGACTCTCCTGCTTACTCAACTTGCTTTTTCAGTGTTTGGCTCGGCTAGTTAGAAAGATTGAATGGTTCTCGATGCAGTACCTCATAAACACCATAGACGAATGAAAGACGTCAACTGTAATCTCACTACCAACTAACTAAAAACAACAAGGGCTAATAAGGCCTAATTACGATATTTCGGCCGTTTCCGGCCTAAACAGGGCCCAAAAAGTTGATTGAAAATACCCAAAAAAACTAACCCAAAAATCAAACAATGGAGATCTGCAGACAATATTTGCCCAAACTTGGCCTAAAAACATATCAATTCCTCTTTTCGAAGACAAACAGGAGCAAGAAACAATCAAGGCCAAAATATTATCAATTTGTATATAAACATGGAATATATGCTTTCAGCTTCATGATTCTAAGAAACTGCGATATCGGTACAAAACAGGCGCAAATGGAAGAAAATACTAATCCTTAACTTAGTGTGTTTCAAAACTAATATGGATAAAAAAATGTTCTTTTTATTTCTTATAAAATTCCTACTCTACAATTTACGTAAAAGCAATTAAATATCATCCAAGTGATTGCTTAATTATTTCGTTAATTTCTTAAAATAAACGCATTTAAATCAATAATCTTTCGTCGTTAATTAGGTAAACACAATTCTTGGCCAGCCAGTCTTGTTCATATTTTCTTGCTAAATTGAAAAAAAATGTCAATAAACACTAAAAAGCAGTTTTGAAGAGGATATGGCTGCGTGCTAACTGCTAAGCACTTCTAGCACTTCGCTGGCTAGTAGTCAAGAAGGTTGGCTACCACCAGCCGGATCGCGAATGAGCCATCATACAAGTATTATTATTATTATTGTCTTGAGCAGAACAAGTTATCAAATTACCAAAAATAGTCGAAATTATCAATTCCACGTCGACAAAAGACGGCGACCGGACTCGTGTGATGTAACACATGTGGACCGGTGTCTGATATGATTTCCATAATTTTCAGATAAACTGGCGAAGAATTATGGCTGTAAATATTCTTGAATATGATAATGTATCGGTATTCCCAAACTAGTGACTTATTCGCGGCTATCGTTGTAATTAGTGAAGAAAAGCTTGCAAGTCTTGTAAGGTATGTTTTTTAACAACGCAGGCTTGTTTGTTTACTATTTAAAAAATGCATCAGTTATCGTGTCTTTGGAATCGATTTTGTCGCAATCGTGATTTATGAGTCAAGTTTGAGTTTTAAAGATGAATCACTCATTTTGTAAAAATAAAGCATTCACCCGGCAAGACAGCAAACTAGTAGTAAGCCTAATTTAGGTGCCTTCTGAATGCTACTTACCCTGTTATCTTATAGAAAAAAAAACATTTAATACTTGAAAATGGTGGAAGTCGCAGAATTGTAGCAATACCTGTCGCTACCTTAATCCCATCGACTACTCATTAGTGATGCCTAGTACACAATCCTTGTAAAAAGTAATCGAAAGGTGAGAAATCGCTTATGTAATATTAAAGATCAGACCAATAAAGAGCTCAGAAAATTTTGGGAAACGTTCACCCTTAGAAAGCTGGTTCGCAGGGCTCTAATCATTAACAATAGACCTATAGTATAGGCGATGGCAGTGAAATACTTGACGTATGTCTAAATTGAAAAACGCATATCAAGAAGTGAGAGGTCAGTTGAAAACGGAGTTTAAACAAGATGGGTAGACAGAACTACGCCCATGTCCGAAGGGTTTTGTACTGAGCATATGATATATTGACACCAATAATGAATAAACTCAAGGAAAACTTTCACGGCATCTACAACAAGTACATATTCGCTTTAAACGAACACTCATTGTTACTCAATTTTATCCTGCCGCCATATCCTAGCAATATTATTAACAACCATTGACTAAATGAGATCTTAAAGCATTTTTGTTATTCATTCGATATCAAAATTTGAAAAATATCCCTTCAAAAGTGTAGTGTCTGATTCGATACAAAGCCCGAATGGTAGAAAAAGTGTACATTTCAAACGGTTATAAATTCCGTAAAATGATTCGATTGCCTTGAAACTTAAAGAGTACAATGAATTTGTATTGGGCTACTAAAATACCCAATTTTAATGAATCTAAGGTTGTCCATATGAAATTACGAGGAAAAACATTATACCTATATTTACAAATCCTACTATCACTATTAACAAAGTTGAGTGAGTTTCGACCTCTTAAGTATAGGTTTTGTGAAACCTGTTGACATAAATTTGTCACCTATAAAATATACATCAAGAGTAAATAGTTTGTTTGTAGTTTCAATGTTTAAGTTGGGGGAAAAAAAGTCAAATTTATTCAATATTCACAACTTAAACGGCCACCATTTTGAATTGCGCTTACTGATGAATTCGCAAAGATCTTTATGAAACATATATTTCCTGAAGTTTTCATGCAAATACTGATGAATCCGCAGCGTCTGAGTCGATCAGAAACGAATATTACTCCAAAGCCGTACATTTTTGTAGTTGTAATAGAGGAAAATAAAAACCACCATAACTTCTTTAAATTTTATTAATGTTCCTGAAATTTTTGTAGCTGATTAGTTTTACAATCAATCAAATTTCATTGAATTTAAGGCTACCCTCATGATATTATACAAGAAAATGTAAAACATAAATCATACCATTACTAGCAAAATCGAGTTCGGAGGTGCTTGCCGTTGTTGTCTTCATAAAGGACTTCGTCTTTGATTTTTTTCTGATTTTTCGGTCCATAGATGTCCAATCGCGGGGGAAGCGGAGGCACACAATTTTTCCGTATTCTTCTGCTTCCCCTGGCTACCTCATTATTGATATTGCATTTTTAAAAGCTGATTTTAAAAGATATCATCTAGATCTTTCATTTGATATCCTACTCGACTATCTTCGATGAAATAAAATGTTTAGGGATCGCATCCTTATATGGAAAGACCCGCTTAAAATGCTTAGAGACTTTTTTGGCAATGGACCTCCCATTAACCAGGAACTTCTGAGTAATTCACAGAAGTTGATGACTAAAGCTTCTCTACTTCCTGAGAAAGCCGTATGTGACGCACTGACGGTCGGACGGATGGACAATCAGGTACCGGTTTTAATAGGATACTTTAAAGAAAACCTTTACAAAGTTCTAAAAAGTTACTTCACTAGCACTGATTTGAACTTTTATGTAGCCCAGTAGTGTTTGCTTCTTGTTTTCCACCTTGCCTCAATGACTTTTGCAGGCTATCCTTCTATTCGAATACCCAAATCGTTCACAAAAGGTTGTACTCGTAATTTCGAAAATTAATCGTCTAGTGCAGTTCGCGTGAAATAGAGTGTAGTATCTCAGTTGCCAGAAAGCTTCGTGATAATTGGAAATAGATTCTCAACTTTGTCAATTGCGGATTTCGGGAAATAAATGAGTATAACTTTACCTTAGAATTTAACATAAAATAGGAAGGGCATCAATGGTCTGTGTTACCATGTCACAGATTTGTATTAAATCTACTTTTCTGACGAATTTCTTTGTAGGGCTTCCTTTACTGATTTATAATACTGCAACCACTTAATTAGTAGTAGTACAGCCACAACCTTATTTCGTCCATGAGTGTGAAAGTTCATTCAATTGCGAAGCCAATGTCGGGATTTGCACATTAATGAAAGCAAATTTAATCACCTCGAGTTCAGGTCTAATATGCTTGGTATTCTTCCGAGTTGATCGCATGACGCTACTGTAGAAAATAAGGTAGATTTGGCTTTACTGTTCACATAGTGCTGAAGGAAGACAGCAGACAATTTCTAACATTTAGATTATTGAAATGCTAGTTTTTCCTTTCATTACTTCTAAATATAATAGTTAAACTTTTGTTAAACAGAACACAACAATTTAATTTCACTCTACTATCACCCTCCATTTCTCAAATTCCTATAAAATACATGATCTACATTATCATTTGATGAGGATGAGGTTATGAGTATGAAACGTAGGCCAAAAGTATATCGTGACATTTGCTACGTTTACGTAGACGTCCTATTTAGGTGAGCTACACGTTTGATAGAAGCTTATAAATCTCCAGAATCAAGTCCATAGAGGGCCTGAAATCAAATGTGAAAGAGTCCGAGTCCGCGTTAGAGCACTCACCTCGTAAGCCAAAGGTCCCTGGTTCGTGTCTCGTTGGGGAAAACGAGATTTACAATAGTTCGAGTGATTCTTCGGATGGACTATAAGCCCATTCAGTTATGATACGTACTGGTTTAAAATCAGAACGTATCGTAGCTGGGTGGACGGATACACAGCTAAAGCATGATACTGACCATATCATCTTGTGGAGTCTCGATGCATTTGATCTTGACAATGAGATACTCGAGCTATATCTAAGCAAAATCCTGAAAGGGGATGTAGTGCTAAAGCAAAAAAGACTATAGTGGTATTAGAAAATATATAGAACTAAAAGACCCTCCGAAAATACAAGACACTACACAGAAACCATTATACTATATCTGCAAAAAAAATGTTATAGATCTGAAATTGGGGTCAACGGCTTATTTTCATGGATGGCGTTAATGGTTATATCATCTAGGCCATTGTAAACAACCTTCATAAAATCAAATGACTATTTCATGATGACATAATCAAGATCGCGAAAATTGCACTACCGAGGAGCTTCTGAAGCTCTCTATTTCAACGTGTTGCTTCCTTTAGATGGTTAAAGAGTGATCCATGATCAGAACTGAAGCTTGAGATAGGGAATTGAAGAATCAATACATTCAACACATCCCGAAATTGTATTTGTTCTTGGCATTGATAAAAAATCTGCATATGAAATGCAGGCTCACAAGGGGTTAGATGTACAGCAATTGCTATAAAGGTCGAAACAAGCCTATTCCGAAACAACACCTCTGTGAAAGAAGGCGCTGATACTGCAATGAAACAATAACCTGTTCTTAATGTGAACTTACATACTACCAGATTTGACAGTAGCGTCAATCTATTTTAATCTTCAGAATAAGATGGAAAAAACTCATATAGTCATTGAAAAGGATCAAAATCTTACGGTTAGTCCTCGCAAAATCTCATTATAAATCTAAACCTATTATGATCCTCGGCTATTTCATCATTACTACTATATTAAGTGGAAGTATAAAATTAGTAAAAAAATTAAACAAAGAAAAAGAAGAGGTTTATCATATATACTTGCAATTATTTATGAAAGTTTTGAAACAGAATTTAAATCATTGCTTAAAAAGAAGTTCCAAGCCAGCAACAATAGTTGCTTGTATAAGGTAAGTTATCAATTTATCACAGCTGCATCAATAACACTACTTTGGTTTATTGAATCATAATCATCATTATCTATGGCGTGACAGCCCAAGCCGGGCCTTGGTCTCCTGGGCTAATTACCTCCAATCATCATGGTTCCACGACTTTGTCTGCCAGTTGGTTACTCCCAACAAGGATCTGCTGTCAGCTTCTATCGTATCTTCCCATCGAGTTCTTGGTCTTCCTGCTAGACTTCTATCTTGTGCCCTACCCATTAATGTTCTTTTGGATAGCCAGTTTTCTTCCATTCTTTCTACATAGCCCATCATTTGCAATTTACGTAACTTTACGCAAAAGGAAACCAGTGGATAGTCAAATACAACTAATTGCTGTAACGAAATCTCCACTATGTTCCTTGTTTCACTGGACCTTAGATTTTCCGGAACACTTTGCGTTCGGACTCGCTCATCAGGGTCCATATTTCATTTCCATTAACAGCACAGGTTTGACTAGTGCTATATAAATGAATCATAATAACGACGCGAATTGATTTAGCTCTAGTTTTCCAACCAAAACTGTGTGTTTCTTAAAGAGTTTTTAAACATTGTAGATGATGTTACATTTTTAACTCAGATAGTAGTGAGTTATAGACTTCCATGGACAATCTTACTGGATCACGGTGTATTCTGTTTGTATGGGCTAGTGATAATCTAAGATAATCATTACATCTCGTGTTGTACGAATATGTATCCCAATGTTTTATGATATTATGTATAATGTTAAACATGAACTTAGCCTTTTCAATGAAATCGAATGTCTAACGCTAAATTTATTGGTTAGATAATAAAGGGTTCTATTTCCCGAGTAGAAATCAGTTAAGGCACGCCTAAATGGGCATTAGAGCCTAATGCGGAAACAGTGGAGCTTGCCGAAGTCAAACATGCCTAATGGAGGCCTAACGGGGCACGCCCAAGTTAGGCTTGCCTAAGTAATTTTTGAAATTTTGCATTTTATGGCAATCTGGAGAGTGAAAAAAAATATTCAAATGAAAATTTTGCAATAGAAAGTGATATTAGTAATTTTTCACATTTAATCAGTTTCGGTATGCCCAATGCGAGCTTTATGGACTTAAGTTATGTTAATTCGGCATGCCTAACTTAAGCAATTTTAAAAATTTCGCATTTCAGTATAATGTGGAGAAGGACAAAAATTATCAAATAAAAATTTTGCAATTTCAAAGAAGATTCACCATTTTTCATTTTTTGGCAGTTTAGACATGTCTAATGTGGACCAAATGGGGCCCTCATGGGGCATGTCCAGTGTAGGTCTAATAAGGCATGCCTAAACTTGTCATGTTTAGGATTTGTTTGGGAAAACCCCAATGCCCCTAATGCCGAACGTAATGCATTACCCAATCAATTCCTCAACACAACGCCTTTAAGCACTAATGGGGCTTTCCGCATTAGGGGCTAATAGGGTCTTCCTAAATAATTCCTAAGAACTTATCATTTTACAAACATTGATTAAAAACGATAGTTTTACGATATTTTACAATAGTTTTCAATAGTTTGGCGAAAGTTTTATGAAAGTTGTAAGATAATAATAATAGTCTAACGATAGATTTGCGATAGTTTTACGATGTTTTAACGATAGTACCATGATACTTTTACGGTGATTCACGATATTATTTATGATAGTTTAAGGATAGTTTCACGGTAGTTTTACGGTAGTTTAACGATAATTTTGCGATAGTTGTATGATAGTTTAAAGATCGTTTAACGATGGTTCATGTGGAGCAGTGGGTCAGAGCACACTCCAATTGCGCAGCAGCTTCCAAGTTCAAGCCTGGGTGGCGGCATCGAGGTTGACTTTCTGATGCCCACCAAGGTGTAATGGGTACTAATTGAACAATTAGGTAATAATCACATGATTGAGCGTGATAGTGACCATATCTCCTTGAGTCCGTTACGGTCATGGAATGAGATACCCTAACAATAAATCTCAATGCCGAGGCTCAAATTTGGGCTGTTGTTCAATGGACTATTACTATTGTTTTGCAAAGTGAAGAGAATGGTAAGTATTATGAACAAATTTATATCTTTGGTGTAGATTTTGCCAAGAAAGTTTTTTGTGTTTTAGGAACTGTTTAGGTAAGCCCCATCACCACCTCAATTAGGAAGTGCTTAGGCAATCCGCATCAGTGCCTAAACTAGGAACTATTTAGGCAAACCCCATTACTGTCTAAACTAGTAACTGCATTAGACAAGCCTCAGCACAGCATAGATTAGGAACTGTTTAGGCAATCCCCATCAATACCTACTTTAATCACTGATGGGGTAATGCATTACGTTTGGCATTGTTTAGGCATGCCTAATTAGGGCCTAATCACTGCCTAAATTGAATTTCTACTTAATTTGACGTCAATCAATCAATGCCATACATTGCCTTGACAATCTTATTCATTATTTATACCTGGACGTTCTGGGTTGTTCTTAGAAACTACCCAGAACATCCTTCAACAAACCAACCGGATGGCAGGTACCACGGTTGTTTGACATTTCAATGTTCGCTGAAGATAAACACTCAGAGCGAAAACTAAAATTCTCTAATGAAAAGAGCAAAATCCCGTTGGCACCACTAGCCTGAAAGGCAAATTTCTCGTAGGCACCCTGATTTTTAAAAGCAAATAATCATTCTATTGGCTTCATTTTGAAAGTCAAACGTTGATTAAGGACAAGTAAAAGTAGCAGAAGAGTTCTCCTACCAGTAGGGTATCGTAAGATAATTAGTAAATCAAACAAAGTCTTCTGAAGATCAAAAGTTGGCTCACACATGTACAGCTCGGAAAAAATATATATGGTTATCATGTATTTTTTAATTTGCCGCAACTTTATTTTTAGTCTATTGGCTTCAATATTTGAGTAGTCATGATAACATATGAATGTTTTAAAAAATTTCTAAAATTTTCGTTAAAACCATTAAACATCTGCAATGTTTGTGTGATTTTTGATCGTGAATTTACACAGCATCACGGGTAACCATGCGTTTTACATTAGAAAATTTAGACACAAGTTTTGACAAATTTAAGGGTCATCCTTTTTATAGATTTTTCCGTGCAAAGATGTCAAATCATGAGTGGATGGGGCACAAATTCTTCGCACGTTCCCCTTCACCCTGCACCCCTCTTTGCAAATGCCTGTTTGTTAGACCTTGTTCTGAAAAGCCTCACCAAAACCCTTTATTTCGCTACCTTGGGTTTTTTTAAGAGTCACCCATCCATATAGGGAGACCCCCTAAAACACCTTAGAATATTTTTTTCATGGCAAGTTTTGAGAGAGCGCCAATTTTGACGTATGTAGAAAATTTCATCACTCTAGCTCATGTGGCTTACGAAAAAACTTACTGTGACGCACGGACGGATGGATAGACGACAGATATGTCCCTACGACCCTATAAATGGTCTGTTGTATAAAAACTTCGAAGTTAAGCCATTAAAAACGTTTCCATGAAAAATATTCATTATACTACTAAAATAGCGAATTGTGCTTACCTTCTGACCTTAAGAGGTCGCTATTTTGAATGCATGCATTTGAGTTTGGATTTTTTCATCAGTCAATCTGCCAAATCTCGTTCAAATCGAAGTTTAGTACTCTCCGCAATAGGTAAATGTCTCTCGAAAAATTTACCTAAAAACCGCAAAAGAACAACACTGCTTGGATTAAAATAAAACAACAAAATCTCTCGCTCTCAAAAAACTCACTGCAACCAAAACAATTATATCAGCCTCAATTTAATGTTCACTTACAAGCACAATTAGCTGAAAATAAATGAAAATTATTCTTCAACACAGCCAAGCAATTGAAAAATCAACAAAGCGAAATATTACTGACACTCGCTGTCAGGCTTCTTCTCCATCATTTTTATCGTTCACAACGATAACCTATAACTAGCCTACATGCCTTAGTTGTTGATGGTATCTTCTTCACACACGACTGGCATGAAGATTACTTTTAACTGTCTTAACGGTTTTATTATAGTTCCCAATGCTTTGAATACGGTGAATCAGGTACACAGAAATAGATGAAGAAAGGCTGGGTTAACTTCATCTTCCTCGAATGATTTTAAGGTCTGGAAAACATTTAATGGGATCTTATCTACTTCTTGGTACTGATTAGTCTTTTTTCCAAAGCTGCATTTAAAATTTCTTCTTCTATAATTTCGCTTGCTGGAAAAAAAAATATTCTTTTGTGTCTATAAAGCTACCATCGGTGGTATTGAAAGTGTTGCTTTATTAGGGCTTCGTGAAACCGGGTTATCTTTTAGGGTCTCACAAAAAGACCTAAAGCTGTCCCGTTTTGCTTTTGGAAACTCTTTCTGAAAGTGCATAGGGCTCTTTCTGATAGTGCATAGTTATTGAGCCCTTTGCTCTTTTGTGAAGCTTGTCTCGGATACCCTTTGCACTCTTCTATGCGGTCGTTAAGATACCACCCGAGCCAAGGTAATAAATGTTAAAATTAAAATAAACAAAAATAAAATCAAATGATTACATCAAACAAAAAAAGATTGTTAAAAAAATGGGGTAATTAATTAGGGAATAGGTTAAGCGTAGAATCTGAATGGATGGAATCCATTGATAATTTATAATACACATATAAAGCAGTAAGAAATGGTTGAATATGTTAAAATTGCTGTAGAGCATGGGTAGGTGTTCAAAATCGTTGACCGTTCCCGCATGTCTTCCAATTACAACAGATTACTTTTCTGACATACGTTCATTGCACAATGATTATGTGGTGTCAGATTATACTCTTTTGCCGGATGATGTAAATTTGGATTATGCCAACAGTCCAGCTGTGTATCGAAAGCCGCTAACTACTAATTAATTGTTTAAGGAAATTGTTTCAGCACGTTTATCACAAGGATTTCGATTGATCGTGTTGGAAGATAAAAGTAGTACCAGTCCACGTCAAGTACCATGTTGTGGTGGGCAAAAGCAAAAACAAAGTTCTTTGTTGAAAATGATACAACCAAGCGAACGGTCAAAGGAATATATGCTATCGATGGGGCGAATTTTTCGCAAAATATCGCTGAGTGGATCAGTAATTACCGTAACAGCATGTCGGCCAAGACATGCATATCCTCCAATAAATGTAGTTTATAGATACAGATTCCAGGCACCACAACATGACACATATCAAATTTCAGGAGTTAATTTTACTACTGAGCAGCTAGAAAATTATAATTAGAATAAGATGGACCATTATATCTGCACCAGGGGTGATACAGATTATACTTGAATGGAGAGTTTGAAATATTGAAGATATCGTATGTATTTACTACCAAACGAGCATCCTGTAACAAAAAATATTCTTGAAGCTGCCTCTTTTTGTTGTGATATTTACACTGAAGTTGTTAACGATGTTAAACTAATTGATGAATTCCTAAAGTTTGTCGAAACATATTTGAATAAAATAGAACGGTTACAGTATAAAAAAGCAAGGCTTTCTATATGCATTTGTAGTGAAAGAGGTAGATTAATTATCGGTCAAGAATTGCAGCGATGATTTGCCACGCATCGGGAAATTGGGATAAACCCGTCGTAGCGGGATATTATTTATATTTCATTGCAATTTAAGATACTTCTAAAGAGTATTCACCGCCGCTTTGTGACCTCATGGCACTTGAAAATGAATGGATGGAAGTAGAAATTCAAGGTGGTGATTTTGAGCCTATCCAATGTTTTTACTGGAAGTACGATACTAAATTTTCTTGGTGATCAACCAACGAAGAAAGGACGATATGTAAACAGAAAAAAACTCTTAAAATATTACAATATTTGCGAGCGAAATTACGTTCTCTGTACGAGAATGATGGTTCTTCGATAAATAAATAAATAAACATTAGCACAACACAATACTGACAGAATGTCAGTCACTTTGGCATTTACACCTGATGGGCGAATGCACTAGATGAAGGGAAATTTGGATTTCAATTGCCCGATGAATACCAGTTGGGGGATAGCTGATGCAAGCCAGCACCACGATTGAAACCGAGCTGACGAGAAACCCGGAGACAAAGAACGGGTCTCTTTTTGGTGGACAAGGATCGATGGCTGATGATCGACTGCAATGAGCAACAAGAAAATTTATCCTGGAGTTCAACGAAGAAAAAAATTACAAAAGCGACAGAGGGACGTAGTTTACAACAGCGCCAGCGAAGTAATTAACATCAGAGACAGGGAAGATTGGTGGTAGAAGTTCAACAAGTAGCCCGCTAGAAGGAGAACTTCACGACGTGAGATGCTTTGGGGGCCCCCAAACAGGATCAGTAGACGTAAATTTGTATTTATATCGAGCTTTTGGTAGAGGACTACAAGTAGAATTCATATCTTACTTTCACAAAGAAAACATAAGGCAAGATTTTGTAATTATATCGAGCTCTTGGTGGTTGACTAAAATTCCTATATTATTTTACGAACAATGTTCTTTATTTGAAATCGTGGATTTTATTTTTAAAAAAATTTTTATTCAGGAGTTGATTGTACACCTGGCTCATGTGTGTTTTCAGATTTCAGCTCGAGTTTCCAGTGCGAGTTACATCGGGTTAACTGACTCTGGCGAAAGATTGCAAAGTGGTCGCCTCAGCTTTGACTAATTCTTCCTTGCTCTGTAAAAATAGTCGGATTTGTTTCCAGCTGCGTGAGAGGTGTGCTACTTGGGACCAGGGGATAAGTGAGGGGCTTCTCCTATAGCCGTCTCCGACGGCAAGCTGGATCCAAAGTCCATAGCCGGAAGAACTCTCACGCGGAGGCTAATAAACATACACTTTAAACTCCTCTAGTCCTTCATTCTACCAAGTGAATTTACATCGTCTACTTTATGTTCAAGTTCAAGAGAACTGTTGGAAATTATTTGTATCGAGATATGTTTAAGGTTTTGCTACAACTTGGCTTTGTATTTTATAATTCCAAGCAGTTAAAGTGATCTCCATTTTCAATCATTCTATAAGCAGTCCCTCATCATTCTGTGGTCTTACATAATGGACACAGTACAATTCTTAATTAAGCACGGACGGTGCCTGATAGACTTTGCTACTAGTAGAGGCTCCACAGTAAGCTCCACATGCTTTACACATCTATTGTAGATATCCATAAGAGAATGTTGGCATCTCCAGACAGTCGTACATTCAACCAGATTGACCATGTTCTCATACAAAAACGAGCGTGCACCAGAATTTTCGACACGTATTTGTTCCGCGGCGCTGTCTGTCGTTTGGACTGCTACCTTATAAAGGTCAAATTCCGATACCACATCTCTGAGAGCTGTAAAAAAAAGAGCATCTGTTACTCTAATGTACCAGTTACGCAAGCTGAATGGTAGCCCAGTAACGTCCACATACATGTCTGCGCTGGAAGATAGCATCAATATATCCCCGCAGGCGGGAGAATGTTATAATGACATCAAAACGGCATGGACAACAGCAAAAGGTGCAGCAACAGAAACAGCCGCGGAGGTTTCGGGGCACCAGCCAAAGAAAAGTAGGAGCGACTGGTACGACAAAAAATGCGAGAAAGCGATTAAAAACAGCAGTGAGACACTCTGATAGTGTCCAGTAGGAAGTTTAGCTTTGTTTTGCAAATGATTATGTCAAGGTTAAAAAATTGTACATAGATAAATGCAGGAAAAATTCAGGAATTAATGTGAAAAATCCAAAAAATTATGATGCACATAATATGAAATATTTTTATTGCTTTTATTCAGCTAAGCTTCCAAAAGTTGTGCGAATTTACTCATGAATAGTAGTCATTAAAATTTACCTAGATTTTGTTCCATGAAGAATTGTAGTAGTTTCAATCACTTACTGTTTCAGTAGTTTTCAATAATTTTTCATCTTGACTACTGCTGGCCGCGAAATTCCTAATCTTTGTAAAATTCGTTTTTTTTACAAATTCCCTGATTATGATGGCTCCATTTGGAATCCTTGTTGATATTTAGTTATGCCGTTAAATACAGGAATAATCTATTCAACAACACCAAAAGAGCAAAATCGGGGTAATTTCCAAACATACACCATTGTTTAGATGTCCACGCAAATTTTCTAAATAAACTCCATTAATAAATTTACATATAACTGTAGCTGTAAAAAGAATTCGACTATATTTTCTAACACATTTCCTTAGTAATGCTCAAGTTATTGGTCTAAATTTAATTAAGTATTTAGCTTTATTTTATACTCAATGTGTAAATGACATTAAAAAGCTTCTCAATGAATGAATATCAAATTTTTTTGTAGGCTACCGTAAGCTGAGTGTAGACACCAACCAGTATAGATTTCCCTGATGGCACAATAAAGAAAAGTTTTCAGCTTTTCAGGTTTTCTAACAACCGTTCACTTTTTCGTTCGGTACGCTTTTTCAAGGCTCACTCCTCTCGCTCACTTTTCGTTAGAACCACCGTAAAAGAAGTTAAACTTTCAAAAACTTAACGACATACTAATCAGCGTAATATCTAGAACTCCCACCGTTAATTTTGTAACAAACACATGTGTATTCTCTGCGTTGTAGATGAACATTTTTTAATCATACACATCCCGGTTTCTTTGAATCACGTTAGTGCCAGCCCAAAACCGCATTGTGGGGGCTTGCAGCATATCCAATCCATAGAGGCAGGCTCTTCCTATCGTAATGTTTTACCAGCTTCTGTTGAAGCGATGTGACTTTCATTTCCCAGAGTATATGCTGATGCAAGGACTATGCCGCGGGTGATCCCCACAATCTAACCATAAGTTCTTAACTCTCCCATCATGAATTCTGACAGACACATGCAGTCAATGTTTTTCCTTATTAAGATACCTGTTTTGGGATGGTCTTACTTTGCATTGCACTCCACCTTGGAACCCCGAGAGTTCAAAATTTGGATTTGCCTCCAATGAGTCCAGCCTTACTTTTTTGCTTTGCAACGTTCTAGCCAAAACTGCTGAGACCGTCAGGCCATGATAAATGTTCATTTGAAGTAATCAGACAACCTCCCAGAAAATTCAAGGGAAAGAAGGGCTGGGCCACAACTCTGCTTCGACAAAATACTCGGAGCTGACCTCTGGTATCCATGGAAAATTTTCATAGAACAAGAGGCTTAAAAAGTGACCGTGTGAAAAAGTTCATTATCATGAAATAGCATGGCTCGTAAATCGAATTCACAATTGGTAAGGACATCTACCAAATTTTACCTAAGGTCCCTCTATTCAAGATTACGCAACTTATGTGAGCACATTAGTAAGCCTTTTATCTTCCTGATAGAACCTGACATAACTTCCGTCTGATCTTTACAACATAAAATGTACAAATGAATCTTCGATATGTAAATCAGCTAAAACAGGTAATCCGTGCTTGTTATTTATGACTTTAGAATAACAAAAGATCCATCAATTTAATTCAAGTCTTCACCAGCATAATTCCCATCATTATCCGAAGCACTCGCCCCAACGGCCTCCTCCCATTACAAGTGTATCATTACGCACGCAGCAATATACCCATCATTATGCTCATCGTATACTGACCGTTGGCACATTTAAATTTCGCGTGCACATCGTCATGTATGCGAGATAACAACATGTTTAGGGGCCCAATAAAAGCTCGAGTGATAAAAAATGCGGAAATGGTGTGTGATAAGCAAGAAAAACATGACACCTGTAGCAGACAGAACTTCTAATCACGTTCGAGGAGCGGGTGAGGATCGTTCTTGGAGCGCAACTAAAAATGGGCTTTGACTAATTATGTGGGTTCAAGGCTGTTCAAAGATTAGCGATAACATCATTAATTCCGAAAAACGTGAATTTAATAATGCAAATACTGCTTGAGCGTCGCCTAGCTGCCTTACTCTAACGATTCGATGGCAATTCGAGATAATTTACGGGACCATTTTTCTCATTTAGGGGAAATAGCTCAGCCTTTATGGCGAATTGTGGTTAAAAAGATGTTTTTGGACACCCTGGAAATAATACGATTAGACTTTATATGTAGCAGCTCGGGTGTCTAAAATAATTTATTTGCTTTTGTTGTTTAGGAATGCTTCATGGTGGGAGGTTTTAAGCTTGAACTTGTTTGTTGGAAGCTATTGAGTCCATCGTTTATGACCAATATTATAATTAATCCAGCCAGAGCAGGTCTGGTAATCTTGTATCAACTACTCTTTGGACTCCACATATGGTACATATATACATATTATATAAATATTAAATGAAGCTTTCTCTAGAAATAGACAAGTTGAGAGCTGTTGTCTCTGTTTCACGTGTAATCTTCAAAGCTAACTCGACGCTTCCGCAGTGAGTCTTGTAGATAGTAAGAATTTCGAGGTCACCCAGTTTCTCGGCAACAGATGCATCACGATTAACTTCTAGACTCCTTTCACTAACAACTAAATGCTATCCAGTATTTAAAAGTTAAGGATATTCGAGTAAATCAGTCATTCTAGAAGAAACTCTCTATGAAAGTCGGGGCGCCAGTAGCATCCAATGAATGTTCTCACGGAAGAAAAGCAGTTCACATCCTAGGATCTACATTTCACACATCCAATGCCCATATAAGTACACTACCAAAATGCCATCTAATTGATTGCAATCATTAACTGCTCAACATATGTATGTATATCTAGATTTGTGGAACGGGCGCCTAATCAATCAAATCTGCATATAAAGAATCTGTTTCGCTCGTTTTGATTAGGGCAGGAATCATTAAAGCCGACGATGATAAATGTGATCCATTAATTGGCGGATCAATCAGCTCGCTTGGCGGAAGTGTTTGAGCCTCCGCTGAAATTGAAACATCTGGAAGACTCGCTAATAAATCCCCAACCGTTAAATTTGAATGGCTTAGCGAAATACCATTCAAATGAATTTGTACGAATAATCAGACTAGAATCCGAATAATTATCATCAACATGAAACATTTTAGTTTGGACTTTTATCATGATAATGAGATGCACGTGTCCTTGATGCTCGCTCCGCCAGAAATGCCAATGTGTAGGTTGTGTGAAAATAACTGGAAAGAAAGCTGAGCAAAAAACAACAGAATATTCAACACAAAAGTTTTGAAAATGGACAAGCAGATTTTTTTTGTTTCGATTTTGGCAATCACTTCTTATCGACGTATACTCGTATGTACGTGGAAGACGTTATTTATGGGATTATATGTTTTGCAAATTACCAATAAACACTGATAATTTGACACCTAAAGCGCTCAAAAGTTCTGTCAAACAATGATCGCATTTTGACATTTTGTAGACGTTTGAGAGGTGTTTTTTTGCTGATTTACATAATTTTAATATCACCAACAAAATAGATCAAACTATTCTTATAATTAATTGTTATTTGAACCGCAGAAAATTTGAATAACAGAAAGTAAATGTTGCTTGATTCTTTTCAAATATTCAAAGCAAAAAAAAAATGTTCTTTTACCTTGATATGCAATTGTACAAATTTTATTTAATCTTTCTCTTGAATAATTCATAAGAATGCAACCTACCCATGTAAGACGAAGATCATTGCTTAAATTTGGTAAATTCAAAGCTGTGCGGACAAATCAACATCATTTATGAGAGACTTTGCTGAAACTGAACAATGAAGCAAAATGAATAAGACTACAAATCAATGAAGCAAGAAATAGGTATCAAATTAACGGATAATGGATACACGAAAACTGTAGTGCAGTCCATGTTGTTTTGGAAGTTCTTACTGGACTGAGGTAACTATGGACTAAAAATGATCAGTGAGCTATAATCCAACTGAGCTTAGCGAACGGGCAACGCTTCAAGTGCTTTTCGGCTAGTTTTACCAGG
The DNA here is from genome assembly GCA_963969285.1 of Odontomyia ornata. Taxonomy (NCBI): domain Eukaryota; kingdom Metazoa; phylum Arthropoda; class Insecta; order Diptera; family Stratiomyidae; genus Odontomyia; species Odontomyia ornata. The sequence continues at coordinate 496,049,571 of OZ017738.1, forward strand.
ATCATTGATGTGATTCGCTGCTTTAGGCCTCACTTCTATTATATCAACGCATAGTTTACTCTATCAAAGATATTTCGAACGATTTCTGTTATTTGTTTAAATTTTTACGGGGGTTTATCTGTTATTTGTTTAAATTTTTACGGGGGTTTATCTACCCTACTCGGTTTATATTTCCAAAGGTTCTCAATTTGTTAAGCAGAAATAAAGGCTAGAAGCACTGTACGTCTAGCATTTGTGATGTTTACACGTGTTTTAAAACATATTTCACTGATAAACCTTCAATACGATTTGGTTTAGATGGACTCATTTTTAAGCTGCTTCAAAACATGTTCCCTAAATACCTTGTTGCTACGATGAGCAATATGTTATACCCGAAATCGTTTCTTGTAGCTGAAGGAAATCTGGCGACAATGCGCAATTTCAAGGTGCTGAATAGTATATAACGAGGAACACATACTGCGATAAAACTTTTTTTGGTATTCATTCACACCCTTTTGAACGACTTTGCTTTTAACACGATGCAAACGGGACCATTGGTGCATTTGGACTTGGTAATTTATGTGGCAGAACAAAGGTCTGCAGTCATTCGAAGGAGCCTTCAGAAAATGTTTAACAATGTGTAGGCCTATATGGACAATTGGCAAATAAAAATTAATAGCCAAAAGTGCGAAGCAATTTTGCTTCAAACAATGCTGCAGTTAGCCAGTCAAGACCTTAAATGTAATTGGAAGGAAGGCTGGTGAAAGTAGTTCAGAATGGATTCTAAATAAATCCTTTGTTCACTATCTCGGTATTTATCTCGATCCATATGTATACTTTTATGAACATGTCAAAACTATGCTCAGTAAAGCACGCAAATTTTTCATGTCCTTTCGAAGACTCTTTCATTCCAGATTTATCAGAATTTCGAAGTTATCTGTTACTATTCTCTGGTAAGACTGGCCTTGACATATGAATGTCCGTCCTGGTGTAAACAAAGTACTAGCACAATGGAAATATTACGAGTCTTCTAAAGGAAATGTCTTCGCCTTTGTATTGTATATATATATATATATATATATATATATATATATATAATATATATATATATATATATATATATATATATATATATATATATATATATATATATATATATATATATATACATACTGCGCGCGTCGAAGGATTTGTCGAATTATTTTTTTTAGGTTGGTAGTACTGTCAGTGACTTCTATGTCAAATTTACATGTCAAAATATTCATTAGTGTTTGAGATACGCGTCGTTTCTGGGATGGCCTTTAGTTCCGTTTTCGCTGCGGCTTGAATCTCCTCTATTGTATCAAAACAGTGTCCCCGGAGCGGTCTTTTGAGCTTGCTGAACAGCCAAAAGTCGCACAGCGCCAGATCAGGTGAATACGGTGGTTGCGGAACTATATGGGTTGAACTTTGGCGAAATGATCACGAATTACGAGTACAGTATAGGATGGTTCATTATTGTGATTTAAAAACCAAGAATTGTCTTGCCACAATTCCGGCCTTTAGGCAGATAGCGTTACGCAAATGACACATAACGTTCAAATAATATTCCTTGTTGACTGTTCAGCCCGACGGAAGGAATCCATAATGCACAACAAAACGATAATCGAAGAAGAGAAGAGGTTGTTGGTCGCCCAAGACGCTCTTCGTCTTCGACACGTTTACGGCAGGCTTGGAACTTACAATACCACTTGTGAACATTTTTTTTAGACATAGCCTCATCATCAAAGGCTTTCTACACCATCCTCAACGTATCCGCAGCATAAAATTTGAATCCGCAAACAAAATTTAATGCGAATTCAACAAATTTGAACATCGCAAAAAACGAAAAACTCACTTTTAGCAGCTCACAAAAACTAATGAATATTTTGACATGTAAATTTGGCATAGATGTCACTGACAGTACTACCAACCTAAAAAAAACAATTTTCCAAATCCTTCGACGCGCGCAGTTTAAATTCAAATGTTACCTTATTTTTGGACACAGTAGTTTATACATATACTCGTATATCTCTTCTTAGCACTACAGCCCTTTTCTGGCCTTCACTTCCTGCAAACAGCGCCTCCAACTGTCTTGGTCCATTGCCCGCGTCCTCCAATTTCGAAATCCGAGCAGCGATGAACTATCTTCGTCGACCGAGTCAGACCAGCGGCTGCTCGGTTTCTCCACTGGCCTCCGGCCCTCAGTTCTCCCAACGAATACCTTTTTGGGTATCCGTTGTTCGTCCATACGATTGATGTGGCCAGCTTATTGCACTTCTGCAGTCTTACAATCGTTGAGACCTCCAGGTCGTCAAAAATTTCATACAGCCCATGATTGTACCAAATGCGCCATTGGTCCCCGTCTAGCTTCGCTCCGATTATTCGCCTCAGGACCCGTCGCTTAAAGGCGTTCAATATATTTGCGGATGCTTGGGCTAGGGTCCATGTTTCACACCCATAGCATCACATACTTGGAGCTTTGTTTTCCTGTGTATGCAGCTGGTTTTCAAGATCGTCAATACTGAATAACATATTTTATTTGCGAGCTGTATTCTTCGGCATATTTTGTCTCTTTCATTACCCGTTTTTGTTATTTTGGCGCTTAAATACCCAAATTCGCCAACATTTTCGAAACTGTATTCGTCAAGTGTGATGTTTTGTGTACTTGAGGTAATTTTCCTCGACTGCGTCATGAGCTTTGTTTTAATTTCGTTAAATTGTAGCCCTACTAGTCTTGCCTCGTTATCAAGTTTTTAAGAAGAGTTCTTTGGCAGTTGTTAGCGACCGTGACAAAATGTTTATGTCATCCGCATAGGCTACTACTTGGCATGACTTGTGTAGTAATGTGCCTCGTGTATCAACAGGTAGCTTCCTTATGACGTACTCCAACGCCAAATTGAATAACAATGGGGCCAGCCCATCTCCCTGCTTTAGTCCGATATTTGTATCAAAAGCATCCGTGAGTTGGTTATTGATGCGGACTTGGGAGGACTAATTTGGCTGGGATGCCAAAGCAAAGCATTATTTGGTACAGTACGTTACGATCCATACTGTCATATGCTTGCTAAAAGTCAACGAAAATTTGGTGAACGTCTATGTGGAGCTCCCAGCACTTTTCAAGTACCTGCTTGACTGTAAATAATTGGTCTATTGTCAATCTGCATGCTCTAAAACTACCTTGATACTCCCCAAAAATACTGTTGGTGTATGATCCGATTTTACCTGTATACTATTTTATACTAACAGTAAATTTGAAAGCTTACTAACGAACCTCATTCAAAATGTAATTATGACATTACCAATTATATTCTATTAACATAGATGCGGATTAATAATAGATGTGGCTCATAATAGATCATATGATCAGAGTTACATTGAATGGTTATTTACGGATATATAGGAATCTATTAAAGAAGGCATTTGAAATTGACGAATCTGTAAATTTTTAAGCAATGGATAAAACCGAATACCGCGCAGTTATATTTTTTATTTTGGAAGATTTATCAGTGATAGGAATTCATATAAAAATGATGAAAATGTCAAAGGCATCTGTTCCTTCATTTCCAACATAGATGGGTTATTGAGTTTAAATGTAGTCGTACAATCGTTGAAAATGAACCACGTAGTGGACGTCCAAAAAGTACAACAACACCAGAAATCATTTAGTAAGTCTATGATATGGTTTGTGCGACTAAACGTGAAATTACTGATACCATAGGCATATTGGAGAAATGAGCATGTTATATTTTACAAGAAGAATTACGTATAAAAAGGCTATTCCACATTCGTTAACAATTCAAATTTGTAAGCATAATTTGAAGCATTTTAATAATTTCAATAATATTTTTGACCTGTCAAAGGAGTCCACGTGGTGCAGTGGTTAGAGCGCTCATACCGTAAGTCGAAGATCCCTGGTTCAAATCTCGTTGATGTAATTTAGTTCGGGTGATCCTTCGAACGGACTGTAAGCCCATTCAGTAATGATACGTATATATATATATATATATATATATATATATATATATATATATATATATTTATATATATATATATATATATATATATATATATATATATATATATATACGAGTATATATATATATATATATATATATATATATATAAATATATATATATATCTATATCTATATATATATATATATATATATATATATATATATATATACATATATATATATACATATATATATATATATATATATATATATATATATAAATATATATATATGCATATATATTGCTCTCCATAGTTTGTTTGGTACAATGGGAAATTTTTATGCTAAAATACAAATTCCTGCAGAAAGCATTAGTCGCTAAAAAATATAGATAATTTCTATTTTGTTTTCAATATCGTTACGAAATATTAAGGCAATTTAAATCATTTTGCTTAACCCCATATGTATCTAATTTAGAAGAAATGCATGTATATTTCGATAAATGTTAGCTCAGCATTATTAAATAACTTTTTTGGTAGACAGACCTATGCTCGTTTCATATGAGTCTTATACTCAAATTACGAGATGCAGTCACCAGCAACGAATAAAATCAAGACACATGTCAAAGAGATGCGCATGTTTAAAAAAAAATTCATTGTGTATTGTCTCCATTTTCAACGGATACGATTTTGTTGCAAACTAACAAAAATCACTCAATTCATGAATTCCCAAAAATGTTTATGTTGTTAATCTTTTCTGAAAATTTTAAGAAGATCAAATCAAAACTGCAATGTCTGATTCCATAGAAAGTCCATAAAATACCAAAATATTGTGTTATTGTTGCTGTAATTGGGGAAATTTCAAATCGCTATAACTTCCATGAATATGATTCGATTTTCATCAAACTTACCGAGTACTAGGACCTTTTGTAAGACTACTTAAACATCGATTTTTTTTCAATTTCAGGGTATCCATGCTTTTCTATCGGAAAAAATGAGAAGTACTATATAATTTTGGTTAGCATCTATGTACGAGTTTCAAAATGGCGGCGGTTCAAATATGAATTTTTCAGATTTTTGTGGCTCTCTTGCGGCCACATTTTCCAACGGACTTTGATGAAACATGAAATTATGGATAAATGTACCAAGCTCTCATATTGTGCAAAAAAATTATCAATTTTTCATAAAAAAGTTAAATGTCGAAAATTTAAAACCTAATATTTTTAGCTGCCATTTTCACTAAAAATTGAATGATTTTACCCTGTCTAGAGTGAAACTCAGATTTGAACGAGATTTTTCACATTGATTGATGAGGGCCTTAGCCACAAACATTTGAAGAAATCCAAAATTAAATCCATGCGTTCAAAATGGCGGCTGCCAAATGTCAGAAAGCAAGCGTAATTCACTATTTTAGTAGCTACTGAAATAATGAATACTTTACATGCAAACATTATTAATGGCTTAACTAGGACGTATTAATACCAGGGTCATTTGAAAACATTATTCAAGCCAAACAAAAATTTACGTCTCGACATAGCCTCCACGCAAGTCAATACATTTGGTCAAACACTTTTCCCAACCCTTCAGGCCATCAGGAAAGAAATCTTTAGGTAAACCTGAAAAATACAAGGTAACTGCCTCTTCGATCTCGGCATTTGGTCCACATTTTTTCCCAGCCTGAAATTTTTTCAAGTTATGGAACAAAAAAAGTCACTCGTAGCTAGGTCTGGTGAGCAGGGTGTGTGTTGAAGCAATTCAAACTTCGATTCGCCCAATTTCGCCATTACGACTATGCATGTGAGGTCTCGCACGTTGTCTTGATGAACTAGCACCCTCTTCCTCGCCAACTATGGTCGCTTCTTCTCGAACTCTGTCTTTAATTGGTCTAGCAACGCAGCGTAATAGGGTCCGTTAATGGTTTTACCTTTTAGAAGGTAATCAGCCATAATTACCCTACGGCTGTCCCAAAAACTGTCGTCATCACTTTTCCTGCAGAAAAAATGACCTTCACCTTCTTTGGAGCTGGTTCCCCTACCAAAATACACTACGTTGACTGTTGTTTAGTCTCCAGAGTATGGTGATGGATCCAGGTTTCATCGACAGTAATTGATTTTGGCAAAAACTCGGTAGGATTTTTTTGGAATAGCTGAGGATCCATACGTGCTTTTGGTCGATCGTCAACAAACGCGGCACTCATTGCATGGATAATTTTCTCATGCATCAATCTTCATCTGAAATCGTATGCACCTATTAAGTTGATATCCCACAAGCCTCAGCAATCATCTTAATGGTTAATCAGCGATCTTCCATCACTATTGTGTGCACTAGACTGACGACATCTTCCGTTGAGACAATTTCTGGACATCTTTCACTTCCCAAGTTTTTTTCCCTTTCAAATAGAAGTACTTTATCGCCACGTAATTCTCGTTTTTATCCATTGTTCTTAACAAACGTCACCTGTCAACTTTGGAATGGTACCATGTATTTTATACTGATCGGAATGATTTGAAATTGTTATGGCAAACATACAAGTATGTAACAGCCATCTATTCGTCGACAAGAGAACGTGAATGTACCATGACTTTTTGTCGTTAAGGCCGGAATCTTTTCAAATAACTTTTTTTTTTAAGGCATTGTATAATATTTTTACAATCTGTCCGGTGGTCCGTCCGTGTGTCACAGCAAGTTTTCTCGCAAAGCCCATAAGCTAGAGTGATTAAATTTTCTACGTAGGTCAAAAGTGGTGCCCTCTGAAAATTTGCAGTACAAAAAAATATTTTAAGGTGTTTAAGGAGGACCTCCCGTACTCTTAAACATTTTTTTTACCAAAGGTAGCTAATATGGGTGTCAAATACAAGGTTTAAGTAAGAATTTTTCAAAACAGGTCCTAAACGAGAGGCATTTGCAAGGAGGGGTGCAGGGTGTGGGGAAATGTACGCAAAATTTGTATCCTGCGCCCTCGCGAGTAGACATCTTTGTGCAGAAAATCTGAAAAAAATCTCAAAACTAGGTCTTTATGAGTACAAGGATAACAAATACCTCAGAATTAAAATTCTATCAACTTTTTCAATAATAGTAGATTTTATGAATTTTACGTTTTTATCTATAAAATCGAAGGATGACACTTAAATTTGCTAAAAATTGGTATCTGAATTTTCTAATGCAAAACGCTTTCTGAAAGTTTCATGAAAATCGAACCGTCAACAGCTAAGTTATAGACGATTGAAATTTATCAATTACATTAGCACCCAAACGTGATACAGTGCAAATACACATACGCAAAAAACCCAAATACTACAAATGTATAAAGGTTTTGATGAAAATTTTAGAAGTGTTTGAAAACATTGATACGTTATCATGACTACTTAAACATTTAGGTCAACAGACTGAAAAGACAATGCCGGTAAATTAAAATACATACCAACCATATATTATTTTTCTGAGCTCAATTCATGGAATATATGCGCGATATTCAGAAGACGTTTTTGATTTATTAATTATTTTACAATACCTTTCTGATAGGAGGACTCTCCCGCTATTTTTCCCATTTGACTTTCAAAGTGAGGGCCAATGAAAAGATGATTTGCTTTTAAAAGTAAGGGTACCTACTAGAAATTTGCCTTTCCAGCTGGTGGTGCCAACGGAATTTATTTAAATTAGAAAAACATCATCATTCGAACTGTTTATGGAATATTTGAATTTTACTTGCGGAGAAGTTTCAAGAGGTTAGAAAAAGCAGAAAACTTTATTTGCATAGACGATTCCCACCACTGGGGGACCCAGGACCAAATATATCTAATGCAATCAACGAAAAAATAAAGAAAAAGAGATTGAAAAAGAAAATTTTGAACATGGTAAGCATATTTCGCTATCAAACGACAAACTAGAAAAAGTTACAAGAGAAAACCAAGTAATGAAACTCCGTATACAATCTTTGGAGAAAATGATTCGATAATCATAAGTCAAAGTCAAAGTCAAAAGCGCTTTATTTAATACTAATCGTTATAAATTTTAAAAGAATATAAAGCAAAATCCAAACAATAACAATAAAAAAACTTAATGGCCCAAATGGCTCTCTAAATTTGTACGTTATCATTACACATTTAAAAAAAAAAAAACTCTAGCAAATTCAAATCAATGAAGATTGTTACATATTTTTAAAATTCAATTGGAAAAAGGAGAAAAAACCAACCAACACTATTCTAAAATTATTTATCATCTTAACACTACAGTGAACTTTGATCCTACACCTAATATGTTTTAACTTAATTCTAATAAATGCAATCAAAAACTTTATCTTATACTAAAAACATCTGTAACTATGTTCCTAACCTAAGCGTTTTACCTTATCTCTAACCTAATATAATAAACATAATATAAACCTAACCTATCCCTAATTTTTAATAAAAATAAACAATAACACTAAATGTAGCAATAATGAGCTGAAACTCAAAAACAAAATAATGAAAAACACCAAAACTGAAAATAAACACGAATAATTTAGACATTGTCATTCAGCCACCAATACCTAGATTGCCCCGTCCCAACTCGATCAGCCTCAACGAATCTAGCAAATGAGTATCTCCATTGGAATTCTTGGTCTCGTGAACTCAAGTTCGGAGGATATTTTATCTTCTTATCGGTGGCCCGTCGATATATGTGATATATGACTGGGACGCCGTCAGAATCAAAAACATATCGATTCATGTCCAAATACACGAATGCTTCTGGAGGAATGAAGCCAGTAGCGAGGCAAGTCGCTATATACCCGTCTGTAGGGTGGAACGGCTGTGAAATCCAAGGGTTTTCACTCACAGTCACAGATCTTGCGATATGATTCCGAAGAAGTTTCAATATGAAAATATCGACTCTAGTCACTTCAGCAGTTTGATAAATTCTTCTATTCGATATATAATGTTTCCAATCCGTCTCAGGTTTATGTACAAACCAGTACATGCACGAAGACATTTCCTTTCGAAAACTCTTAATTTTTCCATAGTACTAGCACTCTGGTTGTACCAGATCTGACATCCATATGTCAAAACTGGTCTAACCAGTGTCTTGTAACAGATGATTTTGACCTTTTGATCAATGTATCTGGAATGAAAGAGCTTTTGAAGGGCCATGACTACTTTAAGTGCCTTACTGAGCATGATTTTCACATGTTCAGTATAGTACAGATACTGATCGAGATAAACACCGAGGTATCGAACACAGGATTTATGTGGAACCCGTTCAAGACTACCCTCACCAGCCATGATGTGGAAATCTTTCCAATTACGTTTCAGGTCTTGACTGACCCCCTGCAGCGTTGTCCGAAACAAGATTGTTTCACACTTCTGCACATTGATTTTCATTCGCCAATTGTCAGTGTACAGCTGTACATCATTGAACATTTTTTGGAGATTGCTCTGAACTATTGTAGCTTTTCGGTCTGCCGTATAGATGATCAGATCATCAGCAAACGCTACCAATGATCGCGTTGGCAAGACGTTAAAATCAAAGCCGTTCAATAGCTTGCGAATGAATATTGAGAAGAGCAGAGGCGCAGTAACTGTTCCCTGCTGTAGACCATTCAAGACCTTGAACTCGCGCATTGTTGTCAGATTTCAATCAGTTACAACAAACGATTTCCCGTATAACATATTACACATCATGGCGACAAGGTGTCTGGGAAACTTGTCCTGAAGGAGTTTAAAAATTAGTCCATCTAACCATACCGTATCAAAGGCTTTCTCCATATCAATGAGACATGCTCCAACACATTGTTTATCATTTAGTTTCCAACAGATGTCTGAGGTTACTTTCGTTATTGCATGTGTGGTCGAATGCCTGGCACGAAAACCAAATTGGCAATTCGGCATCAACTCATTTTCCTCAATGTGGGCGTTTAATGCTCTATTGAGTATCACTTCAAACACCTTGCTGATGTTAGGCAGCAAGCTGATTGGGCGATAGCTTTTGGGGCATGAAGATTCTTTTCCTTTCTTCAAGATCGGAAATACCTTAGCCTTTTTCCACTCATTTGGGAAATATGAATTGCTCAACATGTTGTTGAACAATATGCAATAGTTCCTAATAGCAACCTCAGGCAAATGTCGGAGAACTACATTTGGAATACCATCAGTACCACATGATTTCTTGTTGTTTATCTTGCGAAATATGAAACACAAGTCTTCATAGCTGACAAAATAATCAATAAGATTCAAGCTCGGTATGAGGTCAGATGTTAATGTTTCATTGAAATGAAGAATTGATTGGCCGTTCAGGCTTGACTTGAAGTCGGAAACTTTTGCTTCAACGATCTTTTAAACTATTTCATTCCCTCTCTCAGGGTTTGGTAGATGAACCAATTCAAAATGTGTTCCAATCAGGGCAAGTTTATCTAATCTTTCACAAATGATCCTGTTTCCATTTCTATCCGGAGTCGTACTATCAATTTCGATACCAGCCCTATCGAGAAGATTTATCTCATCACTAGTGACTTCAAGATTCGATACCTTCACTCGAGACTTCTTGCGGAATATGCTATTCACTTTCGTGAACACGCCGTCTGGGTCCTGTGGGCTAATACCCCTCAATTTTTCCGCCCATTGATTGCTGACCTCACTCCTGAAGTATGACCGGATTAAGTTCCGGACATTCTTCGGATGTAATTTCAACAAAGCCAACGAGGGATGGTTGTAGTCCAAAAATCGTCGATAAATATTGTTGACGCGTGTGAGAAGAAGGCTTTTCAATCTTTTCAACCTTGCGATGGTTGGTGTTTCATATCCTTCCATATTGTTTCGAAGTTTAATCTTGGGAACTACTTTCTCAATCGTTTCCAACGTCAGCTTCTCTAACTTCGACAAATAGACATCTATTTCATCGTTCGTTAGATTCCTGTCATTCGGAACCATTGAGCAAGAGTTGCCACCATCAGAAGGGGGACATTGCTTCTGGTACTCACGATTAAACTTCTTTTGAAACTTTCCCCAGTCTGTTTTTTTGAAGTTCAACCGATGATTTTCGTGTTGAACTGGAATGAGGAAGAAATCATCCCTTTGATGATTGATTTCCATTACGATTGCGTTATGGTCGCTATCATAAGGAAGCACCTGCAGTTTCCGTTGAGGACTATTAAAGTTGAATTCGAGTCTTGCGTCAGCTATGCAGAGGTCCAAATATGAATTTGTCCTAGGGTATGTTGGGAACTCCGACCCATATAGATTACACCTGTATTCAATTTGGTTCTCTGTTATCCACGATTTCAGGAATACACCTCTTGGATTATTGGTGGTGTTCAGCCATGATGTATGCTTGGCGTTCAGGTCACCAGCAAGAATATAATAGTTATGCAGCCTGTTCAATTCGAGTATTTCAAACAAGGAATTGAGCTCCTCCTTGAGCTTGAGAACAGTTCCACCAGTTGCATAGGCAGAGATAACGAAGAGGTTATCCCCACCTGGCAGTGAAATTTTGATAACGGACACTTCAAGATATTCAAAGCTTTTAAATTCGACTTTTTCAATATTTTGGAAACGGTAGGGTCTTCGAACCAATATCCCGGTGCCACCTCCCCCATCACCTATTACCCTATCGTTTCTTACAAATTCGAAATCCTTGAATGTCATGGAGTGCCATGAATTGAGGTGGGTTTCGGTGAGAAGCATGATGTCAGGCTTTTGCTTAACAATGAATTCAAGGAGATAATCACGCCGATGTATAGTAACAATGGAGTTGACGTTGATCGAGATGAGACGAATCCTATCCATGGGAATGTGACTGGATGACAAACTATTTTGGAGCATGTTGACCTAAACTTTGAAAAACGAAATTGATTTTTTGGTCTTGCTTATTAATTCTATCTGAAAGCGATTCAAGTTGCTGGTAGATTTTAAGAAGCAGCTCATTATTGCCACTTACATTATTTATTTTATTTATATTGTTGTCTGCTGGTCCTCTGGCAGCAAGTGCAAATGACACCCCGGGTTTGATGAAGTTGGGAGGTAACAGATTGTGATTCACTTTGGTTTGCTTTGGGGAAAATTTAGCTCTTGCATCTTGATACCGAGGGCATCCTCGGTATGATGCTGGATGACCAAATGTACCGCAATTAACACAATACAATTTTTCTTTTGGCTCCACCTGAGCCAATTTGCATTCACCGGGGGCGTGGATATCTTTGCACTTAACGCAGCGATAGTGCATTGCACAATTGGCAGCCGAATGACCGAATCGTTGACACCTGTAACACTGGTTGACCTCAGTTTTTTGGAGGCGTTCCCACCTCACAACTCTAAAGTTTAAGTACCTTACCTGTTGGAGGGCACTCGGACTGCTGTCGTTGGAAATTTGGACCAAATAAAATGGTAATATTTTACCTTCTACAGTTGATCTCCTTGTAGCAAAATTTTTCACACACAGGAACTTAACAGCTGGTGCTGCTTCCTGCAACATCTCAAGGAGATCAACTGTATTCTCCCCACAGTCCAGGCCCTTCAACAGGAAGGTCTGATTTTTTTCCGCCTTTGGCGTATATGTAAAGTGAGGAGCTTGGACACGATTAAGAGCATCTTTCGTCTGTTTGAAGTCAGCCAGTGTCTTTGTCTTGATCGAGAGCTTATCACCGGTCACTCTCTTAATTTCAAAGTTTTTGATTTTATGTTCGGCTGCCAATAACCGACCCATATCTCCTCCACGCTGCCCAAAAACGTTTATTGGAGGAACTTTTTCATTTACCACATTAATTTTATTAGGAGGACCAGCAGACACACCGGTTGGCTTCTTCTCCTTTTGCTTATTTTTTAATTTTAAATATTTAATGAAATTATTATCGCTATCAATATTACCTGTCTTATCGTTGCTCTCTATCTCGACGTCCATTTCCTCGTGCATTGCAGACAGCACCGCATAATAATTGGCGCTGTCGTTCGCTCCTCCTGCGCTCAGGATATTTTCCGCATCATGGATTGTCTTGCCCATATCTTGCGATTTCGTTTTATTTGTTGGTACTCCTTTCCCGTTGGTCTTGCTTGTTGTTTCCAGTTTTTCATTCTTCTTAGTGAGTATCGGCTCTTCTTGGCCGGACGTATTCTGCGGCTTCGCTTTTTGTTTGTTCCCATTTGACAACGTCCGGACCATATCTTCTAAACTCTGTATCCGGAGTTTTAATTCGTCATTTTGTTTCGTAATCCTTGTATTCTCCATGGTTACTTTTTCATAATCTTCGCTTGAAATCGTAATTCGCTTTCCATGCTCACAATTGTCTTGTTCATTTTTCCGCTTGTTCATTTTATCATTTGTAATTTTCAAAATGCCTGAATCTGGGTCCCCCAGCGGTGGGAAGCCGTCGGGCTCCTCCATCCCCCCGGTGAAAAAAACTTATTTCCTTTCTTGAAACTTTCTCGTAGGTAAAGTCAAGATACTCGATAAATTGTTCGAATAGTTCGACGATGTAATAAGTTTCTTTATAAAATTACTTTGTAATTGTCGTTTTTAAAAATTATTTTTGATTCGATAATCATTAAACGTTAATAAAACTAAAACGATCATGCCACAAAATACGATGGAAAATCAAAAAGTCGTGCAACATAAGTCGAGCGAAAATAAAGCAGCCACATATAAGGCTCATCAAGGAACGAAACCATCAGTATAAGATGGTAGGAAGACATGAATTCATATTAAGCGCAGGAGAAGATAATGATAGCGTAAATTACTAGGCAGTACTTGCTGCGATGGATAACGAAATGGATACCGAAATGGATTGTCAAGAAAATGTAAGTATTTTAGTAGCTTTTCTCAACATTTATTCGCAAGCTATTGAACTGCTTTGATTTTAACGTCTCGCCGACGCGATCATCGGTAGCATTTTTTAATAATCTGATCATTTACATGAACCGAAAAGCTACAATAATTCAGAGCAATGGTGGTTGGTACACCATCGATTAGCAAATGAAACTCCATACGCAGAAGTACGAAAAAATTTTGTTTCGGACAACGCTGTAGTGGGGCAGTCAAGACCTGAAACGTAATTGGAAGGATTTCCACATTATGGCTGGTGAGGGTAGCTCAGAACGAGTTCCACAAAAATTCTGTACTCGATACCTCAGTGCTCACTTCAATCAGTATCTGTACTATATTGAACATGGCAAAATCATACCCAGTAAAGCACAAAAAGCAGTCATGGCTCTTTGACGACTCTTTTAGTCTAGATACATTGATCAAAATGTCAAGGTTATCTGTTACAAAACCCTGGTTGGACCAGTTTTGACATATGGATGTAAGATCTGGTATAACCAGATCGCTAGTACTATGAAAAAATTAAGAGTTTTCGCATGAAATGTTTTCGTGCATGTACTGGCTCGAACAGAAAGCTTAAGATGGAAAATTAAACTACGGGGTGCAAAATATTTTCAAGGACGTTAGAAAATAAAATCAGATCATACGCCAACAGTATTATTCGCGATAGTGCGGGGACTCTTCCCCACCCATCCCATCCGTGTTGACGCTGTCCATGGTGAAACAGCAGTCGAGTGTCCACTCTTCACCCAGCAGGAACTGGAGGAGGCAGTCCTTTCGCTGAAAGCGAGGAAGGCTCCAGGTCCAGATGGTGTTCCAGCTGAGGTGTTGCGGCTTGCCTATCACCATTGTCCTGACTTGCTGCTCAGCTCATTCAACGCTTGCCTTCGGGACGGGGTTTTCCCGGTACAATGGAAGGTGGCGAGGCTTGTGCTGATCAGCAAGGGAAAGGAAAATCCCGAATCGCCGTCTGCCTACCGCCCGTTATGCATGCTAGACACGGCCGGGGAAGTGCTAGAGAAACTCATCAAGGAAAGACTCACCGACGCGATTCGTGCTGCTGGGGACCTATCTGTTCGGCAGTACGGCTTTAGAGCAGGACGTTCTACCATTGATGCGATTGCAGAGGTGGTCAGCGCGGTCCAAAAGGCAGAGGCATATAGTGGCACTTAGCGACGGATCGTCTTGTTGGTGACACTCGACGTCAAGAACGCCTTCAACTCCGCTAGATGGGTTGATACGCTGGAAAACTCTTTTTAAGTTCCAGAATATCTAATGCAGCTTTTGAGGAACTATCTTCCGAAGCCTGCTCTACGACACGACACAGGGCTAAGGAAGGATGGAAATTACATCGAGTGTTGCCCAGGGATCTATCTTTGGTCCGGACCTGTGGAACGTGTCTTATGATGGGCTATTGAGACTTGAGATGCCCGATGAGTCGCGCTTTGTCGGCTATGTGGATAATGTTACGGCTCTAGTCACTGGACGCACCGTCGAATAGGTGTAACTGAGGCTAAGTATGCTAATGCACCGAGTGAGGGAGTGGATGACTGCACGCGGGCACTAGCACTGGAGAAAACCGAAGTGGTCATCTTGACAAAAAAGAGAATCCCTAGAGTAAGGATGATCAGTATTGGAGATATATGAATCGAATCGAAGCCATCAGTGATGTACCTGGGGATACTGATCGACTTGAAGATGAGTTTCTCTGAGCAAATCAGGGCAACGGCTGAGAAGGCTGTTTCGGGAATATCGGCTCTGAGTCGGCTTATGGCCAAGGTAGGGGGACCCAGCCCATCAAGAAGACGCCTCCTGATGAGTGCTGTAGGGTCAGTGCTACTGTACGGAGCAGAAGTATAGGGCGACACTCTCAGCAAGGCGGTATACCGAAAACGTTTGGCACAGGTACAGAGAAGAGGAGCACTGAAAATTGCATCTTCATATCCGACAGTTTCTGATTTGGTGGTGAGAGTTATTGCAGGTGGGATGCCTGTCGCCTTCCTTGCTAGAGAGCGCCGCGCTATTTACCTGCGTCGAAACGTGGATGCGAGGGAGATCGTTGTCCGTGAGGAGAGACAACGCGGGCATGGGTGTTTTCAGTCTTACCTGCACAAGATTGGTAAGTCGCAGTCTCCCGATTGTTGGTTTTACTCAGGAGAGCAGGACAATGCCCGCCACACATTTTTTGCGTGTACAAAATGGGTCAGGCTGCGAAGGGAACTCTACAGGGAGACAGAAGAGCTCATCCCGGATAATACAGTTGCGGTGATGGTCGAATCGGTTGACAAATGGAACCAGGTGGCAGATTATAATCGGGCAATCCTAAAATATTAAAGGGAATCACAGCAGCCAGGGGCGTTGGGGCTGGAGGATCGCTTTTCTGGCACTTCCTCTTCCCTTCTCTCCTCCCGCTAGGAAAGGGATCCCCCAGTTTGAAGGCGCCTCATGGCGTAACAAAACGAGACCTGGCCCGAAGTAATGTGTCGAACTGTTCCAGGCGGGGTTCTCAGGTTGACAGGGGAGGTGTTTAGCGGTTAGTTCAGTTGCATTCATGCGAGCATGGAAGTCCCACACTCTGTGCATAAATAACATTCACCTCTTTACCACAAAAAGAAACAGTATTATTGGGGAGTACCAAGATGGTTTTAGAGCAGGTAGTCCCACGATGACCAATTGTTTATTGTCAACCAGGTATTTGAAAAATGCTGAAAGTTCAACATAGACGTACAGCAAACCTTCGTTGACTTTAAGCAAGCATACGAGAATATCCCAGACCCGCATCAATAACAAACTCACCGACGCCTTTCACACAAATACCGGACTAAAGCAGGTATATGAACTGGCTCCATTACTATTCAATTTGGCTTTTAAGTATCTCATAAGAAATATATCTGTCGATACAAGAGGTACGTTGCTATGCAAGTCGAACCAAGTAGTAGCCTGTGTAGACGACGTCAACATTTTGTCACGGTCACTAAGAAGTGCCAAAGAACGTTTCCTGAAACTCGAAAGCAAAGCAAACTAGTAGAGTTACGAATCAATGAGAATCAAACAAAGCTCAAGATGCAGTTGAAGAAAACTACCTCAAATGCCCAAAATATTACACTTAGCGAATACAATCTGAGTAAATCTGTATATTTAAGCGCTAAAATAACGAGAACCAGTATTAAAAGAGTTCATCTCTTTTAATACAGTTCGAAAATCAAATATTTAATTCAGTTTTGACGATCTTGAAGACCAGCTGCATACATAGGAGAACAAGCTTCAAGTATAAAAATCGGTGATAAGACTTGTGCTAAGTTATGGGGGTGTTACGAGTCTAAAAGGGAATGTTGAGGGATAGTTACGATAGTGAAAAGGGACACTCCTCTGTCCACCATCAAATCAAATTGTTTTCAGAAACCTTCCACCAATTGCGACTCCGCCAAGCCAATTGAATTAAATGTTAACTTTGTAGTGAATTAAAATGTTATCTTATTAAGTACTATTTTTCAACTAGAGTGGTGAAACCAATTTAAGAAGATGTAGAACTATTTTCAGAATATTGTAGGAATAGCTAAATAGGAACCGCCGGAGGTCACGAGATGGAATGAAGATAAAAAAACTCAACTAAACAATTACATCTTCACCAGCAGCAAGCGCAGCAATCACAGCAAACATATAACGCAAACTCAATCCCAAATCATAGACAGCGTCATTACTATCAGACGGATGCAATTGAAAATATTTGCAACTAATGCAGCAGTAGAGAAACAAACAAATTTGCATACTGTAGAATACTGCAAATAAAATTCAGCCCAACCGCAATGAAATATATGACCACAACAAATTCAAGTACGCAATACAATAGCGAGCAAAATGTCATACCAGCCAATAGCGAATACGAATTAAATCTTCTCGAACCCACTCTATTTAATACAGCAGACATTGAAACTAATTCCGCATAAGCGAATAACCTTCAAATTCCCAGTTTAGTAGTAAACCGTACAAGAGTCCAATGAATTCGATCGGAAAACGTCACAGAAACCTATGGTGTCGAATGTACAAATAATATCGAAGCCGGCCATGGGCAACAATCCAAATCAACACATTGTCAACAATGCTTCATATTAGATCACAACCATCCAATAAAAACCATCGCAGGGTCACCAGCTTCAGTAATCTTTGCCACAGAAACATTCCCAACAGTCGATGTCCGTAGGACATCACCATTTTATCAGAATCAATATCTAACTTTGGCTTGATTTGCAACCATCATCGTCAACAGTATGCAAACTCACCATCCTGAAATGCCAGCGAATGCAAAGTGGGAAATGCTCGTGTTGGGACAACTTCAAGATGTAGTTTCCAGTGGAAGTGCAGCACATACTGACCGTTAAACAAGAAGCGATAAAAGGGGCCCGGACATAAAAAGTGGCTCTTTGTAGCAAAGTCGACCGCATTTATTTTAAGGGTGTGAGGAGTTAAAAGGTCGAAATTGGAGTTAAAACAAAGGAATAGGAGTGGAAAATAAACAAATTGAATAGAGTTTGACAGGCGAAAGATTTCCGGCAACGAAGAAATTCGAAGGAAGAACTGAAGTCTGGCGGACTACTTATGGGGCCCCAAGATAGGGAAATGAGAGGTTAATTTGGCCAAGAGTGTTATTGTAACCATTTCAGTGTGTAAGGTTAGGATACCTATATATGAAAAAAGTGAAAATCGAAAGTAACTTCTTCGTTTAATGAAAATTTGATTTGGTGGACGCATTGGTTAGAAATTAGTTCCATCGTATAATGGAACTTCACGTCAGTGCGCTACGGTGGTTGAACTGGAGTTTCGATCGTTTTGCTTCCCTTTAGTTTCAGGGGCCCGCAGTCTCTTTCGGTGGACCACCGGCGAACAAGTGGGGCCACGGCCCGTCTTCATTGGGCTATCCGGGACCCGAAAGCCCCCATTGAAAGGACCCCTCTTGGCGGAGGGTAATCGTGGGAAACATGGACCCTAGCCCAAGCATCCTGTGGCGGATAATCGGAGTGGAGCTAGACAGGGACTAATGGCGAATTCGATACAACCATGAGCTGTATGATACGTTTGACAAGCCGGAGGTCTCAACGATTTTAAGACTGCGGAAGCCGCAATGGGCTGGCCATATGAATCGAATGGGTGAAGAACGGATACTCGAAAAAGTATTCGTTAGGAGAACTGAACGGTGGAGACCAGTGGGGCAACTGAGGAAATGTTGGTCTGACTCGATCGATGAAGACAGTTCATCGCTGCTTGGATTGCAGAATTAGAGGACGCGTTCAAGGAACGGAGACAGTTGGAGGCGCTTGTTGCAAAAAGTGAAGGCCCGAGAAGGGCTGTAGTACTACGAAGAAGAAGAAGTTTTGAAGGTCTCCTTCTGCGTAAGCGAAGAGATACATATAACGGTTGTTGATCTGGTCTTCTGGTCTCGATTTCGAGCGATTTTTTGTAGATAAATTGACGAGAGTTCGATTTCATTTGGCCTGAGTGGTGTTGAAGCACCAAGAATTCAGCAATTAGAGATTTTGCGACTATCAATCTTTGATGCTTCCAACGTGAAAAATTTCTTTTATATGTATAAGTATGTCACCAATTTTTAGGTTTTCGTCGTGCATTGTTTGTAGGATGGTTTTGCGAATTGAATTATCCAGTAGACTGCAGATAAACTGAGTGCAAAAAACATGTCAGTAATGGATGAATTGCAGTTTTTCATCAGATACACGAACTCGCAGTCGGAGATATCACGACGCAGTAAGCATTACTGCCTATCCTTCTTGCTAATGAAAAGAGTGAAAACGATATTGTGCCACTAAAATGTTCTTCCGGGGCTAGTAGGGATACATGGAGTCTTATCTTCAAACGAGTAAATCTTCAGTTTTCAAATTGGTTTGATTGAATTTCGTAATGGACATACTAGTTGCCCAATATGGACAGATCTCTGTTTAAACGGTAATTATCAGAATTTTGACCATTCTTGCAGTTAGCTGACGATAGTTTTAGTGAGTCAAATATCTATTATTCTAGCTGTTATTCATCTTCTGTTTTTCATGTGTATCAATTCATCACGCAAATGTGTGGATTTGGCTTCGAGGAAAGATTATTATCAATTATGAGGTTGGAATGTCGATGGAAAATCTGATTCAGCTGTCAAGCATTCTTGTAAGGTTCAGTGATGCAGATGACAAGCAACTATTTGTACAGAGTTTATTTTGTATTTAGTTTGTCACTTTCAGTATATGGACATCTATTTTTTGATACGGCAAAGTTCGCTTTACGGATTTGGTAAGGTAAAAAATATAGGTAACCGTCTTTAATGATCAGAAATTGATGGAAACATTTTAAATTCTTGTGGCTTGGAGACCCAGAGAGTAGTTTAAGCGGGACTAGTAAGCTGCCAAAGGAGGAACTGCCTTTAAAGAATTTAGGTATTGCAACTATGAAAGGGTAAGTTGGCGCCAGAAAAAGCCATTGATAAAGTATCTTGTCATTGAAATTGCGTGCGGAGTCTACAGTATCCATGTCTTGCATTCCAGCGGACACTGATAATGATGGAATCGTGGGAGGATGACGGGGAGAGCATTCCTTCAAGTGCTTGTTAAATAGGCTCTAAATTTCCTGGGGTATGCATAGAACCTATCAATGTGCTCACCGGATTCCGTGAAGGTTCGCTAGAGCGCAACCGACTTGTAATTTTGGTTATTTATCGAAAATAGACAAAATCTGATTCAAATATTAAAAACCAATGTCAGCCACAAGGCTCGATAGAGATCACTTCGGATTAAATTCAAATATAATACATTAAATATGTTCTAAAAATGATGGATATAAATTGTTAAGGCAAAAATATAGGTATTACAATATCACCAAAATAGTTTTATTTTAACAATAAATTGAGTCTCTTCTAGCAACGTATTTCAATCTTTTATTTCCTAGCTACTGAATAATTATCAATAAACCACTTGACGCTTGCAGTCACTGCTTCCTCGAAATTGGTGAACTTAAACTCAGGCAGAAATGCCCTCAACTTTTTATTGCAAGCTGTTTTCTTATATTGCCCATCAGCTTTGGTCGTGTCGAAATGTAATTTTCCCTGCAAATAAAGCGACAAAGGTTAAACTCAGTAAATAGCTGCACGAAAGAATAGCATGATAGTGTGCTGTTCATACCTTAAATTTAAATGCCGTGGCGATCACATTAGCGACTTCCGCGATTGTTACTTCGTCTTCTTCGTCCACTGGAATAAAGTAAAAAGTGTAATTAGAAATTTCAACATAGCAATATCAAAGCAAACCTGACAAAATTATTGGTTCTACACTGTTATACTTCCGGAGCACCCAAATCATCAATTTCGCTAGGTCGAGGGAGTAAATGAATTGCCGTAAAGGCTTCCCGCTTCCATAAACGCTGAATACTTTCTCCTCTTCGGGAGTATCTGGATTTTCCACATTAATAAGTTGGTACATGCGGTAAATCATGCCCGGGATAACGTGACTCACTACCGGATTGTAGTTATCATGGGGCCCAAAGATGTTGCATGGAATCACGGATGTGAAGTTGCAGCTGTGTTTCTGGTGGTAGGCATGGTTCTGAATGTCTACTAAGCGTTTTGCATACGAGTATCCGTAATTCGAACTGTGTGGCGGCCCGTTGTGCAACATCGTCTCGTCGATGGGATACGTTGTTTTATCAGGAAAAATGCAAGTGGAAAGACATGACACAACCTTTTGGCATTTCAAATCACAGGCGGTTTGCAGGACATTGTCGTTAATTTGAATGTTCTCTCGCTGAAATTAGAAACACATCATAATCTTACAAATTTCATTGCAGATATAGATATTACCAGGAAGTCTAAATTGTTATTCATGTTGTCAAATAAGCCCCCCACTTTGGCAGCTAAGTGGATAACATGGGTTGGTTGAACTTTATCGAAAAGTTGACGAGTTTGTGCAGCATTTCTGTAGGAAGCAAATTATAACCAAAATTTTAACCACAAATTGCAACGCATTTGCCTTAGGTCTGCATCCTTTGAAGTCGCAAAGTACCATCGCTCGCTTTCCGGCTTTTCTGTGTCAATTACTGATTGAATCGCTTTACCAACCAAGCCGCTACCACCTGTGACTAGAACCACCGTGCTCATCTTAAAACAGATGTAAAAAAGCGTTCGTTATTTCTATATAGTTTACACTTTATTTTATCCACGTAAGAACCATTAATTAGGCTTTGATGTCTGTCAACGTCAGCTGATTTGTACTGGAGATAAATTTTAACTTTAGACAGATGACAGCTATAGGGGACCATTCACAATAGTAAATGCATGGTTTAAGCTTGGAATATTATTTGGTGTGAATCTTAGCTTCACATAGTTTGAGTTCATTGCGATGAGAAAATGTTGATGTAGAAATATTAAAATTTCACGGCATTCTTTAGTGAAGTTTATATGCATGAAGTCTAAGATTTTATAGACAAGATGGTTGAAGTTGACGGTTGAAGCACTGTTATATCGAATTTTTACCGCTAGACCGATTGAGCTGAAATTTTATATCCCGGAGCACTTTTTGATTACAAAACTTATGAGGTGAAGAAAAATCCGATTTAAGCATTATTTCAATTAAATTTAAGGTACTTTAGTTTTGGTATGAAAGATAAGAAAAACCACATTCTTTTGCCGGCTTACAGCAACCAAATTTATTTCCTTTAGAAGGGTGCCCCTCCAAAGGAAAGCAGGGTGTCCTAAAAACAGACTTCTAAAGAAGAATTGTTAATACAATTCTTACCTTATCTATATTAACTTCTATTAGTATAGAAAATGTGAGGAGAAATTTAATTTAAATTATTCTTCTATAGAAGGGCACCCGTCTATTTTTTTTTTTTATTTTTTTACAAGAATTCCCTTCTGATACGTTAGTACTTAGACAAATTACGAGTAAAATCAAATTTGAAGGATTTACCTATTTGTCGTCTAGCCTAATGTAGTCTGGCCAAATCGGACGTAGCACCAAAGCTAAGTGTCTATGCAGCTAGTATAATCTAAATTTGGCCGAATAATCGAGCCAAAGTGTGTTGAACAAAAAGATCCATTTGTCGTATTAAAATTACGCCACCAAAGTATTACCAATGGCCGAATCTTTATTCTTTTCGGAGTCAGAGCGTTCTGATCTCGAATTTACGTTTTCCGAGGCTATTTATACTCTTCTAAAATCTATGTCGTAGCTCATTTCCCGTACCTTTATTATTCAATACCCAATTTGTGTGGTCCCGTGACATACAAATCGTTTCACACTTTTGTTTTCTTTCATCCATCCATCGATATAGTCAAGGGAACGTACAAGTGCATATGTTCATTATGTAACACTTTCTATAGGTCATAAATTCTATAGTCTCATGTGCGCATGAATTGATCGCAGAGGGCACATGTTTATGTTTATATTTTTCGTATGCGGAAGAAAGTGAAAGTGAAGAATCGAGTATTGAATAATGTGGTAGGTATTGTATTTCAGTTCAAGCATATGTTCTGCTAATCGAACGAATGAAGAACATTGCAATTGCTTAATAATATGCAAGTAAGTAAATATTGGAAATGATTAATGTTTTGTAATAATTAATGTTTTGTAATTTCAAATGCTCGCTTTCGAAGGACGCACCTCTAAAGGAAATAAATTTGGTAGCTATAAGTTGACCGAAGAATGTGGTGCTTTTTATCTGTCATGTCAGAACTAAAATACATAAAATTTAATTGAAAAAATACTTAAATCGGATTTTTCTTTATCTCACCGGTTTTTCAATCAAAAAGTGCACCAGAATATAAAAATTTCAGCCCAATCGGTCCAGGGGTAATAATTTGATAAAACAGCCCTCCAATCAAGTTGACATTGGAGTGAAGCCGTTTCATGGTAGAAATGTACAACTGCACACAAGCAACGATAAAACATGCATTTTTTAGATCATTATTTATCACTGAAAGGCGAGACTGAAATGCTTTCAAAGTAATTTAAAAATTGTCACGTTCATATTTTTTGCCAACAAATACAATTTCAACCTTCAATACCCTTCAATTCGTTGATTTTTCTGTTCGAAATTCGTGGATTTCCACCTTCAAGCCGTTTTTCATAGATTTATCCTATTCAATTAATAGAGAATCCACAGAGGACAAAGAGAATTAGGAAAACGATTTTTGAAGGATGTTTCCATTGCAGAAACAATCAAACGTATCCCTATTATTCGTCGCCTAGGTAGCTCATATACAGATATAAATTACATAATGCTCATTTTCTCATAAATAACTAACTTAAAAAATATTCAGAGAAAGTAGAGCGTAAAAGTTAAAATTTAAATTTCTCATTTAAAACTAAAACTTTATCAACTAGTAAAAATGATATCCATTAATTTTTTATCTAATCTTAGCATTATGAAGCTGTGTATATTATGTATACTAAGAAGGGAAATAATCAACTAAACATTTGTAATATAGAACTGTTAGTATTGCTTTAAGCTAGGGGTCCAATGGCAAATTCGATACAACCATGAACTGTATGAATTTTTTGACGAACCGGAGGTCTCAAGGATTGTAAGACTGCGGAAGCTGCTCAAGGATTGTAAGACTGCGGAAGCTGCAATGCAAAAAAGTATTCGTAGGGAGAACTGAAGGCCCGCGGCCAGTGGGGAAACCGAGGAAACGCTGGTCTGACTTGGTCGACGAAGACAGTTCATCGCTGCTCGGATTTCGGAATTGGATGACGCGGTCAACGGACTGAGACAGTTGGAGGCGCTGTTTGCAGGAAGCGAAGGCCCGAAAGGGGCTGTAGTGGTAAGATGAAGAAGAAGTATTGCTTTAAACTGCTTTCTCATAATAATATGTTGGCATTTAAAGTAAAATTTTTCTTAAGTTTTACAAATCTGATGGCATATAATAATATTGCTTGCATAGCTAAAAAGCAGATGCTCAATGTGGGTTACAAACCTATGCCGTTATATTTAGCCCTATTGAGTTGCTTTCTGACATAAACAATGAATAAATTGCCATGGTAACAATTGAAGTAGACAACTGCACGCTCATACATTTACATTCCTCTGAACTATAAATACTTTTGTTGCGACACAACAACGTCAAAGGTAGCGACCCTTTTGTTTTTTTCACTAAAGGCTCTTATGCCACTGAAGTGAAAATAATTCTTGTTATTTATTTTTCTGAATAATATCACATTATAAGTAGAGTATTAGCACTAGTTAACCTTTTCTTGGTTTTTCATGATTTCGGCACAGTAAGCCTGACTACATAAACCACAAATCAAAGAAATGCAACGGGAATGGAAGAGTCCAACAGCTTGCCACCGTTAGGGTAAGCATCAGATTAGAGCTACAACTTTCATCGGAGGAAATGCTGAAAAAATTTGTCAAAGACATGCACAAAACAAAGGCATCTAGATGGGAAATAAAACTGATACATAGTCGAAGCTTCAAGAAGTCAATAAAAAACCTGTTTAAGGGACTGACTAAATTCTAAGTGCTTGATGTTCCATCAATTGTGCAAACTGTTACGCTATCCTTGAAGCGATGACTGATGCAATGGTTTGCAAAGATTTAAAAAATAAGGATACAGGTACTTGATTTGATGAAAATGCATTAGAATAAAGTCAAATAATTTTATTAATTGTCTTAAGAAAAAAGAAAAATAACAGTGGTTCTGCTGGTCCTCCATCCGAAAATAATAAGAAAATAAAAGTACCACCGATAATGTTTTCAGGAAGTGCAGTAGCGATACGGTTCAAATTTCTGCAGCTGAACAAAAAATCAGAAGTGTTCAAGTGAAATGAGTAAACTTTAAAAAAAAAGTGGCAATTAGGGCCAAATCACTGATTGAGTTCAAGTGAACCCTAGATGCTTGATATAATGTGAAAGTTTTATGCTTCACAAACACGTCGAATGAGGAGAAAAATCCGATTTTTCTACTGAAGGGCTTGGATTGTGGAGAGAATACAGCTGATCTCCTTGACATGCTGCAGGAAGCAGACCTAGCTGTCAAGTTTGTTGCTGTCAATGAGACAATGAGAACAACTGTTGAAGGAAAAATGTTACCATTTTATTGATTTCAAATAATAAATGTCAGCAGTGCAAGTGCCCTTCAATAAAAAAAGTACTTGAACTTTACAGTAGTGAGGTAATAACGTCTTCAAAAGAAGAGGTTAACCAGTATTATCATTGTAAAAAATTTGGTCATTCAGCTGCAAATCACACAATTCATGACAGGTGCATAAACTGCAAGGGTTTTCACGACAGCCGGTGAGTGTGAGTCGACCTAGACCGAGCCAAAAGAAAGATTACATTGTATCAATAATTGGTCATCCAGCATCATATAGAGGATGCGCAGATATGAGGATGCAAAAATAAGATTCATGCTGAAACAGATAAAAGTATACCTTCTAGCTAACTAACTTTTAAGTCTCCACAAACTTTCATTTTAAGTTCGCTATATTCAATATAAATTTGATTGGACCCTTTCTTGTTAGCGGTTGGACCAATCATTAAAGAGGGAGGCCAATATACAAAAGAATAGCCTTCAATCATGTTTCAATAAACAAACACAATTCTTTTGTTTTATATTTCATACTATAAACCTTCATTACGGCATGGATAATACAACATAATACCAGATTATTATCGTGTAAAAAACCTTTTAGCTCTTCATCTTAATTTCAAAAGTAAGTTACTTTTGTTCTCGGTTGCAAAAGTTTACATCCCTTTAATCGAGACTCTAAGAGTTTTGCCTATTATTTTGATAAATTTAAATCGCAAACCAAATTATTCGAGATCTTCTTGAAATAGTAGATGTGGCTCGTTAGATAAGGAAGCTTGTAGGGCAGGATCTACCGTTGTGTTATCTATTTCCTTGAATATAGTAGATAATTCCGGTACAGGTAGTTCTTCACTATGTGGGATCGGCCTTTTGCAAATGAAAGCTCAGAATACTTAATAATTCACTTTTGTGTCAGTAAATCAAAAATAACAATCCGATGAATTGTTCATAGGTTCGGTCCACATCATAGGGATTACAAAAGGCATAAATCGATATCTTTTTGTTCATCTAGTAAGAAGGCCCAATTTGTGACACAGTAGATATCAGAAAGCCCTGCTTTATCTTGTTGTACGGCAGCAAAGCCAAATAAAGTTCACATACGTTTTTCACTAATGGGGTCAAGTTTCTCCGTTGAGTTTGTGATAGCCTCGATCCCTCGGTCCGATATTTCGTGGAGATCTACCACCTCTCAAATTAAATGTCTCCATCAGCTGATATGTCTCAACCAGCTGATACGGCTGTTTGAGAGCTCTCTACGACTGAACCGATTGACATCGACTGGTGGTGAGCGAATAAATCACCACTTGACGTTGGTTGGTTGTCAGGTGTGAGTTGTGGGTAAATTGGAAAACCGCATTCCCGTAGCTCCTGGATTAGATAAGTCGAAAAAAAAGAGAATAGAAGATTTTATGAAGAGTGAAGTTCGTCATGGTTTGATGTTCTCGTTGCCTGCGGCCACATTCTCTTTTGTTATTGGCATTTTGTAGTATGTACGGGAGGATAGTTCCTGTATACGAAGAAATTTAGTGGAAAGTGCGTGGAG
Organism: Odontomyia ornata; assembly: GCA_963969285.1. Taxonomy (NCBI): domain Eukaryota; kingdom Metazoa; phylum Arthropoda; class Insecta; order Diptera; family Stratiomyidae; genus Odontomyia; species Odontomyia ornata. The sequence goes on from OZ017738.1 coordinate 496,076,928, forward strand.
TTGGCGTCGAAAAACCGAGAAAGCGGAGCCAGCGATTGGTTCACCAACTGACGGATTTGTCAACAATTTGGCCCGGAGAAGATGTCATTCATCTGTTTGTCAACACGCGATCAGTGTTTTCGAGGGAGAATAAGCCTCCAGAAAGTGACAGGGGAAGTGAAAAAAGACGATTGACATCAAAAAAAGAAAATGTGTGACTATTGCGACACTTGTCCGTTTTTCACAAACGAGAGGCGCGAGCGGTTGGCCTGGCGCCTAAAATATTATCTAATATAGCAAGTCCAGCAAACGTTGATGCATGAACTACGGCATTGCGGTCTTTTCAGTGTCGGAAATTCAAAGTTTATGCAAATAAGCAATAAGATAGTGTAATAGGATGGTTTCAAATAAAAAGACTGTGAATATATTGCTTTGAAGTGAAATCTGGATACATGCCTATGGCCAAGATTTTTTTCTCCGTTGCGCCCTTAATTGAAATCAATATAAAACTAACTCCATTGTTTTGTTTTGTACACTTAAACAAACCATATTGCTTTGCCGAATTGATGGCATTATAATTTCGTCTTTCGTCACATGAATATGCATTGAAATGCCTTCGAAGTGACTTAATGTTGATATGCGCAAAGTACAAAAAAAAATAAGAAGATTTCACACTGTATATACCCGCATTAATTTACTATGCATGCATTTATGCACAGCTTAGAGAAAGTTTTCATCGGCATATTTAAACCGTGGGAAAGTCTTTGATGATGTGAATTCAAGTCGATATATACCGTTGAAACACTTATTCGATTTAATCTAATCATAACTGAATCTCTGCAATCAAATTATAAAACTGGAACTGATTGTGATGAAATTCGTTCATTTAAAAAAGAGTAATTGCCAAAAAAACTCATGAAGGCGAAACGTCTTGGAAGTTTTTGCAAAACTGTAATTTATTTGATACTGTAATAATACTGATGAATCTATTATTTCATGGAAAATTTAGTTAGATTTTGTTGCAATTGTTTTAATTCAATTTTTTTTGAATAAGTATATATTTTTAATTTTAAGGATGTTATAATCACACTATTACTAATTCAATTATATATAGATGAGAATGTATTTGTCGTAATTTAAAATGATATTCAAGTTCTGCACAATGTTTTACATGTAACTAGTAAGTTTTGTTAGATTTGTTTATGGTAAATGCTTAAAAAGTGGAACGATAAAATATTTACAAATCAAAAAAAAAAAAAAAAAAAATATATATATATATATATATATATATATATATACATATATATATATATATATATATATATATATATATATATATATATATATATATATATATATTTCATAATTTTCATGGAATTACAAGTCTAGTCCCACTGACTTGTGCAAGAAGATAATTTCTTTCAATTCATTTTCATAGAGCTTTTACGAATTCCCTTCAATAAGACCAACCAATTTGAATTCTATCCTCATTTTAATTCAGATGTGATCAGTACGTATACGTGAGATAAAATGTGTATAATTATTAAATATAGTACCCAAAACAACACGAAAAAAGCTTAATAGACGGAAAAAAACGCGATAAATTTTAAAATCTAGTCAAATATAAGACAACTCTATTTTTAGGGTTTTGTACTAAAATACAAAACCCTATTGCAATCACGACCTGTGTCTGTCTGTCCGTTCGTCCGTCCGTCCGTCTGTATGTCACAGCACTTTTTCTCCGAAACTATAGAAGCTACAGGCATGAAACTTTGTGAAAAGGTCAGAAGTGGTGACTTCTTGAAAGTTCAAGGGTGAAAATTTTTTTCAAAGGGGTTTAAGGGGGTCTCCCCATATAGGGAGGTGACCCCTCAAAAATTTTTTTCACCATTGGTAGTCGAGTAGAGTGTCATTGGAAAGGTCTCAATGAGATCTTTTCAAAACAAGTCTTAAAATTGCCTTATGAGTACCGAGGGTAGCAGGGAAAAGGGGAAATGTACGAACTTTTCGCGTACACCCCCCCCCCCTCGCGATTGGACACCTTCCATCCGAAAAATCTGAAAAAAAATCATGAATGTAGGCCTTAATGAGTACAACAACAACAAATACATGAGAAGTCGAAATTCACCCAACTTTGTTAGTAATAGTATGATTTATCGATTTTATGTTTTCTTGCATAAAATCTAAACGGTACCCTTAAATTCAATAAATAAGATTGGTCTTTTCTGAAAGTTTCATAAAGATCGAATAATATTTAACGAAGTTATAGCGATTTGAATTTTCCTGTGTTACTATGGAACAATATGCCCTGTTTTACTATGGAAACATATGGCAATGGAGCCATATGCGCTTTCTACCGACTAAGACACTACAGCTTTGCTAGGATTTGCATGAAAATTTCAGGAATGATAGGTATCGTGAAGATGAGTACATACAATTGAAACAAGTCGAAGAGGCAGGAGAGAGCTCCTAGCAAAAGGGCTTTGTAACCATTCTAAGATTCGAAAAAAACAGGCCATGAATCGATGATTACAGTACAGAGGAGTTTTCCCTGAAAAAAAATTTCATGAAGGGTAGCCGATATGAGTATCAAATGAAAGTTCTCTATGAAAGCTTTTCAAAACAGTTCTTAAACTGACAGTTTTTGCTTCAGTGGAGGCACAGGGGGGGGGGGGGTGAACTACATGAAAAATGTGCTTCCTCCCTCGCGAATGGACACCCGTGATCTAAAAAATCTGAAACAATTATCAAGGGAGATATTTATGGGTATAACTATAACAAATGCCTCAGAAGTCAAAATTCTTTCAACTTTGCTAATAATAGTATGATCCTCGAACATGACATGTTTCTTGACTTTACTCGTTACTGGTTACTGCATTTTGTAAGTTGAGTACAAAACCCTTCTGACATGAGCATAGGTCTGTCTACCCAACTTGTTTTACTTATTTATCAGATCGAACTATTAAAAGAAAGTATGAGGGATATTTATTTAAAAATAATATATAAATAATTATAAGCAATGATGGCTTAGAATTAACAAATTTCATTGATTCAAGCAAGCTTATTTTAATCAACTCGGAACGGGAAATTGAAAAGCATAAACTTCTCGTTGATGAATTATTTTACTCAACATGAATTTAGACTTTTTGATGAATTTGATTCAACAAGAAAATAAGAAAGAAACAATTCATTTCTGCGGGGAAAATTTTAGTTACTCGTTAAATTTTTTTTTCCTCTCGAAGCAATTAATATCTAAACATAAAACTTATCAATCACATTGAAAATGCGCAAATGACTCCTTTTGTATTTTTTATTGCGAAATTTTTGTAATTTCGGATTCGGGAGTATCCAAAAATTATAACCATCATCAACTTGTGTAAGGTACTGAATGTTTTTTCTCAGTACGATCGTGTTAAATGGGAAAATTAAAAGCAATCGATTAAGAAGAATATAAAAAATACGTAATATGAAGTAGAGTCATTGTAAGTTGTTCGACGTGTTTCAAATCGGGCGTTTAAACCAGTGGCTGAGTTTTGTAACTTGGACTTAGTCTGCTCGCGCGAAACCCGCAACCGAATCTCCTCTTCAAACTAGCTAGTTAGCCAGCAGCCAGCTTGGAGTAAACTAAGGGTGTCCGGATTTGTCGGCCTCATGGGTATGCTGTTGTCACGTTCTATGACTTCACGTCTAGCACCGATGAGAGGTCAGTTTAGAATTCCTTCAGGAAATCTCAATCGAACGAACGTACGAGACCTGAGAAAATCACAAATGTAGCAAGCCTAGCAGTATCATTTTTAAATTTTCATTACATAATTTTTGAATCACTTAACTTAGGAAAAAAGAGAATTTTACTGAAAAGCAATGTACTCTGAACTAAAAAGTGAAGCTGATATTCTAAAACGGTAATTTCAGGGGGTAAGTACTTGTAACACAAAAGCTAGACCTGATTGAGACAAAGTCATTACGGTTTTATAATAAGGGTAGGTTAGTTACTCAAAATTGGTAAGTACCTTTTAGTTACAAAAAATTATTGATCAGTGTAATTTGACGACTTCTTGTGCAATGCTTTAAGGTAACTTGTTAAGGTAATAAAGTGCCATTATTTTGACAACATTGAAACTACGGTAAAAAAAATTGTAAAAAATATGAATTTTTGAAGAAAGAAAAAGCAATGGAAAGTTTGAAAAGAATCACAAACACCGAATTACATTGGTCGATAAAAAACTAATCAATACAATAATATATATAAAGAAGAGTATCAAGTCTGGTGAGCCTCAAGGAGTTGGAGTGAAACTAGGCATGATGCAATGATCCAATATGCCAGATGATGATATTATATCTTAAATAACTCTTGAAATTTTTAACCAACCTGGTATATAGGAGTATCCAATGGGCTTTTGGCTGCGATAATATAAAAATTTCATCAATTTTTTGATTCAGTTTTTTGCTTAGACCAAAATTATATTGCGATGTGAACAGGAAATCTATCAAAGCACTATTTATTTGTCTTCCTGAATCTAATACAATGTGTTTGAATATATGAATGAATGAATAAATGCTTTATTGAGACTATTCTCAATATTTACGAACAAATGAAATAATCATATAAATTCATTCATAACTTTCCAAAAAATTCCGATTTAAAATATCGGCAGTTTTAATTACATGAAAATCAATATTCATAGCAAAATAAAAACGATATAATATTGTAAGAAGACTACTCAACGATACAAAAAAAAATTATAAGACACAATCGTACGTTAATTATGGTGAAAAGAAAACCCCCTGTAATTATTTTACTTTATCAATATTGTCTTGCTAAACGAAAATGATTGCAATCCACTAATGATAAGGGTCAGCACAATAATGTCATTTTTTCAGCCTTATTTCTTACAACAACAACAACTCTCAGTAAGCTACATTCGATTAATTTGCAGCTTTCAGTTTTCTTAGGACCCAATAAAGTAGAACTTTCATGCATGCCGTAGCAATGGATAAATTGAATTCTGTGTCGACGATATTGCAGCCTTTTAGGCTTTTGTGTAAAATACATACGTTAATTTGAGGTAAATATCTAGTAGAGACTTAAACCAAAGTTATTCAACATAGCATTCGGATTAAAGTGATAAGCAAAGCTGTAAACCATAAAATAAAATTCAGAAAGGAAACTGAAAAAAAGTATGATATAAAATTTCTGGGAGCTCCAAGATGTCTAACTTTTGAATTTATTTGCTGAAGGGAGATCGTGGATGATCGTCCATCACGGTGTTCATTTTCTATGAATGTTCTGTGCAGCTTTTAATTCTTTGCATAGCGTGAACAATATGGATAAACAGCTTTCCCTCATATCTGTCTTTGGCAGTATATACCTGTATTTCTTCGATGTGGAGGAAAAGTCGTTATTTTTTCGAATTTTGTTTTTTACTTGGGTTGTTCCTATTCTTATTCGTGTAAATGATGAAATAATCATATGGGCCCACTAAAATATCTAATAACCATTACTTTTGGATCATCGCTTGTATTTTCTCGATACACATGGAAATAGTTTTTATCGCAATTTCGTCCATGTGGAATAGTAACTTTGGACGCCCATTTTTAGGGGTTTGTAAATTATTTTACTACTACTAAAATCGCATCCTGTTTGTCCGTCCGTCCATCCGTGTGTCACAGGTACAGGTGTAAAGTAGTGCTCTCTTCAAAGCTCAATTTAAAAAAATTATAAGGTTTTTAAGGGGGAGTAGCCCCTGAAAAAAAATTCATCAAAGGTAGCCGATATGGGTATTAAATGAAAGGTTTTGATGAGAACTTTTCAAAACAGGTTTAAATTTGACACTTTTTGCTTCGAGGGTCGCACAGGGAGGGAAACTACACGAAAAATGTGTGTCCCCCTCGCGATGGGACACCTTTGATGTGAAAATTCTGAAAAAAATTATTGAGGTAGATGTTTATGGGTACACCAACAACAAATACCTTAGAAGTCGAAATTCGCTCGACTTTGTTAATAACTTTGTTAATAATGATATTCGAATTTCACATTTTCCTCAATAAAATCGTATAGGTACCCTTAAACTAAACGACTTTCGATATTTAAGTAGTCCTGCAAAAGGTCCTTAAACTTGGGAAGTTTGATGAAAATCGAATGATATACACGGAAGTTATAGCCATTTGAAATTTCTCCAATTACAACAACAATAACACATGATTTTCGTATTTTATCGATTTTCCATCGATTCAGTCACAGCAGTTTTGAGTTGATCTTCTTGAAATTTTCAAACAATATTTTTGGGAATTTATAATTTGAGTGATTTTTGTTGATTTGCAACAAAATGGCGACCGTTGAAAATAGAAAAACAATGGATTTTCTTTTAAACGTAGACATATCTTTGACATTTTACGTGACGTTATTCGTTGCTGGTGAGTGCATTTCTGAGAAGTTGAGTACAAAACCCTTCTGACATGAGCGTAGGTCTCTCTACTCAACTTGTTATTTTTAAGATACAAGTTTTGCAAATAATGCAATTACAAAGTAATCGCGAACTGTTGTGATTTAGTGTGAATATCTTATTTTGACACATTTTTCTAAGCTACATTTTTGTTTTTCCATCCTTCGCTAAAACAAACAGATTTTCCGGGCTCAATTATGGTGATTTACTCCACTTAAATCCACGAAAATAATAACAAAATGCTTTCTAATAAAGTGGAATAATTGAAAGTGGATAAGCAAGCAAAATAGAAAGCGATCAATTGTATGAATGATGTAAAAAATTCATCGCGCGACCCCCCAAAAGATGCGTGAGTCAGATAAAATAGAGAATAGGAAAGATTCTTTCGTCCGAAACGAAGGTCCGGAAAGTAGTGCAGTGAAATGCATTTTTGAATCTTTTCCCTTTTTTGCTTCCTTTCACAATTTCATCCCGCTTCTTAACGTTATATTTTGTAAATGCAAGCCAGGAGAACGGAAAAATTGAGGACGTTAGCGGATTGAATGGGTACCACGCGATTTCTCCGTTCAATTCATACGTGGAGGGTGCCCTATCCCTGCAAAGAAATAAATGAATTGAGATCGCGATAGCATCTAGTGTTCTCGATTTGAAGCAGACCTGAAAACTGTTATCAACGGGCAATGTCAGTTTCCGTCTGTTTGGGGTCACTAGCGATATTCGGTGTCGCATGGGAAAGCAACGCAAAGCGGCGCCTCTGGAGGTAGTGCTCTGCAGTTGAATTGCATTCAAGTGTTCGGTCAAGGGGATTAGACATTCGAGGTTACGAGAAACTGGCAATACATGAGAATTTTAGTCTGAGTCACGTCACACATTTTCTAATTATTGTTACTATTCATTTTAAGATAAAGTTATTCGCCCAATTGCGTGAGTTGTCTGTAAAGTATTCAAATGAATTATAATTATAATAATAAGTTAAAATTTAATCAAATAAGTTAGTGCAAGTGAATTTTTTAAGTACAGTAAACAAATTTGACTAATAGTTAACCTTAGCAAAACCACATCATCAGCGGGCGCCCGGGGAGGATGTAGGTGAGTACCCGTTTGTCTTCATTTATAAAAATTTTGCAATATATATTTATTTACATTAATTCCTTTTTTGTCTTAATTTTTTAACTGAACGAGTGAGAATTCGCAAATCTCTTCTATACAGTAAATTTGTTTATATTAACTAATAAATATGCAAGCTCCCTATCCCTATCATTTGTTTACCCATATAAAATTTCATCTTAAGTGCCATGCGAATTTAGTTTGATTGAACTATTATTTACCTTTGGAAATTGAAAATTTAGTGATGATCAGGTTTTGCTGATTTTATCAAGAGTTTAATTCATAGAATTTCTAAAGAAAATTTATATTTTTGCCAATATGATTCAAATGAAAAAATAAAATTCAAGAGAAACTCGGTATTTTCATTTATTTGAAACCTGACTGGGTATGGGACCCGTAACGATGGCTAGCCCCTCCACTATATTGAGCTAGCCGTTGGGCAAACTATCCCCTTTTTATGCGTTACAGGGGCACCTGCCCGGGTAGAGTGGCCTTCCGTTCGCGTGCCTTTTATGGGTATAGTGTTATGTGATTCCATCGCATAATGCTATAACATAAATTGGCCATGTTTATGTTTCTCATTTAAGGGAAAAATTCATATAAATTATGTTTGTATGGAATGTACGTAAGTTATTGCCGTTTGAATGTTCTACGACTGCAACAATCAAATATGGCTACTACTTGGGCTTTCCATCAAACCAGACACGACATTTTTGATTTTCTGCAAATAAATAATATGAGAAATAAAAAAAACATCTATGATTCGGCCCAGTCAATGATTTTAGCAATATTGCAACAAAATGTTGGCCAGTGAAGATAGAGTAACACTGGTTTTTCTTTATAGGCAAAAATATATTTAATGTACATGTCATTAAAGTTTTTCTTGATTTAAATCATTCTATACTCGTTGGTCTGCAAATCGAATGTTAGTAGAAAAACTTTCTAACATGAGTGTAGTTCTGTGTACCTTTCAGACACTTTCAGGCGTTTTGGTCCCACTAATTTACGAAATACTATATTCAACTTAAATCATAACCTCTCGCATCCTGGTATTAATTCTACCAGAAAAACCATCCTGGTATTAATTCCACCAGAAAAACCATCACAAAAGATTACTTTTGGCCTGAAATGAATAAAGACATTAACAATTGGACACAAGCATGTCAAGCTTGTCAAAAGAACAAAATTAATAAATACAATAAAACAAAAATAGACCAAATACCGATACCTCCAAAACGTTTTTAGCATATCCATTTAAATATTGTAGAACCACTAACCCCTTCTCAAGAATTGTCACGTCACCCCTAACCACAGGGGTGCTCCGGCAATGGGGGCCCTGCGGTCCCGACTTTGTTCGTCGCAGACGGGCGTAGGCCCCAACTCACTGCTTTGGCCTTGGCCCCACACTTGACCGCCCAGTGAGTAAGGCGGATTGCCGAAGCTCGTTAAATGACCTTGCATAAAAATATCGCTACTCGGGGCCCATATCTCCCCGTAACAGTTCCCCTCCCCCTGCTTTATGTGGATTTCCCGGAAATACTCTACTCTTTCGCATCTGAGAGACTACCATATAGCTTCCCGATACAGTTGCCCTCTATCAGCGAACATAAACACACCTACAGTACTCATGTCTGCCTTATCACATCATCGTAGCTATTTCAATGAAAAATTTTCTAAATCTGTTACGCTATCCTTAACCTACCGACGCCTTCTATAACTAGCTTAACATAAGCTAACAACTATTGCTGGATTTAATGTTATATAAGTCTACTCTAGGTCTAACGGCTAGCCAAATTGCCTTAACCCCTTATTCCCTACAACTGACTCTGAAAAGAGGAAGTTCATTGCTAAGGTTTCAAGTCACACCACCATTCCTTAACACTAACTACACCTAATCACGTGCTTGCATATGATGCTCTATATCTCCTGGTACCAGCTTCAAAATGAACCAATTTGCTATCACTTACAAATATAATAGAAAAGGAAAACCCACCACCATTATTTAACACTACCAGCACCTAAGCAACTGCTTACATATTATACCCTATTCTCCTGGTACTAGCTCCGAAAATCAACCAAGTCGCTATCATCTAAAAATAAAATAGAAAAAGAAAACCCACCACCATCTTGCCCTAATTTAACTATGTTATGTCCGATCAACTCCTTAGCATGAAACCACGATCCAGCCTCCTCGAACTGACCAATTTATTGAATTCATTGCTACCCTTCCCTGAACCAATTATGCCCCAACAAGTCACGAATGCTAACGGGTCTCTCCTAAGCTGACAAGTCTCAGAAGCAAACCAGCCATGTTATAAGGGGAGCTAAAATGAATTACTTCTCCCTCCGACCATTTCTAGTAAAAACGATGCGTAACTTGCTTGTTCTAACATTCGAGGACCTCTTCCTCTTTTAGCTTCAACCTTATTGAGCTTAAGTTAAAACCAAAAAAAAAACAAGGGAAAAAATCGAACGCGACATGAGAGAGAGAGAGAGCAAACCCGGAAAAATCTGACGTAAAGTGACAGGAAAAGTAGGATGCTGATGCTACTCATTACCTCGGGGTGCCATATATGAGCCGGCCGTCACGTAAGTCACTCTCTAACCATGTTTCATTGTGATCATTAACCGATTCCTAAGTCCTTGAATTTAATATATATTTTGTTTTTATTTGCATTGGTAGTTGAATTTTGATGCTATTCAGGTGTCCGCTTAACTTCCCTGTGATCCATTAATTTCTCTCCCCCATGGATCATCATCGGCCTAATCTATATAGGTTTTCAGGTCTTTGGCATGCCATACTCCACACTCCTTCCGGATTTCATTCTCCAGCCTAAAAGTCCAACTAGAGACTCTTTCCTTGACCCTAAACCATCCGAGGTACTCAGGCGTCTCCGACTCGGTACTGCACGTCGTGTCTCCTCAAATTATAACGGGTCTCACTGCGCGTCTTGGCTTGCGCCAATCGTTTCACCACCTCCTTGCGCACCCTCTCCAGCATAGCTGACCTTCTCTTGGGCTCTAAGGCCGAGATGGAAAAGAACAGCTGGCTTTTCCATCTCGTCATGTGATCATCTCCCTGCCTAAGTTAAAGAAAAACGGGGTGATTTAAGTTATATCATGCTGGTAAGTGTGCAGCGCATATGCTATTTTTGCCAAATTTGGATCCCAGTCACAATGGTTGTCTCCGAAGTGTTAAGTATCTTGCAACGAACGTTGCAACCTCAACTGCCTGGAGTAAATATTACCACAACGCTACACCCTATGTATAGCGTTGATACCTGTAAAGGAAGCAAAGCACTGTACCTACTACCGAACGAACACCTTCCTCCAGTATAAACTAATCTTCCTTCTTTTGATGCACATTTATTTAATTTCAAATATTCGTACAGATTATTCTGGGCATGTTGGCGATCCAGACGAAGACGAGTTTCTCGCTAATTCTTTAAGCCGCTGCTGGCTCTTGAACTCAGCCTCCAGTTGCCGATACTGCCGCTTAAAACTCTCCCGCTCAGCCGAAGTGACCGCAACTCGTGCCAGCCTTCGCAGGTCGCTTGCTTGGCGCCGGTATGCAACTATTCGGCCGCCTCGTTGTCGCTTCTCGGGTTTTGGCTCAGGTGGTGGGCTGCAACACCTCGCTGTTCGAGCACGGTATTCTCGATCGTCAGTGGTCGCGGGCCTGCCGTGGGCGATGCTTCAATAGCCTGCTCCAATGCCGGACGGTCCGTCGGCATAACAGATGATTCCCTCTGCGTGTCCGGGACTTCGGGGTTGTTGGTGTTCGCTTGTCCGCTGCTTGGCTCTGCGGGTCTGGGACTTCGATGTTGTTGGTGTTCGCTTGTCCGCTGCTTGGCTCTCCTTTGTATGTTCAGCACGACGAGGCCTTGATCGCTTTTCGCTATTCCTGGCGGAAGCCTTGGAAGTGGTATTGTTCGGGCATACGCCTTGAACAAGCTACTCAACGATTAAGACACCATTGTTGGAACCACCAGGTTCTTTTATACTCGATGATAGCCTACTTTTAATTGATTTATTGATTATCAAGCAAAATAATGGTTTCAATTTAGTTCATTCAAACATTTCAGAACCCCGACAATCTCTTCCTCCGTAGCTGCTGCAGCTATAACGCGAAAGCTCCCGTCTTTGCCACGCCCACTTTTCGCTCTTAACAGTAAGTTTCTCTTTTGAGACTCGGCTCGGTACATTAAACATGCCGAAGATTTTGTGTGTACACGCGATTCGAGGTTTCGTGTTTCAATGCAAGTGCAAGTTAGACACACCTCTTTCATGCATGTGTAATTAATGGTGATAAGCGAAATATCAGGCAACTCGTGACTTTATCAAAGAGAGGGAGTCATGATAAGTAAAGTAGCATGCAACTAGAGAAATAGCATGCAATAAGTATATCGCATGTGACCTATAACAGAAGTAAGACCTCAGCATCCGATTGATATCCTGGTTCCATCTCTCAGCTGGGTTAGCCTGCGGGTGATAGAATGCGGTATGTTTCACCTCGAAGCTATATTCCCTGGCTGATTTTTGTAACAACTTTCCCCGGAATTGGACTCCGTTGTCGCACACTAGCCAGCGTGGAGCCCCAAAAAGTAAAATAACCTGTTCCTCTAGAAGGCATCTTACGGCTGATGCCGTGGCCATACGGAGTGGGAAGAGGAGAGTGATCTTACTGACATAGTCAATAACTGTTAAAATGTAGATATGGCCTTGTTTTGAACGTGTAGGGGATCCACCAGGTCAACACACAGCATCTCCCATGGGTGTCGTAGACCCATTCTCTGTAACACTATCTGTCCATTTGGTGCCTTCCCTTCAACTTTATTGGCCTGGCACATCTTGCACCTTCTTACATAGTGCTTTAGATCTGCCGCCATTTTCGGCCAATAAAATTGAGTCACTACCCTCGCCAATGTGCCCACTGATCCCCATATGGACTGCCTTAGCATCATGGTGACACCGGACAAGAATCTCTTTTCGACCGGGTTTAGGGATAACCCTCTTCCATGCCTGATTCCCTTCTAATTCCGGGTATCGACCAGGCAAATACTTACAAATCTCCCCCCCATTCACTCGTCAATCTGCGTAACGCTTCGGATTCAACTCGATATTAGTTACCATTTTCCCGTACCAAGCGTCCCTAGACTGCATGCATCTACATATGGTCTCGCGTTTTCTACAACCCACAGAACCGCCAGGCACTCCTTCTCGGTCGTCAAATACCCCCTCTCCGCTTTGATCAAGGACCGGCTAAGAAAACAGATCACTTTCTCTAAATCTGGATGTTGTTGAGACAGCACTGCTCCCAGCCCCAGCTCCAACGCGAATGGTAGCCTATAGTTCGGGCAGGTAAGGATTGGTGTCATGGATAGCTTCAACTTTGCCTGGTTAAACGCCTCGGTGCACTCTTGCGATCAGTCAAACTTGGCGTTCTTTTTCAAGAGGTTCGTCAAAGGCAACATCAGCGTAGCGAAACCCGGTATAAATCACCAATACGACGACACCATCCCTAAAATCTGACGAACCCCCTTTACGTTCCGTGGAGGAGGGATTTCTAACATGCACTTGACCTTGTCTGGGTCCACGTTCAGGCCATTTTCATCCACCACATAACCCAAGTACTACATCTGGCACCTACAGAACACGCATTTCTCCCTTGATACTCTCAAACCCGCAGACCGCAACCTCCGGGAAATTTCCCCTAGCACCTCCAGATGCTTTTCGAAGTCCTGGGTTACCACGATGATATGTAAACGCAAAAGGCTCTAAGGCTGATCCTAGAGCCCTATCAATCAGCCATTGCCACAACGCCGCTGCATTGTGCAGACCGAAATGCATCTGCCTGAATTGAAATAACTCCCCGATGTGGTACAGTAAAGGCGGTAAGAGATCTGGACTCTTCTGCGACTGGCACTTGCCAATAAGCTGATTTCACGTCGAGAGATGATAAATACTTAGCCTCTCTCAATTTGTCCAACGTGGGGGATACATATGGGATTGGATAGGTATCGTGCTGCGTAACCTGGCTCAGCTTCCGGTAATCTACGCGAAATCAGAAGGTTCCATCCTTCTTCGTCACCAACAGAATTGGCGAAGCACACAGACTAGCTGACGGCTCAATGATATCCTCTTCTAGCGTTGAGCTCAGCTCCTCATCGATATGTTTTTGTACCGCCAAAGATACCGGGTAGTCACGCTGTTTAATTGGAGGCGATTCAATTTTGAGCACGTGCTCGACCAGACTTGTGCAACCGATGCCCTCCCCCATCAAGTCAAACTGTTATTTTAAAAGCGTCTCTAACGGTCGGCTCTCTATCTCGGTCAGCCGACTCCGGGAGCGCAATTGTTCCTACCTTCTTCCTGTAGAGTATCCAGGAAGCTCCATGTGTTTGGCCCTAACGCCACAATCTATTCAAATCGGCGAATGTAAACGACGCCCAGGATAACCTCACGGGTTAGAGACGGGACTATCAGCACCGTAATCTAATTCGTCCGCGCCTGTAATATGAAAGGGATGCACGCCCTCCCTGCGACTCCCACACTAGCATTATTGGCCATCCTGACATTAGTTGACGTGGACCCCAACCTGTCAACTCCCAATCTCCTCAAGGTTTCCCAGCCCCTGGCCCCCACGACAATATTGGATGCTCCCGAGTCCAACAGGTCCAATAACTTATAACCTAGCACTTTAACTTCCAAATGGGGTTTTTTCACGCCCACTCTTTCCCTCAATCACATAAGCTACCTCTGGCACTTCGGCCTTTTTATTCCCCTCCGTCGTGCTCAGGTCGCCGCTTACTGAGCACGAGACAAGTTTCCCGGCTCCTGACATTGAGACGGCTCTTGGCCAGAGCTACCACCTATTCTTCTTCCACTGCCTGAACTCCCTTGATTCCGCCTTCGCAATGCTTCCGAGCCTCTTTTCCGGCAGCAGTGCTGGCAGGTTGCTTTCCGCGCCCCAAGCTGCCCACAACCAAAGCACCTTGCTGGTTCCACACATTCCCTCGATGTATACCCCTGTGCCTTGCAATTCAACACTGGATCCCTCCCCTAGAAATAGCCGCGACTCGCACATTCTTATTCCTCCCGACATATGCGAGGTCAGGTTCTAACAAACATTGTACTTCCTACGGTGGTGGTGGCCGATAGGCGTCCACATAAACACGGGAAGCTTCCAGGGTGCGTCCTAGTTTGACCAAGTCCGCCATCGAGCCAACCGCCTTTAAGGCTAATGGTGTCTGATGAAAGGGGGTTAAATTACCTCAAATAATTTCTAATTTTTTGGCCTCCGCCCACTGTGTCAACTTTCGCCTAAATAGCCCCTCCATAGTGGCCATATACATCCCCATGGACTCCTCCAGTCCCTGGGTACGCTGCTTGATTTCTCCCAGAACTCTGTTAACATAGTCGAGTGGTCGGAACTCTGCACGTAATTCCTTTACGAGCTCCACCCATAAACCGATACTGGTGCGATTTGCCCGAAACCAGAACAGTGCTCTGCCCTTAAACAACTCTATCGCAGCCTGATATAGTCGGTCTGTTGACACTCCCTCGCCAGACATACTTCTTCGACTCGTTCTAGGAATGCGCTCAGGGATCCGGAGCCTCCGTTATACTTCAGGCCCCATGTGGAAACATCCAGTACCTTTCCAAACTCTCCACCTCCTCGAAAAGTTGTCACTTGCGCTGTTTTATTCGCTTCCGGTAGAGTATGGGGTTATCTTGTCTGCGATGCACTGTCGTTCAATTTGAGATTCTGTTATAGCTCTTGACCAGGAGGCTCCTCCTCCATTCGACCATTGCTGGGCTCCTGTTGTATACGAGTACATTCCAGCTTCTCGTCATTTACCGTCCCAGTCGCATCTGCGACTTCTGTTCCTTTTTCAGCCTTCTCCAACAAAGCGCTCATAGACATCACTAATTGACTCTTGAGCTTATTTTCCATCTCCTCCTATTCTTCATCTTCCGTAGTTATGTTCGCGTGTCACCGCAGGCCGAAAGCGATTTTAGTCTTAATCTTCAGGAAGTCCGAGGTTTGTAGAGTTCCCAAGAATTCCGCAAGTAGCGCCTTCACTTCTTGGAGTTTTTCCTTCAATGCCTCCAGATCCTCCTCCAGTGAAAAAGGATAAGTCTTCGTCAAAATCAGCGAAACGTCCATCGAACTCTCACTCCTCACTGCGTCTCGAAGAGTTTTCCTCATCTCTTCCACCGTTCCTGTTGGCTGTCCTCGGATCTCCAGCTCATAGGTGAGCTCCTCCTTGCTTAGCCGGTTAATTAATATTTTACTGGCCATTTTATTTTCTTGATATATTCAAATAAAACAAAATCTTCACTTAAACCAACTTATTGATATTTTATAACCTAATTGAAACCACGAAATGATTTGGAATGAAAGATATTTAGTTTTTTTTTGTTATTTTACAAACACGGAAAATATGTATGAAATTACAAAATTAAATTCATATGAAAAAAAAAATTATTTCGTATAATTACTATGAACCACCGCGTAAAACCACATTTCGAAAAAAATTCCACCCACTTGTCATTCTTCACACTTGCTTCACTTCTAGTGTTGGGTCACATTACACTGATTCTTTTTCCACTCCCGTAAAATGACACATTCACTTTAACTTCACTTTAAATTCACTGATGCGAGGACAACTCGAAACTTTACTTTTCACGCAAACTTCCGCGCGTTAATTACGGCCGAAATAGAGATAACTTCCCAGGGAAGTTGGTCTTCCTGAATTATCAGGATCCACTCTTGTTTTCCAAATCATGGATTCATTAAGGAAACCTTCCTACAGCACCTCAACACCTGAGCTATCACCACCTATTAGGCACAAGCGTTCTAACTACACTCAACCAAAGTTTGCCCCACGTTGGGCGCCAATTTGTCGCCCCTAACCACTGGGGTGCTCCAGCAACTTTGCTCGCCACAGCAACTTTGCTCGCCACAGACGGGCGTGGGCGCCAACTCACTTGGCCTAGGCCCCACACTTGACCGCCCAGTGAGTAAGGCGGTTTGCCGAAGCTCGTTAAACGAACACAAAATTTTTTATAAGTTCTTAAAGATCATTTTGGAGCCTTAGCTAGTAAAGAAACGAAAGCAAAACAAGTCAAAATGATTATGCCTAAATTTCTTGATGAGTGCGAAAGAGTTTTTATAAAAGTAATTAATAGAAAATCATCTTTGTCTTCACCTTATCAAGGACCTTATAGTTATTTGTGTACTGCTGGTCGAATGAAATTGCTGAAAAGCGAAGGGAGTGTCACAAGTTTCGGCATGAGGCTCAACGGGCACGGAACCGTTATTGGGCATGCAACTGGGTAGCAGCATATAAGCTGGCCAGGAAATGCCTTCACGAATTGATGAGCACCAGCAAGGCTCACTGCTGGCAAGATCTAGTGGACAATGCGAACAAGGATCCATGGGGCCTTGGCTACAAGCTAGTTATGCGGAGCTTGGTGCCCTACGGAAGGTGAACCCTTCCCCGCCCATCCCGTCCATGTTGACACTGTCCATGGTGAAACAGCAGTCGAGTGTTCACTCTTCATACAAGAGAACTGGAAGAGGCAGTCCTTTCAGTGGAAGTGGGGATGGCTCCAGGTCCAGATGGTATTCCAGCTGAGGTGTTGCAACTTATTTATCACCATTGTCCTGGCTTAGTGTTCAGCACATTTAACGCTTGCCTATGGAGCAGGGTTTTCCCAGTACGATGGAAAGTGACAAAGCTCGTGCTGATCAGCAAGGAGAAGGATATTTCGGATCGCGTACCGTCTACATATCGCCCGTTATGCATGCTACACACTGCTGGGAAGGTGCTAGAGAAACTCATCAAGGGATGACTCACTGACGCGATTGGTGCTGTTGGGGACCTATCTCCTCGGTGGTCCGGCTTTAGAGCAGGACGCTCCACCGTTGATGCGATTACAGAGGTGGTAAGCGCGGCCCAAAAGGCAGAGGCATATAGCCACACTAAGGGATGGATCATCCTGTAAGTGACACTCACCGTTAGGTATGCCGTCAGCTCCGCTAGATGGGTGGATATTCTGGATACACTAGAAACCCTTTTCAAGTTCCAGAATATCTAATGCGGTTTTCGAGGAACTACATGAAGGACCGAAGCCTGCTTTACGACACAATACAGGGCCAACAAAGAGTGGAAGTTACATCGGATGTTGCCTAGAGATATATTCTTGGTCCAGACCTGTGGAATGTGTCTTACGATGGGCTATTGAGACTGGAGATGCCAAATGAGTCGCACTTGATCAGCTTTGCAGATGATGGTGCGGCTCACTCTGAACACACCGTTGAACAAGCGCAACTTAGGCTGTGCTGAATAAGAGACTAGATTACTGCTTGCGGGTTTAGTTTACACTGGAGAAAACTAAAGGGGTCATCTTGACAAAAAAAGGGAATCTCTTGAGTAAAAATGATCAGTACTGGCGACATACTAATCGATTCAAAGCTAGCGGTGAAGTACCTTGGGGTACTGATCGATTCAAAGATGAGTTTCTTTGAGTAAATCAGGGCAACGGCTCAGAAAGCTACTTTGGGAGTATCGGGTCTGAGTCGAACTATGGCCAACGTAGGGAGACTCAGCCCATCAAGTAGACGCCTCTTGATGAGTGCTAAATGATCAGTCCTATTGTATGGAGCAGAAATTTGGGGCGACGCTCTCAGTAAGGTGGTACACCGTAAACGCTTGGTAGAGGTACAGAGAAGAGAAATACTGAGGATTGCAGCTTCATCGGCAGTGAGAGTTATTGCAGGCGTGATACCTGTTGCCCTCCTTGCTAGAGAGCGCTGCGCTATTTACCTGCGTCGAAACAAGGACACGAGGGAGACGGTTGTCCACAAAGAGAGACAGCGCTCACTCAACGCCTAGCAGCAGTCTTGGGTGAATTGGACAAAGGGAAGGTGGACTGCGCGCCTTATCCCGCATGTAGGACCGTGGTCAAATCGAGGATATGGTGAAACTGACTTCTATCTGACAAAGGTTTCGAGCGGGCATGAGTGTTTTCAGTCTTACCTGCAAAAGATTGGTTAGCCATGGTCCCCCGATTGTGGGGTTTACCCAGGAGAGGAAGAAAATGCCTGCCACACATTTTTTATGTGCACAAAATGGGACAGGCTACGAAAGGGCCTCCACAGGGAGGCAGGAGAGCTCACTCCGGATAGTATAGTTGCGGTGATGCTCGAATCGGTTGACAAATGGAACCAGGTGGCATATTATGTTCCGGCAGTCCTAAAAGATAAAAGGGACTCATAGTAGCTAGGCATCAGAAATGGGGGATCATTTGTCTGGCAATTTCTGTTCCCCTCTCCCTCCCACTAGAAGAGGAATCCCCCAGCTTGAAGGCACGTAACAAGACGAGACCTGGCCCAAACGAATGTACAAAACGGTTCCAGGCTGGGTTCTCGGGTTAACAGGGTGCGGGGCGTGTTCAGTGGGTGGTCCAGTCACTTATTTATTTTTATTTATTTATGTTGCCATTAACAGAGTTACCTCTAATACAAATGGTGAAGTATATACTAAGAAACACACAAAATTAACAAATTAGTAAATTAATAAGTTTTTGTTTAAGTAAATAAAGAGAACGAGGAAAAGGACCAATTTGTAGACGATCATGATTGCGAGGTAGCCTTAGCAGTGGAGAATGGAAATACGGGCTCATCCGAGCAAAAGGTACAAGAAAGATACTAGCATTTCTACCCGAGCGCAGATTTAGCCTATAATAAATTCGAGAATCAAGATTTGTATCCGTAAGGTGGTTACATATTTTAAAGAGAAGACATTCATCAAGTATCAATCTGCGAATTTCAAGAGAAGGAATCTGAAGGAAGGACAGGCGATTTTCGTAGGTCGCATAAGGGATTTTGAATTTGAAAAATAGAAAACGGGTGAACTTCCTCTGGACACATTCAAGGAGAACAATCAGATAATCATTGTGAGGTGACCAAATTTGAGAACAGTATTCAAGAAGAGAACGTACGATACAGATAAATAGTTTGATCGCAGACTTAGGGTTAGAAAAAATAGAAGTATGCCTAAGAACAAAAGCCGAAACACGGGAAGCTCTAGTGACTAAGTTTATAAAGTGAAGGTTAAATTTGAGCTTTGGATCGAATATAACCCCTAAGTCTTTCACCTGATCCACTACTGTTAGAGGAGTTTGATTCAGCAAACAGGAATGGGATATTGATGAACTTTTCAACGAAAACGACATTTTGTGGCATTTTGGTACATTTAAATTCAAAAGGTTAGCCTTACACCAAGAAGACAGAGATAACAGATCGTTTTGGAGAATATGACAGTCAGCAGGCGAGTTGATTACTCTGTAGATCTTCAAATCATCCGCAAATAAGAGACAGGAAGAGTTAAACACTGATGGGAGATCATTGATAAACATGGTGAGAAGGAACGGACCTAAGATGGAACCTTGTGGAACTCCAGAGCAGGGATGAAATGACTTAGAAACCGAGTCATCAATGACAGCTTGGCATGTTCTAGAAGCTAGGTATGAAGTTAACCATGACAAAACGGAGCCACTCACACCATAATGCTGCAATTTGCAAATAACAATGTCATGGTTGACAGTGTCAAATGCCATAGAGAAATCAGTGTAGATAGTATCCACTTGAAGACTGTCATTTAAGGCTACCGCCACAGTGTCAGTAAGTTCCAAGAGATTGGTTATGGTAGAACAATTTGGCACAAAACCATGCTGCTCAGGAGCTATTTGGGAACAAAGAGAAGAATAGAGCTCTAGGTGGACAATTCGTTCTAAAATTTTAGAAAAGGACGAAAGCTTTGAGATAGGGCGGTAATTCTCCACTATGGTCGGGTCACCACTTTTATGTATTGGAGTAACATTAGCAATCTTCCAGCAATCTGGCATGTGACCTGTTGTCAAACTTAGATTGAAAAGCAATGAAAGTGGAAAGCTAATGGTAGATGCTAATGCTTTAATAAAGAAATTAGGAATGCCATCCGCCCCAGGTCCAACGTTAGGATCAATAGAGTTGATAATAAGTTCAACTTGAAGAGGATTCGTGAGTATCGAGATGATAATAGGCGAAGGCAATACGGAAAAAGAGGAAGGTATAGAAGTCTTCTTATTTGAAAAAAATGTAGAGGAGAAAAAGGTGGAGAATAAGTTAGAAATTTCAGAAGGGGAAGAAGCAGTCTTGCTATTCCACTGAAAAAAATTTGGAAATGCACTTGAAGATCTTTGAGCTTTAACAAAACACCAAAAGGGCTTAGTTTGGTTGGAATGAAGAGACTTTTCGATATTGTCATAATATGCTCTTTTGGCTCTCAGAACCTCCATATTGGCAATTGACCGATACCTAACAAACTCTTGACGATAATCAATTGTTCCATGAGATTTCCACAATTTATGAGCTTTATCCTTATTTTTAATGGCTTCCTTAACATGCCTCGTAAACCAGGGAGGATTAGCGCCTGCTGAGGAGGCATAAAGTGGAGTGAAGTTATGGATACTAATAAGTAGAAAGGAATAGAATTTTGATATTGCTTTTTCACAATCCAAGTCAGCAAAGAAACTTTGCCAGTCAATGGTAGAAATATGCGTGGAAATTGAATGGAAATCAGATTTGTGAAAATTGAACCAAGGCCGCGTACGAGTTTTGCATCGTGCTAGATATTTTAAAGAAAGGACCATAGAGAGGGGAGGGTGAAATGAGTCAGTGTCTACATAAGGAACCGCCGACCGAGATACAGAAAGATGTTGATCAGCAACGTTGGAAAGCACTAGATCCAGCAGTTTGTCGTTAACATTATGTACAGAATTCAATTGAGAGAGGGAGCAGTGATTTAAAAAAGAGGAAAGAACGATGGATAGATTATTCGTAGAAGACGGAACTGATGCAGGAAAAGATGGCCAAGAAACCGAGGGCGAGTTGAAATCTCCACAAATTAATAAAGGGGAGTCTGTGAAGAAAGAATCAATGTAAGATGAAAGCTCATCAAAGAACGTTTCATATGTAGAGGCAACAAGAAGAAACTTATTGTGCGATGTTTGGACTTTTACAAGAATACATTCTACAGGAGAAGATGGAGAGAAATTCGAACAGGCTGAAGCTGACAAACTCTTCTTAGTAGCTATCAAGACACCCCCACCATCCATTTTAGATGAAGCTGTGATGTCTCGATCCCGTCTAAAGATATTGTGTTCAGTCGAAAGTTCATTATTAAGGATACTTCCATTCGACCACGTCTCTGTAACACAGATGATATCATCCGACGCGGTATAGCAAGACGTATTAAAAATATTTAATTTGGTCCTTAGTCCCCGAACATTTTGATAATAAATTTTAATGTTATTAATTTTGGTCCGTTTTAAATTTTTCGATTCTGGACAATTTTCGAGGTAACTATCGAGAATATTTACTCTGGTATCGCTCTGATGGAGACTCTGGTATCGCTCTGATGGAGACTCTGGTATCGCTCTGATGGAGACTGGTGTGGACACCACTCATCCAACCCAGAAAATTAACCCCAAGGCACCACGAAGACTCTAATTACACTTACGTCGAAGGTGGAATTTAGCCATCGTGCCTTTAGCACCTTCACTATCACAAAACCAGAAACAAAACTACAATTCCTCCACACTGGTGAGCAAAACACTGCATTCCAGGTGGTTGAAAAGAAACAAAAAATAGTTACGAGCTTGAATTCTTACTACAAACTGATAATACCTAATTTTTCCACAAAAGAATATTTTCCAGGCAAATCAAATTGTATGAATATTTACAACTATAAAAAAATATAATTCACGCAATATTAATTCTTTGATTACCAGTGAAGGCAAATGAATCTTTGTACAATATTTCGTCTAAATCTGAGCTATACTTTGATCAGAACAGAAATCAAGAATTTTCGTATAGAATGGCCACCATTTTTTCGCACAGAAGATTTAGCTGGTTAATGAGTTTAGCTGAAATATTTACACCTTTCCTGAAAATGCAATAAAATTGCGACCTCTAGCGTTGTCAGAAATTTCGTTATATATATATATATATATACATACACACATTTGTAGATATATATATATATATATATATATATATATATATATATATATATATATATACATACACACATTTGTAGATATATATATATATATATATATATATATATATATATATATATATATATATATATATATATATGTATATATATATATATATATATATATATATATATATATATATATATATATATATATATATATATATATATATATATATATATATGTATAGTAATCTCCGCAATAGATCAGTTTCTCTCGAGAATTTTACGTAAAAAAGTTTCCTTACATAGTGTTTGACTTTCAAAATAGCCGCCAATAAAATTATTGTTTGCCTTTTTAAATAAGGATGCCTACAAGTAATTTGTCTTTCCAGCTGGTGGTACCAACGGGAATTGGTTCCGGATGCTATTTGAAAAATCCAAAATCCTCGCGTACTTCCCTGAAATTATTAGCAAATCAAAACACCGCATCAATGCAATCCTTTGGCGCTGTCAATACCCATTAACCATTCGCTTTTGATTTCTTTCATGAACATTTCCACTTGCGTTTGGTAATTCACATAAATTTCAGTTAAATGTCTTCTGCACAATTTCACATCGACGGATTATTGCCAAAGCCACTACTCTCGAATCACTCGATTCATTGTCATGCGTGATATGAATAAATTTCGAAGGTACATCGTATGATGAGTACAATGACGACGATGATGCATCGTCGACGGTGAATTAAAAGGCAATTTCAATTGCTGGAAATGTGGTTTCAGTATCGTTCGCGACAATCGTCATTTCCGCGAAAATTGTCTAGGGTGTTGATGGGTTATATTTTGTAGTGTGGGAGAGTTTTTCATACCTGCATGGGGTTCTGAGAAATTGAAAGGAAATCTATGAGTTAATAAATCGATTAGAAGCTATTAAAGACTTGTGTGGGGCTACTATTTTTCATTTATTGCAAATATAGTTGCTTCAAATACAGCTAGAAGTGAAGTTTAAGTATAGTGCTCATGATAAATCTATAGTTTTAACATTGGTTTGATTCTTGCTGTAATTCAAATTCATAGAGTTTTCGATTAAGGAAATAAATAAATAAATTTCAATAAATCGATAGTGAGGCGTCCTGTGTGGCTAGTGGTAACGTCTTACTGAAATCACATATTATTGATGTCAAGTTTAGCCAATTTTGGCCACAGATAATCATCCAACAAAACATGATAGCGCTCTCCATTGACGGTAACATGACGGTTATTTTCATTCACGCAAAAATATGGCCCAATCACGTCTCTGGCATGAAAACCGCACGAAACAGTAATTTTTTGCGCATGCAACGGTATCTTCAGAAGCACATATGGGTTTGTTGCTGACCAATAACGCATATTTTGCTTGTTAACAAAGCTATTGAGCCAGAAATGAGCTTCTTCGCTGAAGATAGTTTTTCGATAATAGTAACTTTTAATAATTTTCAAACGTTGTTGGTTCATTAACTTTACCATGATGAAAATATTAACTTTAACTAACTTTTTGACATTGACAGTTCATTAAAAAAGTTTAAGGGTGCGTTCATATAAAGATACAAAATTGTTATGTCCCTAATGCAAAACCCTATAAAAGTAAATATAAAAACAATTTTTCGACAAAGCTCGAATTTTGGCTTGTTTCTTTAATCTACATAGCACACTTTCCCACCCCTCATCTGTCCGTGACTCACTTTCATTGTACCGATTTGATAAATCGATATCACATGTCCCATTACCTTCCAATCATGTCGGCTTTTTTCTCTGATCAATTAATTCTGATTATCATGCATGGTCCAACAATGACAGTTTATTAGATACTCGGACTACTATGTATTTGCTCGTATGCTGCGAGACAACAAGAGCGGACAAGCAATAGCGGGCCGGATAGAAAAAAAATTATTGAATGATCATATCCGACCCGGATTTAGGCAAAAAGGAAAAATAAATTCATAAGCCTTCAAAAGATCCCAAGTAATCACTCACTCAGCATGAAATTCACCAAGCCCTCAAATGTCCGACGTATATGAATATTACAATGTAACAAAGCCCCAAACTATTGCGGTATGCTTGGAGTTTACCATTAAGCAGTTTGGAGACTCTTAGCTGCATTCTCGTTAAATATCAAATCTTTGATGAAATATGAATCATAGCCAAAGCCCCAAGCTGAAGTGATACTACTGTAAATAATTACGTCAAAAGATAGTCAAAAGATGTTGTCATCTGAATCCGAGGAAGCGTTCTGCTGATTTTCAGTAATTCCAATCATATCATTACATCGATTTCCTGCTGGTCCTCTCGGCCAGTAGTTTTAAGACTAAGCCAAGAACAACCATCTGAATTGGAGCATCCAACTGAAGTTCGGTCGATCAGACAATTTCTGGTAATGATCATGCGCTTGAATGCTGTGCCAAGCTCCGCATTGTCTCCAATTCGCCTCCGATGAATTGATTAGTCACTTTGCTTATCTGCCTACCATCTTAACGGTCTTCCTATGCATATGATTTACAGTACCAAACATGCGTGGTAGTATGGTATAGAACAGGGAATAGTGGCAAAACAATAAGAGTAACAATTAACAGCGCTTGGAATAAAATGCGGAAAATAACTTTATAATCAAGTTACTGACTTAAGTCTTTTGTTTTGTCCGTTCTAGTAGTGTGTAATTTGGGTAATCGTTTGCAGTGGAGTGAAATTTATAAACACAAAACTAACTTCCCGTTTTATTTCTTTTGATTTTGGAAACAAGCATTCCTACATCCATATTTTATTAATTTCTATTGCCAGTCGTAATCAATAAAACGTACAAATAATTGGAAATACTTTCAGTCTTTATTTGTTAGAATGTCTTTTCGCGAAATCGACATAATTTGAAGCGAGTCAAAGACCGGTTGATACGAATCGGCTGCTCGCTGCACCATATGGAACATTCACTTATCTGCATCGGGTCCAATCATACCGCGAGCAAAAATCGAGACTATATCCAAAACCTGAAGACCGTAGAACATCACCAAAAACACCAAACAATTCACTTAAAGACGTCATTAAAAAGACCACTTTGTCACAAGGCGCATGAATAAACAGACAAGCGACATGGATACGAAAAACGCCTCAATGCATCATGGTTTTGATGTGCACGCTCGCTTCAGCGTTTCAGCATTTTCCCGAGCATTGACACACATCCGCCAACCACATTGGGTCGGTGTGTGAGCGCGCAGCGATGGTAAGGAGATGGGAGCAACAAAAAATGAAAGATACACATTTTGGGCAAAGATATCTTCACAGGAATATCGCCAAAAAGATGTAATGGTTGTCAAGCGAGTCGGATGATGGGAAAAAGTTCGTCCGAACCATTGAATAAAAACATGAAGCGAGCGGAATAATTAACTTGTGAGTACATTAACGGTGATGTTCTATTTGGATTGCGAGGGATAATAGGAGTTAAATGGATGCTCGTGCAGAAGACAAAGTGTTACCTTCGGTGCACTTTTTGGTTTATAAATAAGCGTAAAACGAATGAAAATTGTGTTTACTGATTCATCATAATCATGCTAAATTATCTCAAATACTTGAACATGTCTCTTTCCTTTATTCAAATCAATTCAGGCACAATGGTCATTGTCAGCATTTGGTATCCGAAAATAATAATATTGAATTGCCATTCATACATTCAAATGATATGATGGATGAAATTGATGAACTTCATGAGCATTTTCCGTCGGGGTGATACAATGCTAGTTTAAAC
This sequence comes from Odontomyia ornata, assembly GCA_963969285.1. Classification (NCBI taxonomy): domain Eukaryota; kingdom Metazoa; phylum Arthropoda; class Insecta; order Diptera; family Stratiomyidae; genus Odontomyia; species Odontomyia ornata. The sequence goes on from OZ017738.1 coordinate 496,103,284, forward strand.
TTTTGTCTTTGAACAAAAAACCACAATGTATACCTACTTTATCAAAAAAATGATTGTCAAAAAAATTTTTCTGAGCTATAAGGTTCCTTTTGAGTGGGCACTATACACATATCAGAGTAATAGTCCGGTCGGCAAGCGACAACCACCTCGAGTGTTACGGACGAAACACGTGTCTGTAGAATATATTAAATAAATCACGGATACATGAAAAAAAAAGTTTTCTTTGTCTAAATATTGAAATCAAACCATCAGAATCTATAAGAGTTGAAAGACAAAGCGCTTTAGTATTATGGGAACCAAGCTGCAACTCGAATTCATGAAATTGTTAAGATTACGAGAAAAAATGGCATCACTGAGGCAGAACATTAAGTTCTTGAAATTATGCACCCGACCACAAAGCAGTTCCAAAATCACATGTAGTTACTAGATTAGAGGGGCCACCAGTAGCGGTAAAACATAAAAAATTTGTAGAAAGATCAGCAATAAGGCAGAGCATACAAAATGTACATTCAAAGCTGGACTTTATAACGAAGGAGGCCCATTTAGCGAATCTAGAACTAAGAAAAGCAGCAACGTTTATCAATTGGGATATTACAGTTTTGTTGAGTAAAATCAGGGGGGCTGAAGAATGTATTACAAATAAGAAAAAGGAAGCGCTTAGTGAAAACCTGAAGGGACTCTTAGGCTATACAACACGTGAAGAAAGTTACTAAAGTTATTAAATAATGGACTACAATTAGCGGTAAAACATCTAAAACCGATGGAAGAAACGATTGTCAACATAAAAAGCGGGATAAAATTTAAAACTAATGCAGGCAAGGATAATATTAGGAGTGAAACAGAAAATATTTTAAGGGAATATGCAACGGAAGCACAGAATTACGATAAACCAGCGTTGAATACTATCAAGGAACCTACTATCAAGGAACCTACTATCAAGGAACCTTACCTTACGGCAGATAAAGGTAATAAAATAGTGATTATGGCTACGATCAGCAAGTATTACGGAAAATTGAAGCAGGCGGCAACTTCGAGCTGAGAACAAACCCAATACAGAGGTCGATCAAACGAGTCAAAAAAAGTACTCAAAGAAGCAAAAGTAATTGAAGGAGATATTAGTCAGCTAAGGATGCCAAATCCATCATTACCGAGGATCAAGTGCCAGCCAAACGTTCACAAAAATGGTAACGAAATGAGGGAAATAATCACCCACTCAAATTCAACGACTTACAAGATTGCAAAATGGTTAATAAAAGAATGTCAAAATATGGGCTCAACCAGGTGGTAGCATTCCTTCAAGAGTTTCTTAGAGTTGGTCCAGACAGTACAAAAAATGGAGCAGATGCAAGAGGATGGGATCTTAGTGTCCTTTGATATAGAAGCCTTATTTCCTAGCATACCGCATAACCAAGTACCACATCAATTTGAAATATGGTTAACGGAAAGAGTTATGTAATCCCAAGAAGGGAAAAAACGTACCAAAATATACTTGAAACTTGCAGAGCTATGTATGAATGAAAATTTTTCATTTTTCGAGGACGCTATTTTAGAACAACCCGAGGATTGGCAATGGAAAATCCATTATCACCATTGCTTGCAGAAATATTTATGACATCCTTGGAAGATAGAATGGAGGAACAAGACATGATACCTAGTCTTTGGGTAAGATACGTCGGCGACATCTTAGCAGTGGTGAAAAAGGACAAATTACAGGATCAACTGAGCTCAATGAACAAACTACACCAGCAAAAGGACCAACAAGATAGAACTCGCAATTAATTGAAAAATGACGACGACGCAAAGAACGAATCCTAGCTCATCAAATCATACGAACCAGAATAAGATGACCGCATACCATTGCATGATTCACAAACAATTAGCAGTACCAATTATCAGCGAAGATTAAAAAACAGAGTTGGATTATATCATTGACTTGGCGCGAATAAATGGATACAATAAACGTGCGATTGAACAAATCATAAATAAAAAACGGAGACAAATGAAATCAAACCAGTATATAACGCTAACACCGGAAGCAAAAAATATAATTAAAAATATAAAAAAAACAAATCCAAATAATTACTCCCACTTTCCTTGTTGAACTCCGAGCGCTTGGCGAAGAACGAAAAAAGTAATTCGGGACACCTGAAATCCAATCCTCGATTTGAAAATTAATGTTAACAAAAGTCCAAAACGAAACACAGAACAGCCACTTTTCACCAAGACGCTGGATACACCTTCTTTACTAATCCACGGTCCTTTCAATTTCATCCAATAGTATAATTTCAAATTCAAAAATTGAATTTTCCACCAATTCATAGATAAGACAAAGTACTTCTCCGGAAACTTTCCTCTGTTTTTTATATTACTTCTCGTCTTTAGTTTAGTAAATTATGAAACTTTTTTGTTTCACTTGTCAATGCCCTCTGCAACATGTGTCTTTTTGATTAACGTGAGCACCTGCCTGTTATAGGCCTAATCTCACGGTCACCATTAGACAGCGATTGGTTTAAGCGCCAATCATTCGCCCCCAAGTTCGGTACCAGTGTACATTGAGGAAACTCTCAACTTTGATACTGGTATAAGTTTCTTAAATTTATTTTCCACACAATCTTTGGGTTTGGGCTATGCAGGAATATATTTAAGCCGTCATTATTTTTATTCTTGGTTTACTCCATTTAACTAAGTTTTTCTTTATATGCCACAAGCAAAATTTCACTAGCTTTTATCATTCGCGGAACTTATTCTTTTCTTACCTCCGAGCTTCTTCAACCAACTTTTGCTATTTCAACTCACACGTTTGTAGCTAAATCCAAGTCAAAACCCCACTTTTTCACAAATTCTAAATTAGCCTTTATCTCGACACTGCCAAAGCACTTCCTCTTCTGCTTCAAACCAAAAACCGAATCTTTTCCCTCCGAACGCCAAAAATAGTCCCCCTTATTTCAAAGTCAAATACTGACTGCCCTCAAATCCAAAAATCCAATCCCGCAATCGTTTTATTTCCAATTATCGCTGCCGCATCTGGGTAACGTAATCGAAGTTCATTACACTTCAATTCCGCTACCCACACATATATGGCAATTTGCATAACCATGATAGCGTTTAGTTAGATGCAAATCGACATATATATATATATATATATATATATATATATATATATATATATATATATATATATATATATATATATATATAGATATATATATATATATCTATATATATATATATATATATATATATATATATATATATATATATATATATATATACGAGTGTATATATATATATATATATATATATATATACGAGTGTATATATATACATATACATATATATATAGAGTATATATATATATATATATATATATATATATATATATATATATATATATATATATATATATATATATACCCAAGGTCCCAGCGGACTCCTGGTCGAGAATTAACGACGCTACCAATGGAGCCACAACTATGCACATTTCTTAGTGGGAATTGAGATGAAATTTGTTAGTAGGGAAACGTGAATGAATTTTTGTTAGTATGAAAAATGAAATTTGTTAGTGGGAGTTAATGAATAAAATTAGTTAGTATGAAGGAAGAAATTAGGTTTTGTCAGGGAAAATGTATTGAATGAAATTTTGTTAATGGGTAATAATGAATCGAGTGCTAGTGGGAAAGTTTAAATTATTATTATGTTACTATAAAATAGGATAAGAGGGTAGGATTGAGATGATGGGGAAATAAAAATTATAGGAAAATTGTTAAATGTTAATAAATATACCGGGGGAAAAGGGTATATGTGCCCAAAAGAAGGTGGAGAGGTTACGGCGGCGATTTGAAGTTCCGAATGGAATAATGCCGATCCACCGGAATTTGCGACAATATAGATATATATGTGTATATGTATATATATATAGTACATATATATATATATTTTTTATTTTCCGTAGTACAGCAATCCCTTTCGGGCCTTCGCTTAGAGATAGTTATAGAATCTCATTATCATGATCGAATGTATCGGCACTTTTCACAAGATGATATGGTCAGTATCACGATTTGGCCGTATGTCCGTCCACCCAGCTGCGATACGTTCTGATTTTAAACCAGTGGGCTTAGAGTTTGTCCGAAGAATCACTTGAGCTAAATCTCGTTAGTGCCAACGAGACTCGAACCAGAGACCTTCGACTTACGGCTTGAATGCTCTGACCACTATATATATATATATATATATATATATATATATATATATATATATATATATATATATATATATATACATATATATACATATATATATATATATATATATATATATATATATATATATATATATATATATATATATATATATACATAAAAAAGCACTGAGTGATCTGAAAAGGAAAATAAATAAAATAAAATGTACCTGAAATTGGAGCTAGTATAGTAAAAAGGAATAAATGATAAGATATGAACTGGTAATAAAAGTAACAATTATAAATTCACGAAGTTGTGTTAGAATGTAATTGAATTATATAAGTTTGCCTAGAGTGTTGATGGATTAAAATGTGTATGACCTCTTTGAGCGCCAAGAGTCAGTCGCTCCAATATAATAAACTAGAACAGATGTTAGTTTTTGTAATCAAATAAAAGTTCAGTTCAACAAAACGGTGTATTTTATTTTTAAATTATAAATTATGAAGTAAACAACAGTACCCATAGTTAAAAAGTTTATGAAAGAATAGGGCCATAAGGATGAAAATAGAATGGTATACATACTTATTTGCTTCTACTTCTCTTAGATAATTTTTAGGGGTTTGTTATAAAACACAAAATTCTATTGTAATCACAAACTGTGTCGGTCTGTCCTTCCATCTGTCCGTTTGTGTGTCACAGCAGAGGCTACAGCCATCAAATTTTGTGGAAAGGTCAGAAGTGCTGACCTCTTGAAAGCATGTGGTGGGAAAATTTTTCAGAGAATTTAAGCGAGGTCTTCCCATAAAGAACATTGGTCTTTAAATATTTTTGTCTCATCCAAGATAGTCGAGTGAAGTGTCATATGAAAAGCAACAACTAAATCCTTTCAAAACAGGTCTTGAAATTTTCTAATCCGCACCAAAGAAGACAGAAGAGGGGCAATGTATGAATGCTTGCGATAAGACATTTTCCAGTAAAATTTGCTGGTTCCCTTATTGCCCACATGTTTTTATTAATTTTTTCAGAAGGGAATCTTTCAATGAATAATGCTTTCCTGTTTTCTCAGAAGCTGATTTAACAATTTTTAGGTAAATTTCTCGAGAGAAATTTACCTATTGCGGAGAGCATCATATATATTAGGTAAATTTCTCGAGAGAAATTTACCTATTGCGGAGAGCATCATATATATATATATATATATATATATATATATATATATATATATATATATATATATATATATATATATATATATATATATATATATATATATATATATATATATGGGATATAACGAAATTTGTGACCACGCTAGAGGTTGCAATTTTGCTTCGATTTTCACCAAATTTTGAGGAAAGGTGTATTGGGTTATTATCTCGGTTAAGATCGTGAACCAGCTATATCGGGCGAGCAAAATCAAAATGGCGGCCATTTTAGACGAAAAATCGCGATTTCTGTTCTGACCAAAGTGTAGCTCCGATTTGGATGAAATTCGGTACAAAGGTTCATTGAAGTATGTGATGAATCTCACAATAAAAACTCCAAAGTCAGTACGGCAGAAACGAAATGGCGGCCGCTCAAAGGTCGAAAAACGTGCAAAATTTTGTTGTTGTAATAGTGGTCAAGGCTTTCAATAGATTTTCATGAAATTCGGTAGTTTGATAGAAATTATAAGTATCTAAGGAATTACGTAAAAAAACTGGAGGTCAAGTTGCAAAAAACAAAATGGCGGCCAGTTGAAGGTCGAAATTTTAAAGGCTTTTAAAAGTCGCAATTTTGATCCGACATATATGAAACTTGGTTTCAAGATAGACATTACTTACACCTACAGTCTTTGATATTTTGGTGATCATGCATGTGCAAATTTCAAAATGGCGGCCGTTTAAATTTCTCGTATGTAGCGTTTTTGTGGCCCTCTAGCGGTCACATTTTCCAACGGATTTTGATGAAACTTGATATTATGAATCCCTGTACTATGTTCTTGTATTTTGCAGGAAATTATTAAAATTGAATGAAAAATAAAAAAGTCAAAAATTTAAAGCCTAATATTTTTAGCTGCGATTTTCTTTAAAAATTGAATTATTTTGCCCTGTCTAGAGTGAAACTCCTATTTGAACGAGATAGTACATTGATTGATGAGGTCCTAGCATACAAAGATTTAAAATAATCCAAAATCAAATGCATGCATTCAAAATGGCGGCCCCCAAAGGTCTGAAGGCAAGCGCAATTCGCTATTTTAGTGCCAACTGAAATAATGAATATTTTTCATTGAAACGTTTTAAATGACTTTACTTGAAAGAACTTATAAACCAGATCATTTTTAAGATATTGTATAATATTTTTAACAATACCCTAAAAAATTATAAAATCGCGACTTGTCTGTCTGTCCGTCCCTCCGCCCGTTTGTTCATGCGTCATAACAAGTTTTCTCGCAAACCACATGAGCTACAATGAGGAAATTTTCTACGTAGGTCAAAAGTGGTGCCTCTTGAAATTTGCAGTGCAAGAAAATATTTTAAGGTATTTAAGGGGTGTCTCCCCATACAGGCGGGTCTCCCCATACAGGCGGATGGCATACAATTTTTTTTATTTCTGTAGCCCTCTAGCAGCCAAGATTCTCAACAGATTCCGTTGAAACTTGAAATTATAAGTTATTAAGGCAAGTTAATTTAATTTGATTATGCAAATCGAATGTCAAATAAAACAGTCGAAAATTTACAGCTAAATATTTTTAGCAGCCGATTTCAATAAAAATCGAAATGACGGCCCTCACAGTTCAGAAAAAAAATTGAAATGTATATATTAATGGCAATGCAAGTGCTGATGAAACTTTTATGGAAATCTTTTGAAATTAACTGTTCGAGCTATTTAAGCCTTTGTGTGGTTACCACTGTGAACTGTGAAAACAGCAGATGCGAGAAGGGCGAAACCGGTATTCATATGTTTACAACAATATGTAATCCATACGCATGCAACTCAATTTAATTAGCAAAATATTTGCGCCCCGATAAAAGGTTTCTAAAAACGAACGTGGCCAGATTTTTTTTATGTTAATAAATACCCATGTGGTACTACGAAAATTGAAGAAAGAAGTTTAGTAGTAGGCAAGCCAAATTCTTTTTCGAAACTTTACGCTACATACGAGAAATTTAACTTTCCGGCTGGTGGTGCCAACGGGGATTTTTTTCCATTCCATTCCATTGGGAACAATACTAATATGAGACCATAACAAAATTCCAAAAGATTTTTACTTTCATCTTCACATTTAACCCCCTATACAACTTCATATCAATTTTCGTGTCTTTCAATGAAACAAACCACTCAATGCGTGCCCACTCTGACAAACAATTAATCAGCATTAGCTTAATGTCACCTTTTCATGAAAATTTTCGGTAATGTATGCGCATTAGCGAGTTCATCGTGTTTTGGAGTTGTTCAGATATTAAACCATGAAGTCACGACGGAGACGCTTAAGTACATTAAAGGAGACTCTGGTTCCAAAACGAGCCTGATGGCTCTTAGTCTGTCGGCAAAACAAATGGGAAAGATAAACTCGTAGATTACATTCACTTTTTTGTAGACAAGTGACGGTGGAGGGAGGGAGGACATTTAACGTATTTTTCAGCTGTAATTGTTTTCAACGGCCTTAATCCTTTTGGATAATCCTCACAAGTCGAGTGAGATTTTTTCAAGCTTCTAAAAAGTCTTCTAATGCAATACGATCAAAGGTCCTTAATTACTAAGCACTCGCCAAATCAAAGATATATCTCCTAATTGAAATCTGAGCGTCTAATGAAGCCACCACAAACAAGCCGAATAACAACAAATGAAACTACAATTATAATCAGAATTAATCTCTTTCTCATCCGAACACACGTTGAATAGATCACTAATAAGATCTAGACATTGTGAGAATCACTAAGTAATGAGTTAACACCTCTGAACATGTGCTAAAGACAGCGCCATCGCCGAGAATCGATCTTGGACTTGCGCACACAAATCATCGTAGAAAAATCGTAGACACTCCCGCCCGGGCTGGACTAATAAGCACAACTAAATGAGGTCCCATATGGCAGGGAATGGCTCCATTGCTGAAGTCACTCATTGATGCTGTAAAACATTAATTAATAGAACTAGATGCTCGGTATGTGGTAAATTCAACCGGGAAAGTACATTTGTTTGATTACGACTGAAGTACAGTACAATTGTCGAGTTATTGACATCAACTACTTTAGTTGAAGGTTCGTTCTTCTCAAGAAATTCCCTACTGGGATAGAACATGTTTTGGCCCACAACTATTTCGAAATGTACACAACAAGAATATCATTAGCATATTTTATTCAAATGGGAACAATATGATTTATGTTGGACTTTTAATCAATGGGATCTCAGCCACATGTTGAAAAACCGTTCGAGAACTTTAAAAAATGTCAGATCTTGTGTTGTTAACCAAACTCTGCCCGCATATGGATTCAGCCTGATTTGTAAGCGTTCTAGCTTGCGAAAATGAATTATGGCTAACGCGATAAGATAATTAGATGAAGCAATATGTCATTTGTTTACGCTCTACTTATTTTTAATGGAATCGTATTGTTATGAAGAAATCAGGATATGTAAATATTCGAGACAAAATAAGGTGATTGCTTTCAGATTTGAGGATATATCTCGATGCTTAATATTTCCTATCTGGAGGATATCAGACCTCTTTGTTTATCGAACATAACTTTGCTGACTTTTTTGGGTTTTACTCTGTTTCAATTTTTTTTAGCAGGCTTATTTAACCCAGCAAACGCTGGAAATTAATAAGATAACCAGTCATTTACTAGATTTGAAGTGCTAAACGACTTTGAGTGGTTCTCAAAAAATTCTCAGAATAATTGGTCATAGTGACAATTTTTCAAGCTTCATCATATTTTAGATAAATTTGCCTATCGTCATTTAGTGCACTTTCTACAAAATTATGAGACTCAAGGTCAAAGTCAAACTCAATTTGAGAAAAACAAGAAATTTTGATATTATCTTAATTGCTAAAATCACGCAGCGTTACTGTCTATGAAACCCTATTGCACGCTGACCATCAGTTTAGCAATGTTCTATCGAATTTTCCAGCTGTTCATTATATGTACTTTTGTTGTGGGTAACAATTTATCTTCAATACGTATTAAATAACTTTTGTCAATTTTTCTAGTCCTCGATCTACTCGTATATCCGGATCATATCATTTTCTTGTGTTGCAAATGCAGATATCTGCCAGCAAAATGTTTGCTCGACAACAACAATTCGAAAAAGATTGAGTGTGATTAATTTCAATTGCTATTTTCCGGAGCCTCAATTTAATTTGCTGGTACGATGAAGTAAATGGCACCTGTGATAAAAATTATTCAAGGCTTTTCCTTTCCAGACCTGCATGAAGGTCTACAGAAAACAAATGAAGACATACAAGCATTGGTTGGTAGACTTTTGTGAAGACGTTTGTCAAATTTTAGAGAAAACAACTTATTCTCAAATTTTTCGAAAAATGATGCCTGATCTGAGAAAACATGGTAACATTCCATCCTCATGTCCTCTTTTGGTAAGTTAATCTATTCGGAATTTTGGATGATTGAATTTGATTTTTGTTTGTGGTTTCAGAGAAACGTAACAATTATCAATTACACTTTGGACTTTTCTTTCATCCCAAGAATAATCCCAAGGGGTGACTACATTATAAAGATGGTATTGCGTGATTCTGCACGAAATGTTACTGTCACCACTGGCATCGTTGATTTTGTCGTATAATATTTACATACAGTATGGATATTGGGATACAACATGATACATATAATTTTACTAATAAAAAGGCTTAAAATGACAGTTGAAGTATTTTATCGTGTCCGTAAAGTTGCGTTAACTCACTCCAAACTATAGAATGTTGCAAGTAGTCTACTTCAAAGCATTCCAGTATGTAGATTCTGGAGGTATCTTTTTATTGTTTAGGAAGATTCTAAATTTTCCATTAATTTTTTTGTGGTTAGGAGGTGAAAGCTATTTATCCCATGCTCTTTGATACACATGACGTTTGGATTATGCACTAAACAATTCCCCTGTCAACCTGAGAACATAGTCTGCGGGTATATAGCGACTTGCCTCGCTACTGGCTTCATTCCTCCAGAAGCATTCGTGTATTTGGACATGAATCGATATGTTTTTGATTCTGACGGCGTCCCAGTCATATATCACATATATCGACGGGCCACCGATAAGAAGATAAAATATCCTCCGAACTTGAGTTCACGAGACCAACAATTCCAATGGAGATACTCATTTGCTAGATTCGTTGAGGCTGATCGAGTTGAGACGGGGCAATCTAGGTATTGGTGGCTGAATGACAATGTCTAAATTATTCGTGTTTATTTTCAGTTTTGGTGTTTTTCGTTATTGAGTTTTTGAGTTTCAGCTCATTATTGCTACATTTAGTGTTATTGTTTATTTTTGTTAAAAATTAGGGATAGGTTAGGTTTATATTATGTTTATTATATTAGGTTAGAGATAAGGTAAAACGCTTAGGTTAGGAACATAGTTATAGATTTTTTTAGTATAAGATAAAGTTTTTGATAGCATTTATTAGAATTAAGTTAAAACATATTAGGTGTAGGATCAAAGTTCACTGTAGTGTTTAGATGATAAATAATTTTAGAATAGTGTTGGTTGGTTTTTTCTCCTTTTTCCAATTAAATTTTGAAAATATGTAACAATCCTCATTGATTTGAATTTGCTAGAGTTTTTTTTTTTTTTTTTTTTTTTAAATGAGTTTAATGATAACGTACAAATTTAGAGAGCCATTTGGGCCATTAAGTTTTTTATTGTTATTGTTTGGATTTTGCTTTATATTCATTTATAATTTATAACGATTAGTATTAAATAAAGCGCTTTTGACTTTGACTTTGACTTTGAGAACATAGTCTGTAACCGTTTGACATATTATTTCGATTTAAGCCTCGTCGTGTGGTGGCTTCCAGTTGGAGAAAAGGGGAAAAAAAGGATTGATAGAAAAGTCGTCCCCACCCCGATGTTTCCAGTTGATTTAAGTTCTTTTTATCTTTTAGGGCTGCCCGAACATAATTTGGCACATGGTTCCATTTTTCAACCGATGCAGGCGCTTTTCTTAACCAAACCATCCGGGAAGAGCTCTCCTCTTTCTTTGTAGAGGTCCTGACACAGCCTGTCTCACCTTTTGCATGCAAACAATGTGTGGTGGTCGTCATCTTCCTCTCCCGCAACATACCCTTCTTATGCAAAAAATCCGTTGGCACCACCAGCCGGAAAGTTAAATTTCTCGTATGTAGCGTAAAGTTTCGAAAAAGAATTTGGCGTGCCTACTACTAAACTTCTTTCTTCAATTTTCGTAGTACCACATGGGTATTTATTAACATAAAAAAAATCTGGCCACGTTCGTTTTTAGAAACCTTTTATCGGGGCGCAAATATTTTGCTAATTAAATTGAGTTGCATGCGTATGGATTACATATTGTTGTAAACATATGAATACCGGTTTCGCCCTTCTCGCATCTGCTGTTTTCACAGTTCACAGTGGTAACCACACAAAGGCTTAAATAGCTCGAACAGTTAATTTCAAAAGATTTCCATAAAAGTTTCATCAGCACTTGCATTGCCATTAATATATACATTTCAATTTTTTTTCTGAACTGTGAGGGCCGTCATTTCGATTTTTATTGAAATCGGCTGCTAAAAATATTTAGCTGTAAATTTTCGACTGTTTTATTTGACATTCGATTTGCATAATCAAATTAAATTAACTTGCCTTAATAACTTATAATTTCAAGTTTCAACGGAATCTGTTGAGAATCTTGGCTGCTAGAGGGCTACAGAAATAAAAAAAATTGTATGCCATCCGCCTGTATGGGGAGACCCGCCTGTATGGGGAGACACCCCTTAAATACCTTAAAATATTTTCTTGCACTGCAAATTTCAAGAGGCACCACTTTTGGCCTACGTAGAAAATTTCCTCATTGTAGCTCATGTGGTTTGCGAGAAAACTTGTTATGACGCATGAACAAACGGGCGGAGGACGGACAGACAGACAAGTCGCGATTTTATAATTTTTTAGGGTATTGTTAAAAATATTATACAATATCTTAAAAATGATCTGGTTTATAAGTTCTTTCAAGTAAAGTCATTTAAAACGTTTCAATGAAAAATATTCATTATTTCAGTTGGCACTAAAATAGCGAATTGCGCTTGCCTTCAGACCTTTGGGGGCCGCCATTTTGAATGCATGCATTTGATTTTGGATTATTTTAAATCTTTGTATGCTAGGACCTCATCAATCAATGTACTATCTCGTTCAAATAGGAGTTTCACTCTAGACAGGGCAAAATAATTCAATTTTTAAAGAAAATCGCAGCTAAAAATATTAGGCTTTAAATTTTTGACTTTTTTATTTTTCATTCAATTTTAATAATTTCCTGCAAAATACAAGAACATAGTACAGGGATTCATAATCTCAAGTTTCATCAAAATCCGTTGGAAAATGTCACCGCTAGAGGGCCACAAAAACATGAAAAAAACGCATATTTAAACGGCCGCCATTTTGAAATTTGCACATGCATGATCACCAAAATATCAAAGACTGTAGGTGTAAGTAATGTCTATCTTGAAACCAAGTTTCATATATGTCGGATCAAAATTGCGACTTTTAAAAGCCTTTGAAATTTCGACCTTCAACTGGCCGCCATTTTGTTTTTTGCAACTTGACCTCCAGTTTTTTTACGTAATTCTTTAGATACTTATAATTTCTATCAAACTACCGAATTTCATGAAAATCTATTGAAAGCCTTGACCACTATTACAACAACAAAATTTTGCACGTTTTTCGACCTTTGAGCGGCCGCCATTTCGTTTCTGCCGTACTGACTTTGGAGTTTTTATTGTGAGATTCATCACATACTTCAATGAACCTTTGTACCGAATTTCATCCAAATCGGAGCTACACTTTGGTCAGAACAGAAATCGCGATTTTTCGTCTAAAATGGCCGCCATTTTGTTTTTGCTCGCCCGATATAGCTGGTTCACGACTTAACCGAGATAATAACCCAATACACCTTTCCTCAAAATTTGGTGAAAATCGAAGCAAAATTGCAACCTCTAGCGTGGTCACAAATTTCGTTATATCCCATATATATATATATATATATATATATATATATATATATATATATATATATATATATATATATATATATATATTTATATATATATATGATGCTCTCCGCAATAGGTAAATTTCTCTCGAGAAATTTACCTAAAAATACTGAAATCACCCATACCTGCTCAAGGTCTAGGTCAGGTGGAGGTCAGTCTTATCGTGCGTTGAGTTGAGCTATAGTCTCCGATCAAGGACTGCTGCCAGTGATTGAGAGAGCGTTGTCTCTCCTCGCAGGCAACTGTGTCCCTTGTGCCTTTGTTTCAACGCAAGGAGATAGCATTGCCCTCTTTAAGAAGAAGGGAGGTAGCTATTCTGCCTGCGATGACTAGCACAGCGAAATCAGAGAATGTCGAAAATTAAGATGCAATCTTCGTTGTTTTCGGCACAGCTCTTCACTAAGACCGATGCCCCACACTTCTGCTTCATATAGTAGTACCAACTCTATGGATCTTTTCTTGATGGATTGAGCTCCTCTACGTTGGCCATTAATTGACTCAGAACCGATACGTCTGAAGCAGTTTTATCAGCCGAGGCCATTATTTGTTCAAAGAAACTCATCTTCAAGCCAATCAGTAACCACAGATATACGTTGTTCCCTATTTTTCTTGTGTCAACCTGGCTTTAACCCTGCTTACGCTACGGAGCTCCCTTTTGAGGACCTCCTCCATCTTGATCATGTCCGTGATGCAATCGGTTCGATTTTGATTGTTGTATTTGCCTCGAGCGAGGCTACATTTTTAGGGTTTTGTAAAATAATTTTACAAAACCCTACTAGTTTCGCGACCAGTCTGTCCGTCTGTCCGTCCGTCCGTCCGTCCGTCCGTGTGTCACAGCAGTTTTTCTCGGAAACTACTTAAGCTAGAAACATCAAATTTTGTGTGTAGGTGTAAAGTGGTGATCTCTTCAAAGTTCAACTACAAAAAAATTTTATAAGGTATTTAAGGGGGGTCTCCCCATATAGGAGAGTGACCCCCCGAAAAAAAAATTTCATTGAAGGTAGCCGATATGGGTATCAAATGAAAGGTCTTGATGAGAACTTTCCAAAACAAGTCTTAGTTTGGCAAAATTTGCTTCGAGGGGCGCACAGGGAGGGGAAATACACGAAAAATTTGTGTCCCCCCCCCTCGCGATTGGACACCTGTGATCCGAAAAATCTGAAAAAAATCAGGGATGTAGGCCTTGGTGCGTACAACAACAACAAATACGTGAGAAGTCGCAATTCACTCAACTTTGTTAGTAATAGTATGATTTATCGATTTTATGTTTTCTTGAATAAAATCTTAACGGTACCCTTAAATTCAATGAAATTCAGTACGTAGATGTCTATTTATAAGATTGATTAACTCTGCAAGTTTCATAAAGATTGAATCATATTTAGCGAAGTTATAGCGGTTTGAATTTTCCTGTATTACTATGGAACAATATGCGCTGCATTTATTACTATGGCAACATATGGCTATGGAACAACATGCGCTTTTTACCGACTCAGACACTACAGTTTTGCTAGGATTTGCATGAAAATTTCAGGAATGATAGGTGTCATGTATATCTTTAAGAATCGGTTCAGCTAGTAGTATTAGTAATCGTAAAACAAGATGGTGGCTGTTTTAAATGCGAAGATTGAATAATTTGGAGTTATTTTTTCCCAACTTCAACGTTTAAGGTGCATGCTTTGAACACTTGATTCAATTTAATGAATGACTGAAGATGAGTACCTACAATTAATGCTCATAAGTGAAATAAGTTAAGGAGGTGGGAGAGAGCTCCTAGCAAGAGGGTTTTGTAACCATTCTAGGATTCAAAAAAATTGGCCATGAATCGATGATTTCAGCACAGGAGAGTGGCCCTGAAAAAAATTCATCAAACGTAGCCGATATGAGTATAAAATGAAAGTTTTCATGGGAGCTTTTCAAAACAGTTGTTAAACTGCCAGTTTTTGCTTTAGTGGGGGCACAGGGGGGAAATACATGAAAAATTGTTTCCTCCGTCGCGGATGGACATCTGAAATAATTATCAAGGGAGATATTTATGAGTATAACGATACCAAAAACCTCAAAAGTCGAAATTCATTGAACTTTGTTAAAAATATTATGATCTTCGCATTTCATATTTTCTCCAATAAAATCGTCTTTGACATGTTTCTTGATTTGATTCGATCTGGTGACTGCATTTTGTAAATTGAATACAAAACCCTTCTGACATGAGCGTAGGTCTGTTTACCCAACTTGTTATTAATTTGTTTATTTATTTACCAAACAGGGTATTACATCAAAATAAAAATTATCACAAAGAAATACCAGTTAAAAGTTACAAAATACAAGCTAAAAATATACGTTACACTTACAAAAATACAAATTAAAAATATAGGACTAGGAAGAGAGGAACATTGATAGATTGATTTTAAACTGTAGTCTGGATATGGTTGGGAAAAAGCAATGACTCAGGCTATTTAATATTTTGTAGCATCTATTAATCGGTTCATTTTTACCGTAGATGGTAAGATGTCGAGTTTCCACCAGCAATCGTGAATGTATTGTAAATCTTACTGGTTCGTTCAAGGATATCCTGTCAATCAGATATTGAACTTTAATAGTACCACGGAGGACATCAAATGCAAAGCAAGAGCATGCCCTAATTCTATGGGAGGCAGGTGAAGATAAATTTAGAATGAACAACCGATATTCATATGAAGGCAAGCTCTGAAAGTTACGTTGGTCATATTGAGATCGTAAAGCAAATAGCAGGTACTGTTTTTGAACAGACTCAAATCTTTCGGTATGAACATCAGAAACAGGATGCCAGACGACACCTGCATATTCGCGAATAGGGCGGACTAATGATATGTATAATGTCTTTGTTACCCACACATTCTTAAATTCTTTGGCATGACGTTTGATGAAGCCTAACATGTTATTAGCCTTGCAGAGAACCTCACCATAGTGCAAATTAAAATGGAGCTTCTTTTCCAAGAAGACACGGAGGTTTACTATGCTGTCTGTTCGGGAAAGATTAGTATTACCGAGGTGATAATCAGCTAATAAAATTGAAGTTCTGCGAGAGAAACTAATCACCTGACATTTTTCGAGGTTCAGGTATAGGTGGTTTGTGTTGGACCATTCAAGCAGAGCATTCATCTTGTTCTGTAAGAATATCGAATCACTGTGGGAGATTATCGCATAGTATAATTTGAGATCATCCGCATAAAAAAAATGGGGTTTATCGGATAACACATCAGAAAGGTCTGATATAAATATGTTGAAAAGAAGAGTAGTAGACTTAAATTTCTTTGGACATATACCCTTGAAATTTGACGGTTTGAGTCCGGTTTTTGAAGTAAGAGTTTAGCCAGCAAAGCAATGGGCCAGTAATTTCAAAATTGCGCAATTTTTCTGACAGAAATGTATGACTGACGCGGTCAAAGGCTTTCATAAAATCAGTATAAATTGCGTCAACCTGGTGCCCTTTTTCCATTGCGCAAAGTATATATGAGACCATAACTGTCAGATTGGTGGTTGTGGATCGGTTTTTCCTGAAGTCATGCTGCTGGTCATTGAGACGCTGCTCTATTACGGGCGATATTTTAAAGCCTACTATTTTCTCGAATAATTTTGGGATACCGGATAAAGTGGCAATTCCTCTATAATTTTGAACACCCCCTTTGCTTTTGCTTTTATGAATTGGAGTCAGGTGAGAGGATTTCCAGTGTATTGGAAATTTTTCGCTTACGAGTGACTTATTAAAAATGATATGGAGAGGTAACACTAATACTTAACTGCACTGGGATAGAAAATAAGGTGGAAGTAAATCTGGGCCAGGTCCATGGTTCAGATCGAGTGTTTTAATTGCATTAACGATATCATCTTCAAAAACTAAGAGTTCCTGAAGCGCTATTTCAAAAACGGCAATAGTATTATCTACATGAGGTGAGGTGTTTCGTAAGCAATATACTGATTGAACATGATCTGCAAAGAAATTACAGATTTCTTCCGGGACAGAGCAACTGCGGTCTTCATAGGTCATTTGTTTAGGATAACCATGAGCCTTGCGCTTAATATTTACAAAATCAAAGAACTTCTTTGGGTTTTTGATTATGTTTTCGCCAATAAAATTAACATACATTGCATAGGCCACGCGTGACTTTAATCCAAATTCATTTGCCAGTTCATTATATTCGTTTTTAATTTCATCACTGACATTGGGTTCTTTTTGTATAATTTTGTGGAGCTTATTCCTTCTGTTTCTTAAATTTCGAAGGCTACTGTCAAACCATGGCTCAGGCAGTTTATTCCTCTTTTTGATTTTAGGTGTATGACTTCCAACGGCGTCAAATATAGTCTGGTAGAAAGAGTTCTCTGCATCATCTACATCTAGCGTCAACAGCCTACTAGTCCAGTCTACATTAGAAATAAAACTCTTAATGCTATCGTAGTCAGCATTACGGAAATCAAATACAATCGAGTTATTGTACGTAAGGCTGTTTGTGTCATCAGAGATGGAATAATCAACTGAAACTGCGGAATGGTGAAGGGTATTTTTGAAAAGATTTTCCACATCATTAGTTGGATTAACCACCATCTTGTCATAAGCATTCGTGAGAATTAGATCTAACCAATTGCCAAAGGAATTGGATGTCGGAGTTACTTGCTGTAAATCATTGCCGTACAATGTAGAAACTAGGTTGAAATCCATATCATCTCGAAGATTCAATGGAATGAGACGATTGTCAAGTTCGTCAACCATAAACTTTAAATTGGGTCTGTTAAATTCTCCAAAGATAATAATTTTATCTTCTTCTTTCGAGAGTTCAGCAAGTGAAGAGACAACTCCACAAGCCTCGGTATAGATTGTCTCACTGGACTCTGGGGGAATATAGAATACACTAACGTACAAATCAAATTTATTTATTTTGATTTTCGCTTTTATATGTTGGAAAGTTTTGAAAGTTGCGGTATTGACGATATCACTTGAGTAAGCGTTGCGTTGGCAATTAGGACACCACCTCCTTGAGTTAGGCTAGTACTTAGATAGTCTCGATCTTCTCTATAAAAAGACCAAAAAATGTCGAGAATCTCTTCGTCACGATGGGAGTCATTCAACCAGGCTTCTGTGAATGAAAGGATACTGGAAGGCATGATTTAGCGTCAAGAAAAAGTTTGTTGAGTTTGCCTCTCATGCCACTACAGTCATGGTAGAACATTTTGAGGCGTTTTGTGGTAGAGCTCTTATTGTGGACGAAAAACTGTGATGTTGCTCACGTGATCTTTGGAGCGTGGATATATAATTTGAGCTTACTTGAGAAGCGTAAGTTTCAAGATCTTTTTTGTCTTGTTCTGACGTAACACCAAGTTGCTCATGGTATCTAAGATAAAGTTTTTGTAGAGCGTCAACATCTATCGGAAGACCTTCTCTCTGGATCATTACTTTTATATTGGTCTTCGTTTTTCCGTCGATACATGTTGTGCCTGGTGCTTTATGCATGTAAGCTAGGTAGAATCAAACCAACTCATATAATCTGTGCTCATCCAGTCTTGATAGTAGATACCTGCTCTGAAGATCTTTGCTAGAGTTTATTGTCGCTTTTACAATCGGAGGTACAAGTGGGTCTAAAAAGGATTGTTTTTCGTACAAAGGGCTATTGAGTGTGCTAGGTAATTCAATTACACAATTAGGGGACAAAGTCTGAAATCCACTTCTTAGGAAGTTTGGATATTTGGAGGGAGGTTTTATAAGGTTAAATTCAGAAATTGAGCTTTCATTCGTTTCTAAAGAACCGATATTTTCTTTAGGTTGGTTATTATCAGAAATAGTATTGTCTCCCATCAGCCTGCTATCTAAAGGATCTGGAAGGTTAACAATATTGTTAGTAATAAATGGTTGAGTGTTGTGAGTAGTATTAATATTCTGGTTGTTGTTGTTAGTGGATATTACTGTTACGTTTTTGTTGCTGTTGTTTTTGCTTAATTGATTATTGTTGACAGCAGGTTTCCTTGATTTACATTTCCTGAAGACCACTCCACTCCAATAGACGCTAGTGTTTTGGATGTGTTATTAGAGAAAAGCCAGGCGTATTTGTGCTGTATGTATATTTTGAACGATTTTGTTTTCATACTTCTCTGTGAAATTGCCTCCACTCTGCAACCTCCCAGTAATAGATTTATTACCAAGAATTTTTGAACTCAAGCAGTACGGGTATTAGTATTCTTTGGTATTTTCTTAATGAAAAATATTTCGGAATCGTTGTGCTGATGATTCGTTACATTAGCCTTCTCCAACCGCTCAAGCCTTTTTTTCCATTCGTCCTCTGACCAAAAGGTGCCCAGCTTATAGATTTGGCTGACGATTTCAGATGTTCGATTTGAAGCAGGTACCGACGCCACTTCATTCAGACCACCTGATTTTAGATGGCTGGCATTATTTTGAACTGGAACAACGTTTTCAATGTTATGCTGCTCCATTATTTTTTCTTTTAAAATATTATACTTTTTATCGATGTTTTCCAATTTTTTGAGAATTTCCGATAGCTGCAACAAGTTGTCCTACTCAGCTAGTTCCTGTGTAATATTGTTAAGCATATCACTGAATGTTTCTTCATGGAAAGGTTCTGTACATGATGGTTGGATACTGAAGATTTGCTCTTTCACAGAGATTAGTCGATTGTGAAACATCTCAAATGCTTTGAATATTTTCCTATCGCTCTTTGATAGGTTTATAGCTAGCTCATCAAAACTGCTAGTCATTTCTACAAAACTATCCTCATTTACTTGACATTTAGACCGTAGTCGAACGATTGACTGATTTTTCTCTTCGCCGCTAACGTTATCATACATCGCTTTCACTTTCTGCTCAACGTCTTGGCAATCTGAGCATATAAAATGTTCTTCCAGGTAAGGATGAAACCAATCACGTGATGCATCCATGCAGGCACCTTGTAACTTGCAGGTGCAAAAACCTTTGCAGATAACATATTTAAAGGTGTTGTCGAATGTAATGCTATTTGCGAGGCTGCATTTTACACTCATTTTTGTTAGGGTAAGGTCAGTTATATGCGAGGAGGGTAGTACATATTATCTATTAACCGAAAATCGTTGTGGAAAGAAAAACTTTAAAAAAGTGTATTCATAAAAAAATTTCAGCTTTCACTTGATATAGTCAATTAGTCACTCACAGTGAAATTGAATAGTGGGTCAAGAATTAAAAATATCGCGCACGAAAATTACACAGTCATCAGTAAATTGCCACTTTCTCTATAGATTCGATTATTGCTGATTAATTATTGATATCGTTGTCACTTAATAATTTGCAGTGAAATCACTAAGTTGGTCAAGAACTAAAAAATTCAGATATTCATGCACGAACAACAAATTTTCAATTAGCACGGCAACGATATGATTTAAAGAAGACTACTAATATGTTGAGAAGTGATTCAAAAATACGTCTGTACGCGACGATGATGAATTGATGATTTAGAAGCCTGAATTCGAAAGCTTTTGTAATATTTTACTGTCGGATGCGAAGATGCGATCCTCAGTGCTCCTCTTCTCTATATCTGTACCAAGCAATTTCAGTATACCTCTTTACTGAGAGCGTCGCCCCACATTTCTGCTCCGGACAAACCTTGAGTGTTGGAAGTAATGATGGATACATTCAATTTGATCAAGTTTATTTCCTTTGGTGACATTACAGACGACCTTGTCCATTGTAGGATTATAGCCTAGAGTAGACAGACGCTTTTTTAGCATTCTTTGCTTCGGATTTACATTAGCCGTCCTATGTTTATTTAGATTGACAGTAAAAGCGCGAACTGCCGTGAATTCGCTGATGATTCAGATAGAGCACAATCGTTGAATGAAACACTATGCGCGAAATCACCTCTGGGAGGTAAGTTAAGCTTTTGAGAATATATAGTACTTCGAATTGGACAGATGTAATTGGATATGGCGCCTCTTGTTGAACATAACTTTCGAGTAACTGTTGACGGTGCATGCTGTTATTCTATATACATTGGATGTCTGGTGCGTAGGTGCAATTGCAAGAACTAAAACCGTGAGTAAACAAACCAAAATTAATGAAAAGCAAGACTTGTAAAATTCTTCATGATTCCATAATATTGTAAGTACATAAAATACATTTAAATAATTATTTGAAGAAATTTTGACTCCATGCGTCATAAAAATGGAGAGTTTAATATAAGGCCAAATGGAGTTTATTGAGCAGTTGAAAAAGGCGGAATGTAACTTTAAAAGGGAAGCATGGAGTTATTCGACAAATTAGAGCATGCATTTAATGAGAACCATTTAAAAATTGTCTTGGAACTAACAGAGGAGCAAAAAGATAAGACATCGTACTTTTTGAATGACGTGCAAGATACATTTCAAGAAAGTATTGTTACATGTACAAATAATTCTGCGAGCTACTGTCGCAATTGTTTTCACAACAATGAAAAACACGAATTTACTCGAAACCACGAGAACCCAACAAGCATGATCAACATCTGCAAGTGACGTCACTCCATTCATTAATTTGCTCGAATCTACCAGGTACCTCTCGGTAGAACATTCGCCAATGTACGAGAAATGGATGAATAGGTAAAGACCCTATATAAAGGTGAGCTGAATGAATGGGGGGATCATCATTCATTCGACCGCGATAAGAACTGCGATAGTGTGTGGGAAGTGATTTTCGTAATAGTGAAGTGATTTAGAAGACAATTGCGATAAGAAATTTATGGACAAGTGTTAGATTTTTCATAGTGAAAATTAAAATTAGTGAAAGTTTTAAATTGATCATTGTACACTTTTGTAATTAAATAAACTCTTTAGACTTAAATTAAAAGATATTGCGTTTTCACTTTCCCGGAACATTAAAATTATAGGCCGCGAACCAATAACACGCGACAGTATTATCAACTATAAACCCTTACTTAACGAGTACTTAGAGATGAAGGTCAAGGTCATCAAGGTCAAGTGCCAGTCAAAACACAAGTGTAACTAAAGAGAACAGTTCCGAGGTACTGTTGCCTAGAATTCAATTACCAATTTTCTC
Source organism: Odontomyia ornata (assembly GCA_963969285.1). NCBI lineage: Eukaryota > Metazoa > Arthropoda > Insecta > Diptera > Stratiomyidae > Odontomyia > Odontomyia ornata. The sequence goes on from OZ017738.1 coordinate 496,125,708, forward strand.
AGGAAAATACACGGAGTGGCAAACATTTTATGACATGTGTTGTCATTAATACATGCCAACAACGCGCTGTCGCCAGTAGAAAAACATCATTATTTAAAAACGAGCTTGTCTGGTGAACCTGAAACCCTATTGAGAAAATTTTCTACTACATCAGTCAACTACAAAGAAGCATGGGAAAAATTAACTAAAAGATACAACAATAGAATAGTCAATAGACTTATGTAAGTGGATTAGAAGACGATCTACCTACATTGACCCAATTAAAGAAGTTTTTAGAGATACGCTTTAGAAGTCTAGAGATGCATGATACGAATAAACAAGCAACAAGCTCTCTGGCGGCTGCAAAACATACGAACTTAACGTCAAAACAAAAGCCTTTCATTCTGCTGTAAACGTGAAATCTAATATACCCAAACAGTTATGAGCCTTGTGGAATGAGTCATATTACATATTTTATTGTGATCGATTTAAGAAGCAACCAGTGATTGAAAGACAAAATATTGCACAAACGAAAAAGCTCTGTTTCAACTGTCTTGCGCCCGCGCAAGTAGTATTTAAGTGTCGACATCACACTTTACTTCATTTCAAAGATGAAGATAAACAACTTTACAATGCTAGAAGACAAAATAGGGAGCCTACGAGGCCAGTCACACAACATGAGAGTAAAGCGACTTCTTCATCAAACAAGATAACAATTGTAGCTGATTTTTCGAGAAGAGTTTTAAAAACATCTAAAATGTTACTTGTAGTCAGGACTAGTTGTAAAAATGGCTTACTTTTCATTATTCGGGCATTGCTTGACCAAGGCTCGCAAGCTTCTTTCATTTCCACAAATTTAGGAGACGGTCAAATGATGATTGAACACGCGGTTAATATCGAAATAAAATCACATTCAGAACCTGATAAAATAATACATGTTAATGCTTAGGTATTAAAGTCACTTAATTCTTTGTTGCCATCAGGTGAAGTACACATACCTGATTGGCTGGAGCTTAAAAGATTACCTCTTGCTGATTCACAATTTGCTACAACTGGGAAAACTGATATCTTACTGGGAGAAGACGTTTATGGAGAAATATAACCAGAAGGAGTTAAAAAGAGTCAGCAAGTAAATTTGATATCACAGAACACTTTATTTGGTTGGATATTATCTGGAAAGGTGACTGACGACACGAGTATCCACACCATAACAACATTGTATGTACAAGTAAAAGTAGACGAGCTATTAAAAGCAAGAGATGGAAAATAAGCCGAATAGCATTCAAAAACGATTTACGACAGAAGAACAGCTTTGTGAAAAATTCGATGATGAAACTACTGTAAGACGTGAAGATGGTCGATTTATTGTGAGACAACCTTTCAAAACAACAAACTCTCATTGTCAGTATGGTAAATCATCCGACGTTGCTACACTTAAACTGCTCACATCAGAGAGAAGATTAAGTAGAAATCCAGCAGTTTTAAATGAGTACAACATTTTTGAAGAATATATCACACTTAATCATATGAAATTGCTTGAAGAGCATGACATCGAAAATCCTGCTGCTGTTTATTTGCCCCATTACGCAGTCATTCGTGAAGACAAAGATCCTACAAAAGTCCGCGTTGTATTTAATGCTTCAAGAAAAGCACTAAATGACGTATCTCTTAACGATGACCTCATGGTAGGTCCTAAACTTCAATAAGATTTGCGAAATCTTCTGTTTAGGTGGAGAAAACATCCTATTTGTATCGTAGCAGACTTAGTTAAAATGTATAGGCAAGTTCACGTTGATGAGAGAGACGCAAATTTTCAAAGAATATTATGGAAAACCAGAACAGAGAAAACAATGCAACACTACAAACTGCTAACTTTATTTTTTGGAACTGCTTGTGCTTGACGTAAAAGCTTTACTTAGGTTAGCTGAATAAGAGACTAATACATATCCATTAGCAGCGTTTATTGCTAAACGCGATTATTACGTAGATGACTTAATGACAGGCTGTGTGAGACAAAAGAAGAGGCTGTGCACTTATACAAGACATGAGGAAACTAATGAGCTCTGGTGGGTTTGAATTACAGAAGTGGTGGAGCAATGATCAACAATTTTTGAATCAGATTGAAAATGACAAGATAAACAACAAAAAAATCTGTAACAATAAAAACCGACAATTCGATGAAAGTTCTAGGTATTAGTTGGAACAGAATCACAGATAAGTTTGAATATATAGTACATATGCCGGAGGTGGTGGAACTTATTACAAAGCGAAAAGTTCTATGAGACATTGCCAGATTGTACGATCCTATTGGTTGGATAGCACCCATAGCGATCAATGTAAAAATGTTCATACAAAAACTATGGAAGGCAAGTCTAGATTGGGATAGTGCATTACCCAATGATTTAAATGCTGAGTGGGTAAAATTTAGAGATGAGTTGGTACAAATTCAAAATATTGTAATTTCACGTTGGCTTTGCCTAACCAAAGAATCCAAACTTGAACTACATGCATTCTCAGATGCATCTAGTGTGGCGTATTCAGCTGTAGTTTATTTACGAACAGTGGACGAGAATTAAAAAGTATACGTAAAGTTAGTAACTGCAAAAACCAAAGTTGCACCAATTGAAAAGGAAGTGTCAATACCCCGGTTGGAATTTTGTGGGGCTGTGTTAGCATCAAAGTTGATCAACGAGTTGACACAAGTGATGGATATACCCAAGCATAATGTTTTTGATTGGACAGATTCAACTGTCGTATTGACGTGGTCTGTAAATCGATGGGCTACTTACGTGAGCAATCGTATCTCACACATCCACAATTTTATAGACGTAGAGCAGTGGGGTCATGTATCAACCCATATGAATCCCGCTGATTGTGCTTCCCGAGGCCAGAATTCGTCAAAATTGAAAAATAACCAGTTTTGGTGACTGGTCCTAAATGGTTAACTGAACCAGTCATAAACGTACAGAGTCTTGAGATCATTAAAACACATGAAGAAGGGAGGATGAGATCCTTTGCGACAGTGAATAAGATTTATGATTTTGTGTGGACAAAGTATTCAGATTTGAATAAAATCTTGCAAATAATTTTATTATGTCGAAGATTCCTCAGGTTAAAATTACCCAGAATCAAAAAAAAACCTTGTGCAATGTTTGTCGCAACTGAGGAGATGAATCAAACTGTACAACTTTGTATAAAACAAGTTCAACAATGTGAGTTCAGTGATGAGATAACTTCAATCAAACTGAAAGGTTTCGTAACAAAATGTAGCGCTCTTTACAATCTTCATTCATTTTTTGACCAAAGTGGTATTTTAAGAGTGGGAGGGCGTATTCACCAAGAAGATGTCAGTTTAGATCAAAAGCATCCAATTATTTTGTCTGTTCTAGGCTTTGCACAGTTTGTCTGAGATATTCAAAAACATTAACTGCACAACTGATGGGTCAGCAACCCGAAGCCAGGCTAAAACCAAGTAGACCATTCAAGTTGTCAGGAGTGGACGATGCTGGTCCCATAAACATAAGGTTTTCACCAGGGCGCGGAGCCAAATCCTACAAAGGATACATATGTTTATTTGTGTGCATGGTGACCGGTGCCGTTTACTTGGAAGCCGTGACAGGCTTAACTGCTAAAAGTTTTATTTGCTGCTTTTAAGCGGTTTGTTGCACGTAGAGGTGCGTGTGATAAACTTTATAGTGACAATGGAACTAATTTCGTTGGAGCAAATGTCATGTTGCGAAATATGATTGATAGTATAAAATCTAAGATACCAAATGAGATAGCTGAACTATTAACCTTAGAAGCTACAACATGGCGCCAAAGTTCGGAGGACTATGGTAGGCTGGCGTTCACTGTGCCCAAAGCTCATTTAAAACAAGTCTTCTGAGATAGTAATCTAACGTACGAAGGAATATCTACACTTCTCGCACAAATCGAAGCATATTTAAATTCGGTTCTGAGTGACAGTCCTGATGATCTCCTTCCCTTGACACTTGGTTAGCCCTAACAATAAATGATGTGGATTACTCTCATAAAAATGTAATTGGTTTAGAAAGATTTAAATTGATACAGAAGACGGTAAATACATTTTGAAAAAGATGGTCTAAAGAGTATTCAAATAATTTGAATCAAAGAAACAAGTGGTGTACTAAAAATCCTGATGTTAACACAGGTGATGCTGTAGTGGTTAAAGAGGACAATATTCTACCTGCCAAGCGGGCTTTAGAAAAAATATTTGATAAGCATGCTGGCCCTGATAATGTAACGCGAGTCGTAACCTTCAAATGTACGAGAGGCTTATTTAAACGCCCAGTAAATAAATGGTGTGACTTGACAAAGAAGAAGTAACTTAACGCATATTGTCACGGTGGGCGGCTTGTATTGTAAGTAATTTGTTTACTTTAAAATAATTTTTTTACTTTGATTTTTTATAGTTGTTTGCATATTGCTTATATTTACCTTATTCATGCATACTTGCTTTAGACTACTTGTTATTAACATAATACTTTATAATTTGAAGCACAAAGTCCTTGTTGGGTGGAATGTGTAAAATGCAATAGTTAGTTAGTAGTGTAAAATAATTAGTTACGATGTGAAGTCATAGATGGCGTTAAATGCGTATCATAAAAGTAACAACCTAAATTAATCACAACTGTCAAAATTCACCATTCTTAACTTGTGTTTCCGAGTGCGTACTTGCATAAGTTAATGTGGCAAAAATATACGAGTTAAAAAAACGTGTCGAGTTTTTCATTCTTAACAATTTATTAAAATATTTTATTTATAATTTTTAATACTATGACATTCACATGTAGTTTCCTCCGATATATTTTTCTTAATTTCGAAAAATGTTATAGTTACGCCCTTTTAACAAAACACGGCAGTATAGTAAGGACGAAGTTAATAGTAAAATTTTTTCATGAAGTCTATTTCGGGATTTCCACTTTCTTTGCTAATTTGAACCTTTTCGATCGCAGACGTCACTATCAGAAAGTATAAATATCTGGAGTCTGAAAGCTTATTAGCGGACAACTTAGATGACTACGAAGAAGATAGCAATGCTACTTTTTGCGTAGTCATTCGAATGTCCGTAGTTCAACCTAAGAGCGTGCAAGAATATCACATGATTTATTAATCAACTATCTGATGTAACGTATGTTTGTAGTAGTTATCACGCACCAGTAATAATGCATATATTTCTCTCGACCTACCGCAAGGAGTAGTAAGCTCAAAAGAAAGGATACTTAAAGTAGAAAGACATACAGTCAAAAGTACAGTAGTAAATACGTGCAAGTCTATAAAGCCACTCGTTGCGAAGCATTCCAATCACGTTAATTTAATGACTCCAAATTCATTTACAACGAAAATTGATACGAAAAGTTCAGAATCTGTTAGTTGTGAAGTTTTATCAATGATACTGATGCTAGCAAATGTGACAAATTCGAATATATTGTAGATGGCATGAACGAATGAATATTCATAAGCAATTCCATGGAAATAATCAAAATGATTCATGTCAACCAATATATGTAAGATTGTAAAGCAGTGGCTCTAGTCCAAGTCGGGGAGTACAACAAATATTTGTTAAATCACCCTTAACTTAATATTCAAATTATTATTTGGAGAAACTTGGTTGTGAGGTTGAGCGACTGGCATCGCATGTCAAAGCAATGATACCTTTGATGTAACTGTTTTGAAAGGTGATGCAAAAAATTAGCCTTGATTCAAAAATTCTGAAATAAATAAGAGTGTTCCTGATAAACCATAAGTCTATCGCAATCCCACACAGCAAATAGTCACAAGATAAAACATTTAAACTTGAAATTTGATCTACTTATTGAAATCTTACAAGTCCAGTCTGCGAACTAAATAATAATTCGCGACTAATCGGTTCGGTACGCGCTGCCGTACTTTAATTTGCATTTTTAGTTAGAGTTAATTGATTCTGTTTTTGAATTCGAATCGTTTCTTTCTGGCACCTTGTCGGTGAATAGTGGGGAACGCGTGGTTTTTGGATTGATGATATCCCTCTTTGTGCTTTCTTTTTTGGACTTGACATACGGCCTGAAAGAAATGAAAAATGAATTGGATTGATGTAGAGTAGGATCGTGTTGTTGGAAGTGTTTTAACGTGTTTTAAATGGGGCATTTGAATCAGAGGCTCACAATTCGTAAACGGACTTAGTCTGTACACGAAAGAACTGGGACCGTAATCCCTCTTTGAACAAGCTAGCCTGCCAGCAGCTCCCTCGGAGTAGACAAAGAGTACCCAGACTAGTTGATCTGTTGGGTACAAGCTTGGCGCACACCGGGAATTCACGTCTTTAACCGATGAGAGGTCGGTTTAGATTTCCTTCGGGAAATTTCGAGCGTACTGACGACGAAGAAAAATCATTATAATCTCTTATTACTTCATAAGTAATACAGGGATTAACTGACGTAGGGATGGAATTAAAAAAATTCTACTTTCATTTTAGACGTCTGTGCATAAAAAGAATCTGAGGAAAAACTTTTGATTCATGTATAGTATATAAAGCAACAAGTACCTTTGAAGTCGAAGTTAGCTCAATTTTGTTAGCTTCATTGTATTGTAAAAGTATATAAAAAGTTTGCTCAAGCACAACCTTGCCTACTCGATTTGTTTAATAAATCATGAAAAATCCATTCAGGAATATTAAAATTGGCGTGTCTATGAACCAACTTCCAATGTGACTGGTTCTCTAAAAGTTTTCATGGCATTTGATTCGAATTAGGGTCAAACTCTGGCATGCACAATATGACGTGCATTTCATATATTTGGTTTTAACTAATATTTGGTGTTTGGCTGATAGCATCCAAATCAAAAATTTTGATATGATCTTGATTGTTGAAATCACGCAAGTTAATTTCTGGCTATTCTATTGCCTACGAAGCATCAGTTTAGCAATGTTCTGTAAGGCTTTTCAGCTGTTTGTTATCTGCACTTTTGTTGTGGGTGAAGAACAAAATTCAATACAAATGGAGTAAATTATTTTTTGGAATTTTTCAGTCCGCACTCTATATTCGGATTTCATCATTTTCCTGTGTTGTAAGGGAAGAAATTTGCACGCAAAATGTCTGCTCTATAACAGGAATTCGAAAAAGATTGAATGTAATTAATTTCAATTGTAATTTTCCTGAGCCTCAATCAAATTTGATGGTATTTATAAATAATAAATATAAGCAAAATTATGATTTTATGAAAGGATTTTCTATTTTAGATCTGCATGAAAGTTTACAGAAAACAAGTAAAGGCCTACAAACATTGGTTAGTTGACTTTTGTGAAAATATTTGCCAAGTGTTGGAGAAAACATCCCATTCCCAAATTTTCCAAAAAATTTTACCGGGTTTGAAGAAATATAGTAACACTCCATCCTCGTGTCCCTTATTAGTAAGTTAATAATTTTGGTGTTCTTAAAATATTAATTGTAGTCTTTTGCAGGGAAACATAACAATTACCAATTATCCCTTAGACTATTCTTTTATTCCATCAATAATCCCGAAAGGTGATTATATCATAAGGACAATGGTCTACGACTTAGCAAAAAATATCACAATTATAACTGGTAAATTGGATTTTGTTGTCAACTTTTTACAGAGGGGTTGATATATGAGTGACCCCATAGAGCACTGATCCTTACGTTTCACTAATAAACAAGTTTATATATAGAACAACTGAAGTTTACGTACGTCGTATTCCTATTTCAATATTTCTATGGACTAAGTTAGTCTTAACCTGTTGCATGATGACATCTGACACTTGCTTATTTTCAAATTCGAAGTGTAGATGGCATTAAAATTCTTGCATTAAAATGGAATTGATCGTTAAGGTCACTCAAATGTGAAATAGACTCTTGTCTAACGATTGGATGGTAATACGAGTAGAGTAGTTCTTTGGGAAAGCAGTGAACTAGAATATGCAAATGCAATTATAGTTTTATACAGAAAGTCCGGTATGCTAGTATATCTGCTCTATTTTTTAGGATCTTATATATTTCTGTCCCAACTTTGAACAAGCCGATAAATCTAAAATCATTCATTTTAAAGAGACGGATTTGTGGAATCCAAACAAAATTAAGAATTATATTTCCCGTGGATGATTTTTCAATTGATTCCCAAGATACTCATATGAACAGTACTTCAAAATTTATTTGGTGGATCTAGGTAGAGGAGTTTATTTATAATTTCAAAATGTGTCTCTTCAAAATGAATGAATTTTGAGATCTCAACTCATTCACGGTTGAAAGGGATTGTTCGAAAAGAAAATAGAGTTTAGAAAAAACCGAAAAATTTGACGAGAAAATTGCTTTTAAGCATTGCTCATCCATACTCGAAGGAAAGCACCATGAAATTCATAAAAACAAAATGCTACCACCCATAATCCAAAAACTTGGAAAAATCGAAAGTCGCAAAATCCAAAATTATATTATCCACATGCACAAAATAACAATTTATGTAATCCAAATAGTCAAAATCCATGGAAGCAAAATCCAAAAAATATAATTTAGATGTTTCATGTTAATAAGAGAAACAGTTTTCTGGGATTGAAGAATGAACGATTTTCTTGAAGTAAATTCAATCCAAATATAACTATTGTGAGCATTTTGCTCGGACAAGATAGAAATTACGGTAGTTCAGTTTATTAAACATGTCAATAATGTCCTGATTTTTTTCTAGCCTCAAAAAATAGGCTCAAAACCGAAAATCACGGAAAATATACTCGTAAAATTTGGAAAAAATTTATTTTAAACCTTTAATTCTATATTCATATGAATTGAGACCTGCTGGGGACGTGATGTTAAACATGAATTTGTGATCAGATTTAGATCATGAAACCAGTAAAAATACATCGAAAAACATTTTCTTTCACATTTTGACCTTTATTCTGTTAACTTCAAACCCTGGTCAGGTTAATACAGCCCCCTAGCCCACCCTCCTTTCTTAATCTGGCGCTGTTGAAATCAAATACCTCAAAACCTCATAATACATAACCACCAACCCATACTTAAAAGCCTGAGACCTGTCATCTTATTACTCAATTGGGTAAAACGGGTAATTACCCGTTTTGAATATCCATGTCCAAAAATCCTATTGATTCAACTTTATACCCAATAACTTACACCTAATAAATATAAATTCCAACAAATCGAATGCCCAAAATTTGATGCCTAATAAACATAACCCATAACCACAAAATCACACCCAACACCCGAGTTGAATGACCGAATATTACTGCCTGCCCTATTTTTGGGGTTTTTTAAAATAATTTCACAAATCCTACTAAAATCGCGACCTGTCTGTCCGTCCGTCTGTGTATCACAGCACTTTTTCTCGCAAACTACCTAAGCTAGAAACATCAAATTTTATATGCAGGTGTAAAGCGGTGCTCTCTTCAAACTTCAACTACAAAAAAATTTTATAAGGGATTGTCGCGTGTTTTGGTTCGCGGCCAATAATTTTAATGTTCCGGGAAAGTGAAAACGCAATGTCTTTTAAATTAAATTAAAAGAGTTTATTAAATTACTTAGAAATGCACAATCACTTATTTGGTCTATTTCACAATCGAAAAATCTTAAAAAAATTATGGAGGTAGATGTTTATGAGTATAACAACAACAAATACCTAAGAAGTCAAAATTCGCTCAACTTTGTTATTAATAGCATGATATTCGAATTTCACATTTTCCCCAATAAAATCGCATCGGTACCCTTAAACTAAACGAAATTCAATATTTACGTAGTCTTACAAAGGGTCTTAAATCTTTGTAAGTAGTCAATGAGATTGTCGGGGAAATCATCAATATGGGAAATATACGAAATGTAATTTTAAACTTATTAGGCATCCTAATTTTCGAAAATTCTTAACCATTTTCGTAACTACCTCTTTGTACTTAGGGCTTTTATTATTCCCTTAAAAGTTTGTTGCAACTTCTTTAAAACTTGGCCAAGCAGCTTTTTCAATCTAGTCCATTTTTGTAACGAATATTGTGTCCTGAAACAATTTCCTTATTTGTGGGCCGTCAAACACCCCTATCTTGATTTTTGTATCAGAATATTTTGGAAACTTTTTTAACAAATACTGGAAACATTGGCCATTTTTATTTAATGCTTTTACGAATTGCTTCATGAGTCCAAGTTTCATGTGTCTAAGTCTCTAACTAGATCGTTGAGTTCTGGCTGTGATATGGGTACTGGTTGTTGTTTATGATTGTATGGTAGATATATATATATTCACTACTATCTACACCATTATCACGATTATTTGAGTCGTCAGTCGGTTTGTACTCATCATTATCTGATAAGGTAGAATCATCTACTTCCATAGCATCAGCAATCATAGCATTACTTAGTTCAGTAGATGAAATAGCTTCAATTGGTCTTGCTACTTTCAAAACATCTGTATTAGTCATGCTACTTTTATTCTTTCGGTTATTACCAAATTTGTCATCTATAACGTTCATACAGATGAAACATTCACTTTCACAGGAAGGTCTATTCCATATCGCAGGTCTGGTATATTTCACGGCCTTCTTACATTATTTTGCAAGAATTGCAAATGATGTGGGGAACCCAATCTGTATTCTCGTGCAGTAACTCTAGCCCAAAGGTACCTTTATAAAGATTCTTAATCTTATCTGTTATAGCTATTCGCGTTTTGATAAATACATATTTACAACAAATATAACAAAACTTATCACATTTTTTATCACAGCGATGAATTGCCCTTCTAGCCAGCGACTTTTTTCTTGTAGCATTATACTCAACATGAGCCAAGTTACCCACACATGAAAAGCTACGGTCGCTTGATGATGACGATTGCAGGCCCATTTTCACACCCTGACCAATCGCCGACACTGGGTTTCCGAGTCCCTGTATCGTAATTGTCTTCCTTTTACCTGCCATGACGGCATAAAAACCGTTATCCAGGAACTTAGCCGGATGGTGGAGCAACTCCGTTGCCCACCGTTACTGCGTAGAGGTGCCCTGGATGCAGATAGAAAGCGATATAACCTTAGGCAAGTTTCATCTTTCTGAACAACGGCAATTGGTTTTATTCAACTGGTTTTTAGGTATTAACATATTGAATTACAACAATGCGGCTTGGAAAAGCATAATAAAACCAACCATCACGCAAAAATCGCGAGCGTCGTGTTTGCTTTAAATTTATTGTCAATAACCCAATCACCTCAACATCCCCAGTATATGAAATTTAATGTAAGTTACTTGTATTTCAGAAATTGCGTTTGCGTCTTGGATCTGCCAACACCCGTTAGTATAAATATAGGCTTAGATGTGAAAAAAATGGTTTTTCGAACTTCTACGATTGCATTTTCCTCGATGTTTACTATTTTTAACCCATTTTTGAGGTTAGAAAAAAATCAGGACATGATGGCCCATTTTTTGTCACGGATTCGTACTCAACAGGTCTCAATTCATGTGAATATAGGTTTAAATGTCAAAAATAAATTTCATCCGAATTTTACGAGTGAATTTTCCACAATTTTCTCTGTTTCTAACCCATGTGTGAGGTTAGAAAAAAATCGGGACATGATGGCTCAATCCTAGACCCAGATTTGTGCTCTGCAGGCCAAAAGACTACGGATATGACATATGGCATCAAAAGTATAACCCACTTTTTTTTGTGTGGCAGTGTTATCATTTCATTTGCAAAAACAAAAGTAGGAAAACTTTTGATGTATAGCCAAAGAAAGTTAGTAATGTGTGAAAGTTGTGTAATTTAAGTTAGGGAATACAATCTCGTTCTTAGAGATCTCGGTCTCTTTCAGCGAGATTGATCTCGGACGAAAAAAGGGTGAGATCTCGTGAGTTTAACGACATTGCACTCGAGCATAAAAACGTCTTATTCGAAGCGCGGACTGACACGGACGGAGCTGCGATCTGTCGGTTTCGTTCGGTGCATGGGAGGCGGCGGCCTGAGGTAGCGGTCGCGGGACGAGGTGTCTCTCAGATTCATTCGTGTATGCAATTGGTTGAAAGTTGAGCCGGCGTGCAGCGTCATCAGCAAGCATTGTTTTGTTTACTAATAGTTGTTGCTAGATAACGTGATTGAATTTGATTACATTCGAGTATTTTTTTGATTATTTATGCAAAAAAAAATTTCTTATGTGATTTACGAGTGGAATAACAAACGATATCGGCGAATATAGTTTATAAAGACCATGAGAGTGTGCCGGAAGTATGGAAATACTTTTTGAGAGTGGAAAATGGATTGAGTGCTAAGTGCAAATTTTGTAAGAAGATTCTTAAAACCAAAGATCAATCTCCGCGTGGCTTATATGTATATGCATTTAAAATCGATTCATAGAATTGGCATGAAAACGTAGAATGTAATATCACCCTCACGGTTACTGGGGCTACTAATCAAAACATTGAGTTAGTAACAGCATCCGCATCAACGTCGAATGATAGTCCAGGATCGTCGCCACCAGCAAGAAAGAAGAGGCAAAAATTACTGATCATTTCCTCCCACTTGAAGATACTAATATGGAAAAATAAGTATCAAGAATGGTAGCCAAAGATGGTTTATCTTTCCGTGTTTTCTGTACACCCAAAGATATAAGATATCTGTCCAATTCTTCGGGACACAAACTGCCTATGTCCCCAAACACAATTAAACATATAGTTATGAATTATGACATGACATTGAAAATGAAAATAATGCGTGAATTGACTCAACTGAAAGAGAATGATCACTTCTTCTTTGAACAAGCGATACATGAATGTCAACGTTCACACATTTTTGACCGGCAATGCTCTATTTTGGAGCTTGGAGCTGATTCGTGTCTTTGGAAGTATGCCTGCTGTAAGTGGAGTCAGTATTTTGAAAACAAAGTTAATCGAATTTGGCCTTATTCTGGAAAAAGATATTATCAATATTACTACAAATGGGGCAAGTGTGATGAAAAAATTTGGTCGATTGGTATCACTTTCACATCAGCTCTGCTATACCCACGGAGTTCAACTAGGCATAATAGATAATATTGATAAAAAACAAACTGAAACCTGTGATAGAATCTGAAAATGAGGAAAACGACGATGAGGTTCCTTTGGAAATGGACGAAATTTCTAGCACAGGCTCAGACTCAGAAGATAATCTTTTTCATTGCTCTATGCCCAGAAAAGAAGTAGACCTAGATGTAGAATATGCGGGTATTATTGAAAAAGTTAGGAAATTGGTGAAACTTTTTAAAAGATCACCTACTAAAAATGATACTCTGCAAATATACATAAAGCAAGAATTCGAACCTAGCAGACATCATTTCTACATTTATTAAAATCAAGCTGTGTGTCAGCAAAGCTTTGATCGACCTCAGCCTATAAATGTGGAAGAACATGCGGTATTAACGAACTTAGACAAGGCATTTCAACCAATAAAACAGACTGTAGAGGTATTCTATCATCAAGATACAGACTAGGCTATCGTAGAAACAACACTTAACACTTAACAACCATTGGCAGAAAAGCCGGCCCCTTGAGAAAGCGCATTGTTGAGCGTCGGACAGATTTGACAGCATGCTTGTTCTATATTAGAGATCCAGCTCAATACCAAGCAGATAAAAAAGAGTTAAGAGTTTGCAGAAGACGAAACATTTAAATTGCTTCCGAAAAACGTGATTCGAACTAAAATTAAATCACTTATAGATGCAACTCAGTCTGACTAATTCACAAACACAGACAAATTCAGATCCATTTTGGTCGATCGCATCAACATCAGCTGCCACCGCTTATGATATAGCTGAATTTGATGATGACGATAATGAACCGCTTTCATCTCTTTTTGAGACACGCAAGAGTATTTCATTGCAAAAAGAACTTTAGGAAACATTGACTGCTGCGTTTAATGAACCTTGAGACAGAAAACTAACAACGAATTCTCTGGAGGCATTAATCAAAAAGGAAATGAATTTATACGAGTCCGGGGGTCAAAAGACGAAATTTTATAGTTCATGGATAACTGCCTAAGATCTGTGGTTCCAACTAGCATTAAATCCGAAAGGGCCTTCTCAGCGGCTGGTTATGTGGCCAACAAAATAAAAAGCTGCTTAGCAGAAGGTTTTTTGGACATTTTGTGCTCCTTAAGGACCTACTTTTAAAATAATTCTTAATAATGGCTTCTGATTTGAACTGAACAAATCTTTCATTTGATTGGTATATTTTGTTAATATGTAATTTCTAATTGTCTGACTAATTGGTATATTTTGTTAACTAATCTGTAGTATCTAATGGATCCACTGAGTAGATATAGTTTTATTTAATTGATAGTAATATCTCAGTTTAAAAGTCAAGTCAACTTAGATAATAAGTTTTATTTTATTTTTTTGACTTCTCGTTGTTTTGTTTGTTATAAAAGAACTGTTTTATTACTAAAAAATTTTTATTAGATATTAGGAGAGAAGACTGGTTGTATTTTTTTTCATTTGGTATTTGATAGATACGTACGTCAAAGCTTACCACTTAGAATTTATTAAAAAATTATAGACAGGTACGTCAAACAATGCTTGATGCATAAAAGTCTATTGAAAAACTTCGTGAAAAGTTATGTTTATCTGACAGGGTGCGAACGGTATTTGAGGACATGCATAAATATGACTATAACTCCGCAAATGTTTTTTTTTTCCTTTTCAGATAAGAAATTGCGGACTACAACATCACTCAAGAAATGAAGAGACATGCTGTCATCGTCGCTATATGTGAGAACCATACAGATTTAGGAATCTCTACTTTTCTTAATTGCGCCCATTCATTCATGCATAAGGTTCGTCGTGAATTGGAAGCATCAGGAGGCGATACAGAGTCGGTTGCAAAACGCAAAAAGCACGAACGACGTCCTGACACTATCTGATTTGCAGAATTTTTAGAGCAAGTGCAAGCGATCATAGACGAGGACCCTTCAAAATCAATGAGGGTCCTTGCAAGTGGGCTTCATGTTTCTGAGCACCTTATTCGTAGAGTTGACCACGAAGACCTTCGGTAAGTCTTAAGTGATGCGCAGAGGACAATTCATGTTGAAACAAACACGGGAACAGAGAGTGCTCCAATCAAAACGACTTTTAAACAAAATCAAACACTCTGAGGTGCCCAAACTGTTATGGTTTTTTTTCCGACGAAAAAAATTTTGACCAAGATCAAAAGACCGATCGCAGAAATGACAGACGGCTATGTTCAAATTCTACGGAGGTTCCTGTTGTTATGCACATAAAATTTCCAGCCATTGTTATGGTTTTAGGTATTGTCAGCAACGAAGAACATGTTATGCCACCACACTTTTTTACTCAAGGACTTCGAGTGAACTCTGCTGCATACATCAAGGTTTCGGAGACGCTAGTGGAACCCAGGATAGACAATGTAAGCAGAGGCAGACCATACATTTTTCAACGAAACTCTGCTCCTTCACATAAAGTGATGGCGATACAAGATTGGATGGCCGAAAATTTTCATGATCACATAACACCGAACGTACGGCCACCTAGCTACCCAGACTTTAATCCTTTGGATTATTACGTATGGGGCGTAGTTGAGCGTGAGACCAATAAGCGTCCTCATAATACCACTTCTTCGCTGAAGACTGCTATTAATGCCATTATGGTCAATATGAACAAGGAGCATTTGATTCGGGCATGTTATCGTTTCCGGACCCGGATCGAAGAGGTTATTGCTGCTAATGTCGATTTTATTGAATAACTTTATAGCCATATATTAATTTAACGTTGCATAAAAAATTCCTCAAATTTCATTAAATTTTGTCAAAAATACAAGCTAATTGATTTTACTCTCAAATTGTCCTCAAATACCGTACGCACCCTGTATGGTACTTATAATTTTAATTATCGTTTTCCTAACTTATGCAAATCTCGCGAGATCTCGCGGGATCACCCTTGAGCCCCAACCTCGCGAGATTTGCATTCCCTAATTATAGTGAAAAGTGATGGGAAACAGATGATAAAAGTTCTGTCTAAAGAACATAATCATAATCGTGTTGCGAATAAAAAGCCAGTAACCGACGCAACGGTCAGCTAAAGTACAAAGCTAGGTCGATAACTAGTTCTTTGCCATGCCAACTAATTTGCAAACGCCTGATCAAGTACAATTCTAGCTACCGTGTTTATCTCCTGGAAAGCGACCACAGTTTACGAAGACATCACGTGTTCGATGCAAAGCCAATCCTTGTCAGAGGCCAAAAATCCTGAGGAACTAAGGCGCTGGGATGGTGAATTTTTGGTGTTAAAGGAAACGGGCTATAATTTGATCCTGGGCAAGACATCCATAGCAACACTTGGTAGTGCTAAGTGCTGGTTAATGGATGGTATTTTTTATGTGGTATCTACCATAATGCGTCAGCTATTCACCATCCATGGTTTAGTAACATAAATGGTGAGATGCTATTGTTTTTTTTTGTAAGTGAGGTTGCATATGCAGAAATTTTCAAAGAAGTTCATCATTTGGCAGCTGAACGAGATGCAAATTTTCAACCCGTTCAACATTTATTGCATGAATTTCCCACTGAATGTTATTTCAACATTTCTAGACAAAATTCTTATAATGATGATCTAAGGAATCTAGCCAAATGTTTCGGGAATTCTAGATCAATAATCAGCAGAAGTTGGGCTTGTACGAGCCCTATGGAGAATAGTTTTCCGAGAACCAACAATAACATTGAAGCCTGATACCCTGACCTCAAGGCGATAATTGAAAAAAACCGTGGTGGGTACGCACTTATCGAAGAGATTGCTAAGAAAGTTATGCAGATTGAAGCCACTTTTAAAAGAGTTTAGGCTCGTATCCGTTCGAAAAAGATTAAGCGGAATAAAATAATAAATAGAAAGTTAAGCGGTTAATGAGAAAACGAATTTTGATTTCATTACAAGACTATTTAAGAAATGTTGCTTTCAATACAAAAAAAATTGTGCTAGGGTGCCTTCAAAGCATTTCAGGAATTTTATTAATTTTTTCACTAGCTAACTCATTAACAAATTCATAGTTAGAAAATTCATGAATTATCTCTGATTCAACGTTTTCGTGAAATATTTTGGAGCGCTCCAAAATATTTCACGGATACGCTTAAATCAGGGACAATTAATGGATTTTGTGACCATGAATTTTGTTTTTATGTATTTTGTAACAATGGCTTTTACTTTATTGTTCTTGTAGATTTTGAGGTTTGGATTTTAGTTTTTGGATATTATGTTTTAAGATATCATGGGTAACCCCTTCGAAGCAATGAGATCAAAAATATATCTTATATCTTCAAAGCAATTACGCAGTAAAAAGGCTTCACTTGCTTTAGCATTCATTTCACCAAAAGCATACAAAAATTTTTAAATAAACGCATTCCCAAGTAAAAACTACTGATTCAATGTAGGCACATTTTTGCAGGCGCTCTACTTGGAATCGTAGTATTTCATGCTATTTGAAATTTATCCATTCCATTGCACTCAAAGCAAATAAGTGTCGATTTGCAGTAGAAAAGTAGCAATGCAGTCAGCTAACACGTTCTCCTAGCACACAATAAAACTGCAGCATTCAGACGCACAGCAAAGCTAAGAATTTACAGCATTGCAGAATGCATGACTCCCGAACCAAGGCTAGGATAAGTGCAAAAGCGGATTTATGAAGTGACAAGAACGAATCGGATTGCGAAAATTAAAATGAAAGATGGCTTTAGCTGGAAAAATTCGTCATAAATCAATGTCACAGACGAAAGGAAATTTGTGTTGCGTAAATATGTCCCGGTCGTAATAAAGTCACAAACGGATGGTGGTCCCTAGGAAGAGAAGGTACGCCCACGCACTGCCGACGTGCAAGAAGGATATCTGAGACAAGTCCAGAAGCTGGAAGCTGTACAGAGCTATCCATAGAAAATTGCATAATACGCTTAAGCTATTCGAGTCCACAAAAGTCTCCCATTGTGTTCGAAGCTGCACAGCAAACGAAAGACTTAAGGCAGTAACTCGAATTTCAAGGTGCGTAATTAGTTTGTTTTCAAGAAAACCAATTAATTTAACGATTTGCCGGTATAGATAGTAATCAAATAAAACAGATAATATTCCTTGAGAAATTCCGATAAGATTCTCATATGGCTAGAATGAAAATATCTCTTTCGTGGCCACCTGTTGCGCAATAAACACCCGATCTTCAATCGCAAGCCATTTCCTGCATATATAATCAATTAATATTCAGAACGTATTAATCAATGCGCGATTTGGACAAAAACTTTCCCTCGAAGTCAGCCGATCGCAGCAGGGCCCCAACGAGATTGTTTGCAAACAGACACATCACCCGTCCACGCTCGCCATTCCCACCAGACCTAATTGAATTCCGTAGTGAAAGTCTTCATATTAATCCCATCCGAGGCTATCTGCCGTGAACTCATAATTCTTTTGGCTAAACTTTTGAAAATAATTAAACAAAAGCCACAAGTTCATGCAAACAACGTTTCATCATAATGCCATGCTCCTTATGCGCTGAAACAATGGATAATGGCTAAATGCTCGAGTGCGGCGATGTGGCGGCAAAACATACAATTTACATTAACATCATTGCTAGTTGCTCGTGCATTGCAGCTCAGCCAGCACCAATCCAATTAAGGTAGCCCATCGAAGGCCTGTCTGCAAATGTTATAAATGTCGGTGGCAGAGTTTAATCGATCAATCTTGTATGGCTCAGGTAAAGAGGTTAAAGGTGTCACCGCAAGGAGACCATCATCATCGTCATCAGCATCATCATCAGTATCAGTGCTGCTGTCGACATACTGCTGGAGCGATCTTCTCACTACTCCATAATGGGTGATTGCGGTAGATGGCAGAGGTATTGTTCTCAATTGGTGTCCAGCAGGAAATGGATACTGTGTGATAAGTGAGAGTGGAGAGTGTCGAGGATCTAGTCTGGTCTGTGAAATTTTGCAACCATAACACTAACATGTAAAGAAATAATCCTTTATCGCAAACTTTAACCTTATTACCTTTCCATAAGAGATATATTTTCATCCACCCGCGAAAAAATTCACGCCTTCATTCCTTGCTGGGACCATCCGGGACTATCAGAGCATTTAATCAAGACCCCAACTCGCTTCTGTGCTAGTTTTCTCCAAGTGTGGATCAGCAATTCAATCAGAAACTTTGCTGAAAGCATTTTCCCATACGAAGCAGACGTCTCCGCCACTAGTTGGTTCTGTTCAACATTGTCCGAGCCCAACATGGTCCACATACTATTCTGGAGTTCACTAGATGTAATGATGTTTCTAGTATCACATTAAACATGGATCCATGAATCGAATGGATTGCATTGCGAAGTAATCGTTTAGTCTGTAAACACTTTGTTAACATCGACACTGATTGGAATCGCCTCAAGAGATTCAACTCACATCTGCAAGATGGTCCCAATGTTGTGTTTGCTTAGCAACTGTATCTGGACTGGAGGGTTATAGTGCACAAATAGTCAATAATAGCATTGTCATTGAGTTTGTTCTGGGAGATGATGTACTAAAAGAATTGAACGGGTTTTCGGTTGATTGAAAAAGTGGACTAAATCGACTGTGAGTATTGCAATGAGTTCAAGAAGGGCCTTCAACTCATTTCTTACCTGGAATAAATTGTACTGGACATATTTTTTTGCAGTGAACAGAAATTTTACTTTACATTTTAATAGCCCTATCTTTACTAAGTATCTGCGGAAATTTTGGTCAAACAATTTTTTTTTAAGTATTCAAATGTATTTTTTTAAAACAAACTCTGTGTAGCAAAGTCTTTATAGTTTTTCCTTTTTGAAGTGGAACTTTTTTACTGGCGGGTAAACATTTTCAAGTGTAATAAAAAAGCAGGACCGTTTACATTCCGGGCAGTCAACAAAACGACATTTCCGTGACAATCTGTTTTAAATAAAAGTGTACTCATGTTTCCATGTAAATTTTCGACTAAATTATCACATTCCACCTGAATCCTTATTAGGAATAGCAAGCCAGTTGTTTGGGAAACTGGCATTGGGGTTCACTTCGTTGCTAGGTGCTAAGACTAAGTCCGCCGATTTGCAATGAGTGCGACCATTAGTCCTTAGTCCTACCACCGATGGCACTGATGTACAACGCATTGAAGGAGCGACAACGTATGGTCATTCCTGTGTGTTTGGGAATCATTCTATGAAGGTAGCTGTGCTGTGCTTAGTGCCAACACCGCCAATGGGAAACGTATTGAAAGGACGACAAAGGATATCCATTGGTGGGTATCTGAGGACTATGGGCACATGCATGGTGGATTTGATGGTAGCCGTACTTAATCCTAGCACTAACACTACCGGTGTGCAACGTATTGAAGCGGCGACGAAAGATGGTCACTGGTGGGTATTTGGGGTCCATGAGCGAATGCAGTAGCTATGCTTTATCCTAGCGCCGATATGCAATATATGTATTTATGTCGCGACGAAGGATGGTTGTTGTTAGGTATTCGGTGATCATGGACGAATATACGATGGTTTGGTTAACGCCTTGGTCCTGGCACTAATCCCACCGATTCGCAATGTATCGAAGTGCAACCTATTGAAGTGGCGACGACAGATGACCATTGGTGGGTATCTGGGGACCATGGCAGTAGTGGTACTTATTCCTAGCACCGATGCTGCCAATGTGCATTTTATTTATTTATTTAAATCCATTTAACAGACAAAAATCCGATTACAAAATAGACTTAGGCAATTAAATATCGTTTAAAGTAAGACACATTTATACAGCAAATTCAAGCAGAACAAAGTTAATTGAAACATGCAAGAAAAGAAATTAGAAGCTAGATGAAAGTTTTAAAAATTCAGTGATCAGGAAATATCAATCACAATTCACAAAAAAGTAACGCCTTTAGTTTATTTTTAAAAACCAATTAGGATGTGGATAGAGAACCAAGCTCGAGGTTGTTATACTTTCTGATGATTCGCTTCAGAATTGACAGAAAATATAAATCCGTCCGGGCGTAAGGAGCCTCGAGGATGTTATTAGACCGACTAGGATGCGCAAACAGTCTGTAGTGCAAGTCTTCGCTTAGAGTGGAAGCAATTTGTTGGTGGTACAACTTATAAGGCAACATTGCTCTAAGAAGGTTCTACGGGACGACAGAGAAGGGGACAAAGTATGGATAGACGATGCTCATAAGACTCATAGGCTAACAAAATACGGGTGAACTTACGCTGAACAGCTTCTAGTGAGCTCACAAGATATAAATATCTAGGAGACCAACTACTGAACAGTACTCCAGAAGCAGGCGGACAAGACATGCGAACAAGTGGACAGCGGTAGCAATATTTGCAAGCTTGTGCAAATGCCGCATAATAAAACCCAAAACTTTTGATGCCCTAGTAATTATGCTGAAAATATGGGCATCGAATTTAAGCTTGGGATCAAATATTACACCAAGATCTTTACATGAGTCTGCAGAGAAGAGGAAAACATCACATAAGGTGTAAAATTGTAAGTCAAAGGAACAATTTTTAAAGTAAAAGTCATTTTAAAACATTTGGAAACATTGGTACAAAAGGAATTTGCATTACACCAGTTATAGAGGTTAAAGAGATCATTTTGGAGTTGCTGACAATCTTCAAGGGATCAAAATTATCCGGAATACCTTGAAATCATCAGCATATGGAGACAAGAAGAGGAAATTGCAGAGGGAAGATCATTGATAAACAGTACGAAAAGAAGAGGTCCAAGGATTGACCCTTGAGGGACGCCAGATGTAGGATTGAATAGAAAGGAGATTATGCCATAGAGATTAACACGACATGAACGAGAGGATAGATTGGATGAAATCTAAAAATGTAGGGAACCGGATATGCTGAGCAATATAATCTTCGAACTCAGCCAAGTTCGAGGAAGTTGAACGACCCTTCAAGAATCCATGTTGCTGGGGCATGTCAATTGAACTCAATGACTCAAGAAGCCTGTTGTGTACAAGTCGTTCCAGCAGCTTAGAGAAACAGGGGAGGAGTGATATGGAACGATCGTTTGAGGCAGATGATGAGTTGCCGTTTTTAAAGAAAGGAACAATATTTGCATCTTTCCAGTACGTTGGAAAGGTGCCAGTACCGAGGCTGAGATTGAATATAAGGGATAGAGGAAAACACAAAGAGGAACAAAGTGACTTTAAAAATAGTGTTATATGTGCAAATAATTCTGCGAGCTACTGTCGCAATTGTTTTCGCAACTATTAAGAACATGATGATCAATTAACGAATGTTCACGAAAGCACAAGAGCTCGCCAAGCATGATCAATATCTGAAAGTGACGTCACTGCGACCATTCAGGATTGCTCGAATACTCCAGGTAGTTCGCCAATGTTCGAGAAATGGATTGAATGACTAGAGACCCTATATAAAACTGATATATAGTAAAACCGCGAAAGTAAGAGCTGCGATAAGTGTGGAGTGCGGATTCAAGGTGATATTGTTTGATAGTTAAGATAGTTGAATAAAAAATTTATAGACAAGTGAAAAGTAAAATTGGTGAAATAGTTAAATTAATGATTGTGCATTTTTAGTAAATAAACTCCTTTGACTTAATTTAAAAGACACTGCGTTTTCACTTTCCTGGAACATTTAAATGATTCGCCGTGAAACATAACAGGCGGCAATATATTAGGCAATCCATCGGTGACCAGGACTTCAACTTCAGGAGGATCAGTGGGGTAGCATGTAATTGATGCTGGATAAGTTTGAATTGAGTTTATGGGGGAGTGTAGTGTATCAGAAGAGGAAAAAGTAGAGAAAAAATATTTGGAAAATAGGTTAGAAATATCCTGAGGGGAGGAAACTTCAGTGTTATTCCATTTAACAGTATGCGGGCTGGTAGAGGAAGATTTAAAGGATCGGATGTAGGACTAAAACAATTTACCGTTATTTGTCAGGGAAGAACTCTCTAACAAAGATGGATGATGGAAATCAGGTTGAATATAAGGATGTAAAACAGGAGCTATTGATAGACACCCAGTTTGTACATTTGACAAGACAAGGTCCAGAGGGTGAACATTAGGGTTACGGATATGGTTAAACTGTGAAAAAGAACAAAGCGAAAGAAAGGAAGAAAGTAACAAAGAAGGATTATTTGTTGAGGAAATGCCAGGTGTTGTTTAAGGATCCCATTTCACTGCAGGTAGGTTGAAGTCCCCAGTAATTATAATTTTAGAATGTGGATGATGAGCAAGAAGATAGGCGGAGAGTTCATCGAAGAAGGCTTCGTACACAGTTAAGTGAGAATTACAGGGAATAAACACAGAGGAAATTAATAAAGAGGAGTTATGAGATGAGGAAGAGGGAGTTTAAAAATTACACACTCAACAGCACAAGAAAATTTGAAGTCAGCGCAAAGTAAACTATTAAGGGTTTTGCAGTCTGCACCCAAGACCCCCCACCATCAGATTCATTAGTAATGTTAAACTCACGGCCGCGTCGGTAGACTAAGTAATCTGGTAATATTTCCGCATTTGAAATATTTTGTTTTAACCACGTTTCAGTTAAACAGATAACAGAATCGTAAGTTAATTGAGACACAAGTAATAAGTCCTCCAGTTTTGTTCTTAAGCCACGAACATTCTGGTAATAAATAGCAATAGTTGCACGATTAGGATAGGAAGAATTTCTTTCAGTTTTAGATGATCCTTGAAGGATATTGAGGCTGTTTGGAACCTGTATCTGGATGCAATCGCTGCTTAAGTTGCCTTGTATCAAAGGCTTTAACGAGTGTCCCCTTTGGCCAAAAATCGGGACGAAGTAGAATAGAAAGTTCTGCCGGAAGTGTCCGTTTGAATGAACTTATAACCTGGTCAGGAAGTTAGTTTATTGATGTGGTGATGACGAATGGTTGTTGAGTGTTTTGGTATTATGGGTGAATTTCTGATAGTTTGTGATAGCCGTGCTTGATCCTAGCGCCGATGTGCAACGTATTAAAGTGGCGACAATGGATGGTCATTGGTGGATATTTGGGGAACATGGGCAAATACAACTTGGCTCGGTAATAGCCGTGCTTAATCCTGGCATCGATGTACAATGTATTGAAGTGGCGAAACCGGATGATCGTTGGTAGGTACTTAAGAATCATGAGCAAACGCACAGTGGTTTGGTGGTAGCCATATTTGGTCCTAGCACTAGTGCTGTCGATGAGCAATGTATTGAAGTGGAATGGATGGCTTGCCATTGGTGCGTATTGAGGATCATGGGCAAATGCATGATGGTTAGATGGTAGTCGCGCTTGGTCCTAGCACTTATGCTGCCGTTGTGCACTGTATCAATGTGGCCGCTTTGCATGTTCATTGGTGGGTATTTGGAGCTAATGGGCGAAAGCATAGTGATTCGGTGTTAGCCGTGCTTGCTCTTAGCGGCGACATCGAACGTATTGAAGTGCCGATGACAGATGACAGTTGGTGGATATTTGGTGACCATGTTCGAATGCGTGCTGGCTTGGCGGTAGCCACGCTTTGCCCTTGCACTAATGCTGTCAATGTGCGATGAATCGAAGTAGTGACGACGGATCGCCATTGATGAGCATTTGGGGATCATAGGCGAATGAACGCATGGTTGTTCGGCGGTAACCGTGCTTGATTTTTGCACTGATGCCACCGATGTGCAAAGTATTGAAGTGACGACGAGCGATGACCATTGGTGAGTACCTAGAGATGATGGACGAATGCAAGGTGGTTCGACGATAGGCGTTCTAGGTCCTAGCGCCAATTCCGCCGATGTACAATGCAATGAAGTGGTAATAACGGATAGTCATTGGTACGTTTTTGAGTACCCTGAGCGTTTGCACATTGGTTGGGCGTTAGCCATGTTTGGTCCAAGCACAAATTTCACCGATTTGCATTGCATTGCTACAAATGGGTTAAATTTATGACCCAAGTTGGAGCAATTATCGTAAATTTGAAAATAGTTTCTTCGATTATTTCCAGAAATTAACCATAAAATGTTTGTAATTTATTCTCGTCCATATAATATTGTTACGTTTCAGTTCACTTTTTGTTGGATTTATATTGGTCATATGTGGATTTTGTAGTCGCCACTTTTCTTCTCTGCCATTTCAAAGCAGTTTCTATAAAATGTACGCCGATTGTTTGATGGGTAACTGTAAAAGTGATGATACAATATGAATAGCATGAAATGTTGAAAAAAATGAAATGCTGATTACAAGAATAAGAAACATCTGATGATACGCTTCGCGCCGGGTATAAGACAGTTGAGGCACAACAACCTGGTACTTCTCCTCTTTGCAAACGTTTTTGTCTTTATTTTTATTTTTTTTGGTCCTTTATTAATTTCCATCCATCGAGACATTGTCAAGGAATCTAAAACATAGCGGCACTAGATAAGACCATTAGTAAGCTTAGCTTTAATGTTGGCGTTGACTTTAAGATTTTTTGCTGCAACGAAAAGATATGTGTCGTAACACTCCCAGTTTCTGTCTGCTGAGAGTCGCAGATGTTACTCCAACAGCTGATCTAAAATTCCAGTTCATTGCTGGTATACGGTTTTCCAATATACTCACTTCCACTTTATTATTTCAATGAAGCAAAAATCATGCAAATTGTACCGCATAATTGAATAGAGCACCAAGACTCACAAAACGCGAGCCTTTGTTGGCACTGTCACAAAATTTGCACCAGACTACGCCCACGTCCAAAATAAGAACATCCGTCATTTTTTTCTTTTCTGCTTCTGCTTCTTCTTCTTCGTAGCACTACAGTCTCTCAGGCCTTCGTTTCTTGTAAATAGCACCTCCAATTATCACGATCCACTGACCGGCTCCTCCGAATCTGAAATCTGAGCAGCGATAAACTGTCTTTGTCGAACAGGTCAGGCCAGTGTTTTCTCGGTTTTCCCGTTGGTCTCCAGCCTTCAGTTTTCCCAACGAATACCATTTTGGGTATCAGTATTTCATCCATACAATTCATGTGGCCAGCTCATTGCAGCTTCCACAGTCTTACAATCGTTGTGACCTCCGGCTCGTCAAAAATGTCATACAGCTCATGGTTGTATGGGATTCTCCAATGGTCTTCATCTAGCATCGCTCCAAATATTCACTTCGGGACCCGTCGTTCAAAGGCGTACAATATATTTTCGGATGCTTGGGTTAGGTTCCATGTTTCACCCCCATAGCATAACACAGGTCTTATCACAAATTTGCATACTTGGAGCTTTGTTTTCTTTTCTATGCAGCTGGTCTTCAAGATCGTCAAAACTGAAAAAAATGTTTTATTTGCGTATTTCATCTCTTTCATTAGCGGTTCTCATTATTTTGACGCTCACATTTTCAAAACTATATTCGCCGAATGTGATATTTTATGTGCTTAAGATATTTTTCCTTGACTGCACTATGAGCTTTTTTTTATTCTCATTGATTTGTAGCCCTACTAGTTTTGCTTCGCAGTCGAGTTTCAGGAAGAGTTCTATAGCAGTTGCTAATGACCGTGACAAAATGCTGACGTCATCCGCATAGGCTACTACTTGGCTCGACATGTATAGTAATGTCCCTCGCGTATCGACAGGAAGCTTCCTTATGACATACTCTAGAGCCAAATTGAATAAAAATGGGGCCAGCCCATCCCCTGTTTTAGTCCGATATTTGTGTCAAAGGCATCAGTGTGTTGCTGATTGATGCGAACTTGAGAGGTCGTCAACGTCATTATCATTTTGGTAAGACGGACTGATTTGGCTGGGATGCCAAAGCAAAGTATGATTTCGTTACGTTCAATACTGTCGTGTGCTTGCTTAAACTCAATGAAAAGTTGGTGTATGTCTATGTTGAACTCCCAGCATTTTTCTAGTACCTGCTTGGCAGGAAACAATTGGTCTGTTGTCGATCTACCTGTCGATCTACCTGCTCTAAAACCACCTTGATACTCCCCAATAATACTACTGGGGTATGATCTAATTTCATTTTCTAAGATCTGTGAAAATATTTTGTATGTCGTACAAAGCAGTGGTATGCCTGTATAATTTTTGCACTGTAGCTTGTCAAGTTTTTTGTGTATAGGGAAATGCAATTGATTGGGTCCAATTTTTTGGCATATGTTCTTGTTGTCAAATGTGCTTGATGACTTTGTGAATAGCTTGATGAACACTACTGCCACCATATTTGATGAGCTCCACTGGAATCACATCGATGCCCGGTGCTTTATTATTCTTTTGGGCTTTGGTGACGGAACGAACTTGATCCAGAGTTGGTAGGGCCAATGGAAGTCCTCTGGGAATATCTATAGGCTCTGGTAGTCTAGAGCTGTGTGGAGAATCGAGAAAGTTCTTGAAATATGATGCCCGTCTTTCCTTAATCTTGGTTTCATCAGCGATGATATTGCAGATGCCATCCCGACAGAGCGTGGTTTTGGGCTAACAACCACGTTTCAGGCTTTTCAGGAGCTAGCTGGTTGTGGAGAGTCTCTGTGAAATGTTTTGCCATAGACTCCGTTTGGAGCTTTTTGATGTCATATTTCTTTGACATATAGTATACATACATCGATAGGTTAGTTTGATCAAGCAATGACCAGAACATGGTCGATCTATTTTATATATTACCATCCGGTGATATCCAGGTTATCTTATGAATGCGTCGATGTGGGAAGCAGGTCGAACGAAAGATTAGATTTCTGCTACATGCAAAGTTAATCAGGCGTTGGCTATATCCTCCAGTGGTTCCCCGATGAGATATATCATTGCCATTTAAATCACCCAGAACTATTTTTGTGTTATTTGTAGGCAATAGTTGACTAGTCTTTTCAGGTGATGGTAGAACATTTCCTTCGTTTCTTTATCCTTTTCTTCAGTCGAAGCGTGAACATTTATAAGCCACATTTTAAAGGATTCCACTTTTATGCGAATAGCACACAATCGTTCATTAATTGCCTTAAAATCAACAACGGGCGATTTGAACTCTCTGTCCACAATATAGACTACTCCAAATTCTCGTTTTTCAGTAAGCCTCCCACTTTTTAATATTGTATGTGATCTCAGGCCTTAAATATCATTTCCATTCCAGTTCGTTTCCTGGATTGCCAGTATTTTTGACTGGCCTGTTGTAAAAGGTCCTTCACAGTGCCAGGGTAATTGAGTAATTTGACACTCGAGGTTCTAATGCCATTGTCCTTTTTCCGTTTATGAGGTCGTCGCCATGGATCCAATCCATTTCCAGGTTCGAAACATTGTAGGATTTTCTAGTTACAGATAGTTAGCCCGTCGCCCAACCTCCATTCCGGTGGCATGGTTATTACTTCGATTCCATTATCAAGCGCAGAAGGCTCGCTTTCACCCACTAACGTCACCACCAAGGACGTATAACTAGGATTTAATAAAAGAGCAGTAGTTGTATTTACAGTTATTAGCATTTCTCCGAATTTAATGTCATATTATTGGGGAACCAGTAATCCCAATGCGCAACCCCGAGATAATTTACTACCATTTAATGGTGGGGCTTAGGATCAGGAATTATGGAAGCTGTGAGTTGGGATTCTTTTCTCAAGCGGGCTTGATACCGTCCACGGCGGGGTTATTTCTTTTCCTTTTATTTCAGTTCTCTTTGTGCCTACAATTTCGGTAAATTTGTTTTCTTTTTATTTTTCGGAATTTTAGGCATAAAGAGAATTGACACACTTTAAATTACGGGAGCGAAGCAAATTTGGCTGATTTAAATAGAGTTTTTTGGGATTTTACTTACAAAATTTACCCATGTCCGGTTACCGCAAAGTCTAGCTATCATTCTCGCTTGCAGGTTCTTCCCACGGGGCTACCACCCTACAATTCATTTGTGAAACGTATAGCGCAGAGGTAATTTAGGTGGATCAAAATTAATTTCAACGTGTTTGTTCAGTCAGAAATTAATATCCACTTAAATTGTGGGTGCAATTACTGCAGATCTTTATTGATTATAAATTGCGATATATTGTATTTCAAACATATTACAATGATTCGCTTTTATATAGGATCAAAGATAGCAATATTTATAAAAGATATTTCCTTGCAGCTATAAACTATTAGCCAGTCAGAATTTCAAGTCTTTGGCATAGCTTTTTGACTATAAAAACGCATGATTGGGAAAATGAAAAAATTAGCTCAAACGTGTTTTAAAAGGTTGGTTAAATGGGCAAGGTTTGAGGGTAAGCCTAAAAGGTATTGCTTAACAACTCATCATATACAAGAATTAGAATATGACAAGTTGATGGTTAATTTTACGCATGCGGATAATATTCAAGAATATTTTCGACTCGTATGAATCAGACCAAGGTAATCACATTATCTTTTATTACAACTAACTGAAGCTTTTTATAAAACAAAGCACACTAAAGAAACAGATCCAACTTTGCATAACCAAAGGTGAGTTCATTTCTTAAGTTCAATCAGAAACGGCATTTGAATTGGTCGACATTCCTTTGATACGCTTCTATAGTCCACTTTTTTCAACATGTGTTCCTCTATTCAATTAAATTCAATAATGCTAGTCATTCTTCGCCAAAGTATTGAACTTAAACAAAACTATCGAGCTAGTACGTGAGAAAATTACCAGCGGAGTCCTAGTGAAAGTGTCACAAAAGCAGTTCGTGTCGCATTCAAACAGTATTACCTTGAATCATTTTCCTATCTACTGAGTCGAAAACAAATTCAGATGGCGTGATGAATTGGAGGGAACGCAAACGTATTTTCAATACATTTGTTAAATGTACCTTGACCTAAAATTAACCAAGCAAATGAAATGCATCGACTTTTCAGCAATCGATAATCAAATTAAAATAGCTTTTCGAAATCCCAACGTTCAGAGAGAATATGTTCTGTGGCCTTTGAAATCATCGTTTGATTGAACCACACATTCGTCTCTCATTACCAATTGAATTGCTGTGCAAACTTGAACAATAATCTGTAAATCCACAAAGGTACATGATATGATAAATGTTAAAACCGCAAATCGATTA
Source organism: Odontomyia ornata (assembly GCA_963969285.1). NCBI lineage: Eukaryota > Metazoa > Arthropoda > Insecta > Diptera > Stratiomyidae > Odontomyia > Odontomyia ornata. The sequence continues at coordinate 496,155,643 of OZ017738.1, forward strand.
TTTGCTCAGTACAGAAGCCAAATAACAATATATGGCTCGTGTGCACACAATCTCTGCTTGTACGCGTGTTTGCTTTTGCACACCTCGATTTCCTCAGCAAACATGCCAAGTGCAAGATGAGTCCAATGTTCGGTGCTATCAATATTCATCCTGCGGTTTGAAAACTTTGTTGACTTTTGCATTGATCTTTTTGTCATTGCTCGCGTTTTCTTGAACCCTCTGTTAAATTCAAAGGCAAGGAAGCGCAGATTCAGCAAATCCCCATGCCTTTATAAATACTGGAAGGCTTTCTTCCTACTTTTACATTTGGTTGGCATTCAAGTATTCTATTTAAGATAGATCAATCAAATTATTGTTGGATCCAATTCCATCAACCACCATTTTACCAGTATATTATTCTGAAGACACTCAATGAGTAGTGATCGAATTTCATTCATTGGGAGAACTTCAAACCACGATCCGATTTGTTGTATTTAATTTGACCGCAAAGGTTCAGTCCAGGAAATAAAATCCTTTTTGACCTCAATGCGGTTTTGTCGACGAAGAATCAATTTGCTCGACACAGGACCGATCGAAGCTTAAATCATATATTTTGTATTTAGATGACAGTTCAATTATTTTTGTGGTATTTGTGCGCTTCCAATTGGTTATTATTTTAGAATTTTAGCTTCATTCATTCAAAGTACGAAATGTAGCCACATATCCCATAATTAATAATTTAAAATTTAAGAACAAGTATGAAAATTATTTGTAGGTAAGTTCATGAATATCAAGTTACTCGCTTAAGTCTTTTGTTTTGAGATTCAGCCAATCTTGACTTAACCTACTTTATTGCTGGTAAACAAGAATTTATTGCAAATTTTGGTGATTTCATTCGATAGTAGAATACAGACGAAACCAAATGCAAATTTATTACTCATGAGCCACAACTACTTGACATAATGCCTAATATATTATTCACACGATAGTTTCACACTCGCAAAACACCATCGAGGACAATATTTTTCCTGCATCCAACTTACCCGTTCGATCAAGCCAGGCAAATCTTCACACCAGGCATTCCATCTCCTATTGTACTGTTCCTTTTAAGCGCCATCCTATTGTCTCCATGAAAAAGATATTTATCAATTGTAATTTGCGGCAGCTAATTTGTTTGTATGGAATTGAGACAAAATTGAGACAAAGTGGAGATCCTTCTTGGCGTTCGTCTTGGCTCTTGGCCACGAGTCAATTCCAATTGGACTGATCGTGGCTGTTGTGTGCATACAAACAAGCACAATTCCCTGGCTCGAACCAGCTCCGATAAATCTTCACTTTTCATTTGGTTGCAAATAAATTTATTGGTGTTGGACGTAAAGTATTCGTTGCTGGCTTTGGTTTTGTAATGTAAAGTGCATATAGAATGATCTGCTGTGTGTGAATACGGGCATAAAAGAGACCAGTTGGGCATTTGGAAAAGTTTTTGGCTTTGTTTATTGGAAAGAGAAGTATTGCATGCAAAACTCAAATTAATTGTAGCGTTTTATGTTACACCTAATGTAATGAATGATGTATTCAAACTTGGAAAGTTAAAGGTATAAAAAAAAATGAGACAAATAAAAATAAAAGGACAGAAAATTCAAGTTCAAAGTTTGTTTGTTTGTTTGATGATAAACTATAAATTATTTCATATACTCATGTATGATGAATTTCTTCGGAATTCCAATTGAGTTGCTGAATTGTAAACCAGATATAGTATTATCTAGAATTCACTCGTCCAACTATTTTACAATTTACTAAGATAACTGCAATAGTTGATAAATTCAGCTCCTAGATACTTACATGCAGAGGAATGGATTCTTTGATTCATAAAATGACTTTTTCGTTTCATATTCCTAAGGCTCTAATCAAGACCTTAAATTTGATACCCCACTCGACTAAATTTGATGAAAACAATTGTTAATGGCCCCTTCAGTACAAGGGGAACCCCCTTAAACGTTTTTGAAATATTTGATAAGTTCTAAAATTTTGAGAGACCAAATTTTTTACAAGATCCTAAAATTTTGCGGTAATTAATCTAAATTCTTGTGACTCTTGGATTAGAATACATTACAGTCATGTGGAATTGTAGTGCTTGGATGCTTCCCATGGACGCAAATTATGCAAGCCTCCAGCTAGCTCCAAATTAAATGTTTGGGTGTTTCCTTCCTACTAAGCAAGGGAAAGGTAACTGAGCACCGATCGTAGGTATTTGGACCAAGTTTGGTATAAGCACATACAAATGGTTCAAAACACTACCCCAATTAACTTTTCAGCTGACTCGAATTTGAAGCTGTCAGTAGTAAGTAGGGTTTTGTGTATTCAGATACTCAAAGTAAAAATTTATGTCTGGCTGAAAGCACTGCGGCTATAAAACTCCTTTCTATACTTCATGCCTTGCTGAGTTATCCAATGATATGGCTTGGATGGATGTCAAGGGAGACGGGTAATTGTGAAGCGGACAAACTAGCAAAAGGTAGCTTTTGTTGTATCTTCTTAGCTGGGCATGATAATGGAAAGTGTCTAAGTCAAAATATGCATTTCTGGTAGAACGATAAATGAAAGTTTAAGCTGTATTCTTCTCTAGATACCATACGAGCGTTCTTTGATGTTAATGTAGCAGAGCACAGGCAACAATTCCATGGCTGGAGGCACTATTCGTATATATGGAGTTGGAAGATAGTCTAGCTGTCCCACCGTGGCGAGAAGAGAAGTCACCAGTGGTCATAATCTAATGTAAGAACTGATAAAAGGCTTGTTTCATTGGTAAACAGAAAAATTGTAGCCTATCATTGTAGCATTCAATTCTCGCGGCATGAGATTTTTTGAGAATAGGATTTGTTTTTGAACCCCAGATTTCACTGTATTGTAAGCAATTAGTAGAAAAGAGTCATGAAACAATATTCTTCTTCTTCTTAGCACTACAGCCCCTCTCGGGCCTTCACTTCCTCCAAATAGCACCTCCAACTGTCTCGATCCATTGACCGCATCATCCAATTCCGAAATCCGAGCAGCGATGAACTGTATTCGTCGACCGAGTCAGGCTAGCGTTTCCTCGGTTTCCCCACTGGTCTCTGGATTCCAGTTCTCCCAAAGAATACCTTCTTGGGTATCCGTTGTTCGTCAATACAATTTATGTGTCCAGCCCATTGCAGCTTTCCCAGTCATACAGCTCATACAGCTCATGGTTGCATCGAATTCGCCTTGGGCCCGTCTAGCTTCGCTCCGATTATTCGCCTCAGGACCGGTCGCTCAAAGGTGTTCAATATATTTGCGGGTGCTCGGGTTAGAGTCCATGTTTCACAACCATAGCATAACACAGGTCTTATCACAGATTTGTATACTTGGAGCTTTGTTTTCCTGTGTATGCAGCTGGTCTTCAAGATCGTCAGAACAGAATAAAATATTTTATTTGCAAGCTGTATTCTTCGACGTATTTCATCTCTTTCATTGCCCGTTTTCGTTATTTTGGCACTTAAATATACAAATTCAGTAAGATTCTCGATACTGTATTCGCCTAGTGTAGTATTTTGTGTGCTTGAGGTATTTTTCCTCGACTGCATCATGAGCTTTGTTTTATTTCCATTGATTTGTAGCCCTACTAGCTTTGCATCACTGTCAAGTTTCAGGAAAAATTCTTTGGCAGTTGTTAATGACCGTGACAAAATGTTGATGTCGTCCGCACAGGCTACTACTTGGCTCGAATTTTATAATAATATACCTCGCGTGTCGACAGGTAGCTCTCTTATGACGTACTCCAGAGCCAAATTGAATAGCAGTGGGGCCAGCCCATCTCCCTACTTTAGTCCGATATTTATGTCAAATCCATCGGTGAGTTGGTTATTGATGCAGACTTGGGAGATTGTCGACGTTATTGTCATTTTGATAAGACGGACTAATTTGGCTGGGATGCCAAAGCAACGAATTATTTGGTACAGTACGTTACAATCAATACTGTCATATGCTTACTTGAAGTCAACGAAAATTTGGTGTACGTCTATGTTGAACTCCCAGCATTTTTCAAGTACCTGCTTGACTGTGAACCATTGGCCTGTTGTTGATCTACCTGCTCTAAAACCACCTTTATACACCCCAATAATACTGTTGGCATATGATCCGATTTTATTTTCCAAGATTTTAGCAAATATTTTGTACGCCGTACAAAGTAGTGATATGCCTCTTTAATTTTCGCACTGTAGCTTGTCACCTGGTTTGTGGATAGGGAATATAATTGATTGGCTCCACTCTTTCGGCATATGTTCTTGTTACCAAATGTACTGGATGTCTTTGTGAATAGCTTGATGAAAACTACTGCCACCATATTTGATTAGCTTCACTAGAATCTCATCGAAAACAATATACCAAGGACCAATTTCAGAAATCTACTTCAATGATTTTTTGGATAGCCCCAAGGATCCCTGAAGTTGAATGCTATCGTCGAGGTGAGTCTGTTTATACTAAAAGTTGTCATAGAGAACTGCACTGTATGTCACAATGGATTTCCGAGTGCTCATTTAGAAGACTCAAATTGAGATTTTCGGGGAAGTTTGCTATTTAGTCAATTTATGCATCTTGATAATATATGTTGTAATGTTTTTATGTCTACGTGTGAACGCGGAACTGACCTCTCATCGGTTCTAGACGTTAAGTCTGAGTAGTGCCAACGGATGGTACCAACCGGTCAACCAATCCGTGCACCGTAACCCATTCACGCGGTGGCTGCTTGTCGGCCAGCTAGATCGGAGAGGATTTCGGTCACGGGTCTCCGAATGGGTTACGCTCATTTACAATATTCAGCCACTTATACATGCCCGTTTTCAAATGCATCACAAAACAAAACCATACGGAGAGGAAACCTATTTTACGTTACTCCGTATTTCTTCCTATAACCAGTCAAAGAACAAAATCTAATTTTTACTTCGCGTTCCCGAATTTCCGACGCGGTACCGAAAAATATGCTACGCCAACTCAACCCGCTACGCTACGCTAATAAAAGGCAAAACAACAAAGGTACCGCGTACTACGCGCGCCGCGAAACCGACCTCAGTGGATTTTCTCAAACCCTACCCTCGCGACGGCATACTTACCTTGCACCCCATTTCCTGCTGGAAAGAAGAACCACTGGAAAGGAAAATCGTTGTTAAGGTTAGCAATACATAGTTTTTTTATTCTCTAATTTAACTTTTAAATTTTTTATAATAATTCTATTCAAGTTTAATATTTTCTTCAGTTCATCCTTTTCATATTAATCACGGAAGAAAACCATAAAATTTAATGTGATTTAATAATAAGAATAATTGTTGAATATTATCAAGTAAATCTAAATAGTTAATTCTTGTTCTCTTTTCTTTTGTAATAATTATATTAAAAGTTTCTTATTCTTAAATTGCAGTTTTAATTAACGTATTCTTTTTGTTGTGTTTTCGAAACAAAAGGAAATTGATTTCTTTCACTTTATCAAAATTATCGGCTAACAATAAAGAAATATACAATTTTTGAAAAACACGCCATTGAATTTATTACTGGTGGGGATATTCATGTTGATTTGAAGTATTAAGTTAATTCCGAATGAAAAAAATATCATTGAAATGGGTGCATTCCACTATTAAATTGACTGATAGAGAGAGGAATAGAAAGATAATAGTTCCCAAAAAATATGTTTATACAGCAGGAATGGTAGGGATTTTTTCCCCTTTTTTTATAAAATGAAAGCCTCAATTAGCTCACTTAAGTTTTGCAGTTGATTCGGTAGAACCCTTTCTATGGTATTAAAATTTTATCGAAAGAGATCTTTTCAAGATTAATTCCTCGCATTCAAACATGATGATATTACACTTGTGCTGGGCTAATACAGTTCTCATTCTCAGACGTGCAGTTCATAATTTTTTTAATCTACTTTATGAATAGGCAATACAAAATAATATATACAAATTATCTAAGCAAATGCATGAACAGAATTTTGTGAACTATTCAAAGGTGCCGATTGGAAGAATACAACGCAGGTTGTATTCTAAAACATTTACGAATATTCAAAACAGGGCATTTCTTACATTGAATAGTTATTCATTACGTATTTACACTACCATGAATTCTCTAGAATTTCCTTTTTTAAAAACTTCAACGGGCACAAAAAAAACTGTGACTAATTATAACACAATCAAACCTAAATTTTCTCGCCAATTGCAAATATATTAATAGAATATGCGATCTACATTCGGAGTTGCTTTAGTTTTTTTTTCTTCTTTCGTTTTAGCGGTGTGTATATTAGGGAGGCTAATTTTTCCTTTCAAAATTTACGTGAGAGTTCTGATGCACCACCATTTTCTTTGTCCTAAGATCTCGTTATATTTATATTGACTGTACAGGTCAATAGAAATTAACTATTTGCTCTTTAGTACAACTAAAACCCTATTGTCCTCAATTTTCCCTAGTTTTCATTCATTTTCTTTTTGTTTTAACTGATTATTTATCTATCTATTAACCACATATTGTATTCTCAAGGAATATTGCTTCCATTTGCTTTCTAAATAATGAATAGACTATTATTTCAACTCTTGATAATTAAGTTCCAGCACCAGAACATGTAGAGGGATTAAATTATAACATGCATTTAATTAATCAGCTTTCCCCTTAGGTATATTTAAAAGTTATATAAAAAAACGTGTTCCGATTTATGTATGCTGACAATGTCATAGTTGATTTCCATCAGGAATCAGCCGAAATTGGAGCGAGTTAATGAGCTAGTCAAGTTCAGTTTAAAGATAGTTGAGTTTTACAATTTAAGAATACGGACAGTTTACAGTATCAAGTTGAACCGGAGAAATCAACAAACTGCAAAATTTATAATTAATCCGTTTCAGCTCGGTTGAACGCCTCTTTACCTCGATGGCTAGTGACTCCGTTTTGATTTATTACTGATGTTACCTTCGATAATAATCTGTAGGGTTTACCTAATTCAAAGGCTGTTCCAGGCAGCAGAATAACTGGAGTTGACACATGTCCAGATTCAACGCCTAACATATTTGGATATTCATCGTCTCCAAAATCTGCTAGCTCTCGGGCTTGGTCGATTCAAGGATTCCAAATGACTGTGCCGAGGAAATTGTATTTTTGCAGCCTCCTCTTTCGTCCGGAGACAACCTTCGCAATAAGTTGTTCTGGTGGTGGTTGTTGATATATTATATCTGTCCAATCACCTATTGGAACAACTTCACGACCTTCTTGGTAGGTAGCACCATCTCTAGTCTTATCAATAAATGTACAACCGTATAACCTTGTTATTTGGCATCGCCGCACCTCGGGAACCTTCAGGTAGGTATGTAGGAGTAATTTGAATAAAAAGGTTAAGTCCTTATTAGGGTTGTAAACACCGATATGAAAGTGCAGTTCTTTTTCACGTAGTATTAATCGGTACGTTATTCGAAATGGATAATTCCACATTGACCTAGTAAATTCATGATCCATTAAAGAAAATAATGCTTCGATATCACCATTGTGTAATCGTTCAGGGGGTCGTTCAAATGTTAATCTGGTAATCCTTACAAATCCATGTTGCGGCCTGCGCTCCTCTATAATACATTAGCGCTAAACTGTAATACCTGTCTTGTCCGGCCGTATCCCACGTTTCCAATTTAACTGTCGTATCATCTATACAAGCAAATCTAATTACCTTGGTAATTCTGAGGCCAAATGGTGGGAACATTCATTTGCACACTGTAGAACTGCTAAAACGGCTGGTACGGCATTGAAGGTGGGTATATTGTTGGCACAACTGCTGGTGGGTAAACTGCTGCAAACTGATCTCTAGGTATGTTGCTTATCGGAGACGGTGGAGTAGCGGCATAAAAAACGGCACCATTCGTTGCACATATAGTCTGTTCCTAAATAGCAGGAGGAATCCGGAAAAACAGACTATTAGAGCGGTGAAACGAAAACTCATTAATGGAGTCGTATTTAAAATGCTACTTTTTAGGTTACCTTACATACCTTTCCGGTTGGCTCGTACTCGTATTTTTCTTCTTTTTCCCAATTCCTGCAATCCGACTTTTGATGGAAACGCTTTCCGCAATATTGACAAGGATATGGCCGTGTATCACTCTGTATAAGTAAGTGAGTCGATAATGTACTTGAGCGTTTGAATGTTTTCCCACATTGTTTGCACTGAAAACTTCGTTCGCGTCGTTTCTCCTCCGTATCGCAATTTCTTATCGACGTTACGACATCGCCACCATGCACTATAATCGCCGTGGAATCAGGTCTTGCACTTTCCGTTTCACTTTTCACACTCCGGGACTAACTCGTGGGTGGCGGCCACTACCTCCACACTTCAATTCCATGTGGCTGTCAAATTCTGTTGGCATCCCACGACAAAATAGACGTGGGATGTGCACTGGTCGCAACCAACGTAAAATGACAAGCCACATAGCAGCAAAGTGTGTTGGTAGTGGTCACCAGCGGCGTCGCATGATTCATTACAATGTGTGAAAAAAAGAACAGTGTAAACGTAAAAATCAATCGCTGAAATTTCTACCATTTGCATTCATCTCTGCTTGAAATGAAATCTGATGACGAGTGACCTTTGTCTCCCACCCTATCACCTGGAGGGGACCCTCGCGTATACATTTCATGCAAACCGTAAGAAAATGAAGGATTTATTTGAAGAACCGGGATAGATTAGCCACCGCAAGCGAAGGTTTAAAGTAAGGGATAAGCATTGTTGCGGATTTCGGCGTACCGCCATTCTCCCATTCGCAACTTCAAATTGCCGCCGTAATATCTCCACTTTCTTTTGGGCACATATACTCTTTTCCTCGGTAAATTTATTTAGTTTTATTAACTTTTGACAATTTCCCTATAATTTTTATTCCCCCATCATCTCAATTCTACCCTTTTCCCTTATTTTCAATAGCAAAAAAAAAAAATTGTATATAATAATAATTTTAACTTTCCCACTAACAACACTCCATTCATTACTTCCCATTAACAAAATCTCATTCGATATATTTTTCCTCACAAAACCTAATTCCTTCCTTAAAACTAACTAATTTTATTCATTGGCTCCCACTAACAAATTTTATTTTTCATACTTACAAAAAAATCTTTCACATTTCCCTGCAAAGAAATTTCATTTTCATGCCCATCAAGAAAGATGCATAGTTGAAGTTGCTGATTTGATGAATGGAAAATCAACAGAAGGTGGCTCCGTTTGTAGCGTCGTGGATTCTCCGCTGGGTTCAAGATCCCCGAGCGCAGGAAAAATTTTTTTCAGAATATAGGCAGAAGAAATTGTTTCCGTAAATGTATGATGATTTGAATCCAACCAAACGCTATCATGGTTATGCAAATCGCCATAAATGCAAAATGGAAATTGTTGCGGTTGTCGATATGCAAAAAGATGTATAGGAAGCAGGATCGAAGTGTATTGAACTTTGATTACGTCACCTTGATGCGGCAGCGGTAATTGAGAATGAAAGGATTGCGGGATTGAGGTGTGAAATTCTGAAGGGCAGTCAGTATTTGACTTTGAAAAGTTCAGTCAGTTGGTAGCAAAACCAAGAGAGCTGTTGGTTTGAGGAACATCTCCGTGGATCAAGAATATTGTGTTGGACAAAATTAAATTAGTTTGAATGAAAAATTGTTCAGTAATATATGCCAGATCTCGCGCATGAGAAAAGTGAATTGCTTCCGAACTAACTTTGCATTGGTAAAAGGAAAATACCCATGTTAGTTACAAGTGAAAATTACATGTTCAAATTAAGATTCAATTTTTCAAGAGTGCCCCAATTCCTTGCGAACAGATTGGTGTGCCTAAGTGAATAGTGCCCGTAATTTGTTGCTGACATTTTGTATTTTGTATAGACAGCTACAGATGGATAAAATCTTGTGATATACGCAATGAAATATTTTCTATCTAAAACAACTCGTCAGTCTATAAACAATTTCGATAATTTTTTTACTGCGATTCAGTATGTTGCATTCTCTGCATTGTGCGCTCTGAATCCATGACTGATAGTCCTGGCGAGACAATAAGCGGGAAAAGACCGGAATAGTGTTGATTGTCATGGATGGAAAACCCGAAAAAGTATTTTTTTTTTCACTGCGAATGACAGCGTAAAGTAAAAAGTGGTGGAATGATAGTGATTCGCGTATTTTCCAGACCCCTGTTGGCATACTTTGTGTAATGATTTCATAGTGAACGATAACCACATACAATTTATGAATAGTTCATACTAACGTAAAATCCTTTCTTATGGATATATTCACAAAATATTTTGTGTTTGAATGGCTAAATAGGTGAAGACTAGAACCTTCTTTTAAAACTTATGATTATACTATTTGAGATATCAAGGCAGCAAAAATATACTAAAGAAAAATAAAATGTTTAATGTAGCGAGCACAATTGGAGTCCGGCGATGTGTAAGTTTTTCCACAATTCATTGGTTTCCTTACTCAGTTTGGAATGGTTATATTGTTAAAAGGAGTTTATTTAGTGGCAAATGTATCATCTTTATTTTAAAGCTTAAATTAATTTTTCCCGGAAAGCCCCATAAAATTACTGAGCTCTAGCCGGCCTCAGTAAGCCACCCCGGGGATAACAAATCTTCTGCCAAAAATTAATGTTTACAACTACGGTGACTTCCGTGGTTGCAACAATTATAACAAGTACAAGTACTACGACCCTGGACCACATCAACTAGTAGCTCCAGCTCCTACCAGTATTATAAGGAGGGCAAGCAGCCAAATCGAAAGTCAACGCGAGGAAAGGAGAAAAAATGAGGTGGCAAATAAAGCTGGCAATCAAAAAAGTGACCAAAAAGCTTTTCCAAAAAATCTGACAAAGAATCTCCCGAAAAAAGGAAGAAAAGAGATTTTTACGATATAATGCAGATACCAAAACACAAACCACTGCACAAACCCCTATGAGAGGCTTTGCTTGTTAAAGTACCTGAAGACCGATTGTACGCAGATATGCTGCGTGAAATAGACGGAGCGGCTATGCCAAATGATACCAAAACTACCATAAAAGTGGCACGATCAATCCAGTTTGGAGGTTCACTCATGGGGTTTAGATCAGAGAAAAAGCTCTTGGAGCCAGAGTAACCATTGCCTTGCTCAAATCAATGATATCCCTCAAAACCAGCGATTGTGAAATGGGCAAATCTAAGGTAGCGGGGTGATTAAAAAGGAGTTCCCTAGCTTAAGTGAAATCTAAGTAACACTGATACCGATAAACACCAGGGGACAATGCATGGCCATTACCGACTTGACTCATAAAGATGCCGAACGAATCCTAGCGGAGCGTAAAATTAAAATAGGTTGGGTTATATGCAGGATACGGGGAAGAGTAATTCCTCTCCACTGCTTCAAGTACCTTGAATACGGACACACAGTATACGTTCACAAGACATGACACGAGCTCTCTATGCCATAATTATGCACAATGAATTTTTTGCAAGGGTGCTAAGCCAAAAACTAGTGGCGAATCGATGTCATCGTTTCAGGCCAAACTCAATGCCTTGAAGGATGCTGTCTTGAAACAGAGGGCCAAGTGCCCATTGAGGTGGCTTCAATGCTAGAACAGTTGAATAGGTATACCTCAATCAAACCGCCTAGGAAATTGAGTCATAGAAATTGTGGCCAGAACAACATTTGTTATTCTAAACATGGGAAATACCCGTACTTGCAAACGGTGGTATTGTGCGGGCACTATATCCGATATGACATCCGCTTTGGAGCCCCTGGTGCTAAGAGTACACAACTGGTAGGTACTGCTGGATTACTCAGTCACCGACCACAAATATATGGCGGTTGAAATCCATGACACTAGCCTTCTGGTGGAAAACTGGAAAGATGGACTTTGGGAGGTTCGCTAATGTGCTCACGGCTACTGCTGAAGAAGTAGTGAGCTCAACGGTAAGTACCATTATATCTGCTTGAGAGTTTTACATACCCCCTCAGAGAACCGGTCCCGGCGAGCGTCCAGTATTCTGGTGATAAATGAAATCGCTAAACTGCAAAGGAGTGTCACAAGCTTCGACGAGAAGTTCAATTAACGTGAACGCAAGAGGAGGCAGAAACAAGGCCAACAGAATACTAATTAGACGGGAGATTGTACGAGCTCTTTTCTCTGCATATCCCATCCATATCAATGTAGTGTACGACAGAAAAACTGTGGGAGGCCCATCTTTCACGAAGATGGAGCTGGAAGTGGTAGTTTTATCCATGAAAGCACTAGGGGCACTAGGACCGGACGGCATCTCTGCTGAAATTTTCCAGCTTGTCCATAAACTTTGCCAAGACATGCTGTTCAGTAGATTCAACGCTTGTCTTTGCCAAGGAGTTTACCGAATTGATCGAAGGTAGTAAGGTTTATGTTGGTCAGCAAGGAGAAGAGAAATTCTGATTCGACATTTGCGTACCAACCATTATGCGTGCTATATACGGAGAGAAAAGTGCTCGAGAAACTCATCACTGATGTGATTTGCATTGCTTGACTACCTTTATATAAATACATTAGTGTTTAAATCATTTTGATAATTATACTCCAATCATACGGAATTTTAGTCACTAAGTTTTCATTTTGAGTTGAGATTGTATCAATTAGCAAGGTTCTTGTTGAATAGTTTAGCCAGTACGAGCTTACCTATAAGTTTTGAATACGTGGTCAGGTGCTGCGTACCGTATGTGAGATGAAGAAGTCACTGCTCAACGGTCGAACACGAAAGGCTTACATTTTCGGCTAGTGATACATGAAGGCAGTTTGAGACAAGTTGGAGGGAATTAAAGGACTACTAAAAGTTTTTGAAGGTGTAACCAACAGCAGTGACTCCCTCAAAATATAGTCAAAAGTTGACTTTGGACCCAGGCGGCTAGGTTATACACCTTCGGGAGAAGCAGTCATCCAAAAAAAAAGGTGATCAAGCTAAGGTTGACATTGAGAATGGCCATAGGTGAACTTCTCTTAAAAGTCTTCTCTACACCCAGAGCTGGTATAATGACAGAGATGGAGATCAATGCCTTGACTTTGCCAACATGGTCATCTCCTTGGGTTAACGAAGCATTCGGGAAGAAGCAAGATATCGCCAAGTGGCGAGACTACAGTTCAGTGAGCTTATTTCTAACTAGAGTTGAAGAGCTTTGAAAGGCGTAGGAGTATCAAAAGCCCATCTACTTAGACCCTGTTTGAGGGAAAAGCATTGACCCTCATGTGTGAAATGGTCGTGAAATAATCCAAGGAATGGTGTGAATGTACACCGACCAAACTTTGTTCTATGGTTTGAAAGTGCCAGTACACAACATGGTTACAATAATCATAAAGATAACCACGCACTCTTGTAGTTGGAGAGCGCTGGACAAACTATCAACTAATGTTGTATATGATCCTAGAAGTGATAAAAATATTGGAGTAGTATTCCGCGGGTTGTTTCGTTTTCTTCATTACTGGAGTGGTAGAGTGCTCATATACAAAAAAAAGGAAACCAGAAGAACATAATCGGAAGATCTCCCCTTTGAAGAAAATTACAGGTTATTTTATAGAAAGTTTGTGAGTGACATATATCATAAGTCTTGAAATGCATAAAATACAAGTCTTGGGTGATTTGGTAGTTTTGATAATATAGATTTAATCCGCGAAAGGGTAATTGAGAAGGGATTGAATGGATCATTCTAGTAAGGTGCCATTCTAACTAGACGGTTCAATCGGAGCTCATATGCCAAAGCAAGTGGCACCTACGTTCATCTCCAGACGAATTCCGGAGTCCGGAGGCCCCAACCAGAATATCCGCCACGGGTGGATGGTGACTTTTTGGTAACAACATGCAATGTAATTTTGCTGCAGTCGCGGATACATGGAGGTTGCTTAAATAATGAAGTGGATGACCTAATATCGTTGCAGTTGATGCTGGAGCTATGGAAATTTTCACAATTATTATCGATCTTGCCATTGGTAAGAATTGAGGCCAATAGTCTGCTTGGTTGTCTTTTGCATTATATATGCTACAATTTAAAATAGTTTGATGTCATTTATTCACAAAATGTCAGCATATTTGTCGAGAAAATCACGGATAAAACTTTCCAATGTCGAAATCCGAGCAGCGATGAGTCAGACCAGCGTTTCCTCAGTGTCCCCACTGGTCTCCGCCCTTCAGTTCTCCTGATGAATATATTTTTGAGTAGCCGTTGTTCATTCATACGATTCAAATGGCCAGCCCATTGCAGCTTCATCGGTCTGACAATCGTTGAGACCTCCAGTTCGTCAAACATTTCATACAGCTATCAAGCAAATATCATTTCTATCTATTCGGTAGTATATAAAAAAACCTGCTCAGCCTAGCACTAACTTTAATAATTTATTTAAAAAAAAATAAAAAAAAAACGATATCCAATGCGCTGCTTCATTTGAAATACATTCTATACTTTATTAGTTACTGATTAGGAACATTCCATTTAGGACCTCATCACTTATTTCCATCTAATTTCAATACATTCCTGTCACCTATAATTAAGTAAATCATCTACGTATGATGGTGAAGAGGTCACAGTATAACAGTCAAATATAACCAATTTGCAAAATGCTGTATCAACAACGATCTAATTCAAATTGTCGAAGTATTCGCACTACCCAACAAATCATACATTTGATGCGTTGCATTTGTCGGCCTAATTAAAAACCCCAAGAACTTTCCCATTCACCATCTTTCCACCCAATCTGACATTCTCCATTGCAATAATCGTAAATTCAATAGTCTTAATTCTCGACACTTGTCTACCAAGTTTACTGCATGTTTTCGTCGAGCAAATTGGCTTGTTTGCACACGTTAACTCTACGACTTTTACATAACTGAATCTCAAGCAGTTTCGACTCTTTCTTTTGTAGCCATTGCATGCCGAGCGGACTGCGCTATGCCATCACACCACACCGGTTGCTTGCCAGCATTCTGCACTGGATGCATGCAGTTGCATCGACTGCATCTCCGAGAAAACAGAAGACTTGCCAAGTGTGCATCGTCGAGTTGGACAAGAACATGGAAATCAGAGAATAGAGCAATAAAATTCTTATGAATAGTCCAACGGGTTGGAGGATATTTTATTGCTCGCAGTGCGGGAAAGCGTGAAAACTTGTGACCAGAAGGAAATTGATTACCCGGGAAACGTCTTAGGATCAGACGAAAACCACTTTAGTGTGTCCTTTGAATTCTAAACTTTCCTCTCCCTTTAGAATGAACGCTGCTACCTGCTCAAGATTCGCCTCAAAATCCGGTTACAAATGGCCAAGGAGTTGGATGGAGTGACCGATTCTGTTTAATGATTTCTTTAACACTAAATTATTGTCAACCAGCAGCGCAAGTTTGGATCCCATTCACCAGCTGAAAAACGTTCAAATCTTGCCCAACATTCTGTTCTTGTATTTCCCTACTCAACAAGCCCAGCAGATACAAATGAGTTTTATTCCGTTGCGATTAAAGCTTAACGCCTACTCAAGGATATTTAAGACAAGACAGTACTTAGCAAAAACTTTGAGTCTTGACGACTTGATTCTTAGAATTCCCCAACACTTTTCCCGTTGGGCTCAGAATCATGTGGACGTGGACGGGATGCAGAAGTGTGGAGGTTGGACGGGCCAAGGGCGTGAGGGACGCTGTAACTTATGCGCTGCCGAAAAAATTGATCCGAGGCACAGCGAGTTGTCAGGACGCGACACTTAACCGGTTAATTTACGTTAACCTGTCCATTTTCAGACTATTACCGAAATGAAAGCATTCCGATTTGTCGATAATGTTGTGACCGTGGCCGTTCGCCGGGATTGAGATTTGTCCGACAGAAAATTGAATTGATCAGAAGTATAACAAATAAATGTCGGACATAAGATGAAATTATAGACTGATTTTATGGTCAGGTATTTTCCGCATTTAACACTTCCAACGTGATAAATGGCAAAACCGGTTCGTAAGCTTCCACCGGCCGCGGGTTATCAATTTCTTCGACTGCGACATGATGGACTTTCTTGAATTGCTAGAGTTGATATTTAGGGAAAAAAATCTTGTTTTACGAGCCTCTCCTTTTAGGCGTTAGAAAAAATGTTGGTGCTTGTAAAGTGTGAAAAAGGTAGTCAAAGCCGCGGTTTAAGCCAAAGCTTGCGTCCGGTGAACATGCGATGCCACACAAGAATTCGAGACCGTTTAAGTGCAATTGAGAGAATCTGAGAAGGCCGCAAAGCTGACCAAAACCCCTATCCCACGCATCTCACGGCACGGAACTTCTCGGGAAAATCTCGAATTCCAGTTTGGTAATAAAAATTTAATATTTGCTCAAATTTATATGGAAATGAAAAGTTTTCTGTGAATTCCTAAGCGTGATAAAGTACCATTTTATTAAATATGTCAAGCGAAATGAGCATCCACGGCCGTTTGGATAATGTTTCAATGAAATTAGAGGCAACTCGAGATGTATCCTGAGAATTTGATGGAGTGAAAAATTACAGAGTTTTGTTCAAAACTGCAAAGTTTCCTCTAGAACTAGAGGAGATAGGGTAATCAATTAATAATCCTTTTGCGCCTCATTTCCCTTTCGCTATCACTTTATTTATTTTTTTAAGCCAAGTCCCATAAGAGAGAAGGTTATCAGTTTTCAAAATATATATTTTATTGGCTACAAAACTCTATTGAAATTGGTACCTGTGTCTGTCTGTCTGTCAGTCCGTCTGTACGTCACAGCAGTTCCTCTCCGAAACTATAGAAGCTACAGCCATGAAAGTTTGTGGAAAGGTTGGAAGTTATACTTCTAGAAAGTTTTGGAGTGAAAAAAAATGTTCAAAGAGTTTTAAGGGGGTCTCTCCATATAGAAGAATGAAACTTAAACAATTTTCATCAATGGGTGGGATGTCATATGAAAGGTCTCAATGAGATCTTTTCAAAACAGGTCTTAAAATTACTTTATAAGCGTCGAGGGGGGCAGGGAAAGGGGAAAAGTACGCAATTAAGGCATACCACCGCTCGCAATTAGATTCCTTTCATCCGAAAAATTTGAAAAAAATCATGAGTAACATATAGACCTTTGTGAGCACAATAACAACAAATATATCAGAAATCGAAATTCACTCAACTTATCAATTTTACACTTTCTTGAATAAAGTCGTAAGAGCACCCTTAAATTCATGGAAATTCAATATGTAAATGTACGTTTACAAATTTAATCATAATTGAAAATTTCAGCAAGTTCGAATAGTATTTAACAAAGTTATGGTGGTTTAAATTTTCCTGTATTACAACAGCAACTATACTCGTACATGGCTATGGGGCAATATACATTTTTAATCAGCTCAGAGGTTACGGATTTGCTAGGATTTGCATGAAAGTTTCGAGAATTATATTCATAATTAATATCTTTGAGAATTGGTTCAACGGGTAATAATCGTTAAAAAAATGTTGGCCGTTTTAAATGAAAAAAATGCACAAAACTTGGTTTTTCAAAAATATTGCAAGACAATGTTGGCCAGTCAAAATGGAGTACTACTGGTTTTTCTTTCAAAGGAAAAATATATTTGTTGCGCATGTCAATAAAGTTTTTCTTGGATTCATTCTATATTTCTGCGTATCGTAATTCTATATGTCTGCATATCGTAAGTTAAGTACAAAGCTCTTCTGACATGAGCTTAATTTTGTCTGCCCTACTTGTTCTATGTATATTTTGCATAAATTTTGAATGAAGATATTTCAGTTCTTCTGCATGAATGAGTGTTGAATGTAACTTTCGTCAAATTCGCAAGAATTTTTTTTTTTGAAAAATTTATGAATTGTACTATGAATGTGAGAAATTTCATTTCATTTGTTTTCACGTTAGTAAAATTGCTTAGTTATGAATATTAAGGTATAGTCCCAAAAAATCTAATTGGTGCAATTTATCAAAAAGGAAGGGTACTAACTCAGTCCTCCTCCGACGAGCGCTCGTTGATGGGGCGGGTAAGCCCTGTACTCCACCGTCGACGGTCCCAAGCACGTTCGAGAAAGGAGGAGGGAATGCCTTGTTTCCCCAACCCATAGCTCCCATGATTCCTCATCCCAAACCCCTCGACTAAATGGTAGTAAATGCTCCCGTGGTCGCACATAGTTTGACTGGTTCCCCAACAATGGGACATTAAATGCCGAGAAATACTAATAACTGTAAATACATCTACAGCTCTGCTACTAAATCCTATTTACACCGCTTTTGTGGGACGTAGGAGGGCGAAAGCGAATCTTCTGCACCTGATAACGGAATCGACGCACAAACCATGCCGCCGGAATTGAGGCTGGGCGATGGGTTAACTCCCCGTCCCTGAAAAACTTTAAAATGTTTCGAAGCCTGCAGATGGACCTCGGAATCGATTGGACTCACGGCAACTCGCAAACGAAAAAGGGGCTATGGCATTGGATCCTGGAATGTCAGATCACTCAATTACCCTGGCGCTGTTAGGGACCTTTTGCAACAGGCCAGTCAATATAAATTAAAAATACTGGCAATCCAGGAAACGAACTGGACTGGTAATAGTATTCAAGACATGAGATCGCACACAATATTAAAAAGTGGGAAGCCTACTGGAAAACGATAATTCGGAGTGGCCTTCATTGTAAATAGGGAGTTCAAATCGCACGTTTATTGATTTAAAGGCAATAAACGAACGGTTGTGCGTGATCCGTATAAAAGCAAAATTTTTCAAAATCTGGCTAATTAATGTTCACGCCCCGACCGAAGAAAAGGACGAAGAAATAAAGGAAACGTTCTACAATCACCTGGAAAGATTGGTCGACTCATTGCCTACAAGCGGCACAAAAATAATTCTGGGATTTCAACGCTAAGGTTGGCAATGAGCCCTCTCTACTGGAGGCTTTTTCCATGACGAGACAAATCACAACGGCCAGCGTCTGATTGACTTTGTTTCTAGCAGAAATCTAGTCATACGTTCGACTTGACCTGCGTATCACCGGATGGTAACACACAAAACCAGATCGACCATATTTTAATCCAACAACGTTGGGCCTCGAGCATACTTGACGTCTGTACATACCGAGGAGCCAATTTATTTATTTATTTATTTCTATTTAACAGAAAAAAATCCAATTACAAAATAGATAAAATAATAGTACAGCAAAATGAATTAAATAAAAGCAAGATAAAAGTAATAAAAAATGCAAAAACTAGGAGAAAATAAATAAGAAAAGCTACTAAGAGTTGAGAAGAAGACAGTTGACAAATCTTTTATAAACTAAATACAAGAGGGGGAAGGGCCCAAGCTGAAGGTCATCATGGTTATGAGGTAATCTAAGTATGTGTGAGTGAAAATACACCAAACTACATGCGTATGGAATATCAAAGATATATATACATATATATTGTAACTCATATCATTACTTGAAGAACACTATGAAAATCTCAGAAGAGTAACGCAAACGATAATTGGTATAGACGCAAGTTTGGCGAGCAACAACACAACCACAGCATACAAAGTAGTGAAAGCCTGAGACGTGATTATCAGCCCGAAACAACGCTCTAGTCCGATGACATCGGCAATATCATCGCTGATGAAACCAAGGTTAAGGAAAGATGGACATCATATTTTAAAAATCACCTTAATACTCAGCACAGCTTCGGAATATTGGAGACTATAGATGTTCACGGAGAGCTTCCATTGGCCACCAACTCTGGACAAAATTTGTTCCATCATCAAAGCCCAAAAGAATAATAAAGCGCCGGGGATCGATGAGAGTGCAGTGTTCATAAAGCTATTCACAAAGTCATCCAGCCCATTTGGCAACAAGAACATATGCCGAAAGAGTGGAGCCAATCAATTATAATCCCTATCCAGAAACCAGGTGACAAGCTACAGTGCGAAAATTATAGAGGCATATCAATACTTTGTATGGCATACAAAATATTTTTAAAAATCTTGCAAAATAAAATCGGATCATACGCCAACAGTATTATTAAAGAGTATCAAGGTGGTTTGAGAGCAGGTAGATCGACAATAGACCAATTGTTCACTGTCAAATAGGTACTGGAAAAATGCTGGGGGTTCAATATAGACGTACACCAAATTTTCGTAGGTTTCAAGCAAGCATACGACAGTATTGATCGTAACGTACTGTACTAAATAATGCTTTGGCATCCCAGCTTAATTTGGCCATCTTACCAAAATAACAAAAATGTCGACGACCTCCCAAGTCCGCGTCAATAACCAACTCACCGATGTCTTTGACACAAATATCGGGCTAAAGCAGGGAGATGGGCTGGGCACATTGGTATTCAATTTGGCTCTGGAGTACGTCATAAGGAAGCTACCTATCGATACGCGAGGTACATTACTATTCAAGTCGAGCCTATGTGGATGACACCAAAAGTTTGTCGCAGTCATTAACAACTGCAAAGAACTCTTCCTGAAATTTGATAGTGAAGCAAAATTGGAAGGGCTACAAATCAATGAGAATAAAACAAAGCTCATTATGCAGTCGGGGGAAAATTCTTCAAATGCACAAAATATCACACTTGGCGAATACAGTATCAAAAATGTAAGCAAAAATATTTATTTAGAAGCCAAAACAACGAAAACGGGCAATGAAAGAGACAAAATACGCCGAAGAATGCAGCTCGCAAATAAGATATTTCATGCAGTATTGACAATCTTGAAGACCAGCTGCATACACAGGAAAACTAAGCTCCAAGTAAACAAATCTGTGATAAGACCTGTGTTATGCTTTGTGTGTAATACATGGACCCTAACTCAAGCATCCGCAAATATATTGAAAACTTTTGGGCGACGGGCCCTGAGGCGAATAATCGGAAGCTAGACGGGGACCAATGGCGAATTCGGTACAACCATGAGCTGTATGAAATTTTTGACGAACCGAAGGTCTCAACGGTGGTAAGACTGTGGATGCTGCAATGGGCTGGACACATGCATCGTATGGATGAACAACGGATACCAAAAAGGTATTCGTTGGGAGAACTAAAGGCGAGAGACCAGCGGGGAAACCGAAGAAACACTGGTCTGATTCGGTCAACGAAGACAATTCATGGGTGCTCGGATTTTGAAATTGGAGGACGTGGTCAATAGACCGAGACAGTTGGAGGTGCTACTCGTATTTGCAGGAAGCGAAGGCCCAAGAGGGGTTGTAGTGCTAACGATAGGAAGAAGCAGACCTGTAATTTAATGGGATCAACATACGTAATGTGGTCTAAGAAATCTCGCCTTCCTAAATAACTGTAATTTTCCCGGTCGACGAGGTCTTTTTAAAAACTCAGGTTTGTTTTGATGTTTGAAAAATTTGAAGCTATCAAAAAATCGGATCATATACCAACGGTATTATTGGCGAGTATCAAGGTGGTTTGAGAGCAGGTTGATCGACAATAGACCAATTGTTCACAGTCAAGCAGCTACTTGAAAAATGCTGGGAGACCAACATAGACATGCACCAAATTTTTGTTGACTTTGAGCAAGCATACGACAGTATTGATCGTAACGTACTGTACCAAATAATGCTTTGCTTTGGTATCCTAGCCAAATTAATCCGTCTTCCCAAGATGACAATAACATCGACAACCTCCTAAGTCTGCATCACTAACCAACTCACCGCCTTTGACACAATATCAGACTAAAGCAGGGAGATGGGCCCATCGCTATTCAATTTGGTTCTAGAATATGTCATCAGAAAGCTACCTATCGATACAACAAGCTCGTTATTACACAAGTCAAGCCAAGTGGTAGTCTGTGCGGATGACATCAACATTTTGTCACGCTCGTTGACAACCACCAAAGAAATTTTCCTGAAACTCGACAACGAAGCAAAATGAGTAGGGCGACAAATCAATGAGAATAAAACAAAGCTCATGACGCAGTCGTAGAAAAATACCTGAAACACCCAAAATCTCTCACTTGGCGAATGCAATATTGAAAATGTGGGCAATGTGATTAATAAATAATCAGAATTCGTAATGAAAGAGACAAAATACACCGCAAATAAAATATTTTAATCAGATTTGACTATCTTGACGATCAGCTGCATATACAGGAAAATAAGGCTCCAAGTATACAAATCTGTGATAAGACCCGTGTTATGCTATGAGTGTGAAACATGAACCCTAACCCAAATATCCGTGAACATATTGTACGCCTTCGAAAGATCGATCGTGAGGCGAATAATTGGAGTGAGGGTGGATGGGGACCAATGGCAAATTCGATACAATCATAAGCTATATGAAATTTCTGATGAACTGAAGGTCTCAACGATTATAAGGCTGTGGAAGCTGCAATCAGCTGGCCACATGAGCCCTATGGACGAACAATGGATACTTAAAAAGGTATTCGTTGGAAGAACCGAAGGGCCGAGACCAATGGGGAAGTAGAGGAAACACTGGTCTACTCGGTTGACAAGGACAGCTCAGCACTGCTCAGATTTGGAAGACGTGGTTAATGGACCGAGACAGTCAGAGGTGATTGTTGCAGGCTGCAGCCCTACGAGGAAAAACACGACACCCATTCAAACTAATAATCAATAACTAACCACTATCGTACATATTTCACCAAAACTCGAGAATCCCACCAATGACATCAACTCATCTTCTCAGATATGCTTTGTTCCTATCAGTGTTCGACTATAAAGTCCTGGTTCGACTGTAAAAATGCCAGTACAAACTATCAATCTCGTTTTCCAGCTGAAGCAGTGTCAAAAACAGATAAGTGCATAAATAGTGATGTACACAATATTCGTGACGAGTCTATTCTTAAAATTTTCACCACAGATGTTACATTCAAATCAACTCAAGTAGAACCCAAAAACATCAAGAGTTGAAACGCTTTTGTTAGTGAATTTACTCTGAATTTATCATTGGTCATGGTATTTTATTTAGGGGATAATGTGTGGTTATATCAGTGACTTTTTAAGCCTCCATACTTCAGTAAATACACTTAACAACTTGCAAGAAAATATGTATATTGCTCCGATTATTGGTCTACGAGTACGAGGGTCATTCAACAAGTACTTCGCCTACAGAAGAAAAATGAAAATTTTGAAAGGAGGTAATTTATTTTTCCACATAATCCCATTCAAGCTCGATACACTTGGCCCAGCAATGCTCTAATTTTTTCAACTCGTCCAAAAAATACATGTTTTCGAGGGCTACAAAATAGTCCTCCATGGCGGCGATGACCTCCTCATTCGACCCAGATCTTTTCCCGGCGAGTGATTTTTCTCTGGTTTGGAAACAAAAAGTAGTTACAGGGGGGGCCAAATTTGGTGAGTACGGTGGATGGGGCAGCAATCCGTAGCGCAATTCGACCAATTTGGCCATGGTGACGGCGGAGGTGTCAGCCAGCGTGTTGTCGTGGTGGAACAGCGCTTTTTTCTTCGCCAAGCGGGGCCGCTTTTTCTTCAATTCGACGTCAAATTGGCCCAATAAGCTTGCATAGTAGCACCTCGTGATTGCTTCACCCTTCTTGAGGTAATCGATGTGGATCACACCTTGTGAATCCCAGAAAACGGTGGCCATCACCTTCCGGCCGATCGAACAATCTTCGATTACTTCGGAGCACGTTCGCCGGGTGAACTGTTCCTTGGTCTCTGGTGTGTACCAGTGAATCCATGTTTTGTCGGTGGTCACGAAATGACGCAAGAACTCCGCCGGATTGCGCTGAAACAGCGCCAAACACGTCGCTGGTGTGGTTTCACGGTTGCGTTTGTTTTCTGGTGTGAGCAAACGTTGCACCCATCGCACCGACAGCTTTCTCATGCCCAGTTCTTCGTGTAGAATATGATGCACCGTTCTTTCTGCGTTGTCCACAGTTTCAGCTATCTCGCGAACCTTCAATCGACGGTCTGCCAACACGAGATCGTGTATTTATTTATTTATTCAAATTCCATTTAACAGATAAACATTATCCAATTACAAAATGGAACAAAACAAACAGAAAAGAAAATTAATGAAAATTAGAATTAAGTGTTAAAGTTAATATAAAAAAGAAATTCAATGGTACTAACAACAATAAATATGCGTGTAAAATTAAATCAAAGCACACAAAAAAAGAAAATAAAGTCTAATATTTACTCCAGTTGAGTTTTAAGAATCAGGCTTCTTAACCTCAATTTAAAAACTAGGTATGAGTCGGAAAAAGGACCAAGCTCAAGCCTATCATGATTCCTTATCATTCGTATAATAGGAGAGTGAAAATATAAATTTGTACGGGCATACGGTGGCACGAAAAAATTGTTTGCCCGAGAAGAACGCGATGATTGACGAAGACGTAGGTCTGCAAGCAATGTTAATGAAATTTGATTGTGGCAGAGTTGATACAGAAAACACTGATCTAGATACATGCGACGGGATGACAGAGTAGGCAAACGTAGGAAGGATAAACGGCAGTCATAGGATTAATATGGGATTTTGAATTTGTAAAACAAGACACGAGTAAATTTACGCTGGACATTCTCTAACGAGTCAATGAGGAAGGAGTGTCGGGGAGACCAAACTACAGAGCAATACTCGAGGATAGGACGGGCAAGACAGATAAACAAGCGGACAGGAGTAGATATATTGTTAAATTTATGAGCGTGCCTGAAAATAAGTCCCAATATTTTCGAGGCCCTAGTAGTCGCGATTAGAACGTGTGCATCAAAATTGAGCTTAGGATCAAAAGTAACGCCAAGGTCCTTAGCAGAGCTCACAGCAGCGAGTGGGACTTCGTTCAACATATAGGTAAAATTCAGCGGAGAACGATTTAGATTAAAAGTCATTTTATAGCATTTGGCAACAATAAGACAGAGGTAATTAGACGCATACCAGTTACTTAGTGCAATCAGGTCCATCTGAAGATATTGACAATCTTGTACAGACCTGATAGTGCGAAAGACTTTAAAATCATCGGCATACAGTAGGCAATTGGAAGCGATAACCGAAGGAAGATCATTTATAAACAATAGGAATAAGAGGGGACCTAAAATGGAACCTTGAGGAACACCAGAGGACGGATAGAATGGAATAGAGGTAGTTCCACAGTAACTAACACAACATATACGAGAAGACAAGTAGGAGTCCATCCATGATAAGAGAGGGCCAACAACCCCAAAAGTTTTCAGTTTATAACAGAGAAGTTGATGGTTGACCGTGTCAAATGCCTTCGAGAAGTCAGTGAAGATTACATCAACCTGCAATCGATTGTCTAGGGCCTTAGCAATGAAATCGGTGAATTCAATTAAATTTGAAGTCGTAGAGCGACCTTTGAGAAACCCATGTTGTTCTTTCGACAAGATAGGGGTCAATGAAATTGAAAGCCGGTTGTGTACCAGACGCTCAAGTAATTTTGGGAAACAGGAAATTAAGGAAATAGGTCGATAATTGGACGCAGAAGAAGGATCACCACTTTTAAGAATAGGAACAACGTTTGCTCTTTTCCAATAATTAGGGAAAATACCAGTCTTTAGACTGAGGTTGAAGAGAAATGCCAGAGGGATACAAAGGGAAGACGCTAATGACTTGACAAAAATATTCGGCAAGCCGTCAAGACCAGGTGATATATTAGGATTAAGTGAATTAATGAGGGATTCAACTTCGATATGGTCAGTGAAAAGTGAAGAAATGTCAATGGAGTGAAGTACGGGTGTATTAACTAGATTAGAGACATGAGAAGAAGAAATAAAAGTTGACGAGAAGAACTGAGAGAACAAGTTGGAAATATCCTGTGGAGAAGAGCTAACTATATTATTCCAGCGGACTGAAGGAGGGACAGAAAAGGAGGACTTAAAGGATCTAATGTATGACCAGAATGGTTTCGCATTATTCGCCATGAGGGAACTCTCCAAGCTACTGAAGTAGTTTTTCATTGCAGTCTTTAGTTCTTTTTTTGCTGCAAGACGTAGATCACAAAAGCGGGCTCTGGATTCTTCAGTACCACAACGCTTGAAACGGCAGTGTGCCTTACTTTTAGCATTCAAGGTACTTAGTACTTGCTTGGTTAGCCATGGTTTCTGCTTTACTTTGCGAAGAGCTTGTAAAGGTGTGAAGTGTTTAATCAACTCATAGAGGTAATTATAAAACTTATTCAGAGCTTCCTCACACTCCAAATTATCAAAAAACTCCTGCCAGTCAATCAAGCTCAGCTCGGAGGCTAAAGCTTCGTAGTTTGCTTTGAAGAAGTTGAATTTTGGCGAAGAAGCAAACGTACGACTTGACAAAGGTGTAATGGAGAGATCGAGCGATAATGGCGGATGATGACTATCGATACTCACTAGAGGATTTAATGCAGTGGAAACAGATAGACAGTTTAGTGGAAAGTTAGAAAGAACTAGGTCAAGTACCCGACCATTAGCATTAGGGATATTATTGAATTGCGATAGTGAACAGAGGAGAGGGATAAAGAAGATGCATCGGTTGATGAAACAGAGAAAGCAAGGTTCTTCGTCCATTGCACTGTTCCCAAATTAAAATCACCGCATATTAGAATTAAAGATTGCGGATGTTGCAATAAGACATAAGAGGAAAACTCGTCAAAGAATGTCTCATACACATACAAAGGAGAGTTACTAGGTATGTAGACAGAGGAAACTAATAAAGATGTATTGTTAAGAAGGAAGATCTTGACAATCACACAATCCACAACACGGGAAAAGCAAACATCAGCACAAAGGGAGCTACGCACTGTATTACTAACAGCTACAAGAACACCACCTCCATCTACTTTATTTGCAGAGGCCAAGTCCCGGTCACAACGGTACATATCAAAATCAAGGGATATTTCCGAGTTTAAGATGTTACTATTTAACCAGGTTTCCGTAAGACATATAAATACATCTTCGCTGAGTTGTAACGATAAAAAGAGCTTGTCAAGCTTGGTCCTTAACCCTCTTACATTTTGGTAATATACTGAAATATTTGAAGTTAAGCTACAGTCATTAAATCTTATACTAGTTTGTAGGTTGCTGTCCACGGTGCACGAAAGGACTTCCTTCTTCTTGAGCTGAATGGTTTAATAAGTACTCCAGGCGGCCAAGCTTCAGGATTCAAAATAGTATCACAATTTGAGGGCACTGTAAGCTTGAAAGAAGCTACCACTCTGTCCTCCAGATTGTCCTTAGTTAATTTGTAGCAACTAATAACTTTAACAGCTGGCCCAAATTTTTTACAAACGTAGTTTTTTAGGTATTCCGCAGTTGTATGGTAGCTTAGGCGCGAAATAAAGATCTCCTTTGGAAGGGATACGATGACTTCGTCATCCGAAATCAGAGTAGCCACAGCCGAGGTGTTAACACCAGATGAGGGGGGAAGACTAGGCGATTGATTATTTTTGATTTTAGGGATCGCCCCCCGATTTATTGATGAGGGTCCCGGAAAGCTATCACATGCCACAGGTAATTCATTACTAACCATATGCTGAGTTGCTGCTGAAGGCACAGGAGAATTAGAACACAACGTAGTTGTGCTAGAACCAGCAGCAAGGTTCGGGGTTTTAGAGGCCGATCGTGGAGTTTTTTTAACGTTTTCCTCCGTAGCAGCCGTTTTCGGGGCACCTGGGCGTGGCTCATCAAAAACCGACGTGCGGCCACGAACAAACTCATTGAACCAATTCTTGACGGTCGCCATCGAGAGAGAAGAGTCACCGTATACAGCATCCAAGCGATCTTTGATTTTGCTGCGTGTTTTCCCTTCCAAAAACAAGAATCTAATCACTGAACGATATTGTTCTTTTTCCATTTTTGTACAATCGGCCGACATGCTCGCTTCCAAAGGCTATCAAAGCAAAACTCATGAAGGGAATTGACTAAAACTTTGACAGTAGGATACTAAAAGAATGTACTGTATGATGGTAAAACTCTTTTGTATTAGCAGCAACATCGGGCGGTGAGGCTATGTACTTGTTGAATTACCCTCGTATTACCTGACATTTTTTCAAGGGACGGCTTCCTAGAAATGATTGCAATATTTAGCAGTGATTAGTTTACTCTATTTAGTAAATCATGTGAAATTATGCAAAAATCCATCGCTCTTGGCTATCCCGTTACTAATGGATTCCCCGAATGAAATATGCACATATTCAAAAAACCGCTTCTATGCAATGGCAAACGAGCCAATGTTTATTAAAGACAAAGTTATTGAAATCCGCTGAAAATGGGAAAATACCTATGGAAAAGTATTTAAGCTGCAGTAGCCACATGAATTTTGACCTTTTTTAGACACGCGGAGATCATAACATGAATCTTATACCCGGCATGGATGGGAATAGGGACTCGTGAGCAAGCTAAATTTTTTTAAAAACAATAATTACTTGTAGAAAAGCGGCACTGCGATTGAAAAATACGGTCAGTCATAATATTTTGTAAAACTAAAATTACGGTAAATGACAGAGCAATACCAGCAAAAGTTGAGGTGGGATGATATCAAGGACCTGATATTAATACACTTGCCACTAATGATTATACGTAAAATCGTTAGAGAAGAAACGAACGAATCAAGAAGATAATCACCAGATCAACTTGACCCAGAGTACGGACATGCCAAGGAAAGTGGATCTGTCAAAAAGCCGATCATAAAATCTATAGCCTAACTGCCTATATAGACTAAAGATTCACAGCCAGCAGCCTAAGCCATCAAAAGTTCAACAGAGAGACTTGGCAAGTCAAAAGTTGTATACTGTTCTAGGAGGAATTGAGGGCAACCCCAATTTTTATGTGCAAATGCGTAATTATTTGAGGGGGGAGAAATACCATTAAAGCCCATTTGTATTAGCGTAGGGGTGTTGACAGGACTGCTACTACTTTCAGCCGTTAAAGCTTTTTATACCTTAAAACACATGTCGTAGGTGAAATCTAATAGAATACAACAATAGGTCCCAGCAATTATGCTATAACTTATTGCCTTTTATATGCAATTTGAATAGCTGGAATCCAATTATAGATCGATGCCTGGTGAAGAGGAGTCGCTACCAAAGTCAGAAGATTGAATTTTAATTACTAAGCTTTGTCTTTTGCCATTACTCGATTTAAATGTCCTTCAGATAGGAGTCAATAATCAGTAAGTTCAATAGCTTGGCAAAAACAGAATCTTTTTAACCTATTTGCATTGCCTGAACATACATAAAGAAAGACATATATATATATATATATATATATATATATATATATATATATATATATATATATATATATATATATATAATATAGATATAACGTATGAAACTAATAATTTTTTTCCATATAGAAGTCGGTTAAAAATATATTATACTTAAAAAAAATCAGTTACTCCATTCAAACTTCAACCAACCTCCTAACATAAAAGATATCCCAGCTGCCAAATCCATATAATAAATTATCCAAATCCAATAGTATACCATCAAGTGAAAACTCGAATACAAGTCGATTCCAGCTCACTGATTTCCACCAACTTATCCATTAATGGATGCCCACCACCAAGTGGCAGCCGAGTCAACATAATTCTGCGCAACACAAAAATTCGACGACAAACCAATTCACAATACTCTTCGCCATGCCATTGCCATCATATTCTTATCAGTCTCACGACTCCACTTTACTTGATGGACACCGCTCATTGCGCGGATATGGGAATATGTGATGGTCCAATGTGCAGACGCGTATCGGACACAGAACGGGAAAATAACATCGGGTCGCGTATATTACCATACATTAAGTGTGGCCTCTGATAAGGCGAACCATGTTAAGTGAAGCTTCGTTTCTTCCTTGTGTCTCTGCATCAATCGCTTTCGTACGTCGTTCTCCGGCTGGTGGATGCAAGTAGTGGTGAGATTGCTTCGAATTTAGAGAGGGTGTACATTATGAATAGTTTCTATGCGGGTTTCAGACTATTTCTAAAAAGAATTTTATACTGTCAGTATACCAAGTTTAATGATTGTATAAACACAAGTTGATTTAAAATCAGGTTACTCGCCTAAGTCTTTTGTTTTTCTTTGCTATTTCAATCCATCTCCCAATAATATTTAAATCAGTCACCCTGTGGTCCTTTTTGTGCCTTATCAGCTTACCAGTAATGCCAACGCATTCACAGATTTATAATGGAACCAAATCCAATATGCTTCAATGAAACTTTCCTCCTAAACGATTTCCCCTTTCGCCCCAGCCCTATTCCCTGGAACTTGGTTTTACTCCATCTACTTACGCACAGCTTCCTACTACATATCACTGCTAGCCCTTATGCTTGGCACAAATAAAATTGTCAGGTCTTATCGTGGTATTATTAATAATTTGCTTGAGAACTTATAACCATCGTGATGAAATATTTCACGATAATTAGTCAATTAATATTTCGCGAGTCTTCCACTTGCGCTCGCCACAGTACTGATCGAGGGGCGAGTGAAATGCGATCAAACGGAAAAGTCAACGGAAACACAAACTGCTTGTTAATTATTTAATGATCGGATTTATTGATAAGCGTCGATTGGCACGACACGATGGAAGAGGACACACCTTGGTCCCGGCCGGGGACTGGCGTCTCTACAGGTGCAATGGGAGGCAAGCGAGATCCACGTGAAAATGAGAAATTCTGCATAAGGGTCCGGTAAATCGTAGACATTTATTATGAAAATGAGGACTCCGATTGCATAATTGCCTACGGATAAATCAACGATACGGGAGACATTAAGTTGTAAAAGGTATTTGTAGATTGCTGCGTAAGGCATTTTGATAGAGTCGTAAGATAGGTGGTGGCAAATAGCGGAGTAATTTGTTCTTGGTATTGACTTTGTATGATGTCGTACGGATCGTTTGGTTGAATGAACAGTGAAAGATTTACTCAATGTCTTCCTTGGGAAATGCAAAAATTATTCGAAGTCTAAGTGTGTCGATTGGATTATTAAAATTAATTGGCGGTAATAGATCATGAGAATTAAACAGCTGGTTCTTGGTAAAACGATAAAAACTAGCGGAAAGATTTCGGTGTCATTTTTGAATTAACGCATTTAATATTTTTGATGTATCTGACTGAGTTTTTGCAATGAAAGTACTCAAACTATAGATTTACCAACTAGATGGGTCTCTCTAGCCATATCAGTGGTCAAACTTAGAAAATTAGATTTTTTTGCAAGTGAAGCTAAGCTGAAATGATGCAGAGGCTTACCACCGCTAATTTCGAAGGTATTTAGCACACCTTTAGTATTTGTCGAAAAAAAAAACCTTGATAAATATTTATTTTAAAGTTTTATTATTTATGAGAGTATGTTAAAATTTTCCGAAAAGACCTTCTGTTATTATCAATGAGTTTATTTGAAAGAAAAAAGGGTTAAGCACTTACAATTTAATACATCGAAATAAAAAAGTTGGCTGAACGAGTTTGCTTTAAAACAAATTCATATGCTAGAAACCCTAAGTACGAGCGATCATCAATTAAGTTAATGTGAAGCACTAGTACCTGAAATCATTTATCAATTCCTATGTAAAGCAACTTCAAAGAATTGATGACACATGTAATTTAGAATGGATAGACCTTATACAAAACTATATTTGGTGTTCATGAAGCTTTATATCAAGAAATGAATCAAAAAAATTTATATTAAAAGTAAACTGGGAAATATATTGTTATGGGAATCGGATAGCATAGCCCATAATTTAAGTTTCCATTAAAGTAGTCAACCATCATAAGCTCCACTTGCTTTCCGTGCCATGAAATTCACAAAAGAATGTGGACATCTCTGGATAGTTGCATGCATAACCAAATAGACCACGTTCTCATAGAAAAACAAGCTGCCACCAGCACTCTCGACACATGCTCATTTCGTAGTGCGCACTGTAGATTGGGCCACTAAATTTACAAAAACAATCAAAGTAATAATTTGGGGCTTAGTTCGGAGTGGAATCTGGCAAGTCTAATTAGTTCAACAAGTTCCAGAATGATCAATTTCTGTCCGCAAACTACCGCGAGACTTCGCGACTTCATTTTTTGTGGTCATCAGCAAATTCAGTTATTGTTCTTAGTGTGGAGTCATTTTCGCGTAAAGCTAATAAAAGCAATTGAAAAGGCGTTAGTAGCAATATCATTTTGAATTGATGCACGTTCAACTTTAATTTTTGCGGAAGATAATAATAACGGAAGAGTGATAAAAGTTAGCTTAAGGTGATTCCCACTCCTAGTTGTATTGAGGCTTTAAGATCAGCCCTCGTGTTTTCTCTCGATGACGGTACGTTTTGACTATGAGTTTCCTCAGTTTGAATATAAGCTAGGGCTTTAACTTAGGTGATGTTGTTGAGTAGCCATTCCGCAGCCTTACGTTCTGTTACCTTTTGGGAGAGAATCGTAACTTTTTGGCTGGAGATTTTAGAGATCAGATGGTTGTACCAGTGGCGAGTAGAAGAGATCAATGAGATAACGCGGATCGAGATTTGCTTAGGGTTTGGCGTCGTTTCGAGTGGGGTAGCCGTCTTCCGTGGAAGTAAGGTTAGTTATTGTGTTGATTTGCATCAAGCAGCTCACAAAAACCGTGTGGGAAATCATTCTCTAGAAACAAGTAGATATCGGCGTTAAGCCACCATTCTTCCATCAGACACTAGCAGCTAACTTCAGCCACTACATTATTGCACAGACACTCATACAAGGTGCGTTTCAAAATAAAGAAGACTGAGCTAAAATAGAAACGACAGGAGCTTTGTTCTGATAAATTCGAGTTTATTTATTCAAAATAGTCTCCTTCAGCCTCGATACACTGTTTTGCGCAATCCAAAAGCTTTTCAAAACAGTGCTTCAGGTCATTAACCGGAACCTCCTTCAGAAAGTCGGTACAAGCCTTTTGGATGCCCTCTACGGATGCAAAGCGTTTTCTTTTCATGGCCAAATGCAATTTTCTGAATAGGTGGAAATCACAGGGAGCCATATCAGGCGAATACGTTGAGTGATTGATGGTTGAAATGCGATTTCTAGTTAAAAAATCAGTCACAAGAGTGGATCGATGAGATGGTGCATCATCATGCAATAAGCGCCAGCTTCTTCCTTCGCGGTGTTCAGACCGAATTTGACGGATGCGATGCAACAAACGCCTCAAAATGCCAAGATAGAAAATTGCATTGACAGAGTGGCCCGTTTGCATGAAGTCTTTGCGGAAAATTCTCTTGGAATCGTAAAAACAAATGACCATCGATTTGATTTTTGACTTCTCCAAACGCGATTTTTTGGGTAGTGGCTCGTTTGGGGCCTTCCGTTCGGCACTTTGACGCTTGGTTTCGGGTTTATATTGGAAACGCCACGTTTTATCATGTTCTATAGTGCTGTAAAGGAAGCTCTTGTCTTTTCTCGCCCTTTTAATAATGTCTTTCGAATGTTGAAATCTGAGCCATTATTGGTTATAAGTTAACTTGTGTAGAACAAAACGTACACAGGCCTTTTCGTAAGCCCAAACGATCGGTTAAAATGCGATAAATCAATGTTTTGGAGATATTCAACTCTGATTTCATGAGTTTAAATTCTGATTTTGGCTCATTTTTGATAAATTCACGCACAATTTCGATGGAGTGATCACTGTTTTGGGCGGCCCGTATGTTTATCATCATTTATGTCTTCACTACCATCTCTGAAACAAGTAAACCACTCATGAAGCCTGGCGCGAGATAGACAATCATCGCCATAAACTTTTTTCATCAATTCAAATGTTTCGATAAACGTTTTACCGATTTTAAAACAAAATTTGATACAAGCTCTGTGTTCGAAACTCATTTTTGTACCGATGACACAAACATACTGTCACTTTAGACGTAATAACTTCGCTTCCAGTGAACCGAATGTCACCAAACTTTCACTAGAAGTTCGGGAGGGATGTATCTTTTCAACGCATTATCTCATTTATAGGTGGCGCTACCAAAAAATGTATGACAAAAGTCTCGTTTTTTTGTTTTTGTACACCTACTCACCATAATCACAATGATAACTGTTAAGGTACAGTAACATACATACATTTTAGTAGATTTGTTGAGATTATTTTTCAAATGTTTAAAGAGGAATGCTTAAAATGCTTCCGAAGATCAAGCAAAGATTCCAATAATCTTAAACATAATGTAAAGTGGGAAAAACAAAAAGTGTCAAATAATGACATGGAAAAATAGTTCAATCTTAATTTGATGTTAAAAGACAAACCACTCCATTAAATAAAAATCTTTAAAAAGGGTGTGTAGGATTTTCCTAGATACAAAGACGGTGTGTGACATACACAAAATTACTTGCCTTTTACTGCTAATTAGATTGTTCCGAATAGATCATTCCCATATTGAATTCATTGTCAACACATACTCTCCATTCTTCAATTTTTACATTTCGAATTTTTTGACGAACGTTAAAATATTTATTCTCTATGCGAGGCAAAGTGCACACTGCAATTTTTTTTTAATTTCAATAATTGTATATACTTTCCCATAATTAAATACGATTCAGCGTTTCGAAGAAAAAATTTTAAAATTTTTCCAATTTTTTAAACTTAATCAAATGATAGGTTAAAAGTAATAAAAAATATCTTAGTACGGAGTCGTAGTATTATTAATATCTAAATTTCAAGAATTGGGAGAAAAATAACGTTTGCATGAATCTTAAATGTTTAGTTCGCAAAAGGAAAATATACCAACCAAAGTAAAACAAAACAAGTTGAATAAGCAGGAGAGTGCTCCTACCAGAAGGTCTTGGTAAAGATCCTAGGGTTAGAAACAAGTTTTCTAATAGTGTGTCCAATACTTGGATATGAAATCGTTCAAATTTATGCAAACGATGCACAGTCTCTTTCATAAGCACAGTGTAGCCATCATTTTGATATATGTAGCTTAAATGATTTTTCTGAACATACTCAAGTTAAACACTATTCCTTAAATTTTCATGAAAATTGAAAGAAAATAAAAGTGCCTTGGCCAATTTAAAAAATGCATCAACCATAAACACGTGTTATTGTTGTTGTAATCCCATACAATTGAAATGGCTATAACTCACTTGATTATGATTCGATCTCGATTAAATTTTGTGAACGTAAACATCTTATATCAATATCAGTCTATATAATCAAAAAAATTCAAGAAGTTTAAGTGTACCGTTTTGATTTTATGGGCGAAATGTAAAATCTATAAATCAGACTATTATTAATAAAGATGAGTGAATTTCAATTTCTCATGTATTTGTTGCCCTTGTACTTATAAAGTCACACATTCTTGATAATTTTCAGATTTTTCGGCAGGTATCCAATTGGGAGGAGGGGGACACAAATTTCTGGTACGTTATGGCTTCCCCTGGACCCCCTAATTCATAAAATGATTTTTTTATTTCAGATTCTAAAAGTTCTAATTAAGACCTTTCATTTGATATCCCATTCGACTACCTTTGATTTTTTAAGGGCTAATTCGTTATAAGGGGTGACCCCCTTAAATATTTTTAAATTTTTGGCAAGACCTTTACTTTGGAGAGACCATTACTTCTGACCTTTCCACAAAGTTTGAGCATTCTAGCTTCTATAGGTTCTGAGGAAACTAGCTGTGACGCATGGACAGACGGATAGACGGTCAGACGGACAGACAGATCGCAAAACCTTTAGGTCTTTGTTAAAAAATTTTTTTACAAAGACATAACAATGCAAATAGTATGAATCTTTATCATGTTTTATAAATATTTAATTTAGATTTAAATATTTAACATGCTGGCGTAGAAATAAAGCCACCATGAATCAGTTATAATTAAATTATAGAAAAAATCAGCACCACATTGTTAAGTACTCGTAGATATGAATGCGTTTACGTAGTGAAGAAAATTAAATTTAAAATACATAAGACTTAAAAAAATAAAGATCGAGATGAAATGTTTTGAAAATAAGTAAGAAACAAAGTGATTGAATCAACAGCCACTGAAAATTATATTTAGTGGAATAAATTTTAGAGTATATGAAATACAGATGGTATTTCATATACTCTAAAATTTAGAATTATAATCACATGCTTAATAACTATAA
The DNA here is from genome assembly GCA_963969285.1 of Odontomyia ornata. NCBI lineage: Eukaryota > Metazoa > Arthropoda > Insecta > Diptera > Stratiomyidae > Odontomyia > Odontomyia ornata. The sequence continues at coordinate 496,191,608 of OZ017738.1, forward strand.
AAAGTAGAAAAGAATGAATTTCCAAACGAAAAAAAAATCTTTCTTTTTCAGTAGGTAGCCGTATTCCTTCCAGGAGGTCATGAAGATGGGAGGTGAGTATGCCGCCAAGAGGGTAGGGTTTAAATAATTCCCGACTGATAGGTTCGGTGGTTTGGTTCGGCACGTGGTGCCGTAGTTTGGCTTTGCGTTTTTAGTTAGAGTAGATTAATTTGGTTTTTGAATTTAAGCAGTTTATTTCTGGGACTGGCTCGATGAACAATCAGGAATGCGAGGTTAGACGTATGATCTGAAAGAGATGAAAATGAATTAGAAGTTATTTAGATGCGTTTTAAATCTGGCATTTGAATATGTGGCTGATAAATTGTATTTGGACTAAGTCTACTCGTAGAAGACTTGCGATCGAAATTCCTCCCCGAAGCAGTTAGCCTGCTAGTATTGAACTTGGAGTAGACTAAGGGTGATACATTTGAAGACTTCTCATCTATAGGTGGTGAGTGGTCAGTTTAGAAAAAGGAGCAAAGCATCACTCTCTATAAACAAGCGAAAATTGGCAAACATATGATGCCAAACGAAACCAAATCAGCATATGCCTCAATTAACGACACCGAATGTGCCCTATAAATATTAAAAACAAGTGAAAGCAATATTTCCAAAAACAATACCAATTATCTAAACTATGAGCATTCTAGGCGCTAAATAAGATGTCCTAGCAGCGAGATCAATAACAGAAGAGGTATAGGCAGCCATTTTTGGTTTCAAATAGAACAAAGTTCCTGAAATTGATGGAATGCCAACAGAACCACTCCAAGCCGAAGAAAGTCACCGACAAAACCTCCTTCAAATATGGAAAGGATAAACGCAGCAAACAAAGCCTATTTCTCAGCACTTCCTATGTTCAGATGCAGAAATGTTCACAGAAAAAATAAGATTCACATATTCAAATCATTAATAATATCCATGCTGCTGTATGCATGTTAAACCTCGACTTTTTCGAATGTTTCCGAAAAGAACCTAGACGTATTTAGCGCAAAATGCTAAAAAGCATATACGACCCAGTGAAGTATGGAGCAGAGTGCAGACTTCGTTGCAATGAAAATCTGTGTCCGCCTATGTGAAGCTGTGCAAATTACAATAAGCAGGACATGGGGAGGGAGTGGAAGAGCGCAGGCTCCCTATACAATCGTTGAAGTAGAGAGAGCAAGGGAAATATCTAATTGAGAAACCGAGAAAAAGATGGGAAGATTCAATCGATACTGACGGTAGATCCCTGCTCAATATATCCAATTGGCGAATGAAGTCACAACAATTGGAGGTGACTTCTACTGGGGGTGAAGGCCCTAGTTGGAACTCTGAAATAAATGATGATGATGAAAGTGAAGTCTGTCATTTTATTATAAAAATTTTTGCTTATCACAATTCACCAAGTCCCCGAGATTATTTATCACACTAATCACTTTTCATTATCACTCAGAATGCTTTTATGACTTTCGTTGCTTCTATCCTTTTTGCTTCTTTTAAATTGTTTCCAGCCCCCTAACTACCATGTATGTATGACCTCGCCCTTGATATAAGTTAATTGATACATCTCAATCATTCAGTGTGACCTAAGCACTGATGGTGTATATTTAATTACCAATGCCATGCTTCTTATTGTTGTAACGACTTAAGCGCGGATGACAGCATCAATGTTTTTAATTAGCAATACCATAGTTGTTACGCTAACATCATCATCAGTGCTTTTAATTGCCGACCAGTCAAGTATATTCTTGATAATACGAGTACACTGTTTTTCGTGTAATTTGTTATTTATTGGTGACGCAATGTTGACATGGCAACAGTAGCTTGAAAACTTACGTGAAAGTGTAACAATATAAAATAAAAGTGGAAAAAGGGATATCGGTATCTCTAAAGCTCTCAAACAGCACATCGAGTTTTTAGTTAAAGCCATAACATTTTCAGACTAGTGGAAATTTGCTGAATAAGGCACTTTAGATTACTAAACCATTGTTTAGGTAAGCTACAGGAACACTCAAGGTAAATGCAACGAGATACTGGCAACGAGATACTGAATGAACCGAAACGAGCCTTCAATATGAAGCTGTGGGGATGATATAGAAAACTTTACAAAATATTTAGTAATATTTATATAAGTTAGTCAAATAAAATTAAAGGACATGATGTCATCTTTATACAATCGAAATATAATTTTTTCAGGGTTTTAGAGCAGACATATTCTTGTGAATTCCGGCCGTACTGGCATTCCCCCATTCACAATTTCAATTACCCAATTACCATCTCTTGTCTTTTGTGTATTTTCTTTATAAAAAAATATAATCTACCCTTCTCACTAACAAAATTTCATTCATTACTTTCCCGTTACAAAACTTCATTTTAGACCTTTTCACCAACGAAATCTCATTTTTTCCTTCCTACTAACAAAATTCCATTCTTTATTTCGCACTGATAAAATTTAATTAATTTCCATACTAACAACAATTCATTCTCATCTCCCTACTAACAAACTTCATAGCGTTAAATAATTTGCACATGAGAAGTTGCTCATTTGATGAATGGGAGATTATCAGCAGGTGGCTTCGATGCTAGTGCCGTGTACTCTCAACCAGGAAGTCCGTTTGGACCCTGGGTTTAAGTTCCCCCAGGTGCAGGAAAACCCTTTTTAATTTCGGCAAGAGTAATTGTTTCCGTGATTATGACGATTTGCATATAACTAAACGCTATCACGGCTATGCAAATCACCATATTTGCAAATGGAAATTGTTGCATTTGTCGAAATTGAAAAGATATGTGACAAACGAAATCAAAGTGTGTTGAACTTCGATTACGTTACCTTGGCACGGCAGCAGTATGTTGTACTTGATGCAAATTGTGCGGCAACGGGACGAACATGTTGGATGCCTGCATTTAGAAGCGTACTTGTCTTCCATGAATCGCTGCAGGTGTTTGCTTCCATCAAGGTGTACTTCTGGTATCGGCTGTTGTACGACGGTCCGATGTTATTTTTTTGTGGTTCCTCGTTTGCGTCCGATTTTGCCTATTTTTTGGTAGCTTCTTTGCTCATGCCTGATTGCAGAAAAAGTGGATCAACAATTCCACCCTCAAATTCGATCATGGCTTTTGCACCTTTCAGCTTGTAGTCCATCAGACCTAACCTATTCTTGGCAGGTACTTCTTCAACGTCGCAATACCGTATATACATTATACAGCAGTTGACGATGCATTAATCTATAAAATGGCTAAAAGCGCGACCTGTCCACCTCTTAGTTCACATGATAGTGCGATAATAAGCGATCAGGCCATCACTTAGATCAATTCCGCCCATATATTTATTGTAATTTCTAACCACGGCTGGCTGTGCCACTTTTTTTTTATTTTGTCTGCTTACACCATCGTTTACAGGTCCCGGCTGATACACTTCTTGCGCATGAGGATAGCATAGTAACGGCTTTTATATCTTTTCACTTCAAAACACAGACATACCCATCGATTCTCACCTTCTCATCCCATTCGCCTCTTTTGAGCTGTCATTTTTCAATTTTTTGGAAACTTCACCAAACTGGTGACTGATAACTGTTCCTATGATCAACACGTTCGGTTTGTTTGCGTTCAAATAGTCTGCGTCTCAGACTTGTGAAAAATTCTAAAGAAAAGTTTTCACCCTTGTGATATCTATTTGATTTTACTAGGACTCCCTTCGCTTCAGTTAAGAAGGAAATTCCTGGAACCATGCTTCCTTTTCAAACTTGTTAGAAGTATATTTTGAACTAAATTGATGAACGCTAAAGCAATGGCCTGCTGTTGTACTGCGATACTTGTCGGAGACAGCCTACTTTGGACTATGTTTCTGGCCTACGTGTGGCCCATCATACTATTAAAACTCTCAGTGAGGAACTCACTACCCTGCAAATTAAATGCGCGAGTGCATTCTCTGAGGTAGATTTATTGCTGCAGCCAACTGTCCCTTCATCGTCATCTTCATCTGTAGCTTGTGATATTTCGATTACGACGTTGCGTTCAACACCATCTATTGCTACAAAGCGCTCGTTGCAGAACAAATCTTCGTCTTCGAATCTCGAGCAATTTACAGGTAGTGCTGAGTTCAATGCCGTGCTGAATACGTCACCAGTAAAATATTCTAAAAATATGTATCCATCTCCAGCAGGGTCAAATAACCCAAGCAATAGCCATGCTGATTACATTCTTCCTGGAAGCGATCCAATTGTAATTCCAATCATCGATAACAGTGACCCTGGTCGTTCAACGTCTCCTGCAGGTGTTAATAATAATCAACTATACCGTGTTGTTGCTCCACCGAATCAAATTTTCATCTCGAGACTAGCATATGAAACTTTGGTAGACGACATTCTCAACTTTATTAAAGCGAAACTTGGAAATCTAAATGGAATCAGAGGCTGTACTAAGATTACAAAGGAAAATCTGCCGGATCGAGTAGTATCCTCCTTTAAACTTACAGCTCTACCAAGCGTTGATTCTGTATGCCGTCCCAAGTTCTGGCTTCCTGGTACACTAGTGAAACTATTCGTACCTGTCAAAAAGACAAATTTTTTCCGCAGTCCTTCGGTTCACGCAAGAAAAAAGTACATAATAGCTTTAATAACATTAAAATTTATTATCAAAATGTTAGGGGACTAAGGACCAAATTAAATATTTTTAATACGTCTTGCTTTAGCGCGTCGGATGATATCATCTGTGTTACAGAGACGTGGTTGAATGGAAGTATCCTTAATAATGAACTTTCGACTGAACACAATATCTTTAGATGGGATCGAGACATCACAGCTTCATCTAAAATGGATGGCGGGGGTGTCTTGATAGCTACTAAGAAGACTTTGTCAGCTTCAGCCGGTTCGGATTTCTCTCCATCTTCTCCTATAGAATGTATTCTTGTAAAAGTCCAAACCTCGCACAATAAGTTTCTTCTTGTTGCCTCTACTAACGTTCCTTGTAACTTTTCAATTCCTACATATGAAACGTTCTTTGATGAGCTTTCATCTTACATTGACTCCTTCTTCCCAGACTCCCCTTTATTAATTTGTGGAGATTTCAACTCGCCCTCGGTTTCTTGGTGATCTTTTCCTGCATCAGTTCCGTCTTCTACGAATAATCTATCCATCGTTCTTTCCTCTTTTTTAAATCACTGCTCCCTTTCTCAATTTAATTCTGTACATAATGTTAACGACAAACTGCTAGATCTAGTGCTTTCCAACGTTGCTGATCAACATCTTTCTGTATCTCGGTCGGCGGTTCCTTATGTAGACACTGACTCATTCACCCTCCCCTCCCTATGGTCCTTTCTTCGAAATATCTGGCACGAAGCAAAACTCGCGCGCGGCCTAGGATCAATTTTTACAAATCCAATTTCCATTCAATTTCCACGCATATTTCTACCATTGACTGGCAAAGTTTCTTTGCTGACTTGGATTGTGAAAAAGCAATATCAAAATTCTATTCCTTTCTATTTATTAGTATCCATAACTCCACTCCACTTTATGCCTCCTCAGCAGGCGCTAATCCTCCCTGGTTTACGAAGCATGTTAAAGAAGCCATTAAAAATAAGGATAAAGCTCATAAATTGTGGAAATCTCATGGAACAATTGATTATCGTCAAGAGTTTGTTAGGTACCGGTCAATTGCCAATATGGAGGTTCTGAGAGCCAAAAGAGCAAAGCGAAAAGTCTCTTCATTCCAACCAAACTAAGCCCTTTTGATCTTTTGTTAAAGCTCAAAGATCTTCAAGTGCATTTCCAAATTTTTTTCAGTGGAATAGCAAGACTGCTTTCCCCCTTCTGAAATTTCTAACTTATTCTCCACCTTTTTCTCCTCTACATTTTCTTCATATAACAAGACTTCTATACCTTCCTCTTTTCCCGTATTGCCTTCGCCTATTATCACCTCGATAGTCACGAATCCTCTTCAAGTTGAACTTATTATCAACTCTATTGATCCTAACGTTGGACCTGGGCCAGAAGGCATTCCTAATTTCTTTATTAAAGCATTAGCATCTACCATTAGCTTTCCACTTTCATTGCTTTTCAATCTAAGTTTGACAACAGGTCACATGCCAGATTGCTGGAAGATTGCTAATGTTACTCCAATACACAAAAGTGGTGACCCGACCATGGTAGAGAATTACCGCCCTATCTCAAAACTTTCATCCTTTTCTAAAATTTTAGAACGAATTGTCCACCTAGAGCTCTATTCTTCTCTTTGTTCCCAAATAGCTCCTGGGCAGCATGGTTTTGTGCCAAATCGTTCTACCATAACCAATCTCTTGGAACTTACTGACACAGTCGCGATAGCTTTAAATGACAATCTTCAAGTGGATACTATCTACACTGATTTCTCTATGGCATTTGACACTGTCAACCATGACATTGTTATTTGCAAATTGCAGCATTACAGTGTGAGTGGCTCCGTTTTGTCATGGTTAACTTCATACCTAGCTTCTAGAACATGCCAAGTTGTCATTGATGACTCGGTTTCTAAGTCATTTCATCCCTACTCTGGAGTTCCACAAGGTTCCATCTTAGGTCCGTTCCTTTCCACCATGTTTATCAATGATCTCCCATCAGTGTTTAACTCTTCCTGTCTCTTATTTGTGGATGATTTGAAGATCTACAGAGTAATCAACTCGCCTGCTGATTGTCATATTCTCCAAAACGATCTGTTATCTCTGTCTTCTTGGTGTAAGGCTAACTTTTTGAATTTGAATGTACCAAAATGCCACAAAATGTCGTTTTCGTTGAGAAGTTCATCAATATCCCATTCCTATTTACTGAATCAAGCTCCTCTAACAGTAGTGGATCAGGTGAAAGACTTAGGGGTTATCTTCGACCCAAAGCTCAAATTTAACCTTCACTTTATAAACTTAGTCGCTAGAGCTTTCCGTGTTTCGGCTTTTGTTCTTAGGCATACTTCTATTTTTTCTAACCCTAAGTCTGCGATCAAACTATTTATCTGTATCGTACGTTCTCTTCTTGAATACTGTTCTCAAATTTGGTCACCTCACAATGATTATCTGATTGTTCTCCTTGAATCTGTCCAGAGGAAGTTCACCCGTTTTCTATTTTTCAAATTCAAAAACCCTTATGCGACCTACGAAAATTGCCTGTCCTTCCTTCAGATTCCTTCTCTTGAAATTCGCAGATTGATACTTGATGAATGTCTTCTCTTTAAAATATGTAACCGCCTTACGGATACAAATCTTGATTCTCGAATTTATTATAGGCTAAATCTGCCTCGGGTGTAAATGCTAGTATCTTTATTGTACCTTTTGCTCGGATTAACCCGTACTTCCATTCTCCACTGCTAAGGCTACCTCGCAATCATGATCGTCTACAAATTGGTCCTTTTCCTCGTTCTCTTTATTTACTTAAACAAAAACTTATTAGTTTACTAATTTGTTAATTTTGTGTGTTTCTTGGTATATACTTCACCATTTGTATTAGAGGTAACTCTGTTAATGGCAACATAAATAAATAAATAAATATGTAGATTGTTGTAGGAATATGAAATACTCGCTACTCGCCGATAGTCCAAACGGTCCGGGACCATCACCATCTCAAGCTTTGTCCTCTGCTGGACTTTTTCATTTCTCTCAAGAGCAAGCTGTGGAGAGCACTCTACGATAATCAATCCACTTAATATATATTCATAGCAATCCTTACCGAATTCAACTTATTCCTTTTTTCACTTAAATATTATGTTCATATTGCTAACATTTGCCCGTACTGTTTCGCAGGTTGAACCAGTGGCGGCTCTAGCATATGTGCACAGGAGCACGTGACCCCCTGAGAAGGAAGTAGAAAAGCATAAAAATGTATTCAGCAAGAATTATTCAGAGCGCCAACCCTCAACTAAGTTATCAATAGTATTGTCTTTAAAGTGAATGACGGGCCTCCCAGATGAATTCTTCAAAGAAAATCAACTCATATGTTCACTAGCCTGATGGAATTTTCCTCCATTCTTTGTGCTCAATTTCGTTTTTCTCGTTCGCATCCGAGATAGTCTTATGAACATGAGTATGTCGCGATCGCACGTGCTCTTAATTTTGGTTTTTGGGGGGTTAAAAGTATTAGGAGTGCTAACCATAATTTGTACTGCATTCGGCGCACGAATATAGAGTGCTCCATCAGTTCAAATCTTTGTAATTCTTAGCATTACTTTGGGCTGCCGCCAATCGAAAATTTAAAAAATTAATTATGGATTGTGAAAAATGTTGCGTTAGTTTATTTACAGAAAACTTTAAACAACTTTCCTTAGATGAAAAAATCAAGTTTAGAAATCTCGGAAGACCAATTCCTAAAATTGAAATTGTCCAAGTGACGAACTCGAAATCGAGACAGTTCAAGCGCGAATTTAAACCGGAAACATATGAAAAAACAAAGTGGATTTGTGGATGTGCAGTGACAAACAAGTTATTTTGTTTTCCGTGCGTTTTGTTCGGTAGTAAAAGCTCAGATTCTAGTTGGACAAAAACAGGTGTTGACGATTTGAGCCATCTTGCTCAAAAAATTAAAAAGCATGAGAGTGCAGCATCTCATATCAATGCCCAACTAGACTTCAACTTACTAGGTAAGCAAGATATTAGGCAACAACTTGACAGTGCTTATAGACGCAGTATCGAACAAAACAACGAGCAAGTGCGGAAAAATCGGTATGTTTTATCTAAAATCATAGACTGCGTAAAATTTTGTGGAGTATTTGAGCTCGCTCTTCGAGGTCATGACGAGACGCAAAAGTCACTAAGCCCAGGAGTTTTTCGTGGCCTCATAAATTTTACTGCTGAATTGGATACAGCTTTGAAAGACCACATAGAAAAAACTACCGTTTTCAAAGGTACTTCAAAAACAATCCAAAATGAATTGTTGGACTGCATGTTGGAAATTATGCAAGAGACCATCAAGAAAGAAATACTCTGCGCTGACTTTGTATCTGTGATTGCTGATGAGACCACAGATGTGTCTTCCATTTTTCAAATGTCAGTAGTTTTTCGGTATGTTCTTCAAGATGGTAGTCCTGTGGAACGTTTCTGGTCGTTTTTAAACCCTAATGGGCACGATGCTGTCAGTTTAGCGGAAGCTATTCATGGAGTCTTGGAAAAAGTGGTCAACAACCCCGAAAAGCTAATTTCGCAAAGCTATGATGGTGCCAACGTTATGTCTGGACACTGAGAAAATTTCGCATGACATTTTGTCCTATTTTGTATAGCGCACTTATTGTGGCGAAATTCCCTATGAAAATAGTTACAAAGCTTATCTACACAGTAGCCTCTCCAAAAATTTAAAGCATTGATCCCTAAAACTATAAAGGAATATTCATTTTTCAATGCATAGGAAATAATCCTATAATTTTAGGATTAAGTTCATTGCAAATGGGAATATATGAAGAATAGAACCCAGAATATAGGTTCTATGATTAAACTGCATTCATATAGCGATGTATCCTATGCGCCAAAATACCAAGCAAGCCCTTTTTATTATTTTTGCTGTATTGCTTTTTTCCATATGCGGCTTTGCGCATTGGAACTAAACATAATGTAAACAACCGCACGCAACCAAGTCGACAAAAGCCGTCACGTTAAACATTGCTATAAGGAGCATATGAAATACAAAAGTTTTGTATATTGCATAAGGTAAACAATAGGACTGTCCGAAATGTCTACCGCGAAATATGTAAGTCATCGTCAAATATCTGATATTGCGGAATTATATTTCAGTTTAGTCGTGAAGTAGCTATCCGGGAGTGAGTTACGGAGTATATTAATTGTACGTGCAATAATTGGTTAAAGTGAGTGCATTCTTTAAATTCGATGAAAGTGTAAAAATATATGACAATGCAGCAAGCACTTATGGATTGGGGGTTTCCCGAGCTGATAAGCAAATTTCAAGGTAAGTTCAAGTTCTTTATATATTTTATCATTGATTGGATCGGCGAGAAAATTTTATATCCACGGCCGCGTGTGAATTTAGAGGTAAAAATCGTGAGTTTAGGATATATATTATATCTGCGGCCGCGTGTGAATTTAGAGGCAAAAATCGTGTGTTTATAGGAGATTTGTGCGAAAAATCTTTAGTTTTCAAGATGATGAAGGATAAAGTTGTGTTCTCGGAAACTTTATCCTTTACCCTTCATCATCTTGAGAACTAAAGATTTTTCGCACAAAGCTCCTGAACATACGATTTCTGCCGCTAAATTCACGCGATTTAGATGAAAGTGCAAACATTTTTCGGGAAGTATCGCGCAAAATATTACTCTCGCGGCCATGTGTGAATTTAGAGGCAAAAATCGTGTGTTAAGGATATATATTATATCAGCAGCCGCGTGTGAATTTAGAGGCCAAAATCGTGTGTTTATAAGAGCTTTGTGCGAAAAATCTTAAGTTTTCAAGATGATGAAGGATAAAGGATAAAGTTGTGTTCTCGGGCACTTTATCCTTTACCCTTCATCATCTTGAGAACTAAAGATATATATATATATATATATATATATATATATATATATATATATATATATATATATATATATATATATATATATATATTTATATATATATATATATATATATATATATATGTATACATATATATATATATATATATATATATATATATATATATATATATATATATATATATATATATATAAAAGTATATATACTTATATGTTTCTCGAACCTGGTTTGTTATCATGTTTCTATTTCTGGAGTGTGCTTGACGTGAATTTTTGAAAAAATCTATAGTTCTGACTTTAGAAAATGTGGAGCCGTTAACAACCCGATTCTTCGAAAAAATATAATATATTCAATTTTGAGAACAACCGATTTACTTGTTACCGTTTCGTGAAATTTGATTTAAGGATTTTTTGACATTAAATTAGAGAAAATTTAATTTATTTCATCTACTTGTTGTATTAACTAGAGTTTGTCATTCACAGAGGAAGAAATGACCGACGACGCTTTCTCACAATTACAGTATGAGATTGTAAAAGACCTTATACCTAAAGCCGGGCCTCGACAGGCATTTTGGATTAAATACAAGAAAAAGATGAAAGGATCTTTTGAGGCAAGAAATTAAAACTTTCCCCCAAATCACAAAGAATAAGCTATTCACTTTCATTTAGACTCACTCATGTATTACGGCTCGTGACACTAATGATCAAATATCATTCGATACTCATTATCCAGGCGAAATTCAATTTTCTAGTTCACAGGGCTCAAAAACGTCTTCGGATTGCACAATTGTCAGTGCCACAGCAAGTAAAGTAGCTGAACGTTCGAGACCAATTTCAGACACAACGTTTACAACGGTGTGTACCGATTATGAAGTTATTGACTTAGTTTACCTGAATGGAAAACTTTTGCAGCTTCATTCTAAATAATTGTGAGGTGGATGTATGTCTTAATGCTTGATATCATAACAGTTAAAAATTTTGCAATAGTCTTCGATTTTGGTGAATTCCTTCAGTATTAGTATATTATTGATAGCATACTTTCCTGGGCATGCCTTACTTTGAATATTACATGATGAGTCTCATTTTGATACTGTACTTACATTTTTATATACAATTTTTAACTAGGTATCTCAAGCGCCTTCTTTGGTTCCTTACGCCAGTAAAGTAAAAGATTACTTAAAGTGCGCAAATGGTCTTATCGTGGAAAATTTCTATAAAAAACATAAAAAACTTGAACGCAGGGAAAGAAATCTCCTATCCAATACTATAATTCAAATAGAATTTGAAGCTGTCGGGCAAGAAAATTTCAAAATAACGACAGAAAGGTTTAAAACATTAGTTCAAGAAATCGTGGAAATATTTCCTACGAAAATCCTACGATATATTATACTTCATACCAACCTGAAACCAAATCTTTGGCATCTGGAAAACTTTGGGAGTGCTACAATAGACTAAAAAAAAATTCAGAGCATGCAAAACAATCCCAGTCGAAGAACCGATCACAATAACAGAAGACATAACAGGAAAAAAATTTTTCCTTAAAAATAATTTAGAACCCTGGGACAAAGTTAAAAGTTACTGGAAAGAAACTTACGAGTACAGGATAAATTTGTTGAAGTCACCCACATCGAATTTTACGATAAATTCGTATATAAACGCTTTTCCTGCATTGAAAGGGTCTAAAGGTTGCTTCTTGTTGGCAGACGATTTTGATGCTGTTTACTCTTCATGCAGCAACAACTTATTCATTCATTGGCCGGAAATAAACAGAAAGTTGATTGACAAGGCAAAATTGACATTCCCAGAGGAAATATTAGCAATACCAGAAAATGAATTGGCTGGATTTTTACTTCTACCACGTTTTTTTTTTGTGGTTCAACCTATGGAAAAAAGCGCAACTATGGAAAAGTTCGAATAAAATTTGCCAAACAAGAAATTTTAGACTCATTCATATTACATGTGAAGGTGAAATTCATTTTTGCCGAAATACGGAAATCTTTTTTTTTCAGAACGGAAATTCGCTGACAGAAAAAATCCTGAAAATTCGGAAAGACCTTGCTATCTGTAAACTAACACTTCAGCCAACTGTCGTTGTTGTAGGTGAGAGTTTAGGTAAATATTTGACGAATTGCCAAACTGTAACGGTATTAAAGGATAATATACATATTACAGATAATATTACAAAATGCTATGTGGCCATCGAAGATATTCTGTATGAAGTTGAAAATTTCATAACGGGTATTGACATTTGCTTTAAAACCTTCACATCATTGAACGCCAAGTTTCCACAAGCAAGTGAAGCCATCTGGACTTTCATTCAACAACGAGTGTACAACATCAAGACGCCATTTGATGTCTTTTACGGCAGTAAGTTCTCTACGAGCAGATACTGCATAAATTTAGAATACGGAATCAAAACCGGTCTTGTTTATATAAATTAAATACAATAAAGAAACGTTGTTTATCTTCAATCAATCAAATCAATATAAATAATAGAAATTATAATAACTGATTCATGTTTCATAACATTCTATAAATTATTGAAATTATAACAATTGATTCACGTTTCATAAGCTTTATATAAATCGTAGATGAAAATTATAATTGAATTGAATCTATGAAAATTATAATTGAATTGAATCCTTTAAATATATGTTTGCAATTGAATTATAGAATGAACTTATTTTTTTTACATTTTGAAGGATATCAATTAATTTCCTACTTGATTAAAAAATTTAGTATAAGGTGTCAGAAGTTAAGTATGTAAGTTTAAGTATGTTTCTGATTTGGAATGATTTGTGTTATTCTTTTAAATTAACTATAATGAAGAATTTTAACTAATTATGAATATTGAAAACATAAGCGCCACAGAATCATGGAATGTTTTAAATGTAAAAAAATTCAACATGACGCTAATTCATACTTATTACATACCAGAATGTATCATAAACTTGAAGATGTTTTAGAATGTCATTCCTGCCCAGTAAGTCGATATTTTCGAACAACTAATGCCTTTAAAAAACATATTTCCTTACATTTTTCACTGAACCAAACAAATATAGAAAATAATGCCGGTAGTATACCAAAAATAAAAGAACTGCCAGAAACTGTAATTTTTCCAGACTTAGATACTCAAACTACCCTACTTGTGTCTAATAATTTAAAAACTCAATTGAAAAAAGATTTTTTAGATTTTATTGCCGATATTTACAGCAATGAAAATATTTGCAGAAAATCTGCTCAAACTATAATTGACACATTTTCGAGTTTTCTGTGTACCGCATTGTTTCCTAAAACCCAAGATATGTTATTAAAATATGCAGAGCTAAATGGAGTAAATTTGCAAACATGTATCAAAAACACTTTTGGCGATCTACAAGACTGCCTTGGTGAATTTAAAACAGAGCACAGAAGGAAATCATTATTACGTTCCAAAAAATTGCTTCACTCTTCCACTTCTATTGTGATTGGTGAGCAAATGGATTCTATCAGGACTGAAACGGGCGTTTTTCTGAAAACAATAGACCTCAAAGTAGATTACATTTCTATAAAAAAAACACTCAATACTTTTTTTGAATATTCAGACATTTTCAAGGAAACCATTGCTTACGTAGACTTTTTAAAAAAACAAAATGCATGCACATCAAATATAATGCAAACAAGCTTTTGGAAGGAAAAGGTGCAAAACTATGATAGGAATTGTATTATTTTACCTTTATTTGTGTATTTTGATGAGTTTGAGGTAAACAATCCTCTAGGATCAAGAGCTGGCTTACAAAATCTTGGAGGTGTTTATATTTCATTGCCCTGTCTTCCACCTAATTACAGATCGAAATTGGAAAGTATTTTTCTTGTTATGCTTTTCAACAGTTTAGATAGAAAATGCGTTGGAAACAGAGTATTTCAACCGCTCGTATCAGAGCTTAAGGAGCTGCAAAGTGAGGGTGTTATGATTTCAAACAGTAAAGTTTATTTTGTTCTTGGATTATGCATTGGTGACAACAAAGGACTGAATGGTATGTTGGGCTTTACGGAAAGTTTTTCCGGAAATTTTTTTTGCCGTTTTTGTAAAATGCACAAACGAGAATCCAAATCAGCAAATAAAATTCCAATTCATCTACTTCGAACACGTGAATTGTATCAGCAAGATTGTGAGGCACCTGAAGTTTCAGCGTCAGGTATCTCATCTATTTGCGTGTTCAATCAGCTTCCTAGTTTTCATGCAATAGAAAACTATTCCGTGGATATCATGCATGACATACTTGAAGGAATTCTTAACTATGAACTTGCTCTGATCATAAAACACTTTATTTACAATGAAATTTGTTTTGATCTTTGTAGCCTGAACAATCGCATTAGTGTTTTTGACTTTGGTAATACCTACGGTAAAAATAGGCCTCCAGAAATTTCCGAAGAGCATTTGAAGAAAAATAAATTTAAGTATTCTGCATCAGAGGCACGCCTTTTCGCAAAATATTTAGGTTTACTAATCGGTGAATGGGTGCCAGAGAACAATGAGGTATGGGAAATTTTTTCGACTCTTTTGGACATACTGGACATTTTACTAAAAGATGAGGTATCCGAAAGTATGATTGAACGTTTAGATTTTCTTATACAATTTCATCACGAGCTCCTTCAAGTTAAGTTCAAAATTAACTTAAAACCTAAACACCATCTAATGTGCCATTATGCAATGATAGCTAAGAAAATTGGTCCATTGAAGCACTTGTGGTCGATGCGATTCGAATCAAAACATAAACAGTTGAAAAAAATTGCGAATTCAACTACATCACGCAAAAATATAACATACACTATTGTTCAAAGATACTTACTAAGTGAGGCTCATAAAATTAAAAATAATCAATTCTACAGCAAAAATATTCAGTATGGAAAATCAGTTAATATTTTCAAGAAAAGCGCTGAAGCTTTAGCAAAACAAATTAAGTATTCTATCCCCAATTGTAAATTTGTAAAGTGGGTAAGAACGTATAATTTTTCATATGCAACAGGCAACATAGTAGTTATAGGAAGTGATGGAGACTATCCTATATTTGGTATAATTGAATATATTGCAATTTCTGAAAGTAAAACTTGCGTGATTATTTCTGTTCTTAAAACAATTCTTTTCGACAGGCATAAATATGTTCACTCTGTAGTTAAAACAGATACTTTCATCGAAAAAGAAGTATTAAACAGGTTCTCTCCATCATATTCTTTAGTTAGTATTGATTCAAATCTCTATGTTGTTTAAGTTTGCGTTTCGTATTCCGTATTCCTATATATATTTCATACTGAAGGCAACGGCCGCGTTTTTTTTTTGCAATTAATGAATTTAATCCTTTAGTTACGTATAAAATCATGAATTACGACGTTGAGAGAGATACGTACAGTAAAGTCAGCAGTTTTTCAGTCATATTTTTATGCAGCTTTTAGTTTTTAAGGCGAACCATCGATAGGGTTAGCTTTTACAAGATTCCATATAGTTGCTCAACGAATAAAGGGTTCATAGTAGAACCTCATTTGGAGGTATTAGTCATATGAATTTGGACTACAGGAACCCTATCAAACAAATTATTTCTCCATATGTTGTATAAATTATTAATTGGATCAAAACCTTCAAAATCTTGGATTGAAAAAGTATGCTTATAACTCAAATTTTTTGTTAAAGCAATGTATTTAAAAAACACCAAATATATCACAAATACTTTGAAGATATGTGAAATATAGAATTTTGAATTTTGTAAGAAAAAACACCAAATGTATCATAAATTATTATATGAAATGTGAAATATATTATTTTGAATCGGAAATCGATTGCCCATTTTTTCCTTTCTTTCACTGTATATTTTTGTAAGTTATTGCGCAAAGACTTTTTTCGTTTTGTAGATTTTCCAGATACTTATATAGTCTTCATAAAAAGTGTTGACATAGTGCCTGAAAAATTCGATTAGGAAATCATTTCCTGCAAATGAGAAAATTAAACACAAACAAAAAATAGTTGCAACAAACCTAGAAGAAATTGTGCAGAAACTTTTTTCAAAATTGTTGGAAACATAATATTTTAAAATTGACTTGAATCTTTTAAATATTTGTTGATGCTTTTTTTTGCTATTGCTGCAAAGAAGGCTTTGATTATTTTTATTGTTTCCTATATTGATATATGAAGTAATTTTTCCACGATTTGTATACAATTTCAGGAAGTAAATCCAAATAAAACAATCCATTTCAGTAATACAACGTCTAAAATGGTAGCCGATGGTGCCATGAGGCACAGTTCTTGTTAATATGAATATAGTAAGAATGCATATGCTATTCGGTTATAGGTGCTGTAAAATATGGTATTAAACACAGCAGTTTATAGTATTCCAACCAATAATTTAAGGGTGGTTTCATATATTCAATTGTTCAAAGCACTATGACATATACAATATATTCAAATGAACAAAGTGAATGGGCCCGCACTAGACGGCTCCATTTACTATAAAATTTAGCAATTACCTATATTTATTTTACGTCGCCGGGTTATAAGTTTAGGGTATTCTCAGATATCGCATAACTTAAAATGCATTTTACGCATTTTAAAATGGTATAGAGACCTATAATTTACAGAGTCTTTGGCTATAAAATATAGTTGCTACTGTTATTTTATATTGGTTAATGGACTAAAAAGTGTCAAACACCATGTAGACATTATTGGTTCATTGTCTACACTATATAGTACGACATCCTATAATCTATGGTAGGCTTTATTGTGGTGTCCCGCGCCATAATTTATTACTGTCATGAAATCGATTATGCATATGATACTGGTAATATATAAATTATGGTCTTTTGTGCTAAAATTTTTCTCAGTGGACAAACTGGGGGTGTTCAAAAAATTATACAAACGCATTACAAATATGCATTTTATATTCATTGCTATGCCCATCAGTTAAATTTGGTTTTATCTCAAGGCGCAAAACAAAATCAACAAGTACGCGGTTTTTTTCTAATTTGAGTGATATAAGTAATTTTTTTTCGAATTCTCCGCAACGAGTAGCCATTTTAGACGCAATTGTTGGTCTTCGAATACCACGTACTTCCAACACAAGGTGGAATTTCAAAAGTAGAGTTGTTACCACTGTATATCAAAATAGGAATTCCTTAATTGAGTGCATGGAAGAAATAAAATCAACTTCAAAGCAGACTCTAACTATCAATCAAGCATGTGCAATATCTCGTATGCTTCAAGATCCTGTCTTTCTATTTTGGCTGACCATCTTCAGTCGTATAATGCCACATTGCGATATTTTATACAATTAGTTGCAGAAAATTAGTATAGATGCAGTTGGAATTCAAGAATGCGTGATGAGTTTTAAACAATCTATTCAAAATGAAAGAAATAATATTGAAAATATTCAAGATGAAATCCCTACAGAAATGACTAGTGCTAAAAAGCAAAGAAAAAATGACGATCCATACATTACGCAAATTGTAGCAGCCAAAGAAATTTGTGATTCAATCATAAGCCATGCTATTGATAGGTTTGCTTTCACAAATCATTTAAGTGCTTCAAATCTTTTCTTAGCGAAAAATTTTCTTCAGTTCGCAACAGACTTTCCGATCAACTATTTAAATAGTTCTGTCGAAGCTTATCCATTTTTAGATGCAGTCAGGCTACGAACGGAACTTGAAATCATATATAAAAGGCCTGACTTCAGGAATTTATCAGAAAACTGCCTTGAGAATTTATTTTGTGCCACTTCTCAGCTTTTGAAACTCATAGTGACTATCCCTATGACAACCGCTGAAGCAGAGAGGTCTTTTCCGACTCAAAAAAGAATTAAAACATTTTTAAGATCAACGATGAGCCAAGACAGACTTACTGCGTTAGCAATGCTTTCAATCGAAAAAAAATTATTGCAGGAATCGCAAAATTTTAACGACATGGTAATCGACAAATTCGCCGCTAAAAAGGAAAGAAGATTGGATTTTACGTACAAGCACTGCACTTGAATAACTTGTTCATTTGTTATTGTACACCATTTTTTTTGTAAAATATTATTTCACTTATTTTCAATATTTCAATTATTAAAAATTACTTGTAAAGATTCATTATAATGAATAAAATAAAAATTGTGCTTAAATAGCAAAAACTGTATTTTTTCATGACATTTTATTCTAAATTAAATTCGTATTCGAACTGCTACGCAATTCTATGTATCTTGAAAAATTCGCATGTCAAAGGTAAGAAAAATGGAAGGCAAGATGAAAACGAAATAATATGAAATATTTCATATTGACTCGGAAATGTGGTAATGACTTGTGTAATGAGGTACAATTACATTGTAACGCTAACTTAGTTTAAAGCCCTTCTGATTGTAGCAACTGCTATTACTGTGAACTGTGAACCCCCCGGTTACAAACGCACGAGCCGCCACTGGGTTGAACAGTAATTCCGTAAAACCGTTGTTTTAAATAAATAAGTAAATTGTTACTTTGGCACAATACTAAAGCGGTAACCCTTTGTACTCTTACGGTCTATCTGAGGCTCAGGTTCCTACAATAACCTAACCTTGCACCTTCGTCACTCAAACTGGATATCTTTGAAACTGAAAATTTCCAAAAAAATACATAGGTAGGTCTTTACGTGTACAAGGCCAACAATTACATACATATCTCAGAAGCCATGAAATTGAACCAGTATCTTGAAACTTTTTAAGATTTCATAATTATGTTCAGTAATATAAGATTTTTGTCTTGAAAAATTGTTTTAAATTGGTTCGAAATCAAGTGAAATATAGTAATTTTAATCATATCTCCTCCAATCATTAGGGTTCTTCGGTGACCTCGTCCGCCAGTTGATCCCTCCAAGCAGCGATCTGCTGTCAGTTTCGATCATGTCTTCGCATCAAGTCCTCATCTTCCTACTAGGTGTCTACCTTGTGCTCTATCCTTCTATGCTTTTTTGGGTAGCCGGTTTTCTCGTTATTACTACATAGGCCGATATTTATCTGCATTCCCAATCGAGTTAGGTACTACAGTTATCTTTGGATTTTGATGAAAATTTCAGGAAAATTGTTTGATTTGTATGTATTGTATTATGCAAAATCGTCCAAACTAGTTCAAAATGCCGGCTTCTTTGTGTTCATCGAAGGACCCCTCGATCTTTCCTTTTGAATTTTTCTTTGCGATTCAAAGCGAATTTCTGGGCAGCTCGAGCTGATCCAATATACTTTTCAATGGGATGACAGCAAGGAAATGGGCAGCACAAATTTCTAATAGAAACTGTTCTAGATGCATACGCCTTACCTTCTTTTTAAATCATTCTTTTGCTCCATACAGCACTTAATATTCAATTTAAATTTTAACTAATCATTTATATTTTATTATGTACCTATCTAAATAACTAATTTCCTCAGCACCATCATGACAAAAGCCCTGCAAAATGCAACGTTGACATTTTTGTCTCAGATGCATCGACTCAATGTCGCCAATACTTTACGGCATAGTTGACAAACAAGTCTTCATCCACTTGTGCTCACTGAAGAATTTCTTTCTTCATATTTTACTGCTTTTCTTGTTCTTTGCCAAGAAAGTAAACAATATTAAAGGGATGTGGAGAAGAAAGACGTTCAATTAGTAGTTCTGTAATTTGTATCATAAAAATATATTGGTCAAAAAATTTAAAATGGAAGGAAAAAAAGAGAATAATAAAACGTTTGTCGTTGGGAGTAGTACTCTTATTATTTAGCTAAAGTAAATGTAGGTGGCTTTTCTAAATTACTTTAAACGGAGATATATACGAACTAAGTGAAATATTAACAGCTTAATAATAGAAGGATCCGCTCAATATCTCAGTTTTGGTAAACATGGCTGCTTTAATATCTTAAGAGAAATTTCAAATTAACATCCAACAAAACAACCAAAAAACAACATGCTCCAGATCGATTTAAAAAAGGATTCAGCTGATGCATTTATTGCTGTGTATACTATGATGCAAGCGCTTCAACTGGCTCTTGACTGTCCATCGACCATCTCAGCATCTCCATCCTTGCACCAGCCTTTCCAACTTCGTTGTACAAATGAATGTGTGACAATAACCCGTGGCCTGAAGAAATAACACAGAAATTACGTAATGATCAATTGATCGCAATCAGATCTGATCGATTAAGTTGACCGCGGTGCATGCATGTATGAATCTTGTGCAGCAACTTAATGCTCCTAATCGTTTCGTTTCAGCTGAAGTTTTTATCGACTGACTTAGATCTTCAACTTGGCCACAGAATGTCTTCAAGTTTTCGTACGTGAAGTAGTTTTAATGTTTTCAAGGAAATAGCAACTACTATACAGTTAGCATAGAGAAATCAATCAAACTGGAGTTATGAGCCCCGAAAATATTGCTTTGGTACAGGAAGAATCTTCTTAGCAGTTGAACCGCACCTTGGCTTCAATGAGAGGTCTGCAGCATCTCCTCGTCCTGCAGATGTCATGCATTGATCTCGTCATAAAGTGTACGAGATGATATATGCGGGGTATATAAATTCCCGATGCGCGACAAGAAAATTGGTCCATGCCAAAGAAAGTGGAGGGGGGAGGGCGAGGCGCGGATACTCGCATCACCTTCGGCACAATGAGACACCATCCGTCCCCGTGCAGGGCCGCGATTCCGAAAAGACTTCGTTGCCAGCCCAAACTGTGCATAATTTTTAAGTAGAATAATTATTGCAATAAATTACGCTTATGCGCGTATACGGTCCTTAACTTTTCCTTGTTGCAGCGATCGCAGGTTCTCGAGGGCCGTGCGTTGTCTTTTGTGATCAGCTCACGATCGTCCGTGGAAAGTGCATCGCGACGGTCGATTGAAACTTCCTTTCCCCGCTCTTTCTTATGCTGTGCAGGTCGAGGAGAAATTATATATGCGGTGCAGAAATTTTTCTACATATAATAATAATCTAAAAAGTTGAATATAATAAAGTCTTGCTCAAGAGTCGCCGCCAGCCACTAATATTTACGCATACCAAGGCCCATCTGATCTTCATCGTTTCAAGTGTACCCTCGGTCTGCGAGCCTGACAGTCCCCGTTCGTCAGTTTGTCCGCCAAATCGCAAATATTTGCAGCCGCTCATGCATGCGTGCTTGGACCCCGATGCATCTAGACGAATAGTATAAGTACGGCTGGCATATATGGCATTCGCTACACAAATGCTAGCCGCTCGATCGGATGTAATTTTGCAACCCCTGGAGACTTGAAACGTTTTTGCGATGTTTATCACCAACTAAACCGATTGACCGCTATTGATGGCGATGATCGCGTCAAGTGTTTTCCCGTACGAGCCATGCATGGTCCTACCTATGCTCGTATGATAGATGGATAGACGGGAAAATTGTTTCCAACATTGGCAGAGAACATTCGAACAAGTTGTCTGAAATGTTGCGATCTGTGTACGTACATTGATTCTTCACAGGTGGTTACGGAAGTGACCTTTCATTAAGCGGTGATTAAGCTCTGCAACACCCAGATGGTAGATAGTAACCAAGTAATTGAGATTAACGCAAATACCGGTATACAATGTAGCTTTACTTACTCGCATGACCTTTACCAGTTTAACCGACTTAGCAAGAGTATCAAATTAAAAACTTTCTTTCAATTTTCTAAGCAATACAGTATTTCAGAGCATTTAAATTGTTGTCATAATAGCATAATAAACCTACCAATGTTTTTGTGACCTCCGAAATTCGGCGAGGAGGACGACGAACTTTTAACAAACATTTTCAAAACTGTATGAAAATTAACAAACTTTATGACAAAACAAGTTGAGTAAACAGACCTACGCTCATGTCAGAAGGGTTTTGTTCTCAACTTCTCAGAAATGCAGTCACCAGCAATGAATAACGTCAAGAAATATGTCAAAGAGATGTGCACGTTCAAAGGAAAATCCATTGTTTTCTACTTTCAACGGGCGCCATTTTGTTGCAAACCGACAAAAATCACTCAATGCATGAATTCTCAAAAATATTAATGATATTGACCCTATTGGAAAATTTCAAGAAGATCAAGTCAAAACTGCAGTGACTGATTCGATGGAAAGTCCATAAAATACCAAAATCATGTGTTTATTTTTTTTGTAATGGGAGAAATTTCAAACGGCTATAACTTCCGTGCATATCATTCGATTTTCATCAAACTTACAAAGTTTAAGAACCCTTAGTAAGACTACGTAAATATCGAATTTCGTTCAGTTTAAGGGTACCGATGCGATTTTATTGGGGAAAATGTGAAACTCGAATATCATACTATTATTAACAAAGTAGAGCGAATTTCCACTTCTAAGGTATTTGTTGATGTTGTACTCAGATTTTTCGGATCACAGGTGTCCAATCGCGAGGGGGGGACACACATTTTTCGCGTATTTCCCCTCCCTGCGCGTCCCTCGAAACAAAAATATCAAATTAAGACCTGTTTTGAAAAGTTCTTTCCTTTGATACCCATATCGGCTACCTTTGATGAAATTTTTTTTTCGGGGGCGACTCCCCTGTATGGGGAGATCTCCCCTTAAATACCTTATAAAATTTTTTTGTAGTTGAACTTTGAAGAGAGCAGTACTTTACACCTGCATACAAAATTTGATGTTTCTAGCTTAAGTATTTTACGAGAAAAAGTGCTGTGACACACGGACGGACGGACAGACAGGTCGCGATTTTAGTAGGATTTTGTGAAATCATTTTACAAAACCCTAAAAAGGTCCCAGATCTTTTTTTTTATTAAGAAATGAAGCTTTCTCAATAAGTTCAAATAATTTGCCATTTAGCTGCGGTTATAGTTTTTCATAGCTCTGATAAAGTCAACTCAATTGCAATACTGTATCCACGAGCGGATCTCCTCGATCTTACATTTTGATACTGCTCTTCTCTTTGAAACGATCCTCAATTTTTGAAGTTTCATGGTATTTAAGGATTTGGAGTATGTCAGCAATGACTGCGGTGAAGCAGGTAATAATGGACAAAAGTTAATATCATTGATAAAATCAGATTCAAGTATATTGAATGGCTTGAACTATCCAATATCAAAATACACTGCAAGATGGATAGCTTTTGCGTGATCTCAGCCTATGTAATGATATTCTTATGACGTCTTCGTACGTTTCTAGATTTCCCCATGAAAATCTAAGTCGACCTCTCATCGGTTATAGACATGAAGTTTGGGAATGTGTCAACGGGTTGTACCCATTGGAATACAAAATGTTTTAAAATAATCATTATTTACTGTTCAAAAAAATTGATTTTCCATATTGCATAAAGCTCATTTGTGCAAATTTGTCATCTTAACTCAATCTACACAAAATTTCCAAAACATTCAAAATTTTTCAATGGAGATCCTGAAAAAATTACCATACAATTTAAATTTCATCTGCTTTGACCCTGCATTCTACACTTCTTATATGATTTAATTACAGAAAATTTGTATCCGGAAACTGGACAACACTTTGTGAGACAAATTGCGATTAATATTAATAAGATTATCTCTTCATACTCATCTCAACTGTTTTATTGTTTGTCTTAACAATATATAATTCTTTTTATGTAGCGCTATGAAAGATCGATGTTATGTGGAAAATCTACAAACGATTCAAGCTGAACTGTTGCTCAGATAGGGCCCGAAACCATCAATAATGTCTTGCAAAATCGGGCTGAGAGGATGACCTACAGTCACGCCAGCTGTGGCAGCCATATGTATGAAATTGTATTTCACAACTAACGGAAAGGTTTGTTCTTACAAACAAACAAACAATAATTTGATTTTAGTTAATTTTATCTTATTTTTAAAAAGAAACTTGTATTTGGCCCACCCTATATACGAGGAGTGTACAAAAAGTAACGTGACTTCTCAAATTTCGCGAGGAACGTACATTCGATTATCGAATTTTTTATTTTTTTATGTTGGAACACGCGTCAAAAACATATATTTACAGTTTCAGTTGTATAATATGTTTAATTTGTTGTTGAGAGGCATAGCGGCTAGAAGTATTTTACGTGCTCATTGATTTTTCGCTATCGAAAAAATGGATCAAAGATCAAGAATTTTTTGGCCAAAAATTACACCACAATCACGCCTCAGTTACCATATTCACCGGGTTCGGCCACATGTGACTTTTTCTTGTTCCCAAAACTGAAGAGACCTATGGAAGGACGGAGATTTGCATCGATTGAGGGGATAAATACTGCATCGCTGGAAGAGCTCAAGGCTACACCGAAAAGTGCTTATGAGAAGAGCTACGAGGATTGAAAGAAGCGTTAGCACAAGTGTATTGGCACAAGTATATTGATAACTTTGAAGGGAAAAACATAAATATTGACGAATAAATAAATATTTTTCCTAAAAATACAAAGTCACTTTACTTTTTAAATACACCTCGTATTCGTACTCATCAAAATGGAATTGTTTAAATTTCTCAAAATCATAGCATAGTATAGTTAATTTCAAATAAATATAAATTGCTGAATCCTTACAAAATCTTTCTTTCCGGTAGGACATTTTTCCGGAAAAATTGTAGTGATTAGGTGAGTATCACTTCAAAATGACAATATTCCCTTAAGGGGATTTGCTAATGTATCTTTTTTTTATTTTATTTGCCCGGTTCGGGTTAGCAGTGTCATAGTTTGAGTATTGGATTATTTACTTAGAGTAGTGGGATTCAACTTTTTATTAATGTAG
This sequence comes from Odontomyia ornata, assembly GCA_963969285.1. Taxonomy (NCBI): domain Eukaryota; kingdom Metazoa; phylum Arthropoda; class Insecta; order Diptera; family Stratiomyidae; genus Odontomyia; species Odontomyia ornata. The sequence continues at coordinate 496,216,794 of OZ017738.1, forward strand.
CATAATTTTTTGATACCGTGACGGTGATGCAGTTAAATCGGTTTTTAATTGTAGTGTTTTGGACTAAGAAAGTACAAGAGAATCATAGAATAGATGCAATGGAGGCAAATATTGACTGTGGCTGAAAAAAGTAGTTGAGCGCCAGGTAACGATTCAATCCACGACCAAACTCCTCTTTCAATTAGTTTACCAACCAGCAGCCACTATCGGAGTAGACTGTCGAGTGTCCGTATTGTTGAACTTAAAGGTGCGATTCGTTGCAACATGTCTAGATTTAACGTCTTAAAATCGTTGAGATGTCAATTTGAATTTTCTTGGAATTCGAAAATGAAAGGAAACAACCAGTTAAAATCATTACAGCTTCCAGGACTACTCTTTTTGAACGGCTACATATATTTATTCAACTTTGATAAAAATCACGACGTTGTATGTGTGACCAAATTTTCTGAGATGACTTCAACGGATGCATTATCTAGTAATGAGCTTCTCATAAGATCCGAAAGGATTTTTATGTTTGCCGAAAAGTAGAGCTATAAAAATTCTGCTGAGGTTCACGGACTTTGAAACAATATACTACAATTTCATTCAAAATCTTGTTTACTCTTCTTGAAAACAACACTCAGTAATTTTCTCAGTATTGGGTACATGTAAAAATTTATGCATTTCATAAATACCGCGATTAATGTTAAATTTTGTTTCGTTCACCGCAAAAAGCTAGGATTGGTTTTTTGTGGTTGTGAGGTGACTGAAAACACCCATGCCTGCTCAAAAGCTGAGTCAGATAGAAGTCAGTCTCACCATGCCTTCGATTTAGCCACGGCCTCACATCCGGGATGAGGTGCGCAGTTCACCTTATCTTCGTGCAATTTACCCAAGACTGCTGCCACTTATTGAGTGAGCGCTGTCTCTCCTTGCGAGCAATCATCTCCCTGGCATCTTCGTTTTGACCCAGGTTAATAGCACGATGCCCTCTAGCAAGGAGGGCAAATGGTATCTTGCCTGCAATAACTCTCACCGCTACACCAATGACTACCGGATATGAAGATGCCATCCTCAGTGCTCTTCTTCTCTATAGCTGTACCAAGCGTTTTCAATATACCTCCTTATTGAGAGCGTCGCCCCATATTTTTGCTCCCTACAGTAGCACTGGCCCTACATCATCATCAAGATACATCTTCTTGACGGGTTGGGTCTCCCTACGTTCTTCATGAGTCGACTCAGAGCCAATACTCCTGAAGCAGCCTTCTCAGCCGATACCCTGATGCTCAGAGAACCCCATCTTTGAGTTGAGCAGTAGCTCCACGTACTTCACCGTTGGCTTTGATTCATTTAGTATGTCTCCAATACTAATCATCCTTACTCTAGGGATTATCTCTTTGTCAAGATGTCCACTTCGATTTTCTCCAGTGCCAAGCTGAACCCAGGAGCAGCCATCCAGTCTCTCAGTCAGCGCAATAGCATACCTAGTCTAAGTTGTACTTGTTCAACGGTGCATCTAGCAACCAGAGCCGCAGCATCATCCACATAGCCTATCAAACGCGACGCACCTAGCATCTGCAGTCTCAGTAGCTCATCGTAAGATAAGTTCCACATACAACTTCCATCCTTTGTTGGTCCTGTTGGTCCACCCATCTGGAGGCATTGAAGGCATTCCTAACGTCGAGTGTCACAAGCAGAATGATCCACCGCTTGGTGCGGCTATATGCCACTGCCTTTACGACCACATTCACCACCTCTACAATCTCATCAATGATCGAACACCCTGCTCTAAAGTCGTTAGACTTAGGAGATATGTCTCGAACAGCACGAATCGTGTCAGTGAGTCTTCTCTCGATGCGTTTCTTTAGCACCCTTTCAGCAGTATCTAGCATGCATAACAAGCGGTATACAGACGGCCATCGAGGGTTTCACTTCCCCTTGCTGATCAACACGAGCCTTGCCACTTTCCATCGTACCCCCGGCCTGTAGGTAAGCGTTGAATGTGCTGTGCAGCAAGTCAGGACAATGGTGATAGATAATTTGCAACACCACCTCTGGATCACCATCTGGACCTGGAGCCTTCCTCACTTTCAGTGAAAAGACTGTTTCCTCCAGTTCAGGCTGTGTAAAGACTGGACACTCAATTGCTGTTTCACCACGGACAGTATTAATACGAACCGGAGGATGGGCGGGTAAGAGTGCCCGACCTATATTGTCCATCTTTTGCATATCAGGTATGCAAGGCATCCGTAGAGCACCAAGCATCCGCATAACATATTGTCCACTAGATCTTGTCAGCAAGGAGCCTTGCTATTGTTAATCAATTTTTGAAGACATTTCCTGGCCGAATTATCTGCTGCTACCCTGTTGCATGCCTCGTCATGGCTCCGTGCCCGTTGAGCCTCATGGCTAAGCTTGTGACACTCCCTTCGCTTTTCAGCGATTTTGGTCTACCATCAGTACACTGGGGGCTTGCCGTGCCGGGGTTCTCGACGGGGCATAGAAGCAATACAAGCAACCGTGATGATGGTCATAGTTGAGTTTGCCACGCCTTGAGTTGCCAGTTCCTCCATCCCCTGCGAATCTTCCTGCACCGTAGCATCTGCTGTGAGCACTTCGACTTCCGATGTTCCACCCAATTGTAGAAAGTCGAGAGCACAAACGTCGGGAGACAACATCACTGATCTTAAGCAGAATTCACTGATGATCACTGGCTAAGTGGTGCTCTAATACTCTTCAATTGCGTATCCTCCATACTAAGGACTCTGAGGTGAATGTGCCGTCCAGTATGATTGCGTTGCAGCCAATATGGCGAAAAGTCGACGTACGTCTGGCGTTTAGTATGACGAGTGCCATCGTGGCCCCCATTCAAAAGATTCGTTTACCCCGCGGATCTGTTTTCGTGGCCCCCTCTATCATGGCCAGGTTTGTGACGCAGCCAATGTCTCTTATTTCGGTCGTTGCCATTGGTTCAAGTGAGGCCACAATTGCGCTTTTGCCAAAGATTTTCTTTACTGCGTTGCAGAATGCTTCTTTATTATTGACCTCTGCTCTGAAATCGACCAGTTAGTGGCTTGACCGCGTTGGTCATACTGCTTTAATGGCAGTGTTGGTATCCTCGGGCCTTACATTTCCAATAAAAACAACCTATGCAGTGAAATTGATGCAATCAAAGTAGTTTAAATGATGAATGTATGATCTAGGCTTTTGTACGACCAGGTTTCAAAATAATATGTTTCACTTAGTTTATACTTTTTCGCATGAAGTGAAAACGTTTAAGGTTTTAACGCTTCAAAAGTTACATAAAATCAATGCATCTGAAAGCTATGATTGAGTTCTGGGTAATTTGAAAAACGTTTCGAGTGATGTTTTGTCTAGTAGACATTGTATGGACCGGCCTGCTGTAGTTTTCCCACACACTCATAGCTCATTTAATTTGAACACTTCTAACTTCTTGTTCATTGAATCAAAAGTCTCAATTTGCCAACAAGCGATAAAACTATGAGCTGATACAGCAAATTAAAATTTTAAAATATTTTTAATATCAAAACCGAAAACGAAATAGTAGATTTTATTCAAATTTATGTATCCTTAAACAACCCACTGCTTATTAAATTGCATCAGTTGATTACCATTGCCAGCTGGCACCTGATCCATCCAAACAGCGGGGGGATGACTCCAAATTGAAATATATGCTGTCCGCTGCAATGTGAGCTCACTAGCAATTAAATTTCATTCTGCATTCATTTCGTAGGTTTTGCAAACGTTTTAACGATCGAATCGACACATAATACTCGGCAAGCATACCAAAGTGTTTATGGACCACAACTTACAGCAATTCTCGAATGTCCTGCATAATTTGTTGTTCGATGTGTGATGCAAAAATCGACCAAACAAATCCACAAACAAATCAGCAAACAACAAGAATTAATACAAATGCAACTCTGTCACATGATGCAGTTTTATAGACCTTTTCCTGCAATAGGCTTGCGACATTTTAACGACTATATTTACCCAAGAGAGAATTATTAGCAGTGGTAATAAATGGCTTTGATGACCTTAACGTAATACTGTATGAGTGACAATCATTCGAAGGGGTTTTGATGAAGTTGCAGATGGTGAGTTGAATTTTTATTGCATGAGTTTGTTTCATTGATTTTTTTTCTCCTGCAAAAGGTTTCATTATCCAGTAGACTGGAGTAAGAAGATTTCGATCTGATACCAGTTTAGTCGCAAAAAGTGACTTCTTCTAGTGTTACAATAATTCAAATTCATGTCCTTTATTGGTTGATTTTCCATTAAAATGCTATAATTTGTTTTTTTTTCTCTAAATATAATTATTTTTTTCTGGAGTAGGTTGCTCCCTTCTTTAGTGTCTATGAAACAATTGATACTAAAGCAGTGAGTAGCTTACTCTCGAAAGATATATCTATCGAGAAAAAGCAAAAGATTTTAATGGAAAATCAACGAATAAAAGACAGTTCAGAAGCGCTTAACGTGGGAAAATGTACATAGTCTAAAATTTATAATTACTTCAATAGCATTTATATACGAGTATAAGTATATGTACTAAATATTTCGTTGGGTATCTATGAGCCTAATGCAAAAAAAAATTTAATAATGAAGATATTAAAGTTGACTGCATTTGAAACAGTTAGGCTAAAAATCACAAAATAGACTAGATATACGATTCTGGGAAGAAAGAAACAAAGATTTTATAAAGCTTAGTGTAGAAGACATTATGCATTGAATATGTTGAAAAGTTAGTGGATATTATTTTCCATTCCAACTTTATATTGAGAATAATTTTTGAGAATGGTTAAAAATGTTAATATGGTGTTTCATTATCAACCATTATTGGTGTCTTCTCTTTATATTCAATTCTTGTGTCAATAATAATAGAACAAAGATATACTTAAAAATGGCGATGCATATCAAATTAAATTACAATAAACTAGCTGAGTGAGAGGTGGAGCAAATTATACTTTGACCCTCCTCCAATGGAATTTCTCCAAGAAAGTACAACAAAACACAAAAGATAATATGCAGCCATTGATTTTCTTTGCCAGCTATTTAAAATTCAATTTACGCCATAAATTCATACTTTGCATTTATTTTATATCCTAATAAAACTTTCTTTGGTCTTGTTTCGACTATTGCATTTCAAATTCACTGGTGGACCACCACCGAGACACTCGTTAGGAAAGTTTTAGAAAATAGTTTTTGGAGCCTTCTGGCTACTCGATCGGTTTTATATTATTACAATCTGCAGATATTTGTTTGCAAAAAACTCAATATAAAATTTCATCAGAGCTATGGCCCCACTAGCCAAACAACACCATTAACTTCACCTGTATCATTTTTATAGCCCAACTAGGAACCTATGAAAATTCAAGCTGAACTATTTTAATCGATTTCACACGCCAATACGCGTGAGTTTTTCAATTTTTATCTCTTTTGTGATATTTGTAAGTATGAAATTTTATATAGTTAGTTTAGGGTCAAAACTAGCTGGAGATGCTGATAGATTAGGAAAAAAAAAATTAAAATATTTCGTGAAAGATCATTTTAAATAATTTTGCTATGTTGCTTTCAAACCAATAAACTATTACCTAACAGAACCACAATATCCGAATTAACTTTTTTAGATATATTCAAAAAAAACTGCCATTTGGCTGTTAATATGGAAGTTTTACTTATTTTTCTAGATAATTGATCAAAAAGCAGTAAGAACAAGAAGAATTTAAAATGAAGACAAGGAAAAAATGATCGAAAATCGGCGTATGCGAAGTTTCACAAATACATTTGGGAACAGCGGCAGTGATTGGACGTTTGAGGTAAAATCTAAAAATCTTCTTGAAAAAACAAACTTTTTTCACACATTCTTGTGGTTATCTTCTAGTAGTCTCATAAGGTTTAATCTCATGGGCTCTGATTTTATTTCAAGGTTAACCTCATCTTTATTGAGCGTTTTGTCTACCCCTAAACATAGCTATGGCATGATTTTTTCTTTCTTTAATCTACTTACAGGGTCTGCATAATGAGTAACCGGACTGACCTCAGGAAATTTTTTATTGGCAAAATATGTACAATTTTTCTTTAGAAATCTTCAAAGTAGTGCCCATTGGAGTCGATAACATGCTGATACCGGATTTTCCAATCCCCGAACGCTCCCTGGAAGTCGGCAACCTCGATGCTGTCTAGAGCCCTCGTTGTAGCACGTTGAACGTTTTCCAGAGTCCCGAACCGCGTCCCCTTAAGGTGTCTCTTGATCTTGGGGAACAGGAAGAAGTCCGCTGGTGCCATATCCGGGCTGTAAGAACTCTGGTTCGGTTTGCAGTCGATCAAGGATTTCCGAAGCGACAGCAACACGACGCTCTTTTTGCTCATCAGTCAGGTGTTTGGGTACCAGCTTCGCGCGATCTTCCTCATGCCCAGATCGTTCTTATTAATGTTGTGAACGGTCATCTTATCAATTCCAACCTCATCTGCGATAGCCCGAATGCTCAGACGACGATCACTGTTCATCACATCACGCACTTTTTGCACATTTGTGTCCGTGTGACTCGTTGATGGAGGACCGACGCGCTGTTTGTCATGGACGTCATCGCGGCCCTCCCGTAAATTTCTGTGCCACTGAAACACTTGAGTTCTGGACAGAGCATCCTCACCGTAAGCCTCTTGAAACATTTGAAGAGTTTCCGTGGCCGTTTTCTTGAGTTTGACACAAGATTTGATGCTAACACGTTGCTCGATCGTACGCTCCATTTTCACTCCAACGACGTAACTGAAAACGCACTCCGCTCTCGCTCGATGCTATTTCCCCAAGCGCTTGGAGGCAACTGCTGCAGCCTGGTTCCCTTTACCTAGACCCCCACCACCACTACAGCACCAGATACCGGTTAGCAGACGCTTTGACGGCGCGGGGCAGGCTCAGTCCGGTTACTTATTATACGGCCATGTAGATACCACAATTGCATGAGTATTACATTGAAAATTCAATAAAATCTTTTTGAAAATCTAGCTTGTAGGAAATGCATTGTTTTTACTTCAGCCAAAATAAAGTATAAAGTACCCAAATTATGAAAACAAACATATAAATATTATATTCAGAGTTCAAAAATAAATAAATAAATAAATCATTTCAAATTATAACTGTACTTATGACACCTCTATGACTAAACTACATAAGAAGCAATGATAAATTGAAATCCAATTGTTATTGTCGGAAGTCTTTTGATTTAGCTAACCGATAAATATTGTTTTTTTTTGTATTTAGGAGGTGAAGGCTGTTTACCTCTGATTGTGGGACTCCTAAGCGTACCAGGCATTATGGGCTACCCCCTAACACTTCTCCCCTGCCAGCCCAGAATCTGGCCTAGAGCCGCTAAGCACATTATTTTGGGCTACACCTTGCTTTGCTTCACCCAGAGGTGTCTTCGTCTTCCAGAATCCTTCTTTCTGGCAGAAAGAAAGGGAGAAAAATGGATTACTAAAAAAGATATCCCCTACCGTAGTCGCTTCCTGATGCTCAAGTATGCTATTTTTATCCTCCAAGGTGGCCCTTACAGAATGTGCGGCTTAGTTTCTTTGCCTATGAATGTAGACATCTTTCAAATTATAGTTTCCAGGGAGAGCACTTTAACTCCATGGAAGAGGTCACCACGCAGCCTCTTTCATCTTTTGCAGTTAAAAAATATATGGCAGGCTTCATCTACGTCTTATACATAAGATACACAGTCGGGAGACTATGAACTAGCTACCTTATGCTGGTAAGACTGGAAACATGCATGCCCACTCAGCAGCTGGATCAAGTAGAAGTCAATCTTATCATGACTTCGGTTGAGTCGTTATCTCAATTCAAGAATCAGATGAACAGTGCATCTTTCCTTTGTATCACTCTTCCAGGACTGTCGCTAACTGTAAAGAGTACGTTGTTTCTCCTTTATTGCGACTATCTTGCTTTAGCCTTTGCTGTTACGTAGGTAAATATTTGTACGCTCTCTAGCAACATAGGCGATGGGTATCATCCCTGCTATCACTTACACTACTGACCGCATGCATGCAATTTGTGGTGCTCCTTGTCTCTGCACCTGTGCCAACCGCTTTCAGTGCACCTCCTTGCTTAGAGCACCGCTCCATATTTCTGATCCGTAAGGTAGAGTAGACTGCATGGCGCTAATCAAGAGCCATCTTCTTAATGAGGAGGGTCTCCGAATATAGGCCATTAAAAATGCAAGTGCCATTACCCCCCTTACCACTTTATCAATTTTTGCCCGGATTTGCTCGGAAAACTTCATCTTTGAGTCGACTAATACTCCCAAGCGTTTCACTACTGGCTTTGATGCTCCCAGCATTTCCACCACATGGATAGTTCTGACTCTGGGAACTCTTTCTTTGTCAGGATTGCAACTTGAATTTTTTTTAGTGCAAGGTTAGAGCTGCAAGCAGTCATCTAGTTGCTCATTAGGCAGACTAGCATGCCAAACCGATTTTTCACATGTTTGACCGTACAGCCACTGACTCGCGCCACAACATCATCCACATATCCAACTGAGCGTAACTTATCTGGCAGTTCCAGCCGCAAGGCCCATCAAACGAGATGTTTTGCAAGTCAAGGCCAAGGATGAAACCCTGAGTGAAACCCCATGTAGTTTTCATCCTACGCCGACCTTCCTTCATGTTAGAGCAGGCTACGGTCCTTCAAGTTGTCCCTCAAAGCCTGTATTAGATATTGTGGTACTTGGAAAGAATTTTCTAGTACTACCAGGAAATCTGCCCATCTAGTGGAGTTGAAAGCGTTTGTGACATCAAGAGAGACCAGCAGAATAGCCCGTTGTGGAACTGCTATGTGCTTCTGGGTGCTTACCAGTTTCTTGATGGCATCAATGATAGAACAACCTACTCTAAAGCTACAGAGCCATAGGACTAGGTCCCCAGCTGCATAAATTGTGTTAGCAAGGCTTCTCCTGATGAATTTTTCAAGCACTTATCTGACTGTGTCTAGCATATACAGCGGGCGGTATGCAAATACTAACTTAGGACTTCTCTTCCCCTTACTAACCAGCATCAGCCTCACTACTTTCTAGTACTTCAGGAATGCTCCTTGAGTTTCTTTCCAGGCAAGTGTTCAACACACTAAGCAGCAAGTCAGTGCAATTAAGATCACCCATCTGCAGAACCGCCAACTCACCGATGCCTTTGACACAAATATTGGACTAAAGCAGGGAGATGGGCTGGCCACATTGCTATTTAATTTAGCTCTTGAATAAGTCATAAGAAAGCTACCTGTCGATACACGAGCTACATTGCTATACAAGTCGAGCCAAGTGGTAGCCTATGCGGACGACATCAACATTTTGTCATGGTCATTAACAACTACCGAAAAACTCTTCTTGAAACTCGTAAGGCTAGGAGGGCTACAAATCAATGAAAATAAAACAATACTAATGAGAAAGTCGAGGGAAAATACCTCGAACACACAAAACATCACACTTGGCGAATACAGTATTGAAAATGTAAAGAGATGAAATACGCCGAAGAATACAGCTCGTAAATATAATATTTTATTCAGTTTTGATGATCTTGAAGACCTGTTGCATACACAGGAAAACAAAGCTCCAAGCACAAATCTGTGATAAGACCTGTGGTATACTATGGGTGTGAAACATGGACCCTAACCCAAGCATCCGCAAATATATTGAACGCCTTTGAGCGACGGGTCCTGAGGCAAATTGGAGCGAAGCTTGATGAGGATCAATGGCGAATTCGATACAACCATGAGCTGTATGAAATTTTTAACAAACCGGAGGTCTCAAGGATTGTAAGCCTGTGGAAGCTGCAATGGGCTGGCCACATGAATTGTATGAACGAACAACCGATACCCAAAAAGGTATTTGTTAGGAGAAACCAGTTCACCGCTGCTCGGATTTAATAATTGGAGGACGCGGTCAATGGACCGAGACAATGGAGGCGCTGTTTGCAGGAAGCGTAAGTTCGAGAGAAGCTGTGGTACTACGATGAAGAAGAAGACCTGCAGTAGCTCAGCTGGAATCCTTTCTGGACGTGAGGCCTTTTTGCTTACATAGACATAACTGTTTCCTCTAATCCCGTCTTCATAAAGAGTAGGAAATTGGCTGAAGTTTCACCGTAGATTACTTAAACGAAAACGAGGTGTCTAAGGAAAAGATCCCATATAGTAGCATTCATATTTTCTTGTTCGTATACGCAGAGCAAACGTTTGGCTCTGACCTTACACATGACTAGCTTGTAGCACAGCCCCCATAGCTCTCTATTCACGCTGTCCAATCGGTTTTGCCAGCAACTGGCCTTGCTGTTGCTGATCAGTTTCCAAAGATGATTTCTAGCCCACGTGTATATAGCGACCTCTCCGTTAGAGATTTTGACATTCACTTTGTGTTTAGCTGTTTTAAATGCCCACCAGTTTCCTGAAGACTTGCTGTGTTCGCGCCGACGTGATAGTACTCAAAGTTGTGTTTACTGCGTCCGTAGCTGCTCGTCATTCAGTCTCCGGCGAAGCCTCCTACAATGGTCCCCGTACCATATGCACACTAAAAATTTTCCAATGTCCATTTTTCCAATATTCCATCCAAGACTGAGAAATTAAACATAAATAATGCTGGGAACGACTGTCGTTAACCTTAAATGCTATATACTGGTGATTACGAGTACTGGTCGAGTTATCCTCTAGAACTCTCTAGTCTTGCACCTTTGTCAAAAGCGAATTAGATGCAAATTTTACGTATGAGCTGGTCCCCGTGCAGGAAAGTAGGGATGCTTGCTAGTAATTAACACAACGGGCCTAGTTCTTGTTACTATGTGCAAGACTAGTTTTCTTCTAGCATGACACAGAGGCATGCCCCATTTAATGGCTTTCGCATTGAAGTCTCCCTCAAGGAGAAGGAGTCTTCTAAAACGTTGAATCTCACCTCAAAGGACAAGAGTGGTTCATTTGGGGTAAGATATAAACTGTAAAGCGCTGTATATACATACCAAATCTACGCCAACCCACCCTCTACTCGTGGCTATGCATCCGTATAGCAGCACTGCCTCGCGTATAGATGGCAGCAGTTTACGATTCATTAGTAAACCATGCTAGCAACCTGATGCCTACTGAGCAGCAAGTCACTTCACATTATTCGCAAACTGCCATAGCAGGTTTTGGACTACAGTACTGTGTCTCAAAATAATTTGCAAGATACGGGTCATTGCAGCACCATTTTGGTCATGGCTAGGGCAAAACAATTTGTTTTACCCAGAGACCGTCACGCGCTGTCATCAGGCTCCTTGGACTTTTTTATAGCATGGGTGAAAACAAGACAGTTAAAACAATAAAGAAGTTTTGATCCTTATCATACTCTTTAGGTAACTCAGAAAATTATTATTTTGCCTTGCTGAGCATTTGTTGTGCTTCTTTTTCAGGAAGATTAGCGATGAACATGCATTGCCCCTAGTGTTTGTTTGATTAGCCTTATTTTAACTTCGATTAAGGCAGAAAACTCACGTCTTCTAGCGTTTTCAACTACCGTTAATTTTGTGATGCAGTCAATATCCTCTCAAGAGAATATATGTTGGCCTGTTTGTCGCCTGTGTGGCTTACGGGGTACCTGTATTCATTGAGAGCGCAATGAATGCAACTGGCAGAAGACTTATCCTGATGTGTCAGAGAGTAGCTCTGCTGACATGCCTTCCTGTATGTCGTACAGTCTCGATTGGCGCCATGCAGGTACTAATGGGAGTTCCACCGCTTGACTTGGAGATAATCCGCAGAGGATTATCATTCATGTTGCGGAGGGGCTTGCCTGTTATTGAGCATGAGTGGTTACAAAGTGCTGACCCTGGACGTCAGAGTCTAATCAGCATTCTGACCAGACTGGAGGATCGTATGATTTCTGCCTGGCAAGCCAGGTGGAATGAGTGCACTAGAGGACGTGTGACATATATGTTTATGTCTGACGTCCTGTCTGCTAGGCGGACACCACACCTTGACTTTTGTCTTGGTTTGGGGTTCGTGCTTACAGGACATGGAAGTCTAAATGAATGGTTGCTTAGTCGTGCTTTAGTGGATGATGCATGTTGTAAAATCTGCGGGGCTGAGAGTAAGTCTTGGCAGCATGTACTATTTGAGTGTCCGGCATGTGCCAAGCTCCGTAGTGCATGTGGCATAGACTCGCTCAGGTCGGCCCTGCCGTGCAAACCAATTAGCGCAAAAATTTCATGTCCGCCAGCCCAAAACAATAACTCCATTTTGTCGGGTCATTTTTGCATGTAATCCAGGAGAAATCTCACGGAAACTTCCATTCCCTCGAGTACGTGGGGGTGGTACTCCCCAAAGAACTCCTGTCCTGCTGGCCAGCAGTTTGTCTAATGCATGTATATCTATTTTGTTGCACTCCAAGTAGATGATCCAGTGAGTTCTTTTTTTCCACATTTGTTTTTTTGGCCTTAGTTGACCTTAGAATCGATTCCATACAATATTCCCTGTTTGTAACTGTCATATTATGTGCCGTTTCTTTAATATGAGTACGTCCTTAAACTTTCTATTTCCTTACGAATGAATACTCGAAATTTGTTGTTGTAATTGTTCTCATTTCTGTGAAAAAACCAGTGTAAACTCATTTTTCCTTTGTTACTTCTCAATTTTCTGCACCCTTTGTTTGATTATAGTCTTACTCTATCCACTCTTGGGGCTATTTAAAAATGAATTTCACAAAGACCCGCTAGTTGCGCGTCCCGCTTGCCCATCTGTCCATGTGTCTGCCCGTCTGTCAGTGCGTCATAGCAAGTTTTCTTAGAAACTATTTAAGCTACAAAGCTCAAATTTTGTGGAAAGGTTGAAAATAGTGGCCTCACAAAAGTTTGTTGAACATTTCAACATTTTTTAAGGGGGATTCCCCCTTATATCTTCCTAAAAAAATCGTGTTGAGTGTCAAATGAAAAGCTTTGATTGGAACTTTAAGAATCTGAAGCAAAAAAGTCATTACATGCATCAACGAGCATAGGGGGAGGCAAAATGTATGGGAAATTTGTGTGCTCCTCTCGCCGCAATTGAAAACAATCAAAAAGGCAGGTCTTTATGAGTACAAGGGCAACAAACACCTGAGAAGTCGAAATTCACTTAACTTTGTTAACAATCGTATGACTTGTGAGAATTCTATGTTTTTCTCCATAAAATCGGAATGGTACTCTTAAACTTGTCAAAATTTCACAACTAAGTACAATGAAATAATGTGCTTGCTGTCAAGTGACGTGTAGCCATTTGAGGTGAGGTATAGCCATTTTGATACTATGGAAATAAAACAACAACAACATGCGATGGTGACCTAGATATTACAGTTTCCCTCGGATTTTCATGAAAATTTCAAGAACAGGAAATGTATTTAAGATGGAATAAAATGGGGGCTGTTTTGTATTTACGAAACAAACCCTCAGTTTTGCCTTTATATATTGAACAATTTCTTGTATGTTGAACGGATTATTAATTCAAGTAATTGATTCATGTCAGAAAATATGTTTTGAGTCCTATGGTGGTTACTAAGTCCTTCTGGAAGGAATACTCTCCTGCTCACTTGACTTGTTTCTTGTTTTCTCGTTGAAACTATGCTGTTACAAACCTTGTTGCTTTTCGTATGATAATTTCCATATACTCGTATAAGAATGGTGCAATCTTGAAAATTAGTTTTGAAAGTATAAAATTATTCATTATTTTATTAATGCTAGTTCACACATTTGTTTTACATAAAGTGCTAAATATAATAACTACAATATAATAATAATAATAATAATCCATCACACAATAGTCCAAATCCGAGCCTTTGCGTTGAGATTTATTGTTAGGGTATCTCATTCCATGACCGTAATGTAATCCGAGGTGATATGGTCAGTATCACGCTCAACCATATGACTATTACCCAAATTTTTAATTAGTACCTATCACAGCTGGGTGGACTGATAGTCCGACAGCAGCACCAGAAGCTCAAACTCGATGCCACGACCGTGGTGTGAGCTTGGGAGCTGCTGTGCAAGCGGAGTGTACCCTAACCCACAGTTCCACATGGACTACAATATATGAACCTAAAAATAAAATTAAATGAACGATACAAATGATTACGTTAAAATTGCTTAGCTATGTAAAACTTAATTTTTCTGTAAATACTTGTCCAGAGAGTGAGGGATATCGTTTTTTTTTTCATTCATTAAGAAAAGAAAACTGACTTCTGGCTGCCCAAGACAGAAGTAAGAAATTGTCTGAAAGTGATGAGAAATTAATTTTTGCCGGATTGATTTCATTTGTTCAATAAAAAGTTATCTTAGAACTTAAAGAAGCTGAACCTAAAATAAATTTTTTCATTTTTTTTTATTGAACTTAATCTTGAAAAGCATAAGTTTCCTTATATTCGATATGATAATCAAAGAATTCTTCTTCTTCTTAGCACAACAGCCCCTCTCGGGCCTTCGCTTCCTGCAAACAGTGCCTCTAACTGTCTCGGTCCATTGACCGCGGCCTCCAATATGGAAATCCGAGCAGTAATGAACTGGCTTCGTCGACCGAGTCAGACCAAAGAATTAATTATTTCAAATTTTGTTGAAACAGAAAAAAAATCCTTTAACAATAATCAATTTCTATCCAAATGTCAACTTAGTTTTAATTATAACTATGATAAACCATGTTTAGATACTTGTACAAATCCTTTGCTGGTAACGTTTAATTCAGTTTTTTTATACCATCTCAATTTTATTTGAATAGCAGACATTCAAATGTGGAAGTTTTAAATCAACATAATACTGCAATAACTCCGCCATACACGGTCTCCAGCCCGTTTGAGAAAGGAGGAGGGAACCAATTGTTTCCCCAACCCATAGTTTCCATGATTCCTCATCCCAAACCCCCCAATTAAATGATAGTAAATGCTCTCGGGGTGCACATTGAGTTCACTGGTTCCCCAATAATGTAACATTAAATACCGAGAAATACAATACAGCTCTGCTACTAAATCCTACTTACACCTCCTATGTGAGGACGCCAGAGGGTGAAGGTAAATCTTTCGCGCCTGATAACGGAGTCGACATTATAACCATGCTTCCGGAATGGAGTTTGGGCGACGGACTAACTCCTCGTCACTGGAAAACCTTTAAATGTTTCGGAACCTGCAGATAGGCCTCGGAATGGATTGGACTCACGGCAACGACCTCGCAAACGAAAAAAGGACTATGGCATTGGATCCTGGAATGTCAGATCACTCAATTACCCTGGCGCTATTAAGGACCTTTTACAGCAGGCCAGTCAATATAAATTAAAAATACTGGCAGTCCAGGAAACGAACTGGACATTCAAGACATGAGATCGCACACAATATTCAAAACTGGGAAGCCTACTGGAAAACGAGAATTCGGAGTGGCCTTCATTGTAGATAGGGAGCTCAAATCGCACGTTATTGATTTTAAGGCAGTTAATGAACGGTTGTGTGCGATCCGTACAAAAGCGAAATTCTTCAAAATCTGGCTGATAAATGTTCACGCCCCGACCGAAGAAAAGGACGAAGAAACGAAGGAAACGTTCCACAATCACCTGAAAAGACTGGTCGATTCATTCCCCACAAACGACACAAAAATAATTCTGGGTGATTTCAACGCTAAGGTCGGCAATGAGCTATCTCATTGGGGAACGACTTGAGGATATAGACTCCACGATGAAACAAATGACAACGGCCAGCGCCTGATTGACTTTGCATGTAACAGAAATCTAGTCAGACGTTCGACTTGCTTCCCACATCGACGCTTTAATGGGTATCACTGGATGGCAACACACAAAACCAGATCGATTATGTTCTGATCCAACAACGTTGGGTGTCGAGCGTACTTGACGTCCGTACTTACTGAGGAGCCAATTATAACTCAGATCATTACTTGATCAAACTAACATATCGATGTCATGTATCAAAGGCATATGCAGCAAAGACCAGCCCGCTACAAAAATTTGACATCAAAAGGCTCCAACAACGGCTCACGGAAATCCTCGGCAACCAGCTGGCTCCCATCTTATTAGACGCATCGTTAAAGAAGAGCAAAGAGCTCTGGATGGAAGTAAAACCGGCTATCAGGACCGTGGCAGGATGGACGATCGGACGTCAAGCTCGGCGCAAGAGGAATGATTGGTTGGATGATGGGTGCCAGAATGCGTTCGATAAAAAGAATCAGGCGCACAAAGAATATGTATGTAGGGAAACCAGGACGAAGAGAGAACACTATAGAAATCTCAAAAGAGTAGCGAACAAGATAATTAAGATTAAGAAAAGAAAACACTATGACGACGAATTGAGAAGTATCGAAGTAAGTTTAGCGAGCAGCAACACAAGACAAGCACACAAAGTAGTGAAAAGCCTGAAACGTGGTTATCGGCCAAAAACCACGCTCTGTCGTGATGGCGTCGGCAATATTATCGCTGATGAAACCTAGATTAAGGAAAGATGGGCATCATATTTCAAGAACCTCCTCAACCCTCTGCACAGCTCCAGAACATCGGAGACTATCGATATCTGCGGAGAGCTTCCATTGGCCCCACCAACTCTGGATGAAGTTTGTTCTATCATCAAAGCCCAAAAGAATAATAAAGTGCCGGGCAGTACTATAATAACTCCAAAAGAGAGGCTTCAGCAAAAAACTTAATGGAATAGCCCAAAAAATAGATACTTTTTCAATTACGCCTACTTGCATAAACTTACAAAAGCCTTAAAGTTATATGCAAAGAGCCGTAGAGCTTTTTTCACGAATAAATTTGCCTCTACTTTTAGAATCATTAACCTGAACGCCTCCAGGTGGTAGAGTATGCTGTTTTCAATGGACTGGACGGTCCAAATGTAATGTCGCATAGTTCCATTTTTCGGCTGATCTAAGCATCTGTGCAATTATGCTATCAGTAATATGCTCTTATTTCATTAAAGAACTCATCGCCCTGTCTGCTCCCTCTTTTTTGTACACAAAATGTGTAGCAGGCATAACGTCTGCCACTTCCGGGCTTACCAATCTTGTGTGGGCATGACTTAACAGCTGGGTTACATAAAAGTGAAGAACGTTTAACACAACAATTATTTAAACATTGGTGGTTTGACCTTGTGAATCTTTAAAATAGACAGGTACTGAAATAACAGCGTTTTGCCAACATTCAATTTGAATATTGATTTCCATCAATCAAATCCTAAATAACTGTATTACCATCCATAAAACCCAACACAATTTCCGAGTCATTAGCTAGGATTCCACGTTGAATATGATAGTCTTCTGCATTTTGAAAAATTTAAATTATTATGTTCGAATCACCGAAAACCTCTAGGGAACAAAATTCACCGTCAAACTGTCTTTCACCTTTGAGTTGGCAGCTGCTGGAGTTGCTGCCGTTACCACCACCCATATTAGGCAAAAGCCTGTTGTTAACCTTTCCGTGACCTACCCTAGGCAAAAGCCTGTTACTACGATTGTTCATCAGTGTCTGCTACACTTTTCTGCCCACATATTATTTAAGAGCACAATCAAAGCTCCGATCTACTTTTAATTTCCTTTGAAACGGCACGATACCCAAAAGTCCAACAGTTAACTGAATTTTTGGATTAAATTTTCATAATTAATGGACTTCCAAAAACTCCAATGACCCGCAGCTTCCACCAGACTCTGCCAGTATTCTAAAAAATGCCAATTAATTTTTAATTCTGTCCCACTAGCAAGCATATACTTTGGCGAAGGTTTCCCTTCCAACCCAGATGGAACTGTTCCCTCTCAGTACGAGTTATTGACCTCTTCATTTCCACTAAAATTAAAGCATCCAATCATTGCTGTAGGTAGAACACTCACCGCCTAAGCCGAAGGTCCCTGGTTCGAATCCCGTTAGTGACAACGCGATTTGTTTCAGTTCATTCTTCGGACGGACTATAAGCGGTCAGTTATGATACATACTAGTTTAAAATTTGAACGTATTGCAGTTGATTCCACGGATACACGGCTAAAGTATGTTACTGACCATCTGAACTTCTCGAGCGCCAATAAATGCGATCAAGATAAAGAGATACTCTTACTATCTCTAAGCGAAAGCCCAAAAGAGCTGTAGTGCTAAAACAAAAGCGTATTGCGTAAGCTTATAATCATGAAAATCACGATCATAGATTTATGCGTATTATCAATAATCCCAAAAATGCTCATATTCAATGGAAATCAAAAAGATCTAGCCTACAGCCAGACTCGATCTCACACTCAGGGACCATCTCAAGCTTTGTAGATTGGAGCGCAATCACCTACACTATACTGAAAAGGTAGAAAACAGCACAAGTTCTGGCATCTCCATATATACCATATTTGGGAGATTAATTTCTGACTCATTATAACACAACGTGATGAGGGTTGCCTTGATTTGTTGAGACCTCCTAAAAGAAATTGGGTGCAATAATGACTTCATAATTATCGGTCTAGTGCATTCAATCAATAGAGAGTACAATAAGGTGGAATTTAACTTGAAGTATTTAAATATCAAACAAGAGAAGGGAAAATTATTTCTACAAGCATTTTCCTTTAAATATTTTTTGAAGAGACGGAAATAGTTACTTGAGATATTAATTAAATGCCCCAGTTTACGCAGCTGTGATTGTGGGATCAGCATTTAGGGAATGTAGCTTCATGGATATTTGTCGCAAAACTTACAATACTAAGCTGACCTCTTGAATAATATCATTTTTCCCGAATTGAAAATAATTCTTACAATAAAAGGTTAAATATTGAAAACCGATGAGCAAATTATTCAGGCACTTTTTCGCTAGTTTATCCATAAAGATTTAAAATATGTGTATAGCTATTCTCTGATAAAATATATATATTACAAATGTGATAAAGTTAATTGTTAATAATATTTTTATGCTGCTGACAATTATTCCATGCTGCAATTAAGCCTAACAAAATTTGCGTACCTGTCGAAGTTAAATAGAGATGATTCATTAGATCTGATCAACTTTCTACTTAAAAAGTTTGGCTATATCTGAGGTCCGTATGAATTCCGCGTAAGTTAATCAAACGCTAAGAAGGACTATCCATCTTATCAGCCAAGTTTACTACAGTAATCCAGCAAGTTCTTTTACATAAACCGTTTTTTTTTTGTTTGAATCAAATGAACTATCATACCTAACTTACGTTAGATTAATAGGCAATATATCACCAAATTTACATTCCTGTCAACTTTTTTCCTCTAACGCCGAAAATCATCAAAACCCCAAACATACTCCACGGCCAACCTCCTCGGTACCTTTCAATTGTAACCGCTGAGGCGCAATTTCATATGCAACACCCAAAACTATTTGTCCGTCATTGGCCTGGATATGATCGCAGCATCCCCGAATCCCCAATCAATCACATTTAATTAACTCTTTTGCAAATCATTTGCCTCGCTAGAGGTCATAACTTCTAAATTATTGGTAATAAATTGATGCAAGTGTAGTCGCGTCTCTAATTGCTCACCACAAACAAACATACCCGAATATTCTGTGCGAGACAGTCATCATCGTCATCATCATCATCACCACCAACAGCATCACAGCAACAACAATGGCAGCGCAGCAGCCCCAAGAGAACAACGGCCAGCCAACAGCCAAAAAGAATCAATCTGAAAATACAATAATATGCTAGTTACGAAATCTTCTAACTGTTAGACGCGAGAAAGGTTGTCGAACCGTTGGAGCTGGCACGCAGATTGGGCCATCCGCAACGCCGCGCTCCACTCGCAACGATATCGAAATCGAAACCACTGCCAGCCTCACATCATTATCATTACAATCGCAATCAAAGAATCCCAGAGCTATCGGAAATCGATGAAAATTTATTCGGATTTGGTGCCAGAATTTCAAGTTTTACATGTGCGCAAGAATGCTAGGGCCCTCGTGAATTATAAACATATTTTGACGCCTTTGACCACCGAAATATCATTTACATACCTCATACATTCCGTAAGGGGTCTAATCTCGTTGGATTTATTGGTCTGACAAATATTTTTCATTTTTTCTCATTTTTCTCGCGTTTTTTCCCCGTTTCCACCAAATTATTCAAGTCGAGTCTATCACCTCGCGCGGATAAGCTCCTCAGCGTTCCAAACGGCTTCGTAGTGGTTTTGACGAGCGCGATAGGGGGAACAAAAGTATTTCAATATTTTAATGGGTCGATTTGGAATGTTGAGGAGCTTTTATAGGATTTGATTGACTAAGTCTTGTGACCAGAAAGGTTTCAGTTGACTTTTTATTGTTGCAAATTTTAATAAATTGAGTTATAATTAATTGGTTTTTCAGGCCATCTTTTCCGTCGAGTCCATTTATAAAAGGTGTCCAAGTGGCGATCGACGAACAAGGGTTCTGGGCTATATCCAATTCAATTTAGCATGAAATGAGCTTTAATCGCGCATTATGAATTTATAATGAAATTTTTATCACTCAACTGTGATTATGTTCGACACGAAAAACTGGATACTGCTTATTAAAAAAAGTGATTAAATAAATCTTTGAGATCTTTCTGCAGATAGTATGTTAACCTAAAGTTATGCACGTAAACGATGAAAGATTTTTATTCATATGGCAATATTGAAATACGTATCTAATCTTGTATTCGGGTAAAATTGTATATAGAAAATGACAGGAAGGAGGAGGCTGCACAACAACTTTATCCAACCATGTTTGTTAAGAATAAAGCAATGTAGCCATAGCACGTATAAAGTGCAAAAATTTTACTGATAACGAAGATTTTATAGGAATAACTGCCGATGACTCTGCCAAATTATTCATGTTTGTGGGTGCCATCTTTGAGATATACAACACAAGGATACAGGGAATTCGATAAACATTGATTTCGTTCACAATAAAATTTTAACTATAAGGCAACGCCTTTGATGGTTGCAGTAGAAACTGAAAATGAGTTAGGTAAACCTGTTCTGAACGTATGATATGGAGACATCAATAGTGAATTAAATCAACGAAATTTTGAATTTGATGTTGCAGCGATTCCCCTGCTCATTAGATCGGAACGCATTTCATGTCAAGTTCCGAGTTCTATGGTGCAAACATTTCTCGTACTATATAGGCAAGAGTAGTCCCCCACAGGGGGAATTCTGACCTACAAGAATACTCTTCGAGGCTAGCATTCTTTGGAGAGCGCCACCCCCCATGGACTCGAGGATATAAGGGCCGTTGTGAGGTTTTCCCCTGGGATGACAGGTAACGACCCTGATTGAATTTGAACTACGAACTGGAATTGATGCATAGTAGCGCCGAGGTGACACTCGTGCGTGAACGGCTCCAATTCAACAATCATCACGTCTCCGTCGTTGGCAGGCCTTGGAATACGTTGAAAGTTCGCACCATTGGGTTGGTTGTGTACGTTCGGCTGAAACGGACTCCCGATTAGCGCTGGTCTGGCTCTTAGCACTTGTCCGCATAAAGGCTTGTGCCAATCCTCGCATGGCCTCTCCACTCTGCAAAGATAACCATGGGACCAAAAAGTGACTACACACACGAACGGAGATGGCGGCTCCAAAAGGGGACCAAATAAAACTGGAGCTACCAAAACCCAGAAGAACGATAAAAAAACTAAAACAAGAAAGCAGAAATAACAACATTGACGACGTAACCAGCGGCTGCAGCCACGATGTTAACAGCACATCAGGAGTGGTACTAACGATGACAAAAATAGCGATGAATAGAATGACAGCAAAAGCGGACGAAAAACGGAGATTAGCAGACAGTCTTGTCCAGACTAAGCTTCCTGTGCCGTTTGGGCGCAGCAAAAATGATACCAACGCCAGAGTGTCCTTAAAACGAAAAGCGGGAAACCCTACAGGACGCGCCAGCTGCTCGAGTGGTGGGGGAAAATATAACGAACATAGAGGATTCGATGGTCATTGCTGCGATCACTACCAAAGTGGCCGAAGCCAGTCCACAAAGAGATTACGGCAGGAAAAGACAGGAGTGACCAGACAAATAAAGCACCGTTGTGTAATTTCATCGCCACCGTCGGAAATGTGGTGGAAGTACTGTGTTCGGAAACGGAATCGGATAACCTCTCCCTAGAAAAGAGGTCGGAAAGTACAATTGCCGACTTGAAGAAGAAAGGGTAATCCGAAAAGCGGGACATTTTCTAAAAAGAATACAATCTGCATGAAAAATCCAAAAAGTAGTTAAGATTGGGCTCTTTGAACTAGAGGAGCTCCTAGAACGCATAGGGCATTACCGGAGGAGCTGGCTAAAGGATGAAGAGGACCAGAAGGCCAAGGAAGAGCAAAAAGCTAAAAAAGCGCTCAGGGCTTAGTCTAAAGGGCACGTGCAGGTAGCTCCACCATCAATAATCAATAACAAATGGTGCGTAGCCCGATCGAAGGAGATCGGAATAAAAGAAAGAAGCAAGAAGCGCTTGATAGGTGCGGGACGCCTGATCAGGGGTTCCAGATAGTGCTGACAAAAGGAGCAAAGAACCCGCAAAAAATCCTTCAAAAAGTGCCAGAAAATAAAGTTCGCATGAAAAAAGACCTGTTGCAAACAGGAGAGAAAGAAGCCCCGTCGAAAATCTCGCAGCAGGCACTGCTCGTGAAACCTAAAGTTGGCCGTTCCTACGCGGCGGTGCTGCGGGACATCAGGGGAAATGTAAGGCCTGAAGACACCAACACTGCCATTAAAGCAGTACAACCAACGTAGTTAGGCATACTGGTCATAGTAGTTTTCTGCGACGCAATAAAGAAAGTCCTCGGCGAAAAGTGCAACTATAGCCTCACTCAAACCGATAGCAACGATCAAAATAAGAGACATTGACTGCGTTATGGATCTGACCGAGGTGGAAGAGGCCATCAAAAGGAAGTTCCTTAGCGTGGGCAGGATCAAAGTGAGACTGACAGAAGAAAACCATAGGAGACAACGCATGGCCATCATTGACTTGACCGAACAGGACGCCGAACGATTTCTGAATAAGGCAAAACTAAAAATAATGTGGGTTGCCTGCAGGATATAGCGAAGAGCAACGTTTCTTCAATGTTTTCAATGCTTTGGCTATAGTCATACAGCACAAGTATGCAAAGAACCCGATAATAATGGAAAAATTTAGTAATTTTCTTCTAGAAAAATGGTCAGAAGCCACTCGCGATTGCCCACAGCCAACATTGTCCCAAATTACTTCATTTTTTTTGCAGCGTATCGAGCTTGATGATACGCGCAATAATCAATATTTATAGAAAGATAGTCCTTTGACAGATAAAAAATCTTCGCAGCTTCCTACAAACCCATGGTCACAGCAATCTTTCGTCACCACTACCGCTAAAATAAATGGTTCGTTTTGTGAAGGCGAACATAATATAAATTCGTGTAAAAATTCGTTAATCTTTCACTGAAGGCTAGCCTATGCATAAATTTTCTTAGAAAAAACCATCGCGTAAGCCAATGCCCATCAACTAATTGTCGCACATCTCAACAAAACCATCATACTTTACTGTATTTCGAAAAGAAAGAAATTTCTTCCCCTACATCGTCCATAGCAAGTGATGAGCCTCATGTCACACCTGAACAATTTTCGCCTGTTGTAAATTTGCATGCTTCTGTTTCTTCTGTAGCAATATTAGCTACTGCTGTTGGTGATATCGTCAGTCCTCAAGGAAAAAGAAAAAGTTGTCGTGTATTGTTAGACCCTGGTTTGCAAGCCCACTTCATTACTGAAGAAACTGCAACCTTTCTCGAATTAAAACGAAAACCTGTGAGTATTACGATCACAGGATTAGACGAGGTCGCCGTTGATGTTCACCATACAGTTTCAATTCTCGAGTCGATGCACAGCAAATATCGAAAATTCACTGAGTTTTTAGAAGTAGCTCGTATAACAAACTCATTACCGTCAGCACCAATAAATCGTGCAAACATCGACATTCCAAAAAATATTTTACTTGCCGACCCCGGCTTTCATACTCCGTCAACCATAGATGCTCTAATAGGCGTTAAATTATTCTATCAGCTATTTTGTATGGGCAAAATCATGCTAATAAATCATCCGAACGTTGTATTCCAAAAAACTCTACTTGGTTCGATAGTCACCGGAGAACTTAGTAATTTTCAATACAAAAATAAAACAATCCAATGTCATTTGTCAATTAACTCACCCGCATTAGATCCTGATCTTGCACGATTTTGGAAAATAGGAGAAATTCCACCTCCTAATGCTATCTCTCCAGAAGAAAAGGCCTGTGAAGATCATTTTAATCATCTCACCACTCGAACGCAAGAAGGTCGTTATATGGATAGATTACCATTTAGTGAAAAAAAGAATTTAATCAGTGAATCGCGCACGATGGCATTGAGACGTGTTCATGCATTAGAAAATAGATTTGAGAAATAACCTCAATTAAAAAATGATTGCACTGAATTTTTGTTAGAATACAAAGACTTAAAACACATGTCGATTAGTAACCAGAGTAGAAATGATAACTCTTTTTTTTACCTGCCTCACCATGCCGTAATTAAGAAAGATAGTATTACATCTAAGGCCAGAGTCGTTTTCGACGCATCGTGTAAACGCTCTAATGGTATATCGCTAAACGATATCTCTTTGCTATTCTCACTCGTTTTAGAACTCATGCCGTCGTTCTCACTGCCGACATTGAAAAAATTTATCGGCAAATTTTAATTCACCCAGATGATGCCAAATTCCAAAAAATTCTATTTCGTGACAACCCCAATAGTCCTATTCTCGAATATAATCTTAACACTGTCACTTATGGCACTTCTCCTGCCTCGTTCCTCGCAATACGGGCACTCCAACAGTTAGCTATAGACTAAGGTGCTGCCTTCCCGCATGCCGCTACAGTAGTTAAGCGAGATTTTTACGTGGACGACTTATTAACTGGTGCTGACACACGATAAGCTGCGGAGAATCTACGTGGCGAATTATTGAGCCTTTTACAAAAAGGTGGATTTTCGCTTCGAAAGTGAGCATCTAATGACCCCACATTAGCTACTGACTATCATAAAAATCCAACTAATTTGCACATGTCTCTTGACCTCGATT
Source organism: Odontomyia ornata (assembly GCA_963969285.1). Classification (NCBI taxonomy): domain Eukaryota; kingdom Metazoa; phylum Arthropoda; class Insecta; order Diptera; family Stratiomyidae; genus Odontomyia; species Odontomyia ornata. The sequence goes on from OZ017738.1 coordinate 496,241,847, forward strand.
TTACAATCAAAACTTTGGGAATTAACTGGAATTCTCGTATGGACACGATTTTCTATCACGTAAACCTAGAAAATTTTTCTAAAAAGGTCACGAAGCGCGATATTGCCACTAGTAGCGAAACTTCTTCATCCTTTGGGGTTACTGGGACCCGTTATAGTCAAGGCCAAAATAATGATGCAATTACTGTGGAAGGCTGGTGTAACTTGGGATGAATCAATGTCATCAGACATACACACTGCATGCCAAACATACAAAGATCAGTTTCCATATTAAATAGTGTACAATTTGACAGATTGATACTTGCACCGAATTTTATAGAAGTACAACTGCAGGGATTTTGTGATGCAAGTGAAAAGGCGTATGGTGCTTGCTTTTATCTTGAATTTTACCGTTTTGCGTGTTGAAAAATACGGCAAAATTCACATAAATTTAATTTGTTACAAATTTTTCATTAACCTTACGTCGCCTAGAATTGAGTTCCGCAGTTCTCTTATCGCGCCTTTATAAGACCATTTAAGAATCTCTTACAATAAAATTCAACACAGTTTATCTATGGTCGGATTCAACAATAACTTTACATTGGATTAAAATGCAGCCTCATTTGTTGAAAACCTTTGTTTCAAATTGCGTCGCGGAAATTCAAACACTAACACAATCATGTCATTGGCCACATGTACCGTCATTGGATAATCCAGCGGATCTTGTTTCTCACGGTCAGCACCCCGCCAAATCCCTCCAAGAAAATATTTGGAAAACAGGTCCTGTTTGGCTGATTAAAAACAAAACTCATTGTCCCAAACGAAAAATTTCGCCTATCGATGTACCAGAGTTCAAAACAATCCCAAGGTCGGAACAATGTTTCAAACTTCTTGTCAACGACAACAGCCTGCTATCTCGATATAGCAATATAGCTAAGTTACAGCACATAATCGCATATTCATTACGTTTCGCCCACAATTCAAAAAGCAAAAAGAAGAAAAGGATTGGTCCATTAGAAGCAACTGAAATGAATGCATCATTGGTCAACATAATAAAGTGCGTGCAGTTGACCGCATTTTCCAAAGAAATTGAAGGTTTGCAGAGAGGGAACGCACGTGACTTCACTAGTCGTCTCATTCCCCCTACTCCTTATTTAGATATAGATGAAATTTTGCGCATCGGCGGCAGACTCTCACAAGCCAAAATACCTATAGAATGAAGGCATCCAATTTTATTACCCGCTGATCATCATATCACGCGCACAATAATCCGAGAAGACCACATAAGATTGAAACACGCCCGTGCACAAACCACCTTGTATTCTGTTAGAGAAATCTTTTGGCCCTTAAATAGTCGAAACATTACCAGAAAAATAATACACGGATGCGGAGACCTTCCTACCGATTCATTCATTGCCAGCTTGAAACGTTTATTTGCTAAAAGAGGAAAGACCCAAAATATATATTCTCATAATGCTACAACATTCGTTGGTGCCGATCGCGAATTGAACGAGTTAGTTAAAACAATTGAGTCACAAGAGCACAATGGGTTGATATGGCAATACTTGATAATGAAAAAATATCGTGGCATTTCTACCACCTAGAGCTCCACATTTTGGTGGCATCTGGGAAGCCGCCGTAAAATCGTTTAAGAAACATTTCTTGGTTACCATAGGAAAACCTCTATTAACTTTCGAACAACTTGAAACATATGTAATAGAAATGTAGGCTATCCTTAACTCTCGCCCTTTATCTCCCATGTACTCTGATTCCAATGACTTGCATCCTTTAACTCCTGGTCACCCCCTTATTGGTGGTCCATGAACAAGCATTCCACAGATAGACTTAACAGACTTACCGCCAAATCGGTTGTCTCCATGGCAACACGCACAACAGATGAGGCAACACTTGTGGAAACGATGGCAAAAGGAATATCTTAACTTGCTACTGACCAGAAATAATCAACATTCAAACCTCGTGGATCACATCAAAATTGGCCAGCTAGTTCTCATCCGGGAAGACAACTTGCCGCCTCTACAATGGTCTCTCGGAAGAATCATCGCCACCCATCCAGGAGACGATGGCGTCGTACAAGTAGTGACGTTGAGGACCAAACAACGGAGTCTACAAACGATGTGTAAAAAGGCTTTTCCCTTGCCCATTGAGTAGGATCGATCTTCTACACATTATGTTTAGACTACACATACACCACACATTACATTGATTATTGTTATCTTATCGAGTTTGCCATTCAAAATCATTTTTACTCAACATCATCTTGTTATTACACTAATAAAATATGTTAGACGTAACTCTCATTATTTGAACAAGACTGTTCCAAGGGGCCAGTATGTTCCGTCTCCGTCTATTTTTCAACAATTCGTAATTCCTGGGAATTTTCCAGTCTAGTCTGCAATATGCTATTCACTATACAACAAAAAAAAAAAAAAATACAAAAGGACCATATCATTCGTTATTAAGTATTTTGTATTTCTAAAATTAGCGTTTTTTCCCGTATTAAAAAATTTGGGTTCTCCGATAATGAATCTGCCCACGACGCCGTATCCTGTTTACCTGGTTTCTCTCTACAAAAAAAAAGGAAAAGAAGGGAGAAAAAGAAAATATGTACTTTGCAACATGCTTTCCTATTTTTTGTTAACCAATCATAGTCCATCAGTTTCCCACTACAAAAATGTGTAATCGCTAATAGGTTTCCTAGCTTGTAAAAAAATTTGAAATGTTAGATTCAATTTGTCGGTTCAAGTAGCAACATCAATTTTAATTTGCGAAATTGTAACTATTACGTGTAAAACTTTGTAAATAAACTCTTTGCTTGTAAGGAAAATCTCAACATTTACTCGTTGAATAAAATCTAAAACTCGTTGAAGAAATTTCGCTTAGGAATACTGAATTGCCAGTATTCCTAAATCTCGCGGTAAACTAAACGTGAGTACAAAACAATATGATTTTGTGAAAGATTTTCTAAAGTGTTTCCTACTTCCTGTTTGAGAAGGATCCTTCAATCAACAATATTTGCTTTCGCTAAGTTCATTAGATCTTCTTTTGAAATTCTTATTTTGTACTGTATGCTAAGTGCTAAAGTGTTCTCGAAAATGCTATCTTTTTTAAAGTGTTTAAAATTTCTTTTGTTATGTTTGCCATTCTGTTAATTCTATCATTGCTTATTGATTAATGAGAAACTTTTTATTGTTCTTTTCTTTTAGATTGTTAACTTTTCCTTTCGTTATTACATAATCATCATGATCCAGGTTCCCGTCGATCTATTTAATTGCCGAACCAATATAATTTAGCGATCTTTTGATTTTATGTTGGTCGATATTGCTGAATAAGTTTTCCATCTGTTTGATTTCGTGATCAAGGAGGGAATAGACATAATTACTTGTTTGAATTTGGTGTATCAGGATGAATAAGACGTTTTGTGTAAAGTCTTTATGTTGATCTATTGGTATTATGTGGATCAACTTAAGATTTCCCATTTGGGCCTTGGCTATTCTGGTTCTTAGAACCAAGAATTGGGTATTTGAGTAGTCAATAATTTGTACGCTAGTTTGAGGAACCTGAAAGTGCATATCAATTTTTAAGTCACTTTTCTGGATTACTCTTCCTGAATCAGTTACAACAAAAGATGGTGTGTCCTCTTTTGCAATTTCTTTCTTGTCCCCTGGTGAGTGTTTTTCACCACCACGTTTATTATTTTTAGTATAAATGGTCTCTCCCACGTCTTGGCTGTCTTGATTTATTGTGATATTCGATATCCCTTTCTTGTATCTTTTTAAGTTGCTCAAGACTATCCTTACGAGATTTCTCGATTGGTTTTTTTCCAGTAGCTGAATGTACACTACAATTGTACTTATATCCCGACCTTTCGAGAAGTTTTTCAAAGAATCTATGAGTCTCATTCATTCTTTCAATAGTGAATTGAGAATTAATTTCACAGTTTAAGCCGATTGAATAAGTATTCGAAATATTAGAAACGGCTAACTTTAACATATTGAAACGATATTCACGCAGCACACTTGAGATTTTGCATAATGTTAAGGGATCTCACCTTGAATATATACAAATAAACTTTAGTTACTATCTTAAGAATCAACTCATTATGTACGCACTAAAATCGGGACTACTTAACCCCAATCACTCAAAATCGATCTGTATATACAAATTTTCTTCTCGTCCTTACTTTTTGAACCAAACTTACTTCAAAACCCTACCTGGTGACCATTGAAATCTTTCCCTACTCAAAGTCAATCAAATTTTTCTACCAAAATAAAATCTGAATCCTTCCTGCCACTTCCACTTTTCTATCTAAATTTGACATCACAATTTTCATTGTCATTGAAATTTTACATTTGCCCTTGAACTATTTTCCAGCCAGAGCCATTTTTCGTTGACCTACTATTCCACAATCTTTAGTGATTTTCACACCCGTGTCAAATGCATTTAATTTCTATTGTTTTTACTATCACTATGTAGTGAATAAGGAAGTTTCAAAGGTCCGTAAAGGACTGCAGCGACGTTCTGCTGGCTCGGCAGAAGAGGATGAAAATATCTGCCGAGAATGCCCTCGTCTGGGGACGCGTGAATGCGCTGGCAGGCTAGCATTGTGGTGTCATGGGGCGGGTTCATTTCCCCAGCACGAGGACCCACTACAAAAAATTTCGCACTCACGAACTTTTGTGGTCAGTCTAACACGAGACGACCGAAGTCGCAAAAAGTGTAGGTAACTACACCGAGAGAAAAAGTACTTGTTCCGAGAACAAGTGGAACCTGAAAAAAGGGGCGGACTTGGGGTAACCTCGTCGCTACCCGACGAAGCTCATGGCCCACAAATGAAAGAAGGGCTACCGGGTGGTGATGGAGCCCCTTCGCACCCACCCAACCGGAATTAAATCCATTTTTTGTTGCAGTGGCCAGGTATTCCTCTTCTGAGTGGAAAACTCATACAACTTGACTTGTATAAACTTTCCCATCAGAAGGGGAGTACCCCGGTGACCAATTTATGCCATAGAATTATACAATTCGCTTGCATAACTCTATGCCATAAAGAGGCACTCTGCTTGGGCCACTAAACCCGCGATGTCACCTGAAACAAAGAAAAAAGGATTAAATTGTACCCGGCGGCTGGATCATGTTTTTAGGGGGCAGCCTGCCACCGTACCGAGTCCTATACCCGGTCAGAGTTATCGGAAAGGAAAGACCGATTTCATTTGTAAGTTACAAATTCATTTGTATTTTTATTCACGCAATAATTTCAAGATTGAAGATCGATACAAAAATTCTCAACCACAAGCAATATCAAGTTTGAATTCGATCGTAATGATTTACAAACTACTAATAAATCTAATCTTCTTCTGTTACTATTTAAACATCGATGCAAAGAATTAAAGGGGAACAATGGAACAGAAGTGTGATTCTATTAAGGTCGATGTAAGAGATTCATTTCCTTTATTCATAAAGTATGTCACACCCCGTCCCTATGAATTTTTGTTTTGTTTCCAAAGCCCATTATTGTATGTAGAGGTAAAGTAAAGTGCATATAAGATTTGAAATATGTATAAAAACATTACATGTATATAAAAAATTTGAAACGTTTGTCAAAAAATTTTAAATCATTCAAAAGAGTACTTACCCAGCCTTTTCGACGACGAGCGCTCGTTGACGAGGTGGGGTGCGTAAGTCCTGGCTTTCAAACTGAACATTTACAGATATATTAATTAAGTACTGGGCTTGGCACACTTACAAAAAATTATGATAATCCTCTACGTTACAATTATTGGCAGAGCAAGTTAAATCAGAATCGCCAGATACGGTCACTAAACAATTATCAGCATATGTTGCTAACAAAACAGCCTTGACATCAAAATATTCCGTGAAGTCAACTTTCGCAAGTAACGGTCCAGACAACACAATAAAATATGCCAAGTCAGCGAGAATTTTTCCCATAGAATCGATGTTCCAATTGCCAGAATAACATTAATCACAGGTCCGTCTGGAGGCGAGTTGCGAGTTATGTCAACTAAGAAGCAACCAAAGTAACGGTAAACTGCAAAGATTCCACAAATAACACGTTCCAAACACATGAAAAAAGAAAGGATCGCAAACGAGTTTTCTTCTTCCTTCCTTATCGCCGCTATGAAGTGCACTTGTAGCAATAATCGCACTCGAACCCAATCAAATAATCATTTTCCCAGAACCACAACATTATATATCAGCACTCTACACGGTCTTTGCACGCATTCGATCCTTAATTTGCATACAGGAAGTAAATTCGTTAGAGTCGATTAATTTTGCTTATTTTTAACACAAAACAGGGCAAGCAAGAAGTTATGGTATATAACTCGGGTCAAATGGCGCGCACAGAACAATTGCACAATGTTCTTTTAATGCGCGTGAATCACTAAATGACTTATCATATATATCGTAAGAATATGCATGGAAATCAGTTTGTAAAATCTAATGTTCTTTCAGAGTTCCTGTTCCTTTAAACACGATGTACTTCCAATGTATCCATCAACCGCTCAGTTTGAGTCTCAGAATTCCCGCAATTTTTCATTCGCAACCGCGTGTTCATTAGGCAGCAGGGCACCGTAAAGAAGGAATAACGGCGAAATGGCAACAGATCGAGGAAACTACGGCAAAAATGCGCAATAAGGGGAAATCATCCACGCTAAAGTTAGGAAAATCAAGTACACACTTTTTGCTTGCAACACAAACAATGGGACTCAAATCGAAAAACTGGTAACGCGTCGCATTCTGATGGAATTCAAACGGTCGCGTACGAGATGCAGGAATTCTTCGCGTTTCACATTCCATTTAACTTTGCATGATGGCTCAAGCTCGTTCCATCGGCCTTGTTTTTCTCGAACCGAATCTCGCTGCTTGACGATCTGAATTAGACTCCTCGCGAAACGTACCATCTCATCCGATCCGTTATTTCGCAGTTTCAGTCGTCATTCCGTTTCGAATTCAATGGAAGCTTGCTTCCACTATTGATTTCCAATATTCGCAATTACGGTAAAATTCTGTTGCTAGTTCAGTTGGTAATCGAATTCCTGGTGTAGATTTAGATTTTCTGCGAAGAGCTTAGTGCACAATCTCCGTAACAATTTTAATAAGTATCAATTTGATTGGAAAAATCTTAGCATGCGAGAGAAATTGAAACACGTGCCGAGTAGCTAAGATGATTCACCACCACATGTAATAAAAATTCGATCAATAAGCAAGAAGATGCATTAAAATTGAACAGTGTATACACAGTACAGCGTATACATGTAATGGTGTGTGTTACGGGTCGGCTTTGCTTTACTTACATTTGTTTTTATGTTATTATAGTGCTGCGCGAACGAGACTGGCGATGATCAAAATTTCTTTCTCACATTGCTCTGTGTCTTTGACTGTGTGTATTACTCTTGAATTTGAAACGATAACAACGCTTGATTTGATTGATACCCGTTGAATTTGTTTTCGTAACTTGTAGTTCGAGTAGTAGTGGGACTAGGAGAGTTGTAGGATTGTTCGAGATGATCAGACATTATCACACGGTGATAAAATTCTCTAATATCAAACAGTTGAACGGAACGGAAACACTCTGGCATGTAAAAATGAACCAAGTGCAACTTTGTTCTTGCTTTACGTGTGAAAACGCTGTTTGATTTTTCTACTTTGCTGTAACCGTTGAAGATCAAGAAGACAATGCTTGAACAATTTGATTCATTTGATTTCGAGCCTTGCTAAAGGTCGGATGACAATTTCGATGTTCTTTGTTGTAAATAACCGTTGAGAACGCAATACGACTCATTGGTGGTCTCGAGGATTAATGATGCAAATGATTTTCGCTTTCGAATGAAACCGTTGCAGAACGTTTCGCACAAATGTTCAATTCAGATGAGCTGATCAATTTTTGAACAGACGAAACTCGTTGTCGGTGCATTAGGGGTGACTCGTCTTTATTGATTCAGATTCAGTTTCATGTGATTATTCGACCGAAGATTAAACTTTTCTTGGACTTTCCAAATCGGCGGCAATCACGGACATAGTGCCCACGCCCACCACACTCATAGCACTTATCTTCTGGATTAAAAGGTTTGCCATGACTTCGTGATCCTCCACGTCGGCCACGTCCTCGATCTTCACGATCGCCGCCGTTACCTCCATGCTTGCCATATTTTCCTGTCGACAATTCTACACGTGCCCGCTGACCACAAACTGTTCGACCATCTAATGCACGTACAGCATCTGCTGCATCGCGAGAATCCTCGAAGTCAACAAATGCAAATCCTGGTGGATTCCTTGCCACCCAAACACTTCTCAGCTCTCCGTACGCACCGAAAACATACTCAATATCATTCTTCTTCGCATTTCCCAAATCACCATCATAGACCTTGCGGTCACTTGGATACCGTGACATCCTTTTAGACATTTTAAATTTCGATAAGCGAATGCCAGTTAGGTCTAAAAAGTCTTGTAAAAAATCCCAAGATAATTACCAACTACCATTTCCAGCTCGCCAGACGACACTTTTCATCCGGTCAAGTTGTTTCAACTTGGTCATCCGTGATGAAAACATTCGAATCAAACGATTCAAGGCTAACATCCTCTAAACTTTCAAAATTATCGAACAGACAAGGATTAGTCAAATCAGGAGTGGAAAAACTATTCCGTTTTGAGTTGTAACGAGACAAACTCTCGCACGCTGGCTTTTTGAGCCATACCTACTCGATTACTACAACTAGTGATGACCTTCATTGCTTATCCTGATCACCAATAGACATAATAATTGTGAACTTAAAACACTTGCTTCATTAGATGGAATCACTAGCCACAAATCAAGATAAACCAACCTTTTTATCTACTTGGAAAAAAGTTGCATTGGCTGTCGAGTACTGGGCTCAAGAAATCGCATACCAAACGTTCAACGCAATCTCTTTAAGTCAAAATAAACTTTCATTTGCATTGTAGTCAAGAATTTGGCTCACTGAATCGATCGATGGTCAACAATGTGTTGCTGTTTATTCAAGAAATCGATGCCATCATATAAGTATTTAATATCTTCTAAACATCTGCTCTCTCTTTTCTTCTTTCCGTAGCACTACAGCCGCTCTTGGGCCTTCACTTCCTGCAACAAGCACCTCCAACTCTCTCGGTGCATTAGCCGCGTTCTCCAATTTCAAAATCTGAGCAGCGATGAACTGTCGATGAACTGTCTTCGCCGACCGGGTCAGACTAGCGTTTTCCTGGTTTCCCCACTCACCCCCACGTTTCAGTTCTCCCAACGAATGCCTTTTAGGGTATCAGTTGTTTGTTCAGACGATTCACGTTGCCAGCCAGTTGTAGCTTCCGCAGTCTTACAATCATTGAGACTTCCGGCTCGTCAAAAATTTTACATAGCTCGTGGTTGTATCGTATTCGCCATTGGGCCGCGTCTAGTTCCCCTGCAATTATTTGCCTCAAGACCCGCCTCTCAAAGGCGTTCAATATGTTTGTGGATGCTTGGGTTAGGGTCCCATAGCGTAACACAGGTCTTATCACAGATTTGTATACTTAGAGGTTTATTTCCTTGTGTATACAACTGGTTTTCAATATTGTCAAAACTGAATAAAATATTTTATTTGTGTGCTGTATTTTTCGGTGTATTTCATCCTTTTCATTACTGTTTCTCATTATTTTGGCGCCTAGATACAGAAAGTTGCCCACATTTTGCTACGGTTTTCGCCAAGTGTGATATTTCGTGTATTTGAGGAATTTTCGTCGACTGTGTCAAGAGCTTTGTTTTAATCACTTTATAGCCCTACTAGTTGTTCTTCACTGTCAAGGTTCAGGAAGAGGTCTTTGGCGATTGTTAGCATCCGTGACAAAATATTGATGTCATTCGCATAGGCTTCTACTTGATGACATATTCCAGAGCTAAAGCAATGTGGCCAGCTCATATCCCTGCTTTAGTCCGGTATTTATTTCAAAGGCGTCGGTGAGTTGATTATTAATGCGGACTCGGGAGGTTGTCGACGTTATTGTCATTTTGGTAAGACAGACTAATTTGACTGGGATGCCAAAGCAAAGTATTATTTAGTACAGTATGGTACGATCATGACTGTCGTATGCTTGTTTAAAGTCAACGAAAATTTGGTGTACGTCCCACCATTTCTCAGCTACCAACTTAACTGAAAGCAATTGGTCTATCGTTGTTCTTTCTGCCCTTAATCCACCGCGACACTCCCCTATAATACTGTTGGCATAGGATCTATCTTTATTTTCTAAGATATTTGAAAGTTTTTTGTACACCGTACAAAGTAGTGATATGTCTCTATGTTTTCGCACTGAAGCTTATCACCTCTTTTGTAGATAGGGAATATAATTGATTGGCTCCGTTCGTCCGGCATATGTGCTGGATGACTTTGTGGATGGCTTTCTCAACAAACTCTATCCAGAGTTGGAAGGCCCGAAGGAAGTTCTCTGGGAATATCGATAGGCTTCGATGTTCTGAAGCTGTGCGGAGGATTGAGAAAGTTCTTAAAATATGATGCCCAGCTTTCCTTAATCTTGATTTCATCAGCGATAATGTTGTCAATGTCATCACGGCAGAGCTGTGGTCTTGGGCTGATAACCTCGTTTCAGGCTTTTCTCCACTTTGTATGCTTGTCTTGTGTTGTTGCTTGCTAGACTCACATCGATGCTTCTCAATTGGTCGTCATAGTACACAAACTTTTAACTATTTATTTTAGCAATCGTACATTTGGAATGCAGGAGTTTGACTCCGTAGCTGCGTAAGTGCAAACGACTTTCTATTAGCCTCCATATTAGTCGTGTCAAAAGCCAATATAAAGTTTTTTCGAGAAGTTGATAGAAAGAAACGGGATCTTTCTTTTGGATTTATAAGTCATTTAAAGCTTTATCGATACTTATCAATAGGATTAATGTCATATTTAGTGAAATAGACGCTATAAAATTGAGCTGAATTGAGGTATTTAGAATTTCAATTCCTCAACAGCAAAAAGTACCGAGAAACTCCTTTCTATGTTACTTGTATCATTCTCAACAAAATACTTTTCTTCCTTAACTTTTTTCCGCTCCAGCGCAACATATCACCTTCGCCTCAATATCTTACTCAATTCAAACGGCCTCCATATTAGTCGTGTCAAAAGCCAATATAAAGTTTTTTCGAGAAGTTGATAGAAAGAAACGGGATCTTTCTTTTGGATTTATAAGTCATTTAAAGCTTTATCGATACTTATCAATAGGATTAATGTCATATTTAGTGAAATAGACGCTATAAAATTGAGCTGAATTGAGGTATTTAGAATTTCAATTCCTCAACAGCAAAAAGTACCGAGAAACTCCTTTCTATGTTACTTGTATCATTCTCAACAAAATACTTTTCTTCCTTAACTTTTTTCCGCTCCAGCGCAACATATCACCTTCGCCTCAATATCTTACTCAATTCAAACGGCTCGCCGTGCTATGCGAGCCTTACCGAGTCATTAATTATTCGGAGATGGTCATTAATTAGCCGTGCATTGGAGAACAAGATTTGTTTTAATGCTTGTTAGCGGCCATGCTGTATCTTCTAAGCAACTGACATAACTCGAGTTTATGACTAATAATAATCAAATTCTTTGCCGCGAATTGCGATCCCCAACCCGATAAAGTCGTGCTCGAGACATAGCAAGGCTGCATCGACCCAGCCAGCGCTCCTAGTTGCCTTCCTGCGCCCCCGGATCGGGGAGAGGAGGAAGCTAGAAAGGCAGCGAGATTATGGATGGACGTGATGTGATGGGTGCATTGATGTCTTAATTATGTGAACAATACACCCGCGATTGCAACGCAATGCATGCAAGTGTATCTTTTGCACTGCAACTGGAGCTTGAGCGATTAGTCTGACTCGAGATTGCGTTATCTGGGCGAAGACGTATGCAAATTCATCTCACCAGGCCGCGATTCAGCGCCCACTTGCGAACTCGAGCTTGTAATTTGTTGTCTGCTTATATGAATGCGTCTGAAAACAAATGTTTAATTTAAGAATCAATTATTTGAGAAGAGAATAAAGGTTTGTCGGAACCTTGAACAATTATTTTAATTAGAATCAAAGAAAAAGTTCAAATGTTTCTCACCAAAGTGGAGACGTAACGGAATATCAATGAAAAAATTGAAGCGAGGACACCGTTTTGTGGCTAGAATAGTGATCGCAGCTTGCGACATCAAAGCAAAATTTATGCAACATTCTCCCAAGAGTTATTGCAGGTAAGTTGAATAGGTGTAACGACCGCAAGGATTGCTCACAAGATGCACTCGAGACGCCACTAAATCGTCGTGAATAATTGCGCGATGGGCATTCACTATTAAAATAAACATTTGATCATTTTGCACAAGATTTACGTTAATTGCCGCGCAGTGCACTTATAATTGAGTGTTTATAATTTAAGGCAAGTAGTAAAAAATTTATGCACACTCTCCATTCACGCTGCATGCATTTGTCTATGAAGTACTCGTAGATGCCCCAGTGAAATTGGATAGGCATTGTGCAAGGGATACGTTCATATAAATAACATTTGCAGGAAATCGAGCGGGGGAGTGATGCATGGACTTGGCAAGGGCGTGGATGGGAAATTTAATGAAGACTTAACAGGAAGTGCGACAGGAGTGTCGCAGGAGAACGAATAAAATAATTCCAGAGAACAATCGTTTCAATTGGTGATTAGCTATTCAAAAATACTGTGTGCATTTCAAAGAGTATACTCGAGGCAGATAAGGATACCTTTTCCTGAGGAGTATATTTTTTTGGGGCCTGGTTGGGACTATGATCTCCTTGACATAAATTGGCATATAATGTTAATATTAATAATAATAATAGTCGCCCACTAGCTTAAACTGAACTTTGGTGATGAGATTTGTAAGAAAATCTCAATCTTCGGCCGTAAGAGCCTTCTGGAAGGTGGTATAGCTAGTACCACGGTAGACCGTGTGATTATTACCGGCGTTACCATTACTCATTACAGCTATACACTGTACATCTGTTGTATACATGAAGTGTCTCTGTGTGATCGCGAGTATCTGGGCTCCCCACATTTATTGTGGCATTTATTCTGACAACAAAATAACGGTAGTGTAAACACATTGTGTCTAAGTGTCTGTGGTGGCTGTGGAGTTTTTAAGTAGTTTAAAAATTTTTCCATACACTTCCTTGTAGATACAAAATAAAAATGAGGTTCTATTAAGAGATTACAAAAAACCTAATCACGTGTGTAGAAGAGCTACCAGAGCTTTGAAATGTTCTGACTGCTGAGTATAAAAATAAAATGAAAAAAAAAACCAGCGCTAGAAAGTTTAGCAGTGAAATTCCAAACAAATGCTACAAAAAATCGCAGAAAGCTTCACAACTTAAGAACTCAGCTCCATAATGAGTTAAGGAAAATTCGGAAGGGAAAAAAAGGATAGGGCAGTAAGGACAGTTATGTAAGCATTTGGGAGTACCTCGATGCTTTGAAGTTCATTTTATTTTATTTCCATATTTTTCATGTGATGGATACAATTTTTTCTTAATTTGAACAACAAATAATTTAAATATACTTGTATGACCATTTTATTTCACCTAGTGCAGTCACAAAATATTCAATAAATTCTTCACGAATGGTTTTGCTGTCAATTTTAAATTAGTCGAACGTCATCTTTTAAGTGAAAGTAAAACATTTTCAGGTATTTGACTTGCACGCCAACTATCAGATTTAAAGATTTATTCAACTTTGCGATCACATATTTGTATTTTGAATTTCTCGTCATTAAAAATTATGCATTGCATATATTGCACACACTACACTATTCATTTTGTTTGGGCTGAGCAGAATTGATTTTAGTAAAATTCTGAAACTGTTCGCTAGTATGCTCAAGCCATTATCAACTTCGCGTCTGGTTCGAGATAATCTACGAGTATTGTTGTAAACTCGATTTGGACTCGGTCGATTTCGAAAAGGAAAAGACTTCATCAAATAGTGTTGAATTGCTATTGCAACATATGGCATAGACTTCGCCCTACCAGGTAGTGACCTTTGTTTTAGAATATCTAGAGTATTTTCTTCGAATGCTCTATATAATAGCTTTTAAACGCTCTGCCATCTGAGACCCTTCCAATGCAACCAACATCTATATGAATAAATTTAGAGTTCGCATCCACTAACATCAATAAAACCACGCTGAAGGAGCCTTTGTAATTATAGAAGTGACTTCCACTATTTTTGAGTGCTGGTATTACTACATGCTTGCCATCAAGTGTTCCAATAACATTGGGAAATTTCCACTTATTTTGAAGTTCATGGGAAATTTTTCCCCAGTCATCTGATGCATCTGGAAAAAATGCAAATTTAAATTAATTTAGGTGCAGCTTATTTTCTATCTTCTGAATTGTGTGAATATTCAGTAAAACTTATTTGAAACTTTTCAGGACTGTATTGTTACGGATAAAACAGAAGGGCACCAGTATTACCTCATCCCGAACACTATCGTAGCGTTCGCGTGACTCGGTATATTCAGAAAGCTAAGCCGCACTCGACTAGGGTTTGTTTGCCACTCCAAATTGTAATCATAATAGTAGTCTTAATACGATTATTTGTAGTTTTAAGCAAACATAACTTTCATTGAGCGAAGGACAGAATCAACGCATGTTTGAAATTGGAATGTTTCTCAGAAATATTTCGGAAAATCTCTTAAAATAATTTCACATGATTATGTTTACTTCCCTGATTTCTGCGATGTATATTTTGCCGCACCAAGCCTGAATCAGAGAGATTATGATTTAGCGAATTTTCTTTCCATGCCAGCCGAAAGATCTAGTCAAGATTTGAACACAGTAAGAGAAAATCGAAAATATGTTATACACAGAGCCCACGATCTCAAAATTGGTGGATACCCTGTGAGTTCAAAATTGCAAGACTGGCTAATTTCACGTCAAGGATTGGGGTACACCAATTCCAATCATACATTGCAAATCATGTGGTTCTGTTCCAGTGAATGAACGGGACTTGCGTGTTTTATTACCGAGAAGGACACAATTAGATGAGGACGATGAAGTGGATAATCATGTAATATGTCCTAAATGTGGGAATACTGAAGCGGAAAGAGAAACAATGGATACTTTTGTGGATAGTTCCTGGTACTTCCTTCGATATTTTGATCCTTAGAACGACGTAGAAATATTTGATAAGCGAAAGATGCACAGATTTATGCCAGTAGACTTGTATATCGGCGGCGAAGAACATGCAGTTTTACATTTGTACTATGCAAGATTCATAAATCACTTTTTGTATAGCAAAGGTTTAGTACCTCACTCGGAACCATTCAAAAGATTGCTGGTTCAAGGAATGGTTAGAGGACGCGTAAAAGGCTCGGGAAAGTACTTGAAAGAAGCCGAGGTAGAAGTCATTGATGCAAAAAGGAATAAAATGGTAGAGAAATCAACGGGAGAGCCAGTAATAGTTGCTTTGTAGAAAATGTCAAAGTCCAAAATGAATGGAGTGGATCCGACCGAAATAATATCTGAATATGGATGTGATACATCTCGACTGATAATATTAGCGGATGTAGCTCCGATGTCACATCGGAGTTGGTCAACAACAACATTTCCGGGAGTATTAAATTGGCAAAAGCGATTGTGGCTGACAATAAATGATTTCTACAATGCACGTACCGCTCCTGATGTTGATATACCAAAATCAGAATCTTTCAAACCCAGTGACTATAAACTATACGATGCTCGAAATTATTACATCAAGGGGGCAACGTTTCACTATTAACATACTCATCAACTAAGTGTGGCTATTTCGAAAATGCAAGGACTTACCAATGCTCTACGGCGATCACCAAAAGATATAATAAAATATGGAACATACTACGAGCGTGCCCTGGCCTCGCAGCTGATAATGTTAGCGCCTATGGCACCACATTTCACGTCTGAATTGTGGTCAAAGTTCGCAATAAATCCAAATGCAATTAATGTAGACTCACAAGGCATAAAATGGTCACATGACGTCCTCGAACAATTATGGCCAAGTGTTGATATGGAATACAACTTGGATTTAATAGTGAAGATAAATGGAATTGAAAAAACAGCTTTGAAAATTCCACGAGCCAATCTAGATTCAATGACTTACGAAGAAGCTTTGGAAATGGCATTAAATACGGATGTAGTGAAATCTTCAATTGGTAACAAATTAATTCGAAAAAGTAAACAAACACCACTGACAGGCCAAACTGTCAGTGAATTATGTTCAGCGAATTCAGCCGCACTTGGAGTGATCACCACCAGAGCGGAGCGGAAACCAAGAGGCGGCAGAAAGAAATTACCACGCTGAAGAGGTGGATGACCAGAGACAATGACATTCGGTCGAAGAGCGGAACATTGGTCGTTAGGAGGAGGCTATAAAAGCGCGTGGAGAATGACGCGCCTCCTCTCTTTTCTTTCTTTTGGTGGGTGGCAAAACAGATGTTCAGGAGAAGCAGCAAGTGCGGAGGAAATTCGAAGTGCGGAGGAAATTCTAAGTGCGAAGCAACGAGAAGCAGCAGTTGCGGAAGAAAGTTATCTTAAAGTCGAAGCGACAAGCAGAGCCCAGACGTTGTAGGAATAATAATAAAGTGCACCAACGGATGCAACCATCGAAGGGGCCCCTTGTAGGTACTCAGTAGAAGTAAGTTCTTTTTAGTGTGAATCAGATGTTTGCTTATATAGAATTTGAGAGTTTTATTATATGTTATTTAAACTTCATTGATATTTCATTGATAAAATTTACGCTTTGAGAAGAAAAGTGAAAAAACAGGTAAAGACTTCTTTCAGATTACAGATTGTGACGGGTGCGGCTTGAGTGGCAAGTCGATGTAAAAGTTCAATAAAACAAAGTGAAATTAGTTATATGTAGTGTCAAAGTGTTC
Source organism: Odontomyia ornata (assembly GCA_963969285.1). Classification (NCBI taxonomy): domain Eukaryota; kingdom Metazoa; phylum Arthropoda; class Insecta; order Diptera; family Stratiomyidae; genus Odontomyia; species Odontomyia ornata. The sequence goes on from OZ017738.1 coordinate 496,258,754, forward strand.
GGGGTTGGTGTAGTGGTCCCGGCGAGGGTTAGTGATAGAAAGGAGTATAGGAGGGTCGCACAAGGGCGGTAAGGTTCTGCAGGTGTAAGGTTTGAGTGGTAGTCCGTGTGTAGGTAGGGTTCGGCCGTATCGCGACGGCGGTTATTCCGGCAAGCCACATTCTCGCTTGACGGCTTATTGGGGCCTTGAAGGAGTGGCGTCCCATGCCCGTCTCCGGACGAGCTAAACCGGGTCCATAAGCCCCGCCGGAGCACACCAATTTCTCTGAGGGTCATAGTGGCCCCCATGGAATGAAAAGCGGGCGTAACAGTACGTTATCTTCAAATTTGAGTGAAATTGAAATTAATGAAACTTTCGAGTAGTTGCAGCCTCCAAAGGGAAAACAGAAGGTAACAGAACATGAAATTTGGTGCAAGCATTGAAAATTGTGAATCAGCCGGAAGATTCGGAGCATGTATTGCTTCTGCAATACGAAACTCAAAAAAACGAGGTAGATAGACATAACTACGCTCCTGACAGAAGGGTTTTGTACTCCACTTACGATATGCAGTCACTAACAACGAATAAAGTCAAAAAACATGTCAAAGAGACGTGCCCATTTACAAGAAAATCCATTCCTCTATTTTAAACGGTTGCCATTTTGTAACAAACAAACAAAAACCACTCAAATCATGAAATCCCAAAAATATTTATGATACTGAGCTTATCTGAAAATTTTAAGAAGATCAAATCAAAAGTACATATCTGATTCGATGGAGAGTCCATAAAGTACCAAAGTTGTTGTAATTGGAGAAATTTCGAATGACTATAACTCCCGTGATAATGATTCGATATTCATCAAAGTTAAAAAGTATTAGGTCCTTTTTTAAGACTACTTAAATATCGAACTTCATTGAGCTTAAGAGCATCCATACGATTATGTTGGGGAAAAATGTGAAATTCGAAGATCATACTATTATTAATGACGTATTTTTTTTTGTTGTACTCATAAACACCTGCCTCCATAATTTTTTTCAGATCACAGGTGTCCTGTCGCGAGGCAAAGGGACAAAAATTTTTTCATGTATTTCCGTTCCCTGTGCAACCCTCGAAGCAAAAAGTGTCTGTTTAAGACCTACTTTGAAAAGTTCTCATTACGACGTTTCATTTGAAACCCATATCGGCTACATTTGGTGAAATTTTTTTCAGGAACCAATTCCCTATATAGGGAGACCCGTCTTAAGAATTTCGTAAAAAAATTTTGCAGTGGAACTTTAAAAAGGGCACCTATATACAAAATTTTATGTTTGTAGCTTTTGCGGTTTACGAGAAAAATTGCCCGATTTCAGTCGGACTTCGTAAAATTATTTAACAAAACCCTAAAAAAGACGAGAGCAGGAAGAATATAAAACGCAAAATTCAACGCATTATTTTAGAACTTGAGGAATAAAAGGAGTTAGTTTGCAAGCCGCTAAGGTTCGAGTCCGGTTGCGGAAAATCAGATTTGTTTGCAGTGATTTGACCGCTTAGCAACAAGCACACATAGCTTTCAACTTTAACATAATTCAAAGCTATGAATCATTTGATTATAGACCTTTTAGACAATATTCTACATTTTTAATATTTACTCATATTCTTATTTATATGATCACAATTTTTAAAACTCAAAACAGATTTATTCTGATATACTTTTTGAGCTGGTGGGCTGATATGTCCCAGTTATGGCATAGAGACGGTGCCTGCAATAATATTTTGCGGCAGCCACGACTTAACGTAAAGATGGTGCGACCTGTGACAGCGAGCAAATCCACATCCGAATATTGTTATCTTTCTCGGACGAGTCCGGGTGGGTTCATCTGTATCAATAATTAATTTCTTACATATCTTGCATCCATCTAGCATTATCTTCACTAAATATTCCTTTTGTGTAACTCATCGCATTAAACATTGTTTAACGAAGTAGTGAAACTGCTTCGTCATAACTTTTTATGAACATTCTGTAGTACTGTTCTCAACTAGCTTATACAGGGTGGCGCAAAATTAATCACCCTATCGGAAGATGTCATAACATTTGCAAATGGTGTCGTACGTGAATCATATTTGATATTTTTGAATTAAACAGCTGCAGAATACAAACGAAAAAGCAATGGAGCGCTATACTCTGCAAGAGCGTGGAATAATTGTGTCCATTTAATTATGACGTTTTTGTATCGGAAATCATCATGAGCGACGAGGCGCATTTTTACTTAAGCGGTTACGTCAATAAGCAAAATATTCACTTCTGGGGCACTGAAAATCCACGTTTCATGCACGAAAAGCCATTACATACACTCAAAGCCACTGTGTGCTGCGGCGCTCACGAGAGAGGAGTGATCGGGCCGTCTTTTTTGAGGATGCCATCGACAATACGGTCAATGTTACTGGTGAATGCTACAGGGCCATAAGAAACAGCTTTTTACTACCCGAATCGCATGAGCGGGTCTTGGTGAACATGTGGTTTTAACAAGATTGTGCAACCGTGCATACAGCATGGGCCACAACGGATATTGTGAAGGAAGCATTTCCTAGTCATGTAATCTCGAGTTTTGGCAATTTGGCATGGCCAGCAAGATTGCCGAATTGACTATCCTAGACATCTTTATTTGGGGCTACTTAAAATATGGGGCTTATGCCAACAAGCTTCAGACAATCGCAGACCTTAAGGAAAATATTCGAAAGGGATGCGAACAGTTATTACCGTAAATCTTGCGGAAAGTCATGTAAAATGCGATAAAAAGGGCACAAATGTGTATCAACACTAACAGCAGCCATTTGATGAGTATAATCTTTTCTATTTACCAGAAAAAATTGTAAAGGTTTGAATAAAGATTTCCATCACTCAAAATCATTTTTTTGTTTAGCAAAAAAGTTACTCAAAAACTAAATTGGATGATTAATTTTGTGCCACCTTTTATATAGATTTTCAGGCTATTACACGAGTCAGTTATCATTTGATACCCTTTGAACAAAATATTTTTGATGTTTTTACAAAAATAAAGGATTTTAAATTCTTGCATTCATTTAAGTGGTCTTATGCCTTCCTAAATAAAAGAGGAATAGGACAATATCAAACAGCGGTTTCAAAACAAGACAGGGATCATCAAATTGTGCCAGAAGATTATAGGAAAGGCAGCTGCAGAGTTGGAATCAAAGATAAATCAGCGAGTATAAAGGGGCTCTTAGTTAGGTCTGTAAAAAATTAGGTAGAAAGTATTGAGTAACTTAAAATACAGTTAACTTTCTTTTTACTGACCAAATAGTTTCAATTTTATTTTCCTTAAACTGAGAATACATGCAGTGTACTTTTTTTGTAATACAAGAAGAAATTGTGGCATTTTCTCAAATATTGAGTTTCTTTTGCTAATATATATTTCGGCTGGTTAGTACTCTCTTCGTTGCAGTGTAGAAATTTCGAGAATTTCAAATATAGATTGATTTTTCTTCCAATTTGCGTTCTTTAAACAAAGATATGATCAGAGTCTACTCTGGAGGGAAAAAGTTGTGACTCGTCTATTACGTATTGAGTAATAGAGAAAATGAGTCGCTTTCACACCCATCTGCAGACGAGCTTGTCACGAGAGCCCCATCCAGCGTGCATTATGAAAAATTCTTAGCACATCGTGTCACAGGCTGCACGATCTCTAAAATTAATTACGAAAAAAAATGCTGCTACTTGCTGTTGAACATTATTGCAAGCACGAAAGTCACCGCAGTTGCATACACTAATGTTTGGCAGAGGCATCTTTAACTAGGATCGGCATTCTGAGGCCAGCTAGTGCTCATTCGTGTCGTGAGTCTACCGGGAAATCCTCTGCCCGTGCTGGGCCACCTCGCATTAAAATCATATCACGAAGAGCTAGCAAGGGAAAGGAAGGGGTCATTATGAGAAATGAAAAAAAAGTTGCCTGCATAGCATAATGACCGTTTCATTTACCTAAATTAAATTCAATTACTACAACACCAAGTCAATGAAATAAGAAAGCAAAAAACGAAATATGAAGCTCAAATAAATTAGATTAATAAATTAAGTCCCGTTTTAATGAAAATCAATTTAGAAACAATCGCAGAAGAGTTAATTCAAAAAAGTTAACCAAGCATAAGTCCACAAATAAATCTGAAATGCCTTCTTTGATTTATAAAGAAAAAATACTCACCTTTTTAGCTGCTGAGCACTCTGCAACTGGGAGGGAGGAAATCAATAAAATTTTATTTTTTTCTTATAGTTTCAAATTAAAATTCATACATTTGCCACGAAATAAATATCTGCTGCAATATAACTGCTCTAAAATGTGGAAAGAAAGCAATGAATCACAAACAAATCAACGCGTTACTAAAATCTAATTATGATCACCGCATTCACTTAATTAAATCTAACAATTTTATTTCTTCATAATGTATGAGGCTTTGCTGGGTTGACCTCTTATAAATCAATATTTTTCATTGTAAGTCCACCAACTTTATATGCTTTATTCACTCCGTTGATTAACCAATAATTGTGACAGGGTGCTTTACCTGAATTTTCTATCTTAAGATTAGGTTAACCTGAAGGTTTTTCAAAAGGGCTCACACTGAAACTTAAACTTTTAATTGAGGTAAACTGAGTATATAACTCAAGTTCTGTATCAAATTACAGCTATTTTATATAGCAGTCAAATAGCGACTCCTTACTCACAATCAAAACTATTGATTTTCCGTTTATTCTTTTATCCTTGTCAAATTATATGATCAGCTATGTCTAACTTTTCATGAAGCTCACTCTCTGTTAGGTATGTTAAAAATCACTCTAATTTTTCTTTGGTCCGGTTTCCAGTTTTTTCACTTTTTTATGCTGAAACACTGTTATGTTATGTTTGGCACCAAGTTTGCATTAAATTTCACTTTACTTGTTTGATTATATAAATTTCTTATCCACCTCTGTCTTACTATTTACTCTTTTCAATTCGAAAAACATCCCCTGGAGGTTATTTTTTCTTTATCTTAGCACACTTATCACAACGTTAAAGAATTGAGACTTATCCAGAATTTTTACTTTTCTTTTTTGTCTCAAATTCGAACTCAACAATTTATTCAGGAATACCACATGTATAAATTAATTCTTTATAAATCAACCGTAGCTTTTCTTTTTTGCCTTTACAACACGTCGTTCTCACTAAACTTCCGCTATCACCTGACTCCCAAATCCCGCAAACCTTTCATCTCACGACTTTCACCAAATGCAATAATTTCAATTGCACTCATTACAATTTACATATAATATTATAACGCTTAGCTATATACAAATCCTCATACGCCCAGAAACAATTACATTCGACAAAACTAACAAGTTGGGTAGACAGACCTATGCTCATGTCAGAAGGGTTTTGTACTCAACTTACAAAATGCAGTAACCAGCAACGAATAAAATCAAGAAACATGTCAAAGACGATTTTATTGGAGAAAATGTGAAATTCGAGGATCATACTATTATTAACAAAGTTAAAAGAATTGTGACTTCTGAGGTATTTGTTTTACTTATACCCATAGATATCTCCCTTGATAATTTTTCCAGATTTTTTAGAAACACATTTTTCATGTATTTCCACCCCCTCCTGTGCCCCCGCTGAAGCGAAAACTGTCAGTTTAAGAACTGTTTTGAAAAGCTCTAATAGGGAACTTTCAGTTGATATTCATATCGGCTGCCTTTCATGAAATTTTTTTCAGGGCCCACTCCTCTGTACTGTAATCATCGATTCATGGCCTATTTTTTCGAATCCTAGAATGGTTACAAAGCCCTTTTGCTAGGAGCTCTCTCCTGCCTCTTCGACTTGTTTCAATTGTATGTACTCATTTTCATGATACCTATAATTCCTGAAATTTTCATGCAAATCCTAGCAAAGCTGTAGTGTCTAAATCGGTAAAAAGCGCATATGGCTCCATAGCCATATGTTTCCATAGTAATACAGGGCATATTGTTCCATAGTAATACAGGAAAATTCAAATCGCTATAACTTCATTAAATACTATTCAATCTTTATGAAACTTTCAGAAAAGATCAATCTGATAGAAAGTCATCTGTTTGCTAAATTTTATTGAATTTAAGGGTACCGTTTGGATTTTATTCAAGAAAACACAAAATCGATAAATCATACTATTACTAACAAAGTTGAGTGAATTTCGACTTCTCATGTATTTGTTGTTGTTGTACTCATAAAGGCCTACACTCATGATTTTTTTCAGATTTTTCGGATGGAAGGTTTCCAATCGCGAGGGGGGGGTACGCGAAAAGTTCGTACATTTCCCCTTCCCCTGCCCCCCTCGGTATTCAGAAGGCAATTTTAAGACTTGTTTTGAAAAGATCTCATTGAGACCTTTCCAATGACACCCTACTCGACTACCAATGGTGAAAATTTTTTTTTGAGGGGTCACCTCCCTAAACGGGGAGACCCCCCTTAAACCCCTTTGAAAAATTTTTCCACCCTTGAACTTTCAAGAGGTCACCACTTCTGACCTTTTCACAAAGTTTCATGGCTGTAGCCTCTATAGTTTCGGAGAAAAAGTGCTGTGACATACAGACGGACGGACGGACGGACGGACGGACAGACGGACACAGGTCGTGATTGCAATAGGGTTTTGTATTTTAGTACAAAACCCTAAAAAGATTTCCTTGCAACCGGGGAACTCGAACCCATGGTCCCAGTAGAACCCCGAAAATTGAAAATCCGCCATGTCAGCATCTATAGTAATTTCTGATACTCTCCCATTCATCAAATAGCAAGTAAATTTCATATGCACGGATGGATGTCGTTTTAATGGGCGATTGTACTCGTACTTTTAACGAATAGGAGTGTCGTGAAGGAATCAAATCATATAATAGTTTGACGATTTTGGGTCAGAAATATTTTTTTTAATAGGAAGGAAAGAATGAGAATTTGTCGGTAAAACGTATAGAATTAGATTTTTTAATGGGAAGAATGAAATTTTGCTAATGGGAAAGATAGGATTATATTAATTTTTTTTGTACTTAAAAGTACATATGATAGGAAATGTCATATTAATGACGGCGGGAAATAGAAAAAAGGTAAATGATTAAATACTTTTATTAAAAGAAAGAAAAAAATGTATTTGTTCTCAAAAGAAGGTTGAAGATGATAACTATGCAATTTGCATTTGTGATTGGAAGAATGCCGGCACGGCCGAAATTTACCACAACATATTGGGTGCGTCTAGCCTACATTGAGTGTGGGTGCTATGTGAGTAAGCTATGGCTACAAAAAATTTGATGTCGAGTTTATTGCTCAAATATTTATGTTTCTAGCAGCTTTAAATCGAATGAAGACTTTATTTTGGGCAATGAAGGCTTATTAAGACTTGAAATATCCCATCGCAATATCAATTAAATGCAAAAATCTATTAAGTCACCTTAGAGTCTTTTGAATTTAGACCATTCTATTCTGGGCCATTTTTAGGGTTTTGTACTAAAATACAAAACCCTATTGCAATCACGACCTGTGTCCGTCTGTCCGTCTGTCCGTCCGTCCGTCCGTCCGTCCGTCCGTCCGTCTGTATGTCACAGCACTTTTTCTCCAAAACTATAGAGGCTACAGCCATGAAACTTTGTAGGAAGGTCAGAAGTGGTGACCTCTTGAAAGTTCAAGGGTCAAAAAATTTTTCAAAGGCGTTTAAGGGGGTCTCCCCATATAAGGGGGTGACCCCTCAAAAAAAAATTTTCACCATTGGTAGTCGAGTAGGGTGTCATTGGAAAGGTCTCAATGAGATCTTTTCAAAACAAGTCTTAAAATTGTCTTATAAGTACAGAGGGGGGCAGGGGAAGGAGAAATGTACGAACTTTTCGCGCACCCCCCCTCGCGATTGGACACCTTCCATCCGAAAAATCTGAAAAAAATCATGAATGTAGGCCTTTATGAGTACAACAACAACAAATACATGAGAAGTCGAAATTCACTCAACTTTGTTAGTAATAGTATGATTTATCGATTTTGTGTTTTCTTGAATAAAACCTAAACGGTACCCTTAAACTCAATAAAATTTAGCAAAGAGATGACTATTTATAAGGTTGATCTTTTCTGAAAGTTTCATAAAGATCGAATAGTATTTACCGAAGTTATAGCGATTTGAATTTTCGTGCATTACTATGGACCAATATGCCCTGTATTACTATGAAAACATATTGCTATGGAGCCATATGCGCTTTTTACCGACTTAGACACTACAGCTTTGCTAGAATTTGCATGAAAATTTCAGGAGTGATAGATATCATGAAGATGAGTACATACAATTGAAACAAGTCGAAGAGGCAGGACAGAGCTCCTAGCAAAAGGGCTTTGTAACCATTCTAGGATTCGAAAAAATAGGCCATGAATCGATGATTACAGTACAGAGGAGTGGCCACTGAAAAAAAATTTCATGAAAGGTAGCCGATATGAGTATCAACTGAAAGTTCTCTATGAGAGCTTTTCAAAACAGTTCTTAAACTGACAGTTTTTGCTTCAGTGGGAGCACAGGGGGGGAAATACATGAAAAATGTGTTTCCTCCCTCGCGAATGGACACCAGTGATCTAAAAAATCTGAAAAAAAATATCAAAGGAGATATTTATGGGTATAACTATAACAAATACCTCAGAAGTCAAAATTCGTTCAACTTTGTTAATAATAGTATGATCCTCGAATTTCACATTTTCTCCAATAAAATCGTCTTTGACATGTTTCTTGATTTTATTCGTTGCTGGTTACTGCATTTTGTAAGTTGAGTACAAAACCCTTTTGACATGAGCATAGGTCTGTCTACCCAACTTGTTGTACTCTATTTGGACTGTTAAGCGTTTTTTTTTTTTTTCTCAGATGAGTCTTATTTCGGAAGCATTGTAGTGGGTGTGCGCAAAAGTTCTTTTGTTTTTGAATAAAATAATTTATTTATTTTGTGTCACTGATTTATTAAAGTTAATCCAAAATATAATCACCACTATTTTCTATGACATATCTCCAACGATCTAGCAGTTGCTGAATCTCCTGTAAAAATTTTACCCTTACCCTCAAAAAAGTTTGGTAGGCCTGTAGGATGATCCTCTTCAGTATTATATCCCCATCCCTCCAGGTAGCTGTCCAGGGACATAAACAAGTGATAATCCATTGGAGTACGACCGGGAGAATATGGTGGTTGGGGTAAAAGTTCCCAGCCAATCTCCGTTAATTTGCTCTGGGTAACAGCCGTTTTTGGCGGTCTCGCATTATCGTGCTTAAAGATGACTCCACGACAATTGACTTATGCAGAATGCTTTTCATGCATTGCTTGTTGAAGGCGCTAGAATTACTGACAGCACAAGTTTACATTTAACGTTCGATTTGGTTCCAGAAGCTCCCAATAAATGATTCCTCGAGAATCCCACCAAACAGACAATAAGGCCTTCTCTGAATGCAAACCTGGTTTTGAAGTGGATGCTGGTGGCTCACTTCTTTTGCAAACTGGCAAGCACCGGTTCAGGTTATTGTACAGGATCCACTTTTTATCTCCAGTAACCATTAGTCGAAGAAATCCTTCATCAGTTTGACGAGCAAGATGGGAAACACAGCAAGCCATTCTGTCTTCCTTGTTTCTTTGCGAAATTTTGTGAGGTACCCAAGCATCCAACTTTACCACATATCCTAGCGTATGGACTCTTCTCTTTGTAGAAGTCCTGTGGACGTGGAATTCCTCTGATGATTCTCCGATGGTCATTTTATCACCTTCTTGTATGACTTCACATACGAGGTGTGACAATGAAGTAATGAGATTGATTCCATGAAAACCGTATATTTAAAAATTATTCTACAACTCTGCCATTCTCTTCAAAATAGTCCCCCTGAGCAGCTATACAACGGTTCGAGCACGTTTTACATGCTTCGTAACATTTCTGGAACGCTTCGACTAGGATGTCCGCGAGTACCCTCGTCACGGCGACCTGGATGTCCGTAATCAACTCAAAACGGGTTCCTTTGAGCACACAGAGTGACATATCAGGCAAATAAGGCTGCTTTTGCAACACGGCGATCCTTTTAAGGCCAAATACTGGGACACGCTGAGGGCGGTGTGGCACGGCGCGTTTTCGTTATGAAGGATCCAGTTACGACCGATGTCTGGGCGCACTCTGTTGACTCGTTTTCGCAATCTTTCGAGTACCTGGCGATAGTAGAATTGATTTACGGTTTGCCCCGATGGAACAAATTCTTTGTGGACAATTCCACGGCTATCAAAAAAGGCAGTAATCATCTTCTGCACCTTCGACTTGCTCATGCGAGCTTTTTTCGGGCGGAGGGCGTCAGAGACAACTATTGTGAGCTTTTGGCACGACTAAGAGCACTATTGCCATCCAATTTTAGCATACGTTTCCGAAGCTGTTTCGCACAATCTGGCGCAAAATTTTTTCGCGACGCGTTGCTCTTGATTTCGTTTCTCCATTTCCCCCCTACCAATACACGTCTACTCAACATGACACAGCAGGTGAACAAAACAAGCTAGAGCAATGATAAATATATCAATGAAGAGGAGAAGGATGCAGGGGAAGGGAAAGGGAATTTCAAGGTCGTAGGCTTACCACAAGCCCGGTAATAAAATCAGTCTCATCACTTAATTGTCACACTTCATAGATCATCATCTTCCACCTCCTTGGGCCGTCCTGAACGTGCCTGATCTTCACATTGTCATTCTCCATTGCGAAAGCACTCAGACCACTGTTGAGATATTCGTTCTATTAGCTCATTTTCTCCATAAATTCTGCTTATATTCCGATGAGTGCAAACTCGTATAGTAAATAATTCCTTATATGCACTTTATCAGCTTCCATGTTTACTTTACCAGTTTTGCTTGAAAACTAAAATGTAAATGCAAGTCGCAATAATGAGATTTTCAAAATGCTACCTACTGCCAAAATGGCATCCAGGATTTATGATTTACAGTTCAAAGAAAATCCATATGTAAAAACCGAAAAGGCTATTGCATTGTTAAATAATATTACAAGACCCTACTAAAATCGCGCCTATCTAACCGTCTGTTTATCTGTCCGTCCGTCCGCCCGTGTGTCACAGCACTTATTCTCGGAAACGGTATAAGCTACAAACATAAAATTTTGTATATAGGTGTAATTGTTGCCCTCTTCAAAGTTTCACAGCAACAAAAAATTTACATGGTGCGCCCCCTGAAAAAAAAATTACATCAAAGGTAGCCAATATGGGTATCAAACGTAAGGTCTTGATGAGAACTAACTTTCCAAAACAGGTCTTAAGCTTGTATTTTTTGTTTTACGGGGCGCACAGGAATGGGGAAATACACAAAAAATTGGTATCCCCCCTTGCAATTGGACACCTATGATACGAAAAATCTGAAAAAAATTATGGAAGTAGGTATTTATGAGTACAACAACAACAAATAACTTAGAAGTTTGATGAAAATCGATTCATATTCACGGAAGTTATAGGCATTTGAAATTTCTCCAATTACAGTCACAGTAACATACAATTTTGGTATTTTTCGAACTTTCCAATGAATCAGAAACTGCAGTTTTGATTTTCAAATAAGATTGATAACATAAACATTTTTGGGAATTCAAGATTTATGTGACTTGCAACAGTTGAAAGTACAGAAGCAATGGATTTCCTTATAAACGTGCACATCTCTTTGTCATGTTTCTTGCCTTTATTCGTTGTTTGTGACTTCATTTCGTACGTTGGGTACAAAACTCTTCTGGTATGATCGTAGGTCTGTTTACCAAACTTGTTTACGTACTGAAATCATAGCAGATATATGAGATCTTCTCAATTTATGCTAAACAAGTTGGGTAAACAGACCTACGCTCATGTCAGAAGGGTTTTATATCCAATTTACAAAATGCAGTCACCAGATCGAATCAAATCAAGAAACATGTCAAAGACGATTTTATTGGAGAAAGTATGAAAAACGAGGATCATACTATTTTTGTTATTGTTACGCTCATAAATATCTCCCTTGATAATTATTTCAGATGTCCATTCGCGAGGAAGGAAACACATTTTTCATGTATTGCCCCCTTGTGCCCCCACTGAAGCAAAAACTGACAGTTTGAGAACTGTTTTGAAAAGCTCCCATGAAAACTTTCATTTCATACTCATATCGGCTACGTTTGATGAATTTTTTTTTCAGGGCCACTCTCCTGTACTGTTACCGATTAATTGCCAATTTTTTCGAATCCTAGAATGGTTACAAAACCCTTTTGCTAGGAGCTCTCTCCCGCCTTCTTGACTTGTTTCACTTATGAGGATTAATTGTAGGTACTCATCTTCAGTCATTCATTAAATTGAATCAAGTGTTCAAAACATGCACCTTAAACGCTGAAGTTGGGAAAAAATGACTCAAAATAATTCAATCTTCGCATTTAAAACAGCCACTATTTTGTTTTACAATTACTGATACCACTCGCTGAACCGATTCTCAAAGATATACATGATACTTATCATTCCTGAAATTTTCATGCAAATCCTAGCAAAACTGTAGTGTCTGAGTCGGTAAAAAGCGCTTGTTGTTCCATAGTAATATAGGAAAATTCAAACCGCTATAACTTCGCTAAATATGATTCAATCTTTATGAAACTTTCAGAATAGATAAATTTTATAAATAGTCAATAGTGTACTGAATTTCATTGAATTTAAGGGTACCGTTAAGATTTTATTCAAGAAATCATAAAATCGATAAATCATACTATTACTAACAAAGTTGAGTGAATTACGACTTCTCACGTATTTGTTGTTGTTGTACTCACCAAGGCCTACATGCCTGATTTTTTTCAGATTTTTCGGATCACAGGTGTCCAATCGCGAGGGGGGGGACACACATTTTTCGTGTATTTCCCCTCCCTGTGCGCCCCTCGAAGCGAACTTTGCCAAACTTAGACCTGTTTTGAAAAGTTCTCATCAAGACCTTTCATTTGATATCCATACCGGCTACCTTCAATGAAATTTTTTTTTCGGCGGGTCACTCACCTATATGGGGAGACCCCCCTTAAATACCTCATTAAATTTTTTTGTAGTTGGACTTTGAAGAGATCACCACTTTACACCTGCATACAAAATTTGATGTTTTTAGCTTAAGTAGTTTCCGAGAAAAACTGCTGTGACACACGGACGGATGGACGGACGGACGGACGGACAGACAGACGGACAGACAGGACGCGATTTTAGAAGGGTTTTGTAAAATTATTTTACAAAACCCTAAAAAGGCGTATTTCAGCTTAATTGAAAATTTTCGCAGTTTCTTCTTTTAAAAATGTTTAAAAAACTTTGTACATGAATCTTCGTCTTGCTGAGGAGTTACGATTGCAGATGGTGTTGATTTCATATGCTATTTTATTTAATCAATGTTGCCTTAGCACTACAGTCCCTTTCGAGCCTTCGTTTAGAGATAGTACCTCATTGTCTTGATCGAATGTATCAGCACTCCACAAGGTGATATGGTCAGTATCACGCTTTGGCCATGTGTTCGTCCATCCAGCTGCGATACGCTCTGATTTAAAACTAGTACGTATCATAACTGAACGGGCTTAAAGTCTGTCCTAAGAATCATTCGAAACAAATATCGTTGCCAGCAACAAAACTCAAACAAGGGACCATCGGTCTGAAGAATCACTGGAATTAAATCTCGTTGGTGCCAACGAGATTCGAACCAGAGGCCTTCGGCTTATAGGTTGAGTGTTCTAACCACTACACAACGCGGACTATCAATGAGCATTTCATAAAGAGTTTTGATTGATCCAACAAGAATTTCTTTGCATTCTAGTGTAAAGGAGCCATTCTCTCTTTATTAAGCTGTTACTTTTGCCAGTACCAATTTTAACGACCTAATGAAAGGCAACATGGCTCACATTATCAATACCTTTGTTACCCGGGTACCTGTAAAGTTTCGCAGGCTAGTTCTATTTATTTTGTTGAAGATAGAAAATATTTGATTCTCTTTTACTGGTCAGGACTACCAGCCTTAATTTAATCAGTTTTTAGTGCGGGTTCTTACAAAACAACGCTTCACCTGAGATTCTAAATGATAATCTGATTGGATTCATATAGGAGTAACAGTCAAAGCATTCAATTTCTCCAAATTGTTATGGTTTGAAACTCAACTTTTCCCCATCCCTATTGCTTGTGCCCATTATCTTTACTCGTGGATGCCTCTAACACAACTGCCAGTATCAATTTAGATTACTCGTGGTAATCGATTGAGTTATTTTTTTCCAAAAAGCTCCCTAAGCCTCAACGTAACTACAACACTCAAGGTCTGTCAAGTTACCACCAAAATGGGGACGATTTGAAATTCCTTTCAAACCGTATTCCCAACGCTGTTTATTCGAGCCTCTGAGAGCTCATTATTCTCAATTGTTCTTCCGTTTCTGCGCATTTGAAACGGAAGAGTTCGTTGAAAAATTCTTGGTGTGCAACTTATAAATAAGTTTCACAAAGCAGAGTGGCAAAGTGATGCTTAGTTCACAAAAAGAAACACTCCTCTCCTAACATAAAAGCTTTTTTTTGACTTCACTTGAAAAGTATATATTCCAGAAAAAGAATCCTTTGAGTGATATACATAAAATGTTATTTATTGTATTTTCGCAGACCGCGCAGGTATGTTAACTGCAGCACAGAATCCTGACAATGATAGGAAACATATTTGTTACATTGTTTCAACTTTAGCAAGTGTTATTTTTTTCAGAATTTTGTTAGCTTTTGCTGCATATTCAACGAAATCCTTTCCGTTAAGGCTCGTGAAGTACCTTCAAGTTAAATCTTACTTTCTAAATAAGATAAGTGGAAATTTTGATCCCAGCAAACGTCGAGCAATTCCAACTATTCTCCAAAATATCCTGAGTAAGCTTAATCGATTCGAATGAGAATTTTTGAAATTTGATCTACAAGCGAATTCCTTTTGCAGACGTTAAACTACACAAAAGAATTTCTAGCATTTAGTTTGTCAACATCAGCAACAGCCATTGGCTGTTGAGCTTCAACTCGTTGCCAGATCCAGTTCATATGGGAAATGAAATGAGCCGAAATTCCACGGGACCGAATTTACACAATAACCGCAACGTGAACAAATTTTCGGTATTTATGAGTTGACGATGCACTTGTCAATGTTCCTTAAGAATTTTGACCATTTAGAGAGTAATTAACATCTCTGCAGCGAGGTCTGTGCTCTGGAATTAAAGATGGCCGCGAGTTGTGCAAGCAGCATGGCGGTCTAGGGAAGCGTCGCGGTGACCGCGTGGCCAACAGAGAATTGACATTTTCCGTTTGATTTGCAGCACCTGAGGAATGATAACGTAATCGCAAATGTGAGCTTGATTCCGCGATTATCATTAAAAATCCTTAGGGAGAAAGTTAGGCATGCCGTGCGGGTACAGGCTTCTTGTTCTCGTCGTATACCGTACAAAAACCACCAGCAACTATTCCTTAACGGAAACGAGCGAATCGAATGACTCGCCCAAGTCTATGTAGAGAACCACGAAATTTTTTGGCGGCTTTTTTCAACGGGTCCATGAAATCCGGAATGAGCTCGGGTATCCGGGGTCCGATGGGGAGACTCGCAAGCAACTGGTTCCACGGAGTTGGGAGTTGGAGCCGATGTGCTGTGCCGTTTGAAGAAGATGAGCAAGAACGAATGTGGAAAATGGCGAAAAAAGAACCATGGCAAGCAGTCCGCAATGCTTTGAGCGAGTCTTGCCAAAAAACCACTGAGGACGCTTCAACCTCATCAATATGCGATACAAGCGATTAATTAAATCGATCAGAAGGAGCAAAATGCATCATTTGACATATTTCGGCGTTGTTGTGCTTTCATTTCGCTGGATATTAGTCTTGGACAAATTCTTCATGTGCTGCGTCCACCGCATGTATTAATGACAAACAGTGACGCGTAAAGGAGATTGACTATCTAATATGAATCAGTTTTAATAAAATAGTAACCGTGTCATTTGTGGCTAAGTTTGCATGCCAATATTAGAAACTGATAAATTTGTTTGAATTTATTCCGTTGCTTGATATAACCATATTCGTAACTATTTTCCTTATATTTACACCACTCACTGTGCATTTTTGCGTAGCAATGCAATCTACTATCTACTACTCAAAGCACAGGTGAGATAGTCTGCAAGATTGCGTAGTGGCTTACAATGCGAGCCGCACATTATCTCGCGGGTTCAAAAAGTTCTTTGCGAGCAATAATCACTCAAATGGTAATGGTGATACCTGCAGAACTAAATTAAACAAAGAATTTCACCCATGTCTCGAATTTGGAAAGAAATATTGAAATTCAAATGATTGCCGTTTCGTTGTTTTTGCGGATTCCGGGCAAAAGAAACAGTTCTTCTTGAAAAGGCTGCACACAATGTTGTGATGGACTCTCTATCCGTGAAATGCTAAATTTTATCCAATATGAATATACATAAAAGGGAAAACATTGAGCATAGTTTACTGATGGAATTCGAGATGGTGCTAAATATTTACTTTTTGTAAACGGCTTCAAGTATAAAATTAGATTCGGCTGCTAGCCAATAAACAACATTTTTGAGTTCAACATGCAATATAAGCCTTGGAAAGCCGCTTAAGATGGCTTGTAATGGAAAAATTAATTACATAAATGTGAGCAAAATGCACCATACTCGTATCTGTCGAAATTGATTTTTGATATCGTACTGAAGTTACTTATAATCTGTTGACTACGAATGTCCGAGGGTTACTTTTACTCAGGAAGTTTACTTTGAATACAGAAATCCAAAGTGAGGCTCAAATAAATAAGATGGTTATTTCAATATTAAAAATTTCAACCATCTCAAGCTGAATGTATCTCTGATTATTGTTATTTACATGAGTTGTCATTACTATCTTATATTAACATTTAACATTCCAAGTCACCGCGTCTTGCTTTATTGCAAAGTGTTTTAAGCGATTGTTTTTCATGAAATGGTAAATGGTGGGCCTAATATAATGCACCATGTCAATTGTGAGTCACACGTAAATGTCAAGTTTTTCGCCCAACTTAATTTGACATTTCTTTGTTTCAGTATTTGACAAATTCAGCCATGGAGGGGTACACAATTGAGCAGCGCGTTAAGGTTGTTGAAGCCTTTTATGAAAATGGGCATTCAAATCAAAATGCATTTCGTGCACTTCGTGATTTTTTTGGTCAGCATAATCGACCAAATGTGTAAACAATCGGAAGAACTGTGCGAATTTGGGCAAATTAGAATACACGAGTGATTGTTGAAAAGCCGATGCATCCACAAAGAGTGACTGTTTGGTGTGGTTTATGGGCTGGCGGCGTCATCGGACCGTGCTTCTTCGAAAATGAGGACCGCCAAGAAGTTACCGTGAATGGTGTTCGCTATTGTGAGATGATAACGGAGTTCTTGGGGCCAGGAATTGAGGTTATAGACCTGGACGATATATGGTTCCTACAGGATGGAGCCACTTGCGACATAGCCAACAAAACCATGGCTCTTTTGCGCGAGAAATTCAATGGCCGTGTTATCTCACGTTGTGGCGATGTTAATTGACTGCCACGATCATGTAATTTGACACCGTTGGACTTCTATCTCAGGAACAATTCAAGGGCTAAAGAATCAGATGATTCAATTATGTGTATTATGTCTCAGAGTCATTGAAAATATGGACCATCGGATAGAAGTATGCTACTGTAGCGGTCACGAGTATTTGGGAAATATTTTGTTTTACACATAATTGCCATAGGAATTTCTGTTATAATAAGAAATGTTAACATAATTCTCTGAAAATTTTTTGTTTTATTGGCAATTAACATCGTGCGTTTTAGTTCGACCACCCTTTATAAAAGTTTGTGATAAAGCTTCAAAACTTTGGTGTAGCCTTACACATCTGGCATTAACGAGTGTATTCTCAGCTCCATACGTGATATCCATGATGCTTTACGGATCAAATGTTCAAGTCTCGGAAGCCAGGACAAAAGCAGGGGTTTGAATTGTGAGTTGAAACGACATATGAATAGCATGTAAGGAATGATTGTTCAATAATAGTAATTGTAGTGCGTTTAAAAAAGAAGCATTTAAATGTTTGGCACTACGCAAAACAGTTTACAAAAAAATTAAATGTTTAAAAAAAATCTAAATGTTTGAAAAGTTATAATAACTAGTGGCTTGGTCTCGGAGAGAGATCTGGCACTCGGCACTATGGCAGCCCCAATCAGAAGTTGACAAATATGTGGGTGACAGATCTCTGTCCGAGACCCGCCATCGAATTTCTCGTGGAGACCCTGCCGCTGAAATTCGGAAATGCATTAGCTGGGAGAATCCGGGGCATTCGTGAATTCATGTGCTGTGTGCTGAGTAAACTTGAAGAGTAAACCACAGTCTAGCCACATCGTATCAAAGTTTAGTGGAAAATTTAAATTATTCAAACGATTTGGTGTTTACTATATGGTGCAAAATGAACCGTCACTTGCGAAATTGATGGAATGGAAGAATTTTCCCAAACGATGATCCAGCTGGCGATACATTTCAGATAAAAATCAGAAAGATGGGGAAAGAGCAATAACTATACTGCGGTTGATGCTGGTATAGCAAATGGCCCTGAGGGAAGTAATAAGATTATTTGGCGATAGACGGCATGGCTAGGTAGACGATTCACAAAAGCGATCAAGCAAAAGAACAGCGAAAGCACGTTGACAGTGGTCGTAATGACCCTATTTGTGAAGATTTCATGGGGGTTTTCAGCGTTGCTGCAAATCTCAGCCCCAAGTGGCTGAGGTTAGTTAGAAACAAGGGTTTATGAATAACAAAATGCAGCATAGGAAATCATGAAATTGTGAGATGAGATCTTTCGATCGTAGTCGTCACACATGCGAGCAGAATTTGCAAAACTGACACCTTTGCTGATGTAAACAAGGATGTAGATGAATCTACACCAGACAGGCAGAATTTACCAAAAAATGGTCGAAAAACACTATCTCTAATGAAAGGCCCTTCCTTGGAATAGGACTTGAAGGAAATCGTACGAAAATGTCAAAATTTGTTAAAATTCACACCACACTTTCGAGTCAATTTTCACTGTTGTGTTAATTTTTTTTTATCATATATCCTTCATCATCAATAAGATGGTCCATATTTTCAAAGACTCTGAGACATAATTGAGGTTCAATGTCGTTAATGTGCTGAATCATCTCATCCGTTAACTCTTGAATTGTTCTTGGCTTATTGGTGTACACTTTTTCTTTTAAATATCACCAGAGAAAGAAGTCCAACGGTGTCAAATCACATGATTGTCGCGGCCAATTAACATCGACACAATGTGAGATAACACGGCCATTGAATTTCTCGCGCAAAAGAGCTATTGTTTTGTTGGCTGTGTGGAAAGTGGAACCATCCTGTTGGAACCACATATCGTCCAGGTCTATAACCTCAATTTCTAGCCACAAGAAGTCTTTTATCATCTCACAATAGCGAACATCATTCACGGTAACTACTTGGCTGTCCTCATTTTCGATGAATAACGGCCCGATGACGCCGTCACCCTATGAACTGCACCAAACAGTCACTCTTTGCGGATGCAACGGCTTTTCAACAATCACTCTTGAATTCTCATTTGCCCAAATGTGGCAATTCTGCCATTTAACGAATCCACTGAGGTGAAAGTGTGCCCTGTCGCTGAAGATGATTTTCATTGTAAAGTCACCATTCCCTTCTGTCTGTTCAACCAACCATTCAGCGTATTGCTGAGGCTTGAAATGGTCATTAGACTTCAGTTCTTGAATCATTTGAACATTGTAAGCGTATAAATTCAAATCTTTATTCAAAATTCGCATCAGTGATGTTCGTGAGATGTTCAATTGTTGAGCACGATGACGAGTAGAGGTTGACGGCTCTTCTGCTGATATTGTGCCACAATATCGGCAAAACAGCAATGTGCATGAAATTCCGCGAAAAATTAAAATATTATCTGTTAGCTCTGAGTGCAATTTCAGAAACGAAAGAATTCTATTGTGGCTTACAGGTATAGTTGTTAGATATCTTTCTCTTTTCCACAGAAGTGCCGGTTCACAGTTATCTATTTTACATTTTGTTTGTATGACCAAGATGAGTATGCCTGTATTAAAGTAAATCACTGCCTGCAACTGACCATGGTTGAGGGAGGATATACAACGCGTTCAGTAAATTTTAATACAAAACTTCACATTTGTGAAACCTTGACTCAACAAATGAACAACATTACAAACGATAGAGTAATAGGTGATGGGGGATGTGGCATCGGGATATTGGTTCGAAGACCCTATTGTTTCCAAAATATTGAAAAAGTCGAATCCAAGAGCTTTGAACCTCTTGAAGTGCCCGTTATCAAAATCACACTGCCAGGTGGGGATAACCTCTTCGTTATCTCTGCCTATGCAACTGGTCGAAATTTTCTCAAGTTCAAGGAGGAGCTCTACTCCTTGTTTGAGATGCTCTAATTGAACAGGCTGCATATTTATTATATTCCAGCTGGTAACCTGACCACCAAGCATACATAATGGCTGAACGCTACCAATAATCCAAGAGGTGCACTCCTGAACTCGTGGATAACAGAGAACCAAATTGAATACAGGTGCAATTTATATGGGTCGGACCCTAAGATAAATTCATATTTGACCTCTGCATTGCTGACGTAAGACTTGAATTCAGCTTTAATAGTCCTCAACGGGAAATGCAGTAGCTTCCTTATGATAGCGACCATAACACAATTGAAATGAAAATCAATCATCTAAGGGATGAAAGTTTAATCGAGAGCACCAGCAGCAATGTCCTCCTTCTGATGATGGCAACGCTTGCTCAATGTTTCCTAATGACAGGAATCTAACGAACGATGAAATAGATCTCTATTTGTCAAAGATAGAGAAGCCGACGTTGGAAACGAGTGAGAAAGTCGTTCCCAAGATTAATCATCTAAACAATATGGAAGGATATGAAACACCAACCATTGCAAGGTTGAAAAGATTGAAAAGCCTTCATCTCACACGCGTCAACAATATCTATTGGCGATGTTTGGACTGCAACCATCCCTCGTTGGCTTTATTGAAATTACACCTGAAGAATGTCCGGAACTTAATCCGTTCATACTTCAGTAGTGAGGTCAGCAATCAATTGGTGGAAAAATTGGGGGATATTAGCCAATAGGACCCAGATGGTGTTTTTGTAAGAAGTCTCGAATGAAGGTATCGAATCTTGAAGTCGCTTGTGATGCGATAAATCTTCTCGATGGGACTGGTATCGAAATTTATAGTACGACTCCGGATAGAAATTGAAACATGATTATATGTGAGGGATTGCATAAACTTGCCCCGGTTGGAACACATTTTGAATTGGTTCATCTACCAAACCCTGACAAAGGGAATGAAATATTTCCAGAGGTCGTTAAAGCAAAAGTTTCCAACCTCAAACCGCGCCTGAACGGTGAATCAATTCTTTATTTCAATGAAATATCAACATCTGACTTCATACGGAGCATGAATCTTATTGATTGTTTTGTCAGCTTTGAAGACTTGTGTTTCATATTACGCAGGATAAACAACATGAAATCATGTAGTACTGATGGTATTCAAAATGTAGTTCTCCAACATTTGCTTGAGGTATGAGAATTATTGCATATTGTTCAACAACATGTTGAGCTATTCCTATTTCCCAAATGAGTGGAAAAACGTGAAGGTATTTGCGATCTTGAAGAAAGGAAAAGAATCTTTATGCCCTAAAAGAAATCGCCCTATCACCTTGCTGCCTAACATCAGCAAGGTGTTTGAAGTGATACTCAACAAAACATCAAACACCAACATTGAGAAATATGAGTTGATGCCTAATTGCCAATTTGCTTTTCGTGCCAGGCATTCAACCATACATTCCATAACGAAAGTAACCTCAGCCATCTGTTGGAAACTAAATGATAGGGAATGTGTTGGAACGTTTCACATCGATAAGGAGAAAACTTTCGATACGGTGTGGTTAGATGGACTAATTTTTAAACTCCTTCAGAACAGGTTCCAAGATAATTTGTCGATATGATGTGCAATATGTTATACGAGAAATCATTTGTTGTAACTGATGGAAATCTGACAACAATGCGCGACGGCAAGGTCTTGAATAGCATACAGCAGGGAACAGTTACTGCACCTCTGTTCTTCTCAATATTCATTTGCAAGCTATTGAGCGGCTTTGATTTTAACGTCTCGCCAACGCGATCATTCGTAACGTTTACAGATGATCTGATCATCTATATGGCAGACCGAAAAGCCACAATCGTTCAGAGCAATCTTCAAAAAATTTTCAATGATGTGCAGCTGTCCACTGACAATTGGCGAATGAAAATCATTGCGCAGAAGTGCGAGACAATTTTGTTTCGGATAACGCTGCAGGGGGCCAGTCGAGACCTGAAACTTAATTGGAAGAATTGCAATATCATAGCTGGCGAGGGTAGTTCAGAACGGATTCCACATAAATCCTGGGATCGATACGTCGTTGTTCATCTCGATCAGTTTCTGTACTATACTGAACACGTCAAAATCATGTTCAGTGAAGCACAAAAGTAGTCATGGCCCTAAGACTCTTTCAGTCCAGATATATTGATCAAAAGGTCAAAATTATTTGTTACAAAACCCTGGTTGGACCAGTTTTGACATATGGATGTTGGATCTGGTACAACCAGAGCACTAGTACTATGGAAAAATTAAGAATTTTCGAATGGAAATGTCTTCGTGCATATACTGGTTTGTACAGAAAGCCCTTGAAGGATTGGAAGCACTATATATCGAATAGAAAAATTTATCAAACCGTTAAAATAACAAGAGTCAATATCTTCATACTGAAACTTCTTCGGAGTCATATCGAAAGATCTGTAACTGTGAGTGAAAACCCTTGGATTTCACAGCCGTTCCACCCTCCAGACGGGTGTTTTACGACTTGCCTCACTACTGGCTTCGTTCCTCTAGAAGCATTCATGCATTTAGACGTGAAACGATATGTTTTTGATTCTGACCGCGTCGCAATCATATATCACATATAAAGGCGATAGGTTGGACATTAGAGCAGTATTTTTGTCGGACAAAATGTTTTTTGAATTTCTTATCAAATCACCTTGGAAATTTACTAAAATATTTATTGTAAAATATAGGGTCATGAATTTGACGTATTTTAGACCTACGCACTTAAAAAACCAGTAGTTTCGAAAAAATGGTTTGGACACGCTGAAATAAAGCTCAAATATAGATTTTTATCATTTGATAGAGTGTATTCCGTACTGCTAGCTAATATAATAATTAAAAAAATAATCAAAAATATGATTCAAAAAAAAAGTCGTAATTAGATATTAAAGTTAAAATTCAAACTCTTTACAACTAATTGTTAGTTAATAAACTCAAAACTTGATTGATTTTTGATTTTTTTCTTGGTCATTTCCGCCAGTGAGTGGTGAATAGATCAAGTAAAATAAAAGTCTGTTTATGAGATCAGTGTTTGTGCACACCCAAGACATTTTTCTTGTCTGGTGGGGCCAAAACGTTTTTATATTTTTATTCGTTGATTCTGCAGCCTCTTCAAACAGTTTACCACTAGAAACTATTTCCTGCTCGATGATTATGGCTTCATGTAACCGCACCTTATACACAGATACAGGTAAGAGATACCATAGCGCTGCTTGGCCGTCTCCTTGCCATATTCTTCAAATTTGGTGGCAACTATCTGGTAGCCAGACGAAATGCACTCCAAAAGAGGTCCACGCCTGTCGTTAAGGTCCTGCTTTCAAGTTCTGGGCAAAACTACCATCATTCGAGGTACCCAAAGTCAAAGTCAATAACGCTTTATTCAATGCTAATCGTTATAAATTTTAAAAGAATATAAAGCAGATTCCAAACAATAACAATACAAAAACTTAATGGCCCAAATGGCTCTCTAAATTTACACGTTATCAGTTAAACACATTTTATCGAAAAAAACTATAGCAAATTCAAAGTAATTAAGATTATTAGATATTTAATGATTTGATTGGATAAGGGAAAATAAACCAAAAAATTATTCATAGTTTTAACTCAACAGTGAACTTTTATCCTACACGTAATATGTTATTTACTAATTCTAGTAAAATTCAATCAAAAACTTTATCTCATACTTAAAAAATTCTATCACAATATTCCTAACCTACGCGATTAACCTAATATAATAAACATAACATATTCATAATTTTTAACACAAATAAACAACAACACTAAATATAGCAAAAATGAGCTGAAACTCAAAAACTAAGTAACACCACAAAAACTGAAAATAAACACGAATAATTTAGACATTGTCATTCAGCGACCAATACCTAGATTGCTTCGTCTCAGCTCGACCAGCTTCAACGAATCTAGCTAATGAGTATCCCCATTGGAATTGTTGGTCTCGTGAACTTGAATTCGGAGGATATTTTATCTTCTTATCGGTGGTTCCACACCGTGAACATGTCAGATGTAAGATGTTATGTTTTGCAACACATACGCAGTCTTTTTTGTACAATAAGTTGGTAATTATTTATATTATCAATTCCTTGCTGCATTTTTGCAATCTCGATTTTTGACTCTGGCTTCTATCTGGGTAATGTACTGCACTTTCATGTTTATTCAGATTTTTCTGAGGCTTTTTTTCTACTGAATGGTCAATCAAAAATTCCGTATCGGTAACAGGATCCATAATGCAATCTATCCTCTAATAAATTCACACTGGTAAGTGCAAATCAAATAATTTCAAATAAGAATATTATATGTATGTCCTTTGGGAGGTTTTTAAGATTGCATTGAAATTTATCTATAAGCAACAACTTCCTTCAAGAATACTATTAAACATGTAACCTGACAAATAAAGGGCATTCCACGAATTTCCGGAGTCAATTATACTCGTCCTCGTATATCCAACGAAATACTTAAAATAAGTACTGTTCACAAAAATGCTGTGAACGTTAACATACTACATGTCACATTAATATTCTATAATTATCGCCAACAAGGTCGTGATAACACTTGTCTCAGTTTGCATTCGCAGAGCTAATGTCCCTGCCAGTCCGCACCGCCACTTCCTCGGAATAGGTTTGCGCAGGTATGTGAGAAATGCAAGTGTTTTGCTAATGAGGCAGACAACAATAGATTGCAACTTGTTCGTCACTGTGGCCCGCAGATCGTCAGCTGCGATAAGAGGTGGCTGCCAAGCATCGACTCCTCTTTTGCAACCAAACATCTCAAGGGTGAATGCCACCAGTTCACTATGAATACTTCATAAATTGAATTTTTACAATTTTCCAGAATTTTAATCATAGCAATTTTTAATATATTGTACTAGCCGCGAAGTCGCGTTTAACACCTAGCATTGCGAACGGTTGTGCTGGTTTCCATCGTGTAAGAATTGCAAGCGGTCCATGTCCACTGTTTTTGAGCTGGTCTGCAGAGCAAACAACCGCCAACTGTTGGTATTTCGAAGCGTTCCTAAGATATCAAGAGAAACAACGGCCGCGGCTTGTTCTTTATGACAGGTCGCATAGCGAAAAACATTCCCTTGGACAAACTTGGCGAATTCAAAGAAGGGCTCATAATAGCCATTCTAAACACTACTCATGAAATGCCAGCCGAGCTCGCGGAATATGTAGAAAAAATTGCTAAGTGGACGATAAAAAGGCAACATAACGTGGCTTGTCTTTGAAATCATTAACACGCTCCCGTAACATCATATCAAACAAGCTACATATGTGCAACAAGCGGAACTTGTAAAGGGATGACTGCATCGACTTTGGAGGCATTGTTCCAATTTAACAACTCCAACATGATTGCCGCTCCCGCCGACATCTTTCCCTCGACACATTATTATCGCCGTCATTCAGAAAATTCACTTTTCTTGGGAAATCATTTTCCAGAATGGCGTTGTCCGCTGTTTAGCATCATGCCCGGAATGCGGTCGATAACTTAGAAAACAATTAGTAATGTGGTCTTCGTGTAACTCCAAGTATGACGTGGCTGCATATAAACATGTACGAGTATGCAACTTGGAAATACTATGCGCGAAGGGAGGAGGATTATTAAGATAAAAAGCGATAAGTTTAAGGAAAACTTTTCATTGATATAAATTGAGATATGTGACAAAATTTCACCTTTAAAAAGCAGGTCAAGGAATCATTAGTTCCTCACTATTTTCTCTTAGTTTCAAGCAACAGAAGCAATTTGTAGGGGCAGATGAATGTATTTGTATACTTGTGAAATCAATCATTTATCATCACATTGTTAAATTCCTTTTTATCGTGAAAGCCACCGCTTTATATGAAGGAAAGATTGCAAGAGAAGTAGTCTGATGAAAAATGTGGATCTTATAAAGATGAATAAAGTTCATATGAACATTATTATGTTTCTTGGAATCCAACAAGCATCTCCTATAGTTGAAGCTTTCTTGTTTAGCTTAATCAGACCTTTTCTCTCCTTAGATCCTTAATAGCATAAACAGGCATTAAGATATAATGCGCAATCCCTAATGCTGATTCTAACGCTATACCTCGTCAATTCTTAAACAGATCATCTTTAGGGTTTTCGCATTAGGGCCTGATGGGGCTGTCCTAAACAATTCCTAATTTTGGTGTTGATGGGGCTATCATAAACAGTTCCTTTGACATAAACATTTTTGTTGTGAAAAATCATAAACATTTTTGTTGTGACAAAACAATAAACTTAGAACATACAGTGCATCATCAAAGCATCATTTTTAGGGCTTTGCAAAACGAATTTTACAGGGACATACTAGTATTGCGTCCTGCCTATCCGTTCGGCTTCCTTTCCATCTATTTGTCCGTGTGTCACAGCAAGTTTTCCCAAAAACTATTGAAGCTCAAAAGCTCAGTCTTTGTGGTAAAGTCAGAAGTGGCGTTTCTGAAAAGTTAAGCTTTAGAAGTGACTCTAAACAAATCTTTGTTACCAAAGTTCATCGAACAAAGTATCAAATGAAAAGTGGTGATTAGAAATTTTGAGCCTGGAACTAAAAAATTCATTTTGTGCATCAAGCAGCCCAGGAGGAGTCAAAATATACGGGCAATTTGTGTCCCTCCGCCCTCGCGATTGGACTTTTTTGTACCGAAAAATCTGAAAAAAAATTCACGGAGAAAGGTCTTTTTGAGTACAAGGGCAAATCGAAACTCACTCAACATCATTAGTAATAGTATGATTTGTAAATTTGACGTTTTACTTCATATAATCGAAACGAAACTTAAGCTTATTAAAATTTCACAACTATGTATATTAGAATAAGGTCCTTACATCTACAAAATCTCATCAAAATCAAATTATGTGATGGTGGATGATCTATATTTGAAACCGACCTAGACATTATAATTTGTTCGGAGGTTCATGAAAATTTCAAGAATAGATTATTATTTGAATGTGCCCAAGTGTTTAAAATTTGTGCTTATGAAGAAACCCTAGGCCTTTCATATATAGTTGAAGGATTTCTTATATTGTTTTTCCAACGGATTCATATTTTGAGCGCTAGGATGGCTAAGAAGCCCTTCTGGCAGGAGCACTTTCCTGCCTATTTGACTTGTTCATTTTTTGCGAAAAAATCCATATATTCAATATACCTTTACAAAGGGTTTTTCATTAAAAACATAACAATTTTGTCTATTAATAAAACACAGACATGTTTGAAATATTTTCAAATTTATTGTGGGTGTATTGCAAGCATTACATTTTATGAAAACAATTCGATTTCGGTCATATGACCCCACGAGCCCATTTACAGCGATCGATTCTTTGCACCCAATTTTCCATCATTCTGGCACACATTTCCGTTGGTAATTTCGCGTTGGATGTTGTCTTAGAGCTCGTCTAACTTTAGTGGCTTGTTGGCATATACCAGTGACTTGATAAAGCACCATTAAAAGAAATCACCATTCGAAAGAACCATCTCTCGTTATAACACATTCACCAAATTTGCCTTTCAATAACTAATTATGAGGCGTGCTGTGTGTCTAATGTTACCGTCTTGCTAAAACCACATCGTTGATGTCATGTTCATCCAGTTCTGGCCACATATGATTTTCCAACATAACATGACTGCTTGCCATTGCTATGCTCCGTCGAAAACTCCGGTAGACTGAAATCGCTGAAAAGCAAAGGGAGTGTCACAAGCTTCGGCGTGAGACTCAACGGGCATGCAACCGGGTAGCAGCATATAAGTCAGCCAGAAAATGAATTCGTAAATTAATTAACAATAGCAAGGCTCACTACCGGCAAGATCTAGTGGATAATGTGAACAAGGATGCATGATATACATGATGCGGAAAAGATGGACGAAATAGTGTGGGCACCCTTCCCCGACCATTCCGTCCGTGTTGACGCTGTATGTGGTGAAGCAGTAGTAGAGTATCTACTCTTCACACAGCCGGAATTGGAAGTGGCAGTCCTTTTACTGAAAGCGAGGAAGGCTCCAGCTCAAGATTGTGTTCCAGTGGAGGTGATGCAACTTGTCTATCACCATTGTCCTAACCTGCTGCTCAGCACATTCAACGCTTGCCTACGAGACGGGGTTTTCCCGGTACGATGGGAAGTCGAAGAAAATCCCGGATCGTCATCTGCATATCGCCCGTTATGCATGCTAGACACTTCTGGGAAGGTGCTAGAGAAACTCATCAAGGAAAGACTTACTAACGTAATTCGTGCTGCTGGGGACCTATCTCCTTGGCAGTACGGCTTTAGAGCAGGACGTTCCACTATTGATGCGATTGCAGAGGTGACGAGCGCGGTTCAAAAGGCAGAGGCACATAGGCGCATAAGCGACAGATCGTCCTGTTGGTGACACTCGAAGTTAGCAACTCCTTCAACTCCGCTAGATGGATGGATATTCTGGGTACGCTGAAAAACTCTCTTTTCACATTCCAGAATATCTGATTCGGCTACCTAAAGAACCAAAGCATGCTCTACGATAAGATACAGGGCCTACGAAGGATGAAAAATACATCGGGTGTTTCCCAGGGTTCCATCCTTGGTTCAGACCTGTAGAATGTGTCTTACGATGGGGTCCTGAGACTGGAGATGCCAGATGAGTTGCGTTTGATTGGTTATGCAGATGATGTTGCAGCTCCGGTCACTAGACGCATTGTTAAAGAAGCGCAACTTAGGCTAGGTAGGCCAATCCACCGAGTGAGAGACTGCATGACTGCTCGTGGGCTAAGTTTAGCACTGTAGAAAACCGAATGGTCAGAAAATCCCTATAGTAAGGATGATCAGGATTGGAGACATACAAATCGAATCGAAGCCAGCGGTGAAGTATCTGGGACTACTGATCGACTCGAAGATTAGCTTCTCTGGGCAAATTAGGGCAATGGCTGAGACGGCTGCTTGGAGATTACCGGCTCTGAGTTGACTTATGGCTAACGTGGGGGGACCCAGCCCATCAGGAAGAGGCCTCTTGATGAGTGCAGCAGGGTCAGTGCTACAGTACGGAGCAGAAATATGGGGGACGTGCTCAGTAAGAAGGTATACCGAAAACACTTGGCACAGAAACAGAGAAGAGGAGCACTGAGGATTGCATCTTTGTATCCAACAGTCTCTGATTCGGTGGTGAGAGTTGATGTAGACGTTTACAAGCGTCGAAACAAGGACGCGAGGGAGATGGTTGTCTGCGAGGAGAGACAGTGCTCACTCAAAAATTGACAGCAGTCTTGGGTGAGGTGCATGAACCGAAGGTGGACTGCGCGCCTCGCTCCAGATATATGACTGTGGCTAAATCGAAAACGTGGTGAGGATAACTTCTCTCCGACCCAGCTTTTCAGCGGGCAATTTTGGCTTTTTTTCCAGTCATTTTTTCTTTGTACAATTTATAAGCTTGTCAACGGAAGTTATTGTACTGTTTTTATCGGCACGAATCAATCACTGGATGTATTCATTATGCACTCGGTTCCTCTTTACAAACGCTTCCTTGGGTTCTTCGACGTACCCATCATTCCTACTTTTCTTTAGTCGATGCCCCAATACCTAGTTGGCGCTTCTATTACCGCATCTTTTACTGTCTTTCACATTGTTTTGATGCCACCGTTGCTTTCTACCGCCTACGCAAATATATTGCTGCAATTTTGCAGCGCTGAACTGTATGTAGGCATGACTGAGACCTATCGTTAAGTTGACTTTTTTGTAGTTGAGAGATAAAGACTATTTATACCCCGAGAGTGTGGGACTCAATGCAAAAGATGTCTGGAATATCCACCAAACAACTCCTCTGCCAATTTATGAACCGTGCTAGAAAGACTTTGACAAATTACTTCAAACTGAACCTCAGTTTGCTACGTCTTAAAGTTGGGGAATCTCTCTCCTAGTGGAAAGGAAGGACAGGAGAAAGATTGTTAGAAAAATGATCCCCAAATCCTGATGTAACTACCTACTGTTAGTCCTTTTTACTCTATAAGGATTGCCCAAACATGATATGCCACCTGGTTCCATTTGTCAACATTTGCAAGCATCCTCCTCAATAAGACTGCCTAAGGAGAGTCCTCTTTTTTCCTAGTAGAGGTTTTGACACAGCCTGCTCACCATATTTTGCATAAAAAAATATGTAGTAGGCATCGTCTACGTTGCCTTAAGTCGATTCAGAAATGATACGTTTGAAGCGGCTTTGACAGCCGTTGCCCTGGATTATTCAGGGAAATTCATCTTCGAGTCGATTAGTAACCCCTGTTATATGATAATTTTTGGTTTCGATTCAACCAGTATTTTGCCAATACTGATTGTCCTTAATCTGGGAATTTCCTTGTTTGTCAGATTGACCACTTCAATTTTCGTCAGTGCGAGATGGAACCCGCGAGTAATTACCTAATCTCTCACCTGGCGTATTAGTATACTTAGTCTAAGCAACTACGAGTCTAGCAACTACGAGTAGTACCGCAACATCATCCACATCGCTGATCAGGCGTGGTTTCTCCATCAGATCTAGTCTCAGTAGCTCATCGTACGATATATTCCACAGTTTTGGACCAAGGATAGATCCGTGTACAACACCTGAAGGAAGTTACATTCTTGGTCAGCCCTGCATCGTATCATAAAGCAGGCTTCAGACCTTAAGGTAGTTCTTCAAAAGCTGCATGAGATATTCCAACTAGGTCCCAATTTCTAACGTATCGACAATATTCACTCATCTAGCGGAGAAACCAACCCGTCGCTTGGTAAGGCTATGTGCCTCTGCCTTTTGGATTGCGCTTATTACCTCTGCTATCGCATCAATGGTAGAGCTCCTGCTCCAAAGTTGTACTGCTAAAGAGATAAGTCCCAAGAAGCACGAATTGTGTCAGTGAGTCTTTAGCCATATCTAGCCATTTCCTAGCCATATCTAGCACGAATAACGAGTGGTATGCAGAGGGTAACCCAGGATTCTTGTTACTTTTTTAATCTATACGTGCCTTGCTACCTAGCAACTTTTCGGGAAAACCCCTTCATGCAAACACGCGTTCAATGTACTGAGCAACAACTTAGGACACCGGTGAAAAAGAGCTGAAAACACCTCCACTGCGACCTGGAGTTTTGGTTTTTTTCAATGAAGTAGCTGGCACGTAATTAGTGGGTATTCGACGTAATGAGTCAAGCTTGCGCTGGGCACTGAGCTTCTGCGTAACTATTTTGTAGCCAAGGTCCCACGGATCCCTGTTTACATTTTCCAGTAGATCTTGCCAGCAACGAGACTAACTGCTGCGAATCATTTTGCAAAGGTGTTTGCGGACTGACTTATGAAGCTTGTGACATTTTTTTCACTTTGAAATGATTTCGTCAATCATCAGTATGCTGGAGGCTTACTTCCTGGAATCTTCAAGTGCTGCAAACAAACACGATGATGCTCATAGTTGAATACATCACATCTTGATTTGCTAGCTCTTAAGTTCCCTGCAAATATTCTACCAACAGCACACCTGTCACGAGTATCTCAACGAACCTCTCGAAGCCCATCTTCCTAATGTTCCACCCAATCTGGAAAGTCGAGAGTTTGGACATTGAGGGACAGTATCACGCATCTCAAGTAGAATGTACTAATGGTCACTAGCTGTGTAGTCCTCTAATATCCTCCAGTCGTGTACCCTCTACAGTGGGGACTCCAAGATATATGTGCCGTTGAGTATGGTTCATTTACAGCCCATACAGCCAAAAACCAGTATATTGCCAGTTTTCAGCATGACAAGCTTTGTCCTGGCTGTCATCCCTAGGACTCGTTCTCCCCTTGGATCAGCTTGAGGCATATCACATTCGATCATTTTAGCATTGAAGACAACGTTGTCAAAATATTAAATTTGACTTGGAATGATGAAGGCGGCTCGTTCAACGCTAGGTACACACTAAAGAATAAAGCCCTTGAACACCGAACCCACACAAAACTATCATTCCATCCATAGCTCCCCACAAGCAAATTAGCACTGCTCTGAGCCCAAGTGGTAGCAGTTACAAATTTTCAAGATATCATGTTGGGGAGCTTTGATTATCGTGTTTCTCACTGTGCAGTAACAAGTCAGCTCTCGCAAACTGCTCGGGTAGGTTTTGAGTGACTGTGCTCCAATGTAGATCAATTTGCAGAATATGGCTCATTGCGGTAGTGCTTTGGATTTGATTAAGGTACTTGCCTGCACCGGGTATGCATTTTAAATCGTTTGGCTTTGGGTCAGCATCTTGACAAAGGAAGCTGTTTGTCTCTTCTGTGCACTTCTACTTTTAATGCCACAATTATAGCACAGGAAGCTCCAGTTGATCCCTTTTGAGCACTTTGCAGCTTGTCCGTATCCAAGGAACCTGAAACACTGGGATTGGTCTTCATCCAATCCTACAAGCAACACAATATTTTTCTGATATGTCAATAATTACCATACGCCGACCTCTATTATTTGGATGAGACAGCCTAATTGTTGCTCCACTCCAGCCAGGAAAATCTCACTTTAAGGCATCTTCTATCTAAGTCAATATCTCTTATTTCAAGAGCAGTCCTAGGTTCAAGCAAAGCTACAGTTACGTTCTTTCCAAGGACATGTAGGCAAATATGGGGTAGATACAATATCCGTACAGGACTGCAGCGATGGTCTGCTGCCTCGGCGCGAAAGGAGGGTGGGTTTCGCCGAAATTGGTATTGTTTGGGGACGCTTGAATGCACTGGCAGGCTAGCATTGTGGTTTCGTGGGGTGGGTTCTTTTTCCCAGCACAAGGACCCACCGCAAAAAGAATTTCGCATCCATGAATTTAAAAATAAAAAACATATCGACCCGAGTCGAGCCTGAGTGTTAAAATTGCCAACCGGACCTGGCGAAAATAGACGCGACTTGAGAGGACTTCATCGTTACGGACGATGCTTATGGCCCCCAAATAAGAGTGGGGTATCCAGGTGGAAGCGGTGCCCCCTCGTACCCCACAACCGGATCAAGTTCCAATGTAGATATGGCCATATCTTTTCCATTTAAGTGAAAAACTCATACAAACATAATTCGCATAAATTTTTCCCTTAAATGAAAAATATGAACGTGGCAAATTTTTGTTATAGTATTATGCGATAAATTCACATAACACTATAGCATAAATAGGCACCTGCTTTATTTTGCTGATGAGCTGGGTTGTGATGTTGCGACGAATTGAATGTTTGTTGCTGTGAACCAGACGATGCACTATTTGATGAATCTTTCTGCGATCGTTTGTTTCCGCTACGACTGGCTTTTTCCATAATTCTTCACAATTTTGTTCGCGCTTTTTCTTATTTTACAAATTTTATTTAATTAACGTTTCGATAGCAGTTAGTATGGTTTAGCTCAATGTGAAGATTATTAGTAATAAAGGCCAATTAGCTCCATATGTATCTACCACGACCGTCGACCTACGGTCAAAGACTTTCAATGCGCGCACTACCGCATCGTCCGTTATCTTCCTTCACTCAACATTACTTTTATAACACTTAAATTTTAGATGAATGGATTAAAATACTACTAGTCTCAATATATTTCTTGTTGTCTTAAATCGCGACGAAACCATCAATTTTCCCGGGCTATTATATTGTATGAGAAACGATAGCGCACTTTTTGTTTACCACCACTTGCCGGTGCTATTCTCCCGGTTTGCTCGCTGTGGCCATCAAAAGAAGACTCTCCGTTTTGTTGCCAATCTTCAGCTTACGGCATTTGTCGCAGCGGTAGTTCATGAACGAAGTTCCTCCGTTTATATAGATTGCATTCGGCAATGCAATTCGAGGATGAGCTGCGTGAAAAGGTGCTGCTGTGTCCGAATTTTAGTTGTAGATCCAAACAGTTACATTTTTCAAATCTATAATTAAAATTTGGGTCAGTATTATGGTGATTTTCGAACAGTTTGCTTAGATGACTGCTCGATTACTACAGACATTTTTGACTGCATCGCAGAATGCATCTTTGTTAGCTCCTAGTCTGAAAACTACGAATAAGTCAGTCGACTGAGTCGGCAGTATTATTTTTATAGCTGTTCGCATTTCTTCTGGTTTTATCGCTCCCTTAAACATTCGTATCAGGGGATTTGATCAGCATTGCCTGCCTAATAGCTTTGTGCCGCTTCTTGTTCTTCTTCTGCCGAGCCGCATCTGAGGATTCTATGTTTTCCGTATGTTTAGGCTTACCTTAACT
Source organism: Odontomyia ornata (assembly GCA_963969285.1). Classification (NCBI taxonomy): domain Eukaryota; kingdom Metazoa; phylum Arthropoda; class Insecta; order Diptera; family Stratiomyidae; genus Odontomyia; species Odontomyia ornata. The sequence goes on from OZ017738.1 coordinate 496,293,407, forward strand.
TAACTTAAATCCTCCAATGGAACCTAAACCTTGGTTGGCTCTTCTCCACTTTTCCGGATCCCCTTTAATCGGGCTACAAGCTAACCGCATATTGATCTTTTGCTCGTTCACTCTCTTAAGCCATCTGGGCCTTATAATGGCCTATTTGAGCTTGAAGCCTCCCCATCTCCGAAGTTCTATTTGGGACCGGCACAGTTGTGTATCACAAGTGGCGATGATATATTTCATAATCAATTCCGCTTCACGGTAGAACCGCTCTTCTTTTGAGGCGTCCAAGATGATTGTATCATTCTGTGTTTTCTCTGGAGGATTTATTTCGGAATTTAAGATCCTTGCATCGATTACTGGTTTCTCGATATTCCTTACATTTTCTTCTAGTGCTCACTCATCTGATGCGTAATATAGAGTTGTCCGTTCTTCTTTTTTAGGGCACTCTGACGTTTGCATCATTTTTTTGCTACGACTTTATGCCGCAAGAATCTCTGTTTGATCAACGCTGTCTATGGTTCTCCGTTTTTATCCGTCTTTACTGTCGCTGTGTTCTTCGTCAATTTTGTCGTCATTAGTACTGCACTTGATGTGCTGTTAACATCATGACTATAACCATTGGTTCCATCGTCATTGTTGATATTTTTATGGATTTTTTTGTGTTGATTTATTTTCATATCTTTTTACTGAGTAGAATCCAGTTCGATTGGATTCTTCCTGCGCGCCACTATTTCTGTTGTGTATGAAGTCTGTAGGAATATCTTTGTTGAACAAGGAGAACATGCAAGGATTGTCACAAGCCCTTATGGGAACAGTTGCTCATAACCAGACCAACGCTAATTGGCAGTTGGTCTCAACCGAACTTATACCAGCAATCTAATTCAGCAAACTTCGATCATAGTTCGAGGCCTACCAATGTTTTACTGGAACGTAGACAACATGATAGTTGGATTGAAGCCGTTCATGCACGAGTTTCACCTTAGCACTACTGTGCAAAGCAACTAGGTCTAAACCACCATATCCACCAGCCCAAAGCATCAATTCCAGTTCGTTGTCCAAAGCGCAGCCCAAATTCAGTCAGACTCGTTTACTTCTTATCCCAGGAAGAACCCCACGGTAACTTTCATTTCCTCACGTACGTGGGGCACAGCTCCCTAAAGAATGCTAGCCTAAAAGAGTATTCCTTTCATCTGAAATTGCCCTTGTGGGGGTATCTAGTATATGGGAATAACAGATCTTCCGTTTTTAGGGCTCTTAGAGATGCGGCATCGGAACGTGAGTCCTATAAGGTAATGGTCTGAATCACAGACAGCACCGCGGAACGAGCGCATGTCGAGAATGCTGGTGGCCACTCGTTTTTGCCATGAGAACATGGTAGAAACTAATAAAAAATCAAAGAAGCATTTTTATGATATGATGCGACGGAGGATGGTTATTATCCTTGGTATCTTTACATCAAAAATAGTTTGTTTTTATTTTTTCTTATATGGTTGAGTCTTTTTGCTTCCAACGAGCTGTATTTTATTTCTCTACTATGAAAACTACCGAAGTTGTGAGTTTTCACAGAGATCGTAGGTAGTACTTTTAATAAATTTTTTTGTTTATTTATTTATTTGCCAAGCAAGACATATCCTTACAATAAAAAAAATTTACAAAAAATGAAAATTGGAAACAAGAAATTTTTATTAAATTTAAGTACAATAAATTAACGCACAATTATGTTAAGGAATGAAGGGATTTCAGTATATTAGTTTTATATAAGGCTTTGCAAATGGATGGGCAGTAGTATTTACTAAGCTTGTTGAATGCCTTATGACAAACGTTTAATGGCTCATTGTCTGTATAGGTAGTGTGATGGCGATCTAAGATAAGTATTGGTGATTGTCTTGTGATTCTAAGAGGCTCACTCAAAGTGATTTTTTTTGCTATGCACTGCACCTTAATATTGTCTTTCAGAACATCAAATGCTAGACATGCAGATATCATCATTCTCCTAGAATCTAGTGATGCCATATTTAGTACTTGCAGCCGATAGTTATATGATGGTAGGCTGTTGAAATTCCTAGGGTCGTAAATGGATGTTAGTGTCAAAAGAAGAAACAGTTTCTGGATCAATTCTAACCTATCAACGTGGATATAAAAAAACAGGGTTCCAAATCAGGATGGCATATTCAAGAATGGGGCGCACTAATGAGATGTATAGTGATTTAGTAACCCTAATATTCTTGAATTCCTTAGCTCTTCTTTTGATGAAACCTGGCATTTTATTAGCCGTAGATATAGCTCCATTGTAGTATAGTTTAAAACAAAGCTTTTGGTCCAGAACAACACCACGGTCTACACTGCTAGTCAAATAAAAGAAGTCTCTTTTTGCTTCAAAAAACTATCACCTAAAAGTCCAAGTTTAGGGAAAGTTGATTATTTTTGCACCTATCAGAGAGAGTGTTATGTAAAATTGGACTGAAGGAAAATCATATCCGACAAAGAAGATATAACGTGATAAACTTTCAGGTCATCTGCATAAAAAAGATGAGGTACATCAGGTAATACTGATGAGAGGTCCGATATGAAAATATTAAATAAAAGAGGTCCAAGATGACTTCTTTGAGAAACCGCGGAAAGAACATGAATTTGTTTGGATAATCTTCCTTGAAATTTGTCAACTTGAGTGCGATCTTTAAGGTATTAAAGGAGCCAGCTGAGTAAACCAAAATTACGGAGTTTATTTATCAGAACTTCATGATTTACACGATCAAATGCTTTACTAAAATCTGTATACATCTCATCAATCTGGTGACCCTTCTCTATCTCACATAGAATATTTGATATCATAATGAGGAGATTTGTGGTAGTAGATCAATTTTTTTGAAAATCGTGCTGCTCTTCATTCATTGTTATTTTAATATTAAAAGAAAAATGCCATTTTTTAATACGAATGATCAGATGTTTATTTCATTATAAAGAAGAAGGTATGCCGTTAATAGTAAACAATAACATCAGGCAAATGACTACCACGACCACGCTTACAGGACCATATCCTTTTCATGAAATTTTCCATAACCAAATCGCAAACTGGCTGCCCTATATCGTCGATAGCCTCATGAATTCCATCTTTGAGATCTCGAATCAACACTGGGCTGTTGGCGTAGACCTTTTCTTTCACGTGGCCCAAAGGAAGAAGTTGCAAGGTGTTAAATCATAAGATTTCGGTGGCCAGTTGTGATCACCTCTTCGGGAGATAACACGGTCCGGTAACTTTTCTCGTAAAAGATCAATGGTTTCGTTGCTTGTGTGGCACGTAGCGCCGTCTTGTTGAAAGTAAACGTTGTCCAGATCAATATCATCCAATTTCGGCCATAAAAAAGCATTAATCATCTCTCGATAGCGCAATCCATTCAGCGTAATTGTTGCTCCAGCCTCATTTTCAAAAAAGTAAGGTCCAATGACACCGCCGGACCATAAATAGCACCAAACAGTCACACGTTGAGGGTAGAGAGGCTTTCCAAAATAACTCTTGGTTTTTCCAAGCCCCAGATGCGACAATTTTGCTTATTGACGAAGCCACCGAGATCGAAATGGGCCTCATCACTCAAGATGATTTTTCGATGGAATTCCGGATCATTTTCATGCCTTTCAAGGACCCAATCAGCAAAGACACGACGTTGTTGATAATCGACTGGCTTGAGTTCTTGTGTTGACTGAACTTTATAAGCCTTAAGACCCAAATCTTTATGCGAAATACGGTGTAATGACGTTTGTGGAATGTCTAATTCCAAAGAATGACGAGGAATTGACAACCCTGGGTTTTCTTCAAGACTTTCGGCTACAGCAGCAATATTCTCGTCTGTTCTTGAGTGACGTGCACGGGTTTTATTCTTCACATCACTAAATTGTCCCAACAGCTTGAATTTGTCCACCGATTTCTGTATTGCGGTCCGACAAGGTGCTTCACGACGACCCAAAGCGTTCGTGTTTTACGAACCATCTCTGAAAAATTTTCTCCATTTTTATAGTGAATTTTAATGATTTCAATGCGTTATTGAAGTATTTATCGGTCTATTTTTATTGATAGCGTAGTTTTTACTTGTTAAGTGTCAAAAAATGACAACTTCAAAAGGGACATCTACCAAAATAGCGGGCTTTTGAAAATAACACCTCTTATTGGAAAACGCTTTGTAATAAGAAAGATCTTGTTACAAAGTATCTGTTCAGAAAGTTTTGGAATGGCTTATAATAAAGCAATGCCTCTGTAATTTTGAATAGACCATTTATCATTCTTTCAGTAAGAAGGAAGGATACAGCTAAAGAGACATTTATTGAAAATTATGGAGAAAGGCACGATTAATTGTTCGTTGCACTGGATCAGAAAGCTCGGACCAGGTCCCTTATTTGAGTCCAAACCCGCAATCACATGAGCAATTTCTTCCTTAGAAATTGAAACTTCTGTAAACAAAGTTGTTGAACAAGGCATTTCAGAAATGGGATTTCTTGTTTCTCAGGGTTACAATAAACCTCTTGAAAATAACTTGCGAAAAATTCGCAGATTTGTTCTTGGGAGTCAGAAACAGAATCCTTAAAAAACACACATGATGGGTAACCTTGAGTCTTGCGCTTGACGTTTACAAAATCAAAGAATTTCTTTGATTCTTTAATGATATTTTCGCCAATCAAATTAACATATAATTAATGTGCTTCTCGAGATTTTGATTTAAATTCACTAGCAAGCTCATTATATTTTGATTGAATAGCATTGCCGACATTTTTTTTGTAGCTTATAATCATTATATAGTATTTGTTCCTTTGATTTCGTAAATATCTAAGGTCTCTATTTAGTCAATGTTCCGAAAGTTTAGCTTTTTTCTTAATTTTTGGTACAATCCTTTCAACGGCGTCAAGAGCTATCCGATAAAAACACGATAAAGCTTCTCCTAGATCTAGCGTCGAAAGAGTACAAGTCCAATCAACAACACAAAGATATTTTTTAATGATTTCATAATCAGCATTGCGGAAGTTATATATAATTGAATTATTGTATGAAATAGGGTTACAAATATCAGTAGTGGAAATCTCAATAGTAAGTGCAGAGTGATGAAGACTGTTAGAAAAGAGGTGCTCTTTGTAATCAGTTGGATTGACTACTACATCGTCATATGCGTTAGTAAATATTAAGTCTAACCAATTTCCATTTTGGTTAGGCGTCGGAGCTATTTGCCGCAGATCATTGTTATAAAAAGTACTCATCAAGTTAAAATCCTGACTGTCAAGAAGATTGATTGGGAGAAGATGATTATCGACTTCGCCAGTTACAAATTTCAAATTCGGTCGATAAAAGTCTGCAGTAATAATTATTATGTCATCTTCTTTAATAGATGCAGCTAGAGAAGAGATGGTTTCGATGACTTCATGATAGATGACTTCAGAAGAGTTTGGGGGACGCAGTACACGCCAAGATATAAGCTAAGCTTTTTTGTTGATATATGAACTACCCTATGCTGGAATAATTTATATGAGGTGGTGCTTATGAGCTCACTTGAGAGGGAGTTGTGAACCGCAACTAATACGCCATCCTCTCGTGATTATTCAGTGCTATGATAGTCTCTATAATCTGTGAAGGTAGTCTAATCACTGTCTAAAATTTCTTCATTTTTGTATGTATTGTTAAGCCAAGTTTCTGTCAGGGATAAAATTTGAAAATGGCAAGATTTTCTGTCAACGCATAATTTAGATCGGATACCACTGCAAATGTGGTATTATGACTTTGAGGCTCGTCTTTGTTTTTCCATCGATACATGTTGTATCTGGCGCCTTATGCATGCACGCTAAAAAGAGTCGAACATATTCATAGATTTTGTGGTCTCTGAATCTCGATAAAAGATATCTATTTTCTAAAATTTTAGGCAGACTATTGCAACCAAAAACATTGAAATTTTCAAAAGATATTAATAATGTTTTTATTTCTTTTATTTTCCCCAAACGCTACTAGCATAAAAAATTTCATTGAAACCGGTGGTGACGACGATACAAAATTGGCTGTTATTTGTCGATTTAATCTGAAATGATACCAAATTTGATAGGAAAAGGTTAGCGTTATGCAAGATATCTTTGAAATTACATTTGAGGGTTTTAATTGTTCATTCTAATAACACTATTCCTTTTAAAATTTTTAATTTGTTGCCCTCATATTTTTCTTCTTCTTCACAGCACTACAGTCCCTCTCGAACCTTCATTTCCTGCAACAAGCGCCTCCAAATGTCTCAGTCCATTGACCGCATCCTCCAAAAAATCTGAGCAGCGATGAACTGTCTTCATCCACCTCGGTTTCCACGCTGGTCTCCGGCCTTCAGTTCTCCCAACGAATACCTTTTTGGGTATCCATTGTTTGTTCATACGATTTACATGGCCAGCCCGTTGCAGCGTCCGCAGTCTTACAATCGACGAGACATTCGGCTCGTCAAAAACTTCATACAGCTCATGGTTGATTATTCGCCTCAGGACCAGTCGCCCGAAGGCGTTCAATATGTTTGCGGATGCTTGGGTTAAGGTCCATGTTTCACACCCATAGCATAACACAGGTCTTATCACACTTTTGTATACTTTATTTTCCTGTGTATGCTGCTGGTCTTCAAGATCGTCAAAATTGAATAAAATATTTTGTTTGCGAGCTGTATTTTTCGGCGTAGTTCGTCTCTTTCATTAACAGTTCTCGTTATTTTGCCGCCTAAACACACAAATTTGCTAACATTTTTGGTGCTGTATTCGCCAAGTGTGATATTTTGGGTGTTTGCGGTATTTCTACGTAACTGCATCATGAGTTTTGTTTCATTCTCATTGATTAGTAGCCCTCGTAGTTTTGTTTCGCTGTCGAGTTTCAGGAAGAATTCTTTGGCAGTTGTTAACGACCGTGGCAAAATATTAATGTCGTCCGTATGGGCTCCCACTTGGGTCGACTTGTATGGTAACGTACCTCTTGCATCGATAGATGGCTTTCTGATGATACATTCCACAGCCAAATTGAATAGCAATGGGGCCAGTCCATCTGCCTGCTTTAGTCCGATATTTTTGTCAAAGGCATCGGTGAGTTGGTTTTTGATGCGGACTTGGAATGTCGTCGACGCCATTGTCATTTTGATATGACGAACTAATTTAGCTGGGACACCAAAGCAAAACATTGTTTGGTACAGTACGTTACGATCAATACTGTCGTATGCTTGCTAAAATTCCACGAAAATTTGGTATATGTACGTGTATGCTGAACTCCCAGCATTTGTTAAGTACCTGCTTACCCTCATAATACTGATGTATAAATATCTAATTTTGTAAAACGTTTAAACGGCATATTTGAAAATTCGATTGAATTCTCCCATGATTTTAGAAAAAATTTAGTTAATTAAAACTCATAAGATAATGTCAAATTCCTCCATCCCATATAACGTAGAGCACATCCGAGCCCAAAAGCATAAAAAAACATACTCAGATATTTACATGTCTCCAACCCTCATTCCTTCTTTCCTGCTCCGATGCCAATCTACGATCACTAACTTCATTCCACTTTAACGCATGATAAATTCATACAGGAAGCAGTCATTCGAATGAGGAATTTCTGACAACTTATCAATTGGAAACAATAAATCAAGTGTAGATGAGCCCCCTAGGAGTGCTCAATTTCAAATTGGAGCCTAAGCAAATAGCCTAACATCCATCACGTGCTGGCTATCTAACGTGCGCATACCAACATACATACATATGAGCAAATATGAGCGTACGTAGGTATGTATTGTGAGTGGTCAGTTCAGTATCCACCCTACGAGTAAACAGTGGAGGATGCCTTCCTATCATAAGAAATTCATACTTAGTAATTTTGGAAGAGGTAGCTGTTGTCGGGATGCATTTTGCACTGTCTGGATTAAACAATGAATACGTTCTCTGCAACAAAGAATTATCAATGGAGAGTTCATTGAAAAAGAGGCAATTCTTCAAACTTTGTGGAGATACCAGAAGTACTAGTCTTTCAAAGTTTTAGACTCTATCAAAATTTCCAACGGTTTTTAGTTTGGTCTGCTCGCATATTGCAGTAACCCCCTAAACATACTACCCCATATATTCGAGTGAACTATTGAATGAAAGGCCAGGATAAGATCTTAAAGAATCCGGAACATAAGATAGTATTACTTGTGCCAGGGGGAGGCAAAAAGTACCAACATTTTTCTAACCCCAGGGTGGTTACAACAGCCAACTGGCAAGAGCACTTTCCTGTCTTTCTTGTTTTCTATGCATGTTGACAAAGCTACACGGATTCTGATAAATCCCTAATTTTAGTCCTAGCATGTCCTTGAGAAAGAATTCAGTTAGTACTACATGTAGTATATATCCATCATGTTCTCACGCTGCCATGGATAACTTCCCAACTTCACATGCCTTTCCCGTTGCCATGCACTTAAGTAAGATAACTTTGGGAGTCGCTGCACGCATCTAACGTCGTTAGGCGCATTGTGACTGCCGATAGGTATTCGCTGAAGAGCTAGACGAAATAAATTTCAGAAGAAGTCAACCTGGTAGTAATCCACCTCGGACCAGAATTTATAATGCAAGGAAAATGCACTACGTGCCCCCTCAAACGATATCCGTTTGCGCCATTGCGAATCCGCTCCACATACCAACGTTTCCGTTGGCGGTTTGAATAATGACACGTAGATTGAACTTTGTCTTCTTGATGGATCTAAAGGAGCCTTTAATGTATCCCTAAGCTAGCAAGGTAGAACACACATTGAGCTTTTTCTCCAATGATTCTCATGACCTTGCCAATAAATGTCTTCAAAACGAACCGCCAGCACGTTAACAAAAGTAACTGATGTCTTTGTACCATTGAAAGCCAAGGCACCCGCGCGTCGCGCCCTTCCGAGCGCGGTGGACTCGTGTTGCAAAAATAATGTAGATATTATTATATTCCCATCATGACCGTGCAAAAAATATTGTTTCACAATATCGCCAACAGTGAAGAGATAAAATAGCAAAAATAATAATAATGAGAAGGAAAAAAGAAGTCTAGGACGGAATAGAACGAGATCGTCTTTGAAATGTTTAAGCAAGTCCGAGGCAGCGGCTCGGCGTGTGTATTGTTAGTGAGCTTAGACTTGTCTAAGTTCATGTTCTTCTTGTTGTTTGGCACAGCGCAACAAAGGAAATGCCCAAACAACATCTTGTTGAGCATAACCACGATTTCCTCACATAACGACGTGAAAAAGGTGGAACCACTTAATTAATGGATGGACACGGCGGCGGGCGTGCAGAAATAAAAAAAACTTCAACGCACCAACAACAACTGGGGATCCCAACTTCATAGCAAAGACTGAATTGAAAGATGGAATTAGAACGTTCACGTTTTTTATGCACGGTAAAGTGCAAATTGAATGGGGGCTGGTTGAGGATTTGTTATATTGATTGTAAATGATACCGAAACATTGTATTTAGAAGAAATAGGCTGTATCGGTGAAAAAAAAATTTGCCGAACGCTTAAGGAATTCTTAGAAAATTTGCTGGGGCGAACGTATCAACTTCCATTACTTTTGCAAAAGTGTTTGGGAAATGTTGTGAAATTATTCTTTTGATTAAATTGTTTTTAGGTCTAAAAGAAACCAATTGGTATATCACAGTAATTAAACTGTTCATGCCTTTTTCAATTATCATAATGGCTCATTCCTCAGGTTCAAAAGATAAAAATGAGAAAATTCAACAGAAAGAATCCCGATATGAAGAACTGCAACTCGATAAATTAAGCTCTACAGGGTTTTCCAATAGGAGATGTTATATTGATATTCAGAGAAAAATGCCATTTTTAAATATAAATGTTCAGATCTTTATTTCATTATAAAGAAGAGGGTATGCCGTTAATAGTGAAAAAAAAAAACATCAGGCAAATGACCACCACGACCACGCTTACAGGACCATATCCTTTTCATGAAATTTTCCATAACCAAATCGCAAAGTGACCGCCGTATGTCCTCGATAGGCTCACGAATTCTACCTTTGAGGTCTTGAATTGACGCTGGGCTGTTGACGTAGACCTTCTCATTCAGGTCGTTTCAAAGGAAGAAGTCGCAAGGTGTTAAATCACATGATCTCGGTGGCCAATTGTGACCACTTCTTCGAGAGATAACACGGTCCGGAAACTTTTCCCATAAAAGATCAATGGTTTCGTTGCTTGTGTGGCACATAGCGCCGTCTTGTTGAAAGTAAACGTTGTCCAGATCAATATAATCCAATTTCGGCCATAAACAAGTTGGGTAAACAGACCTAAGCTCATGTCAGAAGTGTTTTGTATTCAATTTACAAAATGCAGTCACTAGATCGAATAATATCAAGTAACATGTCAAAGATGATTTTATTAGAGAAAATATGAAATTCGAAGATCATACTATTATTAACAAAGTTGAACGAATTTCGACTTCTGAGGTTTTTGTTATTGTTATACTCATAAATATCTCCCTTGATAATTATTTCAGATGTCCATCCATGTGCCCCCACTGAAGTAAAAATTGAAAGTTTAAGAACTGTTTTGAAAAGCTCCCATGAAAAATTTCATTTCATAATCATATTGGCTACATTCGATGAATTTTTTTTTCAGGGGCCACTCTCCTGTACTGTTATCATCGATTATTGGCCAATTTTTTCGAATCCTAGAATGGTTACAAAGCATGTTTGCCAGGAGCTCTCTCCCGTCTCCTTGACTTGTTTCACTTATGAGTATTAATTGTAGGTACTCATATTCAGTCATTCATTAAATTGAATCAAGTGTTCAAAGCATGCACCTTAAACGTTGAAGTTGGGAAAAAATAACTCAAAATTATTCAATCTTCGCATTTAAAACAGCCACTATTTTGTTTGTCGATTACTGATTCCACTAGCTGAACCGATTCTCAAAGATATTCATGACACCTATCATTCCTGAAATTTTCATGCAAATCCTAGCAAAACTAGTGTCTGAGTCGGTAAAAAGCGCATGTTGTTCCATAGCCATATGTTGCCATAGTAATAAATGCAGCGCATATTGTTCCATAGTAATACAGGAAAATTCAAACCACTATAACTTCGCTAAATATAATTCAATCTTTATGAAACTTTCAGGATAGATCAATCTTACAAATAGTCATCTGTGTATTGAATTTCATTGAATTTAATGGTACCGTTAAGATTTTATTCAAGAAAACATAAAATCGATAAATCATACTATTACTAACAAAGTTGAGTGAATTGCGACTTCTCACGTATTTGTTGTTATTGTACACATCAAGGCCTACATTCGTGATTTTTTTCAGATTTTTCGGATCACAGGTGTCCAATCGCGAGGGGGGGGGGGGGACACAAATTTTTCGTGTATTTCCCCTCCCTGCGTGCCCCTCGAAGCAACTTTTGCCAAACGAAGACCTGTTTTGAAAAGTTCTCATCAAGACCTTTCATTTGATACCCATATCGGCTACTTTCAATGAAATTTTTTTTCGGAGGGTCACTCCCGATGGGGAGACCCCCCTTAAAAACCTTATAAAATTTTTTTTGTAGTTGGACTTTGAAGAGAACACTACTTTACACCTACATACAAAATTTGATGTTTCTAGCTCAAGTAGTTTCCGAGAAAAACTGCTGTGACACATTGACGGACGGACGGACGAACGGACGGACAGACAGACGGACTGACGGACAGACAGGACGCGAATTTAGTAGGGTTTTGTAAAATTATTATACAAAACCCTAAAAATCATTAATCATCTCTCGATAGCGCAATCCATTCACCGTAACTGTTGCTCTAGCCGCATTTTTGGAAAAGTAAGGTCCAATGACTCCACCGGAGCATAAACCGCACCAAACAGTCACATGCTGAGGATAGAGAGGCTTTTCAACTTTGTTTCTTGGGTTTCACGAGCCCCAGATGTGACAATTTTGCTTGTTGATGAAGCTACCGAGGTGGAAATGGGCCGCATCCCTCAGGGTGATTTTATGTAACTCCAGATCATTTCCCAGTCAGCAAAGACACGACGTTGTTGATGATTGACCGGCTTGAGTTATTGTATTAACTGAGCTTTATAAGCCTTAAGACCCAAATATCCAAATAATGATGTAATGACGGTTGTGGAATGTTATTTCCAAAGAACGACGAGGAATGGACAAACCTGGGTTTTCTTCAAGACTTTCGGTTATAGCAGCAATATTCTCGGCTGTTCATGAGTGACGTGCATGGGTTTTATTCTCCACATCACTAAGTTGTCCCAACAGCTCGGATTTTTCCACCAATGTCTGTATTGCAGTCCGACAAGGTGCTTCACGACGACCCAACAATGTTCGAGTTTTACGAACCGTCTCTGCCAAGTTTTCACCATTTTTATAGTGAATTTTGATAATTTCAATGCGTTGCTGAAGCGTGTATCGTTTTTTTTGATGGCGTAGTTTTTACTTGTTAAGTGTCAAAAAATGACAGCTTCAAGTGACAGCTACCGAAAAAGCGTGTTTTTCAAATTAACACCTCTTATTGGAAAACCCTTTATCAACCATAAACACGTGTTATTGTTGTTGGAATTCCATACAATTGAAATAGCTATAACTTACTCGATTATGATTTGATCTCAATTAAATTTTGAGAACGTAAATATCTTATATTAGTCTATATAGTTGCAAAATTTCAAGAAGTTTTGGTACATTTTGCCTTCTCCTGGACCCCCTAATTCATAAAGTGATTTTTTCAATTTCAGATTCTAAAAGTTCGAATCAAGACCTTTTATTTGATACCCCACTCGACTACCTTTGCTTCAAAAAAATGTTTAAGGGCCAATTCGTCATAAGGGGGATTTAAATTTTTGGTAAGACCTGAACTTTTGAGAAACCAGCACTTCTGACCTTTTCACAAAGCTTGAGCATTCTAGCTTCTCTAGTTTCCGAGGAAACTAGCTGTGACGCACGGACAGACGAACAGACAGGTCCCGGAACTAGTAGGTCATTGTAAAAAAAAATTTTACAAAGACCTAAAAAATGAGAAAATTCAACAGAAAGAATCCCGATATGAAGCACTGAAATTCGATAAATTAAGCTCGATATGTATAATTGAATATTTATTATTGTCAAGTTGGGTGAAAATTAACAGGCAAGCTTCCACGAATGAAAGTTAGTTCATTTGATTTGGAATAAAACATTTTTCACGTATGATAACATTGCAACCTTTTATTTATTTTCCAAGGGGTAAGGTTCATTTACAGGAAAGGTTGCTCAAACTATAATGAATGAATCATGGACGGTTACAAATTATTCCAATACACTGAAATAAGTAATTTTATCATTGGAACAAAGAAAAATTCAAACATTTTTATAGCATTTGAAATAGCTTCTATTTAATACACGTGAAAATGACATTTTTTAATGGATTCAATTTACAGTATCAAGTATTAGACACAAAATAACATAATTTGAAGAGAGAACTTTAAAGACTTAATATTTTCCATTTTCTAAACGCATATTCAAAACTTAGCTTATTATATGAAGGCAAAAAGAATCTTTTAATTTGCCTCTAAATTACCTTGCTTGAAATACATTGTTACGTTACTCCAATCGATTTCGGCTTGGGAGTTTGGGGTCTAACCCGTGGAGACGGGGTAGGATGGTCCCACTCACTAACCCTTGAAATGCCCCCAGCAGCCAACTGGCGAGCTTGAGGCTTCCCAGAATCGCTAATACACTGTAAAGACACGAACTTGTGTCACACACTATGCGTACATCTTTTCCTATGCGCAGCCGATCCAATGATGAATGTGACAATTAAAGAATGAATCCCAACTGGCAAAATTTCCGAACCACTAATTTGTTCTTTCTCGACTTGTTGAGCCGCCTGCGCACACTGTTGCAACCGCGGAAGTCACCGCAGTTGCAGACATTATGTAACCCGGGGTGGCATACTGAGGCCAGCCAGCGCTCAGTCGTGTCGCGGGTCCTCCGGGACATCCTCTGCTCGTGCTGAGCCACCCTACAAATAAAAAAATCTAACACGAAGGGATAAGGACGGGAAAGGGGAGGTTATTTTCAGAAATGAAAATTACTAACTTAAAACAAAGTGGCCATTTTTATTTGAAATTATAAAAAACACAACAACAATTCGTGAAAAGAATAATATTTTCAACCAAACTAGCCCCTTGGCTTTTAAATGAATTCCTAAGGTGATGTTGTAAAAATCGATAAAAAACTCTTATGCAAAAATCTACAAACAAATACAAATTTGAAATATGATGAAAAGAAATAAAATAGAAAGCAAAAATGTACGCATTACTCACCCCTATTGATGCTGCTGAGCACTCGGCAACTGAAAGGGGGGGGCGCCTGAAAAACCACTGAAAAATTAAATTTCTTTTGCTTTTGCATAAAAAACAAAAAAAAAACTTTACTGTAGTTTAAAATCTACATGGCCACTAATCCGCTGTACGGCAGTTCAATCTTACTCTACTTCAAAATAACCAATTCACGTCTACTTCAAATTAACTAATTCCCGTCTACTCTCTCTGCAAAGGAGTCCGCTTACTTCTTCCCCAATGATTCTACTATACTAGTAGTGCCGATTGTCCGTTGGAAAAATTAACATTGGCTCACTTTTCTTTTTGCGTTTTTATAGTTTAAGAATTCCGGCACTCGGTTATTCGGCTGTTGTTAGAAATTGCATTTACCACTTGATTTGTTCATCCTTTTTATTTTTTTATATTTCGATCACTGTGCATCCACTTTGTGTCAATTTTAAATTGCATCCATTTGGATCCGAAAGCACTTCAGTGTCTATTCTGTGTTAAGAAGTTCGTTAAACACACTAATATTTCAATTATAATTTTGATCTTCTAACTAGTAAGCTCGTCTTATGTATTCTTTTAAAAATAACTCAATAATAAAAATCAGAACAATTGTTTTTTTTTTATTTGCGACTGGCCTATAAAAATTTGAATTTTTCTGAACTCGCGATTTTTCATCCACGTAACAATTTTCTTTCACTCTTCACGTCCGTTTCTAAAAGATTCCTCGCTTTTCAACCGTCACTATCCAAAACTCAATCCCATCTCACCTCCAAATCCAGTCTCCAACTCAATCAATCCCGCAATCCGCTCATTCCCAATTACCACTGCGGCATTGGAGTAACGTAATCGAAGTTCAATACACTTCGATTCCGCTACCCACACGTCTTTTCTATATCGACAAACGCGACCATTTCCATTTTGCATATATGGCGATTTGCATTAACATGATAGCGTTTGGTTATATGCAAATCGTCATATAAGAGTATACGGAAACAATTGCTTTTGCCAATATCCCAAAAACAGTGTTTTCCTGCGCTCGCGAGAACTTGAATCCTTGGTCCCAGCGGATCTCCGGTCGAGAATTTACGACGCTACCAACGGAGCCACCTTCTGTTGATTTCCCATTCATCCATTTAGCAACTTCAACTCTGTACCTTTCTAAATGAGCATGGAAATGAAATTTGTTTTGTAGGGATGCATTTTGTTAATATAACAAATAAAATTTTGTTGCGGGAGCTAATGAATAAAATTAGTTAGTATAAAGGAAGGAATTGGGTTTTGTTAGGGAAAAGGTATCGAATGAAACTTTGTTAATTGGAAGTAATGAATGAAGTGTTGTCAGTGGGAAAGTTAAGATTATTATTATACTATTATGTTTTTTTTTTTGTAATTAAAAATAAGGTAAAAGGGTAGGATTGAGATGATGGGGAAATAAAGATTATAGCAAAATTGTTAAATGTTAATATAAATAAATAAATATACCGAGGAAATGGGTATACGTGCCCAAAAGAATGTGAAGATGTTGTGGCGGCAATTTGAAGTTGCGAATGGGAGAATGCCGGTACGCCGGAACTCCCAACAACACTTCCATAAAACCAACTTCGAAACTCCCTACGCAATCACCACCTACACACCATCGAAAACCCGTCGGAAAGGATTCTTGCCGCGTCAGGTGTAACTTACACCTATCGCCTACACAATTCACTCAAAATATTAATTGTATGTAAAATTCCAAAATTATAGTGAATAATTAGTAGAGCAAATTTAATATTTTTTTAAAATATTTTTCAAAACAGTATAAGATTTTACAAACTTACAACTTTTATTACTGTAACAGCATTGTCTTTTTACTACGCCCTTAGGGAAATCCCTCCTACCACAAGCACGCGGAGTAAACAACAACAATGCGCCCTTTAAGAAGAAAAGGATTTAAATTAAAGACATCATAACTGACCGAGCCACGACGAAACTCAGTAGTAGCAAGTCCTTTAAATCCAAACAATTTTGTAATTAAATTAAGGAATTAGGTTAAAAATTCAAGCAGAGAGTTCCATATAAGTAGTAAAGGACCAGCAGAAGTAACGAAGAATGAATCAAGCCTGGCCGCAATGACTTCCGCAAAACTTTATGGAAATGCTGATACTAATGAAATCTCTAACAGTGGTAGTTCCAAATCAAAACCGAAAACATCTAGTGATGGATCGCAAATGCAAATGGCAACTCTTATGACTCTGGACAAGAAATTAGAAAAGAAAATGAACGAACTGAAGAAACAACATCAATCGGAACTTGAAGGAATGAAATCAAAAATTATAGTTGAACGCTATGAAAGAGAAAAGAAGAGTAATGGTCATATGGTGATGGTATGAGAATTACAAAAATTGTATGTTGAGGAACATCATTGGAAAGAAAACCTGGAGATGCTGTAGAAGGATTTTAAAAGTCACTTTGCTACCACTGACTATGCTGACAGTAAAGTAAAGGAGTTAACTTAAGAGTTACAAGAGGCTAAAGGAAAAATTGAAAAATTTCGCTGGTAAAAAAAGTCGCTACCATTCCAGATAATTTGAGCATTTTGCAACAGTACTCAATAAAATATCTATCTACTTATCTATCTGCAAAATGAAAAGCATCATTTGAAGCAGCCACATATGTACATACACATAAATCTATTGAGCCTTAATACATACATGAATAAACAAGAAATGGGTAAAATATACTGACAGCGAAACTAATTGTCTAGTGACTAAACATAGATGAAATTCGGTCTTAACCAATACAATGTATTAAGTAATGATATGTTTAGAGTACACCATCGCTCAATGGTTTCATATTAAAGAAATGAAATAAAATCTCACTACTTAACATGACATAAAACTTTTATATTTAATACAGAGATAACCTAAAGAAAGAGATTAAATACAATAGATAGAAATTCAACATTGCAATTGAAAATAATGTGTGATTATGTTATATATATATGTATCGGTATTTTTAACCAAGATCCAAAAACGAAAAAGTGGTCTCTGGTAGAGAAAAATAATGTCTTATGAGGATCAGGTATTGAGGGCGTAAGCAGCAGATAACATAGATTTAATAGAAGAAATACATCCATTTGTATATTCAATATTAATGCTCTGATTAAACGATTCTCGAATGCAGGAATCAGGATGAGAAACCCGATGGGATAAACGTTTGATACTCAATTGAATCATATAAAATAAAAATTGAAGCAGCCACACGCCAAAGCTAGTAAACAAACAGCCAATTGTCATTTGGACGTCGTACTTTCCAGCGTTACGACAATAGCTATCAGATGACGGATCGTGGAGACTCTCCACAGGGATAAGGTAGAACCGGTTTGAGCCCGTGATTTTTGCAAGGAATATTTTTCGCCGCGGACAACTTTTACAAGGCAAGAGTGCATTAACCGTTGTCAAGTTGACCTCGAACTTAAACTAGTGCTCTCTTAAGCAGAACTTATTTAAAGATCAGTGGAGCATAGTACATTCACCTAGTACCCACAATTTACATTTACCCTGTGTTCACACTTTCACTTTTTTTTGAGATATAGTAATCCTGAAATTTCAATTCGAAGCATATGTTTATATTTGGGCCAATCCTCGCGTCAGCATCTACCTAACTACCCGCTACCGAAGATTTGTGGCTCACTGTTCAGCTTGTGTTCGGATTTTTCCAACTTTTCCAACTTCGAGGAAGGATTTAAGTTAAGTATTCTTTTCTATAATTTTGTTTAGTTGTAATAATTAATTCTAGCGATAAGTGATTTTAGTGAAGTGAACGAATATAATTTTGTTAGTGAAACGAAATAGGAGGTTGTAGTTTCCTTCAATTTGATTACAGAAGTGTGCACGTGGCTCGAGTGGGTACAGGTGTCAGTGCTACATCTTTCTTTTGTGTAAATAATTAGAAAAATTCTTTCACTTTTGGAGCCAGTGTGCGCGTGGTAAGAGGGCTGCCCGGCAATTGGTGCGCCATAAAGTTGGTGGAAGATAGGGTACAGTTGTCAGAAGAAAGGGTATAGGTGTCGGGTGCACCCCAAAGTTAACAGTGAAAACATGTGTCAGCGTTATATCTTTCTATAGAAAAATCCCTTCACTTGGCTCCAAAGAGTGTGCGTGTGGTAAGAGGGTTGCACAGCGGATACTGTACCCCAGAAATTGGTGGAAGGACGGAACTTTCTTTTCAGGTGGTAAATTTAGTAGTGCCGTTTGGGTTTGAGCGGAGGAATCATACTCCGGCGTGCCACAGTCTCGCTTGGCGGCAATGCGGAGGTATTTTAGGGGCAAGCGGTGCTCACGCCCGTACTCCGACGAGCAACCCCGGGACCGGAACCCCCAGTCAAAGTAACCCCAGTGAATGGGGGTAGTATTACTTTTCCTAATGTTGCGGGCACTATTGATGGCCAAGATACAGCTTAAACTCCAACGCCTTCTGATATCTCCGCTTCAGTTTCTGCAGAATTTCACACTTATGACGAAACTCCAATGCCGTTTTGCTATTCAACTCGACTCCTCGATTATTACTCCCACGCTGTCCGTTCACTTTAACAGGGAAAAAGAGATCAAAAGATTAATAATAATGACTATTGTTCACGCTAAATCGCAAAAGGAATGTCTTCCTCGTAGCAAAAAGAACCCGCAAGAAGAGACCGCTTCGACCGTCGTTGGCTTTTTTATTAACTTTGTCGCAACGGACCTTTTCCTTGAGGTGAAGAACCCAAGTTCAAGACTACAACCACCACGGCTGCTCAACCTTACAGCGTTTTCTCAGATTCGAACCCAGTTTTTGGTGGCCACCTGTAATGATTTTTTTAATGCCCGTGTAGGAGACGGGTGCCGATGGTCTGGCATAAGTGTCAGCGAGCTATAAACAACACCGAGCTCAGCTAACTAGCTTCGCTTAACGACCGCGTACGCGTGCTTGACGACTAGCATTTGCGGGATCATATGAGGCGGGTTCTTGTCGAGCCACGAAGCTACACTACAAAATACTTATCACGTGTACTCTACTCTACAAGACGCACCGATCAATTTTAGGTAAATTTCTCGAGAGAAATTTACCTATTGCGGAGAGCATCATATATATATATATATATATATATATATATATATATATATATATATATATATATATATATATATATATATATATATATATATATATATATGGGATATAACGAAATTTGTGACCACGCTAGAGGTTGCAATTTGGCTCCAATTTTCACCAAATTTTCAGGAAAGGTGTATTGGGTAATTACCTCGGTTAAATTCGTGAACCAGCTATATCGGCCATGCAAAAACAAAATGGTGGCCATTTTAGACGAAAAATCGTGATTTCTGTTCTGACCAAAGTATAGCTCCGATTTGGATGAAATTTGGTACAAAGGTTCATTGATGTATGTGATGAATCTCACAATAAAAAATCCAAAGTCGGTACGGCAGAAACAAAATGGCGGCCGCTCAAACGTCGAAAAACGTGCAAAATTTTGTTGTTGTAATAGTGGTCAAAGCTTTCAACAGATTTTCATGAAATTCGGTAATTTGATAGAAATTATTAGTATCTAAAGAATTACGTAAAAAAACTGGAGGTCAGGTTGCAAAAAACAAAATGGCGGCCAGTTGAAGGTCAAAATTGCAAAGGCTTTTAAAAGTCGCAATTTTGATCCGACATATATGAAACTTGGTTTCAAGATAGACATTACTTGGACCTACAGTGTTTGATATTTTGGTGATCATGCATATGCAAATTGCAAAATGGCGGCCGTTTAAACATGCGTTTTTTTCATGTTTTTGTGGCCCTCTAGCGGTCACATTTTCCAACGGATTTTGATGAAACTTGAGATTATGAATATCTGTACTATGTTCTTGTATTTTGCCGGAAATTATTAAAATTGAATGAAAAATAAAAAAGTCGAAAATTTAAAGCCTAATATTTTTAGCTGCCATTTTCTTTAAAAATTGAATTATTTTGCCCTGTCTAGAGTGAAACTCCTATTTGAACGAGATAGTACATTGATTGATGAGGTCCTAGCATACAAAAATTTAAAATAATCCAAAATCAAATGCATGCATTCAAAATGGCGGCCCCCAAAGTTCTGAGGGCAAGCGCAATTCGCTATTTTAGTACCAACTGAAATAATGAATATTTTTCATGGAAACGCTTTAAATGACTTTACTTGAAAAAACTTATAAGCCAGATCATTTTTAAGATATTGTAAAATATTTTTAACAATACCCTAACAAATTATAAAATCGTGACTTGTCTGTCTGTCCGTCCGTCCGCCCGTTTGTTCGTGCATCATAACAAGTTTTCTCGCAAACCACATGAGCCAGAATGAGGAAATTTTCTACGTAGGTCAAAAGTGGTGCCTCTTGAAATTTGCAGTGCAAGAAAATATTTTTAGGGATTTAAGGGGGGTCTCCCCATACAGGCGGGTCTCCCCATACGAGGGGGTGGCATACAATTTTTTTTAATTTCTGTAGCCCTCTAGCAGCCAAGGTTCTCAACAGATTCCGTTGAAACTTGAAATTATAAGTTATTAAGGCAAGTTAATTTAATTTAATTATGCGAATCGAATGACAAATAAAACAGTCGAAAATTTACAGCTTAATATTTTTAGCAGCCGATTTCAATAAAAATCGAAATGACGGCCCTCACAGTTCAGAAAAAAATTGAAATGTATATATTAAGTGAAACGCAAGTGCTGATTAAACTTATATGGAAATCTTTTGAAATTAACTATTCGAGCTATTTAAACCTTTGTGTGGTTAGCACTGTGAACTGTGTAAACAGCAGATGCGAGAAGGGCGAAACCGGTATTTATATGTTTACAACAATTTATGATCCGCCGATTTTCAATATGTAATCCATACGCGTGCAACTCAATTTAATTAGCAAAATATTTGCGCCTCGATAAAAGGTCTCTAAAAACGAACGTGACCAGATTTTTTTTATGTTAATAAATACCCATGTGGTACTACGAAAATTGCAGAAAGAAGTTTAGTAGTAGGCAAGCCAAATTATTTTTCGAAACTTTACGCTACATACGAAAAATTTACCTTTCCGGCTGGTGCTGCCAACGGGGATTTTTATTGTCTTTAGAAAAGTTCTATTAGGTGTCAATTAAGCTACTCTACAGTAATTCAACATTTTTTTGCCTCGTTAAAGTTAGCGGACTCGGAGGCTTGAGACAAATGCAAACATTACACAAAAAGCAACCGTTACTTTCACAGAAGAAGGTCGTTGCATTACAAGGGGAATGTCAAACCTAAAGATGTTAAAGTGGCTGAAGTGAACCACTCATCTCTGCCTAAAGGATGGAAACTTGACGGATGCAGTTTACTTTACACTAAAACAACAAACTAAGCAGTTTCGACGGGGTGACCACCTTATCTCTTCAGGAGCAGCCACTCCTGACCACCACGGGGCTGCTCGACTGCTTATGTTTATTACACACCTACCTTACACGCAGATCATCTGCATTATCGATAACAGCAATATCAACTGTAAATGTTCATTTACTGGTGCGCAATTCGGATTTGAAGTGATAATTACGTGCAATATTGCGTTGTTTCACCATGGGAACATCACCGGAGAACATTCTAAGCCCGCTGCATCTTCTAAAGAACTGGTGAGTCGAAAATTCATTACAATTCATTAATTTTTTCTCCTGAAAATCTCTTCCATGTCTCAAGAGTTTTCGTGAAACTGGGTCATTGCGAAAGTTTTCTCATTTTTAGGGCTTTGTAAAATAATTTTACAAAACCCTACTAGTTTCGCGACCAGTCTGTCCGTCTGTCCGTCCGTCCGTCCGTCCGTGTGTCACAGCAGTTTTTCTCGGAAACTACTTAAGCTAGAAACATCAAATTTTGTGTGTAGGTGTAAAGTGGTGATCTCTTTAAAGTTCAACTACAAAAAAATTTTATAAGGTATTTAAGGGGGGTCTCCCCATATAGGAGAGTGACCCCCCGAAAAAAAAATTTAATTGAAGGTAGCCGATATGGGTATTAAATGAAAGGTCTTGATGAGAACTTTTCAAAACGTTTGGCAAAATTTGCTTCGAGGGGCGCACAGGGAGGGGAAATAGACGAAAAATTTGTGTCCCCCTCCCCCCTCGCGATTGGACCCCAGTGATCCGAAAAATCTGAAAAAAATCAGGAATGTAGCCCTTTTTGAGTACAACAACAACAAATACGTTAGAAGTCGCAATTCACTCAACTTTGTTAGTAATATGATGATTTATTGATTTTATGTTTTCTTGAATAAAATCTTAACGGTACCCTTAAATTCAATGAAATTCAGTACGTAGATGTCTTTTTATAAGATTGACCAATTCTGAAAGTTTCATAAAGATTGAATTATATTTAGCGAAGTTATAGCGGTTTGAATTTTCCTGTATTACTATGGAACAATATGCGCTGCATTTATTACTATGGCAACATATGGCTATGGAACAACATGCGCTTTTTACCGACTCCGACACTACAGTTTTGCTAGGATTTGCATGAAAATTTCAGGAATGATAAGTGTCATGCATATCTTTAAGAATCGGTTCAGCTAGTGATATCAGTAATCGTAAAACAAAATAGTGGCTGTTTTAAATGCGCAGATTGAATAATTTTGAGTTATTTTTTCCTAACTTCTACGTTTAATTGGCATGCTTTGAACACTTGATTCAATTTAATGAATGACTGAAGATGAGTACCTACAATTAATGCTCATAAGTGAAACAAGTCAAGGAGGTGGGAGAGAGCTCCTAGCAAAAGGGTTTTGTAACCATTCTAGGATTCGAAAAAAATTGGCCATTAATCGATGATAACAGTACAGGAGAGTGGCCCCTGAAAAAAATTCATCAAACGTAGCCGATATGAGTATGAAATAAAAGTTTTCATGGGAGCTTTTCAAAACAGTTGTTAAACAGTCAGTTGTTGCTTCAGTGGGGCACAGGGGAGAAATACATGAAAAATGTGTTTCCTCCGTCGCGGGTGGACATCTGAAATAATTATCAAAGGAGATATTTATGAGCATAACAATATCAAAAACCTCAGAAGTCGAAATTCGTTCAACTTTATTAACAATAGTATGATATTCGTATTTCATATTTTCTCCAAGAAAATCGTCTTTGACATGTTTCTTGATTTGATTCGATCTGGTGACTGCATTTTGTAAATTGAATACAAAACCCTTCTGACATGAGCGTAGGTCTGTTTACCCAACTTGTTTAGATTCCTTTTAGGGCAACGTTACGTTACAGTGAAAGCAAAAGTACGCATATTACGGTTGCAGAGTAACACTGACCATAAAATGAACGGTAACAACTTTCCCTGAAGATGTTAACGCTGATAATGAGTTGCAAATGAATGGAGTACCAAAAACAGGGCTGCTGCGATGGTACAAATGTGAACGATGGTGACTTTAATGGACGGAATGTTGTCTGAATACTCTTCTATTGGTGCTTTAAGCTGGGCGACCACCAAAAAAAACGAACCTCATTGTCACCAAAATTAACGATGTTTAAAGTGCGCATTCCGGAACTGTTCCTTGGGAAGTTGCGCTTCCCAAGCTCTAAAAGTTTCTGCCAATCTTCGTCACGAGAGCAGAGTTGAACCTTGGTGGCGAAGAATATATATATCTGCCATGAACTTCTTTCTTTTCACTTTATTCTTGATCTCACTTATCACTAATAATGACATTAGTATAACTAATATTGAATCTACCCAATTCATTAATCCTTCTTACCAGTCCCTCCGAACGTGGAGTCGTTCTTTGACAGTGTTTCAATTGAAATTTTGGAGTGCAAGGGATCTTTTTCATCCAAGAGTGGCTCCGGGTCACTTTTTTTTGTTTGTTTTATTTTACATTTTGTAACAACATGACGGACTGATTGCCATAGCATGACCTACTCTCTTCAAGCGATATATAGTTGCATTAAATTCATGAACATCAATTTCAATGAAACGAGTTCAGAGGATTTTGAATGGCTTCGTGTAATTTGGGACTCCCTAAATAAATACATATCAATCTTTATGGAAATTTGAGTTGTAATTTTTGTTTTCGTGGGAAGAAAGAATTATTTAGAGTATGCAATCTAGACTGAAAAAACTTTTAATTTAAACTAAGGCATTTTAAAAATAAATTTCAGTTGTTGTTCAGCGTGAAAACAAGCCTTTTATTTCATTTCTCAGGTGCTAGAGGCGGTGGAGTTTAGTGCACTAGAAAAAAAGGTATCCTTCACATTCTAGTATTGTACTGGAGTATAATTCATGCGGTAAGAAAACCTGTTACCGCAGTACAAACCATTTGGTTACCCCGACGTGATTCAGAGCAAACACAAAACAACAAAGCCAACCGTTGGAATCCAGCATTTGAACAAACCCTACAATGGACAAGTTGATGGTCTCACTATCCGAGCTGGGGAGCAAACAGGAATAGCTGCTGGGAAGGGTTGAGTATCTAGAAAAACAAAGGAGTAGTTAGACAAAAGGTTAAGTTTGTGCGAAGGGCACTGGTTGGAGTTTGATTAAATCCACGAACAGTTGAAACCATTTGAGGTTACCACGCCGAATCATCCATACTTTGCAAACAACTACATTTACTAAATGACGCAAAAGGAAAACTGGAGTGAACTTCTTGGAACGATAAAACCATGGCATCATAACCTACTATCAAATCTGCAGATGTGTATGCCACAAGAAGATTAAAACGTCATGCAGATTTCAAGGGAAAAAACGTGCAATCGTATGTCTTGCCGAATATCGGAATAAGTAAATCTATCTCAAATTGGCAAGTGTGGAAAGTGGACGTAAATTTACCTATATAAAAGTGACACACCATCCGAGCAAAAATTTTTCGGTGGTAGCAAATCCCAAAAATTTTTCAGACATTTTGATTTTATTATATAACCCTTCACGGTACTTTACTATCATTATCTTTTGCATTCGATTCAATTTCCTTGTATTGAAATTGTGGAATCGTGTTTTGGTGGGCTAATGGAACAATCGGCTTTTGATTTGCGAACTATTGTGGGCAGTTGAGTGAGGTTCCAAATGATGAATTAGCTTTTGATGCAGGAAACTTTGCTTGAACATTAATTTACTTTCTCTCGGAGAAGTAGCCACAAATCCCGGTGGAACTACTTTACACAATTATAGTTAATATGAGCTATATTCTAGTAGCTTTAACAGACTTGAATATTGCAGTGACATTGTAAATCATCCACATCATCAGCGGACGTCCGGCAAGAATGAGGGTCTGTACCCCTTTGGTTTGCTTGTTGCATATAAATTTTTTTATGTATATTTTTCCACATCAATTTTTTGTATATTTCTTTCGGGTTTCGTTGAGTATGAATTTTTATATAGATTTCTATTAAATATAATCCAACGAAACAACGGTTATAAAATCCTTCCGCTCAGGTGCCCTTTTATGGTATAGTGTTATGTGATTCTATCGCATAATACTATAGCATAAATTGGCCACGTTTATGTTTCTCATTTACCTCGAATATTATGATTGACACTTTTCCAACTCACTCAATACTTTAAATACTATAAGAACGTAATATTCAATAAAATTGAATGATATTTACGGTACAGTAACGACTTTGTAACTCATATTGCAAACTTTTTTTAATTGGATCATTTCACCCTTTTCACATCAACTTAATGTAAATCTATACGACAAATTTGCTCTACATTTGAAGCTTATCTAACGTCGCGCGGATATCGATCACTCTTTCGGATGGCTCCGATAGCTTTTTAAATTACTTTTTATGGAATTGTTTGCAGCTACATATAAATGAGTTGCATATTTTGAATAATAATTTTTCTGAAAAATTATTAGAGAAGAAAAATGTTTACATTAAGTTGATGTGAAAAGGGTGAAATGATCCAATTAAAAAAAGTTTAGCTAATACAAGTACTTACAAGAGGAATTTACCTTGAATATAACTTGCAGATACAAAAACATATTGAGTTTGCATAAGTAGAAAAATTAAAAATTAACTCCCTCACCTCTGAGCATGGTGGTCGCCATCACCGGTGTGTATCTAAGAGTGATGGCCTGAGGAGAATTAGTGCACACGTCGAAACCACCTTCTTCTAACATTTTTCTTCTCTAATAATTTTTCTGAAAAATTATTATTCAAAATATGCAACTCATTTATATGTAGCTGCAAACAATTCCATAAAAAGTAATTCATATTGCAAGCAAAATAGTTCCAAGGTGACAAAAGATGACGAACGAAATGAAACACGGGGACTCCCCGAGCGATAGAGATGCAGAACAATTATGTCCCGACTCCCGATCTTCAAGTGTTTCGAGGCGCTTGAACATCGTACTATATAATGAATTTTTCAATTATGTTTTGAAAGAATGAATTAGTTAATTAACTTTATTTTAATTTACCGCTATGTTTTAACCTGAATAAATAATTATGGATCAAAATCAATAGTTTTAAATAAAAATAAATATAGCTAAAAAACTCTATATATTTTAAAATTGCTTGGATGGTTGCGCGAGGCCCTTGCTAGAGCGAGGCTCCGAGTAATTGACCTGTTGGCCACCCCCTAAGGCCACCGCTGACCATAACACAATGCTGCTGCGAATTATATATGAGCTAAAATCTTTTTGCAAGCAACTACCTCTATCGAAATTTAATTTTTGATTAAAGTTTCGAGTTGGTTTGTTCTAGCTTTGTTGATCAACCAAATCGTATTTAAACTGGATTTAAAGTTTAGAACTCTCCAGTACATATGAAATGCTATAATGATACATTAATTTACGCAAAAATTGTGTCTGCATTTCTTTCGAAAAAATTATTTGAAAACTCAAAAAAAAAAAATCTTCCCACCTAGCCATACTTTGTTAATCCATTATTTTTCAAGCTAAAACTCGAAATATTTATGAACAATGCAACAAGTTTTGCTAGAATTCCTATTGATGATGTATGTTTAGCAAAAATTAACTTTCAATTGGATATTTATAATTTTTTTCGAGCTAGCGCTGCGCCATCATTTTAGAATGTTATGATATCGATTATGTTTAAAAATAATTTTCAGAATGATTTACACATTACAGACTACTGCCCAAGGATCCTTGGAAACCCGTTTTGTGTTCGCAATGCATCAATTCAAAAGAAATTCTTACAAAAGGCTCCATAACTCTTTTACTGTCAGATTCTGTTCAGTGAAATTTAATACGTTCCTGCACTTTTCAATAATGACAGTGCCCAGCTACAAAACCAAGCGAATATGCAAAGAGACTAAAAACGCAACGCGTGAAAGAACAACAGATATTCCAACTGTGAGCCAAGATTGCAGTGTTAACGTAACCCGTTGCCATCGTCACTAAGAAAGAGGTCCTCGAGCCTTTTTTCTTTCACGTCCCTGATTCCAGCCATCCGATCCATTGCACACTCGTTGCGGGTTTTCACGGATTTCTTTGACCGGAGATTGTGTATCATGGTGCAATAAAGAGGCGTGGTTCGATCCAAAAGAATTAAACAAATTCTTTTTGAAATCTCGACGCTGAGGCTTTTTTGAATTCATTGTTGAAAATTTCCAAACAGTGAAAGAGAAGTGTGGTATCGGTTTTCGAGGTGTGAACGTATGTTGGTCATCACTTTGTCACACATTGTGAGCCTTTCAGTTAACAAGTTTAAAATTTAAGTTGAAATACATCTGTTCGCAATGAGCGTTCTTGTCCTGGATTTCTAAAAAAAATCAATTATATGTTACAACTAATTATCAGAAGAAGATTTGAAGTTAATCTTATCAAACCGTACGAGCGTTCCACATTCACTCTTGTATTTGCCTAGTAAAATTCATCACATGCATGCTATTTTGAATATGAACTATGTCTCAGACCTCATTTTTATAAGATAAAAGTTTCTACGAATTTTAATTGAATTCTTTTCAATTCACATTTTTATTAAGTCAAGTTACTCGCTTGAGTCTTTTGTTTTTCCTCCAAACTACACTCGAAAGCCATTTGTGACAATTTTTATAATCATTTTTATTGCCGCATGATAGCCGTGACTAATTTCGTCGTTGAGGCACACTTTTTTGTTGGGTCCACGACATCCTCGACGTGTGTTTTATTTTATGTAAATCCCTGCCCACACAGCCCAACATCACTTAAGACCAAAAAGTGTTATACTTCCAATAGAATCTTCACTAGTTGTGGTCATCATCCGAAACGGAATTATATCTAAAGTTGGTTTTTTCGCGCGACTCATCACACCCTTAATAGATCGACCACACCGTCGAGCAGCAATCACGAGTGGATTTGAACCGCGTCTTGTAATAATCATAAATTTTGGAGAGATTTAGTATTTTTTGTGTGCCACGAAGAAATATGCAAAATTTGCATATGAGATGTGTTAGATGAATTTTTAGCGTGTGAGATATGGGAAAGAGGCGAAGAAGATGTATGCGGGCTCAAGCTTATCAGGGAGATAGATGAATGGTGATAAGATGATCGATTTACACGCATCGATAGGTAGAAGATATATGTATATGTAGTTGGCTTATAACAAGGAAGAACAATGTCATTGCTTACTTAGAAGCGCAACTGACAAGAAAAGAAATACTTCAAAAAAATCAATGCAATTCAGCTCTTTAATGAAAATGAAACTTTTGAAAAATTAATGGGACTTCATGAATTCTATTCAAGTTTTTTCTAGAGCTATCATGCTGTTCAACTTGTAGACAACCGACCAGCGATTGTGGCTTAGCCTCAATGGTTTTGATATTTTGGCATATCAAATAATGATCATCTAAGCCGGACGCACAATGACTTAATCTGTGAATTAATGTTTGCTTTGGACCATTAAAATCGTCATTTTCATTTTTTCCATATTGGAAAAGTGGTTAAGAGAATAAGTGGGCCCGAATTGATCAGCAGGTGGGGAATATGCATCATGGTACAACATGAAGAGAATATTTTTAGCTGATCTGCTGCTGATATCGATTATGCGAATAAGTCATTATTAGTAATTTGGTTGTAATTTATGAGACAACCGACAGCAAAGAACAAAATAAAAACTTTGAAATTTTCTTTAGAGTTGCAGGGTATGATTTAACGGTGGTTTGGTTTAGTTGGAAAAATTTTAGATATTTGAAAGCCAAACTCATTCAGAAAATTGAAATTTATTACAAATGCTCACAAAAATAAAAATGCCTAAGATGTTATCTTATGCATCTTTCATATGTGAGAAGTTATACGAAGAAAAAGCAACCTGGTTTGAAAATTATGGAAGGCTCTTCTTGTAGTTGGTCAATCAATTGGTCAAACATAGTTAATTTTATAATTGTAGTCAATAATTTTTTTTGTAAGATATCCGCAGGCCAATTCTCTTTTTTCTTTGAAAGCCGTCGGGCCTTGCTTTGTTTGTTGTTTTTTATTTATTTATTTATTTATTCATGAACCAAACAAGGTACAAAATATTTACATTGCATTATAGTTCCATTTTATTTTCTTAACAATTACAATTGGGGGGAAATGGGCTAAGGAATTCCAGGACAGAGGATATTTAAGGGTTCAAGGTTTTAAGTAAGTTTGTTTTAAAAGTGGCCTTCGAAATGCCTGGTGTATAGCAATTCTTCACGTTGTTAAAGATTCTGCAGCATTTATTAATAGACTCACTATCTGCATAGACAGTTCTATGATGGGTTACTTTGAGAAAAGGAGTATGCATTATTAAAATTAAACTTCGTGGAGAGTGATTCAATCTGAATACCTTTTTCGATATTTAAAAAGGTGGAGCAGCAAGATGAGATTTGTCTTCTTAATGACAGAGAAGTCATGTTTATTTGTTTAAGCCTTTGCGAGTATTCTGGTAAGGTTGAGAATTGACTGGGATCGTAAAGATCCCTTAAGGCAAATAGTACAAACTGCTTCTGGATGGACTCAAGTCTATTTGAGTGTATTTCAAACATAGGGTCCCAGACAATGCTCGCATATTCTAAGATTGGGCGAACAAGGGCCGTGTACAAAGATTTTGTTACCCATATATTCTTGAACTCCATCGCACGTCTTTTAATGAAGCCTAGCTGCTTATAAGCCTTCGCTAAAATTTTATCATAATGTAAATTAAAACGCAGCTTGTGATCCAAGATGACACCAAGATCGTTAACATGCTCAACTCTTGCCAGTTCGACATTTTTAAGGAAGTAGGTATTACTAACGAAGTTTTTTTTGCGAGAAAAACTTATGACCTGACATTTACTTGCGTTGAGTTTAAGTTTATTAATCTCACACCATTGTTGAAGGCAAAAAAGTTTAGTTTGAAGAAAGCTCGCTTCAGTTTGTGAGCCAATAGCGTGGTAAATTGTTAGGTCATCAGCATACAATAGGTGTGGTATACCCGCCAGTTCTTTTGATAGATCAGATATGAACATGTTAAACAGGAGAGGTCCGAGGTGACTACCTTGTGGCACACCCGATGATGCTACAATTTTCTTTGAATAGTAACCCTGAAATTTTACAGTTTGAGTGCGATGAGGAAGGTAGAATATAAGCCAATTCAGAAGAGACCCAGAGATCCCAAAGTTTTGCAATTTTGTTATTAAAATGGAGTGATTCACTTGATCAAAAGCCTTACTAAAATCAGTGTGTACTGCATCAACCTGCTGGACTTTTTCTATGGCATTAAGAGCATCGGAAACAATGATTATGAGATTAGTGGCAGTTGAGCGACCTTTACGGAAACCATGTTGCTTGTCGTTAAGGAATGGATCAACAAAGGTGGCGAGCCTATCATGTATCATTTTTTCAAATAGATTTGGTATAGTGGATAGTAGTGCGATGCCTCTGTAACTCTCCACTGATTTTTTGTCTCCACTTTTGTGGGTGGGTGTAAGGTTGGATAATTTCCACACAGTCGGAAAGACACCTGATGAGAGAGATTTATTAAAAATTATGTGCAGCGGTTTGGATACCTATGTTAGACACTGAAATAAAAAAGATGGAGGAATATGGTCTAGACCAGGGCCTTTATTCAGGTCCAGATCGTCAATGGCTTTATGGATTTCTTCTGAAGTAAGAGTTATTTCTGCAATACCACCATTATGAGGTATTTGCGTCTGATGATGTACCGGTGAGCTAGCAGGCAGAAAAGCTTCCTAGAAGTATTCAGCAAACATATCACAAATCGTTTTACAATCAGAGGAAGTAGTTTCTCCCTTAGTCATTGTTGCTGGAGACCCAGACGATTTTCTTTTAATATTTACAAAATCATAGAATTTCTTAGGGTCACGCATTATATTTTCTCCTGTTAAATTAACGTAGAGATCGTATGCCTCTCGAGACTTTTGAGAAAATTCGTTGGCCAAGTTTTCGTAACTTACCCCGATTTGTTCGTTTGGGTTTGGACTATTTTTTAAGATCTTGTAGAGTTTATTTCTATGATTTCGTAATTGTCTAAGCTCTCTATCTAGCCATGGTTCAGATTTCTTATTTCTTTTCTTTATTTTAGGGATGAAATTTTCAACGGCGTCAAATAATATCTGATAGAATGATGATACTGCATCATCTACGTCTAACATTGAAATAGTTTCTATCCATTCTATAGTTTCGAAATAGGCTCTAATACCTACATAGTCTGCATTTTTAAAGTCATATACAATTTCATCGTTGTATAAATTCGATGTTTTCAGATCAGATGTAGAAAGCTCAACAGAAAAAGCTCTATGATGTTTAGTATTAGAAAACAGATTTTCTTCGTCAGCCGTTGGATATACTACTACTTCGTCAACAAAATTCATGAAAATTAAATCTAACCAGTTGCCATTCGGATTTGGGGTTGTAGCAGTTTGCTGCAAATCATTGCCATAAAACGTATCGACTAATTTATTGTCAACGGAGTCTTTAAGGTTCAAAGGAAGGCGATATTTTTCATCTTCGTCAACAACAAAAGATAAGTGAGGGCGATTGAAGTCACCTAAAATGATGATTCTATCATTTTCATTAAGGGATGACATGACTGAAGAAGCTACCTCAAAGAAGTCGTTGTAAATAGTTTCGTCAGAATTGGGAGGTATATACACTACACCGATGTATAAAAACACATGACCAAGGATAACTCGCACAAATATATGTTCGAAGTCTTTAGAGGATGCAGTTGGAACCACTTCACACGATAGGAAATTTTTTATAGCAATTAGAACTCCACCTCCTCCAGATTGACCTGTGCGCTGATAGTCTCGATCACAGCGGTGGATAGTCCAACTATCGTCAAGAATTTCCGTATTTGTATACGAGCTATTCAACCAAGTCTCGGTGATGGTTATAACATTAAAGTGGCAGGATTTGGCGTCAATAAATAAATAATTAAATTTTCCTCTTATACCACCGCAATTGTGGTAGAAGAGTTTAATGCGCCTTGAAGTCAGACTTTGGTTAAGAATGATATTTCTTAAAGTCATCTCGAGATTTTTGAAGAGCAGCGATGTGTTTTGATCTCACATACGATCTATATGTTTCTAAATCCTTTTTTACCTGGTCGGAGCTCACACTAAATTGCTCATGGAAACGTGTAAAGACAAGTGTCAAGGTTTTAAGGTCAGTAGGAAGCCCTTCCTGTTGTATTTTAACCTTTAAGTTGGTTTCCCTTCGACACATGTAGTTTCAGGAGAATCATGCAGATAGGAAAGAAAAAGACGAACATCATTATAAATGTTGGGGTCTCGCAAACGTGATATAAGGTATTTACTCTCTAGATCACATTGAGAGTTGATCGTGGCCTTAACTCTATGAGGTACTAGCGGATCAAATACTGTTTGCGTCATTGCTGATTCAACAGGTGGAACTTCTGGTATATTAATATATCCAGAAGAAGATGGCTTTTATTAGTGGGGAGATATGGGTGGTTTTAGGGTTTGAATTATTAGTTGTGATGACTTTTTGTTGAATTTCGGAATTTTTATCTATTTTGTTACTTTGAGCCACAGGCGATTTGTTGATGGATTTGTTGGATAAAGGAATATTGGTCAAAGGTGAGGGTTTACATTTTATATTAGAATTAAGCTTATTTTTAATACTTTGCTTACTACTTTTCTTCACATTATTCTGGTAACGCCACTTGAAGAACTTGATGCCATTCCATGATAGATATGTAATTTCTCCCTGATGATTGCTGAACAAGCAAGCATACTGCGTTGGAATGTGAAGTTTGAACGTTGGTCAATGGGTTTTTTTCTTTCTAGGGAGAGATTCGACATAGCAGTCACTAATGCAAAACTCATCCCGAACAAAACGAAGAACCCAAGCCTCATCAGCAAGAAAGAACAAAAAATAAATTTATAATTGCCAGTACAATTTAAAGCCCAATTTTTTCAGGAGATTTTGTAGCAATAATCTTTAAGGGCTTAAAACATACTTCAACGAATTTATTTATCATTTATATGCGAGATATTGTGATGCTCTTTAAACATTCCTGTTTGATGTTATCTTAAAAAACATGTAGATGAAAAATATTTTTGATTTACTCTGAGGAAATTTACATTTAAAATTTATCGAACTAGCTATAAACTTACTGTCAACATTGTTAAGCATAGCCTGATACATTATTAAGAAGGCATTTATGCTTCAAATTCAAATGAATTTTATTGATTCAATCAATCATAAATGATTGATTCAAAAGCTAATTATAAAAAAAATAACTCCTTTAAAACTTATTGGCCCCCTGTCACCCTAAATTTAAACAATATTCAATCAAAACGAAAATATTACTCAAACAATATCAAATTTTATCAAGTAAAAATTACTGAGTACCATCAATCAATTGAAAAAAAGGAGAGAAAAACAAATCAAACCTATCAAAAATTATATATGCCTGTTGATCACTCCCAGTAGGTACATACCTGTAACAAGTTTCTATCGTGTCTTCTCATAAAGTTCTCGATCTTACTGTTGGACGTTATTTTGTGTTCCACCCTTAAATGTTCTTTTGGATAAAAGGGTTTTCTTCATTTTTTCAACATGACCCACACATTAAGATTTGCATAGCTTAACCTGCACCAAATAACTCATGCATCTAATCGTTGTAACGGAGTCTCCACATTGTTTCATTGGCCTGTCGATTTTTGGAGCACTTTGCGCTCAAATATGCCCACTATCTTTTGGGATGCGCTCATCAGGGCTCATGCTTCACTTGTATGTAACAGTACAGGTTTGACTAGTGATTTGTAAATACGGAGCTAATTTTGCCTGTGCACAACGATGGACCTTAGAATGGGAACTGCAGAGTAACAAGTTTTATTTTCGGCGTTTATGTGGCATCCAATCTTGTCCTTTTCGGTGCTTCTTCTGTTCAGGTTAACTCCAAGATATACAAAGTCATACACACTTTCAAGGGCTTAGTCTCTTACGGTTAGGTTTTGTCGAACTGGAGTGCTCCTCCTTATTTGAGTCA
Source organism: Odontomyia ornata (assembly GCA_963969285.1). Taxonomy (NCBI): domain Eukaryota; kingdom Metazoa; phylum Arthropoda; class Insecta; order Diptera; family Stratiomyidae; genus Odontomyia; species Odontomyia ornata. Next base: position 496,328,141 of record OZ017738.1, read on the forward strand.
TGCGTTTAGTTTTCGTTTCATTAACTTGTAGGCCAATTCAGTTTGCTTCAAATTCTATAAACGATGAAAATTCCCTGTTATCCTTAATTTAAAATTTCCACGACCAAAGTTTTTATATGTTGCGATCAGTTATACTGGAGAAATGTCTTTTACCATTATTTGATTTTCTTGTCCTTTAGATGAGATCTAATAGAAACTATTTAATATTATTTGCTGAAAACAAGACTCTTCTGTTTATTTCCGTTGAAAAGTTAGGTGTAAACGTACATATGTAAAAAAAGCATCAACAAATTAAATATACAGGTCAAACTGATAATCTTCTCTTCTTTGGGAGTCTGCTAAGAATGATGCTCCTTTTTGGCGAATAAAGTCGATGTTCTTCAATTCCAATAGTGAAGCAGGATCTTCAGCTCTTTTTCCTTAGTCTATCAGATAATCAAGACTTCTTTATACCCTATATTTTTGACTTCTGTTGCCTTGGGATTTAAGCCCGGACTTTGGAAATCGCATATCTTACCATTTGCATAGGTACGCTCAAAAAGTTCAAAGCTTAAATACTTGCGGAAAATTGTACAAGATTTCTGGTTGTTCTTTGCTGCTTGTCTTGAAAGAGTAAGCATTCAATTTACTACATTTAATTCATCTTAATCTTTACTAAGCAGAGAACCACTCTGACTGTTTTAAAAATGGCGTAGTCCTATCCATGTCTTCTTCTAGCAAGTGTTGAAAACAATTCCTCTTCTTTCTTTTGCTAGTTTGTCTATGTTTACCTAAATTGATTCCTCTAATAAAGTCGTAGTGACATAATTGGAAAACACATTCGTCAAGTGCTTATTGCGAACTAATTCCAAGTCATTAACCCGAGAAGTAATTGTGTAGGCAGTCACAATTACTTCTCAGTTTTTTTGAGTAGCTGTATTGTAGGGTAAATCAAATATAAGTCTACTTTCAGGATTTGGTAAGCAGTGAGGATGATCCGTAAAATAATATTTATGAACCGATATTAGAGTAGGCTGTGTATGAATATTCTGTATTTGCAAGCGCCTATGCGATAATCTCTATGAAGGCACACCAGAATACCAATTCACTTGACTTGACTTTACATTATGCTTCCGATTAAAGTTGGGTATCCTAAACACAAGTTTATATAATATTTGCTATAGGAATAAACATAACCAAACTTTTATATAGTCTTTAATAAGCTTTGTACAAAATTATACACTGCAGCAGAAGAGAATGCTCACTAGCCGTATTTGAGCAATATAAATGGCTTAGACCCAACTAAAAAATCATGTTAGGGATTGATTAGATTATAATTAGGTATGACTAAATGGGCATTAGAATCCATCGTAGACATAAAGCACAATCCATTCAGGATTGAATAGAACTTTAGACGTTTATGGAGTTTTCTATATCAGGGTCTTATGGGGGCTTCCTAAACAGTTCTTGAATTACGAGCTCAAGGGGTTTCGATAAACATAAAAAATCTTTGTCGTGAAAAATTGCAACACCTTAGTAATTTTCCGAAAAAATTCAATTTCTTGACAGTAATAATAATCCATCGTACAACAGTCCAATTCCGAACCTTGACGTTAAGATTTATTGTTGGGATATCTCATTTTATGACCTTAATGGAACTTGAGGTGACATGGTCAATATCACGTTTTCTCGACAAACTCGACAAACTTTTCGGGTTAATCATATGCAGCGAAAATTTTAATTCAAATTTTTTTAAATGGAGTATACCAATTAAGATGAAAGCCCAGATCAGCATGTTGGACGTTAAGAATTTCCTGAAAGTAATGAGCTACAACGCTGTCTTCTAGATGATCTAAAAAAATTCCACGTAATTCTTTTCATTGTACAAATAAGCCTTCGTTGACTCTTATAGCACAATTGGTTGAAGTTTCGTTTTATTTCTTGCTGAAGTTTATCTACTCATCGTTTAAATGAGCTGCAAGACTGCAAATTATATGTTGTAAATGCAGCAAAGAGGGTTTACTGCTTAGTTAAAATCTTCCTGATCGGTGTCGTTTATTGATTTATTTATTCAATAACAAACCGGAAGACGTTCAATCACAAGTTTGGGATAGAATAAAATAAAAACATACATAAAAAAAATTTTACTACACATGAAACACTAACTTGAGCACGTTGTTACGCCCAAAAGGAAAAGGGTAATCTGGCAGGGCTTACGGACCCAGTTAAGCTTGTCCGGGGATGGGTGTGGGGAACAATTCGCTTGTCCACTAAGACCATGATAAGCTGCCAAGCAAGAATACGGCTTTGATGAAATTCACAATTGACTTCCTATTTCTTCCTTTTTCAATAGTACTAGAGAAAGAAAATCTACTTTTTTCCTAATTTTCACTTTTACTTCTTTAATTCACCTTTTAGTTAAAACTAAAAGATTGCAATCGAACAAAAGAAAAGGAATTTACTGCTCTACTAAGAGTTACTGCTCTCCGACGGACAAAGGGGCTCCTTATTTGCTGCTTCTATCGACAATCTTGACGACCCTCTTGCCACTACGTGATCCTACTTATTCTATGTCGATCATTTTCCGCTTGTTCTTCGACCTTTTCCCCCGATTTTTTCGTTCCTGCTTGTACTTCTTGATTCCATCCTCTTTTCAAATCCTCCTCCACTATCTCGTCAACCGCCTTCCGTCTTGTTCACAATTGCCACTACTTTTCCACCCCAATCAAAAATCCAAAAGAGGAGGCACGTCATTCATCGAGTTCTAAAATAGTATTGCCTCTAATGGCCACTTTACTACTCTTCAAACGAGTTCTTTGTCTTGGGTTCAGCCACCTCTTTGGAGTAGTTCTTCCCGTTCCAGTAGGTTAGTTCCACTCAAATTCGGCGTGATTTCCACTCCACTTTTAACCCATTCTAGTCGCGAATACCTTTTCTGACAGTTTGCAACGTCAGAAAGGTTCGTTTACTAGAAAATAATTATGTTGCCACTCAAAGTTTTCAAAGTTTAATGGCGATTTTGCATTTTTAAGTGATTTTGTCGTTGCTTTCGGGTGTGCTTGAATTGTTGTCGTATTCCCAAAAATACGGCGACAATTCAAACACACCCGGAAGCGAATATTTGGTAATGTTTAATAAGAGTATTTTGCAAACTTGTCTCAGTGTGTTAGATAATAATTTTTGATAAACTCCGTACCTCTATTACAGTCTGTGATTATTTAGCTAGTGTCATAAAAACCATTGTACTACATACCATACTAAACTGTACTACATACCATACTAAACTAAACGTTAGTCCTCTGCTTGTGGTCATGACGACAATGATGGTGTGATAAGGTAATTATTTTGATGTACGAGTATCTTAATCCATTTTCCATTTCCACACTTGTGGGCTTTATTTGTTATCGTTATTGTCTTCACCTCTCGTTTTTAGGGTTTTGTAAAATAATTTTACAAAACCCTTCTAGAATCGTATCCTGTCCTTCCGTGTGTCACAGCTATTTTTCTCGCAAACTACTTAAGCTAGAAACATTAAATTTCGTATGTATGTGTAAAGTGGCATTATCTTCAAATTTCACATGCAAAAAAAATTTATAAGGGTATCAAATGAAAGGTCTTAATGAGAACTTTTCAAAACTGACTCTTTTCGAATCTGACACTTTTTGCTTCGAGGGGTGGACTGAGAGGGGAAATAAATGAAAAAATTGTGTTCCCCCTGAAAATTGGACACCTGTGATCAGAAAAATCTGAAAAAAATTATAGATGTAGGTGTTTATGAGTACAACAACAAAATACCTTAGAAGTCAATATTCGCTCAACTTTGTTAATAATAGCATGATATTCGAATTTCATATTTCCCCGAATAAAACCGTATAGGTACCCTTAAACTCAACGAAATTCGATATTTAAGTAGTCTTATCAAAGGTCCTTATAGTTAGCAAGTTTGATGAAAATCGAATGATATGCACGGAAGTTATAGCCATTTGAAATTTCTCAAATTACAACAACAATAACATATGATTTTGGTATTTTATGGACTTTCCATCGAATCAGCCACTGCAGTTTTGATTTGATCTTCTTGAAATTTTCAAATAAGGTCATTTATGATTTGAGCGATTTTTATTGGTTTGCAACAAAATAGCGACCGTTGAAAGTAGAAGATTAATGGATTTTCTTTTAAACGTGCACATCTCTTTGACACATTTCTTGACTTTATTCGTTACTGGGGGCTGCATTTCTGAGAAGTTGAATAAAAATCCTTCTGATATGAGCGTAGGTCTATCTACCCAACTTGTTTTTTTTTTTTTTTTTTCATATTTTCACCTTCGTTATCTTCTTCGTCATCGTTATCGCTGCCAGAATATTGTTCGGTTTTGGATATTGAATCGCCTTCTTTATCCTTAGTTATATGCAATACTTAGATCAGTCATGATACACATTATCGTAACCGATCGGTACATTTCCGTAGGTCGTTTTGTTAGCGCACTTTCTGCCTCTAAGTGATGTTCAACCCTGGTGCACGTTTGTTAGACGAAATCCTACATTGCGTAGAACGGTCGTTTAGTATTCAAACCCAACTTAATATTGTCATTTCCATCGTCTGCCGTACTCGATGTGGTAGCATTTGTATACTCGTATGTGGCGACATACTCCTTGTCCGGAATAAATATTACTGAGCCAGTGATTCAAAACGTTTCTTCCAGATTGTGTTGTTGCTCGGTTACTGCTAGATCTGATGCGGCATATACCTTGACGAATGTCTATCTATTTGCCAGTGTTGGGGTTTTTCTTTAAATAACTCTACAAGTAGCTAAATTGTCACTACAAGTACCTTTAAAAGCTATTAAACAAAAACCTATTCGAGTGCGGCACATAAAACGATTGATATGTATAATTATTCAATCTTCGCATTGAAAACAGCCACCATTGTTTTACGATTACTGATACCACTAGCTGAACCAATTCTCAAAGATATTCATGATACTTACTATTCCTGAAATTTTCAGGCAAATCCTAGCAAAGCTGTAGTGTCTGAGTCGGTAAAAAGCGCATAGCCATATGTTTCCATAGTAATATAGCGCATATTGTTCCATAGAAATACAGGAAAATTTAAATCGCTATAACTTCATTAAATACCATTCGATCGTTTTGAACTTTTAGGACAGATGAATCTTGTAAATAGTCATCTGTGCACTGAATTTTATTGAATTTAGATTTAAATCATAAAACCGATAAATCATACTACTACTAACAAAATTGAGAGAATTTCGACTTCTCACGTATTTTTGGTTTTTGTTCTCACAAAAGCCTAAATTCGAAATTTTTTTCAGATTTTTCGGATGAAAGGTGTCCAATCGCGAGGGGGGGTACGCGAAAAGTTCGTACGTTTCTCCTTCCCCTGCCCCCCTCACTCATTCAACGCTTGCCTACAGGATGGGGTTTTCCCGGTACGATGGAAGGTGGCGAGGCTCGTGCTGATCAGCAAGGGGAAGGGAAATCCCGAATCGCCGTCTGCATACCGCCCATTATGCATGCTAGACACGGCTGGGAAAGTGCAAAAGAAACTCATCAAAGGAAGACTCACTAACGCGTTCTTGCTGCTGGGGACCTATCTCGTCGGCAGCAAGGCTTTAGAGCGGGATGCTCTACCATTGATGCGATTACAGAGGTGGTGAGCGCGGTCCAAAACGTAGAGGTGTATAGTCGCACCAAGCGACGAATCGTCCTGTTGGTGACACTCGACGTCAGGAACGCTTTCAATGCTGCTATATTTCAAGTTCCAGAATATCTAATGCGGCTTTTGAGGAACTACCTGAAGGCCCGAAGCCTGCTCTACGACATGACACAGGGGCAACGAAGGATGGAAATTACATCGGGTGTTGCCCAAGGATCTATCCTTGGTCCGGACCTGGAGATGCTACATGAGTCGCGCTTGGTCGGCTATGCAGATGATGTTGCGGCTCTGTTCGCTGGACGCACCGTTGAACAGGCGCAACTTAAGCTAGGTATGTTAATGCATGAAGTGAGGGACTGGATAACTGCTCGTGGGTTCAGTTTAGCTCTGGAGATCAGTATTGGAGGCATACGAATCGAATCGAAGTCATCGGTGACGTACCTGGGGCTACTGATCGACTCGAAGATGAGTTTCTCTGAGCAAATCAGAGCAGCAGTTGAGAAGGCTGCTTCAGGATTATCGGCTCTGAGTCGACTTATGGCCAACGTAGGGGGACCTAGCCCATCAAGAAGACGCTTCTTGATGAGTGCTATAGGGTCAGTGCTACTGTACGGAGCAGAAGTATGGGGCGACGCTCCCAGCAAGGAGGAATACCGAAAACGTTTGGCACAGGCGCAGAGAAGAGGAGCACTGAGGATTGCATCTTCGTATCTGACAGTCTCTGATTCAGCGCTGGGAAACCTGCCACCCTCCTGGCCAGAGAGTGCCACACTACTTACCTGCGCCAAAACGAGGATACGAGGGAGACGGTTATCCGCAAGGAGAGACAGCGCTCGCTCGACGATTGGCAGCAGTCTTGGGTGAATTGCACGAAGGGAAGGTGGACTGCGCGCCTCATCCCGGATGTGAGACCGTGGCTTAATCGAAGGCATAGTGAGACTGACTTCTATCTGACCCAGCTTTTGAGCGGGCATGGGTTTTTTCAGTCTTACCTGCACAAGATTGGTAAGTCACGGTCCCTCGATTGTCAGTATTGCCTCGGAGAGGTGGATAATGCCTGCCACACATTTTTTGCGTGCAAAAAATGGGTCAGGCTGCGAGGTAACCTCTACAGGTAGACGGGAGAGTTCACCCCGGATAATATAGTCGCGATGATTCTTGAATCGGTTGACAAATGGAACCAGGTGGTACATTATGCTCGGGCAGTCCTAAAATATAAAAGGGACTCACAGCAGCCGGATGCATTGGGGCTGGGGGATTGCTTGTCTGGCGCTTTCTCTTCTCCCTTCACTTTCCGCTAGGAAAGGGATCCTCCAGCTTGAAGGTGCCTCACGTCGTAACAAAACGAGACCTGCCCCTAAGTAATGTGTCAAACGGTTCCAGGCTGAGTTCTTAGATTGACAGGGGAGGTGTTTAGTGGGTAGTCCAGTCACCTTCTTTCCAGCATGCAAGTCTCACACTCTGTATGGAAATGGCGTTCACCTCCCTACCACAAAAAAAAACATGTTTCAAATGAGACCCTACTCCACTACCAATGTTAAAAAATTTGTTTAAAGAGTCACGTCCGTATGTGGAGCGACCCCCCTTAAACAGCTTTGAAAAATTTTTCCACCCCAAAACTTTCAGGAAGTCATTACTTCTGACCTTTCCACAAAGTTTCATTGCTGTTGCTTCTATAGTTTCGGAGAAAAAGTGATTGCAATAGGGCTTTGTATTTTAGTACAGAACCCTAAAAACCATATTAAATATTTTTCGGGAGCCCGAAGCTCAAAACCCTTGTTAAAGTTAGTGAATATAATATTAGCTTATGAATGCAAAGGAATGTGCAATTGACTTGGAGAATTCAATTAAGTTAGTTGTAGTGAAATGTTGAGGAATGAAAATAATTCTGCACTATACTGCAGAATGGCGTGAAATAAGATAACACTTTATCGTATACCAAACGTTTTAAAATAGCATGACAGAATAGAAATAAGATGGAAGCTGCGTCCAGATGATGAATTAACGTCTTTAAGTTTAGGAGTTATGTAGGTCAACTTCCGCACCAGTGCAAACGTTTTATCAGACACGGTCAAATTGAAACTAAACTCAAGTGGAGGTGAAAAGACCGAGGCTAAAAATTCAATAAAAACACTAGGTATACCATTGAATCCGAAAACAAAAAGTCAGGAGTGAGAGAGTTTGACGAGCTATAGTTGTCATAAACAGACGAAAAATAATATGCAAGATGCTCAACAATACTTTTTGGGAATTGGCTGTAGTATCATCAAAATACATTGCACCAGAAAGCACCGAGGATGATTTCAGAGAATGAATGTCGGCCCAAAAGGTATCTAAATGCAAATAGTTCTCAATAGAGCTGAAGTTACACTCCTTACAGCTTTGATTTCAAATTTTGCAATCGCTTTTAACCTTGGAAATTTCTAGTAAGTTTCATCAGAACTTTTTTCTTGAAAAGCCGTAGAGGTTTGCTTTATTGAGTGAGCAGACGCGTGTCATTTCCTTTGCATGATCTTCAGTGTCACTGAAGATGACGCATCTTCTCACTGAATAAAGCAAGCCCTGATGACTTTTCAAGTAAAAAGAGAATTTGCCTACAGATATCAAATAAACAAAATAATTGACTTCATGAGAACCATTTCGTCGTAAGCGTCTTAATACAATGTCTTTGGGTTTGGTGGCTGCCACAACCCTTGAATTCAACCATGGTACATACAAATCTTTTGAATGGCGGCAAATGGGGGATGTTCAAGAAGTAAATCATTCAGAAGCACATACATTTTCTCAATGGCTGAATTGCAGTTCATGTTTTGGAAAAAATTTTAACTATTAAAGATAAACTTTCAACTTACACTAAATAATTAGTCTTACGAAAATTGAATTTCGTCGGGACGGTTTAGACAAAAATAGAATATGCAAAGGCGTATGAAAACCATCCGAGCGTACATAGCCATGTTAAAGCTTTGGCGCACTTAGTGAAAATAAGGCCCAAGATCTTAGAACTACAATTTAGAATGCAATGAAATAAAACGGAAGACAACAAAACACAGAGTTGTATAGATTTGATGCTGTAGACAATATGCTTCGGTTACTCTGTTACCCCCTAAACATGTGGGTAAATTTTGGCTGGGTTTTACGGACCCGGAAAGCTCGTCCGGAAATGAGCGCAGACGCAAATCGCTTCGCCTATGAACCCCGATTGAGCCGCCAAGGGAGAATGGGGCTTTTCAGAACTCTATCAAAGTGACACCTGATAAACGTTATACTTCTTTGGACTTTCTATTCCTGAAAATATTAACGCAATATATCTTGGTTTTTCAGCACAAGGGAGTGCCACAAGGGACCAGACATAGTTTATCTCCATTCAGAGTTCTAATTGCGTGGAAACACCATCCAAACTAAGGTTCACGATTGGTTGGATGATAAAATGCGAACACTTTTCCAATAATTTGCCAATAGCTAAACACAATTCGTTAATTGACATCACTTATTTTGGTAATATCTTTTCAGTTATCATTATAAATTAAGAATTTGTTGAATACTTACAAAAAAGGAGGCCCTCGTGATGATGACGCTGTCAAATACTGTTCACCTGCAAACCTTTACTTTTTCTTCAAGCTCTTGACACGATTCAGTAGTTGGAAATTACGCAAAGGAACTTTTTGAATTTCCCCCTAAAAAACTCCACTTGTCAAGTGTCTCAAAACTCTTTGAAGTTCCTCTACTAGCCTCCACTTGTCAAGTTCCTTAATTCATCCAGCTCCACTTTCGGGAAAAGAAAACCAGCAAGTATCCGTCTTCACGAATGGATCCTTATTACCACTTCGATCAGCTCCACTTTCGAAAACAGTTCCCGTAATCATCACCTTGAGTTTCCATTATAGCTCGCGTCCACCGAGAAATACTTAAACGGCGGTCCTCACAGAATGAAACTTTGCGTTGCATTGTATATTGCGCGTGCAATCATCAGTCGTTGTTCAAATGTACAATATATAGTATACTCGTATTTATCTTTGGCACAACCCGATTAGTGGTACAGCTGTTTGGTACATTTTTGCGTAGTTATTGCACTTTCGAATAGTTCTCGTTTCTCTTTTGCTACGCGACCAATGTCAACTACAGTGGATAATATATAGTATTTACCCTCATCAGCCATCATCGCGGCATAATTTCAAGCGTTTGAGTTTATACGGAGTAGCTTATCGTCGCTGGGGTTGTAATGATTGTTTTAATGCCCGTGTAGGACACGGGTGCCGATGGTCTAGCATAAGTGTCAGCGAGCTATAAACAACACCGAGCTCAGCTAACTAGCTTCGCTTAACGACCGCGTACGCGTGCTTGACGACTAGCATTTGCGGGATCATATGAGGCGGGTTCCTGTCGAGCCACGAAGCTACACTACAAAATACTTATCACGCGTACTCTACTCTAAAAGACGCACCGATCAATTTTTATTGTCTTTAGAAAAGTTCTATTAGGTGTCAATCAAGCTACTCTACAGTAATTCAATATTTTTTTGCCTCGTTAAAGTTAGCGGACACGGAGGCTTGAGACAAACGCAAACATTACACAAAAAGCAACCGTTACTTTCACCGAAGAAGGTCGTTGCATTACAAGGGGAATGTCAAACCTAAAGATGTTAAAGTGGCTGAAGTGAACCACTCATCTCTGCCTAAAGGATGGACACTTGACGGATGCAGTTTACTTTACACTAGTAAAACAACAAACTAAGCAGTTTCGACGGGGTGACCACCTTATCTCTTCAGAAGCAGCCACTCCTGATCACCACGGGGCTGCTCGACTGCTTATGTTTATTACAGGGTTCTTTGTCAATAATCCGCGGGTTGCGTTAAGGCGTTGTGAAATATGTATGTGCGCAAATAAAGTGTGTTTGAGCTGCAGTAGAAAGGAGCTCAATGAACTTTCTTGGAGGTTTCAGAAATGCAGGTAAAACATCCTTCCATACTTTGTGAAATGCGCTATATTTGCTGATCGAAAGCATCTTTTCTCGCATCATTTATTTCGTGAGGAATTTTTCAAAAACTGCTATGGCCGTACCAATTTGTTACTTTTGCCGAGGTCGGAGTAAACTTTGACTTTTCTCAGCTTCTGAAGCTTCATTACTCCTTTTGGGCTATTCACTTGGTTTAAATTTTTGGCTCATCGGTGCTGATCCTGGAAAATTCAGTTGAATTTGAAACGACTCATCCATACATCAGGATTCGGAGTACTAAAATTGTCGACCGCAAAATCCTCTTGCAGCAGGTTGATTGAAAATGATTGAATTTTTGCCGCGTTAATTGTGTCAAATCTGCTTCCTAACCTTTTGTAATTGAAGGAAGTTCTTGTTGCTGCTAGTAATGATTCTGCATAAATGCTCAAGTGATATTTATTTCCATTTAGCTGGAGGTTCTTGGGTGACAAGGCATTAAAGAATTACAAATTTGCGTTCTCTTTTTAATTTTTCAGTATTGTCTAATATTGCTTCAGATAGAAATCCAGACCATGATCATGGATTTGCATTTATTTGAAGATATCATACAGCTTGACTACTCGGAGATGATCTAAAGTTGTGTGTACATTATATTCTCACGATGCATGTTCGATATAATTAACTCCAAATCGTAGTCTTTTGAGTCGAACGCCTTTCTTGTCGAGTAGCATCAACAGCAAATATCGATCATTCAGCACAGGGTGATTATTGAATCGTGACTGATCTTCATTCAATGTTCGCTTCAGTTCCCTCGTATGCAAATTACGTTCAAGCTCCAGCTTCTTCGTTTTGCGTAGCTGATTGGCACCCGCTTTCTTCAGCGCATTGTCTTATAAATTTAATTTTTCATAGCAGTCATAGTATTCTGGGCGGTGTAGCCCGATGACACGGGATCTGGTTTAAGCGACGTTACAACATCTGGATCGTTGTTGTAGACGTGGCGCTCATTGCTGAACCAACGATCTGCCTGACGCTTTTGGTAGCATTGTTGTTCAATTTATGCTGATGACTCAGCCTCAGTTGTCGACCTCAAATGTTTTTGAGCCTGCGGAGTTGAGGCTTGCGGTTGAGGTAAGGCCTGCTCCGGTATTACTCATGCTTCGTGAATGTTGCTGATGATTACGATGGTTATGGCTGTTGTTGCAATTCTTCAAATAATCTACTCTTACAAGCCACATAACTAAATTTAGCCTGTCATTTAAATTTTAAGAAAAATGAATGACACCTTGGTTCGTAGTCTTCTAAAAATTCTTTAAACATCTTCATTTCTATTTACGTTAGATGTTGGACTTGGTATGCGGGGTCCTTATCAATAGGTATTTCAGCGTAATAGCTCATTCATCACTGTACATTACATTTTAAATATACACACACTTTACCAATATTTGGTAACACAACAAAAATTGAGACAACTTTTATTCACTTCATCTTTATAAATAAAGTCTAAGAGAAGAACAAGTTTGTAATGTGTTACAAAACCCTATTGAAAATGTGACTTGTCTATCTTTTCATCTCTCCATGTATCATAGCCGTTTTCTTCGAGATCGTAGGAGCAATAGACACTAACCTTGGTCGGTGGATTTCAAATGAAGATCCCATGAAAATTTTGGTGTCAGAAAATTTTCAAAAGTTCTTAAGGGTTCTCCTCGAAAAAAATCTGTTCGCCAAAGAAATTCATGTAGGATATCAAATAAAACGTCTTGACGAGAACTTTTCAAGATGGGTCCTTAAATGATAATACCAGCATCGAGGGATGCAGGAGAAGGGTAATGTACGAAAAATGTTCATCCCCTTCCTCACGCTTGCACACTTGTGATTCGAAAAATTTTACAGACGGGGAGGTAGTTTTCTACATATGTATCAACAAAAAATACCTTAAGAATTTATGGATTTCAAATTTTTCCCAACAAAATCGTATAAGCACCCTTAAATTTAATGAAAGCTTAGACTTAGATAACTAAATAAATTTTTGTCCTGCCCTGAAAGTTTCATTAAAATCTAACAATATTCTATGAGGTTATAGCCATTTGAATTTTCATATATTACCACTGTAAAAATGCACGGTTGTCTCTACATTTTTTGTCAAATTTTCTTGAAAATTTAAAATCGAATGATTTGCATGCTTTTCGGATTGTGTTCACCAAATAATATATGCTATACTGTAATAAAATGGCAACCACTTAAATTCAAGTATTAGAGGCTTTTCTTTAAACCCATTTTTCAAAACATATATTTTTTAGGGTTTTGTACTAAAATACAAAACCCTATTGCAATCACCACCTGTGTCCGTCTGTCCGTCCGTGCGTCCGTCCGTCCGTCTGTCCGTCCGTCTGTATGTCACAGCACCTTTTCTCCGAAACTATAGAAGCTACAGCAATGAATCTTTGTGGAAAGGTCAGAAGTGGTGCCTTCTTGAAAATTCGATGGTGGAAAAATTTTTCAAAGGGGTTTAAGGGGGTCTCCCCATATAGGGAGGCGACCCCTCAAAAAAAAGTTTTCACCATTGGAAGTCGAGTAGGGTGTCATTGAAAAGGTCTCAATGAGATCTTTTCAAAACAAGTCTTAAAATTGCCTTATGAGTACCGAGGGGGGCAGGGGAAGGGGAAATGTACGAACTTTTCGCGTACTCCCCCCTCGCGATTGGACACCTTCCATCCGGAAAATCTGAAAAAAATCATCAATGTAGGCCTTAATGAGTACAACAACAACAAATACATGAGAAGTCGAAGTTCACTCAAATTTGTTAGTAATAGTGTGATTTATCGATTTTATGTTTTCTTGAATTAAATCTTAACGGTACCCTTAAATTCGATAAAATTTGGCAAACAGATGACTATTTATAGGGTTGATCTTTTCTGAAAGTTTAATAAAGATCGAATAGTATTTAACGAAGTTAAAGCGATTTGAATTTTCCTGTATTACTATGGAACAATATGCCCTGTATATGGCTATGGAGCCATATGCGCTTTTTACCGACTTAGACACTACAGCTTTGCTAGGATTTGCATGAAAATTTCAGGAATGATAGGTATCATGAAGATGAGTAAATACAATTGAAACAAGTCGAAGAGGCAGGAGAGAGCTCCTAGCAAAAGGGCTTTGTAACCATTCTAGGATTCGAAAAAACCGGCCATGAATCGATGATTACAGTACAGAGGAATGGCCCCTGAAAAAAATTTCATGAAAGGAAGCCGATATGAGTATCAAATGAAAGTTCTCTATGAGAGCTTTTCAAAACAGTTCTTAAACTGACAGTTTTTGCTTCAGTGGGGGCACAGGGGGGGAAATACATGAAAAATGTGTTTCCTCCCTCGCGAATGGACACCCGTGATCTAAAAAATCTGAAAAAATTATCAAGCGAGATATTTATGGGTATAACTTCAACAAATACCCAAGAAGTCAAAATTCTTTCAACTTTGTTAATAAAAGTATGATCCTCGAACATGACGTGTTTCTTGATTTTACAGGTATTCTTTGCTGGTTACTGCATTTTGTAAGTTGAGTACAAAACCCTTCTGACATGAGCATAGGTCTGTCTACCCAACTTGTTTTATTTGTTGCATTGTGAAAGTTTCTGTATATCATAGATTGAGTACAAAAGCTTCTGACATGAGCATACTACTGTCTAACTGACTTGTAAAAATTATGCATTAACTTTTTAGTTTCAATATCACGGTAATATTTTTGCATATTGATATATGTAGGTAAGTTTAGATCGAAACTGTTAACTCACGTGCTCTTAATCAAAATTAAAATCTCTTTATACTTAAAAATAGCATATATAAATCTATCCCAAGCAGCTTTCATGCTTTTAAAAATACAAACGTTTTTTTAAAATATTACAAAATAAAACTTTTGATTGTTTTGTGTCAGTGCATATTTTTCTATTTATATTAGTTATAAAAAAAATTAAATCATTAATTATTTCTGAATATATTTCCGCATTTGAGTCGAACTGCTTTATGTCTAAATGCGCATTACGGCAATATAACACTTTTGGAAACACCTGTGCTAGCTAAATATTTAAGTGTTAACAAAAACTAGAGGACTATAGTGTCAATCACCGCATGCACATGTTCGTCGAAAGAACCTAAGATACATATCTTAACATTACGTTTCTCAATAGTTCAATTTGTTTGATTTGGACTCATAGTATCAAAGTGAATGGAAATTAATTTTGTTTTTATTCTTTATGCTTCACACAATATCTGATTTAAGTTATGCAATATGAAATGGGGATTAAGTTCAATTTGGCAAAATCAACATTCTAACAATTTTTCTTTCATGTCTTTGTGGGCATTCATATCGATCCTAAGGCACATTTCTCATAAAAAATTTGAAAGACACGCCCAACAAAGATCAACTTTTCCAGATGCCGTATATCCTTTTGTTTCTAAAAATTCAACCGTTTATTCTATAACATGGCGTTAAAATCAACAAGATGGTGGCATTGTTACCGCATCTCTATAACAACATTCCGTTCCAAATGACACCTCAGCCGGCGATCGAATTTCATCTAAATTCTTGTCCACAGGCAAATTTACAAGGTGTTAAAAATGTAATGCCCTCCTGCCGATCAATTTACGGGGAAAATTTGCAACAACCATAGTTGAAATTTGAGGATAACTCGCTGCAAGCGTCTTTAAAAGTACGTTACCAGGCGTTTGCGGCCACAGCCAGCAGCTACCAGCAACCAGCAGTGGCCAGTCAAGTCTGCATTTAGGTAAAAGAACGAAACTTTGTCACCACAATGCATAATCGTTGCGGTGAGCCGAACCGTATTATGCCGGCAGGAGGAGTCTACGGGCTCTGGAAGCGTTGGAGCGTTAACAAATCCCTGGTTCGTGAAAAAAGCCACGGGTCGTGGAAAAGGTGGCAGGAGTCGGGGCCGGACTGAGCCGGGGTTATCACTAATAGGGCTACCGCGCGTCACGTTGTTGTGTTAAGTGTCGTCTTGTTTAGTAAAATGGTTGTCACAACAGAGCCGAACACGATTTTGCATATAATACGGGCAAGAGGCTGAACATCATCTCATGCATACGAACAGCGGGAGGAGTATATGCTTGCAGTTCTGGTGCTTCAATTTAGTGATGATGATGGTGGCAATATGAGCGGTATGTGCGCAACGGAGTGTTGCCGTGTACAAAAGATGCATTTACATGTCCTTATTGACCTTCTGAAACTCTGTTCAGGTTCGAAAACTCTTTGATCGTTATTCTTTTGAAAGAACTCCTCCAAATTCAGGATAATTTAACCGGGAAATTAATCGCAAGTCATATATTCGTTTTTCTACAACTAGAAGATAATTTTTGTTTTATCATGCATACCGATTACACTTAATTATATCAATCAATTTATTAGCAACCGACAAATAATTTGCATTGTCTCAATGATGCCACAGAATCACATATATTGCGTACTATGTACGAGTATGAGCGACTCAACGAGGTAGGAGGAAGCACTTGTATAAACGATAAATATCCCTAATAAGTGGAAAAACTTTTGTGTTTGAAGCGATTTGTCAGTATTTTACGATGCACGCGAACCAGCGATATAATTCTGAAATTTAAAAAAATGTTGCATTGTTTTACATAAATTTAGGCCCAGAAAGTTTTTGCAATACTTTTGAATATATCTTCTTATATACGGGTACATTTTAGTGGCACAAGTTACCATCATGTAGATATCCGCAATTTAAGTAAATTAACTTTGCTAACTTAGCATTTATTTTACGAGTAAAATGAAACAATGTTGAATGGTATTACGTAAGTTATGAAATTTTATTTTGATTAATTGAAATTTCCATTAGTATAAATATAATACATGAATGATGATTATTAGGTTTTACAAACAGGAAAAATGGGAATTGTAATTCAAATACATACTCACTCCACTCTATTTCACTCGAACCAGCGGCAGGTCACCAGAGTTTCGAAGGAAGCTTGCAACAGTCATACTTCTCTGGGAGAGAACAAGTTGACTCACTTTATCCAAGGGAAACTTAGTTTCTTTGACGAAGCTCACTAGGAAGCTTATTCAGGAAAAGAGGTTCTCTCTCACTCTTGGATTGTGGGGGTTGTAGAGTTAGTCCGATTTAGCACCTTAACTCCCTCATATCTGTGAGTAACATACTTCAGTACCCATCTATCTTCCTGAGTCAGATTCATTATTTATATGATTTCAGTACCTTATCACGTACGTGTTTTTCAACTGTCTCAATTCTTAGGTCCTTGTAGATGTTTGTTTCTAGTATACCATAGAATGCTTGAATCTTTCTAATAATTCTATTTTGACAGGACTGAAGTGATTTTTTGTTAGTCTTTGTCGTCTAATAGAAAGCAAAACGATCTTATTAGCAGTAGTAGTAGCTGAGACTTTTGGGCTTAATGAGAGGGTATAAAGAGGAGAGAAGTCCAATGCAGTGTCCTCATTTGCTTTGTATATGTTGTTTCCATATGCGTTTTTTGTCGAATGTTAGTCCAAGCTATTTAGCCGTTGGTATCCAGTTTATTGTCCCGTTGTCAACAACAAGTGCCGGTAGAGCTTGCCATCTTATTTCTGTGATAAATAGTGCCTGTGTTTTGTCAGGAATTATCTTAGTTTTCCATTCACAAAAGTATTTCAATAGAATATTTATTGACCATTGTAAGTTTGAATTGATGACTTTTGCTTATCGCGCTGTATTAAATAAACAGGTATCATCAGCATAGAGTGATACTTTTAATTTTGCAGGCAGCGTGGGAATCCTCCAGCAAATATATTGTATAGTTAGATGGGCAAGCCCTGACGAACTCCAGCATCAATTGGTCTAAGGTTTGAGAGTGGTTTTGTAGTAATCGAGGAGTAGGGCGCTAAAAGCCAGCGCTGCCACAGGCACACAGCACAAACTCAATTTAACAATGGGTAACCATTCAGTCACCTTCCCCATCGCAACACTCGCTCTTTTTTTTTCGCATGAAAAATAAATTCAGGAAATTTCTTTTGTACTGAACTCCCGGGAAACAAAATTCTAAACTTGTTTAAAATTTTAACGTGTAGTGATTTTATTACAATATCTTTTGAATATAATTTAACGAATTGCGGTGTAACGCGGTATACAAATGCTTTGAACGAAACGGTTAACCCCTTTAATTATATGAACGATAAAATCATTGTATCATTTAAACCCCTCAAAAATTGTCAAATTGTACCCATTCCAACCATAATCTTAATTAAAAATTTTTTGTTTGTCGGTAGTTAAAGCGTGCCTGTCTAATTCTTCCGATTTTTCTTTTTCCCTAATTGCGCCCAATCATTACAAACGAAAATTGCATTCATTTGATAACTTAAGCGAATCTACAAAAGACGGCGTAAATTTTAAAAACAACCGAAACGAGTGCGCATTATCACCATCGCGGATCCACCCATAGATGTCACTATTGAACGAAACTTTTCGCGATTTTACACTATTGTTTCGTTGCTCGATGGTTCGCGCCCGCCATGGTTGCAACTTGGGGAAAGTGATAAATCAAGTGAAAGAAAATTTATAGTTACAAAAGAAAATAAGCAAAAATTCAAGGTGATACGAGCGGTGGATTGCATTGTGTTTTATTCAATTCGGCCGAAGAAATACGTAGCGCAAAAATTGAATTATTATGCGAAATTCATATAGTTGTTAAGTTTCGGCGAAAATTCGTAAAAGAGGAAAATTGAGGTTAAGAAGAGAAGAGCCAGGAAACTACTTGCCAGAAGATTTGCTTCATAAGCCAAGACTTCCTACTGATGTTTATGCCTATATGTTCTATTGTGACTTCATAATTTTCCTGGTCCTGGTGATAAGACGGTGCGAATTGGAACGCGTGAGGCTATGGTCCATTATTTCGACGCTTGCGAACGTGCAACGCTTGATTCTTATTTGCTCGAAAGCAAGAAGTATTTATTTTTGTACGAATATCAATCATTCCGTGCTTCCTTCACGCGTGTGGATGATTTAAATTATTGTTTGTATTGCATTGTTTGCGCGGTGTCGTCTATGCACCGCATCTCTACTGTTTGAGGAATTGTTTCGCAATTCAACGTCTCATTTGGAAGAATGTTAATGTATTGCTAAAGCTGGGTTGGCGGAAAAAACTAATTTGGCTGAACCAAAACAAAAACTTCTGATTACAATATCGGGTCGTAAGATAGAGTATAAAAATCCTCCGTCTCCGAAGGCTGCTGACGTTGGCACTCACGAAGGACTTGTCAGACTCAACATTACTCGCAGTGGAAAACGTACGCCACCTACAGAACGAGCTCCTGATTTTTCATATCAAGAATCCTCATCAGACTTGGCCTACACAGTGGCTTCCAAAGACTATTTGCAGTCGGAGTTTGCTGCCCAAGGGAAGGGGTTAGTGCAAAAGAGCTCTTCATCAGCACGGCTGGAGAGGCAGTCATCTCGAGAAGAGTTCCTCGAAGAAGATAAAGTGCAATTTCGACATCATGACCTTTTCCTGGAGCGTGGAAGCCGTTTTCCTCGCCCCGCAAGCCATGCACCCCTGAAAGCGCCAACAATCGATGAGAGGCTGAGTCGGGTTCTAGATTATGTGAACGAAACCTATTCCCAGAATAACCTTAACACACCTAACGCTATTGAATATGAGGCTTCTACTGAAACACCTGCTCAAACCATAAGCAAAGTATTCGATACTCCACCACTCCGTGATATTCAAAAGGACAAAAACTCATCCATTTTCCATTCAGCAACTAGTAATGACTCAGACGATAGTCCTTTAAGTGATGCTAGACGTAAAAGAATCAAATATGTAGGACAGCCGACGCTATACACAGTTGAAGAAAAAGAGATCCTTGAGGGGAGACGTGAAGGATTCCGGAACCTTGCGGGAGTAAGTGAATATTCCTTTGAATCAGATTCCCTGAACGAAAGTCAAGTGCCAGCTTTTAGTGATTCAGTGGTGAATCCTGAGGAGGCGGTAAGCATTCTATACAAGTTATACAATGCCGTATCTGTTTATTTTGCGGGACATAACAAGTTCATTAAGTTCTTGACCATTTATTAGAATATTAAACTTTTAATGGCTCAAACGCAACACTACCTAAAATTAAACTAAAATTATCATTCGAAATTAAAATATTGCACGCTAGTATTTAAAACAAGGCATGTGTATTAAATCAATTTTAGTCGTATAAAAGCTAGTGAAACATGACTCCATACTCCATTTTCGTATGTTTTACAACTAAGACCAAGAAAACGTTTTGACCCGAGTCGTTTCCTCGGTACACTGTTAAGTTTTGTTCTTTGTATGCTGCTGGAGAAATATCGAAAGTGAGCGAAGGTATACAAGAAGCACGAATGGGTGATTGTTGACAATGGAGTCGGAACTGTTGGAATCTCACAATACGCACAAGAATCTCTAGAAGACGTAGTATTCGCACAGCTGCG
This sequence comes from Odontomyia ornata, assembly GCA_963969285.1. Lineage (NCBI taxonomy): Eukaryota > Metazoa > Arthropoda > Insecta > Diptera > Stratiomyidae > Odontomyia > Odontomyia ornata. The sequence goes on from OZ017738.1 coordinate 496,348,211, forward strand.
GATATTGGAACTGCTATCAAACAAAACGATGAATGCGGAGTCTTAGAGGGCGTCAAGGCAGCTGGGAGCGGGCCACTCGTAGTGTGACGCATTTTGATATCCGAATTGGGAAATGTGCTCGTGGAACGTGGAAAACAACAAGAGAGATGGGGAAAGAGCTGTGGAAGACGGAGTTGGTGTAATTATGCGCTTGGTTGTGTCGAGCGGACGATAACCTATAATTTAGTGGTTCGGATTCAGTGCATTCCAGCCTCGTAGCCGCAAACGATATTAGTGAGCTGTGATTTCTTTTTACAAAACACCCCACCCCAAAGACCGACCTCTGAAAAGCAACGGAGACGGCGAACGCAGAGTCTCGGGCTTTGCTGACAAAAGCAAGTCGGCGACCATGTCACGATTGGATTAGCCTAGTGAACGCCAAAACAAACAAAATGTTTTCTTACATAAACCTATTCATAGTATGAACTGATCTCATTCGTGCAAATCATTTTCATAACGTGCAAACACTTCAAATGACGATTTAACATAAACTTAATCTAAAACTATTTGGAATTATAAAATAAAAATATCCGTGATGTGCGAAGAACAAATTATCTGTTTAACTGCACGCGTGATAGATTTTAAAATAAGAGAGTGTGTTTACGAACTTATTGGTGAGTCGAAACAGCCAACAATTAAAATTTGCGGGGAATACGAGTACTCTGTTGATGTGAACTTTTTTTTAATTAATTATTACCAGTCGCCGTGCACCTAGAGCTGACCAAAATTTCTCAATGTAATCACGGTGTTGATAGTGCAAGGATAAATACGGGTACCCAACGCCATTTGAATTGAGGACAAGCCGCAATTACTCCATAGCCTGCCGTGATTACAGTGATTGATAACTACTCGTACACATACAATACCCAAGCCCCATTTCGACAACGATTTCAATCCGTCCGAAGAACCAGCACTGGAGCAGTACTAATTAGCTGATGCCGCGTTTGGTTCGTTTTCAAGGTTTCGGCAACCCCCGCTCTACTGATCATTGTCTGGGACGAGCTGGTTAACGGAAACACGTTCGCCATTCCTGGCATTCAAAGCGCATTGGATCGACAGTTCCTCGTGTTGAAGCGTATTCAACTGGCCCCACAATCATCGAAATGGATTTTGTGTTCTGCATCCACCGCTAGCAAGTGAATTATATTCTCCTGTGTCAGGAACTGTGGTAGAGAAGAACACATCAGTTGAGGATACCCCAAGGTTGAGCAATACATCGTGTTATGAAAAGGCTGGTTATTCAAAGTGAAGCTCAGTGAAACTTCAGAAATTGATAAACTTATGGATGAGAAGAGTTACGAACAATTCTTGAAAACGGATTCACACTAGTGCCCGTTTCTAGTGATTTTATTACTAAATTTTGTATGGCATTCGCCCAAAGAACCTTTATAGTGATAGGTGAATTATTCGGCCTTAGATCATTGTCGAATTACATTGTTGCTTTTAAGTTAACAAAAGTGAAAATTTATAGGACGTATCCAGCACCCATCGAGCGCTCGACGGAACATGTGGTGAGTCCTTTTTATTTAATAAAATTTAATTCTAATATTTGTTTGATATAATTATTCACATTATATTAATTATTTTATTTAAATTTCATTCACATTTAAATTTCATTTACTATATTATTATATCCGATATACGAGTATCTTATCAGCAATAATTTACTTATTACCTTCTATCGTTGTTAAATTTGAATAGATTTGAATTGAATTTTAAAAGTTTTTCGTAAAATAACAGAAACAAAGAATATTTATCCATTTTTATCTTAAATTATGAATGCTACAAAAAAATATAAACCTTAAAAGTCAACGTTTGAAAGTGATAATACAACAATACAACTATGATTCAAATATTTTTGTTATAATGATTATAATAATAATGACTGAAAAAAACTCTTCCGAATGAAAACAGAAATAATAAGCAACGCGAAAATAAAAATGATGAATTAAACGAAAAAATCGGTCTTTTCCCTTCCGGTTTTTCTAACCGAGTATAGGACCCGGTACGGTGGCAGGCTTCAACCCCAAAACATGAGCCAGCCACCGGGTAATTAATAATCCTTTCTGTTTCAGGTGACGTCATGGGTTGAGTGGCCCAAACAAAGTGCCTTTTTATGGCATAGATTTATGCAATTCAATTGTATAATTCTATGACATAAATTGGTCACCGGGGTACTCCCCTTCTGATGGGAAAGTTCATATAATTCAAGTTGTATGAGTTTTCCACTCAGAAGAGGAATACTTGGCCACTTCAACAAGCTTTCAATGGATTTATTCCGGTTGGGTGGGTATGAAGGGGCTCCACCACCACCCGGTTGCCTCTCTTTCATTTGTGGGCCATGAACTTCGTCGGGTAAAGACGAGGTTACCCCAAGTCCGCCTTTCTTCTCAGGTTTCACTTGTTCTAGTAACAAGTACGTCTCCTTCGGTGAGCTTATCTACAACTTTGCGACTTTGGTCGCCTTTTCTTTTTTGACCTGAAAGCAATTCGTGAATGCGAAATGTTTTGTAGTGGGTCCTCGTGCCGGGGAAACGAACCCGCCCCACGACACCGCAATGCTAGCCTGCCAGCGCATTCACGCGTCTCCGGACGAGGGCATTCTCGGCAGAAACCGACACCTTCTTCTGCCGGGGCAGCAGACCATCGCTGCAGTCCTTCACGGACGTATTGAAAACCCATAATTACTACAGTTTGTCAATTCTGACACGAAATGCTCTGCCTTCCAAGAAGGAGCCAATAATTTGAGTGAGCTGCAGTGTCATATTAAATTGACGCATTCTGAAGATTAGTCCTGCATGCCAGAATTTATCAAAGGCCTTAGCTATGTGAAATAAACAAGGCCTGTTAAATTTCTGTGATGTAAGCCTGTTCTGATTCAGTGAAGCAGTTTGCTCATCCTTACCAGTCACATCACTTCCGGCAACCACGCCGCCATCCGTCGACAATCTGTCCACCAGAAGGAACTATCTATACACTGTTATTCGATATCCGTCAAATAATTTTCAATTCAATATAAATTTAATTTTGGAAAAAAAACAGCAGTGAGGCACTCTGGGAGGGTCCGGTACGAAGTTTAACCTCAGTTTCCAAATGATTATATGAAGTTTAAAAAGTTGTATATAGATAAAGGATACATATGATATGATAAAATACTCAGTGCAATAACTTTTTGTCACGATTTCCATATCTAATTATTTTTGGCTCTTTCCTTTCAATATATTGTCCACACCGTTTTTGTTGTCAGAAATAAGCGGACTCCTTCAGGACATAATCTTTGAGCCTCTTTTTTAGTGAAAAATGTAACTTATCTGGTTCTAATACTTCTCCATTACCAATTTTAGTTGGAGTATTAGAAAATAGGAGGCCATTTACGCGCTTGAAATGGAAAATGTAAACGGTGGCTGAAAAGTGCAGCAAGCATAGTCTACTCCCAGCAAGACCCAAGATGAAATCTCCAAACTAGCTAGCCGCCAGTAGCTACCACGGAGTACGCTATGAGTCTGAGACCTGCTGACAGCAGGGGCACGGCTCGTTGGCATAAGTTCAGATTTCATGCATAGAAATAATGGAGAGGGCGATTAAAATTCACTTCCAGAAAACAAGCTTACAAAGTATTAAAAAGCCTGAAACGAACCTATCACCCCAAGACAACGCTCTGTCGTGATTATGTCAGCAACGTCATTGCCAAAAACAGCAGGATTAAGAAAAGGTGGGCGTCATATTTCAATAACCTACTAAATCCTCCGCACATCTTCAGAGCATCGGAGTTTAAAGATCTTCCCGGAGAGCTTCCACTGGCCCCACCAACTCTGAATGAAGGACTAACAAGAAAAATAAAACACCAAATATCGATGAGATCCCAGTTGAACTCATTGAATATGGTGGTAGTGGTGTTCAGAAACCTATTCAAAAAGTCATCCAGCACATTTGGCAACGAAAACGTACGCAAAACGAGTGGAGCCAATCAATTATATTCCTTACCTACAGAAAAGGTGAACAACTACAGTGCAAAAGCTATACAGGCATATCACTGCTTTGTATGGTGTACAAAATATACGAATTTCAAAGAAAAAAGTTCTCCTTAAAATGCAAATAAAGTATATTAAGTTTTTTGAAAAAGAAATATATATATTTGACGGTAAGTATTCGCTCTTCTTCAGTGTTTGTGTTCTTGAGAGAGACAAGCACAGGAGAAGAGAGAATACTTGCCGTTGAAATATACCTTTGTTATTCAAAAACTTAAACTACTTTGCGTTTTAAGCAAAACTTTTTTAATTGAAATTTGTACTAAAAAAACGCAAAAACACAAAATATTGTCAAATATCTTAGAAAATAAAATCAGGTCATACGCCAATTATATTATTTGGGAATATCAGGGTGGGTTTGGAGCAGATAGATTGACGATAGGCCAATTATTTACAGTCGCACAGGTACTTGAAAAAATACGACGTTTAGACTTTAAGCAAGCAAACAATAGTATTTTTCGTAATGTATCGTACAAAATAATGCTTTGCTTTGGTATCCCAACCAAATTTGTCCATCTTACCGATCTGATGTGCTCTACGTTATATGGAATGGAGGAATTTGACATTATCTTATGAGTTTTAATTAACTAAACAATTTTCTTTTGAAATTTTTTGAAATAATGGGAAAATGCAATAAAATTTTAAAATATGCCGTTTAAACGTTTTACAAAATTAAATATTAATACATCAGTATTATGAGGGCAAGCAGGTACTTAAAAAATGCTGGGAGCTCAGCATATACGGATACCAAATTTTCGTCAAATTCAAGCAAGCCTACGATAGTATTGACCGTAACGTATTGTACCAAATAATGCTTTGCTTTGGTGTCCCAGCGAAATTAGTCTGTCTTACCAAAATAACAATGATGTCAACAACCTCCCAAGTTTGCCTCAATAACTAACTCGCCGATGCCTTTGACGCAAATATCGGACTAAAGCAGGGAGATTGGCTGGCCCCAATGCTATCCAATTTGGGTCTGGAATACGTCATTAGAAAGCTGTCTGTCGATACAAGAGGTACGTCAATATACAAGTCAAGCCAAGTAGTAGCCTATGCGGATGACATCAATATTATGTCACGGTTGTCAAGAATTGCCAAAGAACTTTTTCTGAGACTCGACAGTGAAGTGAAACTAGTAGGGCTACAAATGAATGAGAATAAAACGAAGCTTGTGACGCAGTCGAGGAAAAATACCTCAAATACACAAAACGTAACACTTGGCAAATACAGTGTCATGTCGAATTTTTGTATTTAGGCGCTGAAATTACCAGAAGCGGTAATAAAAGAGACAAAATACGGCGAAGAATACAGCTCACAAATTAAATATTTTATTCAGTTTTGATATTGAAAACCAGTTGCGTGGACCAGAAAATAAAGCTCCAAGTATAAAAATCAGTGTTATGCCTTGAATGATGAAACATGGACTCTAACCCAAGCATCTACAAAAATATTGAAGGCCTTCGAGAGACAGGTCCTCAGGTGGACAGTTGGAGTAAAACTAGACAGGGACCAACGGCGAGTTCCATACACCGATGAGCTGCATGAAATTTACGAAAAGTCGGAGGTCTCAATGGTTATAAGATAGCGGAAGCTGGAATGAGCAGACTCTGTGAATTGTATGGACGACCAACAGAAACTCAAAAATGTATTCGTTGGGAGAACTGAAGTCCGGAGACCAGTGGAGAAACCGAGCAAACGCTGGTCTGACTCGTTCGATGAAGACAGTACATCACTGCTTGGATTTTGAGATTGGAGAACGTGACCAATAGACCAAGACAGTTGTAGTTGCTCGCAGCAGAAAGCAAAGGCTTAAGAGGGGCTGTAGTGTTACGATGATGGAAAAGAACGAATCTATCTTCAGCATATTTTCTTGTAAAGATGTCCGTTATTTTTTCTTATTAAAACAGATGGCGATTTCACATATATGAAATTTTGAGACCAATAAATTGATAGCCTGGAAAATTCCACCTCAATTTCATATACGCGTTTCTAGCCTTAATTTCTTCTATGGTTTTCGATGTAACTAGTTTTTAAATGAACAAATTTTTCTTTATTTTTGCATTTATTGATACGCATTTTGTCACTCCTTCCTATTCATTGGTTTGAATAAAGTCTTCAAGCAACTCGTAGCCTGATATTCGAGCCCTCGGTTCTTAAGAGTGGTTCTACTAAATTTCTCTATTTCCATATTTGAATTTTTTCATTTCCCTTTGAAGTCGAACTTTTTATTTTTATAGCTTTTATTTTTATAATGGTTAATAACAAAGCCCATCTGATTTTCTTCGGGTTAGTATTTTCCTGACTCCTTTTCCCTTGTAAATAAATTCCTTCTGTGTTCTTATGTTCTCTGGAAAGGGTATATAATTTCTCCCCAAAAACGATGCAAATGCTTGGTGTTCGCCGGAAGAATACTACATAAGAGTCAGTATGATCTCCTACCTTAAATGCCTGTAAAAACCGTGAGAAAAGTGATTTCTAGCAGTACCAATTCAAAACCATTCCAATGCTTTCCGACAAACCGTAGCGCTATATATTTTCTTTAAGTGTGCCTTTATGTCCACAATCCGAGTAACTCTTAACAATTTTCGATGCCAAGGTAGAATTAGAGCTGTTGTGTTTAATATTTGTATGTACCTATAATCGGCATGCCATCATAAGGGACATTATAAGGTATGAGATCTTCAGAAAAGAGAATCAAAAAAAAGTATAAATAATTATTTCATAACCTTTAACTTCATAACTTCACGGATGGGGTCTACTTGGAGCCTAAGCACCATTTTGCCGCCTTATTTTCGATGCTATGTATGTTAGCTCCCCCAACTAATCTCCTTCCGCTGCGTTGACTATTGAAGGATGGACATGCATTACATATACTCATTTGCAAGTACCTTTTTTATTTCTTTGAGTACCCGGAGACCTACCCGTGGTTACATGTGACTACTAAAATTTCGACCTTTCTGTCCGTCCGTCCGTCCGTGTATCATAGCAGTTTTTCTCGCAAAGTACTTAAGCTCGAAACACCAAATTTTCTATGTAGGTGTAAAGTGGTACGCTCTTGAAAGTTTAATCATAAAAATATTTATGAGGTATTTAAGGGGGTCTCCGCATATAGGGCAGTGGCCCCCGAAAATAAAAATTCATTAAAGGTAGTCAATATGGGAATCATATGAAAGTTCTTAATGAGAAATTTTCAAAGCAGGTCTTAAACTGACATTTTTTGCATTAGGGGGCGCACACGAAGGGGAAATACACGAAAAATTTGTATCTCCCCCCTCGCGATTGGACACATGTAATCCGAAAAATTTGAAAAAAATCATGGAGGTAGATGTTTATGAGTACAACAGCAACACATACCTTAGAAGTTGAAATTCGCTCAACTTTGTCAATAATAGTATGATCTCCGAATTTCACATTCGTGTAGGTACCCTCAAACTCAAGAAAATTTCAGTAGTTACACATAAGGACCTGATACTCTGCCAGTTTGATGAAAATCGAATCATATTCACAGAAGTTATAGCCATTTGAAATTTCTGCAATTACAACAACAATAACACACGGTTTTGGTATTTTATGGACTTCCCATCGATTCAGATACTACAATTTTGATTTGATCCTCTTAAAATGTTCAAATAAGATCAATAATATAAATATTTTTTGGAATTCATGATTTGAGTGATTTTTGTTAGTTTGCAACAAAGTGGCGACTGTTGGAAATGGAGAAACAATAGATTTTCCTTCAAACGTGCACATCTCTTTGACATGTTTCTTGAGTTTATTTGTTGCGGGTGACTGTATTTCGGGAAGGTTGGGTACAAAACCCTTCTGACATGAGCGTAGGTCTGTCTACCCAACATATTATTGATATAATTCAATTTACTTGCAGATAGCTTTATAAAAATGCCCCATTCATTGAGCGAAAACGATATGAAAATAATTTTTGAGGAATCTATCAGTTCTAAAGATAAAAATACAGGGTTTTCCAATAAGAGGTGTTGTTTTCATATTAAAAGAAAAATGCCATTTTTTAATATAAATGATCGGATGTTTATTTCATTATAAAGAAGAAGGTATGCCGTTAATAGTGAAAAACAACATCAGACAAATTACTACCACAACCACGCTTACAGGACCAAATCCTTTTCACGAAATTTTTCATAACCAAATCACAAAGTGGCTACCCCATGTCCTCGATATCCTCACGAATTCCATCTTTGAGGTCTTGAATTGACGCTGGGCTATTGACGTAGACCTCTTCTTTCACGTGGCCTCAAAGGAAGAACTCGCAAGTTAAATCACAAGATCTCGGTGGCCAATTGTGATCACATCTTCGAGAGATAACACGGTCCGGAAGCTTTTCCCGTAAAAGATCAATGGTTTTGTTGCTTGTGTGGCACAAAGCGCCGTCTTGTTAACAATAAACGTTATCCAGATCAATACCATTCAATCCCGGCCATAAAAAATCATTAATCATCTCTCGATAGCGCAATCCATTCACTGTAGCTGTTGCTCCAGCCTCATTTTCGAAAAAGTAAGGTCCAATCACTCCGCCGGACCATAAACTGCACCAAACAGTCACACGTTGAGGATAGGGAGGCTTTTCAACAATAACTCTTGGGTTTTCCGAACCCCAGATGTGACAATTTTGCTTTTTGAAAAAGCCACCGAGGTGGAAATGGGCCTCGTCACTCAAGATGATTTTCCAATGGGATTCCGGATAATTTTCATGCATTTCAAGGACCCAATCAGCAAAGACACGACGTTGGTGATGATCAACCAGCTTGAGTTCTTGTATTAACTGAACTCTATAAGCCTCAAGACCTAAATCGTTATGCAAAATACGGAGTAATGACGTTTGTAGAATGCCTGATTCCAAAGAACGACGAGGAATGGACAAACTGGGGTTTCTTCAACACTTTCGGCTACAGCAGCAATTTCCTCGGCTGTTGTTGAGTGACGTGCACGGGTTTTATTCTTCACATGACTAAGTTGTCACTACAGCTCGAATTTTTGCGGTCCAACAAGGTGCTTCACGACGACCCAAAAATGTTCGAGTTTTACGAAACGTCTCTGCCAAATTTTCAGCATTTTTATCGTGAATTTTAATACTTTTAATGCGTTGTTGAAGTATGTATCAGTCCATTTTTATCAATGGCGTAGTTTCTACTTGTTAAATGTCAAAAAATGATAGCTTCCAAAGTGACATCTAACGAAATAGCGGGCGATTCCAAATAACACCTCTTATTGGAAAACCCTTTATTATTGAGGCAGGTATCGCTGAGGAAGATTTCGTCCTTAGCTACTAACAATTAATACAGGGAACATCTATTTGCATTGGAGATGGAGAAAGCGATGACACGGGATCCAGTTTGATGAGCTTAAAATATTCGGAAACAACTCTATGGTAAGAATCAATTGAAAAAGTGCTCCCCTTTCATCACGTATCTATCTAAAAGGCCCTGCTATCACCAAAAATAGTATGACTCCTTTGGACAGTTGTAAACTGCAATTTATCGCAAATATTATAGATGTCGTTGTAAACTATACGAATTTGAGATAAGGTGTAAGGTATTCTTCCATATTATTACACCCATACTAAGCGAGAAATTCCACGCAACTTTCTGCTTAGCAAGAATCGGCTAGTATGGACATCATTGTTTAGATTCATTCCAGACAATAAATTGGTCTTTTATGTCAAATCAGAAAAACAAGAGTGTTATTTTACTTTCAAGAAGAAGTAGATAACGAAAATTCCACGAAACCTGAAATTATAGAATTTTATAAGGAGGAGGTGCATTGAATTTGAAATGTTTCAAATTATTCGTGTTCACTAGAACACGTACATGGCTTGTTACCCCCACTTTTTACCTCGCGAGAGCCACTATGGTCCTCAGGGAAACTGGAGTGCTCCGGCGGGGCTTATGGACCTGGTTAGCTCGTCCGAAGACGGGCGTGAGGCGCCACTCGGTTGTCCCTCAAAGCCCCAGATAGCCGCCAAGCGAGAATGCGGCTAACCGGATTAAACGCGACGTTATTCGGCCGAAACCCTAGCTAATAACCACACTATGACCTTCACTACGATCGTTCACCTACACCACTGTACTCCTCTACTTTTTACTCACACTAATCTTCGCGTGGACCACTATACCACCCCCGAACACTCTGACTTCCGATATCACGCGTTTCATTTAATTCCACGACACTTCCACTTCGACTTGTCCTTCCAAGCCGCACTCGTCACAACCCGTAATCTGAAAACTAAGATTTTCTCTGATCTTGTCCTAAAGACGAAAATTTCTTCCTCCAAGCATTAATACATCTCAAAGAAACTACGATTATTTAAAATTTTCTAACACATGTACTCCAAATCGGAACTTCCATATAATTTTAACATGTGATACACTGTATTCAATAAGAAAACTTACTTCTATTATATACCTACAAAGGGGCCCCTTCGACGATCGTATACGCTGTTGTACTTTGCAGCCTTTCCTCCAATGTCTGGGCTTGCTCGTCGTTTTGATACTTATTTTCCCTTCGCTTGGATCTCAATTGCTTATTCCGCTGTCCTCCACTGAAGATTGCCGCTGCGCTTCGAATTACTTTCTCCCTGGTTGTTCTTGCTCCGCTGCTTCGTCGCACACGATAGAAAAGATAAAAGAGGAGGCGCGTCATTCTTCGCGCGCTTTTATAGCCTCCTCCTAACGGCTATGGTTCCGCTCTTCGGTCATCCACCTCTTCAGCGGGGTAATTTCTTTCTGCCGCCACTTGGTCTCCACTCCCTTCTGGTGGCGAGCACTCCAAGTGCGGCTGAATCAGCTGAACATAATTCACTGACAGTTTGGTAGTTTCACTGGTGATTGCAATCTCTCCGGAGGGTGCGGTGAAAGTAAATTGTTTTCCTGTTTTGTTTATAATGCAATGTTCGAATATGGTCCAAATTAAGTCTAAATGATCACTGTTCTTCATTTGTAAGCCCTCGCATAGTTTTGACATTCTTCCATAGGCTAATTCATAGAATTTTCTTTTCTGCTCTAGGTTTTAGTGGGCTAACCTCTTTCGTTCTATCGACATCACATTTAGCTTTTACACTTGTTCCAGCATTAAAGAGATCACGTCGAGCTGATTCTTCTCCAGCAGATGTTTTAATATATGGCATTCCTGTACAAGGTGACTGGAAGAAACTCCCTTGTAGTCTTGATTCTTCTGTTTTTCTACAACTCGATCCAATTGAATTTTTATTTCGATGGTCAACTTGCTCATACGATGGTAGCGATCCGCCATGATTTTTTATTGCATTCCACAAAAATGAATCACTAAGCCAAGCAAGATGATCAAGACATTTGCTTTCAATTTTATTTAGGTGACTAATAGCGGGCCGTGTTAAAATATTCTCATGGTTTTGTACAACAATTTCAATTATCCAGCGCAAAACATTTTAATACCCAAGGAAACATTACGATTTCCACACAGCATACAATGAGTGTAACTTGAAGTGTTTCATTTTCTAGTATTACCTTAGGATCTAGCTGAGATTTAATTTTCAGCTCGGTGGGTATAATTTTGCAAAGAAATTCATAATACCAGGCTTTTGCATATTTAAATATGTCTTCTGCAGGGGTTGTATTTTCTGTTTTGGGATATTTATAAAAAAATGCTGCTTTTAACCGATCCAGCCTTGCCTCTAGCATTTTTAAATGTTCATCCCCGATGTGCGAAACAAAGTCTTTTGAAATATCTTTCATCGAAATAATTTCCAAATATAGTTCTGTAGCCGTACTTGATACTGGCGTACCAGCAATTCCCCGTGAACTAGAATTCATATGGAGCGATTTATCCTTTTCCGAATTTAAAAATATCCTTTCATCAAATTCTCCAACACTGAGAATAAACTGTTCGTATGTATTGCTCAATGACTTCAAATTGGGTTCAAAGTATATGTTTGAAATAAGTTCTCAAGGTGTACACAGCAGCGTCTTATGTTTGATAAATTTTGTCAAAATATCTTTCCACGACGACCGTTTTAAATTTGCTACTTCCATATAATCAGCTGACACCAAGTCGCACAAGTGACGTATAACACAATAGTTTTTCACAGCGGATACCTCGAAATCATCACTGTTCCAGTTACTTGGTAAACCAGCAAAGTCGGGTCTGATTATGTCTCTCCGATCGTCAAGAACAGCGTCAACAAAAACTAAATCTATACACCACAATAATAAATGTAAAGACAGAACGAGATCAGTTCTACGAGTTGGTTCCTCTCCTTTTGCCGCAATAAATAAACACCAACAAAAGTCGTAGAGTTTATTCGCTGAACACCGTCCTGGCTTAGCCTTTTTCTTCTTTCTTTCGGTAAATGAGATCACAAATAGCTTTGGAAATATTACTTCATATTTTTGATAAACGCAGAGTAAAACGTGAATACTTTGTTCAAGCTGTTCAATTTGTGAGCGTAGACTTTTCGATATATTCTTGAGGTTAGCCCAATATTTTATTTTATTGCAGAATTCATTGATACTAGTATTACAATTTCTCAACAATTTTGTAAGTGAAACACAATTGCTAGTTTTCGTTCCGTGGCGAGCAAATAATTGTTTCGAACTTGATCCGGCACGTTTCGACTTAGCTCCATAAAGTTTTTCTGCCAGAAGTCCCTTGTCAGTTGATATTACTTCAAACGTTTTGCCACAGACAACTTATGGATAAGAAGTAGTGAAATCAGCGGTGTCAAAAACACACAATCGATAACGATAATTATGTGCAAGTCCATGTTTGCATAGTTCCTGTCAAATCCTTGGTTCAACGGTGAATTTCAAATGAATCTACCGGAATTGTGAAAAACTCCCGTAATTTCTTCGTCTATCTAGAGCCTTATTGTCCAATTTATTTCCTTCCACTTCAATATTCGCATCCTGACAACCCGGGTCAATTAATGTGGGGCTATCCCATGAAGGACCAAACGGTTTCCGTGTCCTGTATGTCGGAATGAGTCATGCACGGGGCGACTAATATCATTGTTAGGTTTTGATTTTACCGAAATATTTCTGGGGAACATTCCAACTCCAAACATGCGGTGATTCTGACCTTCGCTCGATGACAATTATTATGTTTGCTTAAAACTACCAATAATCGTATTTAAACTACTAATATGATTACAATTTGGACTAGCAAACAAACCCTAGTCGAGTGCGGCTTAGCTTTCTGACTATACATAGTCACGCGAATGTTACGATAGTGTTCGGGGTGAGGTAATACTGGTGCCCTTCGGTTTTATCCGTAACAGGCTTAATGCAATTTTCGGTGCCGTTTTGAATATTTCTTTCGCAAGTGGAGACGTGCTATAGTAGGCTTCCAATCCAGGTAAAAATATTCCTCGCATAACGATCTATTTACAAAGGACTTGATGGCACTCCTGGATTGACAAAAGAAATGAAATCAATAATGAGCAAGATAGCAGGAAGAGATCCCCTATCTCCAACTGCTTCTGTCGAGGCTGGCACAAGCCCTCCAAAAATGAAGCAAAGATGTTATATTTATTCTAGATCTAAAGATAAACAAGTTGGGTAGACAGACCTATGCTCATGTCAGAAGGGTTTTGTACTCAACTTACAGAATGCAGTAACCAGTAACGAATAAAATCAAGAAACATGTCATGTTCGACGATCATACTATTATTAGCAAAGTTGAAAGAATTTTGACTTCTGAGGTATTTGTTATAGTTATACCCACAAACATCTCCCTTGATAATTATTTCAGATATTTTAAGATCACGGGTGTCCATTCGCAAGGGAGGAAACACATTTTTCATGGATTTCCGACCCCCCCTATGCCCCCACAGAAGCAAAATATGTCAGTTTAAGAACTGTTTTGAAAAGCTCTCATAGAGAACTTTCAGTTGATACTCATATCGGCTACCTTTCATGAAATTTTTTTCAGGGGCCACTCCTCTGTACTGTAATCATCGATTCATGGCTTACCATATGGGCTTTTCATCTAACCAGACATTACAGTTTTGATTGAATCATCTCCAAATTTTTAAATAATATGAATAACAAAATTACGTTTAAGATTCAGGTCAGTCAATCATTGTAGTATTATTGGAATAAAATGTTGGCAGATTAAGATGGAGTTCTTTCAAAGAAGGAATATTTTTGTTGTACATGTCAGTAAAGTTTTTCTTGAATTAAATCATTCTATTTATCCAGATATTGTATATTAAGTACAAAACTCTTCTGAAATAAGCGTAGTTTTGTCTACCCAACTTGTTATGTAGCTGTAAATGCTTTTTGCGCCACAATATGGATTTACCCTTTTTGATGGTGCTCATCGATTCATGGCCTGTTTTTTAGAATCTTAGAATGGTTACAAAGCCCTTTTGCTAGGAGCTCTCTCCTGCCTTTCTGACTTGTTTCAATTGTATATACTTATCTTCATGATGTTACAAACCAGTATACCCTATGTATACTGGTATGAACTGGGAGCTCATTTGATGTGTATCCAATATACATCATCAAGGCTCCCGGGGAAAGACTCTCTGTAACACCACTTACCTGCTACTCTGACCATCAAAACCCAAATCACCAAAGGCAAGAGTTCACTTTAAAGCATTACTTTTATTGTACTATTGTTATTTTCTAAAAACATTTACATTACATTAGAATTTCCAAATTATTTTAAAACACTAAATATCAGCCAGCCTGAAGAGGGAACCAACTTGTCGTATTAATGGTTCGGGGTGGCCACACGGCGTGAAGCGCCAAAGGGCCGGTTGAGGATCGCGGCGCAAGCCAACACCTCACCCCTCACCATTTCTTTGAACACTGGACAGCACTACCAATTCAAACTTAAACTCGAATACTTCGATGTTGTTAATGATAAATGGGTAGCAGCACGCTCCCTTTTGGATTTGAATACAAACTCACTGGTATAAGACTGCCCAAGAACATTAAATACCATTCTTTTGTGAGCTTTCAACCTAAATTCTCTTTAAAGGTGCTGAGTAGCCGAACACGTGCGCTCTCGTTCCACGAAAGTTTTTCCTCCCCGCTTCGTCTCGCTTGCTCGGCTGGTGAATATCCGAAACTGGGGAAATTGAGCGAAAGAGTGTTTTTCGCTTAAGCTTTCGACTTCGAAAGAGTGCTTTCAGTTTAAGCTTCCGGCTTTCCCAAGATCTCTTGAGGTAAAATAGCGAAACTGGGGACATTGAGCGAAAGAGTGTTTATGCTGGAACTTTCGGTTTTCCTTTCCGCTTACCTCTCTTCGAAGCACCCCGTTCGTTCACGATGTGAATATCGTTGCGGGTTGAACTTTCTCGTTCACTTAACTGCTCGCTTATTTACTTGCGCATGTGTTTCCATGGCTAATTTTCATTGGCGAAGTGCGAGTACATAGGTATTGTTTGCTCGCTACTATTGCAGTAATGAAGCGGGAATATATCCGAGTATGTTTATGTGTTCACTCGCAACATTCCTCCGGGAGTTGAAAAAAGGATTTAGTGTACTTGGAGAGTACAATAAATCGTCGCTCTACTCCGGTGATCTGAATTACTTAATATACCCCAATAGATTACGCTCACTCTTGGTTTTTCGCAATTTTTGTTGTTGGTTGAGTCTCGCTACATTCCTTTTTGTGCAAATCATTCGTACTTATATCTCGCGCTGTTATCGCCATTGGTATTGTCCACTGTACTTCTCGCAACTTATTATTAACCGTTGTTTTGCTGCTGATTTATGCGTAATTTACTAGATGCGAACGCGCCAATGTTATAATTCTATCCAATTGACGTTACTTAATATGTTGTTACAAGTCAACGTTAGAATTGTAAATTTCCACATTTATGAATTAATGAGTTAATATTTGGTTTGATAATATACAATGTTTTGTTTGATTCAATCATAAATTAATATAATAATATTTCGTTCGGTACCATAAGTTGATGCTAATTAATATGTATTAAATGTCAGTGTTGTATTTGCAAATTACTACAATCAAAAATTACTAAGTTAAGATTTGATTTTATACAATTATGTATCATATTTTCCTATTTTGTTTGGTACCTTGAGTTAATGTTAATTAATAAGTATTACATATCCATGTTGCTTTCATAAACTACTACAATTATAAATTAATAATTTGAAGTTTGATTTCATACAATGTTTTGTTTGATTTAATCATAAGTTACTGTAATGATGGATACAATGAGCTAAGATCCTGTTTGGTTTAATAATTTGTTTGCTTCAAACATTAAGATGTTACTATTTCATTTGATTCTATGCAATAATGGAATAGTGCTAAATTTGCTTCTGACGTAAATTACAGGATTATAGATTATTTCGTTTTACTATAATATTGAAAACCATACTGAACATATTTTTTCCGACCTTAAATTGTTTTTTCTTGACAATGAACTTATTATTTTACAATCGAAAAATAGCGGACTACAATTTCTTCTTTTAATTGGTTTTACTTAATAATATGGTTACAACTTCTTTTAAGATTCATATTCAATGCCGATCATTTTTTTATATTTGGAAGTTAATGGTTTTCTCTTATTTTTAACATTACTTATCATCTTGAAATTTTTATTCTACTCGTATATTTTTTGGCTTTTAATTTCCTCATTTCTTTCAAATAGTATTAAAGTTCTCTTGCGTATATTCAAATATTTTAATTACTAATTAATTCGATGTTGCTTTTGGTTAGTGATTATTACTCGTATCAGGGTGTTACTATTTGTTTAGTACAGGTTTTAGTAAATTATAACAGTTAGCGTTAGTGAGGATTTAATGTGGACGGCTTTCAAAATAGTTTAAATGTGCAAAGAAATTCGTTTTTTATTCCATTCATGGTTTATTAATATTCAATTAAATTACTCTCATTAATGCTATAAAAAAGCTCTTTATGTAAGCTTCTGCTAGCATTTTATTAAATTGTGTATTGTGCGAATAGGTTAGTAGGGAAGTTTCAATAGGAAATATTGTTAAAGCTTTAGCGGTTATTTATTGCGAATGAGTTAATATGTAAGCGGGGAATGAATATTTCACACGATCGTTACGTTCGGGAATTGATTCGCTTCGGAAGAAGTTTTGCCGAGAGAATAGCTTTCCATTGATTTAGCTTGGGAGTCGTTGTTGTTGTATTCCCACGACTTTAGTATAAGCTATCTTGGCTTTATAGGGTGCGAGTGAGTGTGATAAATAAACTTTCCCCTTAATATGATGGTTAATGTTGTTAATGGGAATGGGAGTCATGGATTGAAGGTTTACGTGATTGTTTTTGCTCGCCGCTAACGAGCTTTGAAGATATGATTAGCATTGCTTCTGCAATGATGCATGAGAAAATTGAATGAAGCGATGTATTGTAGCTTTTACATGCGCTGATCTGATTGCTAGGAAGTATGTGAAATATATGATATGTATGTACTAATTCATGGTTGGCTGCTAATGCCTTCAAGAGCATTTGTTTTTAATTAAGTCGGCTTAATGCATTTCGTAGTGGGCAGGGCTTTTAATTCATCTATGCTATACGATTGTGTAGGAGGAAGAGCTTTTGAGGTATATGCATTTAATTGTCGTTTAATTGGCTTAAGTTGTAAATTACATACTTTTTTATTCATTTGTAGTTGTAAAAAGGGAGGGTTATTAGAAATATATTCAGCAGTATCTGTAAATAGTTGTGGATTATTTATAAATCGGAATTATTATGTAGGTTTTTTATTAAGTATAGAAATGTTTAATGAGTTAATATAAATTAAGTCGACCTTTTTCTCAAACTGAAACTAGAAGGAGCGATTCTGAGCTCTGTTGTATACTTTTATTGATATTAGTGAATTGTTAAATAGATATACTGCATTGAAAATATCTTGTGAGAAATTATTGTTAAAGATGATCGAAGCGACACAATCACTATATGGGCTTGGGAACATATAGTTTCGGTCTTCACTCAAGACCCTATATGTGTTCCGTCTAATTTTTCCCTAGTGTGTGTCTACTTAGTTTCGCATAATGCTGTCCTGAACCTTACTGGAAGACAGTACAGTGCCGTGCGAGGTCACTTCATTAGCCGTTAATAAATTTTTGATCCCGATCTTGAGAAAACGGTTGTTTAAAGCATCTTAAAGTATATATTATAGCATTCTAAGACGCTATTTGGTATTTTCGCAATATATGAAGTAAAAGGGTGGGAAATGGGTGGGTTTTGAATTGTCTTGCGCTTTCTACAGGGGTTTTATTTGTGACTTTTTTCTAATAGTTAGCAGTTATATAATGCATTCATTGTGCAAGGAAACGTAGTGGCTTGTTTAAAGGGTACATGGTTGATAGCGTGTTGTAAACCATTTTGGATCAACAGCTCAGAGGCTATGAGTGGATGGTAAAGCGATGTCTGTTTTGCATATAGGTAACTTAATACTAAATGTAGCGTGTCTGCCGAAAGTTTAAGTCGGGCAGCTCAGAGGCTATTATTTGTTTCTTTCAGGACTTATAACTAAAAATAGCATGTCCGCCAACAGCTTACGTTGACGGCTCAGAGGCTGTTGTGTAATCAACTGGTTTTCATTCCAGTGATCGTGCAATTTAGACATCGAAATAGCGTGTCTGCTGATAGTTTTGCCGAGGTTTTACCGACTTGACTGCCACTTTTCCCGTTTCCTTAACATTATGAATTTGGTGATTTGAAAGTGAATTGCAGTGGAACTTGAAAGAGATAATTGGTTTTGCGGTGAAACCGTTTGCATTGTTGTATTGTTCTAATAACTAAAATTCTGTTGGTTCAAAGTTCCCATACTTTAATTGTTTCAGTGTAACTTGAAATTAAATTAGTTTCATGTTTATTTGCGTTGGAAAATTGCCGTTCTCATGTAAATTATTTTTTTTTATTTGTTTAGCGCAGTTAATTTATTTAGTTTGCTCTTCAATGTTTTTGCATTTAAAAATATTGCCCAGATGTCTATCTATTCAATTTGCAGTTAAATGTTTGTTTTTGTTTGCTCTTTTAATTATGCTTCAGTTAATTCGAATGCTCATTCAATTCAAGAGATAAGACTTTAATATGCATGTGGGTACGCGTATTGTCCAAGCAGTCGGAGTGATAAGTGGTATCATATTTCGATAACAATGGGCACGCGTTTGTTTGCTCGTATTAAGTTTTCGTTTTGCTTATTTGTGTTTAATATTTACTTGTAATGTTTTGTGTTTTGCATGTTAGTTGATTGAAACTTTATATCTTTATAAATTCTACGTTGGGTTTGAACGAGTTAGGAGTTAGTTCGAATGACTTTCAGATAAGAAAGATGAGATTTAAGATATATGAATGAGGGAGTAAATGAATGAAGAATTAAATGTTCAAGATGACTTTTTGATTTTAGGACTGGTCTTATTTGATGGATATTATGAGTAGAAATATTATTATATTTGAATGTTGATATTATGTTTTAGTTATTAAAATGATCAATAGGATTTTTTGTTTCGATTAAGGAGTGATCTGGGTAGATGACCAGTATGGGTAGCGTTAAACTGATATTATGTTTTTGTTGTTTAAACGATTAACATGATCCCATATTTTTTAGAGGACTGGTGAAGTTTCATACTTTCATTTTGTTATTTAAATGATTGAAATAATTATTTGATTTTTTTTTTCGTTTTAAGAAGGTTGATTTAGTTTTATGCACTGTATTAGTAGCGTTGTTATGATGTGGGGATATTGATACAATATTTTTGTTTTTTTAAAATGATTAAAATTATTAGTTGATTTTTTTTTAGGAAAGCTGATCTAGTTTGATGGACTGTTTGAATAATATTGATATTATTATATTTAAATAATGAACATTATCTTTTGATTTTTTTTTAAAGAAGGTTGATCCAGTTTGATGGACAGTATGAGTAGCAATGGTGTCTTACAGGAGTTGAATGGTTTGAGATATCGGCTGGGTGAATAGATTTTACAGCCCATTTAAATTTGCTACACAGCGCACTACACTGTGGTCTCTGCAAAACCGATATCCTACCGGCTGCGCCAATTTTGTTACAAACCAGTATACCCTATGTATACTGGTATGAACTGGGAGCTCATTTGATGTGTATCCAATATACATCATCAAGGCTCCCGGGGAAAGACTCTCTGTAACACCACTTACCTGCTACTCTGACCATCAAAACCCAAATCACCAAAGGCAAGAGTTCACTTTAAAGCATTACTTTTATTGTACTATTGTTATTTTCTAAAAACATTTACATTACATTAGAATTTCCAAATTATTTTAAAACACTAAATATCAGCCAGCCTGAAGAGGGAACCAACTTGTCGTATTAATGGTTCGGGGTGGCCACACGGCGTGAAGCGCCAAAGGGCCGGTTGAGGATCGCGGCGCAAGCCAACACCTCACCCCTCACCATTTCTTTGAACACTGGACAGCACTACCAATTCAAACTTAAACTCGAATACTTCGATGTTGTTAATGATAAATGGGTAGCAGCACGCTCCCTTTTGGATTTGAATACAAACTCACTGGTATAAGACTGCCCAAGAACATTAAATACCATTCTTTTGTGAGCTTTCAACCTAAATTCTCTTTAAAGGTGCTGAGTAGCCGAACACGTGCGCTCTCGTTCCACGAAAGTTTTTCCTCCCCGCTTCGTCTCGCTTGCTCGGCTGGTGAATATCCGAAACTGGGGAAATTGAGCGAAAGAGTGTTTTTCGCTTAAGCTTTCGACTTCGAAAGAGTGCTTTCAGTTTAAGCTTCCGGCTTTCCCAAGATCTCTTGAGGTAAAATAGCGAAACTGGGGACATTGAGCGAAAGAGTGTTTATGCTGGAACTTTCGGTTTTCCTTTCCGCTTACCTCTCTTCGAAGCACCCCGTTCGTTCACGATGTGAATATCGTTGCGGGTTGAACTTTCTCGTTCACTTAACTGCTCGCTTATTTACTTGCGCATGTGTTTCCATGGCTAATTTTCATTGGCGAAGTGCGAGTACATAGGTATTGTTTGCTCGCTACTATTGCAGTAATGAAGCGGGAATATATCCGAGTATGTTTATGTGTTCACTCGCAACAATGATACCTATCATTCCTGAAATTTTCATGCAAATCCTAGCAAAGCTGTAGTTTCTAAGTCGGTAAAAAGCGCATATGGCTCCATTGCCATATGTTTCCATAGTAATACAGGGCATATTGTTCCATAGTAATGCAGGAAAATTCAAATCGCTATAACTTCGTTAAATATTATTCGATCTTTATGAAACTTTCAGGAAAGATTAACCTTATAAATAGTCATCTGTGTACTGAATTTTATTGAATTTAAGAGTACCGTTAAGATTTTATTCAAGAAAACATAAAATCGATAAATCATACTATTACTAACAAAGTTGAGTGAATTTCGACTTCTCATGTATTTGTTGTTGTTGTACTCATTAAGGCCTATATCCATGATTTTTTTCAGATTTTTCGGATGGAAGGTGTCCAATCGCGAGGGGGGGGTACGCGAAAAGTTCGTACATTTTCCCTTCCCCTGCCCCTCTCGGTACTTGTAAGGCAATTTTAAGACTTGTTTTGAAGAGATCTCATTAAGACCTTTCCAATGACACCCTACTCGACTACCAATGGTGAAAATTTTTTTTTGGGGGGTCACTTCCCTATATGGGGAGACCCCCCTTAAACCCCTTTGAAAATTTTTTTCACCATTGAACTTTCAAGAGGTCACCACTTCTGACCTTTCCACAAAGTTTTATGATTGTAGCTTCTATAGTTTCGGAGAAAAAGTGCTGTGACATACAGACGGACGGACGGACGGACGGACGGACGGACGGACGGACGGACGGACGGACGGACGGACGGACAGACGGACACAGGTCGTGATTGCAATAGGGTTTTGTATTTTAGTACAAAACCCTAAAAAGGACTATTGTTGGCAAAACAGGTAAACAAACAATTTTTGAGTCACATTCAAATTCAACAACTTATTGTGGGCCGTGTGAACCATAGAGCCTAAGGGATGCATCAGACTACGACTATTTAGCCGCACTTCTGTCGCAAGTTACACATGGTTAAATGGAAGCCCGCACACTGCGATTTTCGACAATTTTTTCCAGGTCGGCAGTCGCAGGAATTTGCGATTTTTCCTAAAACCAGTTTAGCAGGTAGTTTTTGTGATACTCGCGCAGGCGCACATCATTTGGACATTTGACGCTGCCGTGCACGGAAGTTTCTTGCATAGCGTGCAAATGAGTTAGCGCATGTGTTCCTGGCAAAGACATACCTTCAAATGAGCATATTAGTTCTGCGCATGCGTGAAGTTCCTTTGCAAATCTTGTCGCAGTGTGTTCGTATTTGCGTCTGAAAATCGCTGGTTACGGCAGAAAAACCGCAATGTGGCCGAACCCTTAGATTGTGAGAGTAGAAACATTAGTAGGTTACTGATGCTAACAAAATTTTATTTTTTATTCTTTTTGTTTGTTGATTTAAGTCCACTACTGGCTTTCAGAGAAAAAGGACTGCTTTGTTTAAAGAAAATTAAAGTGATTATGCGCTATGCTAGATGTAAGTGCCTTAGAAAATGTCAGCATGTTTTAGTTATTATTTTCTAAGCCTGATTGTTACTAAGTGAAAAATAATTAAAAACTAAATATATGTAACTTCTGTTCAAATAATGTTTTACAAATACAATATAAACTTTAAATTCTCACATTTAATAAATAAATTTTTTTAACCAGAATGAAGGTATGGGGGATACGTGACGTTGTGTTACAAGAAATTACGCGTGAACTTAAAGGTTGAAGATATTTTTTCTTATAATGATCTAAAGGAAACGTTTGGTCCTAAGCAAAGTCCTTTGAAATCTTAATATTTATTCATAGTTTGATCCATGTGAATGCAAGCACGAACTAAGCAATTTTTATGTAGGTCTTGCTTTGCAAAAACAAAGTGTTAGGGTATGAAGACTTAACTCGCAATCAAAATTTACAAAAGCATTTAATTTTACATTAAATTTGCATCGAATTGCGGTTGGATAATATTTTTAATCGGGAAATCTTTCCTATTACTCAACTAGATGGTAGTAAGCACATACCGATAATTTGACTTCTCCATCGACTTCATCTTCAATTCAATCAAAACATGAGCATCTTAATCCAAAGCTTCAATTGATTACTTTCGCCCATCCCAGCCCCCTATTTGCCAGCACCACACCTACCGGCAGCACTGGTGCTGATAAAACCCACAAAATGAGACAAAAACACGCTACCGTCGCACATCGCCGCCATATGAGACGCAAAAAAGCAACACCAACTGGCCGTGGACCTGAAGAAGTGAAGAAGCAGTTTTTAAGTGTTAAGGCAGGCGGCGGCTTCGTATGCCAAATGAGTGGTGGATTTTAAGCTGCTTTGCTACTCCAGCTCGACAGCGATTGGGAATCGCCGCAGCCAGCGACCAGCCCAGATCCAAGGCCAGACCACGGCAGATCGCGCATCATGACCATGAAGAGAAATTATTTCCAGTAGTTGATTACAAGTGTATGATTATGTTGCGTACACATGTAGGACAAGTTGCGATCAGAATAGCTACAACGAGTGTTCAAGATACCGCGGACTAGTGGAATCGGCGGTGGCGAATGGAGTCGCGATTTTTTCTTCGCGGCCACTCGCGAGGCGGCAATAAGGCAGTTGTTAAAGAAGCTTCAAGTATGCTATCAAGTCCATGCAAGAGGTGCAAGCACTGTTGGGTTGCGGCTGACACCATGCCTGGGAACTATGTCGAGTAATTACCGCTGGCTCTTGCGATGCCGAGCTGCCGCCGCGTTTGCCAACGCCCCATTTCTTATCTGCCCGAGCAGCTCCAGCGGTGACCTTCCTCAATTCCCATTTCGCAGTTTCTTGCTGCAGCGCATCTTTGCCGTTCCGCTGATTGTGAGTGGTGGAACCGCAAGCGAGGCTTCGGAGAATAGTAACTGTATTAGAGACAGTATCAATTCAGCAACATTTTCTTGGAGGAAACAAACTCGAAGATAGAATTTTGGTTTATCTAACGTGATTCAATGCTGCCAGACTAAGATGTGGAGAAATTAGGAATATTTTAGTGTTTTATTGCTCAAGGTAACATTCAAGGAGGTAAATACAAATGTTTAAAAAACTTACTGAAGTCGCTTTGAAGCAGAACAACCAATATATCAATGAATGTTCCCATAAAAATTATTCACCTGATGCAAAACTTGTTTGGCCTGGTAATACCCCACTCATTGATACCCAAATACAATTCTGGCTTGCCAAACCTGCGACAGATGTTCTTGCAGCCTCCGAATCTGTACATTTGATTGCAAATTACTTGCCGGTAAGAAAACAACGGGTTTTGGCTCGGAGGCGCTGTGCGAGCACTGGCCTCGGAATCTCCTCATCTGTTTGGGGGACTCGTGGGTTGTGACTGTTGGAACGGGATCCCTGCTCAGCGATGAGTTCAACTCCAATGCACCATTGGCCTCCGCCACCGAGCGACAATTTGACTCCACTTCCTCTCGTTCGTTTTGGCTCGGCCGTCGCTTTTTGTCCGGCCTCAATTTTATGATCGATGTCTTTTAGGAGGTGTTCCGTGTAATTTGAGGATGTCTCCGACGTGGCATGGGAAGTGAACGCCGAACCAGCCGACGGAGTGTCCCATCCGTCCATGGAAGCAATGCTCCAAGACTTCTTCTGCATCTCGCCACCATCATCATCGTCATCCTCATCGACGTCTTGGACATTGTCGCCACTCTTTATCGTCGGCGTCGTTGCTGTCTTTTCTGCTCGTTTGACTTCTGGTCGATCGTCTTGCACCTTTGACTTTGGTTGGTCTTGGACTGTTTTTGCTACTGTTGCTGCCTCATTTGATTTGATGGCTGATGGCTTGCTCTCCTCTTCAGACCAGGCGATTTCCGTGTCTTTTGCAATGCCATGTCATGCCAATCGATGATGAATCAATTTTTTGGGATGGGACTTTAGCCAGTAGTCGAGCCAAGTACTCGGTTGCCAGTCAACTTTTTTCTGGGGAGGGGCATTACGTATGTTGACAGTTTTTCTAGATTTGCATAACTATTGGGCAGCTGAAGGATATAATGGATCGATTTTACGGTAAATTCTCAGTTTGGCTAAATACGAGTAGATTTTATGAATTCGTGCTGCGTGCCCAATCGTCGATGGAGTATTTATTTGCAAAGTGACTTTTTGTTGACTCGTTGTAACGACTCGCATTTTCAAATGGCGTTTTGCAAATAGTTTATTAGAAAGTTGACGTTTGATGTGGGAAATTTTTGGTTTTTTGCAAGTTCATGGTTTTATAAGAGCTGTACAAATTAAATTCTTGCTTCTCTTTGCCAGTTAGCAATGTTTAAGGCAAACAATGGAGGAGGTCAATTATGAAAGTAGTTCATTAACGGATTAATTTTTGCGTATTTACTGAGGAAAAAAAAAAAACTATTTTTTAAATGTTAATGAGGACTACCTTAAAGTTAAACTAAGCCGTGCTTTCAAACTTAATTTCAGAACTTGATTTCTAGATTTAGTGAAAAAGAAGACTTACGTCAGAAGCTCAATTAAAGCAGAAAGCCTTATAAAATGACCAGAATTTTCTTTTCTTTGCAATTTCGATCAATTTCTCAAAATTCAACATATAAGCTACATTGATTTGAAGTTTTCTATTTTAAATAATAGGGGAGCACGGACAAAATGACAGGGTGTTTTGTTTTTTAATGATATTTATTTGTTTAATGACATCATAGTCAGTCTCGATCGTTTTTACTCATCTTAAGTTCATTGACTGTCAGTAGTTCAGTCTTTATTTGAGTAGGAGCTATAATAAAATATATATTAAGAAAAATGTAACTAATCACAAAAACCATATAGTACGGACAAAATGACATATAAGGTAAGGGCATAATGACATAATAATTTTTAAGAACACAGTTCACAAATAAATCGTTTTGCCCTCTTTGGGACATCAGCACATGACGCATGAGCCCAAAGGGAACAAGTCATCCATTGTAACCAACCTTCGCCGGGCTTAGAACGGCAAAAGAGGTCATTGAAATAAATGCAAGCGCAGTCACTATCATCGTCTTCTGTCCCGCATAAGAAATTTTCGCTTCCTAAGCTATCATATATCAGCAGTCGTACGCTGCCTCGATGCTCTCAATCTCTTTTCTGATGGTAGAGCGTTTTTGGAAGCAGGAACATTTATTTCATCCTCATCAAAAATTTTTCTTTTAACCTGTCTCTTCTTTTCTACCGGTGGATGCTTTGGTCTGGTTTAAGCAATAATTTCTTGTATATTTGGAGTAGAAGTTAAAAGCCAATCACCTTTGACAAGTTTCAACTTTCTGTTTCCTTGGCCTCGAATGAACCGCCCCTGTGGTGCTGGCGAAATAGTAGCAACTGGATATGTCAGTAATTGCGTTGATGGACCAGGTCTCACACCGTCATCGTACGCTGCTCCAGCTACATCAACTGTATTAGACTCCTCTTCACATGTTTCTAAACTCAGGTGCGTCACATCAGGAACCACAACCCCAATATCATTATTGGTGGTGGCTTGCGTTGTGTTTTGCGAAGAATCTACTTCATCGTCATTTGTTGCTGATGGATTTAAAATAGATGCAACATCGCTACTCAGATCGTCTTGGATTGAAGAGGTGTTGATACATTTAGTTGATGGTAAATGTGAGCTGGGAAGTTTAGGAGTACTATCTGCAATATCCTCCTGATTCAACGGAATATTTGTGGTCTCAGCCGGTTCAAACGTGTAGTCTGGAAAAATATCTGGATCAACAGGCCAGATGCCTGTCTTTTTAAGGCCGTTAATTGCATTCTGAACAGTTGCAGCTTTTCCATACGCTTTATCAAACAAATACCCGATTTGTAAATGGGTAACAACGCGCCCTGGATGATTTTCTAGCCACTTAGAAATTTCTCGATTGAAATAAGTTTTTAGTGGTCTATAGATACAAACATCCAAGAGCTGCATTCTATGGATGCAATGTGGCGGTAAACACAACATATGAATACCACTTTCTTTGGCAAAACTCAAACATTCAATGCTTTTATGGCTTGAGTAACCATCACAAATAAGTTGAACCGGATCGTCTTTGCTAGATCTCGTATGTGCCTGAAAATGTTTTAGCCATTTTACAAAAACCTCTTTGTTCATCCATCCTGATTCTTGCACTAGTCCAAGAGTGCCAGTGGGAGCCTCATCAACTAGTCCATTTTTCATGTTCTTCTTAGGAAATATCATACATGGCGGAATAAATGAACCGATGGCATTCGTACAAAACACTACTGCCACATTCAAATCTCTCTCAGCACTGGTGAGACAGCCGACTTGTTTCCTGCCTTTGGTGGCCAGAATTTTTTGTGGTTTCTGGACGGTAGTGAGCCCGGTTTCATTCATATTGAAGATACGGTGAGGTCCCAAGCTATGAGTCTTCAAAAATTCTTCATAAATAAGGAAAAATTTAGCTACCTGTGGCTTATTAAACGCTTGCACTCTTGCAGCAGAAGTTGGTTCTGGGATGCGCAGAGAAATGTCATTATTTCTTCTCAGGAAACCGTCAAGCATCATTATCCAGCATGTTTCTTGTACTTGTTGAAAGGGTGATTGATATCATTTTTTTCGGCTAGTTTAAAGGCAAGCTCTTGGAGTGATGTACGCATGAAACCAAAAAGTCGTGTTGCTAAAAACTTTATGTGTTCTACTCAATCCTTCTCAATTTCAGTTGTAAATGTTTTCTTGAATCTTCCTAATCCTTTAGAGTTAGAATTCCAGGTTTTGTTCATATTGAGTGCATGACTTCTAAGCGTCGCCTGAGGAAGACCGAATGTTTTTGCGGCCAATTCCCATCCCATTTTTTGCTTCCATACTTCAATAGCCTTATTTATGAATTCTTGGCTCCAAGACTGCCGATTAGTTTTTCGTTCGTATTTTCGCGGCATATCACCTAAACAAAAAAATACATGTTAATTAACATAAACTTTACGGACAAGATGGCATACCATGCCGTTTTGTCCATTGTATATGTATGTCATTTTGTCCAAATGTGAACAAAAATGAATAAAAAATTAAAATTCTATCAAGCACCTAATAATTGCAAATAAAAATTAATCGAAATCACTAAGGCGCGAAACACGTTTGAACTGGTTATATGCGACGCGGCTGTGACAATGACGCTCAACATCTGATAGGGTTGTGAATATGGCTGCCATCACGTGATACAGTCGCGAAGATGTTACTAAAACCCGCCAATTTTTCAATAAGGTAACTATGTCATTTTGTCCATACATGTCATTTTGTCCGTACGAGCCCTACAATTACCAAAACCCTAATTCGCAAGGTTAATCGCTTCGAAAGAAAATGTTGAAAATGGGGCCTGAAGAAAGTATACGTTACTCTTTAAGAGCATAAGCCTTAAGCATAATTTAATACAGGTACTAAGATAGATTTCTATTAAACCAATTCTTACTGTTACAATAATGCTTAAACTGATGCTGGGAATGCCATCCAATGAAAAGCACACAATCCAACAGAAATGTGCTGCAAATAGTGAGTAAGGCATCACCAAGCAAAAACTGAAGTTCTCTGGTAGAAATCTTTCCATCACAAAATAATCAAGAAGCCATATTATAGAAAGAGTCACAATTGCCCGACGGTTTTATAGTCATCCATAACAATTTAAAAAAAAATTGTTTCCTGCTTGATTATATTATTTATTGTTTGATTGTTGCTTTCAACACGATCCACATTTTTCTTCAAAGATATAACAAAACAACACTCCTTGCTTACTCAAGAGATCAATAGTTTCATAAACAATGTTGGCAATGAGCTATCTCATCGGAAAACCACTGAAGGATATAGCCTCCACGATGAAACAAATGACAATGTCCAGCGCCTGATTGACTTTGTATGCAGCAGAAATCTAGTCCTACGATCGACTTGCTTCCCACATTTACGCATTCATAAAATGACTTGGGTATCACCAAATGGCAACACACAAAACCAGATCGATCATGTTCTGATCCAACAACGTTGGGCCTCGAGCATACTTGACGTCCGAACATACCGAGGAGAAAATTACTTGATCAAATTAACTTATCGATGTCGTATGTCAAAGGCATATTCGACGAAGACCAGCCCGCTACAAAAATTTGACATAGAATGTCTCCGAACGGCGTCTGTGGCAAAAAATTTCATGGAGACTGTAGATGGAGTGCTTATTCCACTACACAGATATTTTTTATATAATGGGGTACCGAAACTTGAAGCTTAATTGTGAAAAATTGCTTTGAGACGATTGGAAATGGTTTGTTGAGCGACGCCAAATGATTTTGCAAGTTTGAGATGGATCTTGGTTGAGCAATGTCTCCAATTCGTGATCTTCAAACTTTTTTGGCTGTCCGGGTCGTTCATCGTCCTCCAAGTCAAAATTGCCACTTTTGAACCGTGCAAACTACTTCTGGCACATACGCTCAGCTAGAGCATGCCCACCATACACTTCCACCGAAATACGATGCCTTTCGGCAGCCTTTTCCTTCAATGAAGAAGTAATCCCCGCAAAAACACTTTAATAGGCACAAAATTCGACATTTTAAGAATAAAAAAAGTATTGTTGTTTACGCTTCAGCTAAATGACACATACTGATTCTGAAACTATATGACAGTAGCTTTCCAACACATATTTGGAAATAGCCCAGTCATATTAGGGCTTTCACCTCGGAATGAAAGATAATAAGCTGCAAATTGGTATGAACCTTTGTTTTGTCATTCTAAATGTTGTCTCAAAAGTCACAATCGTTATCGTGTTCCCGTCTCAAGATATTCAAGGTCAAAGGTCACAAAAATCGGTTTTTCGCGAATATCTGGCTTCCTATCGGTTAAATGAGATTTGCATTTATTATAAAAGTTGTAGGCTATAAAATTCCCTACAACTTTTGTTTAAACTTTTTTTTCATACGACCAACCGTTTTGAAGGTAGAGCGCGAAGAGTGCACATCGTACAGTCATATACGGCCTAATGCAAGGTCAAGCGTGAGTTATGGTTATCAGTACGTTATAAAGTCAATTATTTACTTGGAAATTATAATTATTAAACAATGCCTATTATTTATGTACTAACTATTAATTATTTATATTTAATTAAAGTAAGTAACTTGATTATTTATATATAATTATTCATATTTAACTATTTAAGAATATCGGGATCATATGTATTTTCTTCATCGGGATTACTTGGATACAGTGAAGCGTTGAGGCAAGCTTGTCCGTTGCACTGGCCGCAAGCTAAAGAACATTGTAGCCCTGATTTTCTGCATCCACAGCGGGAACCACAACCATTTTTGCAATTGCAAAATATTACGTCAACACTTGTTCGGCTGGTGCTGGAGGTAATAACGTTCGTATGGGCTCCAGGATTTCATTTTCAAGCATCCAGCCCCATTCTTTAGGTTCTAAGTCCTTCCCTAACCACGTTTGAATCTGGTAGTAGACACGTTTTATGTGTTGATGAGCTGCTACACTTGTTGGTGGAAGTGTTGACGTAATATTTTGCAATTGCAAAAATGGTTGTGGTTCCCGCTGTGGATGCAGAAAATCAGGGCTACAATGTTCTTTAGCTTGCGGCCAGTGCAACGGA
This sequence comes from Odontomyia ornata, assembly GCA_963969285.1. Taxonomy (NCBI): domain Eukaryota; kingdom Metazoa; phylum Arthropoda; class Insecta; order Diptera; family Stratiomyidae; genus Odontomyia; species Odontomyia ornata. Next base: position 496,378,915 of record OZ017738.1, read on the forward strand.
CAAGCTTGCCTCAACGCTTCACTGTATCCAAGTAATCCCGATGAAGAAAATACATATGATCCCGATATTCTTAAATAGTTAAATATGAATAATTATATATAAATAATCAAGTTACTTACTTTAATTAAATATAAATAATTAATAGTTAGTACATAAATAATAGGCATTGTTTAATAATTATAATTTCCAAGTAAATAATTGACTTTATAACGTACTGATAACCATAACTCACGCTTGACCTTGCATTAGGCCGTATATGACTGTACGATGTGCACTCTTCGCGCTCTACCTTCAAAACGGTTGGTCGTATGAAAAAAAAGTTTAAACAAAAGTTGTAGGGAATTTTATAGCCTACAACTTTTATAATAAATGCAAATCTCATTTAACCGATAGGAAGCCAGATATTCGCGAAAAACCGATTTTTGTGACCTTTGACCTTGAATATCTTGAGACGGGAACACGATAACGATTGTGACTTTTGAGACAACATTTAGAATGACAAAACAAAGGTTCATACCAATTTGCAGCTTATTATCTTTCATTCCGAGGTTGACCCCTTTTTAGGTCTTTGTAAAATTTTTTTTTACAAAGACCTACTAGTTTCGCGACCTGTCTGTCCGTCTGTCCGTCCGTCTGGCCGTCCGTCCGTCTGTCCGTCTGTCCGTCTGTCCGTCTGTCCGTCTGTCCGTCTGTCCGTGCGTCACAGCTGATTTCCTCAGAAACTATAGAAGCTAGAATGCTCAAACTTTGTGAAAAGGTCAGAAGTGATGATCTCTCAAAAGTTAAGGCCTTGACAAAAATTTAAAAAATGTTTAAGGGGGGTCCCCCCTAATAACGAATTGGCCCTTAAAAATTTTTTTTAATCAAAGGTAGTCGAATGGGGTATCAAATGAAAGGTCTTGATTAGAACTTTTAGAATCTGAAATAAAAAAATCATTTCATGAATTAGGGGGTCCACGGGAAGGCAAAATGTACCCAAAATTTGTGTCCCCCCCCCTCGCGATTGGACACTTTTCAGCCGAAAAATCTAAAAATTATCACGAATGTGGACCTTTATGAGTACAAGGGCAACAAATACCTTAGAAATCGAAATTCGCTCAACTTTGTTAATAATAGTATGATTTGTAGATTTTACATTTTCGCCCATAAAATCAAAACGGTACCTTTAAACTTCTTGAAATTTTGCAATTATATAGACTGACATAAGATATATATGTTCACAAAATTTAATTGAGATCGAATCATAATCAAGTGAGTTATAGCCATTTCAATTATATGGAATTACAACAACGATAACACGTGTTTATGGTTCATATAGGGTTTTCCAATAAGAGGTGTTATTTTAATATTAAAAGAAAAATGACATTTTTTTAAAATAAATGATCGGATGTTTAATTCATTATAAAGAAGAAGATATGCCGTTAATAGCAATAACTAATATTGGGCAAATAACCACTACGACACGCTTACAGGACCATATCCTCTTCATGAAATTTTCCATAACCAAATCGCAAAGTGGCTGCCCTATGTCCTCGATAGCCTCACGAATTTCATCTTTGAGATCTTGAATTGACGCTGGGCTATTGGCATAGGCCTTCTCTATCACGTGGCTCCAAAGGAAGAAGTCGCAAGGTGTTAAATCAGAAGATCTATTCAAAATAACACCTCTTATTGGAAAACCCTATATATATTTAAAATTGACTTAGGTACTTTTATTTTCTTTCAATTTTCATGAAAATTTAAGGAATAGTGTTTAACTTGAACATGTTCAATCGGCCGAGCATTCAGAAAAATCATTTAAGCTAGATTAAAATGGCGGCTGCACTGTGCTTATGAAAGAAACTGTGCATCTTTTGTATAAATTTGAACAATTTCATATCTAAGTATTGGATGAATAATTCAAGTTATCGATTCACGCCATTAGAAAACTTGCTTCTAACCCTAGGATGTTTACAAAGACCTTCTGGTAGGAGCACTCTCCTGCTTACTCAACTTGTTTTACCTAATATGACTGGGCTAGAAGGGTGAATCACTGGAATAAAAACCAAGTTACGCCATCTGTTAGAAAACCGCATGTATTAACCAGTATCCCTATTATATTTAATTGTAAATAAAAATAAATGATAATTTTTGTGGAAAACCACACAAAAAGAATTACAGTTTGATATTTTTAATAATTACTTACTATATAATTGTTGATTGTGGTGTTATCGCTTACTTGTTTCTGGTTTGATGGAGTCCAGATGACAAATTACGTATTGGTCAAAGGCAAACGTTATTTGCGTTATTTGCGTGTTTCCACACGCTTGACATAAGACGTCAACAAAACACTCGGAGCTCTCTTAATGGTCAAGCTGCAGAAACTTGGGCAAGCAACTTTACTATTATTTATTTGAGATAAGAGAAATTTCCTGGTGTCTTCTTCTTCGCTACTAGACTCTGACTCTTCTTTTTTCGCAGCAGTTGATTGCTGATGATTCAGTAAAAATCGACTTTGGAAAGGATTCTTTTCTGTTGTCGGTGAGATGGAACTACAGGCTTTGTCTCAGTTGTGGTCAAGGTTCGGGCAGAAGTTGCAAATGGTGCAGCAGCCGCTGAAGAACTGGAACTTTCCGTATTCAATTCTGGGTCACCAGAATGTAGATGGAAGTCCTTATTCCACCACACAGATATTTGTAATATAATTTCCATACCGAAAACGAAACTCGAAAATACGATAAAATACACAATTTGTTTTCAATAGCAAGAAGAAGATAAACTTTCTTGTACTAAGAAAAACTCCTGTTTGTTTGAAAGACGAATAAAACTTCGAGTTACAATTGAAACTCAAATTTACTATTTGACATCGTTTTATTAAGTGGAAAATATTTTTATTTTTTCTTACTTGACAATTGACAATTTATCGATGGCTACTATTTCTTTTTGTGTGGGTTTTATAAAAATGTGGAATAAATTTATAAGTAATGTAGAATACGCTACCGAGGTCCTCGACAATCAGCTGCCTCCCATCTTATTAGACGCATCGTTAAAGGCGAGTAACGAGAAGTGAAAGCGGCTATCAGGACCACGGTAGATCAGATGAGCGGACGTCAAGCCCGGTGCAAAAGGAATAGTTGGTTCGATGATGAGCGCCAGAATGCGTTAGATGTAAAGAATCAGGCGTACAATGAATACTTAGGGACGAAAACCAGGACGAAGAGAGAACACTATGAAAATCTCAGAAGAGTAGCGAATAAGATAATAAAAGACTATATGCCGAAAGAGTGGAGCCAGTCAATTATACTCCCTATCCACAAAAAGGTGACAAGCTACAGTGCGAAAATTATAGAGGCATATCACTACTTTGTACGGCGTACAAAACATTTTCAATAATTTTAGAAAATAAAATCGGATCACACGTCAAGAGTATTGTTAGGGAGTATCAAGGTGGTTTTAGAGTAGGTTGATCGACGATAGACTAATTGTTCACAGTCAAGCAGGCACTTGAAAAATGCTGGGAGCTCAACATAGACATACACCAAATTTTCGTTGACTTTAAACAAGCATACAACAGTATTGATCGTAAAGTACTGTACCAAATAATGCGCCTCACCAAAATGACAATGACGTCGACGACCTCCCAAGTCCACAACAATGACCAACCCACCGATGGCTTTGACGCAAATATCGGACTAAAACAGGGAGATAGGCTGGCCCCATCGCTATTCAATTTGGCTCTGGAGTACGTCATAAGGAAGCTACGTGTCGATACGCGAGGTACATTACTATACAAGTCGAGCCAAGTAGTAGCGTATGCGGATGGTATCAACATTTTGCCACGGTTGTTAGCAACTGCCAAACAACTTTTCCTGAAACTCGACAGCGAAGCAAAATTAGTAGGGCTACAAATCAATGAAAATAAAACAAAGCTCATGACGCAGTTGAGGGAAAATACCTCAAATACACAAAATATCACACATGACAAATACAGTATAGAAAAGGTGAGCCAATTTGTGTATTTCGGCGCCAAAAAACGAAAACGGACAATGAAAGAGACGAAATACGCCGAAGAATATAGGTTACAAATAAAATATTTTATTCAGTACTGACAATCTTGAAGACCAGCTGCATACACAGGAAAACAAACCTCCAAGTATACAAATCTGTGATAAAACCTGTGTTATGCTATGGGTTTGAAACATGGACCCTAACCCAAGCATCCGCAAATATATTGGACGCCTTTGAGCGACGGGTCCTGAGGCGAATAATTGGAGTGAAGAGACGGGGACCTATGGCGAATTCGATACAACCATGAGCTGTATGAAATTTTTGACGAACCGGAGGTCTTAACGATTATAAGTTTGCGGAAGCTGCAATGGGCTGGACACAGGAATCGTATGGACGAACAACGGATACACAAAATGGTATGCATTGGGAGAACTGAAGGCCGGAGACCAGTGGGGAAACCAAGGAAACGCTGGTCTGACTCGGTCGACAAAGACAGTTCATCGCTACTCGGGTTTCGGAATCGGAGGGTGCGGTCAATAGGCCGATACAGTTAGAGGCGCTGTTTGCAGGAAGTGAAGGCCCGAGAGGGGCTGTAGTGCGAAGAAGAAGAAGTTTCATAAATATCTGTACAAATTAAGATTAGTTATTGATTACTGTTTGGTAGAAGTCTTGCTCGTTTACTGCCAGCAGAGCAACATTACTTACATCGCTTGATACGGATGTTGAAGACTCTTGCTCATTAACGTCATTTGACATAGGTTTTCTCTTATTAGATGCAGAGTTTTGGATTGAATAAGCTTCTTGTAAAGCTTGTCAAATCAAGCCGTGCAATCATGGAGATCCCGTTTAGTTTGTAATGCACGTTACATGATAGGATCATGAGCCTAAAAATGATTTGCCATATTTGAGATAAACTTTAAGCCTTCGCGGATTAAACTAGCCGTTAGTTGAGTAACTTCACCATTATCTTCTTCATTAGGATGGTCAGACGTTATAATTCCCATCAAATCCTCCACATCCAAAGGTTTATAAGTCAACAGCTTATCCTGATCACCAGTTTATATATTGTCAAAGCTTTCACCACCGATTTTGTGTGACGATGATACAATTACATAGCACACGACAGATGTTTGTATTCCCGCATTTTCTTTATGTACGCATTCTAGCGATATTTTCTTCCTGCAAGCATTAAGGGTAGATCTCCGATGTTGTTTGATGGCAAAAAAGTAGATGTGATAAAATCCTTTATTGAATAATTTTTCCATGCTTCTTTAACCGTCACCTTTTTTCCTCAATCGCATCCAAAATATATTTGAAACGTTTGCTTGACATAATAAATTTTAATGTTGCAATTATGCCTCGATCCAGGTGCTGGACCAAGGATGTGGTATTAGATGGCAAGAATATTTTTTTGGATATTCGGGTGTCCTACTCGGGACGCGTTATCAATAAGCAAAATAACTTTAAATTCAATGTTTTTTGTTCTAAATATTCCATGACTTCTGAAACGAAGCATTCATAAAACCACCTTTTTTAGGGTTTTGTAAAATAATTTTACAAAACCCTTCTAAAATCGCGTCCTGTCTGTCCGTCTGTCTGTCTGTCCGTCCGTCCGTCCGTCCGTGTGTCACACCACTTTTTCTCGGAAACTACTTAAGCTAGAAGCATCAAATTTTGTATGTATGTAGGTGTAAAGTGGTGATCTCTTCAAAGTTCAACTACTAAAAAATTTTATAAGGTATTTGAGGGGGGTCTCCCCATGTAGGGGAGTGACCCCCCGAAAAAAAAATTTCATTGAAGGTAGCCGATATGGGTATCAAATGAAAGGTCTTGATGAGAACTTTTCAAAACAGGTGTTAGTTTGGCAAAGTTTGCTTCGAGTGGCGCACAGGGAGGGGAAATACACGAAAAATTTGTGTCCCCCCCTCCCGATTGGACACCTTCCATCCGGAAAATCTGGAAAAAATCAAGAATGTAGGCCTTGATGAGTACAACAACAACAAATACGTGAGAAGTCGTAATTCGCTCAACTTTGTTAGTAATAGTATGATTTATCGATTTTATGTTTTCTTGCATAAAATCTTAACGGTACCCTTAAATTCAATGAAATTTAGTACACAGATGTCTATTTATAAGGTTGATTAACCCTGCAAGTTTCATAAAGATTGAATCATATTTAGCGAAGTTATAGCGGTTTGAATTTTCCTGTATTACTATGGAACAATATGCGCTGCATGTATTACTATGGCAACATATGGCTATGGAACAACATGCGCTTTTTACCGACTCAGACACTACAGTTTTGCTAGGATTTGCATGAAAATTTCAGGAATGATAGGTGCCATGAATATCTTTGAGAATCAGTTCAGCTAGTGGTATCAGTAATCGTAAAACAAAATAGTGGCTGTTTTAAATGCGAAGATTGAATAATGTTGAGTTATTTTTTCCCAACTTCAACGTTTAAGGTGCATGCTTTGAACACTTGATTCAATTTAATGAATGACTGAAGCTGAGTACTTACAATTAATACTCATAAGTGAAAAAAGTCAAGAAGGCGGGAGGGAGCTTCTAACAAAAGGGCTTTGTAACAACTCTAGGATTCGAAAAAATCGGCTATTAATAGATGATAACAGTACAGGAGAGTGGCCCCTGAAAAAAAATTCATCAAACGTAGCCGATATGAGTATGAAATAAAAGTTTTCATGGCAGCTTTTCAAAACAGTTCTTAAACTGTCAGTTTTTGCTTCAGTGGGGGCACAGGGGGGAAATACATGAAAAATGTGTTTCCTCCGTCGCGAATGGACATCTGAAATAATTATCAAGGGAGATATTTATGAGTATAACAATAACAAAAACCTCAGAAGTCTAAATTCTTTCAACTTTGTTAATAATAGTATGATCTTCGAATTTCATAGTTTCTCCAATAAAATCGTCATTGCCATGCTTCTTGACTTTATTCAATCTGGTGACTGCATTTTGAAAATTGAATACAAAACCCTTCTGACATGAGCGTAGGTCTGTTTACCCAACTTGTTTAATTCGGCCGTCATCTGTGCCTTCTTGCTTGCCATCCAATGAACAGGAAGCCGATTTAGGTTTTGGCTTTTCCATGCTCGAGGTTTGAGTGGCAGGTCTATTTATAACAGCTTTAAAACTCAATCATCAAATGCGTCACTGCACAGTGAAAACGTGACGCGATCTTTAGCCGCTTTGAAACCGCCAGCAAATTTTTTTGACTTAGCTATGTAAGTTCTAGAAGGCATTTTTTTCCAAAATAGCCCCGTTCCATTGGCACTAAATATTTGTTCCGTAAAGAAACCGCCATCTTAAATTAATTTCATCAATTGTTTTGGCTAGCTATTTACAGTATTTACATTTGCTGAAGCTATTTTGCCTTTTAGCTTGACATTATGATACGCATGTCTTCTCAGAAATCCTGTCAGCCATCCTTCACTGGCACTAAATTTTGGATTTTTGCTTGTGTGCATACTTGTTGATGACTCTGCTTCCTGCGCATGTTGATATGTCCCTAGTGCCTTTTTTTTAATCAAATTTCCATCGATAGGTATCTTTTTCTGTTGCATATCCTCAAGCCAAATGACTAATAGTTATTCTGTTTCTTCCAAAATTGCATTTCGACTGTATGATGTTGTTTTTGAGCTGAGTTTCGATCCACAAATAACTGATTGTTGAATTAAATCCTCATTCTTTCGAATTGTTCTTATGGTTGCTTCATTCAACCCAAATGTTATTCCAATAAATGGGGCACCTTCACATTTCTTTTGACGGTCTATAATTTTAATCTTAGTTTCCAACGGAATTGCTTGTCTCTTTTGGACATTTTGCTGTTGTTTCGACATCATATTGCTTGAGCACTATCACCGAATATTTAAAGTAAAATTACCTACAAAAAAGTAAGAAATCACCAGCAATCCAAGGTTAATGGAAAACGCTCTTTCGAATTCGAAACTAATATCAACAAAAACTTTCGCAGCTTCTTTGAAAATATTTTCTACAGTGGTATTCTTTACATCCTAAGAACTTACGTCTGTAAGAAACAGTCCATACTAAATAATGAAATGCTTCGATGCAGAGAAAACCCAATGTAAACAAACGAATTTCGGGTATTCCCCCAACCCTATTTTGTTTCTGTAAGTACATCAAAATTTACTGAATTACACTGTAAAACACAGAATTTGGGAAAACTATTTTCTGAATTCGTGTTAAATCGAAAAATTAGTGTAAGCAAAAGTGAATTAGTTCTTATTTCTGAACCATCTTATTTCAAAATGGTGTAAAAAAAGATCGTGTAAAAAGATTTGGGTATATTGCCTAATTTAATGTCAAATTTATAACACTTAATTGACAATTTTTTTTCTATTCGCTTAGTCTACTGTTTTGTCCTTATGCGATTTTTAAGTCTCTTTTCACATTGAGATCAAATCGAAATCGTCATCTCTTGACAATACTGTCGCTGATCTTTTTTGTACTTATGACTCCAATTGGTCCAAACACTGAATTCATGCCTTTTTTCTTTTTCTTACTCAGTTCATACGTTTTGAACAATATCCTGGAATTATATAATATTTATCTTTGATTATTCAAGGTCCTTAAAAGCTACTATTAAAGAGAAATTGCATGCAGGACAGATATACTATAAAATGATGATACTATTAAATAAACGTCGCAAGTGCATTCAAATGTTTAAATAATCTTGATTTATCTGTAGCATATTTTATTCAAACGGGAAAAACATTTTCTTTTTCAACGTATGAAAAGTTGAAAAATAAACTTATTTGATATTTATAGCTGGCAAATGAAACAAAATTTAGTGTACTTTCTACACTGCAATTCCAAGCGAGTTTTTTTTAAAACGGGAGTGCCATTTTCAGGTATTTAGACACTTTTAGCACGGACTATCCGTTCTCCTTAATTACACGGAAAACGCATGTAAATTTCACATGGGAGAACGAGTTGATTTCACACGGAGAACGCGTCCTCTGCCAATTTCTTATGGCAAATAATAGCCAGCCGAATACCAAGTCTTTCCTCAAACACGTTCACAGGTGATCTAAGATACCTAGAAAAGAATAAAAAGGCACACAACGTGTCTTGTTCAAGGATAAAATATTAAAACACTACTTACCTAAAAATCTCGTCACTCAGTGAAGTCTAGCCACTAAAAATCCACGAAAACTCCAGCACCCTTTCAAAACTGTGTCGAACGTAAACAATAATATCATGACTTTAACACGTCAAATGTCCGTCACAGTGACAATTCCGAAAAATATTGAAGACTCCGAATTTAGGAAACACAACTAGAAGTGTGGTAAAAATTGCGATGGAATTGCCGATTGCACGAACCGGGTTAGAATTTTGTAAGAAAATGAGAAATATAAGGTTCACTTGGGAACGAAGTGATAAAAAGGCGAGGAACAAAGGAAAAGCCGCTCTTTGGTGTCTAATCGCTAGGAAGTTGTGGATGTTAAAAAGAGTTTAAAAAAAAATGGAAAATCAAAAGAAAAAGTTCCCGTTAAAAATTGATTTACTGCAATTACCACCGGAGAAAGGCAAGGTTCCCCGGAAGAATTGGAAAAAATCAATTGGCCAAAGCACGAGTGCATCAAGGGAAGATTGTGTGGAGTCCACGCAGGTTCGTTTTTGCCGTGCCGTTGACGGCAGGAGTTCCACGAGGAGGCCTACTTATTAGTTACTGTAGGTTGGCAGAGGTTAGTTTAAAACTGATAAAATGTTCATATTTCATTGTGTTGGTAATTGTATGGATATTTGTTTCTTTAATTCCATTTGCATAAAGTAAACGGAGTGTGCTGTTCAATTTGCTTGGACCACATAATTTTGTTTTCAGGAAGTATAATGGTTTGACTCGGCGGAAAATCGTACGTGGGCTACGTTTTGTGAATTCGCATACTCGGAGGTGATAGGGTCCACTCCCTAAAATATCATGAGTGGTGAGTGTTTTGTGTGTTCTGGTTTGAGGAGTGTTGTGGAACGAGCTTCGGCAAACCGACTTAGTCGCTGGGTGGTCAAGTGTGGGGCCTAGGCCAAAGCAGTGAGTTGGCATCCACGCCCATCTGCGGTGACCATAGGGCCCCTACTGCCGAAGCACTTCAGTAGTCAGGGGTAACCATATTCAATAATGTTCATAAAAAAAATTCCGTAGTTATATCAAATTAAGCAAAATCCTACTCAAACGCAATTTTACTCACAATAGGAACAAAATTTATGATTCCGGCTGATTTGCTCGTAAGGGGCCCTTTGGGTGTTTACTCTTCTTCTTCTAGTTTTGCGCTCAATGTTTGCTTAGATGTATCCCAAAGTTGGTGGAATATTACCTGTGGACTCGTACGCAATGTGATGGAACTGTGCGTGATTCGTGTGTGAAGCTTAAGTGGCTGAATTTTCCCCGGACGCGGTTATTATTGTCATATCCTCGGCAAGTTGTATGCATAGTTTATTTTCTTTTAAGCTGGGTTTCCAACATATATATGCTTCACTTGAATTGAAAGCAGTTTCAAAGATTTAATTGGTCGACCAATGTTCCTACCGAAATAATTTTGTACTAATAAGCACGCACTGAAATGTAAAACACTTCCAATCGTTCTTCCGGTCGTCATTATAGTTCATACGGGCAGTCGAATAAGAATAGTTCTCATTGCTCAGCAACATTCAAAGCTTGCCTTGGTGGTTGAACCTTGTTAGCCGATAGTCATCTGCCACTGTTGCCCGATGGTTGTTTCTATGGATTGTAGCTCCGAGAGGCCAATTTGATACGGTGTTGAGGACCCAATTTAACGGTGTTGTGCGATGTTTTGAGTTCCATGCATTTAACTGAGACGTACACTACTTCATACCATTATTTATGGCTTTATCTGCTGGTCCTCTAGCGGCAAGTGCAAATGATACTCCGGGTTTCATGAGGTTGGAAGGTATTGTGGATTGAATTTAACATTCACATTTTGATATCGGGAGAATCCTCGATATGATGCTGGATTGCCAAATACACCACAAGTAATACAGTATAGTGTTTCTTTACGTTCCATCTGAGCCAATTTGCACTCCATGGGGGCACGAACATCTTTCCATTTTACACACCGATAGTGCATGGTGCAGTTGGCTGTTGAATGACTAAATTTTTGACACTGGTACCACTGGTTGACTTCACTTTTCTGGAAAAATTCCCACCTCACCACTCTGAAATCCAAGCACTTTATTTGTTGAAGGGCACTTGGACTGCTTTTGTTTGAGATTGACATCAAATAAAGTGGTGAGTTCTTCCTTCTTACGGTCAATCATCTTGTTGCAAAGATTTTGATAGAAATAAATTCAATGTCGGGTGCAGGTTCCTTGAGCACCTGAAGAAGTTTGACCGTATCCCCTTCGCAGCCCAGACCGTTCAACAAAAAGATCTGATGTTGTTGACTTTCTGCGTTGGAGGCGAAGTGTAGAACCAGAATTCATCTTTGGTTGACTTGAAATCAACCGCTGATTTCATTTGAATAGTTAATTTTTCTGCATTAACTCTTTTGATTTCGAAATTGCTTAGTATATTTTCGGCTCAATAGCTGAACAAGTTCTTTTCCGCTTTGGTCGAATACATTGATTGGAGGAATTTTTGATAATTTGACAACAACAATGTCCGTTGCAAATTCACGGGTTCACCTGTTCTGTCAATGGTAATCTATGAGCAAGAAAAGCATGTCCAGATTCTTGTAAAAACATTAAGTAGCCTCATTGAATTGAAAGGCATTTCAACCTTCCGTGAACCAAATACTAATTTAGTTATAGATGTTATTTGACGAGCAACATCCTCAAATAATCCAATGCCACATGCTGCTACAAGCTAGTTAGCCAAAAACGGAGACGAATCGTATTTTGCATAGGCGTATCGAGCTAATCTGATGATGTTTGTTATGAATTGCTAAACTGGACATATATCATCTGTAAGAATACCACATTATGCCGAGCATTTTCAAACATAGAAGGTGCACTAAGAAGCAACATCAATGGTATTCAATTACGTCAAGGGTCACATATTCTTACAGGAATTTTACCTTGATAATCATACTCGAGTTTGGTCTACGAATACTTCACAATGCAACTTCACTGAAAACTGTGTTTGTGATAGCCACGAAGGATCATTCACCAATATTTTGATTATAGTCCATGATAGTGGCCTGTGCGCAATTTGATACCATTCCACGGGGTCTAAGCTCGTTAACTCCTTAACTCGTACCAAAATAATTCCCGCCCCATAAAGTGACTTCGCTGATTTTGAAGTATCAAAAAGTCGTATATCGGTGTTATGGTACAATGCTCGGGGCTAGTTTAGCATATCGAGCTACTCTCTGCTTTCAAGCCGTAGACTTAGTTGGATTTTACCCAGGAAAGTTTAAAAAAAAATGATGAAAGTTCTAAGTCCAACCGATATCAAACCCGAGTTGGATTCTACTCTGGGAAAGTCTGCTCCTTCGTTCACAATGGCCAAATATTGGGTAGCTGAGTTTAAGCGAGGTCGTATGAGCTGCCAAGATGAACACCACAGTGGTCGACCAAGTGGGGTCACTACGTCAGAAAATGTGTAGAAAATCCACAAAATGGTATTGGATGACCGTCGACTAAAAGGGCGCGAGATAGCAGACATGGCAGGCATTTCAAAAAGTGCTGTACATCGCATTTTGACCAAAGAATTGGACATGAGAGAGCTGTGCGTAACATGGGTGCCACGTTTGCTCACAATGCAGTACAAACAGCAACGTGAGGATGTTTCCATCGATTTTTTGACAATGTTTCGCAGCAATAAAGCCGAGTTTTTGCGTCGATTCATAACCAAGATGAAACATGGGTCCATCATTTTATACCTAAGACCAAGGAGCAGTAAAAGCAGTGGACTGAAAAGGGAAAACCGGCTTCAAAGAAAGCAAAGACAGTTCAGTCAGCTGGCAAGGTCATGGCATCCGTTTTCTGGGATGCGCGTGGAATAATATTTATTGATTATCTCGAAAAAGGAGAAACAATCAATGGCGCATATTATGCAGCCTTATTGCAGCGAAATCAAGAAAAAACGGTCCCCGTCAGATGAAAAAGAAAATTTTGTTTCATCACGACATCGCACCAGTCCACACGTGCGTCACTGCGATGGCAAAATCAATGAGTTGAAGTTCGAACTGCTTCCTCATGCACCCTATTCGCCAGGTCTGGCTAGCTCAGATTATTTTCCTTTTCCGAATTTGAAAAAATGGTTCGGCGGCAAAAGATTTGCCAACAATGAAGAGGTAGAGTCTGCGGTTAGTAGCGGTTTTGAGGAGCTTGACGGTTCCTACTCTAAAGCGGGTATCAAGTCTATTGAACATGGGAACATGGGAAAAGTGTATCGAGCTGAAAGGAGAATATGTTGGAAAATAAAATAAAAACTTTTTCTCAATTTTTTACTGTTTTCTTTGTTGGATCGGGTAATTTTGAGACTTTGGGTTAATAATTTTATTGTGGCAAACATACAGTTGCACATAATTGTGGATTCCAATATATTACGAGTATTTTGGGATCTATAGTCGTTGAAATATAATTTGAACTCGAGCGCCGTTAATAATATAGAAAAAGTTTGAAAGAGTTAAGCATTGCCAATTGAACATTGCAGTATTTGTCTTGACTATTTGTCAAAGGGTCAAATACGGGCTCGAATTACTTAACATACAATAAAACAATGAATACACAAACATGAATTCCTAGACGTAAAAAATCTTTCCTTTTCAGTCGATAGCCGTTTTATCAGAAGCTAATGAAGACGGAAGATGAGTAAACCGCTGAAGGGGTAGGGTTTTACTAATCTGCGACTGATCTGCTCAGTAGTTTGGTTCGGTACGTGATGCCATAGTTTGCCTTTGCGTTTTTTGTTAGAGCAGATTGATTCAGTTTTTGAATTCGAGTAGTTTATTGCTGGCGTCACATCGGTGAATAATCGGGAATACGTGGGATTTTTCGGTTGATGATGTCTCATTTTTTTCCTTTTTTTGGACTTGACGTACGATTTGAAAGAGATGAAAGATGAATTGAATCCAAGTAGATTATAATCATGTTGTTGGGAACGTTTGACGCGTTTTAACTCGGGCATTTACATAAATCGGTGGCTGAAAATTTGTATGCGGATTTAGTCTGCTTGCGGAAGACCTGCGACCAAAATTCCCCTCCAAACTAGCTAGCCAGCCAGCGGCTACCTTGGACTCGACTAAGGATGTCCGGACTAGTTGACCTGTTGGGTACAGTTTGCTGGCACTTACCAAGACTTCACGTCTATAACCGATGAGAGATCAGTTTAGATTTCCTTCAGAAAATCTCGAGCATATGAATGACGAAGAAAAATCATTACATATTTACCATGTTATTTTAGAACGGCAAATTTGGTAATCTATTGCTACTAAACAATTGTCTGTATTCAGTTTGAAATATTAGCTTATTAGTTTCGGATATGAGAGCGGAAATGGTTAAGTTACATCTACTTTATTAAATAACTTCCAAACTAGATGAAAACATTTTCAAATCTTCTCAACGAAATTTAGTGAACTGCTGCAGATGGAAACATGGTATCACACGTTCGTGTTCGGATTGCAGAGATTCATACTCGTATGTGTACCAAATTTTTGCATAATTGATCAAATATATTCGGAGGGAGTCAGCTGTGACAGATGGACCGACTGATTCACGCGTAATCCTATAAGGGTTCCGTTTTCGTAATCATATGAATGGAAACCTAATAAAGATATGTTGTACTTCTGCTTTTTTAAGTCGAATTGTTGAAATATTTATTAAAATGTACAAAAATTACTCTATTGAAAGTATGATGAGTGGTCTGAGCTTTTGGGACTCAGGAAATACCCAAGGAAAGGATGATAAGAATATCCCAGAGAAAATCCCAATAGCAATAAAAAATGTGTTTTGGATAATAAATACTTTTTAGAGTCCTACCAGACATCTGTAGCCCACTCTTCATATTTTTAGTTATATAGTTAGTTAGGATAAATACTTCAGGATAATTGTTGGTCAGTCTTGTGTAGATTCTCCTAGAGAGAACATCAGAAGTAAAAACCACTGTATGATCACCTTCCTAAAGTTCTTCATGAGAATAAATATTTTTCATTAATTGAAATATTCGTATTTAAAACATTATCTAGTAACCCATTGCCCAAAAGATTATGGGCCCAGGTTACTTTGTGTTTCAGTGATAGTTTTTATAGTGCTTTATATAACAATTGCGTTTATATCGGCCCGGTTAATTTCACAAGTGTAACAATTCTACGTTTCTCTCGTTCAGTGTATCTCACGATTATAAACAATGGAGATGACAAAATCTAAGAGAAATATTAAAGCTTTTGACGGTGATAGATATAGTGTATGGAAGTTAAGGATTCGTGCTTTACTGACTGAATTGAACGTTATCAATGTTATTGATAATGAAGCTCCTGAAGATCTTAATAGAAAGTGGATAAAAGCAGAACGTATCGCAAAAAGTGTGATTGTGGAATATTTAAGTGATTCTTTTCTTGGTTTCGCGGAGTCAGCAAGTACCGCAAAAGAAATTTTTCAAAAGTTAGACGCGATCTACGAACGAAAAAGCCTTGCCGCTCAATTGGCTTTACGAAAAAGATTATTGGAACTTAAATTACAAGGCGACATATCTTTGATGGAACATTTTAGAATTTTTGATGATTTAGTTACAGAATTATTAGTCGCAGGTGGAAAATTAGAAGAACCTGATAAATGTCTCATTTGCTATTGACACTTCCATCATCTTATAATGGTGTAATTACTGCTATAGAAACATTATCTGCGGATAATTTGAATTTGGCTTTCGTAAAAACAAGACTTTTAGACCATGAAACAAAAATCAAGGCTGATAATCGTGATACAAGTTCAAAAGTGCTTTATGTTGAAAATCAAGATAATACAGTGAGGAAGAGTAATTTTAATAATAGGAAATACTTCAAAAATAATCATCAAAACAAAAACAAATCATTTAAACCATATAAAAGAAATTCATCTAAAGGAAAATGTCATCACTGCGGTAGAAAAGGACACATCAAAAGTGATTGCTACTATTACAAGAGAAGTATTCAATATCAAAAAGCTGAGAAAAACAAAAATGTCCAAACTGTACAATTTGCTCAATCGTCAAAGGATAATATTTCAAGTTTCGCTTTTATGACTAGCGACTATACATTACATCATCGAAATAATTACGACAACAATAACCGTATTCAATTTATTCTAGACTCGGGAGATTTTGCTGATTTACAGACACCAATAAAAGTGTTGATTGCGAAAAAAGGAGAATACATCACAATAGCCAAGAAGGGCTCATTGAACGTTGTCAGCAACCTAGGTGTACAAGGAACCCTGGAAAATGTCTTCTACTGTCCAGACATCCCCTATAATCTACTATCAGTAAAAAGAATGCAGGAAGCTGGTATGGTAATTATTTTCAACCAAAAAGGTGTCGAAATAAGTAAGGATAATAATGTCATCATGACAGGTGAGTCGTTAAATAATTTGATTGGTATTAAGCTTGTGATTGTTAAACATGCTCAAGTAAATATTGCTAAAGATGGAAATTATGAATTATGGCATCAGCGTCTAGGCCATATAGGTAAAACCGAATTTTTAGAATTAAAAATTAAAAAGATGATAGAGGATATAGGACAAATCGAGAATATTTCGCCGAATAATAATATATGTGAACCGTGTATTAATGGCAAATTAGCATGTTTGTCATTTAATAAGATTAAAGATAAAAGCCATGTAAAACGACCGTTATTTATAATTCATTCAGATATTTGCGGCCCTATCACTCCTTCTACAGTTAATGATAAAAATTATTTTGTTTTATTTGTCGATCAATTTACACACTATTGTGTTACATATCTAATTGCATATAAATCTGAAGTCTTTACAGTTTTTCAAGATTTTGTAGCTAAAAGTGAAGCTCACTTTAATTTAAAAATTGTTAATCTATATTGTGATAATTGTAGAGAGTATTTATCAAACGAGATAAAGGAATATTGTGTTAGAAAAGGCATTACTTATCACTTGACTGCTCCACATACCCCGCAATTGAATGGTGTTTCAGAACGTATGGAGAGAACGATTACTGAAAAGGCTCGAGCAATGATTGCGGGAGCTAGTTTAGATAAGACTTTTTGGGGGTGAAGCTGTTTTGACTAGTACATATTTAATTGACTTGACGCCCACAAGAGCTTTGAAACAATCTAAAACACCATACAAAATGTGGCATGGTAAAAAGCCACAGTTAAAATATTTGGTTCTACCGTTTTTATCCATAAGAAAGCCAGAAAGTCAAAATTTGATGAAAAATCACTAAAAGGTGTACTGGTTGGGTATGAATCAAATGGGTATAAGATATGGGATGTGGAAACTGGGAAGTTTGCAGTAGCTAGAGATGTTATAATTGACGAAACTAATTTTTTGAAAACTAGACCAACAGCTAAGACTGAAGGTGTTAATTTCTAAAACACTCAAAATAAAACTGATGCATCTGACATAATGTCAAAATCAGTAGGTAAATCAAATAAATCTGATATTGATGAATCAGATGAAATGAAATCTAGCACTGAAAATGTCAAATTAAATAATGAATCTGTAGTTGAAACAGATATAGAAATAGATCCTGAATCTCAAGACTCTAAAAATTATCACAGTGATGATAAACAGAAAGAAGGCTTGTCAATTGAGCCAAGAAGGAGTGAAAGAATTAAAGGTCGTCCGGCTATTTCATACAATGAAGATGAAATGTTCGATAGTCATTTGTTGAGTGCTCAATCTTTTGTTTGTAATATTCCAACCTCATATGAAGAAATTAAAAGTAGAGATGATAGGGCTCAATGGGAATCGGCTATAAAAGATGAAATTAATTCTCTCTTGATAAATAAGACATGGTCTTTAGTATCCAAGCCTTCAGATAAAAATATAGTAGACTGTAAATGGGTATTTACAATAAAGAATGATGAATTTGGAAACCCATCAAAATATAAAGCCCGATTGGTAGCTAGACGTTTAAGCCAAGAATACTTAATAGATTACAATGAAACTTTTGCACCTGTAGCTAGGATTTCCAGTTTTAGAATTATAGTAGCTTTATCAAACCAATTCAATTTACTTATTCACCATATGGATGTGGAGACGGCCTTTTTAAATGGCATACTGAAAGAGGAAATCTATATGAGAGTACCTGATGGTGTCAAAAGTAGTAAAAATCAAGTTTGTGAATTACATAAAGCTATTTACGGATTAAAACAAGCTGCAAGATGCTGGTTTGAAACGTTTGAACAATCTTTAATTGAAGAAGGTTTTAAGAATTCAGCTGTTGATAGGTGTATATATATATTAGATAAGGGAGATATTTCGAAAAATATATATTTAGTACTTTATGTAGATGATCTTGTAATCGCCACGGCAAATTTAGAAACAATGACTAATTTTAAGATGTATCTAATGACGAAATTTAATATGACTGACTTGAAAGATATTAAACTCTTTTTAGGAATTAGAGTTCAAAGAAATGGAAATATATTAACTTTAGATCAGAGTCAATACATAAAGAAAATTTTAAGTACATTCAATATGTCAGACTGTAAACCCGTTAATACTCCACTCGAAAGTAAGCTAGATTTTATAGCCCTCAATTCTGATGAAAAATTTGATGCCCCTTGTCGAAACGTTGTGGGTTGCTTAATGTACGTAATGTTATGTACTAGACCTGATCTGAGTGTAGCTGTAAACATTTTAAGTCGTTATCTAAATAAAAATAATAAAGAGTTGTGGAAAAACCTAAAAAGAGTAATTCGATATCTTAAGGGATCAGCTGAACTAAAATTAACATACGTTCGAGGCAGTTTCAATGATGTTTTAAGTGGATATGTAGACTCAGACTGGGGAGGTTCTGATTCAAATGACAGGAAGAGTACGACCGGTTACGTATTTAAATTATTTGAACGTTGCACAATTACTTGCAATACAAAAAGACAAAGCTCTGTGGCAGCTTCATCTACTTAAGCAGAGTATATGGCTCTTTTTGAAGCTGTTAGAAAGGCAATGTGGTTGAGATCTTTAGCTAATAGTATAAATATAAAAATTTCAGAACCTACAACAGTCTACGAAGACAACAATGGGTGCATTAGTATTGCGAATAACCCAACCAGTCACAAAAGATCGAAACACATCGACATAAAATATCATTTCTCGCGTGAGCAAGTTGAAAATAAAACAATGAATTTAAAATATATTCCAACAGGTAATCAGTTGGTTGATATGTCCACGAAGCCTCTACCAGTAGTAAAATTCCTGGAATTAAGGAAAGGATTAGCTCTGGAATAATATTAATAATAAGTTATTGTTATAAGTTTTATTTTGTAATTTAATATTAAGTAAGATGGTCTGATTAGGTTTTATTTGGGTTCCCCTAATCCTTAGCAACAAATGTTGGATCATATGTATATATCCCAAATAGTAACATGAGGAAGGTGTATCACTAAAGTTTTATGTTTAATGTAAAATGTCACTCTTATGATATCATTCAGTAGATTAATTTTTGAGGAGGCGTGTTGAAATAATTATTAAAAAGTACAAAAATTACTCTATTGAAAGTATGGTGAGTGGTCTGAGGTTTTGGGACTCAGGAAATACCTAAGGAAAGGATGATAAGAATATCCAAGGGAAAATCCCAATAGCAATAAAAAATGTGTTTGGGATAATAAATACTTTTTAGAGTCCTACCAGACATCTGCAGCCCACTCTTCATATTTTTAGTTATATAGTTAGTTAGGATAAATACTTCAGGATAATTGTTGGTCAGTCTTGTGTAGATTCTCCTAGAGAGAACACCAGAAGTAAAAACCACTGTATGATCACCTTCCTAAAGTTCTTCATGAGAATAAATATTTTTCATGAATTGAAATATTCGTATTTAAAACATTATCTAGTAACCCATTTCCCAAAACGAATAATCAATTTATTTCATTAATATATCATAATAAGGATGTACCTTAAAAAGAGACTAGAAGTAAAAAATATTGAATGTTCTTTTCAAAATTGTGCCTGTTCAAGCCGAGAACTTCCAGGCTGTTTCTCTACTGATGATGTTGGTAAAACGACTTTGGATAAACTATTTTAAATATTTCGTAACTAATTGGAGACCATAACAAATCTTGCTTTCCTCAGCAAATTGGGCCACACATGTACAACCTTATCACAACGATTCTATCTCGATAATTCACCTCAATCTTTGGTAAGGTTCTAAAAACGCCGCACACTTATTAAGTGCTTATCCGATTTTCAAGGAAGCATTCACCTTAATCAAATTACGGATCTGATGTAACGGCCATTCCTTTTCCGCAAGTATTGCCAGTCAATGATCGTAATAACGATTTGGCGATCAAAATCATTGTCGTTACTTGTTGTCAGCGTCTTGGTTGATTGTCATCAAGGAATCATTTGACAAGGGCAGTAACTGCATAATGGCTGAATATGATCAGGTGTATGCTAATGCGAGTATTAAATAAAAGATAAATATTATATTTTGTCATGACATGGTCGCAAAGTCGACAGTTTGGTGGTCAAAACTTCTTGATTGCGTTGCGAAAGAATATCTCAAAGGGAATCGAACTTTCACCAAATTTACATGAAGTTCATTGGCAGTATTAGTAATTTTTTTTTTTAAGATTTGAATCATTTGTATTTTGATTTCACAGAACACCATTTTCGCAATCCCTATTATTGTCAGATGGGTTTCGAGTCGACACTTCTGAGGATTGTTGTTCGTGGTTAATATGTCCCATGTATGGGCATTTCGCCCTATCACCTCCTTTTCCGAAACCGCTTCCACGTAAATGACGAAGATCGACAGGTTGCGCCGTTTATCGCAAGACGAAATAAATATTCACCGTGTTTTCAAGTTGATCGATCGCCTTCAGCGTTCTGCAACATGAAAATTTCCTTGGCCAACTCGCGATCGGAAAGACTGTTAAGAGTCCAACAGCATACGTATAATTTCGCCCAACGGATGGAAATAATATTATTAATAATTATAATCATCAAAGGAGTAATGAAGATGACGAAATGAACCATTGCGGTATGTAGCCAGCGATCGGTGCATAGTTGCAGCATACGGAGTGGCGCTGTTATGCGATCCGATCTCTCGGAGTCGCAGGCAAGACGCTGCGCAATCATTTATGATCCCTTTCAGATATCGAGCGGTTTCCATTCGTCTGATCGATAATACGAGCCAGCGGATATACGCCATCAAAATGGCTTCCTAACATGATCATTTATCACGTCGAATCGTAGGATCTGGATAATTACAAAATAGGCATGCTTCCATACTGATCAGCGGTAATTACGGCGATGCATTGCGCGCAAATATAGTCCTCCGACAATTTGGTGTGAAGTGATCGTTTCGGAGCCTTGAAAGCTGAGCCAGTCTGGTGCCCCCGCTCCCCGCCTATTAAATGTGTCCTGGAGGCTGCCATGATCTTGTCGCAATTCAAATTGATGGAAGAAAGGCCAATCAAGGCGCACTACTGATGGTCGTCAATCATATGCTTTATCAAATCCACTAAACACACGGCCCGCTGCTATGTTGTCTATAAACTTATTCCTAGAACGGATCATCGCATCTTATTGTTTACGACTGAGGCGTATCCCGATCATGAACAAGAGCAGTCAAGCAGTTCTGGGCGAGTTTAGTCTGAGACGGGAGTTCGCAATCAACCCCGATGGCGGTAAACTAGAAGACACCATTCTTTGTCCATAGCGAATTAGCATTCTCCCAAGTAAATATTTAGGTAAAGTCACGAATAGTACATGCAAAGCAGCTGAAAATGCTGATTTTTAAAGCTTTTAATCTGTTTCCGAGCTTGAAGTTCCTTTCACACAAATTAATATTACTCTTACAGCTCTGGCTCGGACCAGCTGACAGCTACTTAGATATTCACCATATGCACATATCATGGGTATGGCTGAGAGCCTGCAGCTAGCAAATCAACCTATCATTTTGCAAGATTCGATGCGATCGCGGTTGTTGCTACAATTGTTAAGCATATGTTCCTCCGCAACCAGAAGACCATGCGCGCGTCGAGCAACGCCGACACACACGGAAGAGACTCAGAAGCGCTTGGGAATGATAACGTTAGACAAAACAACCGGAAAGTTAAAGCAAATATCTGCATGCAATATTCTAAACCATCTTAATCACGGCTGCGATGGTGATGAGGACGAGGATGACGCCAAATGCTTGGAGCTTGGTCTCAGCTTGCTCCGCCTCATACTTCTAGCGATGCGCTGGAGGTGAATCTATTTTGCAACTCTTTAAACCTGGTCAACTTGATAGATTTTATTAGACAACTTTTGTGCAGAATTGATTTTAGCAGCGAGAATTTATGTGTATTAGGCAAAGACGCCATGTTAAAGTTACTGAAGAATTTTTACGATTTCTACTATACCTTCTGATAATGTGGAATCATGACTACGGAACTTGTTCACCTTGTACAACTTAGAAGTTTCTTTTTAATATTAAAGATTTTGTTCATAAGTTTCATCATTATAAATGCAGAAAATAATTTAAATAGTGCTACTTTCCACCAATATTAAAGACAGAAAGAGTTTTTAAATCAATTAATAATGTTTGATAAATATTTTGAAAATAAATCAGGCTTTTCAAAATTGAATTGAAAAGCATGTTTGATTATAAAAGGAGTTTTCCTGGTTTCTGCTTAATATGTTTAAAGGTTTTACAGTTTAGACATTGAAGATGACTCAAAGAAGTCGAAACACGTCTACTCACTCGAAAAAGCAAGGCCCAACGGTTTTTCAAGGAAAAAGGGAATTGGCCAGCGGAATTGAAAAAAACAAAATGATTGACTAGCTTCCTACTATACCAGGTTGCCCGGAAAGTAACTTCGTCTTTCCTTTCCGAAAGCTTATTCCATATCTCGACAAATTTCTGAGCTTAAGCTAAATTGTCATTCTACAATATATTCTGGCAGTTGATATATTGCTTTTTGATCCATAAAATTGAAAATCAAGTCAAACAGAACGCCACTACAAGAACCGATTTCTGAAATTTTTTCTAATAGTTTCGACGTTGCAGATGAACCAAATTACGGAAGGTCCATTAATTTTGATGGAAATTAAATAAACGTATTCATTGAAGCTAACCAATAAATGAAAACTTATAAGAGTGCAAAGAGATAAAATTTATCAAATCCATACATTCAAAATCGCGTCAAATTTTTTTGTTTAATTTTGAAACTTAATATATGTATTGGTTCCCCATATCCTCCAAGAAAGAAATTTAGTCCATCGTTTTCACACATATGACATGCTTCTTAGTGAATAGATAATAACAAACACACGAAATCAATCCCAAGATAAATAGAATGCGTTAATGCAGGCACGATCAAAAAGTAAATCTTCTGAGTTTGATTATTGAATCTAACCAAGGCAGTAACGTATCCTGACTCGTCAGTCTTATGACCTGAAGTATCTTGATATTGGCGTGCATGGAATGAGGATATAGACCAAGGTCACCGACAAGGTCAAGGGCTCCCGATCCCACTATGCTAATAATCACACCACTGTCTAATAGACTTTTCGATTTGTGTTCCTTAATGCTGATCTCGGCATAAGACCACTTGTCCTCAGGCAATGTAATGAATGATTCAGCGCACGCTCGAATGAGAAACCGTGGCGTAACAAAATATTTTCATGATGTGTAGAATCGTGAATCACAAGCCATATCCAGGAAGTGCTTGGGTGAAATTGTGCCTCAGGTAGCGACGTCTGTGTGGAAGCATCTACAGACCTCGACGACTGAATTCAGATTTTCCGAGAAAATGATTGCAAAGTGACAGCCGGATACGGGATGGACTAAATACTAGGCTCCGCTCTAACAGGGCGGACGCCGGACCGACTACACGTATCATAACCAGCTGACAAATTGGTATGCAGTTGCGTGTAATTGACGTCACATTTCAGAACTGGATATTGGCATTTGTCCATTTCCAAGTCTTGCGATGTGGTTTCAATTCAGGGCACCTTCTGACGAGCTGGCGGGTGGTTGAGAACTCACATTCAGCCAGATGCTCCTGGATTCGGAGATTTATATTCACGAAAATTAGGTTTCATAAATCCGTGCCTCTCATCGAATTCCTGATTTGGAGAGCCATCATTTCAATAAACACCGTCAACTGTGCAGTTAAAAGACTGAAGCTAAATCAAGTGCGCCGGCAAATGCGGAATTACACCAAACTGAAAGATTACACAAATTATTATCTGAAAGTAATAAAAAGAGTATGTTGAAGAGATAACCCAAGCCAAGACGTGGACCCCACATTGCTACTACAATAAGCTACAGTTAAAAACCCAAAAGAATTCTGGTCAGCAATTAACAAAAAAAAGGCAATAAATCACAGAATAATAATACACCGAAAAAAGAATGGAGTAAACACTTAGATGAAACGTATTCTATCCAAGTCACTCCTTTAGTCATAGTAAATAATACGAATATTGATTAGCTCACTTCAACTGGGTAAAGCATTTGGCCCAGGTGGGTCATCAAATGAACCCATCCACCAAGCGCACTACCCCACTTACTAGACATACTTAATGACAAGGTCCCAAATGTTCATGATATTTAAAAAATGAAGCCCACTAGATACCTCTTACTTCCGTCCAGTAGCACTAGTAAATGCGATCATCAAACGATTAACTTCAATATAAGCCAGACTCATACGATGGACTTAGGAACACAATGTGATTCCATACTCCCAAGTTGGTTTCTGACCTAGAAGAGGGTGCATAGAAAATATATTTATATTAGACACAATATTCAATATAGCTACGACAAAACTAAAATCTTACATAATTGCATTGTGCCTAGGTCTTACATAAATTTGATCACGTAAACCACTCACTACTTTGGTCGCAACTAAGCAATAGAGGTGTACGTGGAACCCTTATCTGCAAACTCCAAACAATAAACCAGACCTCGACAACGTCAATAATAACAAAACCCGGACTGACGAGCACATACAAGTAACCATAGGAGTGCTGCAAGGTGACCCATTAAACCCACTCCTTTTCAATATGTTCACACCAGATGTAGATGAATATATCAGAAAAGAAGGACTTAGGAGCTTCAGAATAAATAAAAACCCAGACATTCTCACACTAGCCTATGCACGCGACCTAGTCATCTTAGCTAATAATATGTTTGACCTGTTATTAGCTAAGATACACTTAAAAGATACTGTATCCTGATCAGCCTACAAATTAAAATTTTGAAAACCAAACAATGAAGATAAAATTTAAAGCATCAAGAAGCTCTCCACAAGAAGTTACATTGTCTAGCCAAAAAATGTCAGGGATCAAAAATTTCAAATACCTGGGCGTCACCTTTACCACCAATGAGGAAAACCACGTAGAGGCTAAACAAAAACTTACAACCATGAGAGCAACCTTGGTACAAGGCTTAGGAGCGCTCTCAACTAGAAACATACATATAGTAAGTTTAACACTAGACTAGCACTTTACAAGTCATTAACTTAAATAGTTTATCTTTATGGAGCAAAAATTTGGGGATTATCATGTACATAGGAGCTAGATAAACCACAATCCGCAAACACTACTGCACCTGCCATCAAATACCCCACACTATGCTATACGAAGAGAGCACTGCCTGGAGCACATAGACTGGATATCATACGAAAATCGCATAAAAAATACCTGAAGCTAATCTGCTGCTACAGGAAAATGAACACAAAAGTGGAAACTACAACAACTGGCTTGGCAGAATTAAAGAGCATATATTTAGGGACAATCTTGAAAGGCGTTGACTGGAACGTTTTAACTACAAGGGCAACATAAGGAACCTAGTGATTGACTCTCAACGCAGTCCCATTCTCTCATTATACATACAGTGATAGCAAATAACACCCACAACTTATCATCACACTTGCATTAAGCCTCCCATTCAAAATACAATTATAACATAAATAATTCTCTATCAGCCAAAAATTTATGTTAAGACGCCAACACACAATCGCAAACGGTAGAAATTTGCCCTATACGTGGCAAACAGCCAGGGCACAACTTTAACTTATTGATATCATGTGTCACGCTCCAGCAACACTGTGAAAATTCCAATATGGTCAATGATTTAGGCTACCTACTTGTACAAAACATATGAAGAAGCGGCAACAAATATAACTACTGGCATTTCAATGAATTTATTTCACACTTGACAAACAAACTGTAATTCTACAAACTACCTTAATTGTACTGAAATTTGGAATGTAAAGTTGCTAAAACTCAAAATAAACATTCAAGAAACTAATAATTACACAATTAAATTTAACGAGACATTACATATCTTAAGATGAACCATCTATTGTATTGATTGCATATGTCAACTGATTAAAATAAGTATTATTTTCTTTTTCCTACCTTTCTGGTAGCAAATGAATTCCGCGTCCTTTGAGGAAGGAATCAGTCTAGTAAAGCTTATTCTAGTGAGGGCGTAATGCATCGAACGAAATAAATGGTAGTCGGATGGTGAATATGGTGGGTGAGGTAATACATCCCAGCCACTATTCTCCAGGTAATTTTTGACCGATATAGCACCATGTGATCGAGCATTGTCATGATTAAAAAATACAGACACGTGCCTGGTCGCATATTTCGGCCGTTATTCTATCAATGCTCACTTCAAATGAATTAATTGTTATCCGTTCAGCTGTCCCACAATAGTTTGACCTAATTTCATCAACTCGTATTGGATCGGTCCCTTCTGATTCTACCAAATACTGAGCATTACCTTAAAGCCGTGTATATTCGGCTTTGATATCAATGTTCCTGGTTGGCCGAGCTCTGCGACTTTGTTTGTAGCATTCGAGGTGCATTTCAGACCTGAAAAATCGCCTTGCGACATCTCTCGGCCACAATTCGTGAGGCACCGATTTCTTATCGTCTGTATGAACCCTAATGCTTTCAAGTGTCTGAAAATGCTTGCTTGTATTACATCTAGTACTTTTGCGAGCTTATCTTGCGTTTGGCACCAGTCTTCACTAAAGAGAGTCTCTAATTCTTCGTCTTCAAATTTTTTCTCTTGATCAGGTCGCTCTTTGTCCTTCATGTCAAACACTGTGTTCTAGAGAGAGCATTGTTACCTCAAACATCCACCAGCAGACAATGACTTTCGGCAAAATTTTTCTTGGTAAAATGTATCCCAACAATACTTCCCGCAAATGCTGTTTTTTCGCCAATATTTGAAGTTTTCTTTGAGGGTAAGAAACTTCTGCGCATACAATGTTACCAAATTGTCTGTAAAGTCTTGACAGCTAGCCAATGGAACTTCAAAATGACGTATATGTCATTGGTGTATTACAGCGCATGTGCTAGTAGGGCCATCTGTTGGGAAGGTTCGGTTTGCAATGAATACACCTATATATATATATATATATATATATATATATATATATATATATATATATATATATATATATATATATATATACTTATATATATACTTTTATATATATATATATATATATATACATATATATATATATATATATATATATATATATATATATATATATATATCTATATATATACTTTTATATATATATATATATATATATATATATATATATATACTTATATTTATATATATATATATATATATATATATATATATATATATATATATATATATATATCATATATATATATATATATATATATATATATATATATATATATATATATATATATGTGCACAGAAAAAGTATCAGTGAATGCAAAATAACAAAGGTGTCGTTGTAATTAAAAGGATATGTCCACTTAATTTGAATGCGCTCTTCTATAATATCATAAAATCTTCACTCTTGTATGATTCCCAGTATGTTTCATAATCATTACTATTTAAAAAGACTTGAAACTCATACAAAATCAAAGTGTGTGTGTGTTTGTAAATTTTTTGTGCACTAGAATACACGATGGTGTCCAAAATTAGCGAAATCAGTGCTGAGGAGAGGAAAATTATGCTGAACCTTAAGAGTTGTAATGAATCGGCCCTATGCAACTGCCGACTAATACATTTGCAAATTGCTACCATATGGCTTCCTATCTAACGTCAGTTTTGACGACTTACCATCCCACGTCAGTTTGGTCGGGGGATGTCAAAGATGCAGTCTGACTCAGCCATATTGGGAACGCAGTGGATAAGATTTCACGGAAAAATCTTTTCGTTGACGAGGTAGTGCACAAATTTGTTTTGGGCTATTTATTTGATCGGTGGCCGGTATATTATTCTAGCGCGGGGGTTTGTATGGCGGTTGGATTTTTTTTGTGAGGATTTGCGCACTGTATCGGATTAGGATTGAATGCAGGGAAAGAATCCACGCGTTTGGGCATCGTATCTCCTCAACAGGCTGTCAAAATGGAAATATTTATAGAATTGTATACGATCGGCAAATGACAGAAAAGAAATGTATGTTTTATACTTTAAAACTGCCCTCACACAGTAGTAGTGGAGTTTGGAACACGTGTAGCTGAGGTTAGTCGTGGAGTGCAGTAGAATCTCCAGCACCCAAAAATCAAATTATTGAGTTCTTGACTTGTGGCGATAAAATCAAAACACGCGGCTGAAAAGTGGAAGTGAATCTTTTGAGATTGTGCGAGGGCGGGCAAATGCGCGCAAGTATGAGTCCAATGTTTTTCCCGCAAAGCATTCATTAAATTGCAAGGCTGTACCACGAAATTGAGGACCTTGGTGGCACATCTTCAAATTCAACTCTACGACAAACATCGACTTGCAGGACAATAATATGCCACTCTGTGATCAATTATCGAGTCGTAGATCATTCGCGTTAAGTGGAAACATTCACGAAGGAGATTATCATTGTGAAATTGAAACGACCGTACCAATTTTAGCGCATAAAACTCACGCTGCATTCGAAAACGTACAAATTTTTTATGCAAATCAACCAAAATCAACGCGAAATGCAACAAAAAATTATTTAGCCGGTTAAGGCGCAGCCCCCAGTGAAACTGAAAATTATGGTAAACTTTAGAGCCGTTCACCTCAGAAACGTTACAAATATTTGCAAAAATTTTTTAGCAAGAAGTCGGAATGAACCTTTGGCTATCGAATCAACTCATTACATTTTGGAAAAAGTTTGTTGCAAAAGTTATTAAATTCAAACAAAAAAGCATGTTTTCGTTAAAAAATGTAGTAGATCTCGGAATCTACTTAACGTACCGAGTTGATTTAAGCTACAGTTGTTAGATCTAATTTATTTGCAGTGAACTAACTCATCAAAAATTTAAAAAAGTTTTTTGCAAAAAATTTCCTAGAACAAAATGTGGAAATTTGATACAAATCAATGAGCATGCATGATATTTGTTCAGTGTGTGCAAATTACACATTTTGTTCTAGAAATTTTTTTGCAAAAAACTTTTTTAAATTTTTGATGAGTTAATTCACTGCAAATAAATTAGATATTTTGGGTACATTTTGCCTTCCCCTGGACCCCTTAATTCATCAAATGATTTTTTTATTTCAGATTTCAAAAGTTCTAATCAAGACCTTTCAGTTGATACCCCACTACACTACCTTTAATTAAAAAAAATTTTTAAGGGCCAATTCGTTATTAGGGGGGACCCCCCTTAAAAATTTTTTGAATTTTTGTTAAGGCCCTAACTTTTGAGAGACCATCACTTCTGACCTTTCTACAAAGTTTGAGCATTCTAGCTTCTATAGTTTCTGAGGAAATTAGCTGTGACGCACGGACAGACAGGTCGCGAAACTAGTAGGTCTTTGTAAAAAAAATTTTTTTGTATATATATATTAGGTTTTAGCTGTGATGCACGGACAGACGGATAGACGGACGGACGGACAGACAGGTCGCGAAACTAGTAGGTCTTTGTTAAAAAAAATTTTTACAAAGACCTAAAAAAGCTTAGTCATACTACTATATCAAAAAAATTTTTTTGTATCTTTACATCTAAATTGTTGTTATAATTCTGTTATTCGTTCGTTTGTTTGTAATTCGTTCGTTGAAAATTAATTTAGAGAAAGAATCCAAAAGTTCTACTAAACGAGCTTAACATTTTTGCCACAGTAGTTGTTAATGTAAGATTTATAGTTTCCTAAAATGAATGATATTTTGAAGGAGAAAAGGCCGAAAATATCTCACGGTATCTTCAAAAATACGTACAAAATCGCTTTTCAAAACGCAATAATAATTAAATTGTAAATAATTGGTATATTTAATAATACATCCATAATTCTTTGTTGTTCAAAGCCATATGTAGTCACACATAAATTTAAGCGCAATACGAACAAGCGATCGAAAAACCTAATGAAAGATTATTTTTTGGAAACTTCTACGAATCCCAAAACAAGAGGATTAAAAATGAATCGCTAATTTTTAACAGGATTTTCCTTTCTCGCATGCTCTTCTCTTTCAGCAGGAGTGATGGCGAATGGTAAGTATGCCGTTGAAAAGGTAGGGTTCCAGGATAGCGCGGATGGCCGGTTTCGTGTCGCGTGCGGTACGCGGCACCATAAGTTGTGTTACGTTTTTGTTAGAGTAGGTTTTTTCGAGTTAGAATATTTTTCGGTACCACGTCGGTGAAATTTGGGAACGCAAAATTGAGTCTAGTTTTTTTGTTGTTAGCTGAATGAAAAGACGGAATAAAGTAAAGTAGATTTCTTTTCCGTATGTTTGAATTTTCGACGCGTATGAAACGGGCACTTGATGATGGCTGAAACAACGTAATTGAGCGTAATCCATTTGAAAGACCTGCGACCGAAATCCTCTCCGAACTATCTGGCCGACAAGCAGCCACGGCGAAATGGATTACGTGTGCATGGACTGGTTGACCGGTTGGTACAATTCGTTGGCACGACTCAGATTTAACGTCTAGAACCGATGAGAGGTCGGTTCCGATTTCGTTCGAATGAAATTTAAACGAAAATCATTACAGAGTGAAGGAAAAACTTCCCGCAAAATTGGTCAAATAGTAGGCAGAACTCACTCCCCTGTGCAGCATGTGGTGAAAACATTTAGCACAACTGGTTCAAATATGTGAAAGCCTCAACCCTCCATACTGACTGAAAGCGAAAAAAGAAACGTTTTGCAGGCACTCAAAAATAATTCTCGAGGAACTGTTTCCCAAATTGTTACAAATATTGGCAAGCCTAAAAAGGATTGGGCCTTTTTTGTCATTTTTCGATTGAATATTGATCTTATTCAAGTACATATTGTTCATTATTATCTATGACCTTTTGCCATCTTTTGGGTGGAGCCAGTATTCCATCTGTGTAGAACTTCTGGGGTTTATCGTCGAAAAACTTGGCCAAGTGGTTTTCACAGTCCCTTTTCGAAGTGAATTTTTTTTCATTAATGTAGTCTTGTAGAGACCGAAACAAATGGTGGTCTGATAGTGCAAGGTCTAAACTATACGGTGGATGCATCAAAACCTCCCAGCCAAGTTCTGTCGATTTTGGCTGGTTCATCAAAAATGTGTGTGGTTTGACATTGTCATAATGGAAGACAACGCCTTTTCTTTTGATCAATTCTAGCCGGGTTTTTTTGAATTGCTTGTTGCAATCTGGTTCATTTCTGACCTTACAAAGCTGGATTGAGTATTTGGCCAGGTTCTAGCACCTCATGATGAACGATTCCCTTTCAATCCCACCATACAGACAGCATAACCTTGTTTGGTGTCAATCCTGGTATTGAAGTCGTTTGTGATGATTCACCTTTTTTTGACCAGGATCTTCTGGTCTGACTCGGTCAACGAAGACAGTTCATCGCTGCTCGGATCTCGGAACTGAAGGACGCGGTCAATGGACCGAGACAGTTGAAGGCGCTGTTTGCAGCTAGCAAAGGCCCGAGAGGGGCTGTAGTGCCAAGAAGAAGAAGAAGAAGATATGTAAAAGGTTTTCCATTAGAGACATATTAATTTTCTATTTTTATATGAACGCACGCTTAAAGGTTTTTGTTACACTGTCAATGTCAAAACGTTAGCTAAAGGTACATTTTTTTTTCATGATGAAGTTCAAGAGCCAGCAACTTGAAAATTATTAAAAATTAGTACCGTAATTTTGAGTCAGTGTTTGCAACTTTAAGAGCGCTTGCTCCAATTTTCGGCCATAATAATCGTCCCACCTGACAGACTGCGCGTGCTATAGTGGATAACTTCGAGTCTAAATTTTTACTGTTAGACACTTCGGTGCCAAAAAGACGTCGTACCACTCGAAGTGAAGGAAATATCACAACTGTAAGTGCATCGATACAAAATGAGCCAAATCAGTCGATTCCACGTCGTTCTCAAGAACTGGGCATCACTCAAATGACACTGTGGCGTATTTTATGAAAAGATCTTGGCCTAAATGGTTACAAGATCAAATTGACTCAAGAACTAAAGCCACTTGATCATTCGACACGACGAAAATTCTCCATTTGTGCAATGGCAAAGGGTGAAGAAAACGAAGAATTTCATCGAAAAACCATATCCAGCGATGAAGCTCATTTCTGGCTCAATGGCTTTGTTAATAAACAAAATATGAATTATTGGTCAGCAACAAACCCACATGTGCTTCTTGAGACACCGCTGCGACTACAAAAAATTACTGTGCGGTTCTCATGCCGGAAGTGTGATTGGGCAGTATTTTTTCTTGGACGAAAACGACCGTCATGTTCGTCAATGGAGAGCGCTATCGTGTTATGTAGGAAGATTAGTTGTGACTAGAATTGGATGAGCTTGATATAAACGATATGTGGTTTCAACAAGATGGTGCCACTATCCACATAGCATGTCGCACAGTCGATTTATTAGAAAAGCAAATTTGGTGGACGCGCTATCTCGAGAAATGGTTCGGTCAAATGGACGCAATCGTTCATGCGATCTAACGCCATTCGATTTCTTTTTATGGGGCTATGTCAAGTCACTCGTCTATGCCAACAAGCCAGCAACTTTAAACAAGCTCAAAGCCTGCATTCAACGTGAAAATGCCAATGATCCGATTGAAATATGTGCCAGAGTGGTGGAAAATCGGGCCCAAGGAATTGACCGTTGTAAGCGAGCTCGTGGTAGCCATATGATCAAAATCGAATATTATTCATAAACGCGATGCTTGCACTACACCCACAATAAATTCGAACTCAAGATCTCAAATATTTCTGTTTGTTTTAGATAGTTAAAATTGTTATGTCCTTAATGGAAGACCCTTGATATTACTAACAAGGCTTTAATATTTGTTTTATAAGTTATAATGGTCAATGGTAAGTTTTTTAACGATTAATGTTGTCCACAAATATCATTTGCAGTGGCTGCCAATTTAGTTGTGGTTCTGCTAGAGGTTATTCAGCGTGGAGGATGGTTCATCCATCTAATTAGGTTCTTTTATTTGAAAAAAGCTTCTCTAGTAATCCATTAAATTGGGTATTCGCTTCATTCGCCTTTTTGTATTTAATAGAAAAAATCAAAAGAAGAAAGGTGTCAGTTCTCAAATAGGTTCCCTTTGTGTGAACTGAAATTACTAATCGTAACTTAAATATCAGATTCCATTCTAATATTTATTCTGTAATATGCAAAATCTAATCCATCGATGCAATCCAACATGCATTGCCATGCCAGTACATCCGCTTTTATACCAGGAAAATATTGACCTTGTGTCTACATGTGTAACGCATCATGTTAGACATTTGTAACAGCACAAACAGAGCCACAACAGTAACCAGGATGCCCTCAGAAGCATTGGGTTTTGCATTCCGCACTGGGAATCGCACAAGTCTTGCATGCACAAAGAAATAAAACCACTAGCAAATATGAATGAAGATCATTTAGCGCCATTTGTTTACCGACCAGTCTTCTTCCCTGTGTTGCAATCATGTTATGTTTTGTGTTTGCAATTTCAACGTGTGTTTTACTAACGTTTATGCTACTAGAAATGATGTTTTCTTGCGGATAAGTGCTTTAAAGAGGAATTTCTGTGGACATAATCTAGGAGTTCCTTACTTTCAAAAAGAGATTCACAATTTTAATGAGCAAAGTAGATGGAAATGATGGACAAATAAAAATTCGATACACACACAAAATCAAGAAGGTGACCAGGCAAAGGGTTAATAAACCTACAGCTATCAATTTAAATGAAAAGTATCTTTTACGTTTTGTTGGGATAATCTCAGCCTGAAGCGGCGCAATGGTAGAGATCATCCAATTCGGTAAACACTGTTTGGTGTCCGAGTTAATGTACAAGCATGAGATGAGGACCACTTCGCGTCGGTCAGTCGCGGATCTGATCCTCGTCATCCTCGGCGAGAGCGGCAAAGGCATCAATTTGGAAAGATGCAAAGACACACCTCGCTGCAAATGATATTGTTGATTCAAGTGGAATCGAAATCGTATCGACTTACACTTTTGTGCTATTCAGCTCCTGAGCTGTTTTATTGCTCCACATTTACTGGTGCTTTTGTTGCACAATAAAATAGTGTCGGAGGATTTAAAGGTTTTCGTGTTTTCGAGTGGTGTCCATACGGCCGAATCTATTCATTGATTGTAAAAATAAGTTAAAGTTTAGAAAGGTTTCGAGTTTAGATTTTGAATTCTTGACCAACATTCACTTCTATTGATCACAACTTCAAACTTGATTGAGACTTCTTCCTGAAAGCATCTATGATTAGGCAACAGCTTTTAGATTTGTAGTTAAGGCCTCCCAGGCAGTTTACTAATATAAAAGCATTTGAAAATTTGGTCGAGAGTTTCGTGCTAAAACTTAGCATATGCACTAGATTCGGTTAGAAATAAGTTAGGTAGACTAACCTACGCTCATGTCAGAAGGGTTTTGTACTCATCCTACTATACACAGAATGGTTTGACTCAAGTAAATCTTGAATGAAATGTGCATCAATGACATTCTTGTTTTAAAAGAAAACCCAGTATTATTCCATGGTAACCGTTAATGCTAAAGTGTATTCTTCTTATTCATCTTATCTTAAAATTTGGAGAAGATCTATTCAAGAGTGTAGAATCTGGTTGAATGGAAAGCCCATGTAGTAGAAAAACCGTGTATGCTTGTTGCAGTCGGAGAAAAATGTATTTTTTAAAACTTATAAAATGTAAGGACCTTTTAAAGGACTACTTAAATACCCAGTCTCATCCAAATTAATGGTCCTCATAATGTTTCACTGGCAAAAATGTAAGTTTACAAAACCAACTATTATTAGCATAGTTCAACGAATTTCAATCTCTAAGTTATTTTTTATAGGATCTACCTCCATGAATTTTTTGCTTATAAATTGTGCCAGCTCATCTGAAATCATTAATGAATTGAGTCAAATGTTAATGGCATCTACCGTAAATGTTGAAGTTGGGGAAAAATAACGCAAGCGCATTCAATTTCCTTATTCAAACTGCTGCAGTTTTGTTTTACCATTACTGATGTCACTTGTTAAACAAGTTCTCAAAGATATAAATGATGCGTATCATTGCTGAAACTTTCATGCAAAGCCTAGCAAACCTGTAGTGTATGAGTCGTTAAAAAGCATATATTGTTACATAGCCATTTGTTACTGCTGTTTTTGTAATACAGGAGTTCAAACCACAATAACTTCGTTCAGACTTTTCGACATCACTGTTTATATATTTATTTGCCGAAACAAGGCAGATCATTTCTATGAAAGTAATTACTACACTTCATATATATATATATATATATATATATATATATATATATATATATATATATATATATACATATATATAAAATAATTATCACATTAAGGTATTGTGGGTGAGAGGGATCTTATTACTTTGGATTTAAATAGGGCCTTGGATATGGATGGGGAGTAATGGTCACTAAACATATTAAAATCTCTACAACCTCTATTGATTGGCTTATTGTACCCATAACTCGCCTGGTGTCTGCCAATGGTAAGCATGGGAGAGTGCCTTGTTTTTCTAACAGCCACATTTAAGTGGATTCGATCGCAAATAATTTTTACATTAAAAGTGCTCCTCAGGTTATCGAAAGCCAGAAATGAAGATAACGTGGTTCTTCGCGAAGAGAGAGATGTTAGATTTATCATCTGGAGTCGAGTCACATAGGGTGGTAGGTTATGGAAAAGCCTAGGATTGTGAAAGGACCTCAAAGCGAAGAGTAAAAACTGCGTGCGCACTGACTCAAGCCTATTGGCATTAACATCGAAAACAGGATTCCAGATTAAGCAGGCGTATTCAAGAATA
Organism: Odontomyia ornata; assembly: GCA_963969285.1. Taxonomy (NCBI): domain Eukaryota; kingdom Metazoa; phylum Arthropoda; class Insecta; order Diptera; family Stratiomyidae; genus Odontomyia; species Odontomyia ornata. Next base: position 496,415,242 of record OZ017738.1, read on the forward strand.
GGAAGTGCCAGTGATGTGTATAACGATTTTGGTGCCCAAATATTCTTAAATTCTTTGGCCCTCCTATGACAAACCCCATTTTATATGCTCTAGAAAGGACTGCAACATAATGAAGGTTGGATCGCAGTTTCCTATCTAGGACTACGCCAAGGTCAACAAACCTTTCGACTCTACTCAGAGATGTTTTAATAATGTGGTAGTCATAGAGGATGATATTGCTTTTCCTGGAGAAACTCATTACCTGGTATTTGTCCAGGTTCAATAACAGTTGGTTGGCCAAATTGAGTCTTTGGCTAGGTTCTAGCACCTCATGATAAACAATTCCCTTCCAATCCCACCATACACACAGCATAACCTTATTTGGTGTCAATCCTGGCTTTGAAGTCGTTTGTGATGATTCACCTTTTTTTGATTATGATCTTTTTCAGACGACGTTCTCATATCTTACTCATTATTCATGGCCCGCAATAATTTGCTTCAAAAGTGGCTCAAAATTTCCAGAACGAAAGCTAGCGAACCATCTCTTGGTTGTGGCTTTTGATAAAGTATCTTGACTGAATACCACCAATTTTTTTATGAGCCTGCGATGCATTCTCACCTTGATTGTGGTGATATTGTAAAATATAACCAATTTTTCAGAAAATTCACTCATTTTAAAAAGAATGCAACTTTTGACCCGAATGACGAATTACAAAACTGTCCATATGAAAATTGTAGACGCCTGTCAGTTTGACTCAATCTGATTAGTATTGCCCGATATATGGCAAAGAACACCATCTAGTGACAATAAAAGCTCAATACTGGAGAAAGAGTACTTCAGCTTGAGATGGTATTGCGTGATATAACTTGCGGTCATCAGCATAAAAAAGGTGCTGAATATCAGGTAACAACGATGAAAGATCTGATATGAAGATGTTGAGTAGAAGTAATCCAAGGTGACTACCTTGAGGAACCCCAGAGAGGACAAGAGTTTCCTTGAGTAAGTGTCCTTGGGACTTGCCTAATTGTGTACGGTCCTTCAGGTAAGAGTGAATCTAACTAAGCAGTGAATCGGTAACTCCGAAGCTGCGAAGTTTCTTTATCAATATTGCATGATTCACACGATCAAACGCTTTGCTTAAGTCGGTGTAAACAGCATCGATCTGTTTGCCCTTCTCTATGTTACAAAGAACGTCTGAATTCATTACCATAAGATTTGTACTAGTGGACCTATTTTTTCGAAAACCTGTGTTTGAAGATATTTTGTTGTAGATGATCTAGCTTTGGAGTGGTGGATAGTATAGCGATTCCTCTTTAATTTATAACTGATTTTTGACGCCTTTTTTATAGATCGGATTTATATAAGATGGCTTCCAGTATGAGGGAAAGATAATGATGATGATGAAAAATTGTTTAGGAGGGAGACCCCCTTTAAAAGTCTCTAAAAACTTTTTCAAAAAGTCATTTTCATAGTTTCAGACACAAAATGCTATGACATACAGACGGACACAGGTCGCCTGGCATGTGGAGAACGATCCAAATCCTGTTAAAAAGAATGGGAAGGATTATTTCTATTAAGAAATGATTTCAAACTTAAGTGATAGCATAACCAAAAGATATTACATACTGGATAATGAGGTATTACTTCCATTCTATTCAATTTAAACTATAAGAAAAGACCCGAATATGATCAACCCAGATTCCAAAGTTTAGTTAAAACTTAGTCGTCATGCAAAGAAATACATATCCTATTTTGATTATTGATGCTCTATAATCAAATCATTGTACTCGTATAAATTTATTCATTTCAAAATGCCACATCAGTATAATAGAAGCGTTTTAAATATTTTAAAGTAAATTTGTTCTAGGTATTTGCATGTTCATAGAATTGAATATCATTTCAACTGGAACCGATAAATTTGCATTTCAAGTCATAAATTCTTCTTGAAAATTATTGTAAATAAAAAGTTTTTCACATGCTAAGAACTTAGTAGCTAGTAATAATTTATGAAAACAAAGTGGACTTCTCAATGTTGTTCTTTGATGGACGTGTTAATTTGAACGTGTGAGAATGTGTTTGCACATAATTAACATCAAAATAGGTGGCAAAATATTATTTTGTAACAGATGCTGAAAAGAATAGTGTTTCTTTCCTTTCAATAAATTCGCTGAATTCTAACGCACGACTTTAGAAAAATTTTCTTAAAATGTACATACACAGTTTTGATGAACTAATGAAAATATTTTTGTATAAATAGATCGAAGATAACATTGACTGGAATGTATAATGTGATTCAGCCCTTCTAGATGGATTCTTCTGCAGTTTCTGTATGCACCCAAAATTGATTCAAAAGATAAATTTTCTAACGAAGCTTATAATCTTCCTTGGTTTAAGTCATTCCAGCTCTTCTTTAGGTCTCTGTAAAATTTTTTTTTTACAAAGACACCAGTTTTGTGACCTATCTGTCCGTCTCTCTGTCAGTCAATCCATGTGTCACAGCAAGTTTCTTCAGAAACTATAGATGTTAGAAAGCTCAAACTTTGTAAAAAGGTCAGAAGTCATCGTCTCTCACAATTTAGGTCTTACCAAGCATTTCAAAATTGTTTAAGAGGGTCCCCGTAATAGCTAAGTGGTCCTTAAAATTTTGTTTGAATTAGAGGTAGTCGAATAGGGTACGAGGTTAGTCCCAAAAGTACCCGACCTGATTTGTGAATCCAGGCAGTTTTAAAAAAACAATTACTGCGATTGACAATTTCACCTTTCAACAACTTAATGTGAAAAATTCGTAACGATACGTTTATTATTATTTTTTTACAGGCATCCAAAGTAAACGCTCTCAGTGAATTTGTAAATATGAAATGTTATGTGATACAATACTTTCATTTGAAAGGTCTAAGTCCAACCGATATTAAAGCCGAGTTGGATTCTACTCTGGGGAAGTCTGCTCCTTCGTTTACAACGGTCAAATATTGGGTAGCTGAATTTAAGTGAGGTCGTACGAGTTGCCAAGATGAACACTGCAGTGGTCGATCAAGTGAGGTCACTACGTCAGGAAATGTGAAGAAAATGAACAAAATAGTATTGGATGACCGTCGACTAAAAGTGCGCGAGATAGCAGACATGACAGTTATTTCAAAAAGTGCTGTGCATCGCATTTTGACCGAAAATGTTTACATTAGAAAGCTGTGTGCAAGATGGGTTCCGCGTTTGCTCACAATGGACCAAATGAGTAACGTCAGGATGTTTCCATGGAGTGTTTGACAATGTGTTGCAGCAATAAAGCCGAGTTTTTGTGTCAATTCATAACCATGGACGAAACATGTCATTTCAATTATATGGTACTACAAAAACAATAACACGTGCTGATGGGAGATACATATTTCAAATTGCTTAGCACTTTTATTTTCCTCCGATTTTCATGAAAATTCAAAGGATATTGTATAATTAGAATATCTTCAATCGGCCGAGTATTCAGAAAAATTATTTAAGATGGAACGAAATGGCGATTGCAATGTGCTTATGGAGGAAACTCTGCATCTTTTGTATAAATTTGAATGATTTCTTACCCAAGTATTGGATCAATAATTCAAGTCACCAATTTATGCTATTAGAAAATTTGTTTCGAACCCTAGGATGGTTACAAAGACCTGCTGGTAGGAGCACTCTCCTACTTACTCAACTTGATTTTTGAGTAGGTCTCTTCTCCCGCAAGGCAGTATAATGGAAGCAGTAATTTAGGGCCTCGTCTGAATGTTTGTTCCTTCCGGCTCAATTTCCTTGTCATAAACATCTCAAGGGATTGTTGGATTCCATACAACATACGGTGCTTGTATTCCTTACCTCACTATTGGATCAGTCGGTATATTATCATCGACTCCTCCGGTTGCGATATCAGTATTGGCTAACCTTTTTAACCCATAACGTGTTGAATTTGTCATAACACACCAAGAGAAAATTTGTCTAAAACGATAATTGAATCAAGTGAATGCAGTTAAAGTTTTTCAGGCATTTTTGGATCTGATAAAACCATCAGCAAAGTGACCTAAAGTAATGTGGAAACATATTTTTTTGCTCGACGCTTGAGTGAATTGCACAAATTTTTATGAAATTACCACACTTACGACAGTGTAGTGGATGTCAACGGTGGACTGCTGCCTCTGCGAGCGAAAAGTTAGTGCTTAGCTGGAACTGTCCTTGCCTGGCAGCTAGAGTTGTGGTGTCATGGGGCAGGTTTTTTTTCGAAACCGCAAGGACCCACTACAAAAATTTCACGGTTATAATTTCCTTTAATATAGCAACTGGACACATTCTACAAGTGTTGAAAGCCGAGGTAACTAACTGAAGGCATTGGATTAAGAGACGCGACAACTTTCTGACTTAACCGCGCATGAGGCCAGACACGAGCTCGTCATGGATGCGGGTATTCACGGCCCAGAAAAAGAGTGGGGTACCCGGGTGGTAGTGGTGCCACCTCGCATCCTTCCCAACCAGATCATTAATCTCGACGATGACTTGGCCAGGTAGAGAAAACGGAAGGCCAATCATCCTTGGCGAGATCCCCTGAAACAAATAGAGAGGAAGCTATGCCCGGTAACTTGCTCATTTTTGTGGAAACCCCTCTCAACGTTGCGGGTCCCATACTCGTTCAAGGAAATGGAGAAGACCGCGTTTCAGTCCCTTAGCGATTCATTTTACTTCTGTTTAAAGGTGGCAACAATGAATTTCAAATGTTTGACAAGCTTCCCTTCAGATGTTCGACATGCTTCCCTCATCGACGCATGTATAAAACTATTTAAGTATTACCAGATGGAAACACACAAAACAAGATCGACCATGTTCTGATCCAACTACGTTGAGCCTCGAGTATACCAGGCGTCCGTACATACCGAGGTGTCAATTGTAACTCGAATCATAACTTGATCGAATTAACCTATCGATGTCTTATGTCAAAGGTGTATTCAAAGAAGACCAGCTCTCTACAGAAGTTCGATATCGAAAGACTCCAAACGGTGTTTGAGGCTAAAAATTTCACAAAGTCCCTCTACAACCAGCACGCTCACATCATATCTGATAGATCGCTGAAAACAAGCAACGAACTATCAATGCAAGCAAAATCGACAATTAAGCCCGTGCAAAACAGTCGATCGGGTGTCAAGCCCGGCACAAAAAAACGACTGATTCGATGATGAGTGTCAGAATGCGTTAGGTAAAAAGAATCAGGTGTACAATGAATATTTAGGGAGGAAAACCAGGTCGGATAGAGAACATTTTGAAAATCTCAAAAGAGTAGCGAATAAGATAATTAGAATGTAGAAAAGAAAATACCATAACGACCAATTGAGAAGTATAGATGTACGTGAAGCGAGCAACAACACACAAAGAGCATACAGAATAGTAAAAAGCCAAAAGCGTAACTATCAGGCCAAAGCCAGGCTCTGTCTTGATAATATCGGCAACATTATCACTGATGAAAATACGATTAAGGAAAGATGGGCATCATTTTCAAGAGCCTCCTTATCCCTTCTCACAGCTCCAGAACATCGGAGTCTATAGATATTCCCGAAAAATTTTCATTGGCATGGAGTTTGGCTTCCATTGGAATGGAGTTTGTTCCACCATCAAAGACCAAAAGAATAATAAAGCGCCGGGCATCAATGAGATTCCAGTGGAGTTCATCAAATATGGTGGTAATGGTGTTCAGAAAGCCATCCATAAAATCATTCAGCACTTTTGGCAACAAGAACATATGCCGAACGAGTGGAGCCAATCAATCATACTCCCTATCCATAGAAAAAGTTAAAGCTACAGTGCGAAAATTATACAGGTATATCACTGCTTTGTACGCCGTACAAAATATTTTCAAAAATCTTAGGAAATAAAATCGGATCATACGCCAACAGTATTATTAGGGAATATTAAGGTGGTTTTAGAGCAGGATGATCGACAATCGAAAAATTGTTCACAGTCCTCAGGTACTTGAGGAATGCTGGGAGCTCAACATAGACGTACACCAAATTCATTGTTAAATTTTAACAAGAATACGACAGTGTTGATCGTAACCCCTGTACCGAACAACGGTTTCCTTTGGTATCTCAGCCAAATTAGCCTGTCTTACCAAAATGACAATGATGTCGATAACCTCCCAAATCCGCATCAATAACCAATTCACATACGCCTTTAACACATATATCGGACTAAAACAGGGAGATGGGCTGGCCCCATTCCTATTCAATTTCACTCTGGAATATGTCATCAGAAAGCTACTTACCAATACAGGAGGGACGGTATTATATAAGCCAAGCGAAGTAGTAGCCTATGTTAAGGATATTTTACAAAAGGCCATTCAATATTAATTAAACATGCTGTTAATCCATGAAACGAACTGGACTTAAAATGGTATTCAAGACATGAGATCGCACATAATATTCAAAAGTGGGAAGCTTACTGGAAAACTAGAGTTCAGAGTGGCCTTTATTGTGGATAGTGACTTCAAATCGCACGTTATTGATTTAAAGGTAGTCAATGAACAGCTGTGTGCGATCCGTATAAAAGTGAAATTCTTCGAAATCTGGCTGATCATTGTATACGCCCCGACTGAAGAAAAGGACAAAGATATGATTTACAATTACCTAGAAAGACTAGTTGACTCATTGTCAACAAATGGATGGTTTCAACACTAAGGCTCACAATGAGATGTCTCATCGGGGAACAACTGGAGGATATAGTCTCCACGATGAAACAATGGCAACGGCCAGCGCCTGATTGACTTTGCATGAAGCAGAAATCTAGTCATACGATCCCTCATTGACGTATACATAAAATTACCTGTGTATCACCAGATGGCACTACACAAAACCACATCGACTCTGTTCTGATTCAGCACCGTTGGGCCTCGAGTATACCTGACGTCCGTAGATACATACCGAGGAACCAATTGTAACTCATATCATTACTTGATCAAAATAACCTACCATTGTTTTATATCAAAGGCGCATTCATTGAACACCAGCCCACTATATCGAAAGGCTCCAAATGACGTTTGTTGGATAAAAAATTCACGGAGACCCTCGACAACCAGCTAGCTCCCATATTATTAGACTCATTGCAGAAAATAAGCAAGGGACTGGGGATGGAAGTGAACGTGGCTATTAAGACCATGGCAGAATAGACAATGGGACATCAAGCCCGGCACAAAAGAAATGATTGGTTCGATGATGAGTGCCGGAATGTGTTAGACAAAAAGAATCAGGCATACAAAGAATACCTTGGTAGGAAAACCAGGGCGAAGGGAGAACATTATGAAAATCTCGGAAGAGTAGTGAGTAAGATAATTAGAATTAAGAAAAGAAAATACTATGACAACCAATTGGAAAGTAAAGATGTAAGTCTAGCGAGCAACAACACAAGACAAGCATACAAAGTAGTGAAAAGCGTGAAACGTGGCTATCAGCCCAAAACCACGCTCTGTCGTGATGACATCGGCTATATTATCGTTGCTTAATTATCTGGAAAACTGAAATAATTGCAGTAGGAAGAGTAGACTGATTTGATTACTAGTAGTTCCATTCAAAATTGTTCTTCTCAACAAAACGTTCATGAGAATTTTGAAAGTGTATGTTTAAAAGACTTATTAATTAAAGTTTACCGTGTTTTTTATTTTAATTCTTGTGGTGAAGATTATATGATTAAAAATTCCCATAAAGGACTTGTAGTGTTGACCTCTGCTGCCTAAGAGAACAAAATATTGGTACTCACTGACATTGAATTGGTCCAGTGACACGTATATGTGCTGGCAAGCTAGTGTCTGCTGTTTCATGGGGAGGGTTCTTTCCTCTAGCACCAAGTCCAACTACAAATTATTTTTCGCATACAAAAATTAGTAGAGTGACAACGAAAAGGGGAGCGCAAAGGCTTGGGATGATTATATTCGTATACTACCTACCTGTACTATTCACGTGCACGCTATAAGTGATAAGGCCTTGTCCTTGCCTAGAAAAATGACAATCCCCTTGCACCTCTTTCTGTTGGACCTAGGGTCCCAGTTCTTGCATGCGGACTCGACCATCGGGACCGGAAGTCCGGCTGGGAGGAGTATGAGGGGGCACCAATCCCATCAGAAAGCTCCACCTCTTATCGTGGACTGTCATTTTTCTAGGCAAAGACAAGCTACGCACTGTTGATAGCGTGTAGGTGAAAAGGACAGGTATGTAGTATAATAATATAATCTTGAATTCATGCCTAAGCCTTTGCGCTCCCCTTTTTGTTGTGACTCTACGAATTCGTGCATGAGAAATATAATTTTTAGAAGGACTTAGTCCTAGGGGAAAGAACCCTCTCCATAACATACCAGAGGCTAGCCTGCCAGCACATACACGTGTCCTTAAGGAATTCAATTGTAGTGAGCACCAATATTTGGCTCTCAGCAGCAAGTCACCGCTGCAAGTCTCATACAGTTTTCACCACAAATGGCGTCCAACGTGTAGTCTGGAAGAGAAAACAACACCATTCTCCTTTGAGCTCTCACATCTTTAATTTTGCTATCGGCCGATGAACGGCTTCAATTTTATTGTTACCCTCACCATCTGATATTCATGCAACATATTTTGGAGAATCCAGTAAACTAAAGATACGGTCACAATAAACTTTCTTCTGGTGTTATGGTTGTTTATCTTCTAGATAGTGAGGTCTACAACATCTTCTGGAATTTTTAGTTTGTGGTAGATACACCACCTGAACATGCCGCTTTCGATGAGTTTGACATCCCTGAATCCTGCCAGAAGAAACGTTTACAGCTTGTAGCTGGAATTCAATTTCAAATGAAAGCATGATGCCTTGAATGTTCAAACGCACTGCTAGAAATTCCATCAGTTTCGGCTTGAAGCTGATCTTATTATTATCAATTAATTAGTCCTAACTGACACCCGGAATTGTTTTTATGATTGGTTAGAGGTTTGTATTAGCATATTTTTGTAGAGAATAGGGACTTTTCCGATTGCTGTGCTAGAGGAAAAAAGCTCGACACTCTTGTAGAAGGTTGTAATGCCAGGGTAGCGCCTGATAATGGGCAATGGTGATGATTGTGTGTAAATAATATGTGGCTTTTTCGTCGCGATAAGCGAAGGAACACACTGAAATTTGACGTGGATGACCGCAAATGTGGAGCTAGAGATCTTGCAACCAGGCAGCTCCGATTGAAAGAGTCAGTAAAGTGAAAACAGGGAAATTGAAGTTTTCATTCACATATTTATTTTGGGTGTACGGAAATAAAATACCGTCGTGCTGACCTGAGCCAGCAACTTTCCCAGATTACTCGTTCGATGGAACGAATGAGGAGGCAACAAGAACTGACAATACCGCCGAATTTAGAGAACGGCTTAACTTTGCTAAATAGAACATTTTCCGACGACCAGGTGTGATTTTAGTCATAAAACAGGGCACAGATGATCCAAGAAAGTTCGATGACAGTCGCTTTACATGTTGAAAAGAAAAACAATTGGATGAAGAGATTAAAAAATTGGACAATTTCAACATCGACGATATTCAAACTTTAAAAGATCAAAGACTCAAAACCCCCAGATAAAAAAGAATTTTTTCAAATTTTCAAAAAAATCCGCAAATATTTCGCATGCATTCAAGAACTAACATTTCGCCACTTGTGAGTGTTGGAAAATAGAGGACTATAGAAAGTTGAAATTGTAACTCAATCGTTGAGGGGATAAGCATAATCCATCATTCTCACCCAATGTTTAAATGTCCTTAGAATTCGAATTGAACCGGGAAGAGTTATTTGAAAAATGAAGCCCTATCGTCATCATCCGCTATAAAATTAGAAATACCAAGTCCAAGAAAGTAAAAATTAACGAAATAAAGTATGTACTTAGTGTAACGAATAATGATAGAAGAAAAAGTTATAACGCTAACTCAGAAAATTTTCAGGCCATATCCGCCCACACCATCTACGAGCCTCGTTGAGGATAATGGATGAGTAACCATTTGTTACCTTTTTATGTTATGCATATTTATATTTATTTATATATATTAATTTATATGACATCATGAAAATTAAAATTTGGTTTCTTCTTTTGCATTGATTTATATGATATAAAAATTCAATTTTCTTTAAGACAATGGCAGCACGCCTAACGATTTAAACCTGCTAACTTTGGAGAAAATTGTAAACGTTTAAGTACAAATAGATCCCAACTAGAATCGGACATTATAAATTGTCGCAAGCAAATTATTCCATGCGTGAAATTGTAATTTACTCTTTCCATTATGAAGTAACGACAACAAAAAAGTGAAAAGATAAAAGGAAAAAAAAAATACAAGTACAAGGAAAAAACATAAATTACTAACTTTAAAACTCGGTCTTTCCATTTGGTTTTTTGAACGCGATCGGGTATGGGACCCGCCATGTGGGCTGGCCCCTCCACTATAATGAGCTAGCCATCAGGTGAGCTCACCCCTTCTCTTTGCGTTGCAGGTGCTCTTGCAGGCTATAGTGGCCTTCTGCCTTCCAATTTATGTTAAAGTGTTATGTGGTTCCATTATATAAGACTTTAACATAAATTTGAAAATTTCGTGTTTTTCATTTAAGGGAAAAATTTATGCATGTTATGTTTGTATAGTTTTTCGTTTAAATAGAAAATATATGGCCATATCTACATTTGGTCTTGATTAAGATGCGGGGGGTGCGAGGGGGCACCGCTTCCACCTGGTACTCATAAGTATCGTCGGTAAAGACGAAGTCCTCGCAAGTCCCGTCTGTTTTCGCCAGGCCCAGTTTGCCATTTGCTTTAGCATTTCAACCCTTAGTAGGTTACCTCGGCCTTGACTCCGCTCGATACTTATTTGTATCTTAAAATTCGTGAATGCGAAATTTTTATGTAGGAATTCCTTGTGCTGGGGAAATGAGCTCGCCCCACGACACCGCAATGCTAGCCTGCCAGTGCACTCACGCGTCCTCAGACAAGGCCGATCTCGGCTAACCCCACCATTCTCTCTCGCCGTGGCAGCAAACTACCGCTGCAGTTCTAAACGGACATTTTACCCACCTCCTTTCACTACGATTTCAGAGTTGGCGTTTTGTATATCCAGTGTAACCAACTGGACAATATATCTGGTAATCGTTTGGTCCTCTTTACAAGATGGTCTTAATTATTGAAAGCCTCTTCCAATAACCGTGCTCTCCAGTTAATTTAACTGCATACAGTAGCAGTGCCCAGCATACTGGTAAATATGAGATGGTGCACTATGCTCTTGTCTTTTTGATAAGAGCACTACCAGAACGACTTACAATCGTAACAGAAAAAAATATTGGAACTATAGTAGAATCAAGAGAATTTTATGAAAATTACAGTTGACTTTCAAACATGGCTGTAAGAACTTTGATAGAAAAGTCGTCTGGCCCCGCATAGTTTCAGTTCTGCATTCTAGCTGTGTCGAAAGTAAGCTCCTTGCTCGTGATGAGTGGATTGTTCAACAGGGAAAGAACGATGTGATGGTGACAATGTAAGCTTGTGATGTGTTCATGGAAATTGGTCTACTGGCCGCAGCCGAGTCCATTGGTAACCCATTTGGACCGATCGCTCGTTTTTCACAAAGAACCAACAATTTTGGCTTGGCGAACTCCATTCTAGTTACAGTGTCACAATTCAGATCATGGAGAGTTCGCCCATATCTGATCTTTTCCTGCCTTACACTGATGTTCAGTTGTCCCGCCATGAGTCCAGTGCACGCGCGTTCCTTCTTAAGAAAGGATATCCCGCTTGGGTACTAAAGCCTCACACGCTCTGCGAATGCAATGCATGGTGTTGTCAGCGTTACTTTATATATAAAAGACTCTCCTTCAGAGTTGATTCAAGTGCATTGACTATCATCCAGCTAAGTGGCATTCTAGCATTGTCACGTACAGGCATATTAATGTTGTTAGTATTATTGCTCTCTCCTGTTCGAAAGGTGGCGTAATTATTATCAGTTGAAATGTTCTTCTATTGTAGTACTACAGCCCCTTCGGGCCTTCGCTTAGATATAGTTAGAGTATCTCATTATTATATTTTTAGACCTCTCTGATCCATATCACTGATACCATCTAAAACTTCTGATCTCAGATAAGTATGCGAGTAGATCACTTAGTGTTCTGATACCCCTTTAGGATTCCTTGAAGGACTCAATTTTTGATCTTGGAGACCTATTCATGTCGTGAATTCGATAAGTAGACGTTTTCAAAATGTTGAATATATCCTTCTGCATTGTTCGCCATTATATTGTCCGCTTATCAACCAATTTATAAAATGCAAACCGGCTTTTTGAAAAGAAACTTTTTTTTGCATCTTGGATAGTTTTTGCTGAGGCAGTTTGCTTTTCAAATATGTTACTGTTTTCTTATAACTACCTAGAATCTCTATTTATTCGAGAATTATTTTTGCACTCCCTTCCATAGTTGCTAAATTCTGATCACTGCTTAACCGCGGCGACTGAAAATAGATCACGTAATAACCATTACAATCTGATGAGTTTACAATAAATTTCAAGGAGTGAAAAAACTAGGCCAATTAATGCTGACGATATATAAGTCCTAGGAAATTGATGATTTCAAAAATTATCGACGTCGATTTTCCGCAAATTATCGACAACTACGCTAATAATCGCAAATTACTTTTAATTGCTGCAATTGATTTTTTACCCCTCAACCGAGGAGACTATGCACTCATCTTAGACATCATGTAATCATTTCCCAAGATCCACGATTATCGTCTTAGCCTGCAAATCAGGGCTGACTAGATGATTATGCGGTGAGTGTTGGTCAAAAGTCTTCTTAGGAACTTGGCTGTGTGGTATCAGAAAGGATAGCTTTGATGTTATCATGTTAACATTTAAAAGAAAAAGAATATTGAAGTCGCTCCTTCATTCTAAGATCAACACCAGCCAGATTCAGTGAAGCAATTTGAGAAAAAGAGATTCCAGGGCTACGTTCTAGTTGGCTCCTCTTATTGCATTTGTATCTACCTCAACATTTCCACATGGGGCCATACCATTCGAAACGTCTTCGCGGCTGGTGCACTATTCTTAAGATCCCTCGTTTCAGCAACTAGCACCTAGGTCAATGCTGTGTTTAACTAATGGTCCCGGTGGACAATGAAATTTATCACTGAACTCATAAACCAAAAGTAAATTACTTGTGCAAGGCCGAAGACAGTAATGGCAATGGTCATCATTTATGGTGGCGGCGTGTCCGTTTGCAGCGTTCGTCAATTGCAAGTCGTTCAAAGTTAGATCCAAGTCGGAAAAGCAATGAAAACTGTCGAGTCGGCAATGCATCTCGTCGCAATGGACGGACGCGAACAAAGTTATTGCATGGACGATATTAATTTTCGTTGCAAATCAATAAAACACGAAATTAGTTGTAAATCTCTGCGAGCGAACGCAACCTTCTCCTGACCATCGATGACCCTGTCCCACCATGCGTATTTCAATTGGCGAAAGTCAAATTGGCATGAAATTATTTTGAAGAGTAAGTTCAAATCCTTTCTGGGTAGGCGAGTAAACACAGTGTTAATTGAAATTCCTCAAACCGCGATTAGTTACAGGGCCAAGGTTGAATGGATTCCGAGAAACACTTCTAAATCTGGGGAGAACACATAAATTAGGGGGAAATAATAGAGTTCATATTCACACCTTCCAGGCGCCGTTTATTAGTTTTGAGATGCGAGACAAATCCACCCACGCTGCGCCAACCCGTCTCAATACGCAAGCATATAATTTCTTCATTTTAATGCGTGACTGCTTCATTTCCGCTTAATTGCCAATTTTTTACTTCGACTTAATTAATAATCGATGGCAACGGTATATTAAGACCATTTTGCTAACAAGATCACACAATACCTCAAATCAATTAACTCCAACCAAAAGATAAAGGAAGACATGAGTCCGCGCAGCAAACGCAAATACGAGCCCGTGAAAGATAAACCAATTCGAAACTAAAAAGTCAAAAACCAAACCGAATTTTACAACTTGTTTATCCATTAAAAATAGTCTTTTTATCATAAAGAAAGAATTAAAGAAGAAAAATAAAAACAAGCATGAAATATACACTCGAGAGGAGAACAATAATTGCCTGAGATGTCGGGAGAGCTCGGAGGGCAGCAGGGAGTTGAACTGGAATGATCTTGGAGCTGAACAAAGCCGCGGAGATGTCGCCAAATACGCCCATGTGTGCTCTTCGCCTGCGACTCAGGTGTTAAATGTTAAGAATTTCAATTTTAATGTATTTAATATTCCGTAACAACAATTTTATGGCTTTTTTACGACACACCTAGAAAACGTTGGGATGGGATCACTAGCATCGGTTCATCTAATCGCTCGACAGAGGGGCAAGACGTTCGGCAAAGTGTTGCTATCAACGATGTCAATTTGATTGCATGTTCTCTGGTATTTGCTGATTAAAAAACTTCTTTGACTAATACTAATGCATGCTCGTAAGTTTAATACGTTTTACCGTAATTGCTTATTAGTCTCAAATCCTGATAACTCAATCCAGATGAAGATATATGTATGTATGTTGCGAAAATTAGATTTATGTACCTTTTATCAGCAAAATCTTAAAAGAGCTGAGTTGGCTGATTACTCATAAAAATATTTGCAATTGGCTTGTGACGACGAAAACATGTACTGTTGCTAACCTAGGCATCATTTTGGTTGTTTATAAAGAAAACAGGACACTTTGACTTCACTAGCAATTATTTCCACTTCCCAACATGAAATCAATTTCGGAATGACTTGACGAGTATTAGGGCCACATGCGGAAACAGTGCGACATACCTAATGTCTGCGTAAAAGGGACTTAATTAGGCATAACTAGCTTAAGCAATTTCGGAAATTTCGCATGAAACAAATGTCCAAATTATGATTTTCGAATCAGAGTGATATCAGGAATTTTTCACTTTACCCTAATGTTGATATGCCAAATGCGCGCCTAGTAGGAACCTATTGGGCTGCCAAAGTTAGGCAAGCCGAATGTGGGCCTAAAGGGGACGTAACTATGTATGCCTAACTTGCTCTGTTTCGGATTTGTTTTTAGTGAAAACGCATTTGGTGCAATTGTCAAACATAGTACGCAACTCCATCAATTCCTAAACAGCGCAGCTTTAGGCGCTAATGAGGGTTTTCGCATTAGGTCCTATTGAGGTTTTCCTAAACAATTCCTGAATATTTTTAAAAATGTTTGTCGTTAAAAATTGAATCAAAACTAAAATTTTTTTAAGAATTTACAATTATGTGGAAGGCGAGAATGCGTAGCTTTAAATATTTCCCAAGTTCGGTTGTGAGTTGGTTAATTTTTCTCAAGTTAGGCATCTCTCATGCGGGCCTTCTTCTTCCTCGCAACACTAAAGCTCCTCTCGGACCTTCGCTTGCTGCAAAAAGTGCCTCCAACTGTCTCGGTCTATTGACAACGTCCTTCAATTTCGAAATCCGAGCAGCAACAAACTATCTTTGTCGACCGAGTTAGACCAGCGTTTCCTCGATTTTTCCACTGCGAGCCTGATGGGGACCGAATGAGTTGTGCCTTATGCAGAAAAATTTTTTGGGTTTACATATAAATGTATTTCGAGAATGTTGATTTTCTTGGAAAATATTAAAAGTGGGAGTTTTTTTATGAAGTGAAGAAAATGGTAACTATTTTAAGTTCTTATCAACAAATTTAGAATTTTTTTTCGATTTTTCACGACAAAATTTGTTATGTTTCGGAACTAAAGGATGGTCCAACCATAATGTACGATGTTAATTGTGAGTCAAACCTTAACATCACGTTTTCGATGTTGATTGGCCACCACGATCATCTTATTTAACACCGTTGGACTTTTTTCTTTGGGGATATTAAAAAAAAAAGTATATGTCAATAAGCCAAGAACAATTCAAGAGCTAAAGGATGAGATATTTCAGCACATTAACGACATTGAACCTCAATTATGTCTCAGAGTCATTGGAAATATGGACCATCGGCTAGAAGTACGCCACCGTAGCTGTGGTGTGCATTTGGGCAATGTTTTATTTTGAGCATAATTGTCATAGGTCCTTCTATTATAATTAAAAATATTAACATAAATCTCCGAAAACTTTTTGTTTAATTTACAATTAACATTGTGCATTTTGGTTTGACCACCCTTTATTTCGACAGTTCCTAAATTAGAAACTCTTTACCATAAAGTTCTAGTGCACTTAGCCCCATCAGTGTCTAAAGTTTTTCTGTTTGGGAATTGATGGGGTAATGCGTTACGTTATGTATGCCCATTAGGCACAGCTTATTATATTGGATTTCTAATCGGGCGTTAATAAGAAAAAAAAAATAATGTAGCCATATTGCAGATGATCGAAAAAAGAAATGCAACTGATTTTGCAAAAAATACGATGAGGTGCGACAAATTTGTCTTTCATTTTTGGTAATCCTACTATTCACATCATCAATATTTCGGAGTTAGTATACAATACTTATAATTTTCAAGAGCCATACTCAAATTTTAAAGAAACAATTATCAAAAACATTCTGGGAAAAATTCATAAAACCAAGATTTCCCACCTTTTAGGGTTTTTAGGGTTTTGTACAAGCTTACAGTAAAAAAAAACCTTCAGAAAAGAAAGGAAACTTACTGAAAAGTGCTCTAAAAAGGATGAAATGAGATTCACCTAATTGGTGCTAAAACAATTAATAATAAATAATAATAAAATAATAGTTAAACGGTGAAAAATTGATATGGGACCACTTCCATGAAAATTATTTCATCCATGAAAAATAAACTCAATGATATGGTGAAAACAGATCTCCTATATCTGCCTCCGTTTAAAAATATTTTGTAGGGCAGTGCTCCTAAAAGAAGGGCTTTGTAAACATCCTAGGATTTGAAACAACTTTTCTGACGACATGAACTGATGCCTTGAGCTATGCATCCATTGTACATAAAACATACATACATACATTGACCCCCTAGCAGTTTGATACAATTTCTAATTCAATACATCGTTTTTCCAATCCGTCTAAGGTTTTCTGTACAGAAAAGTACTTGTGCAAAGGCATTTTCATTTGAAAACTCTTAATGTTTGCATTATACCAGCACTTGCTTTCTCAGGCCCAAAGAGAAAGCAATCATTGTACATAACGTCGCTGTGGGAACTGTCAAAAGCTTTTCAATTAGTTTGAAAGAACATGTCAATAGGTCTAACATCCTGGTGCGCATTGTGACGTCATGCCTTTGCTTTTTCGCCTGTGTGAGGGACTATAGATTATACTAGTACTCTGATTATGATCTGATCATCTGACATCAATATGTCAAGACTCGTCTAACCAGGTTCTTATTACAGATAATTTTGAACTTTTCATCAATGTTTCTGGAATTAAAGAATTGTCGAAGAGGGATGAATACTTTTTGTATTTTACTGAGCATGTTTTTGATATGTTCAATATAGTATCAATACCGATCAAAGGTGAACACTGAGGTATTGAACACATAATTTGTGTAGAACTCATTCTGAACTACTCTTACCCACCATAATGTGAAAATCTATCCAATTACGTTTCAGATCTTGACTGGCAAGCTTCAGTGTTGTCCAAAACAAAATTGTTTCGCACTTCTGCGCATTGACTTTCAATCAAAAATGTTATTGGCTTAATAACTGTAGGGGTAGCGGAAAAATTAAACGATGATGTGATAGTTCCTGCTCATGATCATCTTATAAGTACACACGACGACTATTGGATGAAACCACCGACAACTGAGGATAAACTTCTTTTGGTCTCAAAATGTACAATAGGTGAAGAAGTATCTCGCCACTGGCCAGACGTGCAAACGCACTATGGCCCCAAATACTGTTCCTTGACCTCAAATGAGTAGGCTAAACATGAACGCGTGTTCCAACTTTTTTACATCAATTTGATCGGCCCCTACCCGAGATTTAGTGCAGAAAACATTGGCACTGTTGTCATACGGAACCATGTTACACCCTAAAGATAGAATGCTCCGGTGGGGTTTTTTGACCCTGTTAAGTTCGTCCGGGGACGGGTGTAAGGGCACCACTCGCTTGTCCAATAAGCCACCAAGCGAGAATTCAGCTTCCCGGTTTCAATTTTCCCGCGTCCATGAAGCGAGCACTCATAGTGCCCACTGAAATTCCCACTAATACTTTCCTTCGACAATTTTAAAACCTACCAATACTTTCGTTCGGTGATGTTATAACATATGTGAGGGTATCCCATTAGTAGACACCCGAACATCAGCACTTTGCTACGGTTCAAATTTACTTTTTTGTTACCTGGGAATCAACTCCTGAGCCGCACCCTTTACACATTAAAAAGGAACGATTATTTAAATTAATTTAAATAAAAAGAAAATGGAATTCTTTTTCACTCTTGGATTCTTCACTACACTACCTTTCATATAAAAATATAAAAATTCAAATTCTGAGCTCTTTCAAGAAAAAAAAGTTGCATGTGTAACAAAATAAAAATCTCATGAACATCTACCCCCATTATTTTTTTCAGATTTTTCGCATCACAGGTGGCCAGTCGCGAGGGGGGACACAAATTTTTCGTGTATTTTCCCTTCCTGTGCCAGCTTAAGTCGTGTTTTGAAAAGTTCTCATCGTTTAATACCCATATCGGCTACCTTTGATGAAACTTATTTTTTGGGGGTCACTCTCCTATATGGGGAGATCCCCCTTAAGCACCATGTAAAATCAGTTGACTCATTGCCTATAAACGATAATCACTATATCTGGGTGATTTTAACGGTGAGGTTGGCAATGAGCCATCCCATCGGAAAACCACTGCAGGATAAAACCTCCTCGATGAAACAAGACAACGGCCAGCGCTAATTGACTTTGCGTGCTGCAGATATCTAAAATGACCTAGGTATCAGCTTATGGTAATACACAGAACAGATCGCCCATGTTCCGATCCAACAAAGATGGGCCGCGAGCATACTTGACATCCGTATTTATCAAGGAGCCAATTGTAACTTAGATCATTACTTGATAAAATCAACGTGTCGATGCCGCATATTAAAGGCGTATTTGGCGAAAATCTTTCTTCTACAGGAATTTGCTCCAGATGGCGCAAGTGGTGGAAAATTCCAAAGAAACCTTCCAGAACCAACTGGACCCCATCATATCGCTGAAAACAAGTACCGAGCTGTAGGTGAGGTGGCAATTAAGACCGTGGCAGAACAGACGATCGAATATCAAGCTGGTGTAAAAAAAATGCCCTATTGCATTCAACTAAGTATATGTCATAGGAAAGTGACCTGTCGATACAAGAAGTGCCTTAGTATATAAGTCGAGCCAACTGGTAGCCTATGCGGTGGCCATCAACATTTTGTCACGGTCGTTATCAACCGCCAAGGAATTTTTCCTGAAATTTGGTAGCGAAGGAAAACTAGCAAGGTTACAAATCGATGAGCATAAAATGAAGCTCATGATGCTGTCAATAAAAAAACCTGAAATACATAAAATACCAAACTTGGCGAATACCGTATTGAAATTCGAGCAAATTTGTGTATTCAGTCGCCAAAATAACAGAAAGAGATAATATGATGCGGAAGAATACAGTTCACAAATAAATGTTTTTATTCAGGAAAACAAAGCTACAAGTATACAAACCTATGATATGACCTGCGCTATGCTATAGTCATCAAACAGGGACCCTAGCGCAAGCATCCGCAAACATATTGGACGCCTTTGAAAAACGGCCTCTTAGGCGAATAATGGCAAAGTGTAACGGGGACTAACGGCAAACTCGATACAACCATGAGCTGTATGACATTTTTGACAAGACGGAGGTCTCAATGACTGTAAGACTACGGAAGCTGCAATGAGCTGGCCATGTGAATCCATGGATGAACAATGGGCACCCAAAAAGCTATTTGTTGGGAGAACTGTAGGGCAGAGACCAGTGGAGAAACCGAGGAAAAGCTGGTCTGACTCGGTCGAAGGAGACCGTTTATTGTTGCTCGGGTTTCAAAATTGGAGGACGCGATTAATTGAACGAGACAGTTGGAGAAACTTTTTGCAGGAAGAGAAGGAGCGAAAGGAGCTGTAATGCTAGAAGAACAAACATTGGAGCAACATATAACGTGTTCCAGATTGATTTGGACAAATTCAGTGGGTTCTACACTTCGATTTGATGCGTTCACTCGCCTGTCAGAGGTTAAAACGTTAAAGCATGCGTTACGACATCACTGTTACTGAAAATTTTTAGGAAAAGCTTTCAAAGCCTAGTTAAAAATCTCTGCTTCTGCTCTAATCAGCTAATGCATGACTTTATCAAAAACGTGCATTGTACACATTTCTTGCTGCAAGCATTAAATAAAATCTTGTTAACTGTTTTATATGTCACACGAGGCAACCAACGTCTGCTTTCTTCTTTTGGGTTGCATGGACTAAACATTTTATTTAAGATTCAAGCGAAGCTTTTTCCCTTTAAAAATTTTAGCTATTTATTTTTTATAAAATTTACTTTAAAAACAGACGTCACGATTGATAACAGGTTTCGTTCTCCTTCAGTTGTTATCTTTTTGTAATACTAAAGAGGAAAATATACTAGTATACTATATATATATATATATATATATATATATATATATATATATATATATATATATATATATATATATATATATATATATACACTACCGGCCAAAAGTTTAGGACCAAGACTAAAAATCGTTGTTAACTGGAAATAATTTCTAAAGGACATCTGCTGAAGATTTAATTTGAATACCTGAGTATTCTATTGCTACTAAAGAATATCTAACAAGTGCCCTCCTTGCATATTTTCATGTTTGCATCCTAGAAAGATCAATTGTTCCCAAGCATTAATTAAAGCCCCTTCAATGACTAACAGGTAAAGTCATTGTAATATTTCTCTGACCTGCCCATTACGAACCTTTTTGGTCTTATTTAGTGTGGACCGTGATTGAGGATAATTTTAGCTTCCTATAACGTATTTATTTCCTGAGTTTTCGAAGAGTTCATCTTTCTCTAGTTTAATTAGTCTCAGTTTGCCCTTGATATAGTCAAGACACTTTAAAATGGGAAAGCCCGCGAAATTAGTAGTGAAATTCGTGCTGTCATAGTTGCTTTGCACAACGAAGGCAAAACTGAACGTCTAATTGCGTCGCAACTCAAGTTATCGAAGACTTGTGTTCATAACGCAATAACCCGAAACAAAGCGACTGGCAGTAATCAAACCCGTTCGTGGTCAGGAAGGCCAAAATGTACCACTCAAAGTGAGGATAATCTAATCGTCGTTACCAGCAAGCGAAATAGACTTGTAACAGCACCATAAATCCGCGTACAAATGAACAGCTCTCGATCGAAACCAGTGTCAGTGACTACGGTAAAACGACGATTAAGTGATGCTGGGTGATTTGGCCGGGTCGCAGTTCGAAAATCGCTTGTAAGACCACAAAATAAAAAGAAACGCATGCAATGGGCCCTTACCCATCGAGACTGGACCGCAGAAGACTTCAAAAAAGTTCTTTGGACAGATGAATCCAAATTTCAAATTTTTGGATCAAAACGACGAACTTATGTTCGACGTAGCGCCGAGGAAAAGATGCTGCCAGTCTGTGTGGTGCCAACAGTCAAGCACGGTGGGGGTTCTATTATGGTCTGAGAATGTTTCTCGAGCCATGGAACTGAGGATCTGGTACGAATCAATGGAGTCATGAAAAAGGAGCAGTATAAACAAATACTTCAACGAAATGCCGTTCCATCCGGCCTACGATTAATTGGAAATGGATTTTTTTCCCAACAAAATAACGATCCCAAACATAGTTCTAAATTATGCAGGGACTATTTAGAAGGGAAAGAAGCAAAAGGGATTTTACAAAATATAGTGTGGCCCCCTCAGAGTTCGGACCTAAATCCGATTGAGCTTCTGTGGGAAGAGCTGGATAGAAATGTGCGGAGCTGTTGCGCCTCCTCACAAGAAGACATGTGGAAGGCTCCACAAGAAAGCTGGAACCAAATCTCATCAGAAACTATTGACGAATTGATTGACCGTTCGCCAAGATTAGTGAAAAAAGTGATAAAATGCAAAGGAGGCTTTTTTGACGAAAAATCTGTTTACCATATAAGTGGAATTTTTAAAGTTAAGCGTGACATTTACTTATTCTTTTGTTTGATTTATAATCTATTTGTACTAGTTAATAAATATTTTAATCGAAAATTAAACCTTCTACTTTATATTTTGAGTTTTTGTTCATTTTTCTTCTTTCATGGTGTTGGTCCCAAGCTTTTGGCCGGTAGTGTATATATAAATATATATATATATATATATATATATATATATATATATATATATATATATATATATATATATATATTCTTCTTCTTTGTAGCACTACAGCCCCTCTCGGGCCTTCGCTTAGAGATAGTTAGAGTATCTCATTTTCATGACCGTATTGATTTTTTCGGAAGTTGGTTTGGTCAGTACCATGCTCCCGTGTGCCTGCTCAGCTATGATATGATCTGGTTAAATCAGTACATAT
Source organism: Odontomyia ornata (assembly GCA_963969285.1). Classification (NCBI taxonomy): domain Eukaryota; kingdom Metazoa; phylum Arthropoda; class Insecta; order Diptera; family Stratiomyidae; genus Odontomyia; species Odontomyia ornata. The sequence goes on from OZ017738.1 coordinate 496,437,763, forward strand.
CGCCATTGAGTGAACATTCATAGTCTGTCCGAAAAATCCCCTGAACTAAATCACGTTGCTCCCAACGAGATTTGAACCTGGGACCTTCGGCTTATGCGTTCATACTCTAACCACTAGACCACACAGGCTACTATGTATATACATATATATATATATATATATATATAAACATATATATATATATATATATATATATATATATATATATATATATATATATATATATATATATATATATATATATATATATATATATATATATATATATATATATATATATATATATATATATATATATATATATATATATATTGTCACGTGTTATGGTTCGCGGCCAATAATTTCAATGTTCCGGGAAGTGAAAACGCAATGTCTTTTAAATTAAATTAAAAGAGTTTATTTATTTACCGAAAAATTGCACAATCACTCATTTAACTATTTCACAATTTTAATTAGAATCTGACTTTCACTTGTCAATTAAATTTCTATCGCAATTGTCTACTAAAATCACTTCACACTCAAACAATCAATATCGCCTGTACTTCGCGTATCGCAGTTGTCTATCGCGGTTGTAATGAATGATCTCCCCATTCATTCAGCTTGCCTTTATATAGGGTCTCTACCTATTCACCCATTTCTCGTACATTGGCGAATGTTCTACCGAGAGGTACCTGGTAGATTCGAGCAAATGAATGGATGGAGTGACGTCACTTTCAGATGTTGATCGTGCTTGGTGGGTTCTCGAGGTTTCGAGTACATTCATTTTGTTGATGTTCTTAATGGTTGTGAAAACCATTGCGACAGTAGCTCGAAGAATTCTTTGTGCATGTAACAATATAATTATTTTTGTATGAATCCACTATATATGAATCAATTTAGGCACGTTCACCAATATCCTTGGGCATGATGGTGACACGTTTTGCATGAATCGCGCACAAATTCGTATCTTCAAACAAGCCAACTAGATAAGCTTCACTTGCTTCTGGAACCTTAAATCAGTTTTAAAATTTTGCGCGATTTCCCGAACAAGCCGTTGGAATGGCAATTTACGGATTAACAATTCGGTACTTTTTTGATAACGATGAATTTCACGAAGTGCAACTGTTCCCGGACGGTAACGATGAGGTTTCTTTACACCACCGGTTGCTGGCGCACTTTTACGAGCAGCTTTGGTTGCAAGCTGTTTACGCGGGGCTTTACCACCAGTCGACTTACGAGCAGTTTGCTTGGTACGGGCCATTTCGATAAATTTCAAAAATTTGACGAGACGCGGCGTGAACGTATATGCAGAGAGTCAAATATAACTAGACTCGTTGCATTTTTTTACGACTCATTTGATCTTTAAATCGAGTAAGAGTAAATTTCTTTTACAAGAAGAGCTGTAGAGTCTGTTTGGATATAATAATTAAAGAATTCGACTTCTTTTACAAAAATGAACTGTAAAAATATCGTAAAATGTCAACTGTGGAAAAGAAAATAAGTCATCGAAAATTAAATGGATAGCTAGAGGAAATGCATCTTTCGTTTCAGGAATGTAAGCATTTTCAGCAGGTGTTCAAGCGCTGAGAAAGTATCGCTCCAGAACGGTAATGTCCCGTGAGAGGGATTTGTCAATAATTTTTTTTTACTCACTTTCCTGAGTTTTTCACTGGGTGTGTCCGTGATTGTAGTTGTACATTTTCTAAGCGTAGCTTATTTTAGTTGGACGCTGAGTAGAGTAGCTATCAACACCGCGGCAGTATGGATATCGCTGACGCATTGAGTTTGTTTTTTGGTGTTGCCGGAAGTATTTTTAAATGCAAGAATAGTAGTAGTAGAGTAACGTAGAGTGTGAACATTGTAATTGAGTGGTATTTCCACTCACGATACGACCCACGCCCGAATTTCTCTCCGAACTAGCAGGCCGATCAGCAGCCACGATGGAGGAGGCTGTTAAGTGTCCGAATCTGTTGACCCTACAGGTTCGATACTGGCAACTTAACGCCTTTAAATCATTGAGAAGTTGATTAGGATTTCCTTCAAAAAATTGACGGCCGAATGATCTAAAATATCATTACAAATGGTGCCCAAAATCGGACCCTGAAAGCAATGAGGGTTCATCGAGAACTTTCCGTCAGCCTGTAATTTGTGGGTACTATACGGAAGCGACTTTGTACTTCAGTACTTAGGTCCCAGGGACAGAAACAACAGAGTGTGGTGCAACAAAAATTGAGTCACTTCACGTGAAACTTTTTGTCTACTTTCATTTATTTGTTTTGTTTTTGCACTATGATTCCACTCTAACGTGTTGTCGCGGTAGAAAAACCAGTAAGAGTAGTCAATGTTTTTGCTGTAAACTGCCAACTGAATAGGTTTTACTTATTAACTATGAGTATAACCTTGCATTTATGTCTCAGGGAATTCTTCTCTTATTCGATTGCGATAAAGGCAAGTGCCACGGAATACCCTTTAAATTATGTACACAGAATGCTTCAACACATCATGCCATCGTCTATTTATGAAGTTTCAAGAACATTCTTCTCACTACCTCTCCTCAGTACGTTGATTTAACGTAGCTTAGAACTTTTGTAATGTACCAGAATTAAGTGACGAAAAATCTATAGCAAACTCTTTTGGAGAGATTCTACTTATTATTTGTATCTCGAATGAAATACTGTTGGAACCGTTGACAACTGCGGACACAAGTTACATCCGAAAGAATGAGCTAAAGTGTGCTTACTATGCCGACCTCAAAGTACTTTAGATGAGCTATACATCTACCCAGGAAAATGGAGACCACACTACGTAAGCGAAATTGTTTTATTATTAAAACCATAAAGATCATAACAAAAATAATACCCGTTGGTTAAAATGCATATTATAATGCAATACATACTCGTATATCAAATTTTTTCCTAATATTTTGTGTTACGAATAATTTTGATGGATTAAATAGCTATCAAAGGAATATCTTTTAATTTTTTTTGACTAAGACGTAATTGCAAGAATTTCTCAGTGCTTTACTAATTAAAATTTTTAAAAACGAAACTTCATGATGGTTTTTATGACTTACCTATTCAGCAATCGCATGTTGAAGAAACTTATTGCTTATTGCATGTTCACTATTCATATTTCTTTGTAAATTTCACATGCACGTATTGTATTTATTATTGCAGTATCCATTCATACATTTCCTTATTTCTAGAAATAATACTGCATGTGGGCACTTCAAGTACTCTTCCCTATTCTGGTCAGTGGATTGGTCTTTTGATCGTAACTCATTCAAAAGTGTCCATGATCCGAGCCTGGGAATGTTGAAATTATCCGAGTGTTTTGTTTGCTTGCTCGTGCTTCATCCCTTTCCCTCGCCCCATAGAGCATATCGCAGCGAAACGGTCTGGGTTTGATCGTTTCTCTAATTTAGCGACGTATCATGTTACTGTCACCATCCGATTGGATTATGTGTAATTCTTATAGTGTTCAATGTCACTCGCGGTCTCTACGAAGTGATCATGCCGCGCAAGTGTCAGGCTAGTTCCTGGGTCATTGCGAATGAGAATTTAACCATGTAAAGACTCACTTGAATCCGACAAGAGCCCATGTTCAGGAGGTTTGAAGTATGTTTTGGGTGCTCCAAATAGAATTGCACGGAAGAATTTTGCAGGCATAATGTACCAACAAATAATTATATGATGAAATTGTCCGTTAATGTTGGAACGTATTGAACTGCAGATTTAAATGGTTAACCGCGATGTGACAGAACTCTCCATTGAATATTGTTAGCGTTCAGATCACAGCGTGTAAGTCAAACGTGATCATCCTCTGATAACGATTTTTCGGTTTCCGATTAAAACTTGATCTCCTCTTGCGCACTGATAGCTCTTCAGCATCTCCAGATACCACGGTTTCAATTTCATCTCGACTCGCTACAAAGATCATAAATCACAAAACATTTTCGTTGGTTCTTTCCCATTCCAAATACGAGTACAGAAAATCTTATTTTCAACATCTCTGAAAAACCTCGCCTCCTCGTTACGGAGGCCCCAACAATGCCTTCCCTCCAGCATTTGTTTACTTGGATCAATGCCGGCCGGGCCGGATGGTCAACTTGGCGTTACTCTGCAGCAACAACCTTTCGAGAGGTTATGTCATCGTCACAATCGCCCAATCCCAAGGATTAATAATTAGTTTGTTATTTGTTTGAAGTGAACTTCAATCGGACAAAAGTGTCTAACGAGCGTTAGATGAAATGAGAGCGGAATTAAGCCCACAAATTCTTCAATGCTAATTAGATTGTTATTTTCAAGTGACTGAAGTGGCAGCCGATGGTGACGATGATGGTGATGAGAGTTACGGTGTCTTTGGAATACTTGAATAGAAATTCATTTGCGGAGTAGTCTTTCCGAGTTTAGTAGTTAGATGAAAAGGAGTTCTTTTCCGGGTACCTATTCGTAAAAAAATTAGAGGTGCCTTCATCAAATACAATCAATTGTGGGCAATGGGGCCATGACAACAGCCAAAACCTTTAGCTTTGAAAAGATTATTTGTAAAATCTTCAATTGGCCAATTTTTTGTGCATTATTTTTAAATCAGAACAATTGATTAATATTTATATGGAATATCGTTAGATATCCCAATCCAACTTCAAAAGAAATTAAAAAATAGTAACAGACCTACCTCATGTCAGAAGGGTTTTGTACCTAACGTGCAAAATGCAGTCACCAGGAACGAATAAAGGCAAGAAATATGTCAAAGAGATTTGTACGTTTATAAGAAAATCTATTGCTTCTGTGCTTTCAACGGTCGTTACTTTGTTGCAAACTAGCAAAAGTCACTCAAATCATGAATGCCCAAAAAAATTTAAATTATTGATCTTATTTGAAAATTCCAAGAAGATCAAATCAAAACCGCAGTATCTGATTCCATGGAAAGTCCATAAAATACCAAAATTGTGTGCTATTGTTGTTGTATTTGGAGAAATTTCAAATGGCTATAACTTCCGTGAATATGACTGAATTTTCATCAGCCTTGCAGAGTATTGGGACCTTATGCAAAACTACTTAAATATTGGTTTTCATTGAATTTAAGGGTATCCATATGATTTTATTGGGGAAAATATGAAATTCGATGTTCATACTATTATTAACAAAGTTGAGTGAATTCTGACTTCTAAGGTATTTGTTGTTGTTGTTGTACTTATAAAGTCCTATCTCCGTATTTTTTTTCGGAATCACAGGTGTCCAATCGCGGGGAGGGGGGTTTTGGACACAAATTTTTCGTGTATTTCCCCTTGCTGTGCGCTCCCCTAAGCAAAAAATACCAGTTCAAGCCCTGTTTTGAAAAGTTATCATTGAAAACTTTCATTTGATACCTAAATCGGCTACATTTTATGGAATTATTTTTTGAGGGACCACTCCCTTGTATGGGGAGACCTCCCTTTAGCACCTTGTAAAATTTTTTCTAGTGAAACTTTGACGAGAGCATCACTTTACACCTATATACAAAATTTTATGTTTGCAGCTGATACGGTTTGCGAGAAAGAGTGTTGTGACACACGGACGGATGGAAGTCCAGGCAGGCGCGATTTTAATAGGGTGTAAGATTATTTTACAAAACCCTAAAAAAGATTAAATCCTGTGGATACAAGTACTAACATTAAAGGCCTGTACTGAAAGTTGCTATGAAAACCACTCATTTGATATCCTACATAAGTGGTTTTGGTAATAAATGTTTAAAATCCCCGCAGGGGGAATGCTGGCTGACAGGAATACTCAATGGCTACTGATCGACTTGAAGATGAGTTTCTCTGAGAAAATCAGAGCAACGACTGAGGGGGCTGCTTCGGGAATATCGGCTCTGAGTCGACTTATGGCCAACGTAGGGGGACTCAGCCCATCAAGAAGACGCCTCTTGATGAGTGCTGTAGGGTCAGTGCTACTGTACGGAGCAGAAGTATGGGGCGACACTCTCAGTAAGGAGGTATACCGAAAAAGTTTGGCACAGGCACAGAGAAGAGGAGCACTGAAGATTGCATCTTCATATCCGACAGTCTCTGATTTGCCGGTGAGAGTTATTGCAGGCGTCATACCTGTCGCCCTCCTGGCAATAGAGCGCCACACTAATTGATTGCGCTGAAACGAGGGTGCGAGGGAGATGGTTGTCCGCGAAGAGAGATAGCGCCCACTCAATGATTGACAGCAGTTTTGGATCTATTGCCTCATCCCGGATGTGGGACCGTGGCTTTACTGAATGCATGGTGAGACTGGCTTCTATCTGGCCTAGCTTTTGAGCGGGCATGGGTATTTTCAGTCTTGCCTGCACAGGATTGGTAAGTCACGGTCCCCCGATTGTCGGTTTTGCACAGGAGGGGAGGACAATGCCTGTCACACATTTTTTACGTGCACAAAATAGGTCAGGCTGCAAAGGTACCTCTAGAGGGAGATGTGAGAGTTCATTCCGGATAATATAGTCGCGGTGATGCTCGAATCGGTTGACAAATGGAACCAGGTGGCATATTATGCTCGGGCAATCTTAAAATATAAAAAGGACTCACAGCAGCCGGTGGCGTTGACGCTAGGGGATTGCTTTTCTGGCACTTCCTCTTCCCCTCTCCCCTCACGCTAGGAAAGGGATCCCCCAGCTTGCAGGCACCTCACGGCGTAACAAAACGAGATCAGGCCCGAAGCAATGTGTCAAATGGTTCCCGGCTGGGTTCTCAGGTTGACAGCGCAGGTGTTTAATGGGTTGTCGAGTCGCCTTCGTGTGAGCATGGGAGTCCCACACTCTGTGTGTAAATAGCATTCATCTCCTAAACACACAAAAAAATAAATAAATGTTTAAAGATCGCCTCTGTATATGGAGGACTCTATCTATGAATGCTTGAAAATATTTTTGATTTCCAAAGCTTTAAAGAGGGAACTAATCACATCTCATATGTACCTAATAAGCTTGGTTATTGCAGATGCCGTAGTTTCGGAGAATAATTGGCATCTTGATAGATTGACCGACGAACGCTCAGATAGATCGGATTGTAAAATTTGTATAAAGCCCTGAAAAGGCAAACTTTAATATATTAGAAAGGTATTCAGTGAAAGGTAATTTCCCACTCCCTCCTCCTCCTCCTTTGCCACACACTGATTGTTAATTCACAGTTCTATATTGCAATTTATATTGGATTAATATTCAGTCATACAATCATTCAAGCTTATAATTATCTGCAAATGGGTACAATATTTGTTGTAGGGTGTTTAATACCAGCCAATATCAACTTTTCTAAGAAAGTTAGAAAGGTTAACTCATCCCGGTTCCTGGTATGTGATCCTTATATAACGATGTATATGCTGCAATTATGTACGTTGTTGCATAGAGGTCACGTCTGGTGGTCTGGTGATGACCAATATAAGCCAGTCAGTGCTAGCAAAATTATGAACAAAAGTGCTTGCATGGGATTGAAAAGGTAGTTATATCACTACAAAGGAACAAAATAAGATGGCCAATGAGAAATAATACACGAAATCAACATTTTGTAACGTCCATTAACAACTGCCAATGCAAAACTAGTAGGGCTACAAATCCATGAGAATAAAACAAAGCTCATGACAAACTCGAGAAAAAACACATCAAATACCCAGTATATCAGACTTGGTGAATACAATATCAAAAGTGTTAGCGAATTTATGTATTTGGGCGGCAAAATAACGAGAACTGGTAATTTAAGAGACGAAATTCACCGAAGAATACCGCTTGTAAATGAAATATTTTGTTCAGTTTTGACGATCTTGAAGACCAGCTGCATACACAGGAACCTATAGCTCCACGTATACGAATTTGTGATAAGACTTGTGTTATGCTATGGGTGTGAAACATTGACCCTAACCCAAGCCTCCAACATATTAAACGCCTTTGAGTGATGGGTCCTGAGGCGAATAATCAAAGTGAAGTTAGACGGGGACAAATGATGAATTCGATACAGCCATGAGCTGTATGAAATTTTTTGACGAGCCGGTGTCCTGAATGATTGTAAAACTGCGGAAGTTGCAATTGGCTGGCAACATGAATCATATGGACGAACAGCGGAAAAGCTGGTCTGACTCGGTCGACGAAGACAGTTCATCGCTGCTCGGATTTCATAATTGGAGGATGTGGTCAAGGGACCAAGAAAGAAGAAGAAAGGTGGCAGTGATGAAGAAATCAGTTAGATCTAGGGTAGTGAATGCATGACTGGAGAGGAGTGTACTCTAATCATGAAGACAAAAAAAGAACTTCATCTAAAAAATCATTTAATACATTTTATAGGATTTGAGTTACTGGAATAAAGGAAACATCGCCGAAAATGTAGAAAAACATCATATGAGTAAAACTGATAGTTTTTTCGAAGTTTACATGAACCTCTATTCTTCTCAAAATTTAAAAAAATGCTCCTCTTTGTTATAGATTATGGCCAGTTAAATGCTGCAGTTCACCCTCGGGAGATTATCTATAATTTCCTCAGATCCAATAGAGCTTGACATTATTAGTGCCAACTACACCTTATTAGAACTGAATGATAGTCACATTGAAAACTGCAATTTTTTGAATGAAAAGCCAGGCGCAGGCGATCATTCAAACCCCTGATGAAAATTATATCATCTCATGTATCGTAAATAAAATGCGAGATTTAGAAAAGACTTCAATTGCTAATATTTGTAAACCCAAATAAAATTCCATCCGTTGTTAATAATCCATCAAATGGTACTTCCAAGAAGATACCTCAAAGCTGAAATCTGTATTTACCCAGAAGAAGAACGATTTTACAATATTGAAGGATATAATGCGGTATTCTCCTGCAGACTTGAAAGAGGTGAAGGCACAGCAATATACGTAAAAAATACAATTGATTTCATTACCAAGAGAGTGACGCCTGATAAATATGACGTCATCATAATTGAAGTGCGCCATGCAGGTAAAAAATAAAATTAGGGACGTACTACAACCCCAATCGTATGAATGCGCAAAATTTTAGTACAGTGCTAGATACATTATTCTCAACTGAAAAAAAAATTTAATCACAGTAGTGGACACAAACATTGATGTACTAATTGAATCACCAGAATCATGGATTTATAAGGATACGCTAGAAACGAATGGAGTGGTAATCATAAATAAGAACAAAATTGATCAATCAGTTTCAAATACCTGCCTGTATTATATAATACATTTGGTACATTATGCTTTCCCCTGGACCCCCTAGTTCATAAAATGATTTTTTTATTTCAGTTTCTAAAAGTTCTAATCAAGACCTTTCATTTGATACCCCACTCAACTGCTTTTGATGAAAAAAAATGTTTAAGGGCCAATTCGTTATTAGGGGGTACCCCCCTTATAAAAATGTTAAATTTTTGGTAAGACCTTAACTTTTGAGTGACCACGACTTCTGACCTTTTCACAAAGTTTGAGCATTCTAGCTTCTATAGTTTCTGAGGAAATTAGCTGTGACGCACGGACAGATGGACAGACGGACAGACGGACGGAGGGACGGACGGACAGACGGACAGACAGGTGGCGAAACTATTAGGTCTTTGTAAAAAATCTTTTACAAAGACCTAAACAGCAAGGTATACATGGACTACAGGAAGAACAATGGAAACCAAGCTTTCAAGTTTGTATATATGCAATCGAAAAAAGAATCGAAACGACCGGTGAAAGGGGCTAAATTCTCATATTTCTCAAAAAGAATGGAAACAGTAGCTGACAACTCCCATAAAATATGGAAAATAATAAATGAGGTAAAGGATCACTCTTCACTCCGGGGTATATCACAAAACTTTCAACTGAATCCTGATGGGCCCTCTAATATATCGTGTCCACGTAACGCGGCGAACTCATTAAATAACTTTTTTTCAAAAATTGGTGGAAGAATCACTAAATAAATCATTGCCGGTTCAGAAAGCAGTTTAAATACTACAAATATCTCAATAAATTCTATCCTTCACATTCATCAAATAAATAAAAGAGAAGCTTCAAATGTAATCAATGGATTGAAAAAGAATACGGTGCCAGGCATCGTTAGCATCACAATGAATGAGATTAGTATAATCAAGGAGGACATAGCCGTGCTTTGGCAAATTTTATAAACGTGCATATTATGAATGGGTCATTTCCGGAAGAAGAAAAACTTACAAAAATAGTTCCTATATTTAGGGGTGGTGATCATCTCGACCAGAATAATTATCGCCCGATTGCGCTGTTGACGGGATTTAGTTAGATATTTGAAAAAATACTAAACAATCGATTGACATCATTCGTAGTTGAAAACTCTATCGTAAGCCAACAACGGTTTGGTTTTCAAAAGAGCAAGGGTACTTTGGATGGCCTACATTCTGTGAAACGTTTCATCGAATGTATACGACATTTTTGGCATACAAGCATAAGGCTCTCGATACAACAAGTATTGATGGAGCAACAAAGACTAGTCTTAAGATCATAATACAAACAGTAGGTCTCCCTATGGATTTTGATTCTCTTCGAGGTATGTATTTTCGCTTGCATGAAGAGCTTAGACTCACGGCTGATAAAGCGAAAAAAGATCGTTAAACGTTTGTGTCGCATGTAAGTTCCAACTACATCTACTCGCTTCAAAAGACTAGGGAAAAACACAACAATTTTTTCCGTCCCCAATAAGAAGCCTGTTCGGCAAAGCGTTGAATTATTTTACCACAATTGCAGTGGTATCCGATCTAAACTAAACCAATTATTCCTTGACGCAAAATCTTGCAATTTTAAAATTTTATCTCTGATAGAAACTTGGCTAAATTATGCACATAGAAATGAAGAGATTCTAGACAGTGATTGGACTATCTTTAGAGACGATCGAGGCTTTCGCAGCAATGGAAAATCAAGAGGAGGTGGTGTGTTAGTTGCAGTTCACAACTCTTTATCAAATGAGCTCATAAACACCACCTTATATACATTATTCCAGCAAGAGTGGTTCATATATCTACAAATAAGCTAAGCGTCTATCTTGGCGTGTACTTTGTCCCTCCAAATTCTTCCAAAATCGTCTACAACGAAGTCATCGAAACCATTTCTTCTCTAACAGCATTTATTAAATAAGATGATATAATAATTATCACTAGCGACTTTACTCGGCCGAATCTGAAATTCGTAAGCGTCTTCTCCCAATCAATCTTCTTGACAGTGAGGATTTTAATTTGATGAGTAGGTACTTTTTATAGCAACGATTTGCAGCAAATCACTCTGACGCCCAACCGAAATGGAAATTGGTTAGACGTAATTTTTACTAACGCATATGACGAGGTAGTGGTCAATCAAACTGATGACAAAGAGAACCTTTTTTGTAACAGCCTTCATCACTCTGCACTTAAGTTTCAATTTCTGAGGAGGAAATCGCTCATGCGATTGGCAATTTGGATGCCAATAAGGAACCTGGTCCCGATCTTATTCCTCCTAGTTTTCTAATCCAGTGCAAAGAACAATTAACCAGGCCATTCTCCATCATTTTCAACAAATCACTCTCTAGTGGCATCTTCCCTTCTTACTGGAAAACTTCTTGCTTAATACCAATCCATGAGAAGAATGATAAACGGTGTATTCAAAATTATAGAGGCATTGCCATATTATCATCCATTCCAAAGCTTTTTGAACAAATACTTTGCAACAAGATCTCCGCTATTATAGAACCGCGGCTTAATGAAGAGCAGCATGGATTCAGAAGAAATAGATCTACTTCCACCAATCTTCTCATCATGACATCAAGCATTCTGTGTGAGATGGAAAAGGGTCTCCAGATTGATGCAATATATGCGAGTACCGATTTTAGCAAAGTATTTGATCGTGTAAATCATGAAGTTTTGGTTAGCCAGCTCCCTAATTTTAGAATTACTGGCCATTTTCTCAGTTGGATCCATTCTTACCTTAAAGACCGTACTCAAGTTGTCAAATTTCAAGGACGATTATCGAAACAAATTCAGGTCCTCTCTGGGGTTCCTCAAGGAAATTATCTTGGGCCTCCTTTGTTTAATATTTTCATATCTGATCTTTCAGCAGTTTTGCATGATCCACCTCATCATTTTTTATGCAGATGACCTTAAAGTTTACTACGTCATATCATCTCTATCCGATATGATATTTCTCCAGTCTAAGCTTAACACTCGCCCTGAATGGTGTTACAACAACCACTCTCTCTAGACTTGGAACAATGCCAGGTGATAAGTTTTTCAAGAAAAGGGAGCCTTCTTCGGTTTGACTATCACATCAACACAACACTTAGTAGAGTCGATAGTATTGTGGACCTTTGTGTCGTTCTGGACCAAATGCTTCGTTTTCAACTTCAGTATGATGGAGTTATATCCAGGGCTAATAAGATGTTAGGATTCATGAAATGAAGAGCTTAAGAATTCAAGAATATTTTGGTTACTAAATCACTATATGTCTCATTTGTGCGCCCTATTCTCGAACATGCCAGCCTGATTGGGAGCCCTGTTTTTGATAATCACGCTGACAGGTTAGAATCGGTCCAGAAACAATATCTTTTTTTGCCCTCAGATTCCTTTACGACCCTAGAAACTTCCAACAGCCTACCATCATATAACTATCGGCTCCATGTGCTAAATATGGCATCACTAGATTCAAGGAAAATGACGATGTCTGCATGTCTAGCAGTCAATGTCCTCAGAGACAATATTAAAGTTCAGTATAAAACAAAACAAAATTACTCTGAATGAACCCCTAAGAACCACAAAATTTTCACCAATGCTTACCCTAGGTCACCATCACACTACTTATGCAGACAATGAGCCAATAAACAGATGTCATAAGGCATTCAACAAGTTTAGTAAATATTACTCCCCGTCCATTTCCAAAACCTCATATAAAAATAATATCCTGAAATCCTTTCGTTCCTCAATATAATTGTATACTTGTACGTAAGAATTACTATACCAAGAAAATGTATTGTTTACAAGGTTTTTTTGTGTGTAATTTTATGCTATAAGGATATGTTATGTTTGGCAAAATAAATAAATAAATAGTATAACCAGGCTTCTGACCAAAGCGTATAAAAACATTTGGTTTACTAATTAGCAAAATCATTAAGCTTTAGTCAAATCATTATAATGGAGAAATTTAAGTTTATCAAAAAAAAATTTAAAACTAATGGATCGGACCGAACACCATTAATTAAGGTATCACAGATCAACCCATATATTGCCAGGAATGCAGATCAATCCGTAATACCTTTTACCAGAACAGATCGTCTAAAGAACGATGCAATGAATGGGGCTCTGCGTATATTTAACAATCTACCAGAAGCTCGCTTTTGGTTTTTAAGAAAAGATTAAGGGAGCATTTAATGAGCACTGATTGAAGCGGACCTGTACTTCTGCTTTTATGAGCTCAGTATCTTTAGGCATTTTTGACCCTATCGGCGAGATACTGAAGAAACAGTTACTCAGAGTTTTATTGAATGTGTCGTATTATATTGAACTTTTTTTATCTCTGAAAGCTGATCGTAATTTTCGATTAGATGTTCATAAAAAGGATTAGTTCACATTATTTTGTGTGCCCTCTTATACCGATGTATTAAACATTGTCTGGGTGGCACAAAGGACGAAACGACGTAATGTAAATGCAGATCGCAGGAGTGTTGCGCAACGGAGAAAGAGTAATGGAGAGAATGGTAGGGAATGGAGGTATTAAAAAAAATTATGGAAGGACGGAAAAAGCTTTCGAAACATAGGAAAAGTCTTTGGAAGACAATATTCGTCAATTAAAAGAGTTGTAAATATTTTCAAATTGATTATAGAACTCTCCTCGAAACCCTGTTCTGGTCGTCCTTCAAAGCTGTACCTGTGAGAAAAGCGAAATATTTTCACGACTTACTGAAAGGGAAATAGCAGCAGAAATCAATCATAAGTTCTGGAAACAAATTCGTCCTGATACCATCAGCGAAATTCTAAAATAGGCTGATTACCTTACGCGAGTCGCCCGACGAAAACCATTCATTTCCCCGATTAATCGGAAAACGCGCGTTGCCTTTGTTAAGGAGTACTTAAACCAGCGTCAAGAATTTGTTAATATTGTCCTTTTTTAGATGAGAGTAAATTCTTCATTTTTGGTTTAAAAGGACGAAAAATAGTCTGGAGAAAATCAGGCACAGCACTACAAAAAGAACATTTGCTACCCACTGTAAAACATGGTGGTGGTGCAGTAATGGTTTGAGGATGCATGGTGGCTACTGGCTTTGGTAATCTAGAGTTTATTGAGTCGACAATGAATAAATTCAGTTACATTAACATTTTAAGAAGCAATTTAGGGCAAAATGCGCAAAACATCGGCTTGGGTAAAGATTATCAGTTCCAGCAAGATAATGACCCGAAGCATACAGCCGAAATTGTGAGGCTCTGGCTATTTTATAATATCCCAAAACTGCTACATATGCCACCACAATCTCCAGAACTTAATCCCATTGAGCATTTATAGGACACGCTTGAGAGAAGAATTCGACAACATACGATAACGAGCAAAGAAATGCTCTAAAATGTTCCCAGAGAAGAGTGGAAGCAAATATCACCGGAAGAGATAGCGAAGCTCATCAATCCGATGCCTAAAAGACTTCAACAGGTCATAAAGGATTGAGGATATCCTACAAGTTATTGATTGGCGGCAGAACAGTTTTTATCAGTCATTTGAAAACGTTTATTACATAGACTTTATCTACCTTGATTTTGCATGTTTTTTGGGAAAATAACTATATTATTTGCTTAAAAACTATTGAAGTCAAACTAATGAAATTCTGTTTGAAGATAGTCCTTTAAGCTACTAATAACTGTATTAAATTAAATCTGGAATTATTTTATTTTGCTTGGATTTTCAGACAATATAATTTAATGGCACGGAGGTGAACGCAGGCTTTTTCTGCCTAGTGCATGTACCATGTTCGAAAATAAAAATTTGAACGAAGATATGTACTTCAAAGTCAAAGTCAAAAGCGCTTTATTCAATACTAATCGTTATAAATTTTAAACGAATATAAAGCAAATTCCAAACAATAAATATACAAAAACTTAATGGCCCAAATGTCCTCCTAAATTTATACGTTATCTGTTAAACACATTTTATCAAAAAAAAAAACTATTGGAAATTCAATTACTTAAGATTATTTTATGATTTGATTTGAAAAAAAGCAGAAAAAACCAGTCTACGCTATTCAAAATTATGAACAATTTTAACACAACAGTGACCCTTGATCCTACACCTAATATGTTATAACCTAATTCTAACGAAATTCAATCAAAAAACTTTATCTGATACTGAAAAATTATATCACAATATTTCTAACCTAAGCCTTCAACCTTATCTCTAAGCCTAATAAAATAAACATAAAATATACCTGACCTATCCCCAATTTTTAGCAAAAATAAACAATAACAATAAATGTAGCAATAATGAGCTGAAATTCAAAAACCCAGTAATGAAAAACACAAAAACTGAAAATAAACACGAATAATTTATGCATTGTCATTCAGCCAACAATACTTAGATTGCTCCATCTCAGCTCGATCAGTTTCAACGAATCTAGCAAATGAGTATTTCTATTGGAATTGTTGGTCTCGTGAACTCAAATTCAGAGGATATTTTATGTTCTTGTCGGTGGCCCGTCTATATATGTGATATATGACTGGGACGCCAAAAGAATCAAAAACATATCAATTCATGTCCAAATACACGAATACTTCTAGAGGAATGAACCAGTAGCGAGGCAAGTCGCAATATACTCGTCTGTAGGGTGGAATGGCTGTGAAATCCAAGGGTTTTCACTCACAGTCACAGATCTTGCGATATGATCCCGAAGAAGTTTCAGTGTGAAGATATCGACTCTAGTCCCTTGAGCAGTTTGATAAATTCTTCTATTCGATATATAGAACTTCCATTCCGTCTCAGGCTTTCTGTATAAACCAGTACATGCACGGACATTTCCTTTCGAAAACTCTTAATTTTTCCATAGTACTAGTACTCTGGTTGTACCAGACCTAACATCCATATGTCAAAACTGTCTTGTCTTGGGTCTTGTAGCAGATAATTTTGACCTTTTGATCAATGTATTTGGAATGAAAATTTTCGTAGGGCCATGACTACTTTCTGTGCCTTGCTAAGCATGATTTTGACATGTTCAGTACAGTACAGATACTAATCGAGATGAACACCGTGGTATCGAGCACAGGATTTATGTGGAATCCGTTCTGAACTACTCCCGCCTGCCATGATGTGGAAATCCTTCCAATTACGTTTCAAGTCTTGACTGACCCCCTGCAGGGTTGTTCGAAACAAAATTGTTTCGCATTTCCGCGCATTGATTTTCATTCGCTAATTGTCAGTGTATAGCTACACATCATTGAATATGTTTTGGAGATTGCTCTGAACTATTGTAGCTTTTCGGTCTGCCGTATAGATGATCAGATTATCAGCAAACGCTACCAGTGATCGCGTTAAAATCAAAGCCGTTCAATAGCTTCCAAATGAATATTCAGAAGAACAGATGCGCTAGTAACCATCCCCTACTGTAGACCTTGAATTCGCGCATTGTTGTCGGATTTCCATCAGTTACAACAAACGATTTCCCGTATAACATATTGCACAGCATGGCAACAATGCGTCTGGGAAACTTATCCTGAAGGTGTTTAAAACTAGTCCATCTAACCCCACCGCATCGAAGGCTTTCTCCATATCAATGAGACACGCTCCAACACATTCTCTATCATTTCGTTCCCAACAGATGTCTGATGTTACATTTGTTCTGGTCGAATGTTTGACACATACACAAAATTGGCAATTCGGAATCAACCCATATTTTCCAATGTGGGCGTTTAATTCCCTGTTGAGTATTACTTCAAACACCTTGTTCATGTTAGGCAGCAAGCTGATTGGGCGATATCTTTTAGGGCATCAAGATTCTTCTCCTCTCTTCAAGATTGGAAATACTTTAGCCTTTTTCCATTCATTTGGGAAATATGAATTGCTCAACATGTTGTTGAACAATATGCAATAATTCCTAGTAGCAACCTCAGGCAAATGTCGGAGGATTGAATTTGGAATACCATCAGTACCAGATGATTGCTTGTTGTTTATCCTGCAAAATATGAAACACAAGTCTTCATAACTGACAAAATAATCAATAAGTTTCAAGCTCGGTATGAGGTCAGATGTTAATGATTCATTGACACGAAGAATTGATTGGCCGTTCAGGCTTAATTTTAAGTCGGAAACTTCCTTTAGTGAGCTCGGAAAATATTTCATTCTCTCTCTCAGGGTTAGGTAGATGAACCAATTCAAAATGTGTTCCAATCAGGGCAAGTTTATTGAATCCCTCATATAAAATCCTGTTTCCATTTCTATCCGGAGTCGTATTTTCAATTTCGATACCAGCCCTACTGAGAAGATTTATCTCATCACTAGTGACATCAAGATTCGATACCTTCACTCGAGACTTCTTACGAAAAACGCTATTCACTTTCGCAAAAACGCCATTTGGACCCTGTGGGCTTATACCCCTCAATTTTTCCTCCCATTGTTTGCTGACCCCACTCCTGAAGTATGAACGGATTAAGTTCCGGGCATTCTTCAGGTGTAATTTCATCAAAACCAACGAGGGATGGTTGTAGTCCGAAAATCGCCGATAAATATTGTTGACGCGTGTGTGAAGAAGGCTTTTAAATATTTCCAACCTATTTTGTTTCGATGTTTAATCTTTGGAATTACTTTCTCAATCGTTTCCAACGTCAGCTTCTCTAACTTCGACAAGAGAGAGATCTTTTTCATCGTTGGTTCGATTCCTGTCATTAGGAACCATGAAGCAAGTATTGTCATTATCAAAAGGAGGACATTGCTTCTGGTACTCTCGATTAAACTTCTTTTCAAACTTTCCCCAGTCCGTTTTTTTTGGAAATTCATGCGATGATTTTCGTGTTGAACTAGAATGAGGAAGAGATCATCCCTTTGATGATTGATTTCCAATACGATTGCGTTATGGTTGCTATCATAAGGAATCACCTGCAGTTTCCGTTGAGGACTATTAAATTTGAATTCAAGTCTTGCGTCAGTAATGTAGAGGTCCTTCTATGAATTTTTCCAAGGGTATGTCGGGAACTCCGACCCATATTGATTGCACCTGTATTCAATTTGGTTCTCTGTTATCCATGATGTCAGGAATACACCTCTTGTATTATTAGCGGCGTTCAGCCATGATATATGCTTGGCGTTCAGGTCACCAACAAGAATATAATAATTATGCAGCCTGTTCAATTCGGATATTTCAAACAAAGAATTGAGCTTCTCCTTGAACTTGAGAACAGTTCCACCAATTGCATAGGCAGAGATAACGAAGAGGTTATCCCTACCTGGCAGTGAGATTTTGATAACGGACACTTCAAGAGATTCAAAGCTTTTAAATTCAGCTTTTCCAATATTTTCGAAACAATAGGGTCTTCGAACCAATATTCTGGTGCCACCTCCCCCATCACCTATTACCCTTTCGTTTCTTACGAATTGAAAATACTTGAATGTCATGGAATGCCATGAATTGAGGTAGGTTTCAGGGAGAAACATGATGTCAGGCTTCTGCTTAACAATGAATTCAAGGATATAATCACGTCGATGTATAGTAACAATGGAGTTGACTATGATCAAGATGAGACGAATCCTATCTATGGAAATGTGACTGGATAACAAGTTCTTTTGAGTCATTTGAAACCCCTAAAACGACGAAAAACAAGATTAATTTTTGAATCTTGTTTTCCGATTCTTTCCGATAAAGAATTTAATTGCTGTTAAATTTTGAGAAGCAGCTCATTATTGCCACTTACATTATTCACATTATTTACTGCATTTTCTGCTGGTCCTCTAGCGGCTTGTACAAATGATACTCCGGGCTTGACGAAGTTTGCAGCTAAGACACTGCGGTATAGTTGTGTTTGCTTTGGAACAAATTGAATTTTAGCATGTTGATATCGGGAGCATCCTCGGAATGATGCTGGGTGACCATAAACACCGCAGTTAACACAGTATAATTTCTCTTTTGACTCCGTCTGAGCCAATTTGCAACTCAATGGGAGCATGCACGTCCTTGCTTTTGACGCATCGGTAATGCATGGCGCAGTTGGCAGCCGAATGCCCAAATCATTGACACCGATAACGCTGGTTGACTTCTCTTTTCTGGAGCGTTCCCACCTCACTACGCGGGAATTCAAGTATCTTATTTGTTGAAAAGCACTTGGACTGCACTTATTTGAAATCTGCACTAAATAAAGTGGTAACTCTTTCTACCGTCAACCTTCTTGTCACGAACGATTTAACCGAGATTAATTCAATTTTGGGTGCTGTCTCCTTGAGCACCTGAAAAAGATCGACGGTATCTTCTCCACAGGCCAAGCCCTTCAACTAAGACTTTCGGTCTTACCTGCGTGAGTCACGGTCTCCTGACTGCATATTCTGTACTGGAGAGGTCGATGATGCCTACCACACATTTTTTGTATGCAAGAGGTGGGAAAGTCAGCGCGGTGACCTCATTGAAGAAATGGGAGATCTCTCTCCGGATGAACTCACTGGAGAGATGCTCACATCCGTTGACAAATGGAACTATGTGGCACATTGCGCTCGGGCAGTCCTTAAGATAAAAAGGAAAATATATGAGCGCCTGGAGGCGCCCAGGGCGAAGGGGTCTCTTTTCTAGAAATCCCTCTCCCATCCCCTCCTTCCGTTGGAAAAGGGATCCCTGTAGCCCGGTGGCGCCTAAACGCGTAGAGAAATGAGGCTTAGCCAGAAGTAATGTGTCAAACGGTTCCAGGCTAGGTTTTCAGATTGACAGGGGAGGTGTTTAGTGGGTAGTGCAAGGGTATCCTCCATGGGAGTCCCACACTGCCAGACTCGGCGGGCTTAAATGCCTTCACCTCCCTACCGCAAAAAAAGCCCTTCAACAACAAAGTCTGGTTCTTCTCACTTTTCGGGGTGTATGTGAAGTGTGGAGCGAGTATTTTTAACTGATTTGAAATTGACCAGTGATTTCGTTCTGATGGTTAATTTTTTCGGAATTGATTCTTTTAATCTCGAAATCAGTTAATTTATTTTCGGCTGCTAATAGCCGAACCATATCCTTTCCGCTATGACCGAACACATTAATTGGTGGAACTTTCTCTATATTTTTGGCAACTTTTTGAGGAGGACCAGCAGAACTACGAGCTGGTTTCTTGTCCTTGTTTTCATTTTTTAAGTAAAGGATAAAATTAGCATTGTTATTGTGACTAACATTACGTTCAGTACTTTCGTCAACGTCCATTTCTTGTTGGAGTCCGTCCAGCGCTGCATAGTAATTCTGGCTGTCGTTAGCACCTCTAGCACTTAGTAGTTTTTCTGGGCTGAGTTGTTTGACAACTTTTTTCGCCTTAGTTTCCATATTTGTTGGCCTTACCGGTTCTGCATCTTGAGTTTTCTTCGCTATCTTGTACATATCTTCGAACGTTTTCAGTCGTAGTTTCAATTCCTGGATTTGAGCTTGAAGTCGACTCACTTCTCGTTTGTCTTCGACTACTTGAGTCTTACGCCCGCCATCTGGGGAGTCCTAGTTACTCGTATGTCTTCTTTTATTGACACTTGCCGCCAATTTCGAATTGCTACTCTCCCCGGGGCCCCCTAACGGAGGAAAGCCGTCGGGCTCCTCCATACAGCAGTCCCGAGTTAATCTTTGGTTTATTTGCTTTTGTTGATTTATTGATCCTGTGGGTCGATGCCTTCGACGATAAATGCTTTTTCCAATAAAATCAGAATTTGCTTTTGACTAACTTGTAAAAAAATGAATATAATTTTTCGAAACTGATTTTTGTGAAAAATTAATTAATTTTTAAAATTAATGACGGGAGCGATTGAAAACACGTCTACACGCAACTTGTGCTAGACGTAGAATTTGAAGATACGTTCTTAAAACATAAGAAATTCAGTGCAGCTAACAAAAAAGGAGTAGATTAAAAAGGAGCTTCAGAAAAAGGAAACATTTTTAGCTATGAAGTGGATCTTCAACCCGCTCTGTTGTCTCTTTGTATGAATCCAAATGTTAAGTAGCATTTGATTCATTCCCATTAAAAAGAGAAATTAAAAAAAATAAATTTTGAATATTTTATTTCGATTTGAAGTTCTTAAGCTCGTAAAAAACGCCCTATATTATACGAAATTCTCAATTCTAGTATACCTCCTAAATTTAAAATAGATTCAATGCCGATTTACAGTGTTCTGTATTATTCTTAATGTTCCAGTATGTATGCAAGTATCCACGGTATACAATAAAAGCGAACATATCGATAACATAGAAACTGAGCATTCAACATGATTCATCCAGCAGAATTCGCCTTTTTGCAAAAATCAAACCATAACGACTGCTTGCCACCTCTGCACAAAACTCGCGTTAAAAATCCTGGCATGCAAAGTAGTGAAGTTCTTTTCATAGTTCGCTGGGAGTTCGAGTCTCGACATCGCTTTGAGTGATATATTGTCACAATGGTTTTTACGACTGCAACTCAAGCAAAGAAGCAATTTAAGTACAAATCGAAAATGCAAATACCATTGCGCCTCTCCACGTACCAAAAGGTTTCACTAAGGAATGAAGCCATGGAGCTGGCACGCAAAAGGAGCAAGAAGACTCACAGAAGTGTGAATTTCTTAAATGAGAAGACTTTATTGTTCGAATCACGTGCGGTGTGTACTTTGAGGTGTTCTAGCGCGGATAATCTTAACTATTTGCTACCTGCAAGGTTTAACTGCATGTCGTTAGAGGACGAGGAGAACAATGCGTGGACGTTTGCAATTGAAAATATTTTGCAATGAGCTTTTCTTCAGCAGATTTTTATGATGATGAGTAGAAAAGTGGAATTCAATACGGCGTTTAAGAAAACGTGCAACCAAGATGAAAATAGAAGGATAACTTAGTTTCTTCGAAGTCCTTTGATAAATCAAAACAAAACGAAAATCTTAGCAATGTGAATGAAATGGTTACACTAAAGAGTTCTAAGAAATTATATTTATAGGAAAGAAACACTTAAAACCGCTTAACAATTATGTCCTTTCGAATAGACGCAAAGCAGAAAATTACCAACTTATTTCAACTAAGCGAAATCCTCGATTTCCACTAAAATCACCAGCAATGTCTGATTCGAAGCATCCACGCAACTCCGCTAACCTGGCGTGGAAGATGAAGCATGAAAACGAGACCATCGCGAACACCACGAGGAGGCCACAAAATTTAATTTCACGTGAACGGAAAGTGTCGGGTGGAATTTCTCAGTTGGACTGGAATATATCGTAATCAGTCCTGACAGGTCAAATGGATTGTATTTGAGCGATGCTAACTGTGCCATGTCAATGTCAAAGAAACAACACAGCAGCATCGCCAAAAGCAGAAGTACAACAACTGTTGGGCCAAGCGAAGAAGGTTACCATGTCGTTTTTTTCTTCAGATGACCATTCAAAAGAATGAAGGAGTGGCAGATTGAATGTTGTGTCAGCGCTACTTGATGTTTTTGAACAAGGCGGTCAATGCGTGTAAATGGGATATTGTCTGTTGGTTTTCTGGTGTGTGGGAACATGTGCATATGGTAGGAATACCATTTCCAATATTATGAAATTGATATTTTTGATGGATGCTCCCTAAAGAGAGGCCAAGAAAGGGTTCTGGATCTGAATAAAGAGTTTCGTGGCTATTTCATTACGATGTGAAGTACTGCCATCGATAATTTTATTTCTATTCAATTTTATTATACATATATTATAATTATAAATTAATTTAGTTAATAGTTCATAAATATGAAATGAAATAATTTTGATTTACTTCTTAAACTGATAATGTGGCTATGCATTTTTATTTTATCTACAAGTACTTCATCAATTCAAATTAGTACCGAGGTTAATACCAAAAAAAAAATCAAACCCATTGATTACCTTACTCTATTACGTCTGCATTAAATAAACCCTATCAATGATTAACATAAGTTAACACCTGGTCTAATAATAATGTATCCGTGCAATGCAGTCAACGATGACTTTTTGTTTTCATGCCAGCGAAATTTGTGAGCTGTCCATGAAAGAGTCACAGCCTATTGTTCCACAGTTCGTCTAGACTTGGAGTATGACTTAAGGTACATGCAAGTACTACTTCACCGTACAGTTACACTTCGAACTACCCTGTTCCATCTCAACATTTAACATTAATACTCGTATGCATATTCGCGAGTGCGATTGCAATACTTTTCACTTCATATTTTACTGCAGAGCTTCATGGTACATTTAACATTGTAATGAGTTCCGGGAAAATTAAATTTTTGAATTTCACATCGGTATCACGTTGCATGTTCGTTAGAAGCTGGAATACATTATGTAGAGGGAATAGCTGGAATATGGTCCAATTTATTGTGATCGTTTTGTGGTAGTTAAAGCAATAGAAACCCGTCTATAAATGTTGATGCTACACTGCAAGAATTTTCATTGATTGAAACAACAATTTTTTTTTGGAAAGCAAGTTATCCAAAATACTATTTTACTATGCTGCATGTTTAAAGCAAGTACTTTTCCTTATTCAATCCAAACACAAAACAAGCATACACAGTAGTTAAAAGCGTGTAACAAGGTTATCAGTCCAAGACCTGACGTGATGACTTCGGCAAAATCATTGCTGATGAAAACAGGATGAAAAAAGATGAGCATTATATTTTAAGAACCTCCTCCTTTATCCACATAGCTCCAGAATATCGGAGGCTATAGATATTCCCTGAAAGCTTCCGTTGGCCCCAGCAACTCTCGATAAAGTTTGTTGAAACATCAAGGCCTAAAAGAATAATAAAGCGCCAGGCGTCGATGAGATTCAAGCGGAGCTCATTAAATATAGTGACAGTGGTGTTTAGAAAGTCATCCAAAGTATTTGGCAACAACAACAAGTCTCGAACAAGTGACGCCAATCCACAAATAGGTCACAAATTACAGAGTGAAAAATATAGAGACATACAACCACTTTATACGTTGTACAAAATATTTTCAAACATAATGGAAAATTAATTCAGATCATACGTCAACAGTATAATTGGGGAGTGTCAAAGTGGCTTTCAGGGTAGTAGATCAACGATAAACAAATCGTTCAGATTCAAATAGTTGCCTCAAAAATGCTGGGAGTTTACTATAGACGTACATAAAATTTTTGGTAGCTTTAAACAGGTATAAGACAGTATCGATCGTAATATATGTACTGTACCAAATGATACTTAATGATCGTTGCCTAAGCGTACTATGCTCATAATAATGGGGAATGCAATCTTGCCAAAATGACAACGACATGACTAACTCACCGATGCCTTTGACACAAATATCGGACTGAAACAAGGAGATTGGCTATGCGATGCTTTAGGTGTAAAACATGGACCCTAACCAAAGCATCCGTAAACATATTGAACACTTTCCAGAGACAGGTCTTGAAGCAGGTAATTGAAGTGAACCTAGACGAGGACCAATGGCAAATTCGATACAATCATGAGTTGTAGGAAATCTTAGACGAGCCAGAGGTCTTAACAATTGTAAGAAGAAGCTGCAATTGATTGACCACGTAAATCATATGGACGAAAAGGTATTCATTGGGAGAACTAAAGGATGCCATTCTCCGCCTGGGTTTGGTTGTCAAGTTGAGAAGTATTGGAAATGAAATGACAATCAAACCCCGTGGACATGGTCTTGTCTTTTCTCCTGAACTCGCGGCCAACGGCTCAAAGGCCAACACATTGGGCTGTCAGTGTCAGGAGAGAGGAAAAACGTCAATGCCCCGAGGGATGTCACACAGCCAGAAATTATTTCGCTTCATCTTCAAATTCGCTGAGTCTTATGGGGCAAGAAATCGACTATATTCACGGACACCAAGGAGAACAGACAAGGAATTAAGGAAAATAATCCAATGCTCACACATTAGTTCCTGCAGGCATGAAAAAGTAGTTTTTGGACGCCATGAAAAGAGCTTTCATAAGATTAAATCCAATTTCTTCTGTTGATGAATAGAGCGGAGCACATTTTGGAGCACATCTAAAAATGAAAAGCAGGGTCTGTATAATAGTAACCGGACTGACCTCAGGAAATTTTTTATTGGCAAAATATGCACAATTTTTCTTTAGTAATCTTCAAAGTAGTCCCCATTGGAGTCGATGACATGCTGATACTGGATTTCCCGATTCCCGAACGCTCCCTGGAAGTCGGCAACCTCGATGCTGTCTAGAGCCCTCGTTGTAGCACGTTGAACGTTTTCCAGAGTCCCGAACCGTGTCCCCTAAAGGTGTCTCTTGATCTTAGGGAACAGAAAGAAGTCCGCTGGTGCCATATCCGGGCTGTAAGAACTCTGGTTCAGTTTGCAGTCGATCAAGGATTTCCGAAGCGACAGCAACACGACGCTCCTTTTGCTCATCAGTCAGGTGTTTGGGTACCAGCTTCGCGCAGATCTTCCTCATGCCCAGATCGTTCTTAATAATGTTGTGAACGGTCATCTTATCAACTCCAACCTCATCTGCGATAGCCCGAATGCTCAAACGACGATCACTGTTCAATACATCACGCACTTTTTGCACATTTGTGTCCATGTGACTCGTTGATGGAGGACCGACGCGCTGTTTGTCATGGACGTCATCGCGGCCCTCCCGGAAGTTTCGGTGCCACTGAAACACTTGAGTTCTGGACAGAGCATCCTCACCGTAAGCCTCTTGAATCATTTGAAGAGTTTCCGTGGCCGTTTTCTTGAGTTTGACACAAAATTTGATGCTAACACGTTGCTCGATCGAACGCTCCATTTTCACTCCGACGACATAACTGAACACGCACTCCGCTCTCGCTCGATGCTATCTCTCCAAGCGCTTGCAGGCAACTGCTGCAGCCCGGTTCCCTTTACCTAGACCCCCACCACCAATACAGCACCAGGTACCGGTTAATAGACGCTTTGACGGCGTGGGGCAGGCTGGGGCTACTTATTATACAGACCCTGTATATGTTCTAACTGTTATCAAATGCAAGGATAAATTGATAAACATGGGTTTTTATCATTGATAGCTTCAGATCACTATCTGGATTAGAAAAAAATCCACTAGAAGCTCTCATTCCTTTTAAATCGGAGATAGAGGATATCTCTCGATCGTAGCGTTCGTCATTCATTTATTATTTCTATAAACAAAATTTCGGATTTATCAAGAGTAAATCTGAAATTTACACCACCTAAACTTAAACCAGATTCAATTATTGTCAATAACACAGGTCAAAACTAGTCATTACACTCGAACTCTGATGGCTAATATTGTTTTTGCCGCCTACACTCATTAATTAACAGCAATAGTTTTATTTCGATTGCCCTTAGATTTCTTGTAAGGTGTTGATTCGTATAACTAGTAACGACGGTGATAAACACAAGCAAACGGTCGCGAATAAACAGTGATTAAATTAATTGTTTTCATATTAGTTTAAATGTAGTGATTTATAAGTTATTGCTATTATTGTGTGAATATGTCCAGAAAGTGTAATAACGAACCTGACTCTTTTTGTTATATTTGTAGAGATTTAACTTTCTAAAAATAAAGCCAAAATTTCATTAAAGTTGTGATGGAGAGTTATCATTAGTATTTTGGTTTCTGTTTGGCACATCAAGACAAATCTTGGACTCCCCATATTTATTGCATAGCTTGTGTTAAGAATTTGAGTGATTAGAAAAAAGCATCCCGTCTTATGCCATTATTTGTACCCATGATTTGGACAGAACCAAAAGATCACGTTTCGGACTGCAATTTTTGTCATACAGATATAAAAGGTATTAATTCTTTAAAAAAACACACAGTGAGTTACCCTAATTTACAGTCAACTAAGAGACCAGTACTTCGTAGAGACAATTTACCTATACCAGTTAAATCTGCGTCCGTTACGATTAACGATTCACAGTCCTCCACTTCGAGCAAATCGCGGGCCGTTGATGATAATGAATCTGAGTTTGAATTAATCTTAAACAAGTTACACTTGATAACTCAAGAAGACCTAAAAAACTGGGTTCGCGATTTTAATTTGTCAAAAAAACTGTCAGAGCTCTTAGGATCTCGTTTAAAAGAATGAAACTTGCTACATCATGAAACTAAAATAAGCCTTTTTCGAAATCGTGAAGAACTCTTCAGGTCCTACTATTCTCAAGATAGATACTTGGTGTGATGTAATGATATACGAGTAAATGGGGTCATGGAGAATTTGAAAATCGAACTTAGTCCCTATCATTAGTGTATATTCATTGACGCTTAAAGGCAGGTTTACTGCATAATGGAAATGTATTTCCTTCTGTATCTCTGGCCCATGCTGCTTATGTCAAAGAAACCAATGAAAACATGAAGTTATTACTGAAAAAAAATCAAATATAGTAAATATTGCCTTATTACTCGAACTTCATCTGATACCAAATTCTGCTGTTTTCTTTGTGAATGAGATAGTTTGGACAAAAAAAACCATTGTCATTAACAAGTTGGGTAAGTAGGAGAGTTCTCCTGCCTCAAGGTCTTTGTAACCACCATAGCGCTCAAAACAAGTTTTCTAATAACGTGAATTGATAAGTTGAATTATTTATCCAATACTTGGGTAAGAAATCATTCAAATTTATGTGAATGATGCAAAGTGACCTTTATAAGCACGTTGCAACCGCCATTTTGTTCCAGCTTAAATAATTTTGCTGAATGCTCGGCCGATTGAAGATATTCAAATTAAACAATATTCCTTACATTTTCATGAAAATTGAAAGAAAATTAAAGTTCTTAGTTCAATTTGAAATATTTGTCAACTATAAACAAGTGTTATTGTTGTTGTCATTCCATAAAATTGAAATGTCCATAACACACTTGATTAAAATCGGATTTCCATAAAACTTTGTGAGCATAAAGATCTTATATAAATCTATATAATTACTGAATTTTTAGAAGATTTTGTGGGCAAAAATGTAAAATCTGCAAATCATACTATTAGTCATAAAGTTGAGTAAATTTCGGTTTCTGAGGTATTTGTTGCCCTTGTATTCATAAAGGATTTTTCAGATTTTTTGGCTAAAAGGTGTCCAATCGCAACATTTTGGCATATTTTGCATCCCCTAGGCCACCTGATGCACTAAAGAACTTTCTAAATTCAGACTCTAAAAGAAATAATCAAGACCTATCATTTGATACCCCACTCGACTACCTTTCATTAAAAAAAAGTTTAAGTGCTACTTGGTGAAGGGGGGACCTCCTTAAGAAATGTTGAAATGTTTGGTAGGACCTAAACTTTTGAGAGACGACTACTTCTGACTTTTTCACTAAGTTTGAGTTTTCTAGCATATATATGTTAGTTTCTGAGGACAGATGGACGGATGGATAGAAAGGTTGCGAAACTATGTAGTATGTCTTTGTAAAAAAAATTTTTAACAAAGACCTAAAACGAATGGCCTACGCGAACATCTTTAAACCCTGGACAATAAAATCTGAAATATTTACCTCTTGCAGAGTCGTCTAAAGTTCTTCTTCCACCTAATTAAAAATTTTTTAAGGCGGTGGATCGCGATGAGAGCGAATTTTCCTATATGAAAGAAAATTTCCCTAAAATAAGCGACGCAAAGATAGAAGAGGGTATTTTCGTTGGACCTCAAATCAGGGAGTTAATAAAATATCCAGTATTTAAAGTTGGAGTTAATAAAAGATCCATAATTTGAGAAAAATTGAACGATCTAGAAAAACGATCATGGATATCTTTTAAAAAGGTTGTTGCGAATTTTCCATAAGAGCGAGAAGTTGAAAGAGTTCGTTAGCGAGTTGTTGTTGGCTTATCAAGCATTGGGTTGCAACATGACACTCAAGATTAATTTCTTAGACTCACATCTGGAGTTTTTTCTGAGAATTTGGGAGTTGTGAGCGATGAGCACGGGGAGAAGTTTTATCAGGACATTTTACAGATGGAAAAGCGCTATCAGGGCAAATGGGACCCAAGAATGTTGCCAATTACTGTTGGTCGTTGAAAAGAGACCAACCAGGAGTTAAATTTGCTAGAAAATCCTAAATCGTAAATTCATAGCAGAAAATCCCAAATCGTAAATTCACAGTAGAAAATCCTAAATCGTTAATTCATAGTAGAATTTTTTAACTTTTTTTTCTTTCGGATGGTCATTATTTGTTGCAATATTTAAATTACATTAATCAATAAAATTCTTGCCCTACAATTTTTTTTGCTACTTATTTTAACTAACAATCATCGATCAAAGTAAAAAATATAAGTGAAGTTTGTGTGGCACGACAAAGCCTATTTGAGATTAATTTTCATTACAAATTAGGCCGATTAGAAATGAAAGAAATCTTTCCTCCGAACCGAATTTTTACTGTTGCAAGAAAAAAGATGTGTGAGCACTCTATTTAGCACGCAAAAATTTCATATCTCATTTAAATCATTTCCTTAATGTCAATATATTGATGATTTACCCAAATCAAAATTGTTACAAAATTTCGCCATCAGGGAAAGTAACAGTTGATTTTGTACCATGTTTGCGTTCATCTCAATCTTCCATGTCCACTAACTTCAAGGATGCAATACAAATTTTGAATTACTGTTGAGCAGTTTGATTGACACATAATAGAACATTTCTAAAGATAATAAAAATTGATCGGAATGTCTTGTAGAGTGGAGTACGCGTGATAAATATTTAGTGCAGCTTTGTGGCGTAACAAGAACCCGCCTCATATGATCTCGCAAACAGCTAGTCGACAAGCATGCGTACCCGGTCATCGAGCTAAGCAAGTCAAATGAACTCCGTCTTTTTTATAGCTCGTTGAAAATTTTGCCAGACTACCGGCTCCCGTAAGCACTCAAAATCATTACGAATGGCGTGCAATGTGGGGTCCATATGGAGAAATATTTGCGACCTTAGACATTTTGTTCCTTTTCAAAGGATGTAAGGTACCTAAGTACTAAAGTCCCACGCACAGCAATAGCATAGTTGTGTGAAACACACCATGAATCACGTAAGTTTTGATTCCACCCTCCTTGCTTTCGTTTTTTTTTGCGAGAGAGTTCCTACCGATGTGTTGTCCCACAGTAAAACTTGTAATGACCTTCTATTTTCTTGATGGTAGCTGTCAGCCAGATGAGTTTCTCCTATCTGCCTGGATCGAAAGTAATAACCATGCCACCAAAAGGTTGGATGGTGGGCCAGCTCTCCATCTCTAAAAAACCCTTCATTGTTTCGAAACATGCAACAGAGCTTTGGAATGAATTGAACCTACAGCAACGACCTCGCAACCAAAAAAAGGACTATGGCATTGAATCCTGGAATGTCAGATCACTCAACTACCTTGGCGCTGTTAAGGAGCATTTACAACAGGCCAGTCAACATAAGCTAGACACACTGGCAATCCAGAAAACGAGCTATACTGGAAGTGATACTCAAGATATGAGATTGCATACATATTCTGAAGTGAGAAGCCTGCTAGACGGCGAGAAACTAGAGTACCATTCATCGTGGATAGGGAGCTGCAATCAAACGTTGTTGATTTCGAGGCAGTCAATGAATAGAATTCTTCAAAATTTGGCTAATAAATATACTCACCCTGATCAAAGGAAAGGATGAAAAAACGAAGGAAACGTTCTACAATCACCTGAAAATGTTCGTTGATTAGTTATGGCTGATTTCAGCGCTGAGGTTGGCAATGAGCTACCTCATCTGCGAACGACTGGAGGATATAGCATCCATGATGAAATGAATGACAAAGGCCAGCGACTGATTTACTTTGCACGTAGCAAAAATCTAATCATACGTTCGACTTGCTTCCTACATTGACGCATGCGTAAAATGACGTGGATATCACCGGATGGCAACACACAAAACCAGATCGACCATGTTCTGATCCAACAACAATAGGCCGCAAACATACTTGGTGCCCCTAAAATCCAAGAAGGCAATTGTAACTCAGATTATTATTCAATAGAACTAACCTATCGATGTTGTATGTCAAAGGAGTATTCGGCGAAAACCAGCCCTATAGAAATTTGACATTGAAAGGCTCTAAACGTTGTCTGTGGTGAAAAATTTCAGAGAAACTCTCAACAACTAGCTGGCTCCCATCCAATTAAACACATCGCTGAAAACAAGCAACACGCTATGGATGGAAGTGATCGTGGCAATAAGGCTGCTTCATAACAGACGATAGGAAATAAAGCCCACCGCAAAAGAAATAATTGCTTCAAAGATGAATGCCAAGATGCGTTAGATAAAAGGAATCAGGCGAAAAGCAGTATTTAGGTAGGAAAACCAGGTTGAAGAGAGAAAATCTCAGAAGAGTAGTGAATAAGATAATTAGAATTAAGAAAAGAAAATACTATGATAACCATTTGAGAAGCGTTGATGTACAAGTAAGGCTAGGAAGCAACTACAAAAGACAAGCATACAAAATAGTAAAAAGCTTGAAACAAGGTTATCAGCAACACCATACTACCATAATCTCATCGGCAACATCATGAAAACAGAATTAAGGACAAATTGATATCATCTTTCAAGAACCTTTTAAATCCTCTGCCCATTGGCTCCATCAACTCTGGAAATATTTCGTTCACCATCAAAGCCCAAACAAAAAATAAAACGCCGGACATCGATGAGATTCCAGTGGAGCTCATTAAACATGGTGGCAGTGGTGTCCAAAAAGATCGAGACAGACAAATTATTTACAGTCAAGCAAGAACCTGAGAAATGTTGGGAGTTCAACGTGGACTTATACCAAATATTCGTTGATTTTAAGCAAGTATACGACAGTATTGATTGTAACGTACGATACCAATCAATGCTTTCCTTTGGTATCGTAGCTAAATTAGTCTGTCTTACTAAAATCGCAACGACATCTTTGACACAAGTATCAGACTAAGGCAGTGAGATGGGTTGGCCTTGTTGCTATTCATTTTGGCTCTGGAATGTGTCATCAGAAAGCTATCTGTCTATGCAAGAGGAACATTACTATACAAGTAACGCCAATGGTTACCTATGAGGATGACATTAAAATTTCTTCACAGTCACCAAGGAACTTCTCCTGAAGCTCAACATTGAAGCAAAACCAGCAGGGCTACAAAATAATGAGAATAAAACAAATCGCATGACACAGCCAAATACACTAAATATCACACTTAGCCAATACAATATCTTAAAATTTGTGTATTTATATGCCAAAATAATGAGGACTGGTAATGAAAGAGATGAAATACGCCTAAAATACAGCTCGCAAATAAAATTTTTCATTCAATTCTGACGATTTTTAATACCAGCTGCATATAGAGGAAAACAAAGCTTCAAGTATAAAAATATGTGATAAGACCTGTGTTATGCTATGGCTGTAAAACATAGACTCTAGCTCAAGTATCCGCAAACATATTGAATGCCTTCGAGGGACGAGTCCTGAGCCGAATAATCAAAGCAGAGCTAGACGGGGACCAATGACGAATTCGATACAACCATGAGCTTTATGAAATGATTGACGAGCCGGAGATCTCAACGATTGTAAGACTGTGGAAGCTGCAATAGGCTGGCTACATGAATCCAGACCGATGGAGAAACAAAGGAAAAGCTAGCTTGACTCGGTTGATGAAGACGGTTCATTGCTGATCGGGTGTCAAAATTAGAGGATGCGGTCAATAGACCGAGACAGTTGGAGGTGCTTGCTGCAGGAAGCGAAGGCCAGAGAAGGACTTTAGTACTGTGAAAAAGGAGATTTCATCACAATGTTGAACTATGGCTAAAGGTTTGGGTCTCTCCAACCACTCGTGCAGATTGACCATTATTGTTTTGTGTATCGACGATGTTACATTGCATTTTAAAAAACAACAACAACAAATATACGAGTGTATTACAAAATTATTACACGCAAAAAAGGTGGTAGTATGAGCAAAAAATAGAGGTTACTTGACTTAAATTAAATATTCAAAGAAAAAATTTTGCAAAGCTATGGAAAAGGAACGAGAAAGTAGAAGTGCTCGCATGGATCCAAATGGGTAAGGTCGAAATTGTTAGAGAACTTAAGCATTATACTCACTCGCACTCACGTGCCCACAGGAGTTATTCATGGCCATGTATGAGTACTACCGAGGATACCGCTCACGTTCGTGAGTCTATTCGTCTAGTTTTAGGCGTCCAAGAACGTCACTAAGGCGTTCACAAAGCCGATTGCCTGAGTTCTCGCAAAGCAGTTCACCCAGTTATTCAAGAAGCCACTCATCCAGGTATATGCCAAGTCATTTACGTGGCCATAAATCTCGTCACTTACCCAGCGATTCACGTAGCCGCACACCTAATCATTCACAAGCGAGTGGAAATACAGGTTTGTTTATAGAACACATTTCACATCAAAGAATTTGTATAAAAGATAGAGCACGCATACATTATCGACATCTATCGGCAGAGATAGTATGCACTCAGAGGCTTGAAAACTTGGGCCACCATATTATTTCTCGTGCAGGTATAGACGCCCACGTAACAGTTGGCTCTAGGAGTGATGGTGTAAAGCAGAAGACCAAAAATAATGATGATAGCAAAGATACAAATAATACGAATTTGACACAAGCAAACCATAGTCTTGAACTATGGAATTTACTTGGAGAAGAACAAAAAATCAATCAACCCAAAGCTCGAAAACTTCACGCTATAACGCCAAACAGCTGGAATAAGATTCTCAAAACTAGATTGAAGAAAGAAGAACTCAATACTTATTTAGTAAAGTATACGAAAAAGGGTCACTATAATCTTGAATCTCCAAAGTTGAATCCATAAATTAATGTCATTATAAATGAAGCAGCTACTAAATGAGATAAAACTTTAGGAATCGCAAAATATTATTGGGTTCACATTATCAGTGCCTGAAAAAAATTAATTCTTTAAAAATATTCTCCAATATTGCGTCGTATGATCTTAAGAAGCTCAAGGAATAGATAACCAGAGTAATACTTGGCATCAACTCGTAAAAGACTGAACCAAACATTCATATGTAAGGAACATAAAATTTGGAGTGGAAATCTTTATTGATTGCGCAAAAAGAGCTAATGACAAAAACAAATTAAGTCAATTGCATACTACATATATACAGGGTGGTCCAACCATAATGCACGATGTTGATTGTGAGTCACACCTTAACTTCAAGTTTTTCGCCCAACTTAATTTGACATTTCTTTGTTTCGATGCTTGACAAATTCAACCATGGAGAGGTACACAATTTAGCAACGCGTTAAGGTTGTTGAAGCCTTTTACGAAAATGGGCGTTCACATCAAAATGCATTTCGTGCACTTCGTGATTATTTTGGTCAGCATAATTGACCAAACGTGTAAAAAATCGGGAGAGTCAAGCGCAAATTTCAGCAAAACTGGATCCATAGGAAATGTGAAATCACTGTGCTTGCTTGCCCAGTTCATTCTGCGGAAAGCATTGCTGTTGCTCACGATAGTGTGGCAGAAGAGCCGTCAACCTCGACTAACTGTCGTGCCCAACAATTGAACATCCTACGAACATCACTGATACAAATTTTGAATAAAGATTTGAATTTACACACTTACAAGGTTCAATTGACTCAAGAGCTGAAGCCCACTCACCATTTCAAGTTTCGGCAATACGCCAAATGGTTGGTGGAACAGACAGAAGGGAATGGTGACTTTACAAAGAAAATCATCTTCAGTAACGAGGCACACTTTCACCTCAGTGGATTCGTTAACAAGCAGAATTGCCGCATTTCGGCAAATGAGAATCCACAAGTGATTATTGAAAAGCCGATGCATATACAAAGAGTGACTGTTTGGTGCGGTTTTTGGGCTGGCGGCATCATCGGGCCATACTTCTTCGAAAATGAGGACGGCCATGCAGTTACCGGGAATGGTCTTTGGTATTGCGAGATGATAAGGGACTTCTTGTGGCCAGATATTGAGGTCATGGAACTGGAAAATATGTGGTTCCGACAGGATGGTGCCACACAGCCGACGAAACAATGACTCTTTTGCACTAGAAGTTCAATGGCCGTGTTATCTCACATTGTGACGATGTTCATTGGCCGCCACGAGCATGTGATTTGACACCGTTGGACTTCTTTCTCTGGGGATATTTAAAAGAAAAAGTTTACGTCAATACGCCAAAAACAATTCAAGAGCTTAAGGATGAGATAATTCAGCACATCAACGACATTGAACCTCAGTTATTTCTCAGAGTCATTGAAAATATGAGCCATCGGATAAAATTACGCCACCGTAGCTATGGCGAGCGTTTGAGCGATATTTTGTTATACCCATAATTATCATAGATCCTTCTCTTACAAAAAAAATATTAACATGATTCTCCGAAAACTTTTTATTTACAATTCACATCGTGCGTTAGGGTTGGTTCTGAAGTACTTGTAGTAAACGGCTGTTTATTCATCTATGGTATTGTTTGACTGAACGCAGCTTTTATCGCCAAGAATCCGAATTTAGAAGAATACAAAGCCTGGTGCTATTCTCTTTATATACTGATGTACACACAGAAGACATCAGTGTGCAAAAAGATCGGGGACTTTGAATGCTCTAAGCACATCGTTCTTATCATGAAATTTCAAAAAATATAAAATGTGTAGCAAATATATGGCCATAGAGATTTGAAAAGTGGCTTAATTTTCATTTCTGATACTTTTTCCTGCTAATTTGTGACTGGTTTTTATTAGATTTTCCTTTATCGATTTAATTAAAATTTTTGAATCTATTTTCTATATTTTTACAATAAAAAAAGATGCGATTATTTAATTATCATTTTGTTTTTCTATGATAATTGTTTCTTTGAGCTATGATAATATTAGAAGGTAACGCTTAAAATACATCTTTTCTTAAGCCATAACTTTTCCTTTTACTTAGATATTTTGAATAAGGAGATATTGCTTGCGGCATGGACTCTCTTATCTTTTATTTTTTTTCCTAACCGCCCAAGTATGACCAACTCATTGTTAATCATCAAATATCTATTACAACGCCCGCACTTTCATACCATGACCATATTCTTACGCAACTCTGAAAGTACTTCACATTGAACAGCTGCACGATGGCATAATGCTGCGACATTGTGCCGCCATATTATCGCAGAAAACTTCTCGCTGGGTCCTACAATTGCGATTAAACGCTAAAATCCATGACGGATTTACTCTCCGAAACCCCTTTGGCTATTAGATACGCTTCGTCAAATGATAGCCACTTGAAGAAATGGTAGAAGCAAGTCAAATCAAAGGAGCTGGAAGAGAATCTGAGCAATGGAACGGGGCCCAGCTAATATACTCATATTTATTTGCATTGGATCTAGTCTGACAAAACCCTCGGAATTGGGTCAATCGCATGTCGGAGGCAAATTACAAAAACGCTGCGCGAGGGTGAATAAGCCGGTCGAGGTGAACGCGAAGAGTATGGTACACAAGCAAAGGTGGCGTCAAGAAAAAATCCTAAAGACCATAAGTAATGCAATTAAACGGACGACAAAACCTAATTGAAGTCTGTCAAAAGGCATTAAAATAGTTGTCGTCATTTGAATGGACTTATTCGATACGGCACCCAAAGTATGTGCGATGGAGCGCGCTTCAAGTGCCTCTTACATACCTGGCGAATGGATGGAAGCAGCACTCACTCGAATGGAGAGTGAAAGTTGTTGGGCTGTGAGTAGATACTGCCATTGAGTTAAGCCTAGCACTTGATAGCTTCAGATTTCTGAATGGAAACACACGGTACCATGGCCGTGATCCTATCCGATAATGACAAGAAAATATGCAAAACTCAGCATCGGTTGCCACTTCATTAAATTTTAGTACTAATTGCAATCAGAACATCAAAACAGTGGTCTGCAAAAAATCACCTATGGTGGTGCCTCCTAAAATTCAATACTTAATGTTTGATATTCCCAAGGGAATTTCAGTTGCAAAACGAAAGACTTAAGCGAGCAACCCGAAATTCGTGGAAATTTTGGATGATTTGCAAGATTAGTAATTAGTGGCTGCAAATCTTGATACTGTTCTGGTGAGCACTACTGGATGGTTATCTGCTTTGTCATCGACAATACAAATTAAATGCCTCAGATACTAAGACTTCCGTCAGC
Organism: Odontomyia ornata; assembly: GCA_963969285.1. Lineage (NCBI taxonomy): Eukaryota > Metazoa > Arthropoda > Insecta > Diptera > Stratiomyidae > Odontomyia > Odontomyia ornata. Next base: position 496,474,899 of record OZ017738.1, read on the forward strand.
AGCTTCCTTTTAAGTTGATGCGTAACTACTTGCAAACATCACACCTCGCCGATTGATGAGCAAAACAAAAATTCTCACAAACGCCATACAACACCAGCACGCCACAATGACTATGAAAAAACAAACGACCACCAGAACCTTTGGCCACTGAGGTGCTATATTAACAACGACTTTCATTTTTCTCAGTCAGCGTTGATTAATCATTGCAAATTTATACAGTCAAAATTAAAATGTATCTCTATCAAAAACCGCTAAATAATTCATAGCTCCATTACTCTTGGCTTTTGCGCGTATCTAGTGAAACACCGTACGATTTTTCCTATTTGGCCAGTTCTTGTTCGTAAACGAATTGGCTGTAGGAACAACCTCAACAACATTTGGCAATCGCCTAAACTTTGGTAACTTGCGTTCTACCTCCATAGTGGCTGGACGCGATGGTCGTAAATCCAAGAGAACTGATCGCAATATTCTTAACGCGATAGCGAATTCGTAGAGTCATTGAGCTAACAGTGACCCGATGATCAATCAAACCCACTTAATTACCGTAATTCATCAAATATGTTCTTTTCGTACAATCTCTGTCATTTACAAATGCGGCACGGACCTTGTTAACACATTTATACTTATTTGTACGAGTGTTTGTATAGAAGATTGCGTTTAATCTATTAATAAAGTTCATACAAATGGAGTTTACATTTTTTGTGCAGTAAAGCGAAAATAAGATTTTTTCTTCATTAAGAGAGATTTTTTTTTTTGGTAATTTTCTTGGAAGTTTGGCATTCACATTCTATGAAGAAAAATTTTATTGAACATTTTCAAGAGATGTTAGTTACAATCAGAGCTTTTACCAATTTTCGAGAAAAATATGGGCGTCTAGTTCAAAGATACTCGTATCTTCAAAACGATAAAATTACTGCTATTTACTTCATTTTTTTTAATGACTTTTTAAAAAGTACTCGATGGTGACAATAAGTATGTATTTTTGCCATTAAAATAAATTTAATAGCATTTTTAAGCCACCTTTCATACGAATAATGTGTGGGCAATCATTTTTTCCTTTTAGTGGTAGACCGGTTCAGGCTTTTACTTGCCCTGAGTTTGAAATTTCTTACGGCAAAATACTTCTGAGCTACCCACAAAATACTTCTACTGTCAATTTGTCACCTAGACAGAGGCTGTTTTCCTATTTTTCTTTGCTTTCAGGTATCAGAAACCCCTTTTCTATAGAGAAGAGATGGAAAGAAAGCGATTGCTAAAAAACAGAGCCTTCCACCCTTGACCCCGAATATGCTCAATAATACTTTCTTTGTCTTTCAGGATCGTGCGATCATAACATGCGACGCGGTTTCGTTTGTCAACCTATTTAACCATGAAAAGCTCTCCATTTTTTTGGAGAAGACACTATACAGCTCATCCCATTTTTTGTAGGCAAAAACTGGGTGACAGGCAGCATTTAATGCAAAGCATGTTATCAGAAAACTTTTAATTATCAATTTTGTACGGGTTGGACTAAAAACATCCATACTCCCTCGAGAGCTGAGTCAGGAAAAAGACATTCAAACGGAGTATTCGATTGAAGCACAGCCTATGGTTAGGGGTTAGTCCATCTTCTTTTTTATCAGTTACCCTGGACTAATGCTAAACATTTACAGAACGCTGCGTTTCTTTCTTAGAGATAACCTCCTAGTTGCTATCATTTCTACGCAGGAAAATATGCCTGCACTTTCTGGCAAGGGGGCAATAGATGTTACATCTGTGACAGCCAACACCACCAACTAATAAACTGTTCGATACACGAATGAAATTTTTCTTGTCGTTGTGCCCGTGCGAATTGCTTTTGGTGCTGCTCCATGCTGAGTGCGTCATCAATAGCTCTGATCCGTAGAATAGTACAGGCTCAGGAGTCATATTTTTGGAGCGCTGCGTCCCCTCTTTTAGCCATCGGTCAAGTAAGCGCCATAACACGTGCTGCTGCACTATCAACGGTTGCCCTGATTTGCTCGAAAAAACGCATTTTTGGTCTATCAATATGCCTAGGTATTTCACCATTGGTTTTGGTTCAACCAACTATACTAATCGAGCTGTCACCTAGGTGAACTGCTCAAAAGACTTTTGTGGCAAAAACACCATTTTCCGTACTAAAGCTCGCCACTACCATCGCTACCATTACCAGAAAACCGCTTCCCAACGAAACAATTGAAAAATTAAATAAAAATTACAAAAAGAAAATGGTTACGGCAACCCTCTTTGCGATGCAATTTAGCGAAGAATTGCAGTATATCTCGACAAGAAAAACCTCCGTTACCACCATGAAGTGGCTCGTCGAGGCAAGCGGGAAGATTGCTCTCGTGGATTTGTTGCGAATCCCATTTTACTAATCGTATTAACTGGATATAAAATAAATTGAGTAAATCTCGCGTCTTATATTTAGATATTCTCATCGTTTGTTGCTTGGAAACACGAGATATTTTGTTTTTCACATATTACATTTGTACGCAAGATTGTAAATAAAAAGTTTAAAGAAAAAAACACCATTCACCGATACAGTGCAAGACAAGGAAAAGATGAGCAAAATGGAAACAATTGAGTTGAGCTCGAATCGTCACGTGCGTTAAAGTTGAAATGTTTTGCGCATATTACACGGTCACTACGATTAAAATTTGGAGTGAATGTATTTTTTGAAATTTATTATGTGTTGTTTGAAATCGAATACAAGATTGTGATGTGGGAAAAGAGCTTAAGCGTTCCCTATTCTAAAGCTTTAATTTGCTATTGTTTGATTTTGTTTGTCGTCAATAAGTAATTTCCATCACTGTTTTAGACTTCTAAGTAGCAAGTTACGCGAATTACTGACGTAACAAAACAAGTGCCTTGATTACGATCTAATACAACTTGTTGCATCCAAAAAAAATCACAATTTAGTGTTTTTCATCTGATTTTTATCTGGTTGGTTGGATGCCTCCTCTTATTTGGGGGTCATAAGTCTATTGATAAAAACGAAGTCCTCTCAAGTCTCACGTGCGTTCGTCAGGCCCAGTCTGTCATTTTGCTTGGGCAATACATCCCTTCAGTAGGTTCCCTCAGCCTCAACACCTTCGAACCGAGTCCTTCGACCACTTAATTCATGAATGCGAAATTTGTAGTGGGCCCTTGTGCTGGGCAAAAGCATCCACCCTACGACACTACATTCTAGACTGCCAGCGCATTCACGCGTCCTCAGACAAGGCTGATTTCGGCTAGCACCAACATATTCACCCACCAAGGCAGCAGACCATCGGACATTGATATCTATTAAATTCACTACGCAGCATTTCCCTAATATTTATGGTCACTACTGTGGGTATTCTCTTTTATGTCAGGCTGAATATTTCAATTTTCTCCATTGCCCGCTGAAAGCTGTGAGCACTCATCCAGTTCCTCACTTGGCGAATTGGTATATCTAGTCTTAGTTGTGCATGTTCGATTCTGCGCTCTGTCAGTTGCACCACAGCATAATTCACATCACTAATCAACTAGAACTCACGTGACAGCTCAGGTATCAGTGGCCTATCATACGAGACATTCTACCAGTTAAGAGCAACAATTGAGCCCTAAGTGCCTCAGATGCTCAAGTATTTGGAAATAATTTTTGGGACTTCTAGGAAACCCACCCATCTAGCTGAGTTGAAAGTATTTCTAACATCAAGGGTAAACAGCAGGAAAACCCATAAGGTGGAACTGTTGTGTACCACCACATGCTAGGCCAGACACACCACTTTCCCGATAATACCGATGCTATAGAAACTTACCTTGAAGCTTTACTGCTATACATATAGGTCTTTAGCAGGATGGATTGCAACTGTGGTTCTTCTCTTAATAAGTTTACAACTGTGGTTCTTCTCTTAATACATTTTTTGAGAAATTTTCTGGCTGTGTCTAGCATTCATAAAAGGCAACATAGTCGAGATGTATCAAAAAAAGAGCTCAAAAAATCTCGCTCATCTTCTTCATCTTGCATGAACCATTAGGTATTCTCTTGCCACGTAACTAGCTTGTGGCCCAGGTCCACGGGTTCATGTTTACATCATTCACCCGATCTTGACAATAGCTGGCCTAGCTTCTGCAAACAAGTTTGCGAAGAAATTTTCTGGCTGCTTTGAATGCAACTAGTGGGTCGGTTTGCCTCATCCCAAAACTATGTATGCAGGGCCTTTTGTTGGATTTTGTGACATACACTTCGCTATTATATTGGTTCCTATATAGTAAAGGCTTGCTCTAACTTGATACAAAGGACATGTAAGAAAATATTGTAATGCTCATCGTTAAGATCACTGCTAGGCTGGTATTTACCTAAGAAGCTTTATGTTATGATGCTCTTTTCATCAGCACATCAACAAACTTTTCAACGTCCTTATTTCCGATGTTCCATACGAGACTGGAAAGCTAAGCATATATGTACCGAGAATTATCATCATTAATTTCTAGTGCTATGTACCTGTAGTTACTTTATAAATAGTCCTCTAGAATTCTCCAGTAGTTCACCCATGGTACTACAGACTCTGAAGCAATCTGGTATAGTTTTGATGCAGCCCCGAAGGAGGAAGGTAGAAACCTTGTCAATGTTCAATACAATAAGTTTAGTTCTGGCTGCCATCTCCAGGACCCATGCTCACTCAAAATCTAGCTGAAATATATCTGATTTAATGGCTTTTGCATTGAACTCTTTTCTAACAAGAGGATACCATTCTTCGTTCGAAACAGCATCTTTCAAAACATCGAATAGGGCCTAAAAAGATAACAAAGGTTTAATTGGCGTTAGATTGTCACAGGACACTTTCACACGCGATCCTACAAGCAAGACCCCTGCCAGCTAAAGGTAACATTTATCACGCCAGCCAAACTGAATTGGTAACGTTTTTTTTTGGATTTAAATATTTTGGATTGTGATTTCTTTGCACACGTAATAACTAAGTTAAGTCGATTCTAAGCGGACTAACCAGACTACAAACTCACAAGGAAATATCGATAGCAGCGATTTAGGAGGTACAATGCAGATACCCAATTAGTTAGTGCTAGACGTGTTAAACGACGTGTCGTTAGCGAATCAACCTCCACACAAGTCTTACGTGATCTTGAGATCTCCCTGCGTACAAATCATATTGAATGCGTGAAAGAATTTCTCGATCAACAACATCAAGGATTGGACGCTCTAGTCAACTATCTAAATTTTCGTCTTGTAATGATGCATCACGAGCTGCCCGTATAAGAAGCAAAATCCAAACAGATGAACGATTAAATGGGGCAAGTTCATTTTACAGACCAACAGTGGAGGGGGCAGTTACTCGAAGCATCATCATCATCATAGTATACAATTAAACGGATTCCTACGACCGTCATTGCTTGCTATCCTCGATAGTCCCAGTATCAAGAGACGAACACGTCATATGGCCAAACTGAATATGGAAGCTTCAACGGATGATATACATGTGTGTATCATGTGCTTGGATTTAATATGGTCATTCAACATTGCAAGGCCATCAATAGCATTGAGCTTGATACGTAAATCGTTGAGGACGAAGCTTGGGTGTTGGAGCTGCTAGCGGCGATATGTCAAAGGTTAAAGGTGGTCACGAGATCATTTTGCCGTCGTTTGATGAATTCAAGGAGAAACGCCAGGAGTTGAAACGGTTTCAAACGTTGATGGACTATTTTATCAACTACGATTGCTTTAATATTAATTTTATGGTTGTATGCAATTTGCAAATATTGTTTGTGTGTTGACCTATCGAGTACATCTGCAGTATGCATTCACTGCTCTCGGTTTCAATAAGTATCAGAGAAGTTGAGGTTGATGGAGTCGGAAGAGCTGCAAGTACAAATTTTTTCCTATTTGGATAATGTATTCGATGTGGCCATCTTGATGGAAGATTCCAAAACAAAAACCACAGGATCTGTCAAACCTGTTCGAAACTCAGTTGCTCAACATATAAACGCATTAAACAGCAACACGCACCAAAAAGTTGAAGGAGAGCAAGATTCGTACCACGGAAACAAACAAAACATTTCAAATAATATACCTATAATGTCTGAAAATAACAGAGAACCTATCCCCGTTAATGAAGATTCTGCTGCAAGCGTAGTTGTAGGTAGCAAAAGTGGGATACCAACCCTTCCGACCGTTTGGCAACTTCAGTACCGGGAACAATTCAACCAACGCATGCCGCTACTACTGGTGATGAATACGACGAATATGAAGAGGAATATTCAACAATCATCCGCTCACTGCATAGTAAAACTAATTCTCTAGCATCACCGGATGAGCCTGTGATTATGTTGATAATACAACAGAGACAGCAGCAAAAGTATCCTCAAATAACAGTCAGAAGTAATGGAAACGGACAACGCTGCGACACTGTAACGGATGAGGATATACTCTATCAGGATGTCTTGAACGATGTTGGATTGAAAGCGCGAGTATCGCATGATTATCAAGCTGTGGATGAACCGGAAATAACTTTTGATCCGGGTGATACTATAAGTCACATTGATCAAATTGATGAAGGCTTGTGGCAAGGCCTTGGACCTGATGGAACTTATGGACTTTTTCTAGCAAACTAAGTTGAATTGATAAATTAATATGCATTCCAAATGAAACTATTTCGAAATGATCGATTGGAAAATTTTTTATTGACTATTGACAAAAAATATTTGGTCAATAGTCAATAAGAATATGAGAATAAGTTTTGTTAAACTAATTTTTTATAGAACTCATTGACATCGCAATTATAATGACAGTTGTCAAACGAGAGCTTCTGTGATGCCCGATGGTACACGTAGAAGCTACAAGGCAGTAAGGCATTGTCACATTGCCGTTTGCGAAGCTTAATGAAAACATCGAAAGCTTGTTGCACGATAGAGGATCGTGTATCCCCGAGGCGATAAAATTCCCCGGAGTACGAAGAAAAAGCTCTCTCTTCTTTCTCGTCTCGATTTCGGGTAATTGGTCGAAGGCAAGGCGGTGGAAAAAAGCAGTAAGCGATTAAAAGGAATTGGCAGGGAAGGCAAATTATTTGAGGTAGCGAGGAAGAAAAAGGAATGGTACGACAGCAGGATGACAAGCAGTTTTTGGTACGATTTTCAACTCGCTGAGGATCGACAGCAATTGAAACCAATCATCGAGCAAATTGGGGCCCCCGACCACATGAAAACAAGGGTAACTGTGAAGTCTGGCTCACAAGTTTACTTGGGAACTAATTACGACAGTGGCGAGGCTTTGAAGTGGCTTACGACCGCCGTGTAGAAGTATCCCCGAGTATCACCTGTGGGGTGAGAGCGTGAGGCGCGCTAAAGTACGGGACAAAATTGGGATTTTATCCAAGGTTGGGTGGTTTTTGGTTTTCCTGGCAAATTAAATTGAAGGTGATGATAGTTTTCAGGGTTAGGCCGATTCGTTCTTCTCCAAATTAAATTGGAATTGGAAGCATTTTCCTAGAGCCAGGTGCACGGTTGAGTGCTTACAAGATTGTCGCGATATCGGTGCCATTTCAGACTTGTGGCTGCTATTTGGATCTTTCCCGTAAGATTGCGGGTTTGTCAGTTTTCTGCGGTAAAATTGCAATAGTGCTGGTACCCGATTTGGTTGCGTTCTCACTTGGTGATCTCATTTGGAGCCCACTGGCAAAACGAATAGCGCATGACTCCTCTTCGGGGGGCTTACTGGGCCCGAGGGCCTTAGTCGGAGGCCTCTGGTGGAGCACCAGAAAATAGCAGGTTTATCAAGATATACACAAACGAGTGATGTTTCTCAATAAGAAACTCTTCCGCCTATGACTCTGCACTCATAAATTAGTACTATCTCGAATTATAATACTGCTCACTTCATAGCAGCAAGTCAGATTTTATATCATTCATGAACTATTTTAGCAAATTTTCGGAAATTGTACAGTTTGTTAGCTTATCTGCAATAAAAGATACAGATTATTGCTGAGCTGCTTTGACCTTGAATAGGGCCTTCTTGAAGACCCGACCCTTTTCTGTCCAAAAGATGTGCTAAAAGTCTTCAACATTAAAGTCAGCATCTATAAATATAGGATAAAATTTGTCGCATCCCTATATTGATTCATATTGTGTACTGTTTTACCACACTTGTAGCGCATTAAGTTCCTATCAGGCCGCAAACATCTATGTACGATATAGCCATATCTAAGTGAATTAAACCAGCAAAGCGGTACTGCCCTTCACCATATCCCACAAATAATCATGCCAATTTTTATTTTGCTCTTGCATAGTATTTGTTATGCTTCTGCTAACAATAATCATGGGTTGCTCTATGTCATTTTCAATAGTGAGTCTTAGCTTAACCCCAGTTAAGAAAGCGAACTCACGTTTGATTGCATTCTTTCACAGAAAGAGTCCTAATTCGTTGCCTGCAATCCTAGTTCCACCAGTAGATCACCTAGCCAAGTTGGTTGCACTGCTTTGTTGGTGATTCACATGTTACCTGGCTTAACATCTCTCTTTATTTCTCCAAAATATCTACATTAGACGCACCATTGGTAGGTTTAAACTGCAGGGTCTGTCTACGAGATTTGTGCCGTAGATTGCTCTTATCTTACGTGCCCTTGGATATTTTTGCCTTTTGGGGAGGCTGTTTATTTTCTTTTGTAGTGGAGAAGAGCTTGCTAGTAATTTTCGGTTACTTTAGTTAAAAGTTCCTAAAACCCTTCTTTGGGCGAGATATGCTCCTTGGGTACCTCTTTTCTCTGCCTTCAGCCACATGCGTTTGTAATGTCCAATTCATTCTAGAAGCTCTTCCAACTTCAGAACACCGTTCGTGATGTCCACATTGATGCTCCTTTAAGCATTGCCAAAGCCTCTTTCACACTTCTTCAAACAATCAAGGTGATTTGGCTACCCAGCTTCTTGCATGAAGGGAGGCTCTTAACATTGTGTCCCGTACTTTGTGCTTCCAAGGTGGTGGAGCAAAATTATGTACCTCCGTTCCTCGATTTTCTTCTAGCATTGGTTCTCTTGGCAAAGGTTTTTTACTTTACGATACTATCAAATGGAGCACTTTAACATGCGCATTGTTTTTTTCAGCACTCAAATGCAGTAAAAAATTTCAGCTAGTCTTTCTCCACCAGTTTGCCTCCCATTCTCAATGCGTCACCGTCGTTGCTCGCGTTAATGTAGATGATGATTTTTTATAAGTTATGATTGTAATTTGGTCCTCCCTCAGAGCCAATATTTTTTATCAACTTATCTTTTTTGGAACCTGCCTTGGTGGTATTTGCATCAACAATGATCTCCGCATGAGCGGATATTTCATTTTTCAGGATGCATCATCTCAAGCCTTTTGTGTGAGGTATCCAGCATGGGTAGAGGGCTTCCCTATTGGACACCAACACAACTGAGTGCTTGCCAGCTCATGTGTGGTAATACTGGTTCGTGGGAAACTCCAGCCATTGTCCTGAAGCGGCATTTTTAATTTTATATTTATTAATTTTTGAGTTCTTTTTTTTTTTGAACATTAATATTGTTGGTGAAACACTCGCGTCACGAGGAAACAAACACAAGCGAAAACCGCCTTCTTGTTTGTTTTCGACGCCTTCCAGTCTGCATCTACTTTAACGAGGGAAGAATCCCATGCGAGCGTTTTCACGTCCTTAGCACAGGATATTTATACTTACGCAATAAGTCAAAATGAGAAAGACCAGCGTATTCGAGAGATTAAGGATTTTATTGAGATTCGTTTCGCCTTACATACTAACTCAACCTAACAGTACTTTATTTCACTTAGCATTAAATTTGCTTACATTTTCGCATTAATTTTATATTGCTGATTAAATTATGGCAATGCTTAGTAATTTTAAATTATGGCAATGCTTAATTTAGCACAAGAGTCCGCCAGATTGAATATAAATATGAGATGACGTTTGACAGTCATCTGATTGTTTTATTATTGTCACATTACACAGCGCTGCCACCCGGGCATACCATCCCGCTTGCCAAATTTCAATATCTGCTAGTATGGTGTGAATCGAAGCCATAACAAAAATTATTTTATGGTCCAAGACCTTGACGCAGTCCAGCTGTGACGTAAAATGGCCACGATTTTGTGTAAAATAAGAAGATTTACGATATCACAGGCACTCCTGGGGTAGATTCTTGTATTGTACATCATTTAAGAAGACATCGCCAGTACTCAAGAACTACGGAACCAAATACAATATATTGTTTAGACATCCGTACTATCTAAATCCTATGTACTTTGGTCTTTGCGGAGAGGTGCGCTTCCTATCACCTGAAGCTTTTGCTTATCTTGATTCAAAGAGCTCGTCGCTAATAGAAGTTGGTTTCCTTCAATTTGTCACATGTACAAAAGAAGCACGGATGATGCAGTTGCATATGCTGACGAATACGTTGGTATTGGATGGATATGTTTAAAAAGGAAGGAAGGATCCTGTATTACTATGCGTCAGAGGTTTCTAGTCTACATACTCGTATATCTAGAGTATGAGTGTAGAATGTTTGGTAACAGGAAATTTTGCAAACACAAAAGAATTAAGTGCAACGTATAATTCAAATTATTCAATTTAACTGCAATTTTTGTGAAACTGACTAATTTCTCCTTCAGGAGCTACCACTATCAATCAGCTTTAGGGTGGCTCAACCACATGGTCACAAAATGGTGTGCGGACCTATTATACAATATACATGTTATAATGGCTCGGGAGAAGAACAAGTTGTTCTTTCGCTTAGAAGACTGGCACATTTTACTTAACAATTTCATATTAACTTTAAGTTATTATCAATTAGTGTTGTCCGCGTGGTCTAGTGGTTAGAGCACTAAGCCCGTAAGCCGAAGGTCTCTAGTTCGAGTTTCGTTAGTGTCAACGAGATTTAGTTCGAGTGATTCTTCAGACGAACTATAAGCCTGTTCAGTTATGATACGTGCTGGTTTAAAATCAGAACGTATCGCAGCTGGGTGGACTGACACATAAATCATGATAATGATCTTATCACTTTGCGGAGTGCCAATACATTCGATCATGACAATGAGATATTCTAACTATCTCTAAGGGAAGGCCCGAAAGGGGCTGTAGTGCTACGGAAAAAAATTAACAATTAGTTTTTAAGGTATGAACAATAAAATGCAAGACATAGTCAGATATGTGAGTGTAACATACTTTTTTAACAGAATAGTTTATATGGCTTAGATAGGCTATGTGAAAATAGAATAAAATATAGGGCATCAGCTTCAATATTCAAACTGCTGTTTGTATGGTTTGGAGTAGACAAAATTTGTGGAACCTCATATTACCAATATGTATTTCCTATGCAAAAAAAAAAAAAAACTCCACACTTAAGAAATTCTACTCTTCATATGGCCCCCGAGAGTAAGTGAAAAAGACGAAACCTATGCCTGAGCATACCTGTATATACTAACAAGCATTTTCAGCAGCTGATCAGCCAAATTAAAAGAGAAGGAAAATGTTTGAATGAAACAAGCAATAAACTTGCACAAGATAGAGAGCGCATTTATCATAATTTGTATTCAGTTGGGATAAAATGTGAAAGTGTATCTACTAGGCACTAAGCTTTCAAGTGGAAAATCGATTTGCAATTATGTTTGCATGTACGTACACTGAATGAAAGAGCAATATTTCACCCATCTGATCAAAATAAAAGCTCATCGCCTTGCATTACATTCAAGCGCCTTTGCAGGGCAGTATTTGAAGCTTCAAAAATTTTCTAAAATTTCCCCGTGAAAGCGTTTACAAACGCTTATACATACTCAAATTGATCTTTGAAGATTGAATACCGTTAGGTTGGGAGTTTGTTCTACTTGTATGTGAACTCGCTAGATAGTTATTTTTGTGGGGCGCATTTTTCCAGCCTCTTTCGACTCTCCTATTGTCGATAGCAATAGATATTCTACGTTATATTCGTCAGTTTAGAGTATATTTTAGAGAAATGCATAACGTATAAAAATAATTACGAAAAAAATGTATGAGTTGATAAATAAATAAATAGTCTGCTCATTTTTAAAATTAACTAAATAAATAATAACCAAGTAAATTTGATCTCGTGGATGTAAGACTACGAGTCGTTACCATATAAGATACGATGTGGTCACTTGAAATTCAACGTAACTTATATATGCTCGTACATATACAGGGTCTGTATAATAAGTACTGACTGAGCCTGCCCCGCGCAGTCAAAGCGTCTGCTAACCGGTACCTGGTGCTGTAGTGGTGGTGGGGGTCTAAGTAAAGGGAACCGGGCTGCAGCAGTTGCCTCCAAGCGCTTCGAGGGATAGCATCGAGCGAGAGCGGAGTGCGTGTTCAGTTACGCCGTCGGAGTGAAAATGGAGCGTACGATCGAGCAACCGAACCAGAGTTGTTTAACCACGTTATTACGGGAGACGAGACGTGGGCTCTCGAATACGATCCTGAGACGAAGCGGCAGAGTTTAGAGTGGCACGTACCGGCGTCACCACGACCGAAAAAAGCACGCATGAGCAAATCGAAGGTGAAGTCGATGCTCATTGCTTCCTTTGACGTGAAAGGCATTGTTCACAAAGAGTTTGTGCCACCTGGCCAAACTGTAAACGGTCAGTACTACAGAGAGGTGCTCCGTCGACTGACCACCCGGGTTCACCGAGTCCGTCCGGAGATTGCCGATTCGTGGATCCTTCATCACGACAATGCTCCGTCGCACACCTGCCTGCTCGTCACCAAGCAGTTGGCTAAACAGTCGAGGGAAACGTTGCCACAGCCTCCTTACAGCTCGTATATAGCACCAGCGGACTTCTTTCTGTTCCCCCAGATCAAGAGACACCTTAAGGGGACGCGGTTCGGGACTCTGGAAAACGTTCAACGTGCTACGACGAGGGCTCTAGACAGCATCGAGGTTGCCGACTTCCAGGGAGCGTTCGGGGATTGGAAAATCCGGTATCAGCATGTTATAGACTCCAATGGGACTATTTTGAAGATTTCTAAAGAAAAATTGTACATATTTTGCCAATAAAAAATTTCCTGAGGTCAGTTCGGTTACTTATTATTCAGACTCTGTACATAATACACGGTGATTTTTGGGTTTGTTTTTCTCCGCTACTAATGGGCATTGGACGGAAATATTTTATGGTTAGTATACCAACATGTAACGCTAATATTAGGCAAAATTTCATGCAAGGTTGTGTCCTCCCCCATGATAGACAAAAATTTTATCCTGAAATACCAAGCACCGATTGCCTCTTTAAAGTTCTTATTAGAGCAGTCTACTTTATGTAGTGGGTAAAGTGCTAACTCCGAATCTAGTAGCTTCTAGATTTCAAGGCAGGTAGTAGCCATGCACTCGTACCAGTGGCTCGTTTGAAAGAGTATATGCTAATCATTCGAAATAAGGTACTCGTAATAAACATACGTTACGTACACTAAATTTCATTCAATATTTATTATTTATAAACATTAATTTCTACATTTGTCGAATGAATATAGGCAGGAAAAACGCTTCGAAAAAATCCGAGCCTCTTGGTATTACTGAGATTTTACGGTTTCTAAAAAAAACTTGTTTTGATCAAAAACCAAAAAATCGATTTTTTTAGGCTTAAAAAATACTTTGAACATTTTAGAATATGGGGAAAAATATTTCATACCTCAAAGTATTTTTTTTTTCTTGTAATTTCGAGCTCTTCCCCAACCGCGTCGGACTGCTCCGAAACGACACCTGCGTCAGATAAACCTGCTGGGAAGGTACAGCCTAATGTCCTAGCTTTTGATTTCTATCTTCTCAAATACACTAACATATGTCATTATAAAGCATTTATATTCAGGAAGAAGCATTTCTAATCAATAGTACGTTAGTGTAGAGGCAACACGTGTACAAAAAGGACATAATTTCGTCGCATGAAATCACGATTTTTGTGTGTAGTGCTGATTTTTAACAGTTTATTTGTAATCTCAGAGTGCTTCTAAGTTACAATGAGTAATGCAAAAGTGTATCAGGGTAAGTAAGGTACGAAAAAATCGTATATAAAGGCGTTGGAGCAACGCGTCATTAAGGCGACCGTTGAATAGATATGAGACTGAGGGTGATTCGAAAGGAGTCAGTGCTTCTGTGAAGAAATTAAAAGTTACGGATGAAGATTTTGATATAAATCATGAATTAAGCTACGGAATTATAAATTTTTTGCCGTTTTCTCTGTCATTTCACAACACGTGAAGTGTAAAACGTGTGATTCAGACATCACGTTTCATGAAAGAAGTCCTCGGGGCTTAGGCTTCAAAATAGTTATCGTTTGTCCGAAATGTCAAGATGTTGTTATTCCAAGTAGTAAATTCATACGAAATGCATATGAAATTAACCGTCAAATCGTGTTAGCAATGCGACTACTAGGAATAAGACCAAATGGAATAATAAAATTTTGTGCTTTTATGGAATTGCCACGATCGATAATTCAATCTTTTTACGACAAATTAGTGGATATGATTTCGATCGCAACAGAAACCGTACGAGAGACTAGTATGAAGAAAGGAGCACAAGAAGAGAAAAATAAAAGTAAAGAAGATGGACAACTTGAAGGGATAACTGTTTCCGGTGATGGCTCGTGGAGGAAACGCGGATTTTCTTCGCTTTTTGGAATCACCTCATTGATTGGATGGTTTACAGGCAAAATCGTCGATGTTGAAATGAAGTCAAAGTACTGCAAGTCTTGCGAGCACTGGAAGAAAAAATTGGAAACAAGTGAGTATGAAGAATGGTACAAAAAATACGTCGATGAATTTCAAGCGAACCATGAAGGCTCAGCTGGTAAGATGGAGGTAGACTCTGTCGTCGAGATGTTCCAACGCTCCGAAACTTTGCACGGTCTCAAATACGCAAACTACATTGGTGATGGGGACAGCAAAACCTTCAAAGGAATAATAGATAAAAATCCGTACGAAAATTTTAAACTACAAAAGAAAGAGTGCATTGATCATATACAAAAGAGGATGGGCACTCTATTGAGAAATCTGAAAAAAAGTTAAAGGCCACGGACGAAAAGGTAAATTAACTGCCATATTAATTGATCAATTAACAATTTATTATGGCCTGGCTAAACGTCGGAATCCGGATTCCTTGGAAAATATGAAAAATGAAATCTGGACAACCTTATTTAATAAGATGTCAACCGACGAAAATCCACAGCACGAGAAGTGCTTAGAGTTTTGGTGTAACTGGAAGAAGGCGCAAGCATCGAATTTCTTGGACACCTTCCATCATAAGCCGTCACTTCCTGAGGAAGTTTTTGAAGCCATCAAACCGATTTTTGAAGAGTTGAGCCGAGACGAGTTGCTAAACGGTTACTTAGGAGGCTACACGCAAAATACCAATGAAAGTTTTAATGCTACTGTTTGGAGTTTGGCTCCGAAATCTTATTCAAGTAGCAAAAAAGTCTTGAATATTGTGACTGATGTTGCTGTGTTGTAATTTCAACGATGGTCTGAGTAATATTTTATGAAAGTTTTGGAGATTGGTGTTGGCGTCCAATCATATAATTTTTGTCTTAAAGCCGACGCTTAACGGGTTAAGCGCTCTGAGCGGTCTTTGACAGATGCGGCAAAAGAAGCACGCTCTAATGGTAAAAAAATTTGATTTGTCGAATTTTTTATTTTTTCATGTCTATAATGCATTTCAAAACTTTAAATGCGTTTTTTCTCGTAACACGAATTTTCAAAACGGCACGCAGCATAATTCCAACAATTTTCATTCGAATTTGTTACACTATCTTAAAAATAAGATTTAGAAGAGAAATACGTAGGGGGTTTTTGATAAGTTAATTTAATCATTATTTATTAACAAATGGTTATCTTTCATTTTGTTGAAAATTTAACGATTTAATTCAAATACTCGCCAATCCCACAAAAATCAATATTTTTAAAATCCCCTACGTATTTCTCTAGCTATAAGCATGTACAATAAGTGTTTTTTTTTTTCTAGATCAAAATTCGCAGCAGCTACACTGCGTGCTGCAGAGGGCCTCAAATTCTACGTGTCTCGCGAAAATGGCTGTGGTGCCATTATTTTAGAATATTTTTTTATAATGATATTCCATTTTGTCACTTAAATATACGCTAAATAACTTCCTCCAATATTATAATTTTATTACGTTTCCTTCCACCCAAAAAAATGACAAAAAACACGTTTTTTCAGGCTGTTACAGTGGCGTTACCCCTTAAGTGAAATGTGAAGTTTACCTTCTGGGTGTATCTACGTTGTGTAGGCAATACGAGTACTCTGTATTAAATTGGCTTATTTCTTTTCTTTGCCAACGGTTTCTACGGCTGATGATTTAGAGATATGGGAAATTAAATTGTAAAACATGAAAGGATTTTTTTCATTTCATATTCCGTTTGCCATAGTCGGTCATTACATTAGCGCCAAATTGCTCAAAACTAGCATTTTACTCGCTTAAGTCATTCTTTTTCCGATTTAAAAATCCTGGTCAATTCAGTTCTAAATACATCAAATTAAAAATTTCTAAATCTAAATGTTCTTGGTTCTATGAAACCTAACTGAAAATGCAATTCTTTGCCACCCAACAGCAAAACGTAAGAATTGCAAGTTCAACAAACGTTTTCCTTGAAGCGGACATAATATCATTCGTTATGATAAATGTTGCAAGTATCAGACACATTTTATTAATTACTCAAACACTGGCAGACACATGATTCCTAGGAGTTAAAGCTGTGTTTCATAACTTGCTTACAGCAATCTTAAATAGTCCATTCTGTAAATCTTGTACCGATTCAGCCCGCTAGCTACAGCTTCGCCACCATTCCTATGATATATCGGCGCTGTAATCTTAACCCCAGTTGCATAGCGGCTACTTGGCCGCACTAAAACGCGCAAGTTCTTGGCTAGCGATCCATCCACATCAAGGAATTTGTAGTCGATATTATGCCGATGGTGGTCAAGTGGTCACTGGCTGTGTTAATTACATCCTAATTGAGTTGTTTAAGTCAATAGCGGCAATACAAGATTCATTTGCTGCCCACTTTTAACTTTTTGGTTATTTCAATTAGTCAATGCGGGCACATTGTAAAAGATTTAAGAAAAAAATTGATGGAATCGTTTATCATAAATGTAATTATTCATTTGTGCGAGCTATTTTCAACTATTTTCAGGCAATTCCACCCTGAATTCCTTGTTGAGAAATGAATGAATGTATCTAATCATCACGTTACATTTTTTTCTATTCATGGGCAGATGTCTACCATTTCACACTAAAGATTAAAAGAACGTCAAAGAAAAGATTAAATGAGATCACACAAAAAGAGGATGGGTATGAATAATTTCTCTCATTTGTCACAGGTACCGTAGAAGGTGGATAGGACTAATTCAGTAATTTAATCTGTGAAATTAGTTTCTTTTTCAATCGTACCACGCATACCATTTTTTGACCACATTCTATCCAGAGAAATGCATAGTACGAAATTTTTGTGATTTCATAATGATGCAAGGGTTTTATTATGAAAATTATAAATCATTGAATCGTAAATTAGTGTCAATAGCAACAACTCACTAAAAAATTGGACAAATTCTAATCTCATGCACTTAAGATGAAATTTTTCTACTACAATGAGTATTGGCTCTTGTTAAATTTCGCAGGATATTGCATCCAATAGGAATAATAGTTGTTTGGACTATTAGAACGAGAAGTAGTAGATGCAAATTTTAAAAAATAAAAGAGAGAGGGAGTGCTCGATATCAGGTATATTCATATACTGTTCAAAATACCGACAAGAGAATCGCACTAAATGTAATATAAAGATAGAATGCATCTTAGTTTGTACCTCCAAATCATCCTAAATATTCGATATAATTTCAGTGCTTCGATTCAATTTTATTCTTTTCTAAAATGTCCTCCAAAATCACCAAGTGTTATTCATGATATTGAGACTACCACATAAATACACTATATAATAATCGCTGTTGATGGTCTGGCCCTTTTGGAGGTAATTAATATTATACCTTGCGCATCCCAGAATATTGATGCCATAACCTTGCCAGCTGACTGTTATTTATTTATTTACACTACGTTACAGATCCGTGAACCCAATTACAAAGCAGGTAATGAAATATAATACAATACATGCGAATAAACAAAGTTATATTAAGAAAAAAAAATAACAAGAATATAAAATACGGATAAACTATTGGAAGCTAAGCAGAATATTATGTAATATGCTTTTAAAAGCGTTTACGGAATGTGGGGCAGAGGACCCAGCTGGAGCTTATTGTAACGACGTGATACGCGTACAAAAAATGAATGAAAATAAATATCGGTACGAGCAAAGGGCACAAAGAAAAGGTCAGTTGAACGCGTTCTTGAGGTGGGACGTATATAAAGCCCTTCACGAAGGTTGGATGAAAGAATACCGTGATATAATTTAAATAAGCAGCACAGGTCAAGAAATTCTCTCCTATTTTTGAGTGATGGAATGTTTAGGATCTGTAAGCGCTCAACATAGAAGCAGTAAGAGAGGTTATATTTGTAGAATAGAGATCGTGTGAATTTACGCTGTACAGTTTCAACAGCATCCGATAGTTTGGCATAGTGAAGAGACCATACCTGGGAGGCATACTCAAGGATTGACTGGGCTAGACGTACAAATAGATGGACGCTGGTTGAAATACTAAAAGACTTGCAAGAGGATCATAAAATAAAACCAGCGGCACGTGAAGCTCTTGTGGTTATGGATGAAACATGGATGTTAAATTTCAAACCTGGGTCAAATACTACTCCCAAATCTTTAAATTTGTCCACAAGTGCGAGCACCGATCCATCAATCTAGTATTCATATAAAACTGGATGAATTTTGTTAATGAATCTCATGTGACAACATTTAGAAATGTTAAGAGGAAGTAAATTACCTTGACACCAATTTTAGGGATTGTCAAGATCATTTTGGAGGTATAAGCAGTCTTTGCTGGAGTTAATGGGGTGATGAATTTTTAAATCATCAGCGTAAAGAAGACAATCAGAGGACAGGCATTGGGGAAGATCATTGATGAAAATGTTGAATAGCAAAGGGCCTAAAATTGATCCTTGAGGAACACCAGATTTTGGGCTAAATGAGCCCGACGAAAAAAAATTATTCCATGTGACGGTGCAGGAGCGATGGGATAAGAAGGATAAGATCCAAGAGAGAACAGAGTCGGAAACGCGGAACGATCGGAGTTTGTTAGCCAAAAGGCCATGATCAACATTGTCAAAGGCTTTAGCAAAATCGGTGTATATGACATCGACTTGTTGACTCTTGTCGAAAGCATGAGAGATGGTATTCGTAAGTTCTAACAAATTAATTACTGTCGAACGACCTTTAATGAAGCCATGTTGTTCATTTGCAAACAGGATACTGATATCATCGTACATTCTGTTATGCACAATTCTGTCAAGGAGCTTGCCAAAACAAGACAGCAAAGAAATCGGACGATAGTTAGAGATTTCACTTCGATCTCCGGACTTATGGATCGGAAAGATGTTAGCGTGCTTCCAGACGTCAGGGAAGCAGGGGGAAGAAAGGCTTGTATTGAAAATAATTGATAGTGGGGTAGATAATGAAGAAGATAATGACTTAACGAACAGATTTGGTATTCCATCAGGACCCGGACCACCATTAATGTCAAAGGTAACCAGTATATTTTCAATTTCTGATGGAGAGGACACGATAGGATTCATAATATGGGAAGGAGAAGGACACGATGAGTACATAGTGAGGTTCGAAACCTTAAATGTGGAGGAAAAAAATTGAGCGAAAAGGTCACAGATAGCTTGCCAATCAGAAGATATTAGGAATATGGGATGTTGTTTTCAGAGAATGTATATATGTCCAAAAGGGCTTAGAACTATTAGATCGCAATGATGTTTCAATCATATAATAATAAGATCCTATTGCGTTCTTAACCACTTTTTTGGCTTCTTTACGAAGCAGTCGGTAGTTGGTGAGGTCAGTGTTAGAGTTGGAATAATGAAGTTTTTTGCGCGCCTGGTCCTTCAAATAGAGAGCGTCTGAGACTTCAGCGGAAAACCAGCTGGGGCTCTTTTCCCGGGGGGATCGGCAGATAGGTACATGGTTTCGAATTATGCTACTGAGATTCTCATAGAAAGTTGATAGCGCTGAATTGACATCTAGCTTCTGTAGCATTGAATTCCAGTCAATATTATCCAGCTTAAGCTGAATGGCAGCATAGTTGGCTTTGCGGAAATTAAATCTTGGGGAGAAAGGAGTGCGTTTGGACTGATGTGCAAGAAAAGATAAACGAACCTCAAGCGGAGGATGGTGGGGACCAGGTTTTACATATTCGGAGGGGGATTTTGTGATCGAGGAGATAGAGGCAGGATTGGTAGTAAGGATGAAATCGAGAAGTTGAGTGTTTGCGTTTGGGGTCATATTTAATTGCGATAGGGAGCAAAGCGATAAAAAAAAGAAAACAGGATTGAGAGATCATTGAAGGATGAGAGGGTATGAGAGCTTGAGTCCCACCTTAGGCAAGGTATGTTAAAGTCACCACAGATTAAAATATTGTATAAAGGGTTGATGCTACAGAAATACGAAGATAATTCAGAGAAAAAACGGTTGTAAACGCGGAAAAGAGCATTGCAAGGGATATACACGCAAAGTAATACTGAACTCACGGCTTGAGAGATATTGATTAAGACAGTGATGCATTCTACTGGAAGAGATGGTGAAAAGTCAGAGCAGAGTTTTGTTGTGTTTTTCTTCGCTTTGGATTCGGTTCATCATGTGCATTCCACTCAGCTGACTGTCGATTGGACTCCGGAGTGAAATGATGGAGCCATTGTCACATATCGACGCAAAAATTCAGGGTTATCACGCTTAAACACCGCTCAGAATCATTAACAAGTTGTTGCTTTTGATCGATTGTGAGCTCGCGCGGCACCTATTTCGCACACAGCTTTCTCATGTACAAAGATTCGTGAATGAGTAACGTGTTCAGATGATACCTTCACAATGTCTGCTATCTCGATCAACTTCACTTTACGGTTATTCAAAATTATTTTGTGAAATTTTTTGATGTTTTCGTCGGTGACAGCTTCTTTTGGGCGGCCACTGCATTCGCCACCTTTGGTGCTCATTTCACTCATTTAAACTTAGCATACTAATCAATGAAGGTTGATTTTCCTGGTGCAGACCCCAAAAACTCTTCATCAAACCAAGAGTTTGCTTCAACTGTATTTTTTCCCTTCAAAAAGCAATATTTTATCAGCACACGAAATTCTTTTTTTTTCCATCTTTTTTCAAATAACAAAAGTAGCTACACTCACAACGCAATATCTCACAAACGAATGTTCGGACTGCTGTCAAATTTTGACACGTATCATATCATATGGATTTAATACTAGCACCGCCATCTGTGTATCACACCGAAGAATTTTCAATTGGCCTGTTACATGTCAACGATTTTTTAAGAGCTGCTAAAGAACTCTCAGCCATCAACAGCACTGCAGTATTTTTGCAAGAAAATTTTAAGACAACTGATCTAGGCTTTTTACAAAAATATCCAGGAGTGGAAGTTCGAAAGAACAAGAATGATTTTCACTGCATAAAGCAAACGAAGTATATTGAAGAAATCTTGGAAAGATTTGGCTTGCAAGATGCCAAGATACTCGTATGACATATAGCGATAGATATTAGTTATTTATAGGCAACAGAATATCAGCCTCCAATGGAAAATCAAGAATTATACAAGCAATTAATTGGAGCATTGCTATTGTAATATACCTAACAGTAAATACTTCTGTACTATATACCTAACAGTAAAAACAAGACCAGCTATCAGCGCAAGTGTGGCTGTACTCAACCAAATAAGCAGCGTTAGTCAATCAAATAAACAGCCGACATTAGTCAATTGGACCGAGGTAATAAGAATGGCTCGTTATTTGAAGGGCACGAAGGACTATGAGCTCAACGGACAAGAAGAATTAATTGGCTATGCAGATGTGGATTGGGCAGAAAATCGAAGTAATCGTTAATCAAACAACAGTTATTTGTTTCAATTCATGAACGCGACAATAAGTTGGGCATGTGGAAGACAAACATGCGTTTCTCTATCATCTACTGAGGCAGAGTATGTTTCTATAGCAGAAGCTTGCCAGGAAAGTATATGACTACAAGAATTAATCAAAGAATTCATTCACGTTAAAAAGTTCAACACGACTTTTTTGACAGATTATCAAAGTTGTTTGAAATTGATTGATAACAAAAGGAGTAGCCATTGCACCAAACACATTGATACCAAATATAATTTTATTAAAGACATTAAAGATAGAAAACTTATGAATTTTGAATACTGCCCCACCAAAGAAATTACAGCTGACATGTTAACCAAGCCACTTAACAGGATCCAGCTTAAGTATTTTGCTGAAAAGAGTGGATTAAAATTACACAATTAAGTGCATATTATCTTAGAGTGAGGGTGTTAGTATACCTTTACAGGTATATGCGTGTAACTGAATAGACTGTACGCAGATGCACTTTAGCCCATCAGCCGTGCTCGTTCAGTCTGAGAGCGATAAGCAACCAGTGCATATAACGTCTCTGCGCTATTAAAACTTAAATAACACAAAACATTCATTTCCCTTATTCTTTTCAGACGTACGGTGGAGGCCGATGAAGAAGCCCGAAAACGCTGATCTGAATGTATTCAAAATTGTTGAACGTGGTCAATAGACCAAGAGAGTTGGAGGCACTATTTGCAGGAAGCGAGGGCCTGAGGAGTGCTGTAGTGCTAAAAAGAAGAAGATTAAAACCAACTTACAACGAATGAAGCACAAATTGTGTCACTTTAAGCTGCGTCTCATGGTTCTCTATTTAAATGGTCCAAACCAACACGAAAGGACGTTGTCCTATTGATATAATCAAAAACGATACAAGCAACGTCGAACATCGTAGCTAGTCTAGTCGAGAAGTGAGTTCTCTACGAAAAATTATCACAGAATCTTTAAACACATATACATATGTATAACAAGGGCTGATTCGATTTGGAATGAAATTCTGAGAAATATTTATTCATGATTCTTTTGGGCCAAAAAAATTGAATTTTTTGCTTAACAGAAAATCAAAAGATTATAAGTGGATTGAGTTTTTTTTTTTAACTGAAACTAAGGAAAAGATTCAAAATAAGTTTATAGTTTTAGTGGGTTGTTATTCTACAATATCCTGTTAATATCGATACCTGTCCGTCCGACAGGTGTTCTCAGGAAATATATAAGCTACAGGTATAGCCATCAAATTTTGTGAACAGGTCAGAAATTTTTGGTTAATGAAATTTCCCTTGTCCTTAAAAATGTTCGAATGATTTTAAAGGGGGTCTCCCCATATAAGGATCTTACCCTCAAAAAAGTTTTTTCACCAAAGATAGTCGAATTGGGTATTAAATGATAGGTCTTGGTATGATCTTTTAATATCTGGTCTTAAAAAGCTGTATTGGTAACGGAGTGGGCAGGGAAAAAGGAAGAACACGAAAAAATTGTGTTTCTCCTCGCGATTGGCCACCTTTGGACCCAAAAATCAGAAAAAATCAAGAACATAGTTCTAGATGAGTACAAAAACAAAAAATATGTTAGAAGTTGAAATTCGCTCAACATTGGCAGTAATAGTAGGTTATTTGTTTTACATTTTTATGAATAAAATCGGAAGAGTTCCCTTAAATCCGATGAAATTTTATCTACAAATGATTATCAATAAGGTCAACCAATGTTGAAAATTTCAGAAAGAACGATTTGTATTTAATGAAATGTTACTACTTTGAACTTTCCTGCATCATAGCAATAATAATGCATGGCAACGGAACAATATGTGCTTCCAATCAACTCAGTCACTGCAGGTTTCTTCAGAAACTACAGAGCCTACAGTCGTCTAACTTTGCCAACAGATCTGAAGTTGCTCGTTTATGAAATATCTGTAGTAGGCCCATATAAGGATCCAACACCCAAGCAAAATTTTCACCGAAGATAGTCGTGGTGGGCATCAAATGAAAGGTCTTGATGAGACCTAAAACAATAGTACTGATTACAGGACGAGCAGGGGAAGCGAAAAAACACGAAAAATTATCAGTTTTTATAAATTCATGAAAAAAATAGTTTGGATACACTTAAATTCAATGATACAGATGGTATTAATAACCATCTGTATCATTGAATTTAAGTGTATCCAAACTATTTTTTTCGTGAATTTTTAAAAACTGATAATTTTTCGTGTTAATTGATCATTAAAATTTCAGAAAGATCGATAAGCATTTAACGAGGTTAGGTTGCGTTGAATTTCCCTGCATTATAACAATAATGTCGCATGAGTATAGAACAATATGCGCTTCTAATCTACTCAGACACTATACACTATTCAGGAAAAATATACATCAGACATATCTTTGAAAATTCGTAAAACGAGTAGTATAAGAAATAGAAAAACAAAAAGGTGAAATGAGAATACTGAACAAATTTGGCGGTTTTCCCCTAATTTAAAGATTTAGTCCACATTTTGTTACACCCCAAAAAACTGTGTGCTCCGGCGGAGCTTGCAGACTCGGGTAAGCTCATCCAGAGACGGGCATGGGAGTGCCACTTGCTTGTCCAATGAGCCCAAATAAGCCGCCAAGCGAGAACTCAGCATGTCTGTACAATTTTAGAAGGAAGCTATTCCTACGGACACCACTTTTGTTACACCTTGGTGAAAATCCTGCACTTCTATTCTTACTTTTCCTCGGTTCCACCACTAAACACCAACTAACACTCACTATTACTCACCTTATGTAACTGGTTCATTCTTCCGAACACGACCTTACCTTTATTCCACACGGGGGCTCACCATCCGAACTGACCTGTACAAGATTTGTACTAAATAAGTTAAAAAATTATTCAATTCTTCCAACGTTTTAATTAAAATTATGATAACAATAAAATTCAACAAGTTCAAAACACAATCTCGTAATTGTATCAAGTTAGGTTAAAATTCTATTTAAACGGAAATCTACTCACAATCACTACAAATCCACGACTCCTGCTGATATGCTCATAAGGGGTGTTTACTAATCCAGTCTCCGTTTCTTGCTGAAATCTCGTAGACGAAGTGCACCATCCACAATGTTCTTCTTGGATACCCTCTTCGAGGCTGCGCTGTCTTCTCCTGTGCACCGCCGAATTATCCTTGCTGAAATACTTCCGCCAGAGTCTTGTGAATTTCCGTTGCAATTCACTTGTGCTTCAAAATCTAACACCTCCGTTCGCCATCAAACTCCTGCCAATTGCTCTCCCACCAGTTCGTTCAAAAAAGTGCCCGTTCCGTTTTTCGTCAAATATTTTATCTCCTCGGTCCAACGGTTCACCTCTTTTTTTCCCGGTTAATCTCCAAGAATCCACTTTTCCCAGTTTCAATTTCATTGCCGATTATTCTATGGGTTTGGTATAATTTATACCACGTCGAACGCAGCCGGCCTAGTGTATTGGAGTCTGCATTATCTGCTTATATTTTCCGCTTCCACCGGACGTTCGCTGGCAGTTGTCAGTTTTTGTTTTTGTTCAAACTTATTGAATGTTGACAGTCTTAATTTCGTAGCATTTCGTGAGGAGAACGACAATTGGACACCGCAGCCCAATTTGTCGGAATATTTTTGGTGGGTGGATCCAGCGAATTCTTGGCTATCGTTAACACTGGTGCAGACCACAAATGCATTGCCTAAGAAACCAATGGCGGAGTTATTTATTGTTAGTTTTAACTTTTGGGCATCAAATGCTGTCAGCTTCGACCTGGCCGAACTCATTTCCAACGCCTAACTTCAATTTACCATTCTTGTTTCCAGATTGAGGTGCAAAAATAGCCTCAAGTGCAATCTTCAATCCTTCCACCAGCTGATCTTAGGTAGAAAATTTAGTAGTGAGTTTTTTATCTGTGTTCGCCAGGTCAGTCCATGTTCCCATTTGTATTTGATTTAAAATGAACCAACCACTTTATCAGTGTCTTGGTTTGAATGACCGCTTGTGGCAAATTCGATTTTCCACGCAGTCTTTATTTTACAGTCTGATTTCAATAGACCAAAATGATAACCCTTGCCGAAGATATCTCTCGCTTGTTTTCCCAAATCTGAATATGCTAGTGGGGCCATATTTATTTTACTTAACTAATTTGCTCCATTAGATGGAATACAAAACACAGGTTCAAGTGTCACTTTTACAAAATCAGTCCTTGGAAGAATGATACCGAGAAAAATCATGGAAATGAAGCACGGCGTGCCTATTGCAAATTCACGATATATTGTTTGTTTCATCATACCGGTAGTTGAGAAGCCGACTTGGTTCGGTGTTGAGGACTCGATCCAATAGTGTTTCCTTTGTCTGCGTAAGTGCGATGTTTCGAGTTCCGTTCGTTTAACCAAGAGGTAGTCCCGAATTCCCTAAGTCTCCCTACAACACTTCCTGCCTTGTTTACGATATTTAGTTGAAATGTTCTAATTTGAAGTAAATCCTAAGTCGATTAATTAATTACAATTAGCATAGTTGGGCTCGGTGATTATTGAGTCTAAGAACGCTTGATTACGCAGTAATGTTCGGTTGAGTTAGCCTTCGCTCCCTGTTTCTACTCTCTCTAACACTCCCCCCACTTTTTGTGGATTCCCTGAAGTCTACTATAAGGAAACTAGCACGCTGCCACACATCCAACACAACTCGAATCCTAAGCTTCCTAACTCATGTCACTACCTATCTACAAGGCTACCAACTTCGGCGTTGTTGAATGGATGGTTGCTTATTGAAATCTTACTTTACTAGCATTACATAGACCCCACGCAATTTCCGTAGCTTCTTGTTACGAAGTATTAATTAAACCCCGAAAACATTCCTAGAAGGGAAGGATTCCTTGCACTCCAACATTTTATTCAGAAGATTACCAAGGAACCACTCCACACACTGAAGTACTGGTGGGAAGGATTAAAGTAAGGTTAGGGTAACCGCTGTTAATCATTAGCATTAAGTAATGTTAGGTATCTCAACATAGCAGCAATTAATGCCAAAAGAAATGTATACCAAAATAATCACGATTGGTTTCAGAGAACCATCGAAAAAGAAAAAAGAAAATCAATAATGTATCAAATCGAGAAATCATTTGGAGGACTTCTCACGCATCGATAAAACTGTAGTTAAAGAATATAGTCCAATGACTAATTCCAAATCGCATTTATGGCTAGATCTGCATAGCATGTTCGCTCGAATACATAGATGGGTATTATGGAACGCTGTAGTTTATGTTGGTGAAAAAAACTATCATTGAATATATTAGAATTTGCATAAACAGACGGTTCTAGCAACAGTTCATTGGTCGAGAAATACTCAATGCTTGATTTGAAACTTTTTGAAACACGATCGTCTCTTTTGACCATTATTCTTTAACATTCCGTGGAGAAAGAACAGAACTGGCTAGCGAAAAAATGGTCGAATGCAGCCTATTTAATGTATCGCAATCCTGTGACTGTATTATCTAGTCCTGGTATGGCATTCCCTACGCAGAAATACAAACGTGAAGCAGAATATTTGAAGTATGCAGGGCAAGTTACCTGCGCCACACTAGCTTACAAGAGTTTGATAGATAAGAATAAGCTTCCAGTAGAAAAGATGGGAAAACAGGAATAAGACATGTCCCAGTTTAAAAAAATATTTGGGACCTGCCAAATTCCTCATTTAAATGCCGGTTTGCACACTTAGAATCCAACGTCAAAGCATATTGTGGTCGTGCATAAGAACCATTTCTTCCAAATATCCGTAAACTCTCCCTCAGGCGAACTTCTGAATCCTAAAATCTCTAGTAAACCCTTCAAAACAATTGTCGATTCTTATTCTGAACCAGCGTTACCCGTGGAAATTTTATCAACAGATTGCCGTGATGCGTGGAGTCTTGCCTATGAAAAAAATCCAAAATGATTTTAATAACCAACGATCACTTGATGCAATCCTAAAGTCACTTTTTGTTGTTTGTCTGGACCTAAAAGTACCCATTGAGCATGATGAAAATGATATGATAGTTACAAGTGATCAATTGATACATGGCGGAGGTCCAACACAAAATGCTGGCAATTGTTGGATGGATAAAAAAATTCAGGTGGTAATCAATCGAAACGCCGTGAATGGATTGTGCTACGAACACTCCCCAGCCAAGGGACAACCCATTGCCATTATGACTGATTATATTATTAATTGTTGTAAATCAGGAAAATTGAATTTCTTTAAACTGCACAAAGCACCTGGCGCTCAATACGAACCGGACCACTTTCGAATGTATGTTGATGGTCGTACTGAAACAATTCGCTCCTGCTCTATCGGACCCATTGAATTTGCATGTTCTACGCTTACCGATTGCTCCGATTAAGAACGTGTCGAACGGCATAAGATGGCCCATCGTGACTACACCTTGATGGCACTCAAAGGACAAGGAGTTGATCGGCACGTTCTAGAATTGAAATTGATAGCCATCGAAAACAATCTACCCGTTCCTGAATTCTACGAATCCGCAGCTGAGACAAACATCAATACAACTGACAATTCAATCAAAACAATCGATAAGGCTGTTATTGATAATGCAGTACTGTGCGCGAAAGGAATATGGCCACAAAGTAAAAAACAGGGTTTGCGCCCGAGATAAACGCTGCAAGGTTGAGCAGCCGTGATGAATGTTGTGGCCTTGAACTTGGGCTTTTCAACTCAAGTCAAATAGCCATTGGGCCAAGTCGATAAAAGAGCCAGTGATGATGGAAACGGGCTCTCTTTTACGGATACTTGACCAACGAAGAACATCTTGCGAATCAACAAGTGGAGGTCAATTCATTTTCAGGAGAAGAAAGTGAACATCTAGAACATCTTGCGAATCAATAAGTGGAGATCAACCCATTGGCAGAAGGAGAAAATTGCTCGAGACAACTAGCGTAGGAAATCGAATCAGGCTGCAGCGGCATATTGAGTTGAGGTGCGAGGACTTCAATCATCGGCGGGGCTCCCAACGTAGCAAGTAAGAAACTGTGTAAGTGTTAAGACTTGATTATTAATTTAGGGATAATAATTTGCATCAAACATATTGGTTTTGAATTTGATTTCTCAATTAAAATTTTCATGTTGTGTGAAGTGTTTCAGCAGTGTTTTTGCGCGTGGAGCGCGCAGTGCTGGTGGAGCGCGCAGTGCTGGTGGAAGGCTTGGATCTCAATCCGTGTTAGTTCTCTTCAGTTTTTCAGTTCAGTTAGTTATCTTCATAAAAATTAGTGGTGTGAGTAGAGTTCTTTGAAAGTGGTGATACGCGGCTCGACGAGCCGCGAAAAGGTCACCAGTGATTATTCTGGTGGAAGAACCATTCCGGGGAGCCTCAAGCTCGCTAATTGGCTCCTGGGGGCGATTCTAGGGTTGCCAAGTGGCACTATCTACCCCGTCTCCACGGGCTAGTCGGAACCCAAAGACCACCAACCGAAATCGTTTATTGTGACGTAGCGTCCATTTTTAACGTAACAAAATCTCCAAATGCTTCCGGATGTCGTCCGTCACAACTATAAGGTCGTCCGAATATACAAAAACAAAGAGTTCCAAGTCCGCTCCCAAAACCCTGTCGATGAATCGCTGCCAGGCTGCCGGAGCGTTATGAAGGCCAAAAGGTATGCGTCTAAATTGGAATAACCCACAGTCCGGAACTGTGAATTCAGTTAACGGCTTGGAATCTTCCGCCATGGGGACTTGCTAGTACGCGGACTTAATGTCTACCGTTGATGAAAATCTAGCATTACTTAGTTTATCAAGGGTTGCTGAAACATAAGGTATCGGATACGCATCATGTTCAGACACTCAATTGAGCTTCCGGAGGTCCACACAGAAGCGGAACTTCCCGTCCTGCTTTTTAACGAGTAAAATAGGTGATGACCAAGGGCTAGAAGAGGGCTCCACTATACCAAACTGCAGCGTCTCATCCAGCTCCGAGTTAAAGTGCTACTGCATCGCTGGGGAAACAGGATAGTAACGCTGTTTGATTGGACTTGCGGAAGTCTTAATTACATGCTCCACGAAAGAGGTACAACCAATGCCTTTCCCCATCAAAGCGAATTTCTCCCCCACCGAGTTCAGCAAGCCCTCTTTGGTCTCTGATAGACGTGACCTCCCCTTCAGGGCCTCTTAGGTGACAATAGATGCAAAGTTCCAGGACTCATTACTTAAGTCCAAAATGATCCTGAACTGCTTAAGGAAGTCCACCGCTAAAATAAGCGCCTGCGGAACAGATGGTACTACCAGGAAGCTCATCTAGTTTTCAGCTCCTTTTGCTCTCACCAGTGTGTTCACTTCACTGATCATTGTTGGCCAATTTATCGATGCATCGCCCGTCTTGCCCAATTCTACTCCTCGCGCTTCCCATCTCTCAGCACCCAGGATAGAATGTGTCGCGTCCGAGTCCAATAATGCCCACAACCGCTTCCCAAAAATATCCACAACGATATGCGGCCGATCATCCCTTTTTGACTTCTCCAACGCAAAGACAACGCTTGCCGTAGCTGCGGCTTGCTTCCACTGTTGCTTCGTACTCATTTTAACGCCCAATGAGCACGATCCCCGTTTACCGAAGGCACTTGTTTTAGGGGTGGGCTTCCTTAAGCAGTTCAGAATCATTTTCGACTTGAGCAATAAATCACAATGTAGGAACGGTTGATTGTTAAACGTGCCTACAGCTGAACGCAAAACCTCTCAAAACCATGAAATAAAAAACGTTTAGGAAGAAAAAGAAACCTATTTCAAAATGCCATAAAAGGGTTGAAATAACATTTTTGGCATTGACGCTAAATTATTTTTCCCATTTTGGAAAAATGGTTGGCAACCACTCTTGAATCAATTGTTACCAACAAGGGGGAAAAACTGATTTGGTACCGATTCCAAAAATTGTATTTCATCCTTTTACTACAATAAGCACTGGGACAGCATGTTTTTGTTTCACACCTTAGCTCAAGCCAGAGGATACTATCTTTGCCTCTGGGTTCAAGTTGTTCAGTTGCAAAATATAAAACTTGAACAGTCGAGACGGCTATTTGCTACATACATGAGAAGTAATACTAGTAGAAGAACTTAATATAAACTTTGAAATCAATCGTTCTCAAAATATAAAATAAGATCAAAAGGACTTCAACAATTCGTTTCCAACACTCACACATCATTCGCCTGACTATTCGGTAAATGCATATCAAAATTCAGGGTCTAGATGTAGTCCTCGATTTTCCTTAACATTAAATTGTGTTTACAATTTTTTTTTTGTGCTTTTGCATACTGTTCCCGAACCGTCTCATCGTGAGTCCAGTGATATGTCAAACAAGCGGCTATAGAAATTTCGCACAATGAGGTGTGAAATAACGGATGGGCTTTGTATTCAAACGGAAGTCTGTATGGACCCCATTGCATCTTAATCTGGCGGCTGTGGCGAGGCGCAGCGCTGTGTGGCTCCAGTGCGGCTCCACAACGCCTCGCATTTACTGGTTTGTTTGTTTTTGCGTGCAGCCGCTATTGTCTTGGCTGCATACTTAGCACTTCGGCAACATACTCCCACTGGATTCCTGGTACCGCTCGAAAACAGGCTGCGGAGTTCTTTTCACGAGTCCCTGCGTCCGCGACGGCTTGTGTTTAGGCGGGCTGGTGTCTGAATGCTCCCGATGTGTGAGAGTTGGGCAACAATAGTTATGTAAGATAGTCTGCGCCCGGAAAATGCATTCCTGACTTTCCACTTGGCCAGAATGGGTTCATTCTCCATGCAACCTCCTTTACTGCCAACATAAATTTCTCTTGTATTTATGGACCAGTGCAGACATTCAGTTGTTAAAATGGGAATTTCGCAGCACTCGAGTGCTCGCGCAACCGCGATGGCGCACTGGTCGGCGTCGACAATGTTGCGTCTTGTTACCAGTCAGTCAATGACGTTTTCACTTCAATTACTCTATTGCATGCTGTTTTGAGATTAGCCGCACTCATGTAAGAAAATTAGCACGAACTTAACAACTGACTGTCGGCTCCTAAACATGACAGTGACCGGAGCCGGTCTTTCAGCGCTGCGCCATTTTCGCAACGCAACTGAAAATCTGTTGATGTGATATTTTCACAGCAGCGTGTCTGATTTACGATCCATTTCACTAAGCACTTTATTATTAGTCAAACACACTGTACATACACGTTGTATTGAAAACGCGCGTGCATGAACCTCTACGAGAATGTCTGCAAAAGGCAGTCGTGGCTGGCAAGGACAGACGGCGGATGGAAGAATGCTGCACGTACTGAAGTGCGTGTTGGTCGAAAGATACGCCACGCATTCTTAGAACCATGTTCATGGTCCTTTGCTCGTCCTGCTCGCTTCCTAGCTACATAAGAACTTGCAAGTCAAGCATAGAGTTCGTTGCAACCATTAACGATTAGTCATGATTTACCAGCTTTAATTCGAATGGTTAGGGCCTTTATTAATTTCTGCAGCAGTGGCATGAGTGTGATTTATTAGGCATATTCAATGCATTGAAACTAAATCGACGTGCAAGTGGAACGTGTCCATCATGTACTTACGGCATGGTAACATTTCATGTGTTTCTCAAGCCGCACCAAATATTTGTATTAAGTTAATTCAAATTCATATTAATATCTACTTTTTAGACATATCATATTTAAATCCTTCTGATTTAAAGAGATTGTAATATAATGGATATGTTCACCCACGGTTATATTATTTGTCCTTAAATAACTCGCAACCATAATTCATTTTCAATACAACTCTCAACTTCTTACTCCAGCTGATATTCTCAATTGATACAATGGCCGCTCATTAATACTCTAAAAATAATAAAAATCCCCTCACTGTCTAGCCGCCCAGTGAAAACAAACAATACTCATATCATTTCCTCAGCTCTAATGAATCTTTTCGAAAAAAATCTCCAGACGAGAGAGAAGAAGAAAATAAAATCAACTACCAAAAACTAACATTTGAATCACAATCTAATCACAATTTTCTATTCATCTAACGGATAATAATCCGCAATTGATTTTCACGTGGTCATGTTGCGCACACAATATCCATAATCAATGAAGAGGTCTCCAAAAAATGGTGAGGTCTCGAGTCAAATGGGAAAATGACCATTCATTCTGAGTGCCGGGGCCTGCCCAAAGTGTTCTACACACCCAACTGGCTCGTTCACCAATTCATTACCGCGGCCAAAGTAAACTTTCCAAGTTGTTGTTACAATCAAAAATCTCTTTTGATGGACCATGAACGGAGAACACACGGGCCGCGGTGGCGGGAAAGCCAAAGAGGCAAAGAAGTGAACAGTGGTCACGAGAAGAATAGCAGCCAATCACCAAATTGTTGGTCAAATGACGGAAAACTTGGTAGCATCGGAAATTTGTGCAAGCTCTTCATTGAGCTGATTCTTGTGCCGCTCCAGCAATTGTTGAAAGCGATAAGCTGCGACGAATAGGTGTGTATTGATCTAATTTTCTTTGTTATTCATCACGGAACAATGGTGGATTTCTTTAGATCTTGGTTTTTGAAGATGCCAAAACATTGCGAAAGCCGGCTGCTGTTGATTGATAATTTCTAATTGAATCTGCGATTGGCTCTGTGGTGTTAATGAATGTTCTTGCATTAGCTACGCATTGTTGTTTATACATTTGTAAAGCGTTCTCTTATTAATGTTCTCTAAAATTCTTCATTAACCTTTGACAATACCCATATACAGCCCATCTTGTTA
The DNA here is from genome assembly GCA_963969285.1 of Odontomyia ornata. Lineage (NCBI taxonomy): Eukaryota > Metazoa > Arthropoda > Insecta > Diptera > Stratiomyidae > Odontomyia > Odontomyia ornata. The sequence goes on from OZ017738.1 coordinate 496,508,670, forward strand.
AGGAAACATATATAAACAATTTCTCAAAAAAAACAAAACGATCTTAGCAGACTCCTGAAAGGAATAAAAATTAATTTTTGCAACTAGTTTCTAATTATTTTTAATGTTCCGTGCATCCAAATGACAGACCTACGCTCATGTTTGAAGGGTTTAGTAGTAAACCCACAGTATGCAAATAAGTAGAATTATTTAACTCAAAAAAAAACGTTCATGACATGCACAAAAAATATATCCTTGCTTTAAAATAACTCCATTTGAACCAGCCAACATTCCAGTCAACAGAATCTTATATGTATTTTTGCTATTCATCTTATCTGAAAATTTTGAGAACATCCGATCGAAAGTGTAGTGCCTGGTTTGATGGCCTATGTAGTCGAAAAATCGTTTATGATCGTTTTAATCGGAGGAAACTCAAAGGGCTTCAGCTTCTGTAAATTTTATTATAATTTATGGAATATGAGGATCTTTTAAAAACTACTTAAATGGCTGATTTGATCCAATTTAATGAAACTGTCGCGTATATGGTTCGCGGCTGATAAGTTTAATCTTCCGGGAAAAGTGAAAATTAAGTTAAAAGTTTATTTACTAAGGATATAATTAATTTCCCTTTCTTACAAATTTATTTTTCACTTGTATTATCAATTTATGTTTCAACTATCTTCAAATTTATCACGAAAATCTTTTACTTCGCTATCAGTCAATATTGCCTTCAATTCGCGCTCTACTCTTATTGCCGTTTTACCATCGCAGTTTTTACAGCTACTATATCCCCCATTCAATCAGCTCGGCTTTAAATAGGGTATCTTGTCATACAATCCATTTCTCGTCTATTGGCAAATGTTCTGACGAGAACTACCTGGAATATTCGAGTAATTCTGAATACCCGCAGTGACATCACTTGTTTACTTTCAGATATTGATCATGGATCTACTTTGTCCATTCTTGTGCTTTCGAGTACATGCTTTTGACGTCAGTTGTTTACTTCTCTTGGTTGCTTCTTTTCAATCAATGTTGATCATGATTTTCTTGACAGTTGGGACAACAATTGTGACAGTAGTTCGCAGAATTGTGTCGACATGTAACACTGCCCCCACCTCAGTTCTTTTCGCCCCGAAAAGATGTGTCGCCAGTTGTAGTTAAATCTCCCTGGATGTCATGTGAGGCAAGATGGTCCAGGTGCTTGATTTTCATTTTGCATCTCGGCTTACGGTGTTCCTGTATACAATATACGACGTCATTGATTCGCTTTGTAACTCGGTATGGTCCCTCCCAATTATGCTGCAATTTTGGACACCTACCCTTCCGCCGTTGTGGGTTATATAGCCACACCAAGTCATCTTGCTGGAAGCCAGTCGAATTTGTCTTTAGATCATACCTGGTCTTCATGCGGTCAGTAGCCGATTCGAAGGTTTTTGCACTGTCCGATGTATCTGATTTAACTGTTTCCTTAGCTCACGTGCGTGAGATTGTTTGGGATTTCTCAGGGGGCATTCCGTACTTTATATCAGCCGGTAGACGAATAGTCTTTCCAAAGATGACTTTGGCTGGGGCTTCGCCCGTCGATGCATGTTCAGCAGCCCTATACGCCATCAAGAATAATGGGATGTGCAGGTCCCAGTCTCTTTGGTTCTCGTAAACCATCTTGGCCAGATGTTTATTGAGTGCGCCGTTGAAAGGTTCGGCAATTCCATCCGATTGGGGATACAGCGGTGTTGTCCTCATTTTCCGTATTCCCAGCAGCTCGCACATTTCGCCAAAAACTAGTGACTCAAAGTTTCAAACTTGATCCGAATGTAGTTCACAAGGTATGCAGCACCTCTGACCCAATTTAACACTAGCTGTTCGGCTACATTAGTTGCCTCCTGGTTGGGAATGGGGTAGACCCTGGGGCCACTTGCTGAAATAATCAGCCACAACCAGCGTGTATCGATTTCCCATTCGGTTTCAGGAAAGGGTCCTGCGATGTAAACAGCATTCCTCTGAAATCGTACCCCCACGTTATAAGTTTGAATTTGTCCTCTCAGTCGTCACTTTGGACCTTTTGCGAAAGCGCGAATTGTGCAACTACGACACCTGTCCTCTACGTTTTCTCGAACAAGGAGCCAGTAAAACCTTTCCCGCAATTTCGCTAAGGTCTTGTCAACACCAAGGTGGCCTCCCGAGGATCCTTCGTGCATTTGCTTAACCACATCGTGGGTTTGGCTTTTGGGGAGAATAGTTTGCATCTTTTAAGAGCTGCCATCAACCGTTTCCCACTTCCGCTTGAGTACACCACTCTCTATGTGAAGGGAGTTCCATTGTGCCCAATAACTTTTCAAGGTGGCGCCATGCACCGAAACATCCTTCCACTCAGATCGCCCAGTTGTCTCCTTCCATACGAGCAAAGGTCCGATGTCTTCATTGGCTAAGTGGGCATTTTAAATCTCCTCCGACGACCAACATTCATCGAATTCGGCCGTTATCACTTGCAGATCAACGGTCGGCTCCTTTTCCTCAATCCGTCGGCAATGCTTGCAGTTAGCAGGACATGGATGACGAGATAGGGCGTCAGCATTTTCGTGAACTCCGCCCTTCCGATGAACAATTTTGTAATCGTATGATCGATCCATCTTGCAACTTGTCCCTCGGGGTTTTTGAAGTTAAGCAGCCATCTCAACGATGCATGGTCTGCTTGAAGAACAAATTTCTGGCCATATAGGTACTTGTGGAACTGCTTGCTGGCCGCTATTATAGCCATTAGCTCTTTCCTGGTCACGCAGTTGTTCCTCTCACTTTTTGACAGAGCTCGACTGTAATACGATAGGATTCTTTCCTTGCCATCGATCTGCTGGGAGAGTACAGCTCCAATCCCGGCGCTGCTTGCATAGGTGTCAACTACAACCATTTTTTCGATTTTTGAATATGCCAACACGGGTGATTCACACAGCTTCTCCTTCAAGGTCTCAAAGGCTGCCTGGCATTGTTCATTCCAGACATACCGACGATATTTTTCGGTTAGCTGATGGAATCTTCGATAGTAGGTCGCCAAACCCTGAAATCCTCGTAGTTGGCGCTTGTTGTTTGGTGTTGGAACAGTGTTTCACGGCTTGAATTTTCTCAGGGCCTGTTTTGATCCCTTCTGCTGATACAACTTGTCCCGGGTATTTTACTTGGGCTGCAAAAAGGGTACACTTGTCGGGACTAAGTTGCAGACTCGCCAGTCGCAATTGGAAGAATATCTCTTGTAAGTTCCGCACATGCTCTTCGAACGTTCCCCCCATAACAATGAAGACATCTAGGTACACCAAGCAGTTCTTACAGGTTAGGCCTCGTAACACGTATTTCATCAGGCGCTCGGAGGTGGCTTGAGTGTTGCGAAGCCCAAATGGCATCACCACAAACTGCCACAATCGAATCCCAACTGAAAATGCGATCTTCTCGATCGAGCGTAGAAAACCATTTTGCGCCGGCTAAAATGTCCATGATGTTGTCGATACATGACGTTGTGACGCTGCCTAGTGGCGTCGTTAAGCTGCTTATAGTTGACACAAAAACGGGTGCTACCATCCTTTTTAGGGTTTTGTACTAAAATACAAAACCCTATTGCAATCACGACCTGCGTCCGCCTGTCCGTCCCTGCGTCCGTCCGTCTGAATGTCACAGCACTTTTTCTCCGAATCTATAGAAGCTACAGACATGAAACTTTGTGGAAAGGCCAGAAGTGGCGGCTTCTTGAAAGTTTTGGGTAGGAAAATTTTTTCAAAGGGGTTTAAGGGAAGAGGAGACCCTTCTAAAAAAAATTTTTCACCGTTGGTAGTCGAGTAGGGTGTCGTTAGAAAGGTCTCAATGAGATCCTTTCAAAACAAGTATCAGTACCGTGGGGGCGTGGGAAGGGGAAATGTACAAACTTTTCGCGTACCCCCCCCTCGCGATTGGACACCTGTGATCCGAAAAATCTGAAAAAAATCATAAATGTAGGCCTTTATGAGTACAACAACAACAAATACGTGAGAAATCGCAATTCACTCAATTTTGTTAGTAATATTATGATTTATCTATTTTACATTTTCTTGAATAAAATCTTAATAGTACCTTTAAATTCACCTAAATTTAATATGCAAATGACTATATACAGAATTGACCTGTCCTGCAAGTTTCATAAAGATCGATTGTTATTTAACAAAGTTATAGTGGTTTGAGTTTTCTTGTATTACTATGGAACAATATGCGCTGTGTTATTATGGGAACATATGGCTATGGAACAATATGCGCTTTTTACCGACTCAGACACTACAGGTTTGCTAGGATTTGCATAAAAGTTTCAGAAATGGTCGGTATCATGAATATCTTTGAGAATCGGTTCAGCTATTGGTATCAGTAATCGTAACACAAAATAGTGGCTGTTTCAAATGCGAAGATTAAATAATTTGAAGTTATTTGTCCCCAACTTCAACGTTTAAGGCTCATGCTTTTAACACTTGATTCAATTTAATGAATGACTGAAGATGAGTCCCTACAATCAATACTCACAGGCGAAACAAGTTGAGGAGGCAGGAGAAATCTCCTAACAGAAGGGCTTTGTAACCACTATAGGTTTCGAGAAAAAGATTCTGATGCCATGAATCGATGGTTAAAGTACAGGGGAGTGGCCCCCTGAAAACAAAATTTCATCAAATATAGCCGATCTGAGTCAAATGGTAAGTCTTTATAAGAGCTTTCCAAAACAGTTCTTAAACTGACCGTTTTTGCTTCATTGGGGCACGAAAAATGTGTTTCCCCTCTAGCGGTTGGACACCTGTGACCTGAAAAATCTGAAAAAAGTTATCAAGGGAGATATTTATGAATATAATAACAATAAATACCTCAGAAGTCAAAATTCGTTCAACTTTGTTAATAATAGTATGATATTCGAATTTCACATTTTCTTCAATAAAATCGTATGGATGCCTTTAAACCCAACCTTACATTAAGGTCCTGATACTCTGTGAGTTTGATGAAATTCATATCATATTCACGGAAGTTATATCCATTTGAAATTTCTCCAATAAAACAAAAACAACACACTATTTTGGTATTTTATGGACTTTCTATCGAACCAGATACTTCATATAATACCTTGTTTTTCTATGTTCGAGATCAGTGTGCTCACTTCTCCTTGTTTGGCTATAGGAAACGGACAGGTAGCTACCCATGATTTCTCCCGCTTTCATGCTTGTGCTTGAGTCTGTAGTGTTAAGGACTCTAACTGGCACGTTTCGGTTTCTTTATAGATCTTACAAGGCTTCGTCTTACAATCAAACTGCGCAACGCCGACGTCTTCATTGGCTCTATCAGATAAGATCGGTGTTTTCCAGAATCTCCATCAAGCTTGGCCCATGCAATGCTCTTGGAAGAATTCGGTACATTAGTGTCAGCACATACTACATATTCGTCTTGGAAATTTGGACGCTGGGATCTTCTATCAAAACTTCGACATTCCACAATTTCAATACCCGTTTGGCAAAATCCCTCGTGATTCCATGTGGTTGCGGAAAATTCATTCCGAGAATGCAGTCATCCATAATGTTCACGACCAGAAAATTATGTCAGAATGCAAGATCTCCCAACTTCATCTGGAGGTTGACTTCTCTATGGACAGGTGCAGTTTCTCCCTTAGCTGTCCATAGCGAGAAAATACTGCCCTTGTGAAGTAGTCATTGCCTCACTAGGTCTGTTCGGAAAATCGATTGGGTTGCATCAGATCCGATTATTGTGGTGCCATGTTCTCCGTCAACTTGCCCCGGAAGGTATAAGTCTGCTTCTCCTCGATGTAGTCTTGACACGATGATGGTGGTGCTGGGGACGTCAATCCTCCTAGCCAACCTCTGCCCCATGAAGTTATCTGCTTCCATTCTGGGCTCCTAGCTAGGTCTGGACCTCCCCCTAGCTGCACACCCTGGATAATGGCTCGGTTTTCTTTGCTTCTTACAGTCTCTTTGCAGGTGCCCCTTCTCATCGCAATCCATAATTTACTTGCGGCCCTCGCTCAACTTGCTCGCGCTCACACCTGTAGTCTCCTGTCACTAACTCACGACCCCAGACAGTGGTACGAGTCACATTTTTTGCTGCATCAAAGTTCAGACTGTAAGCCAATACATCCTTAACCGATTCATTTTGAGCTAAACGCACAGCTTGTTGCAATTCCTGATCCTTTAATGCACTGATGAATGCTTCTGTTACTGCATCGTCCCAATATTGCGGGTCGTAAGTTGGGTAAGACAAAAGTGCCAGTCGCTCAATGTCTTGGGCCACCCGCTGTAGGGTTTCGCCAGACGGTTACTTCCAATCTCTTTTTCATGTTTTCCATCTCATGGTTGATTCTCTCCTCGACGACCTGGCTGACCTTCTCCTCGAGCTGGTAAATCTTTTCCTCGACGCATTTAATTTGGTTGTTGAGACTACCGAGCTCCACTTTTATTTCGGTTGACTGTTTTTGTAAACCTGCCTTAATTTCGATTGGCTGTTGGTCTAGCTTCGTTGATTGCTCCTCCAGCTTCTGTGTGATGCCTGCCTTGATTTCAAATGCTTGTTGGTGCAGCTTATGGTATAGCTTTGATGATTATTCATTTAGCTTCGTAGTTAAACTGGGTGACTATTGTCGCTGCTCTTGCTGCATCAACATCAACATTTGCATCAGCGCATGTTTTGGTTCCTTTGATTTTGGTGTTTCTGCTTCCCTACCTTCTACGCCGTTTTTCGCATTTGAGGGCTCACCTGAATCCAGATATACGCCTTCCGATTCAATCGCGTCATGCAAGCGTGCAATCAGTCTGGCCTTTGTACCTTGCGTACCCAGATGTCGCTATTCCAGCTCTTCTTTAAGCTCCAAAACGGTCAATTCATTAATTTTTAAATGCAAGCTTTGTGGCATTTTTATTGTTTCGGCTTTTTTCCCCACCAGTTTTCACGTTAAATTTCACTATTGTGCACTTTAAAACTGTTTAAAAGTTGTCACTTTCAAAATTTTCCATCCCACATCTGACACCACTGCCGCGGTGCACGGTTCGTGGCCAATAAGTTTAATATTCCGCGAAAAGTGAGAATGCAGGCTCTTTCAAATTACTTTAAAAGAGTTTATTTACTAAGAATGCGCAAAAATTAATTTCCCTATTTTAAAAATTTACTTTCCACTTGTATTATCAATTTATGTTTCAACTGTCTTCAAATACATCACGAAAATCTTTTACTTCACTCTCAATCAATAATGCCTTCAATTCGCGCTCTACTCTTATCGCCGTAACAGTACTAATAGAGTTTAACTGACGAAAATGCTAAATCCTACTATTATTAGCAAAGCCCAACGAACTTCAACCACTACGTTACTTGCTATTGGATGTACCTCCATGGTTTTTAGGGCTTTCTGAATCAAATCTGACAAAAACCTACTAGTTTCGCATCCTGTCTGTCCGATCGTCTCTTCAAATGTCTGTCTGCCCGTCTAACCGTGCGTTACAAGAAGTTTCTTCAGAAACTATAGAGGCAATAAACCTCAAACTTTGTGAAAAGATCAGAAGTGGTGGTCTCTCAAAAGTTTAGGTCTCGTCAAATATTTCAGAATTTACTATGTTCTTAGTCATGATCTTAACGTAGTCTCATACATTTTTAAGTTAGGGCGATCAAAGCTTAAATCATATATAACTGGATCTATTTGTTTTGATTTTATTGCTCGTAAATATTTATTTTATTAATGGTTCAGAATTGATCGCAATCAGCTTCTTATTTTTTATATATTTCAATTTTTCAGAAGTTTAGCTTCCGTTACGGGGATTCTGCGAGAAGAGTGAGCCCAGAAAAAGCATTTCGAATAGAAAAAGCGTATCGAACGAAAAAACAAACGGAAGTGCTCTAGTTCTCTAACCTGGTTCTACATTCAGCCTACGGTAGACTACAAAAAATTGGATATTCATTCATTGAAAAGCTTTTGATGTCATTTGCACATTGGGTATAAGATAATATTAAATGCTTCATTAAATTTAGGCTAATAACTTGAGCATTAGTAAAGAAATGGGTTAGAAAATACAGTCGTTTATGAGTAAATTTACACAACTTTTGGAAGTTTAGCTTAATAAAAGCATAAGAATATTTCATATTTTGTCATACTATATGTATAGTCGATTTTTGAATTTTTCGCATTAATCCCTGAATTTTTCCTGCACTTATCTATGCACAACTTTTTAAACTTTATATAATCATTTGCAAAACAAAGCTAACCTTCGCACCGGACACTCCCAGAGTGACTCACTGTTTTTTTTTCTTCTTGAAAAGCCAACGGGGCTTCCCTTTTTAAATTAATAGACATATTTTGACATGTTTGAGTCATCTTGCGTTGTTTCTATTTATCAATTCATGCATTCTACAGGCAATGTTTCGTAAGTTTGTGGACTTTCTTGCGGATTCCAGGCGGGCCGGCTTTCTACAATTTATTAATTTAAATGCTTAAAATATTTCCTCATTTTTTTTTGCTTTAGTCTATACTGTCATCAATTTAAATTTTTTTCTGTTTTTATAAAAATACCCTATTTTTCCTTCCCCAATAAATAGTCGTTAGTTTTTTCTAATCTTTATTTTGTATTATCTTCATTAACAAACCATCCTACCTTTCTTTTCCCGCTTACTGAATTGCTTATTTGTTTGATCTTGTAGTTCCCATACATTCATTGCAATGGGAAAACAACCATAAAATAATCATACCTTTCAATCCCCGTTCAAACTTGTCGATTGCAATAATATTGATGCAAGCTTTCTCATACTTTACTCAATTGAAGTTGAGTATTGCATGCACGGGAGATTGTTGGAAGCTAATGCAGGTAAAGCCCGTTGAACTCTCAATCTTGGGTTGTACTGAGACCATGGCTTTGAAGTCCCCCAAACGCAAAGAAATCTTTTAAGTTTCGTCTTTTTTAACTATTTCTGAGTGTATGACGATTTGCAAATAGCTATGTATTATCATGGATACATGCAAATCACCATATATGTAATTGGAATAAGTACATTTGGCTAAAGTTGAAAGACGAACGGAGGAGGCGGGATTGTAGTATAATGAACTTCAATCACGTTAAGTTTGAACGGCAGCGGATGGTTCGAATGGGAAAAGGGCTGCGAGATTGTGGCAGGCAGGTGATAGGTAGAGTCGAGGATGTTAGAAGAAGGTGAGCTGGAAAGTTAGCTTCGTGTGGATGGAGAGTTTTGGCGGGGCAGTGAGAAAGCGAATAGTCATTATCGGTAAATTAGTTAATAGTACTTCAGAAAGTTAACTTATTTACTAGTCATTTACACATTTTCTTGTAATTTTTTTATGCTACTATTGCACTTAATGAATAATGAAGTAACAAAAACGGACAGTTTAGTTCAAGTGAGACCGGATATCGTGACTGGAAAATTTTCGAAAAATGTAGACTTCAGAATCAGAAGTATATCGCAATTGTTTTAAAAAGTTGACCATTGATAACCCTAGTGAATAAAAAATTGCATAAAGTGCATGTGCGAAATGATTTATAAGTGACTTATTATAGCAACTAGACATACTTGTGGCAATGGTGAAATAGAAAAAAAAAATTTTAGCGTTGTATAGAATTGAAGATCTCAATTGAATATTTGTATCGTTCAATAAAATTCAACGAAGAATAAAGTCATGCGCAAAGTATTATTACTCACTCCCTAGACGGTGGAACTTTTTTAAATTCAATTTTTAACGTCGTAACAATCGTGACATAGATTTCTCTCTCGTGGTGGCACCTGATTGTATTAAAATGAATAAAAATTGCTCAAAATGACATTCGAGACGATTTATAGTGTTAAGTTATCATTTTATAAAGCTCACCGTAGACCAGCTTAATGTTATGCAAGTACTGTTTGAATTTGCAAATTGACTTTGGTAGTAAAGCCTAACGGATCTTCATTGAATTTTTATAAACAATATGCCGACTCTTTTGTCGCTATATAAATTCGGCTAGCATGGCACGCAATTTCGTAATTTTGGCATGTTATCCTTGAGCATCATAATTATTGTCTGACTTTCTCAAGGGTATTTCACCCAAACCAACTGATTGCAATAAATGGACATGAATCCCTGCTTTTTGCCCATTGTTTTAAGTCTACGTTTTTCTAACTCGCGTTTTGGCGCATGGACATGTAGTTTGGTTATTTCGCTTATTGTCGTTAGAATTCAATTTGAACGAATTCCTCTTATGATTGAGATTAGCCGAATATTATCAAATAAAAGAATCGTATTATTTGTATGAATATAATTTATTCAATGTCTTCCACATAACACATCTGTCACTTGCCTGCCACTGACAATCCATTGTTTTCTGTTTTAATTGCCGATGTTGCCAGACTGCACCATACAAACTTAACACAATGATATGTTATTTTGACTACGCAAACAATGGATTCAACACACTGAAAACAAAATGGCAGTGAATCCAAATGCATATTAATTATATTTTACTCAATTTATGGTATCTATATATCATGCAACTAACTGGTTTGCAAACCCCTTTTGGCAGAATGACTGTTCTTCTGCTTTGGCTTTTTTTTTTCAATTTCATGTATATAATACAATAATAGAATGTGTGCAAATTATATGTGATTTATTTCATTTATAGGAAAAATTGACCATGCAATAACTATACTTACATATGATTTGTTAGAAATTAATTAGCTCTAGAGTATGCTTTCCATTGGAAAAAGTTTAAAATTATGACTTTAACATTAGTTTGTCTTGCATATACACTCACTGACACAATTAATCACCCGCTTTTTGTCACCCTGCTTGTTTGCATTAAGTATAAGTTATCTCAGGCTTTGTTTTGTATTGAGGGGATAATTGGAAAGAAAAATAAGCAGTTAGACGCTCGAATCGGTTTTAAAATTTGTGTCGCCGTAGGTTTTGTACGAATAAGTCATTTTTAGGGTTTTGTACTAAAATACAAAACCCTATTGCAATCACGACCTGTGTCCGTCCGTCCGTCTGTCCGTCCGTCCGTCCGTCTGTATGTCACAGCACTTTTTCTCCGAAACTATAGAGGCTACAGCCATGAAACTTTGTAGAAAGGTCAGAAGTGGTGACCTCTTGAAAGTTCAATGGTGGAAAAATTTTTCCAAGGAGTTTAAGGGGGGTCTCCCCATATAGGGAGGTGACCCCTCAAAAAAAAATTTTCACCATAGGTAGTCGAGTAGGGTGTCGTTGGAAAGGTCTCAATGAGATCTTTTCCAAACAAGTTTTAAAATTGCCTTATAAGTACCGAGGGGAGCAGGGGAAGGGGAAATGTACAAACTTTTCGCGTACCCCCCCCCCTCGCGATTGGACACCTTCCATCCGAAAAATCTGAAAAAAAATCATGAATGTAGGCTTTCATGAGTACAAAAACAACAAATACATGAGAAGTCGAAATTCACTCAACTTTGTTAGTAATAGTATGATTTATCGATTTTGTGTTTTCTTGAATAAAATCCAAACGGTACCCTTAAATTCGATAAAATTCAACAAACAGATGACTATTTCATAAAGATCGAATGGTATTTACCGAAGTTATAGCGAGTTGAATTTTCCTGTATTACTACGGAGCAATATGCCCTGTATTACTATGGAAACATACGGCTATGGAGCCATATGCACTTTTTACCGACTTAGACACTACAGCTTTGCTAGAATTTGCATGAAAATTTCAGGAGTGATAGATATCATAAAGATGAGTACATACAATTGAAACAAGTTGAAGAGGCAGGAGAGAGCTCCTAGCTAAAGGGCTTTGTAACCATTCTAGGATTCGAAAAAATAGGCCATGAATCGATGATTACAGTACAGAAGAGTGGCCCCTGAAAAAAAATTTCATGAAAGGTAGACGATATGAGTATCAATTGAAAGTTCTCTATGAGTGCTTTTCAAAACAGTTCTTAAACTGACAGTTTTTGCTTCAGTGGGGGCACAGGGGGGGAAATACCTGAAAAATGTGTTTCCTCCCTCGCGAATGGACACCCGTGATCTAAAAAATCTGAAAAAATTATCAAAGGAGATATTTATGGGTATAACTATAACAAATACCTCAGAAGTCGAAATTCGTTCAACTTTGTTAATAATAGTATGATCCTCGAATTTCACATTTTCTCCAATAAAATCGTCTTTGACATGTTTCATGATTTTATACGTTGCTGGTTACTGCATTTTGTAAGTTAAGTACAAAACCCTTCTGACATGAGCATAGGTCTGTCTACCCAACTTGTTTTATCTTATTGCCGCGACGTTGCCGAGATAACATTTATTGTTCTACTTTTACCGAAAGTGCAAAAGTTGTTGAATTTGTTCCTTAAGATTGTGCTAAGTGTTTTAAATAATAAAAATGCCGTTAGATGCGATTTGTACAGCTAGGGCTATCGCTTTAGCTGATGCTGGATATAGTCAACGTCGCATCGACCGAATGCTCGGTGTACCTCGAACCACGATACGGGATGCCATTAGACGGTATATAGAGACTAGATAATATACCCGGAGGCCAGGTCAAAGCAGACATCGTTGCTTCTTCACCCGAGACGACCATTTTATCGTCAGCAACGTGTTGAGAAATCCCTTTTGCTTTGCTATTGGAGTTTGTACGGGTCTCTTTGAGGTCAGAAATGTCAGTGAAAGTAAACGTACGGTTAGAAGAAGACTAGGAAAACGTTATTTAAGGGCTTTTCATGCCGCTTGGGCGCCACAACTTCCCCCACACCACCGTAGAGTTAGACTTGGTTTTGCGTGAGAATATTATGATTGGACTATGGGGCAGTGGAAGAACGTATTGTTTTCAGATGAAAGGAGAATAGCCTTATGTGGTCCAGAAGGGTGTCAGCTTGACAGATGTAAAAATGAGAGATCTGCTCACTGTGCCAAAGCAGAAACAGTGGGTTATCACGGTGAATCAATGATGATTTAGGGAGGCATCTCTTATGAGGCCCCTATAGATCTTTTCGTCTTTGATGGGGGCAGTAGGAACGCTCAGTGGTACGTGGAAGAAGACCATATCGTGCCATTTGCTCCATTTATTGGAGAACATTTCAGGCTAATGCATGATAATGCACGTTGCCATTTCACTAGATCAACACCTTAAAGACGTCGGAAGTCCCCATCTCAGTCTTATTGAACACATTTAGGATAACCTTAAAAGACGTGTTCGGGCAATAGTACCAGTGCCTATTACTCTAGGATAGCTCAAGACCGCAGTTTTAGAGGATTGGTAAAATATCTCGCAGTCGGACATTCAGGATGTCATGAATGGTCTTCGAAACAGGCTTCATGAAGTCATTAGAACCCGAGGTGGTAGCATCAATTATTAAATTTGAAGTCAGTGACAAAAAATAAACTTTCTCTTGAATTAAACGAACATAATCATTTAAAAGAAATCTTCGGCAAATCGATTATGTGCAGGGAAATTTTATTGAATAAATTTTTTTTCATTTTTTCATTTGCTTTGATGTATCAAAAGTTGCTTTCAACAAACCATTCATCAAATTTGTGTAAAATTTGATGGTTTAGGAAAACTATAAGAATTACAGGGTGGGCGGTGAATTGTACCTGTACATATTCAAGTGTTATAAGATAAATGCTTACAGTATTTCAACGATTAACTTTGCGGATTTTGAAACTAGCTTATTCTGTATGGTTGTATCAATTGTTGCGAGTAAAAGAACAGATTGAAGATAAAAATCAACTTCTAATGCTTAAAAAATGTTATGGTAGCGATGCCAAGTTGTTTTCACCGTTAAAAATAAATATAAATTTCCGGCAAAAAATTAGTAATTCATATACCTAAAATTTAGAAAAGCTAATTTGGCACCACTCTCGTAAATTTATTTCATTGCTTTAAGGCTATTCCAAGTTAGTTAATTTTTGTTTGCTAATAGTTTTTTCTCCGAGTAGTACGCAGTATTTTTAAAGTATATATAAAGAATATGAGCTTGAATTCCGGTCATAGACTTAAATTTGTCTTTGATACTAATCAGAATTGCATTTAATTCTGTCTATGGAATTATTAATGAAACAGTTTTTTAAAATAGAAAAGATTACAATTATTCTTTATTCGGTATGAGGTTGTACATGCTCGTATACTGAAAATTTCATTTTAAATAAAATGTTTTCTACATCAGCCAAAATATGATTCACGAATTTTATCTTTAGAAGCCAATAATGATCTAACATACGTAAAAGATCACACCTTTGTCGACAGATCATTAAACACAAAAAAAAGAAAAATGCTCGTTTGAATTCCTTTTAAAATCCACTTGGTTTATCAGCGTATCTCCCATTAGACCGTTCTTAAAGTAAAGGGTGAGTAAGATTGGAAAGCATTAGTTTAATACCAGTACAATCTTTTCCTATTACCTCTTAAGATGAATCCCATTGTCCAGTTACCACTGTCGTTTTTTCCTTCAGGGTCTCGCCTCGTAAATTGTCCCCTTATCTGAGGACGCGACCCATTTTAGACGTCGTAAATTTTCAACCATTCGTTCCAGCAGTTAAAAATTAAGGTATATGATCAATCTAGACTTCATTTTGACTTTCAATAGACAGCTATAAATAAAACTTGAGCTTGAAGAATAGTGTTTAAGTAGCCACAAGTACTCAATAGCGGAAATATATTACTCCTAACGTAAAGATATTCAAGGAAACAGTCTGACAATGCTCACTAACCAACACAAGCCTTGAAGCGATTCCTCCATGGAATCTATTTTTAATTTGAAACCTTCCCCACAAATGGGTCTGTGCCAAGTTCTATAACAATTTACTTTTCAACTGGTGCCGTTTCAATTCAATTCGAGATGGAAACTGGCATGTTTAGAAATATTGACCTACTTCGCAACTGACAACATAACTCCTCTCACCAAACAATCTCCACATGTACTTACGTACTACATCAATCTTAACACTATTAAGAAACTCAAGCATGTATCTCACAAAGATCAGTTTCAATTCAGTTATGGATCACTACAAGTGTCTGACACTTGAATTCAATTTTTTTCTAATCCAAGCACATTTCTTCGACTCAAGCATATTCCCCAAAAATTAACGATCATTCACAAAGATTTTTGCCATTGAAGGCGTCTTGAAGACTCCCAGCAGTGTCAAAGATCTCTTTCGTCTCGGCGCGGTGCGTCTTGCAGACGGTTCCTAGATCATTGTGGAGTGTTGGCGAGCCCAGCATTGATTCGGATAGTGCACTACCCTCCGAGACGTCCAACGTATTGGGCTCCAACCGATCAGATGGATTTTGCGCGGGCTGACCACTATCATGCGGCCTTCTAAGTGGTACGGCCTCCGGGCGAAACGATTTCAGGATCGAAATATTTCGGTCGAGATCCACTTTTGAATATGTGCCGATGGCAAAACACCACACACCGTCGATGTCGACTCTAGAGCTCAATGGAACATGCGGACGCAGCCAAGAATATCTCGACAAGAAAAGGCCTAAGCAGATACAACTGCATGAACACCGGCAACAACAACATTGCGAACAACCGTGGAGGCTAACGCAGCTTGGACCAGGGCTCGGACTACTGCAAGACATTAAGCGGCAAAACGAAAATTGAAAATTAAAAGAAACTGAAATGAGCCTTGAAATGAAAAGCGAAGAGAAGTCTTTTAGAAAACGGTTCACTTGAGACGTTGAAGCAGAAACAGCAACACCATTCTTTGCCACCAACACCAACAATGGTAGTGATCTTAGCTCAAAACGATAACAACAATAACGCAAGCTCTAACTCCAAGGCACCAGTGGTCACACGTTTATGAGGAGCTCTACGCAATGTGCGCACTCTAACATGTAGCATGTATGGAACAATTCCAAATGCTTCATGCGTAAATAAATAGGAAATGTTTGCTTAAGATAGTCCTTGGCAGTATCCAATCTGAAGTGTTGTTATACCTCAAGTCATCCTGATAAGTAGAAAGGACATCCAATGTACTTTCAATTGTTCAGAGTCATCCCGGCACAATTGTTCATGTATGGACCTTCTAAATCATGGATTTGCGCGCATTGTGAAGCAGTTAAAACATAACAAGAACTCGAATAGTCCATCGAAGAATTCTGTTTTTCTTTCAATGATCTGAACGCATCAGTACTGAATCCAAACCCTGATCATGGTCTGTTGCAGGGACTAAGACAACTTGGAGCTCAAACGAAGGTGAAAACTAAAAAGACCTAAAGCCTGCTCAGGCTCAGTACTAAAATCAAAAAGATGACCAAATAAAATCTCAGATAGAAAGATAGATAGGATGGCATAGAACCTGTTTACTTATGATCACACCGTCACTGTCTTCACTGTTGTTGTTAGTGCTGCGACCACAGCAGATATAAGCCAGGAACCAGAGGAACTCTGCAATGCCTCACGTCATTGTTATCCAGCGTCATCGTTATCGTCATTGTCGCCACTAATGAATTTTTGTGTGAGTCATTAGTCGGTATCAAATGGAAAGGACACAATTTATTTGGATGAGGAATTCAGTTTTTAGGGGATAAATTTCGGCGCTGAGCTGATAAGTAAGATTTTAAATATGTTCATTGAAATTATTCATCGTGAAGATAATAAATAGATTGTAATTTCAGTATTCATGTTCATAATATACATTGGACACTAGGTTTGGTTTTTTGCTAAAATGTATAACCATTATCAACTAATTTTAAAAAAAAGTATTTCTTCTAGAAGCGGTTTTGCTAATCTAAACTTTGCAAAATTATATAATATGAACAAAGCTGAATATTCTTCAATTTTTCTAGTATTTGTTGTCCATATGGTGCCCAAGCTAGGCCATGGCTTCCAGGATCAGTCTTCTCCAATCATCACGATTCTGTGATCTTGTTCGCCAGTCAATCACTCTAGGCAAGGATCTGCTGTCAGCTTCTTTTGTGTCTTCCCATAAAATCCTTGGTCTTCCCACTGAACGTCTATCTTGTACACTACCCTTTAATTTACTTTGAGGTAGTCAGTTTTCTTCCATTCTTTCTACATGCCCCGCCCATTACAATCTACGCAATTTTACGCAGGTAGATACAGGTGGTTTGTCGAACAGTTCAAATAACTCATTATTGTAATTTAGTCTCCAATCTGTTCCTTTTCTCATTGGGCCGGCGATTTTCTGGAGCACTTTGCGTTCAAATATGTCCATTGCCTTTTCAGATTCTGTGGTAATCGAGTAGTCCACATATGCAAACTGTTCAAAGAAACTTCACCAGGCCGACAGGAATACTCTTCGAGGCTAGCATTCTTTGGGGAGTTCCGCCCCCACGTAGCCAAGGAAATTCCCGCAGGGGGAATGCCCGTCGAGAAGAGCACTCTTGGAGGCTAGCATTCTTTGTGGAGCGCCGCCCCACGGACCTGAGGAAATTGGGGGCGCCGTGAGGTTTCCTCCAGGGATGACAGGTAAGGACCCTGATTGGATCTGGACTACACTTTGGACAATGAACTGGAATTGATGCTTTGGGCTGGCGGGTATGATGGTTTGGACCTAGTTGCTTTGCACAGTAGCGCCGAGGTGACACTCGTGTGTGAAGGGCTCAAATTCCATCTCCATCCCGGTGAAATCTTGGCAGGTCTCGGGTTACGCTCAAAGTTCGTACCATTGGGTTGGTGGCGTAAGTTCGGTTGAGACGGACTCCCGATTAGCGCTGGTCTGGCTCTGAGCACTTGTCCCCATAAGAGCTGGTGCCAACCGTTGCCTGGCCTCCCTGCTGTGCAAAGACAACCATGGTACCAAATAGGCGACTACTCACACGAACGGAGATAGCGGCTCCGAAGGGGGACCCAATAAATCTGGAGCAACCAAAAATACTTAAAAAAGATAAAAAATAGTAACAACGACGACGCAACCAGCGGTTGCAGCCACAATTTAACAGTACATCAAGAGCGGTACTAACGATGACAAAAACGACGATTAATACAACAAAAGGTGAAAGCGGACGAAAAATGGAGATTAAAAGACAATCTTGTCCAGACTGAGACTCCTGTGGCGTTTGGGCTCAGCAAAATAAAAAAAATGATACGAACGCTAGAGCGCCCTAAAAAGGAAAAGCGGGAAACTCTGCAGGATGCTTCAGGTGTTCGGACAATGGAAGAAAATATAAAGAACATCGA
Organism: Odontomyia ornata; assembly: GCA_963969285.1. Classification (NCBI taxonomy): domain Eukaryota; kingdom Metazoa; phylum Arthropoda; class Insecta; order Diptera; family Stratiomyidae; genus Odontomyia; species Odontomyia ornata. The sequence continues at coordinate 496,526,793 of OZ017738.1, forward strand.
GAATTCGATCATCACTGCTGCGATCGTTACCAAAGTGACCGATGCAAGGGTCGTAAATCCTGACATAATAAAGAACTATCCTGAAGTCAACGAGGAGATTACAGCAGAAAAAGAAACGAGTGACCAGGCAAATAAATCGAGGTTGTGTTATTGCGTCGCCAACGTTGGAAATGTGGCGGAAGTACTGTATCGGAAACGGAAAGCGATAACCTCTCGTAGAGATGGTCGCAAAGTACAATTGCCACCTAGCGACATGAAGAAGATAGGCTATTCCGAAAAGCGGGAGATGTTTAGAAAAGAAGACAACCTGCATGCGACTCACAAAAATCAACTATGTAGTAAAGATTGGGCTCCTTGAGCTAGAGGAGCTTCTAGACTGTATAGAGCATTATTGGAAGAGCTGGTTAAAGGCTAAAGAAGATCAGAAGGCCGAAGAAGAGCAAAAGGCTAAAGAATCACCAGGGGCGAAATCTAAAGGCCACATACAGATAGCTCCCCCATCAAAAATCAATAAAAGAATGGTGTCTAGCTCAATCATAGGAGATCGGGACAAAAGAAGGAAAAAAGAGGCACTTGATGGGCGTGGAGCACCAAATCAGGGGTTCCAGAAAGTGTTTACAAAAGGAGTGAAGAAAGCCGTAAAGAAACTCCTTCAAAAAATGCCAGAAAGTAAAGTTCGCACAGACACTCAACAAGAAAAAACACCTGATGTAAAGCAGGAGAAACAAAAGCCCCGACAAAGACCCCAGAAGCAAGCACTGCTTGTAAAACCCCAAGACAGCTGATCCTACGCGGAGGTCCTGCGGGGCATGAGGGGAAACGCAAGGCCCGAAGACACCAACACTGCCATTAAAGCAGTACGACCAACGCGTTCGGGACACATATTGTTCGAATTCGAAGCAGAGGCCGACAATAAGGAAGCATTCTGCGACGCAGTAAAGTGAGTCCTCGGCAAAAGTACAACTATAATCTCGCTTGAGTCGATGGCAACGATTGAAATAAGAGACATTGACTGCGTCACGGATCTGGGCGAGTTAGAAGAGGACATCAAAAGGGAGTGCCCTAATGTGGGAAGGATCAAAGCGAGGCTAAGACCAGAAAACCATAGGGGACAATGCATGGCCATAACTGACGACCGGCAAAGTATGAATAGGGTGGATTATCTGTAGGATACGGTAAAGAGCAACACCTGTTCAATATTTCAAATGCCTCACCTATGATCACACCACACAAGTATGCAAAGGACCAGATAGGAGTTCTCTATGTTACAAATGCGGAGATATGTGACATAAAAGAAAAGAGTGTACGAAGGAGGCACACTGTATTCTATGCAAGGATGCTGACCCAAGATCTGATTTGGACACGTCTTGTGATCAAGAAAATGCCGGGTTTTTCAGGAAAGCCCTAGATAAGGCAAAATGAGAACTCGCATCCTGCAACCAAACCTACACCGCAGTTCAACCGCCCAAATCCTGCTTGAGCAGTTTCCGAAGGACATGAAAGCCGACTTCTTGCTGCTGAGTGGGCAACACCATGATAAAAGTAATGCATTATGTTATCCTGACGAAACTGGTACCACCGCCATCTGGGTACGGAATAGTGATTTCCAAGCGGAGAGTTGTAGACAGGGGAATGGTTTTTAGTGTGTACCTAACGCCGAATGAATCGATATCATCTTTCTAAGCCAAGCTTAATGTTCTGAATGGCGCTTTCTTGAACATAGAGGGCAACTTCCTCGTTTGGGGTGACTGCAGCTCTAAAGTAATCGAATGGGTCATGCCTAAAACAGATCCGCGGAGAAAATGAGTCCTGAAAATGGCGGCCAGCACGGCGCCCGTCATACTAAACACCGGAAATATGCCAACTTTCCACCGTATTGGCTGTGAAGGAACCATACCAGACATGAGACTCGCCTCGGTGTCCTTAGTACGGAGGATACACAATTGGAGAGTATTAGAGAGCTATTCAGCTAGTGATCAGCAGGACATTCTGCTTGAGATCAGTGATATTGTCTCCCGCCGTCCGTGCTCTCGGCTTTCAACAATTGGATGGAACATCGGAAGGATGGACGTCGAGAAGTTCGTCAAAGTGCTCACAGCAGGTGAGCCGCTGCAGGGAGCTTCGCAGGGGACGGGAAAACTGGCAGCTCAAGACGTGGTGAACTAAACTATGAGCTGCGCTTCTATGCCCCGTCAAAAACCCCGGCACAGCAAGCCCCCAGTGCACTGGTGGTTGACTGAAATCGCTGAAAAGCGAAGGGAGTGTCACAAGCTTTGACGTGAGGTTCAACGGGTGCGGAATCGTGACGAAACGTGCAACCTGGTGTCAGCATATAAGTTGGCCAGGAAATGCCTCCGGAAATTGATTAACAATAGCAAGGCTCACTGCTGGCAAGACCCAGTGGACAATGTGAACAAGACTTTTAGCGAGTTATGCGGAAGCTTTGTATACATGATGCGAAAAAGATGGATAAGATAGTGCGCGCACTCTTCCTCTCCCGTCCCGTCCGTGTTGACGCTATCCATGGTGAAACAGCAGTCAAGTGTAAAATCTTCCCACAGCCGAAACAGGAGGAGACAGTCCTTTCACTGAAAGCTCCAGATGGAGTTCCGGCTGAGGTGTTACGGCTTGTCTATCACCATTGTCCTGACTTGCTGCTCAGCACATTCAACGCTTGCCTACGGGACTGGGTTTTCCCGGTAGGATGGAAGGTAGCGAGGCTCGTGCTCATCATCAAGGGGAAGGGAAACTCCGAATCGCCGTCTGCATACTGCCCGTTACGCATGCTAGACAAGGCTGGGAAAGTGCTAGAGAAACTCACCAAAAGAAGACTCACAGACGTGATTCGTGATGAGGACCTATCTCCTTGGCAGTATTGCTTTAGAGCAGGACATTCTACCATCAATGCGATTGCAGAGGTGGTGAGCGCTGTCCAAAAGGCAGAGGCACATAGTCGCACCAAGTGACGGTTCGCCCTGTTGGTGACACTTGACGTCAGGGGCGCCTTTAACTCCACTAGATGCGTGGATATTCTGGATACGCTGGAAAACTCTTTTCAAGTTCCAAAATATCTAATGCGGATTTTAAGGGACTACCTAAAGGATCGAAGCCTGCTTTATGACACGACAGAGGGCCAACGAAGGACGGCTGTGCTCTGCTTGGTCCGGACCTGTGGAAAGTGTCTTATGATGGGCTACTGAGACTGGAGATACCAGATGAGTCGCGCTTGATTGGCTTTGTGGACTATGTTGCGGCTCTGGTCGCTGGACGCACCGTTGAACAAGTGCAACTTAGGCTAAGTATGCTAATGCGCTGAGTGAGTGACTGAATGACTGCTCACGGGTTCAGTTTAGCGCTGGAGAAAACTCAAGTGTTCATCTTGACAAAAAAGAGAATCCCTAGAGTAAGGATGATCAGTATTGGAGACATACAAATCGAATCAAAACCAGCGGTACCTAGGGCTGCTGATCGACTCGGAGATGAATTTCTTTAAGCAAATCAGGGCAACGGCTAAGAAGGCTGCTTCGGGAGTGTCAGTATAGGGGGACCCAGCCCATCAAGAAAACGCATCTTGATAAGTACTGTAGGGTCAGCGCTACTGTAAGGAGTAGGTATATGGGGCAACGCTCTTAGTAAGGAGGTTCACCGAAAACGCTTGGCATAGATACAAAGAAGAGGAGCACTGAGGATTGCATCTTCGTATCTGACAGTCTCTGGTTTCGCAGTGGAAGTCATTGCAGGCGTGATACCTGTCGGCCACCTTGCTAGAGAGTGCCATTCTATTTATCTGCGTCAAAACGGACATACAAAGAAGATTGTTGTCCGCGAGAAGAGACAGCACTCACTCAACGATTGTTAGCACTCTTGGGTGAATTGCACGAAGGCAAGGTGGATTCTGCTCCTCATCTCGGATGCGAGACCGTGGCTAAATTGAAGGTATGGTGAGACTGACTTCTATCTGATTCAGCTTTTGAGCGGGGTATATTCAGTCCAACCTGCACAAGATTGGTAAGTCACGGTCCCCCGATTGTTGTTTTTGCCCAAAAGAGAAGGACAATGCCTGTCACACCTTTTATGCGTGCATAAAATGGGACAGGCTGTAAAGAGAACTCTACAGGGAGACAGAAGAGCTCACTCCGGATAATAAAGTCGTGGTGATGCTCGAATCGGTTGACAAATGGCACATTATGTTCGGGCAGTCCTAAAAGATAAAAGGGACTCACAGCAGCCGGGAGTATTGGGGCTGGGGGATCGCTTATCTGGCACTTCCTCTTCTCCTCTCCCCTCCCGCTAGAAGAGGGACTCCCCAGCTTGAAGGCGCTTGACGGCGTAACAAAACGAGATCTCAGATTGACAGGGGAGGTGTTTAGTGGGTAGTCCAGTCACCTTCTTGCGAGCATGGGAGTCCCACACTCTGTGGGTAAATGGGCCTTTACCTCCCTACCAAAAAGATTACAAAAAGAACCTTCAGGAGAAGACAATAAGAATAGAGAATACCTTAAAAAAATCTTTTTAAGACGTTCCGGAAGTGAAAATATAAGAATAAAATTCCCAAATGTGTTTAATATGAAATTATTCCAAAATACCAAACTAAGTGGATCTTTGCCTGCACAAAAAAAAACATTGCGCAATTTAATTCATGTAAAATGTACAATATATTCGGTGTTGAGATCAGAACAGCTCCTCGGAAACAATTGATAGAGTCATCCAAGGCCGTCCCGGAAAATTCTTAAAATTGATTACCTTGCCAAGAATTTCCGAAGTGAAGCATTACGTCCGGATGTGAAATACTTTTCACATTGAAAGTCAGTCATTCATTCCAATGTACACGTACTCGTATATGAAAATCATTCTGAGGACGGAGGGCAGAAAACCTCTACAACAATAGTTCATACATATGTAAATTCACTCCATCCTTCGGTTGTGGCAGTACATATATTGAGCGTATGATGGTGTGTCCGCTCTGTCTACTCGAAAAATCCACCACTGCAAACTGTCAGCAGGGACGCGTATGACTGCAAATTACCTTTGCACTACGCCCAAGATGTACTTTTTCCAGTGTATTAACTGGTTTTATTGTATACAGTTTCCCGAAAAGATTTCTTACATCGAAAGAAGAAAATGTTCTTCACTTGAAATACATACGAAATTTCTTTAGCCTATTCAAGACATAACAAGAATTGTATAATATATTATATTAAAATGATGAAAATAAATGATATTCAATAATTGAAAAACAAAAACGTTTTAAACGCTTGCAGCAACCAACGGCCCCCCAACAATGAGAACTCGTCGAAGGAGTCGGTGGGAACCCTTGTATTTTTAATTATTTATTACATTCTATTCTACTCATTTTTCCAAATTACCCCAATTTATTACTCAATACATTTGTGTGGCAGGTATTGTCTCCCTCCCCTGGGCAAAACCGACAATCTGGGAATCGTAACTTACCAATCTTGTGCAGGTAAGCTCAAAAGCTGTGTCATATAGAAGTCAGTCTCACCATACCTTTGATTAAGCTATGGTCTCACATCCGAGATGAGGCACGCATTCAAATTTTCCTTTGTGCAATTCAGCCAAGACTGATGCCAATCGTGGAGTGAGCGCCGTTTCTCCTCGTGGGCAACCATCTCCCTCACATCTTCATTTCGACGCAGGTAAATGGCGTTGCGTTCTCTAGCAAGGAGGGCAACAAGTATAGTTGCAAATTCCAGCCCTACCGCCATTCTCCCATTTGCAACTTCAAATTGCCTCCCTAACATCTCCACCTTCTTTTAGGCACACATACCTTTTTTTTTGTTTATTTATTTTTTTAACATTTAACCATTTACTTTTAATTTTTATTTCCCCATCATATTAATTCTACTCCCTTATTCTATTTTTAATTGCAAAAAAAATTTTATCTTTCCCATTAACAACATTTCATTGATTACTTCCCATTAACAAAATTTCATTCGATACCTTTTCACTAACAAAACCTAATTTCTTCTATCATACTAACTGATTTTATTCATTATCACCAACCAACAAAATTTTATTGGTTATACTAACAAAAATTCATTCTCGCATCCCTACTAAAAAATTTCATTTCAATGCTCATTAAGAAAGGTGCCCAGTTGAAGTTGCTAAATGAATGAATGGGAGATCAACAGAAGGTCGCTCTGGTGAAAGCATCGTACTTGTAGACTCTCAACCGGGGAACCCATGGGGACCCTGGGTTCAAGCTCCCTCGAGCGCAGAAACATTCTTTTTGGATCGGCAAAAGCAATCATTTCCGTGTATATGACGATTTGCATATAAGCAAACGCTATCATGGTTATGCAAATCGCCATATATGTTATGCTAAATGGGAATTGTTACATTTGTCGATATGGAAAAGGTGTATGGGTAACGGAGTTGAAGTGTCTTGAATTTCGATTACGTTACCTCGATGCGGCATTGGGGATTGAGGAAAAAGGATTGCGGGATCCGTCTTTTGGGTTGGGGAGTCTGTAGTTGACTTCAAAATAAGAGGGAGAGCTTTTTGCGGTGTCGGGAAACGTTTTGATTTTGAATTCGGGGGAAAAAATAAGTCTGGATTTGGACTGGATTAAGTTTTTGGTGACGGGTGAAGAAAGTGGAAAAAGTGGAGTTGATTGCGAAGTTTAGTGGCGGAAGATTTTGGTGTGGGAAAGTGAAAAAAAGACGAAAAAGTACATTTGAGGTGAAATGAATTAAGATTCATTCGTAAATAGGAGTGAGGGTATTGAGTTTTTATTTTCGGCATCTGTGAATAAAATTTAATGCGTTTAGATTTTAGAGGAAACGGCAAAGCGAAAAGCCCGAATAATACGCAATTGATGTCACATTGTGATAAGTGTTTCAAAAATAGAAATAAAAACAAAAATAACGAACCAGCAGTGGATGTTTTAGGAGAGAAGGGAAAAAAACGTTGGTGTAAATGTACTTGAGACTCTAAGCACCAACATCGTGTCGAAAGTAAACTGTTCGGTACAAGCACAGAATAAATAAATAATCAAGTGTCGAGATCCCTAAGTTGTGAAATCTAAAGTGTGAAGTAAATATTGATTAATTTTAAAAACTGCTTGTTGCTTTATTGAGAAGGCAATGTGCCGGACTTTGGATTTTTTTCTAAATTAAATTACGTAGAAGAGGCTGTTAGACAGCGGATGGTAGTGAGATAAGTGGCCGTTGCGTGTTCTATTGATTGTATTTTTTTAACTTTTCAAATTAATTTAAAACTTAATTAACAGTAACCCTACACACTTTTTTGTCTTTTAACGAGCGCTCGGAGCTCAACAAGGAAGGAGTGAATATTTATTTGGTTTTTATCTATATCACAGTTGATTCATATTATTTAGCTCATTTTTGTTTTCTTTTATGAAACAAAATTTTATTTGATTGTTTTTAAAATTTTAAAGGGGTTGATTTTTGACTTTCTTGTTGTAATGAAAATTTTTGAATTTTTTGTAGAATTTTTCTTTCGAATTAAATAAAACTGCCATGTCTCTTTAAAACTTATTGTTTTCATTTCTCAAAATGACCTCCCCCTTTCCCGTCCTTTTCCCTTCCTGTTAGTTTTTATATGTAGGGTAGCTCAGCTCAAACAGAGGGTGTTCCGAAAAACCTGCAACACGATTGAGCGCTAGCCGGCCTCAGAATGCCACCCCGGATTACGCACCCCTCCGCTAAAACTTCATGTTTGCAACTGCGGTGATTTCCGTATTTGCTACAGTATCACGCCAGCAATAACTCTTACCACCGAAACAAACTGTCAGATGTGAAGTTGCCTTGGAGGTATACCTCTGTGGTGAGAGCGTCGCCCCATGTTTCTGCTCCGTACAGTGGAACTGGCCCTACAGCACTCATCAAGAGGCGTCTTCTTGATGGGTTGGGTCCCCCTATGTCGGCCATAAGTCGACTCAGAGCTAATACTTCCGAATTAGCTTTCTCAGCCATTGCCCTGATTTGCTCAGAGTCCATTCTATGTTAGCAATAAACCCAATGATGTGGTAATGAGATTGACGAAACTGATATTTGGCTCTAGTAGAAACGCCACTGCTTACAGCGATTTGAATTCATTCATGAATTAAAATCGAATAAGCTATCGTATGTGGGCACTGTTAGTAAAAATAAAAAGCAGTTGTCCAAAGCATTTATTGATATAAATAGTTTGTTTGAGTTCTATAAGGGGAGGGTTTTAACTTCAGACATGCCACGATAAGAACAAGTTGGGTAAACAGACCTACGCTCATGTTAGAAAGATTTTGTATTCAATTTACAAAATGCAGTCACCAGATCGAATTAAATCAAGAAACATGTCAAAGACGATTTTATTGGAGAAAATATGAAATTCGAAGATCATACTATTTTTAACAAAGTTGCACGAATTTCGACTTCTTAGGTTCTTGGTATTGTTATACTCATAAATATCTCCCTTGATAATTATTTTAGATGTCCATCCGCGACGGAGGAAACACATTTTTCATGTATTTCCCCCCTGTGCCCCCACTGAAGCAAAAACTGACAGTTTAACAACTGTTTTGAAAAGCTCCCATGAAAACTTTTATTTCATACCCATATCGGCTACGTTTGATGAATTTTTTTTTCAGGGGCCAGTCTCGTGTATGGTTACAAAACCTTTTTGCTAGGAGCTCTCTCCCACCTCCTTGACTTGTTTCACTTATGAGCATTGATTGTAGGTACTCATCTTCAGTCATTCATTAAATCGAAACAAGTGTTCAAAGCATGCACCTTAAACGTTGAAGTTGGGAAAAAATAACTCAAAATTATTCAATCTTCACATTTAAAACAGCCACTATTTTGTTTTACGATTACTGATACCACTAGCTGAACCGATTCTCAAAGATATACATGACACTTATCATTCCTGAAATTTTCATGCAAATCCTAGCAAAACTGTAGTGTCTGAATCGGTAAAAAGCGCATGTTGTTCCATAGCTATGTTGCCATAGTAATAAATGCAGTGCATATTGTCCCATAGTAATACAGGAAAATTCAAACCACTATAACTTCCCTAAATATGATTCAATCTTTATGAAACTTTCAGAATAGATTAATCTTATAAATAGGCGTACCGAATTTAAGGGTACCGTTAAGATTTTATTCGAGAAAACCTAAAATCGATAAATCATAGTATTACTAAAAAAATTGAGTGAATTGCGACTTCTCACGTATATGTTGGTGTTGTACTCACCAAGGCCTACATTCATGATTTTTTTCAGATTTTTTGGATCACAGGTGTCCAATCGCGAGGGGGGGGGGGACACAAATTTTTCGTGTATTTCCCCTCCCTGTGCGCCCCTTAAAGCAAATTTTGCCAAACTAAGACCTGTTTTGAAAAGATCTCATCAAGACCTTTCATTTGATACCCATATCGGCTACCTCCAATGAAATTTTTTTTTCGGGGGGTCACTCCCCTATATGCGGAGACCCCCCTTAAATACCTTATAAAATTTTTTTGAAATTGAACTTTGAAGAGATCACCACTTTACACCTACACACAAAATTTGATGTTTCTAGCTTAAGTAGTTTCCGAGAAAAACTGCTGTGACACACGGACGGACGGACGGACGGACAGACGGACGGACAGACGGACGGACAGACGGACAGACTGGTCGCGAAACTAGTAGGGTTTTGTAAAATTATTTTACAAAACCCTAAAATTCTGATGACAGCAGAGATCCAGAGAACAGAGAATGGAAGAAACTAGAGTTGATCCCTTATTATAATGTAGCAAAAGTGGGATGGATACCACATATCAAGTGTGCGCTACATATTGCATGCATCGGAACATCATGCAATGGCCAACGATCATAGTTTTTGCTACTGTGAACATAAGCAATATCCATTTTTTAAGCGATTCATTTTGAAAATCAACTAGAACCTTTACGGCAAAGAATGTTCTTAAAAATATATGCTCATAGCTTTACCATTACAGAGCTGCAACGAAGAAATATGGCGATTTCTGGGCTTGACAACTGTAATTTTGACTGAGCAGATTTGTCCCACTAGATGACAGTGAAAAATTATCACTACTTCCTGAAAACAATGTCTTATCATAAGGCCCTTGCTATACAACTATTTATATCAGTACTGGTACTCCTATATAATAGAATCGTATCTGTAGCCTTCAATGGGACAATATCACGATTTTACAACCATTTTATTTGGAAAGCCCTATAGTAGCTGATATTATATCAGCTTGATTTTTAGTGCTATAACCAAGATAAGACCAACAATCGATGTGCTAGCAAAATTGCTAAATGTTTACCTTGAATCATATCAGCCAGCAAACGTATGCAACAAACCCCTTTCTTTCCGGAACTCCATCAAAATCGGACACCTACTTGCATAACTTCTTAGACGCAACAATCCATAATGCCTGCCACTCCACGTCATTCTCTTTACCCATTTTGAATAATTCACGATTCTCTAGCCAATGCTCAACCATCCGTTTTGCAGCTTCAGGCCGCATTCTGACATTCCGCTTTACTGGCGATCGTCATTTTGAGTAATCGACTAATTGGTGGAGAAAGCAAACAAATTTGTTCTGAAATATTGCTGTAAATTTGTTTCCTATACCTCCGGAATATTGCCTACATGTGAATAATAGGAACGAAGAACACTCTACGGAACAGTAGCCTCTTGTTGGCTAAGAGGCTTGCAAACGTAGAAGGAATCACATAAAAACAACTCCGACTGTCTAATCAGTGCCAAAGTTCCACGATTTCAGCTTCCATACAACCCAATTAACACATTCTTGAAATCGGGTTACTGGCTTAAGTCTTTCGTTTTTGCACCACTTGCACCGGCGACTATGCTACCCTACGTCCACGGCGCGCTAAAATGAATAATGAACTTTGTGACCTCCAATCGTGTGAATGTCTCCGAAGTATGAAAGCTTTACAATGCCTGTAAAAAATGGCTAATAGATGAAAAACGTTTTTTTATTGTTTCGGGCGCGAACGAAAAAATCGCCTAAGCGTTTGGAAAGTATTAATGGTAGGTATGGTTAGCAATGTTTGCCCGTTTTGTATCTAATGTTTGAAAGTTTGAAGAATTTGGCAATCTGTAAAATAAATTTACTTTGGATTGAAATGATTAAGGTAAATTGCCTGGCCTGGCGGGAGGCGATACGTTTGGTGTTTTTTATTTCGCGCCGACTGTGCCAATGTAGTGTGGTGTGGCATGTAATTGATCGCTTTATCAGAGAAGAAAAATGAACGGAAAAACTGCTAAGCAGAGATAAATATCGATTTGATAAATAGTTTGTATTAGTGCAAATTAATCGTACAAAGCTTAGGTGAATAAGAATCGGCCGTGGTGGCTAGGTAAATTTTAGGTTATACTATATATGTTTTTTTTAGCATATAAACAAGTGTTCAATCCGTTAGTTGAAATTTCGTAAGTCATTTGATTGAGTCAATTTATTAGTGAGTTATTGGTTGATTCTTGAGAGGTGAAGCAACAATGACTAAAGTGTTTCTTCAGATTACAGAAAATATTTCATCAGTAAAATATACACAATTATTTTCGTTTAATACAATAAACGAGCTGTAACGCTTTTTTATACTACATGGCCTTTTCCCCTAAAAAGTCAATACTTTCAAAAATATGGATTGAACAATAAAATTTATGGATTCTTTTTTACAGGATGCAGCTGATTTAAAATTAATATCTTAGAAGATTTTTTCTTTCCATTAGAGTTTTCAAAGTTAAAAAGGAGCAATGTGAATGTAACCGTTAAAAAACAAAACTGTTTTAACATCTTCCCACAATGAACTTAATTTTTGTTGTAGCATTGCAGCCCCTAACGGGCGTTCGCTTAGAGATAGTAAGAGTATATCATTATCAAAATCGAATGTATCGGAATTCCACAAGGTGATATGGTCTGCATCACGCTTTGGCCTTGTGTCCGTCCACCCAACTGCGATACGTTCTGATTTTAAACCAACACGTATCATAACTGAATGAGCTGATAGTCCGTCAGAAGAATCATTTGCACTAAATCTCGTTGCCACCAACGAGAGTCGAACTAGGGACCTTCAGCTTACGGGGTGAGTGCTCTAACCACTACACTAGGTGGACTAGTCAATCAATGCGCCACAAAATCTTAAACCTCTTGAGAACTTCTTATTTTATTGAGTTGTTCGATAATTCGTGTCGTTTTTTCCTCATAGATGGCGTGAACTGCATATTTCATGTAGTAGTGATTGCGTGGCTTATATTATTCTATACTATTTTAAAGATTAGACTTTAGACTTATTTCAATCAAAAAGTGAGCGTCGTTAGTAAATAACAAGTTGGTTGAAAATAAACATTAAACTTGACAATCAATGAGAACATTACCGGCATATTTTATTGTTTTACTTCCGAAAAGGCAAAAATGCGGTGCAAGCTCGAAAGAAATCGTGTGAAGTTTATAGTGAATGTCAGTGTCAGCATTGTTTTGCATGTTTTCGTTCTGTAAATTTTAATGGGTAAGATACACCACATACTAGTCATCCAACCACTACTGATGACGACAAAATAAAGGCGTTAATCGAAAATAACCGGCGTATGACAACTCGAGAGATAGCGAGAGATTCCATTTTCTTAAGCTCCTATGCAAAATAGGTAATTGACGGACTATGATATATTACTCTTGTGCAAGTTAGACTCACAATATTCATACTCGCTCAGGAGCTGGGTTAGCCAGAAATCAGTTTCACCATGCCTTCAGTTGACCAGGGCTTCAAGTCAGAGATCAGTCATGCAGCCCACTACTCTTTTGTATGACCCTCCCAAAACCGTTGCCAATGGTTGAAAGAGCATTATCTCTCCTCCCTTGTGACCATATCCCTGTTGCTTGTACTTAAGCGTAGGTAGATATTTTTGCACCTTCTATCAAGGAAGACGATGGATATCACCTTGCAATCACCAACACCACTGACCTGCAGATTATTTTCTTCACCTTTGCTCCATTTTCCAGAATCTTAGGTTAATATGGACTAAATAGCGCTCATTAGACACGGGTCAGTCAAGTAAGTTGTGTTACCCGTGCTTCTACCCTATCAGCTGTTGTCCTGTTTTGCTCGGAAAAACTCATCTCCGAGTCAACTTATATGCCCAGAAATCTCACTGCTGGTTTTATTCGACTAGGATTTCCCCAATATTGATATTCCTGACTCTGGGGACTCTTTTCTTCGTCTGAATAACAATTTTGGTTTTCTCCAGCGTATTTCATCGATGTTGCGTATGTTTGACTATACGCCCAGTGACTAGTGCCAGCACATCATCCGAAAAGTCGATCAAGCATGACTTTTTCATAGCTCGAGCCTCAGTCACCTATCGTACGAAATGGTCCACAAGTCATGGCGAAAGACGGAGCCCAGAGTAATACTTTGTGTTATTTTTATCCGATTCTGACCTTTATTTATATCGTAGAATGGGCTATGGTCCATCAAACAGTCTTTCGGAATCCACATCTGATATTTTGGTACTTGAAATTGATCTTCCATAACCACCAATCCAGCGGAGTTGAAAGCATTTCTGAACCACACTCACTACATCAGCAATTGCGTGAAAGGTGGTATAATTTTTTTTTTTTGAAGTCGCACTTTAGTGAAGAATCGTCAAAGCATGAATCCAAAGTTATAGTTCGGTAGACTTTGTTTGTAATAGCATGGTTTGCGAAGTTTTAAATCTTGTCCATGAAATCTAGAGTAGAGCATTAAATTTGCAAACACTCATATAGTGGATACTTTTAAACTAAATATTTTGGGAACCGCTTGACATTCCTCAGAAGTTTTGTTTATTTTATCACAAAATATTCACATTAGAAACAAAATATTGAGGTTTTTAGGGTTATTATGAAATATTTTTACAAAAAACTATTAGTTCCGCGATCTGTCCGTCCATCCGTCCGTTTGTCTATCAATGCAATTCAGTAAGTTTTCTCTAGAACTAGAAAAGCTAGCGTCATGAAATGCTATGAACATCTCAGAAAATGTAGGTTAATGAATGTATTATAGTTGAAAAAAATTTCAGAATATATTAAAGATGTCTCCCCAAAATAATGTTGTAACCCATTACCATTTTTTTCACCGAAGAAGGACGGGTAGCTTATCAAATGAAAGATCTTAATGAGGTATTTTAGTACCAAGTCTTAAACTGCAATATACGAGTATATAACGAGGTAAGCCGGGAAAGTGCAAGAACATGAAAAAAATTGTGCCCTCCCCTCTGGCAGTTGAACAAGTGCAGACTGTAGTAGTTCTCTATGGGTGTAGCAACGAAAAATATTTAAAAACTAAAATTTACTCAACTTTATTTATACTAGTAGGGTTTATAAATTTCACGTTTTTGCCAATAACATTGAACATGTACCCATAAATTTAATGAAATTTTGTATCAAGATAATTCAATATAAGCTTGTTATCAATTATTTTGTTTATTTGATATCGGCTGGCCAATTCTCTTCTTTCTTCAAAAGCCGTCAGGCCTTGTTTGGCTGTGCTTTGAGTTATGTTCAGTGTTAAAAAGATACGTTGAAAGGAATCTTCTCTTCCCTTCAAAGCGTCCTTTAGACACTGAAGACGAGTCAAAATGCGTCTGCTCACACAACAAAGTACTGCGCAACGGCGTTTCAAGACAAAAAAATAATATAAGGTTGTTTTACCATGTAAGTTTTATTCTAACTTATCATCTTCAGTGAAGTTATAATCATTTAAATTTTCGTATATCACAACAATATCCAAACAGATGGTATATTATTGATGGGATCATTTTAAAAACTTCCGAAAATATAAACTGAATTTTGTTTGGAGTATTGCAATAATATGGTGGCTATTTACATTGTTTCAAAATATTATTTTTTTTAAATCTATCACTTAACATGAATATCATAAAAGTATTTCTTGAGTTGTTATATAGCTGCGTAACTTAAATGTCTGCATTATATAGATACAGTAAAAAAATCTTCTGACTAGTGCATGCTCCTGTCTACTTGAAATGTTGATTTTTTTGCAAAATTTTTGCAAATCCTTATTACTATTTGTG
Source organism: Odontomyia ornata (assembly GCA_963969285.1). Lineage (NCBI taxonomy): Eukaryota > Metazoa > Arthropoda > Insecta > Diptera > Stratiomyidae > Odontomyia > Odontomyia ornata. The sequence continues at coordinate 496,541,856 of OZ017738.1, forward strand.
TCTAGCATACATGAGAGGTGGTATGCAGACAGTGACTCGGGATTCTTCTTTTCCTTGTTGATCAGCACTACTTTTCTGCACTATAATATCCCTTCACGCAGGGAATCATTAAACAAATTTAGCAGCAAGTTAGAACAATAGTGATATACCATCTGCAGTACATCACCTGAAATTTGGTCCTGGAGCCTTTTTGTTATCATGAACAAAACTGATACTTTAAATTCTATCTTCATAAATACTGAACAATCTGCTAAAGTTTCATCGTGGAATGCTTCCGCATGAATGGGATGCATAGATAAAGAAGCTCATACAATCTTGTTTAAATTTTCCGCATCATATGTGCAGAGCAAATTTTGAGTGACCATATAACCAGCTTGTATACCAGGCCCCACGGATCCCTATTAACGTCGCCCATCGAATCTTACCAGCAGCCGGCCTTGCAGTAACCGCTTTCTTGCTGAGATAGACGCAGCTGGCTTCCTGTTTATCTCTTCTGAAATCCGTGCCTACAAGTCCTCTCATTGGAGGTTGTGGCATACGAGTATCTCACCTAACCATCAGTATATTAGAAGTTAAGGCATGGAAGATCCTTAAGCAGACATTTACATACTCATAATTAAGTTCACTACATTCATAGCATCTAATCCTCCACACCCCTGTGAACCTCCCGGCATCGATGCCCATACTATTAGCATGGCAGCAATTTTCTCAACATACATATTACTAGTGTTGCTTCTGAGACTGAGAGGCTGAGCATATGTACACCAAGAAGACTCATCTTTGATCCCATGCAATATATACCAGTGATTACTGGCTGAGTAGCCCGCTAGAACTTCGTACTTTGGTCTCCAAAGCTAATATCACATCCATGATAGTTTCAACGTAGCTCCAGTGGTGGGAAGTAGTAAGTAGTAAAGTAGTAAATTGCATGGTCGAACAATGGATGCCCAAAAAGGAAACCGAGGAAATGCTGGTCTGATCCAGTCGATGAAAACAGTTCATCGCTGCTCGGATTTCGAAATTGGAGGACGCTGTCTATGCGCTAAGATGGTTGGACGCACTTGTTGCGGAAGAAGATGAAACATTGATAAAAGTAAACTTTTTAAAAATTTTCAATTCGGAAAGACAGTCTGAGGAAAGGACAGTGGGGCTAAAGGAAAAATGATACCTCAGCTAGCGAACCCCACTAGGAGAAATTAGGAGAAAACTTGCAGAAACAAGCAAAAAATTTCTGTTACGTCTGTATAACAGAAATATGGGAGCATTTGAATCAGAAAAAAAGTAAGGGACATAAACACTCATCATATTCAAACGAAGTACAGACTCAAATATACCTCTAAATTGAGCTTGTTAAGAAAAACACACAATTCATCTGCAGCTATGTGAATGAATTAAAAACGTAAAGAGTAGCTGTCGTTGCACAAAACCATCGACACTAACCCTTTTTAACTAGAAATTTACTCAGCTTTTGGGGCATTTATTTACGATATACAATTTGAGGACTATTTCTAACTTAAAAACATAAAACACAAGTCAAAAATGTTCCGCATGAAGTGCAAAAATGACAGCTTGAAGCCTGATTCATGAATTATTGAGTGTTAAAAAATAAAATGATATCCCGAAAAAGAGAACAATAAATGTGCTTGTTTCACAAATTGAGCACTGGTTTGTCAAGTGTTTTAGTCAATATCCAACCATCCATATATAAAAGCATCTTAACTGAAAGATCAAAGATTGAAAATCGGATGGCAGAGTCAGATCAAGTCCTGAGCGTGCGCATCAATAAAGAGTCAGCAGAGTTATTCGTAGGGGTGCAATAAGGTCCGTGTGCGAAAAGTCAGAATCGTGAAGAATACTTAATAGCTCCGTCAACACCACAGTGCCCAACTCCAGCACTCATGAGCCACACAAAATAGCTAAAGTCTCTCAAGAAAGCAAAGTTGGTCATACTGTCTAAGGAGCTGGACCTGGAGATGGTAAATCAGGCTACACTTGCTGAAGAAATTGATCTACAGAAGAGCTTTCAAATCACTGAGCTGGAGAAGCTAGATCTTACTGTTCTGAAGACAACTAACGAGAAAGAGCACAGTAGTTCCAATCAAGTGGCAAGAGAAGTCACGTGAATGAATTCTCACCACTGAAATTTTCAGCAGTAGCATAGAAAACTAGCTTAACAATCACAAAAGAGCAATTAAAGCTAGCACTAGCCATTGGAGCTTTGTGTAAAAGGAGGCCAACCTTTTTCAGTAGGTGTGATGCAAGCAAATATTATCAAAAGCGGTTCTACTGACATTAACAATAGAGGTAGAGATTTATTTAAATTTCAATTCAAGTCGAATATGATTGTTCTTAATGTAAAGAAACCACCTACTTTCATCACGGCAGCATGAGAGAAATTACTAGGTATTATTTTTTAGCAGTATTAAGAGAAAATTAAAGGTGTTGGTAGAGCCTTATCCAGATCACCAAATTCTAAGGTGTTATATGGAAGGGCTGACAGAAGAAACGTTTTTACGCCAGAATCCTAGAAGAACTAATTACTCCTTAGAAGAATCAATGTCGGGGGATATATCATTGCATTTTTTAGTGAAGAGAGCTCCTAAATATTGTCTGTATGCTTTAGAACAATTTTACATGGCCATTCTATTTGCACCATAGAAAAGCGTTAATGCTAGGTATTCAACACTTTTGAACCTTTTCAACCCTCAAATTATCTAGTAATATAGCCAGCATTCAAGAAGGAAACAAGTTGGGTAAACAGACCTACGGTCATGTCAGAAGGGTTTTCTATTCAATTTACAAAATGCAGTCACCAGATCGAATAAAATCAAGAAACGATTTTATTGGAGAAAATATGAAATTCGAAGATCATACTATTATTAACAAAGTTGAACGAATTTCGTGTTCTGAGATTTTTGTTGTTGTTATACTCATAAATATCTCCCTTGGTAATTATTTCAGATGTCCATTCGCGAGGGAGGAAACACATTTTTCATGTATTTCCCCCCTGCGCCCCCACTGAAGCAAAAACTGACAGTTTTAGAACTGTTTTGAAAAGCTCCCATGAAAACTTTCATTTCATACTCATACCGGCTACGTTTGATGAATTTTTATTTTCAGGAGCCACTCTCCTGTACTGTTATCATCGATTCATGGCCAATTTTTTCGAATCCTAGAATGGTTACAAAACCCCTTTTGCTAGGAGCTCTCTCCCGCCTCCTTGACTTGCTTCGCTTATGAGTATTAATTGTAGGTACTCATCTTCAGTCATTCATTAAATTGAATCAACTGTTCAAAGCATGCACCTTAAACGTTGAAGTTGGGAAAAAATAACTCAAAATTATTCAATCTTCGCATTTAAAACAGCCACCATTTTGTTTTACGATTACTGATACCACTAGCTGAACCGATTCGCAAAGATTTTCATGACACCTATCATTCCTGAAATTTTCATGCAAATCCTAGCAAAACTGTAGTGTCTGAGTCGGTAAAAAGCGCATGTTGTTCCATAGCCATATGTTGCCATAGTAATAAATGCAGCGCATCTTGTTCCATAGTAATACAGGAAAATTCAAACCGCTATAACATCGCTAAATATGATTCAATCTTTATGAAACTTTCAGGATAGATCAACTTTATAAATAGTCATCTATGTACTGAATTTCATAGAATTTAAGGGTACCGTTAAGATTTTATTCAAGAAAACATAAAATCGATAAATCATACTATTACTAACAAAGTTGAGTGAATTAAGACTTCTAACGTATTTGTTGTTGTTGTACTCACCAAGGCCTACATTCCTGATTTTTTTCAGATTTTTCGGATCACAGGTGTCCAATCGCGATGGGGGGGGGGGGGGGGACACAAATTTTTCGTGTATTTCCCCTCTCTGTGCACCCCTCGAAGCAAACTTTGCCAAACAAAGACCTGTTTTGAAAAGTTCTCACCAAGACCTTTCATTTGATACCCATATCGGCCACCTTCAATGAAATTTTTTTTCGGGGGGTCACTCCCCTATATGGGGAGACCCCCCTTAAATAGCTTATAAAATTTTTTTTGTATTCGAACTTTGAAGAGAACACCACTTTACACCTACATACAAAATTTGATGTTTCTAGCTTAAGTAGTTTCCGAGAAAAACTGCTGTGACACACGGACGGACGGACGGACGGACAGACAGACGGACAGACGGACAGACAGGACGCGATTTTAGAAGGTTTTTGTAAAATTATTTTACAAAACCCTAAAAAGGAGACGTTATATTATACGTGGATGAAAATCTTCTGAATAAATGGGAGCTATGTCAAGTGGAAAAATAGCTTTGTCTGACAGCCAGAGCTGTTAAATTCTCAAAATTACCAAAGGAAGCATCAATAGCACCAATAGCTTAGTGGTTAGAGCACTAAGCCCGTAAGCCGAAGACCTCTAGTTCAAGTCTCGTTGGCGTCAACGAGATTTAGTTCGAGTAGTTCTTCGGACGGACTATAAGCCTGTTCAGCTATGATACCTGCTGGTTTAAAATCAGAACGTATCGCAGCTAGATGGACGGACACACGGCCAAAGTGTGATAATGATCATATCACCTTGTGGACCGCCGATACATTTGATCGTGACGATGATGTTGCGAGCAAACACATAAAACATGCTCGGATATATTCCCACTTCCTAACTGCAAAAGTAGCGAGCGAACAACACCTATGTACTCACACTTCGCCAATGAAAATTAGCCATAGAAACACATGCGCAAGTAAAAAAGTAAACGAGAAAGTTAACCCGCAATGATATTTACATCATGAACGAATGGGGTGCTTCGAAGTGAGGTAAGCGGAGAGGAAAACCGAATGTTCCCAGTTTCACTATTTCATCACGATGATCGTGGGAAAACCAAAAATTCTGGCTAAAAAACTCTTTCGCTCAATTTCCCCAGTTTCGCATATTCACCAGCCGAGCAAGCGAGACGAAGCGGGGAGGAAAAACTTTCGTGGAACGAGACCGCACGTGTTTGGCTACGCAGCGAATTTTAAAAGAATTTACGTTGAAAGAACAGTATTTAAAGTTCTTGAGCGAGGTGGAAAAACCAGTTGGAAGCCAAATGTGCAACGACGCGCATCACAGAGAATATAAATACATACTTGGAAGTAACAAGCAAATGGTGAGGTGTTGGCATTACTAGCCGTGTTCCTCCAGGCTTAATAGCGCAACCACTGCTGGCCACCATTGCTTATCTTCCCTACCGTTTCAGGCGTCCCAGGAACGACACTGTGGCAAAGCAGCCGACGCAGCAGTGAGCAGCACAAGGACTCCGGTAGTAAGGATTAGCTGCGTCTGCGTGCCGCTCTATCCCCTGTCGGCCAGTGGTACCAGGCAGTTAGAAAAATCAACCCGTCCACAGCAGGCTCCCACTCGGGTTTTGGAGCAGGTGCTCAAGGAAGAGCCCCGAGCCGGCCCCCGTCCCATTAGCAAGGACGAATATTTTCGGAGATTGAAGGCGCCCCTGGACACCACCAACAACACCACCAAACAGAGGCGTCCACGAGGAGGCCGTCGGGAGCGTCAACGGCACGAGCTGTACCAGCTGAGGCGGTTAGCCCGCTTAGCCATCACACCCACGGAGCGGGCATTCTTTCGCCGTCAAGCACGGGGAGTGCGCCGAGGGATTCGTCAGGAGATCGCGACCTGGCATCGCACTGCGGCATGTTCCCATCCTCTAACCACGGACAATATTGCAGTTACACACGGAGAATCAATTAAGGAAAAAAGAAAAAAATAAAGAATAATCACTAAAAAAATTTTTTTTATTAATTCCAAGGAGGTTCATTTAGTCCCTTTACAGGTGCGTAGGTGAGTGCAGGAGAAACCAGTACTATGGGGCTCCCCAGAATAGGCTGGCAGGACCCCCGGTAGGGAATCTATAACAATGAGATACTCTAACTATCTCTAAGCAAAGGCCCGAAAGGGGCTGTAGGGCTATGAAGAAGAAGAAGAAGAATTCATTTTTCTTGCGATTACAAATGCTTTGTTGGATAAACAAGATGCTTTACATGTAACAGTGAAGTTAGTTTTAACATTAAATTTTATAATTTTTCGATGTTTTGCAAAGAAATTAATATTTCTCAAGTACACATGCATCTTGGATGTTTTGATTTCCCGATTATGCATTAAAAATAATAAGGCTGAATTTTAAATCACGTTATTAACAGTTGCGGCAGATGGGCGTTATAAATAAAGTGTGCTAGCAATAGTGGTCAATTATAATATTTAATTTATGGATTCATGCACAAAACTACCAAAACAAGCAAGATTTTCAAAATTTGAAGTAAACGAGGGGGTATTTACCTAGTCTTCTTCTGACGAGCGTGCATTGATGGGGTGGGTAAGAACTGTAACTCAATGAGATCAACATGCGTAATGTAGTCTAAGAAATCCAGCGTTCCTAAATAAACTGTAATTTTTCCGTTCGATTAGCTCTCTTTAAAAACTCAGGTATTTTTATTAATGTTTGAAAAGTTTGAAGCTTGCAGAAATTTAGTTATAGATCATAAAAATCGTTCCAAGCCAGTCGATAAATTTGAATTGCTTTTCCGGCATCAATCTTCACTTTGCATACATCGCTTTAATAAAATAATCCTCGAACATTCATTTACGTAACACGTATTTAAACTTAGATTTCATTTATTGATTTATGGCTAGCGATTTGAATTTTTTAATAAATGTTAATTTGTTGCAGGTGCAGTTGACTTGTTGATCCATTTTTTAAAGACTTCTACTTTTTTCATATATTTATCAATATCAACGTGATCGGCGTAGCAATCCCACATACTCCATGCAATCCCACTTGCTCTCTGACAGTACTTTTAACGGAAGCATTTAGTTTAATGACTTTTTCACTTGACAACGTTGAGTTCCCATTGAATTTTGTAAATAATCACGCTTACATAAATAGATTTGCTTGGAAGGATAGAACGAGATTGCTCTTGACAAGGCACCTGCACTTGATTATCACATTGAAATTTTGATATTGAATACTTTCATTAAATTTTACAAAGCTACGGATCATTTAATTTTCACTTCTTTGCTACCCAGGCAGTCCTTTAGCTGCAACAATAACACTTTCATTTGTGTGGACTATCTAGATCCTGTGGATGTTGTTACCGCAGTCGTAACCATGCAACCATCATCAGCTTTTCGTGACACAAAATTACATCCCTTATGATACCGCAACAGTACTTTGATTAACATTTCAAGGAAAATGAAAACTCCGCGTTAATTCACCACTGAGCATCAGTCTATTCAAATCAAATCGGCCGGAAAAAGATCTTAAAAACTTTGAAAGTTTCATAAGTTTGGGATGGTTGTGTTATCACAATAATCCATCATCAATATATCTTTCACTGAAAATATTTAATTGAATATGTTCTCGATGGACTTTCTTTTGAATCAAAATATCATATCATGATCAACGAATGCTAGCGAGAAATTCTCCTACACTAGGCACAATTAAGAACACTTTATCAGCTTAGTATGAAATGAATCTCACTCAATCAATTAATCACTGAACAACTGCAGCTTATCGCGCATACCCATATCATCATCTTCAAGCACCATCTATATTCAAATTAAACGAAATTGACCCATTTTTCATACGAACCGCGGAAAGTTTGTTGAACCGCAGTACGACTGCATTGCCTGGCCACATTTACACATTCCCATACAAACTGTGCCACAAGTTCAAGTGTTTTCAATCTTTTCGAGATATTCTAATAGAAAAATTTATGACAGTCAATTTAACCGAAAATGTACAATGTCCGGCATATTCTCCGCTTGCTCACAATGTCCATAAGACAAAATGCCGATGGCTGGGTGAGTCAATGCAATGGATCATCCATTCAATTCATAGCAAGCGAGTTTGCTGGCCAACGCACCGTTGGGTTTTGCATGCATACAGTTGACCGGTCAATGGTCAGTTGGTCACTCCATCTTCAAGTTTTCATTGCTATATCGATGACATCTCTAGGTCAGGTGGCAAACGGGACAACTTTTGGGATGTTGTGAAATTTTACATTTTTCTATTCTTCGTCTCCTCAAACAATAAATCAACTTCATAAAACCACAAATAATTCGATATCTGTATTTGTACATTTAATATACTGACACCAATTAAGGAAGTTTAAAACAAAAGACTTAAGCCAGTAACCTGATTTCGAATTATGTTTTAATTTCGATTTCAATGAAGAAAGATTGCGTCGGGCTTGGCCTACCGAAGCTCGATACTGCATAGAACTTGCACTTTTGACCTTTGATCAGAACGAAATCGGAGGTTCATTTGAATTGAAAACAAATGCAAGTCGTTCTGAAAAACTTTCCCGGGCCGCTGCATATAAGGAGAGCACTTCATCCTCTTAACTCAGATTTCAAAATACAAGTACCTATCATGGTGTGGTGTACAATGAATGATACTTGCGCATAGCAAATCAACGGTTTCCTGGAGATCTCGCACGCGCATGGAGAAGACTTATTTGAGCCCCAGTTCCAGCGCAGCACCAGCTCCACTTCGCCTCTCGGCTTGACCGCGCTAAAACAAGCAAAGCGCATGCTCAAAACACCAACATCATCTTCATCTTCGAAACATTGAAGCAAATCCGACAGTGAGTTTTGTATTTATTTATTCGTTTCAGTTCTTTTTCGTCTTTGCTTTTCATTTTCGAAGCCTCAATCAATTTATTGCTTACTACAGTTATTTTTTCGGGTCTTTGCATTCATATTCAAAGCCTGGACAGGTTGAAGAGAGACCCTTGGAATCGCCTAAGCTTGGTTCTTTCTAGTGCCTCCTGTGTTCTATCGAGCATATTTCTTCGACTTGGTCTTCAACGTTGCCGTCGCGGGTCTTCTCCGTGGTCTTGATGGTTGTCGTTGCTGGTCGGGCGTTTAATATTCAGATTTGTAAGTGATCAAGTCATAGGAATGTAGGAATGAGATGAAGTCGAGAAAGAAAGCATCAGCGGAAAAAACGACAAATAGTTGAAACAAAATGAAGACTTAAAGAGGGTTTGCTTGCATTTGATGGATCTGTGTAGATCGGACGTCGATCCGGAACAACCCGTTGAGCATGATCGTCAACATTGTTCCGCCACTAATGTTTTATGGGCACATACAACTTGATCACGTACAGTACAATTATCTATTGATCTGGAGATGTTAGAGGGAGATACACCTGTTTGGTATTAGACTAAATGCTCCTATTAGTGCCGTTTTTCTGAATTATAGGATTAGGATTTGTTGGTCAGTGACGAAACTGGTTTTTTAAGAATGTTTTTTGGGTCTTGTTTTCGTCACACTGACTTTTGTTAGATAGCCAAGGATACAATGAAATAGCTTTGTATGATGATGCAACGAAAAGGAGATTGTGGAATTTTTAAAAACATTTTCCATTTCTCTTTGACGATAATTGTACACATTAAAATTATATTTTAATTCAACTTTCAGTACAGGGTATATTGTTTAGGGATGGTTTTTATACTGTCAGAGCTTGGAGTTGACTAGATGTCTCTTAGATAGATTTTAGATTTTTACAGTCAAACTGAAAATAAGATATTGTGTGAATCAAAGTTAGTTGATCGTCCAAGTAATCGCCGCGTTTGTAGTCACCCCTGACAGGATTTTTTTATTGTTGCTCCCCAAACTATTGACGTCAATGCATAGCAGTTACTGCAAAAAACCGGTAATTCCTAGTACAAAGGCATCGTAGTAGTATCTTCACCTAAAAAGATTGTATATTACCTCGATTTGCTGTGGTTTTGCGACTTCAAATGCAAATTTGAAATTCTAGGCTGCTATCTAGTATAAATACCTGCTAAGGTTTTTGAAAATTTTCTTGATTTCTCTATTGAACGCCTCCTTTGTGCTCTATTTTTCCACCTTTTGTAGGTTGGTCCGTGCTTTTCTATTCTTCTACATGTCCAGCTCATTGCAGATTGGGCGGTACACATGTGGATATAAGTTTATTGCTATGCATATGATACAACCCATTGTTGTAACAAAGTCTTCACTTCCCTCTAAGCTTGAATGGGCCATATATCCTCCAAGCACTTTGTGTGAGTTCAAGTCTTGCATCCATATATCAGCACAGATTTTATGTGTGATTCGCAATTCCAAATTATATTCTTCCTGTGCACATCTCTGGTCCTTGATATAGGAAGGACAGACAAATAGGCTTTGTTTACTGCATTTATATTTTGCCTGGTTCCAACTTTTTGTACCCTAATAATTATGAAAAGCTATTCGCAACTTTCAAGTCAAAGCCTAAGTTTTACTAAATCTGCATAATATTCTTCATTTGAAATATGAATGTAGAGTTATTTTTATTGAACAAGATTCTAGTTTTGCTCACTTCTGACGCTCACTGCAGAAAGTATTCCTTGACATATGATATCTTCACAGTACATTACTATTTTTGTGTACTTGAAGGTGACATACCCATGGTGTAAGCCAGTGCCTTAAACAAAATGATTTTGGGGTAAATTGATCCCTTCTTTGAGACGTGATTCAGTTGAAAAAAATTCAATTGATCGCTGTTAATTTTTACTTGACAAACAGGGATTACAGATTTAGCTAGAAAACGATGTTCTGAATGCTCAAAACTAAGATTCCCGACACCGATGATCCCAAAAGAATTATCAGCATCTTTACATTTAAAATAAAAATATAGCCTGAATTTGTCAGCCATCCAGTCTAGGGAAGCCATCTTAGGTACACCATCGGTAAATATTACCATCCTCTCTGCTGCACTGCAATGAATCAAGTTTAGGTTTCCAGGCCTGCCAATCAAAAAAATTTCCCTATGATTATTTTAAAAGCCCCAACATAATATCACCCAAGAGTACCAGACTTCAGAGCCAAGTATACCAGTGTATAACTATGGGGCTTTGATAGAGAATCAAGCTTATTGTTTTATGTAAGGCATTCATACATAGCCTATTCTCATTGCATGCCTTGATTTTTTAGTAAATGCAAAGTCAACCCGATATATTTTACCTTTTTTTCTACCTGTACTATCTAGTTTAGACCCATTTTCTGTTAATGCGAAAATAGGCATAATGGGCTCTTTAGGATTAATCCTTGTTCTTGACACTAGCGTTGTAGTCCGTGCAGGACTGCCTGCATACGCGTTATAGGATGAACAGTGGAACAGCGAGTAAAAAAGCTTAAAGATATATTTCTATGCAATAACAAAAGAATTTCTTGATTTTTCTGTTCCTGAGTATATTATTGATCTAGTTATCAATCTCTGATTCACTCACATAAGCTTGTAGTACTTTATGTAAGGAATAGGATGGGTACACTTTCAAAAACTCTCTTAATTTACACAAAGCTCTTCAATTGCATAGCCTCTTCGTTATTTGACACAAATGAATGAAAGGCGTAATGCGAGATGGGGATGTCGGTCGACAAGAGCACTCTTGGAGGCTAGCATTCTTTGGGGAGTTCCGCCCCCACGCACCCGAGGAAACTCCGCAGGGGGAATGCAGGTCGACAAGACCACTCTTGGAGGCTAGCATTCTTTGGGGAGTTCCGCCCCCACGTACCCGAGGAAATTCCCGCATGGAGAAAGCCGGTCGACAAGAACATTCTTGGAGGCTAGCATTCTTTGGGGAGTGCCGCCCCCACGGGCCCGAGGATATGGGGGGTGCCGTGAGGTTCCCTCTTGGGATGACAGGTAACGACTCTTATTGTATCTGGATTACGCTTTGGACAACGAACTGGAATTGACGCTTTGGGCTGGCGGATGTGATGGTTTGGACCTAGTTGCTTTGCACAGTAGCGCCGAGGTGAAACTCGTGTGTGAACGGCTCCAATTCAACTATCCTACCGTCTCCGTCCCGGTAAAACCTTGGCAGGCCTCGGAGTACGTTCGAAGTTCGCACCATTGGGTTGGTGGTGTAGGTTCGGTTGAGACGGACTCCCAATTAGCGCTGGTCTGGCTCTGAGCATTTGTCCCCATAAGGGCTTGTGCCAACCCTCGCATGGCCTCCCTGCTCTGCAAAGATAACCATGGGACCAAAAAGGCGACTACACACACGAACGGAGATAGCGGCTCCGAGGGGGGACCCAATAAAATGGAGCAAATAAAATCAACAGATCAAAAACATCCAACAAATGAAACCACAAGCAAACAGGACGCTAGCACGGAGAACCCTTTCAGGCAAAAACCGCCGTTGGCAAGAACACCGATAAAACAAGTCACCGATTGCGGGGGGAGGCAGCAAACCCCAGAAACGCTGTCAAAGTCAACATCACAGGTTAAATCATCGGAGACAGACCACAGACGGACTAACGAACGAAAGAAGGCAGAGTGCGTTGTGCAACCTGGCATCATTGCGGCCTTTGGGCGCAGTAGAAGGACTATGCGCACCCCAGAGCGCCCAGTGCAAGACGTACACAATCCGGAGCAAGCTGCGACACCAACAGAGCCCAGTGTAAGACTGGGGGAGGGAGAAGTTTTGCCGTTGGCCGACGCCACTTCAAACGCGACCCAAGCGATAGAAGCAAAAGGGCTAGGAAACGGGGCCTCTCCCAAGAGGTGGCGCCAAATAACACAATCGCCCTTGACCGCGCCGAAGAGGAGCAGCTTACTCGGAAAGCGGGGAATATCGTTAAACAACTGAGGGCCGCCTGCGAAGTGCAGAAAAACATAGGCAAGAGTGTCAAGAATGGCATTCTTGAACTAGAGGAGCTTCTTGGCCGCATAACGCACTACAGGCGGAGGTGGCTTGCAACCGAAGAGCACCAAAAAGACACACTCTCCCTCGAGGCATCAGTGGGTCCTAGCAGCAGCAAAAGAATGGCCGGTAGCCCAATTGAAGGCGACCGTGAGAAAAGGAGGAAGGACGAGACCATAAACGAAGTTGACACTCCAGGCGAGGACTTTCATGTGGTGCGAAACAAGGCAGCGAAAAAAGTGGCCAAAAAGCTACTCCCAGAAAAAACAGACAAAGAGCTCAACCACGAAAAGAACAAAGAACCCCCCGATATACCGCAGAAAACAAAAAGCAAACCGCGGCGCGAACCCTTGCGAGAGCACTGCTTATTAAACCCACTAAGGGCCGAACCTACGCAGATGTCCTCCGTGAAATTAAAGGAGCGGTCAAGCCAGACGACACCAAAACTGCCATCAAAGCAGTTCGACCAACCCGGACCGATGGCTTGCTGGTGGAATTCGGGCCAGAGGCCACAAACAAAGATGCATTCCGTGACGCGGTTCAAAAGCTTCTTGGAGATGCGGCAACGGTTGCCTCGCTCGAACCAATGGCCACCCTGGAAATCAGGGACCTCGACTGCGTCACGGACAAAGCTGAAGTAGAGGATGCCATTAGGAGGGAGTTCCCCAGCTTAAGTGAAGTCAAGGCAAGATTGACACGTGAAAACACAAGGGAGCAATGCATGGCTATTGTCGAACTAGCTGATAAAGACGCCCAGCAAATCCTGGTGAAGGGCAAAATTAAGATAGGTTGGGTGATCTGCAGGATACGGAGAAGAGCGATCCCTATCCGCTGCTTCAGATGCTTCGAATACGGACACACCGCGTATGGCTGTAGGGGACCCGACAGGAGATCTCTGTGCTACAAATGTGGTGAAACGGGGCACAAAAGGAAGGAGTGCACGAACGAGGCAAAATGCATTCTTTGCAAGGATGCTAAGCTAGCACCAGGCGACCTCAAACATGAGCTGGGGACAGGGAGATGCTGGGTTTTCAAGGAGGCCCTAGCTAAAGCCAAATCGATACTCAAATGATCCGTATCCTGCAGGTCAATTTGCACCGAAGCACAAACGCCCAGGACCTACTTGAGCAGTTTGCGAGGGATAAGAAAGCTGACCTCCTGTTGCTGAGCGAGCAACATCATAACAAGGACTCGCAAGCGTGGTACCCTGACAAATCTGGTACCTCGGCCATCTGGGTTCGAAACAGCGCCCGCCTTCAGGTGCAGGGCCATGGACGTGGGGATGGTATTGTGTGGGTGCGATGTTCAGGGATAACATATTTCAGTGTTTATCTGACGTCTAACGAGGCAATGCAATCTTTTCGAACTAAACTCGATGCCCTGGAGGACGCTGTCTCGAACACAGAGGGCCACATGCTGGTCGGGGGAGACTTCAACGCTAGAGCCATTGAATGGGGTATGCCACAATCCGACCCAAGGGGAAAGCAAATCTTGGACATGGCGGCCAGAACAGCGCTTTTTGTCCTAAATACTGGTAACACCCCTACTTTCCGCCGCTGGGGTTGCGTAGGAACCATACCCGATGTGACACTCGCTTCGGAGTCCCTGGTACCCAGAGTACACAACTGGCGAGTACTAGAGGACTACTCGGCTAGTGATCACCAGTATATAGCTGTTGAGATTCACGACAGTGCCACTCTGCGTGCATATGCCCAAACTTCAACCCTCGGATGGAGGACTGGGAGGATGGACGTTAAGAGGTTTGCTGACGCGCTTACGGCAGGCGCACCGTTGCTGGGAGCTCCGCCAGGTAGTGGAGGGCCTACAGCCAAGGACTTGGTGAACTCAACTATGAGTACCATCATAGCTGCTTGCGAGTCTTCCATGCCCCGTCGGAGACCCCGACCTGGTAAGCCTCCAGTATACTGGTGGTCAAACGAGATCGCCAAACAAAGAAGCGAGTGTCACAAAATTCGGCGAGAGGCCCAGCGGGCGCGAACACGGGAGGAGGCAGACACTAGGCTAGCAGCATACAGGTCCAGCAGGAAATATCTTCGCAGGCTTATTAATAAGAGCAAGGCCCGATGCTGGCAAGACCTCGTGGACGATGTAAATAGGGATCCGTGGGGCCTTGGCTACAAGCTGGTCATGGGGAAACTTGGTGCCCTACGGAAGCCTTGTATACATGACGCGGAAAAGATGGACGCGATAGTGCGGGGACTCTTCCCCGCCCATCCCGTCCGTGATGACGCTGTCCATGGTGAAACAGCAGTCGAGTGCCCACTCTTCACACAGCTGGAACTGGAGGAGGCAGCCCTCTCCCTGAAAGCGAGGAAGGCTCCAGGTCCAGATGGTGTTCCAACTGAGGTTTTGCAGCTCGTCTATCACCATTGTCCTGACTTGCTGCTCAGCACATTCAACGCTTGCCTACGGGACGGGGTTCTCCCGGTACGATGGAAGGTGGCGAGGCTCGTGCTGGTCAGCAAGGGGAAGGGAAATCCCGAATCACCGTCTGCATACCGCCCGTTATGCATGCTAGACACGGCTGGGAAAGTGCTAGAGAAACTCATCAAGGGAAGACTCACTGACGCGATTCGTGCTGCTGGGGACCTGTCTCCTCGGCAGTACGGCTTTAGAGCAGCGTTCTACCATTGATGCGATTGCAGAGGTGGTAAACGCGGTCCAAAAGGCAGAGGCATATAGTCGCACCAAGCGACGGATCGTCCTGTTGGTGACACTCGACGTCAGGAATGCCTTCGACTCCGCTAGATGGCTGGATATTCTGGACACGCTGGAAAACTCTTTTCAAGTTCCAGAATATCTAATACGGCTTTTGAGGAACTACCTAAAGGACCGAAGCCTGCTCTACGACACGACGCAGGGCCAACGAAGGATGAAAATTACATCGGGTGTTGCCCGGGGATCTATCCTTGGTCCGGACCTGTGGAACGTGTCTTACGACGCGCTACTGAGACTTGAGATGCCAGATGAGTCGCGCTTGGTCGGCTATGTGGATGATGTTGCGGCTCTGGTCGCCGGACGCACCGTTGAACAAGCGCAACTTAGGCTAGGTATGCTAATGCGCCGAGTGAGGGACTGGATGACTGCTCGCGGGCTCAGTTTAGCACTGGAGAAAACCGAAGTGGTCATCTTGACAAAAAAGAGAATCCCTAGAGTAAGGATGATCAGTATTGGAGATATACAGATCGAATCGAAGCCAGCGGTGAAGTACCTGGGGCTACTGATCGACTCGAAGATGAGTTTCTCTGAGCGAATCAGGGCAACGGCTGAGAAGGCTGCTTCGGGAATATCGGCCCTGAGTCGACTTATGGCCAACGTAGGGGGACCCAGCCCATCAAGAAGACGCCTCTTGATGAGTGCTGTAGGGTCAGTGCTACTGTACGGAGCAGAGGTATGGGGCGACGCTCTCAGCAAGGAGGTATACCGAAAACGATTGGCACAGGTACAGAGAAGAGGAGCACTGAGAATTGCATCTTCGTATCCAACAGTCTCCGACTCGGCGGTGAGAGTGATTGCAGGCGTGATACCTGTCGCCTTCCTTGCTAGAGAGCGCCACGCTATTTACCTGCGCCGAAACGAGGATGCGAGGGAGATGGTCGTCTGCGAGGAGAGACAACGCTCGCTCAACGATTGGAAGCAGTCTTGGAAGAATTACACGAAGGGAAGGTGGACTGCGCGCCTCATCCCGGATGTGAGACCGTGGCTAAATCGAAGGCATGGTGAGACTGACTTCTATCCGACCCAGCTTTTGAGCGGGCACGGGTGTTTTCAGTCTTACCTGCACAAGATCGGCAAGTCACGGTCTCTCGATTGTCGGTTTTGCCCAGGAGAGGAGGACAATGCTTGTCACACATTTTTGGCGTGTACCAAATGGGCTAGGCTGCGAAGGGAACTCTACAAGGAGACGGGAGAGCTCACCCCGGATAATATAGTTGCGGTGATGCTCGAATCGGTTGACAAATGGAACCAGGTGGCACATTATGCTCGGGCAGTCCTAAAATATAAAAGGGACTCACAGCAGCCGGAGGCACTGGGGCTGGGGGATCGCTCTTCTGGCAATTCCTCTTCCCCTCTTCCCTCCCGCTAGGAAAGGGACTCCCCAGCTTGAAGGCGCCCCACGGCGTAACAAAACGAGACCTGGCCCGAAGTAATGTGTCAAACGGTTCCAGGCTAGGTTCTCAGATTGACAGGGGAGGTGTTTAGTGGGTAGTCCAAAGGTATCCTCCATGGGAGTCCCACACTGCCAGACTCCGCGGGCATAAATGCCTTCACCACCCTACCACAAAAAAAAAAAAAGCGAGTTTGGTACTTTTAATGTACTAGGCTTCTAACTTTCGTGGAACAAAAGACAAACTATAGTAGGGGCAAAAGGGTTAGCATGGTTTAAATGCAGGAAAATTATTATGTTTTTGTAGTTATTATAATGATTCTGACAAATAATCAATGTTTCGTTAAATAGTCCGTAGAGTGTCGTGATTAGAGTACTCACTGCATTAGCCAAAGGTCCCTGATTCAAATCCCGTTGGTGACAACAAGATTTGTGTCGAGCGATTCTTCGGAAGGACTATAAGCTTACTCAGTTATGATGCATACTGGTTTAAAATTAGAACGTATCGTAGCTGGATGGTGGACATACGACCAAAGTATGGTACTGACCATAATATCTCATGTGCCAATACTTTCTTTCAACATAATGAAATACTGTAACTACCTCTAAGCGAAGTCCCAAAGGAGGCTGTAGAACTAAAGCAAAAATCTCGTTAAATAAATAAGCCCTATCTTGCATTTGGTTCTTTCTGAGGAGTAGCGTTTACCTGTTGTACTTTTATCAAAGCAAAAACAATAATACGGAAACCCAGATTTATGTATTTATTAAGGTTATTCTTAGCATGATGAGCAAAATTCCTTCCTAGAACACTCCTGATGGATGTTTAGTCATTATTTGACTGCTTACTTACTTGCATCGCTGTTCCAAGAAATAGTGATGCAACGTTTGGTGGAGGCAAACGGTAGACAGATTTAGGAAGCTTGTTGCGAATTTGGACCATGCAGGTATTCTTCCATTCACAAATTTTAGCTTCATTGGTATCATTTTTCACCACACAAGCCTTTTTTTATTTTGAAATATACAAAGAAGGTACATATTTAATCATTTACCTATTGTTATATATATAACAAAAATAATTAATAATTTTATGTTTTTCGCTAACAAAATTCCATTCTCTATTTCTATTATGTAATTTCATTCTTTACTTTCTACTGACAAAATCTCATTCTTTCCTTCCTGCTAACAAAATTTTATTCGATTGCCCATTACGATACTATTGATGCATGCTTTCAAATGCTTTGCGCAGTTGATGTTGAGTATTGAATGCATGGGTGAATATCGGAAGCTAGTATTGATAAAAGCCTGCAGAACTCTCAATCTAGGGTCTACTGGGACATTTGGTTTGCATTCCCTCGTGCTTAAATCTTTTTTAATCATTTCTGTGTGTATGACGATTTGTATATAACATAGCTTAGCGTTATCATGGTTATATGCAAATCGCCATATATGCAATTAAAATTGTTGCATTTGGTGACAGTCAGAAGATGAACTGAGGGAACGGGATTGAAGTGCATTGAACTTCAATCACGTTACCTCTGTACGGCAGCGAATGATTGCGAAAAAGGGTTGCGGGATTGAAGAGTAGGTTTTGGTGGAGACTGTAAGTCAGGAAGGGATTAGCTAGAGTGAGGTGTAATCAAAAGTTGGTAGCGGAAGTTTTATGATGACGAAAAAAGGAAAGAAGTTCTGTGAATTGTGAAAGAAATGAATTTTTGCTTGCGATCGATGAATAGAAGTTGAGTTCGGGTTTTTAGACAAAAAGTAAAGGCGAAAAGCCTGGATCAACCTTAATTTTTTTTCAAATTGTGATAATGACAGTTTAAACATACCTGTAAAATTTAACCACCAATATTGTGCTGAAAATAAAACTTATAACAGTTAATAGTATATAGCAGTTCAAATTGCCATGAAATTAGGATCAGTGGACAATTAATGGGAGAGGATGAATGAATCAAGTGTTCGGTACATAAACACAATGCTTTTAACAGTCAAGCGTCATAACTCATAAACTATAAAAAGAAGAAGAGAAGGGAAAAGTGGAAGGGAAATTAAAATTAGTTATTCTAATGATTATTTCATTTTGTTCATGAATTGTTGAGAAAGCAAAATATCAATCCTTGAGTTATTTATTTACTGGGGTCGAAGTGACTGTTGCTCAGCAGAAAGATTCAATGCAAGCATCAGTGCTCCAAAACAGCGTTATCATTGATGAAAAGATGGCCGTTCCGTGTCTATTTTTGATTTTTGTAGCATTCAATATTAAATTGAAGTTTAGCTATCAGTGGCCCCGCACTTCTTTTCTGTCCTTGACTGAGCACTCGGAGATCGTCATGAAAAAGAGTGAGTACGATATTTGATTTTTTATATATTTTTCAATTTTGTGTTATCAATTTCATTTGTCGTTCCGTTCATCAAGAAGCATTTCTAATTTTTACATAGTAATTTTTTGGGGTCTTCTATGTTTTTATTTCTCCCTAAGTTTCATTGCCAGGAAGTTATGGCGATTATAGTAATTATTTCTTTTGTTAAATAAAACGGTCATGCATCGTTAAAAAAAACGATTTCTTTATAACCCAAAAAGACCCCTTCCTTTCTCTTGCTTCCGCTTCATGATAGGTTCTGTGTGTGAGGAGGATTTACCGGAAGTCCCCAGGCACGACTGAGCATAGCCAGCCTTAGAATACCACCCCGCGTTAAATAACCCTCTACCAAAAATTAATGTCTGCAACTACGATTACTTCAGTGGTTGCAACAAGCCCTATCTGATATTCCAACACTGCAGAGATTAAGCGGGTATGATGAACTCAGGGCCACCTCCAGTTGAAAAGTTATGGATTTAGAACCTCTCAATTCAGAAATAACTACATGGTTAAGTGGCGTCCTGGGGCTCAGAAAAAAGCAGGGTATCAAGGATGCTAGATACGTACAAGATCACAAGTATAGCCAAATTAGCAACCAAACGATAAAAAAAGAATGAACTCAGAGTTGCAAATCTTTCGCAGGAATAAATCAGAAATAACCAGCACCAAAACGACTACGCAAATCTAGGGAGACCAACAAAGAAGGAATATCCACCCTGAAAATTACAGAAGAAGTGAATGAGTACTTGGAGTTAGTTGACACTAGAGGACTAACTTTACTAAGATGCGAAGGTAAGGACTAACTAAAGGTCTTCAGTTTGTGATAAAGATATTTGGAGAGCCGAAAATTAACACTTTCTCGCCACCATTACATCACACTTTGGAAAGATACAATTCTCTGTGCAGGAAACGTGAAGGGAATAGTCATATACAGGAAAGATATATTCTGAAGGATATATTCTGGATGAAGTCAAGCTCCTTGTTCAATCTCGTTGGTTAAAATGACATTTGTTTCGAGTGATTCTTCGGATGGACTATAAGCACGTTCAATTATGATAAGCGCTGGTTTAAAATCATAATGTATCGCAGCTGGGTAGACAAACATTCGGCCAAAGCATGGTACTAACCATACCAACTTCTTGAGTGTCGATACACACGATCAAGATATTACTTTACTCTAGCTAAAATACTCTACTCTAGCTCCAAGCAAAGTTTAGAAAGGAGCTGTAGTGTTGAAAACAAACAAAAACAATTACCTGGATACTCTAAAGTAACATTCATGACTATTGAGAATGTTAGGATACTATAAATCATTGGATCTAAGAAGGATGAGTTTAGAATATGTCTGGTCATGTAAATCGATGAGAGAGACTAGAGGACTTAATATTGTAGGGAGTAAAAATAAACCAGTCTCAAAACTGCTGCTCATAGCTATAGGGTCAGACTAGCTCTTGTTTAGGACCTTAATTTGATTCAAGGAAAGATCATAGGCTTAGGGAACAACAAACGAAATTTAGTACATAGCTTAGGCACTAGAAGCCAGCGAGACTTTCATGGAGCCAATTGTGGGAAAATAGTAGACAAACATCATCCGACGTTGCCACTCATCAACAGCAAGATTTGTTGAAAGCAAACTTTCCATCACATCCAACAAAGAATCAGCATAAAAATTTAATAATGTTATTTTCAGAACAGGAAACCATTTTCAACGTAGGTACAAAAACTAGAAATTACATCCTGTCAGCCTCACCCGTTTCCATTGACTGCATCTTTAAGAAAAGGCGAATAAAATTATGCAGGCATGCACTATTTTGCACGAAATTTTTTGAATTTTCTGTGTCATGCACGGCTTTCAAAATATTTGGCAAGAGATGGAAAGGTTTTTTAACTCCATAAGCTTCCTAATATCGTAGGCTCAAGTGGTCCAACCAAAACACACATTGTCAATTGTATATAAAACAAAAAGTTTTCAGAGAGTTATGCTAATATTTTTTATTATAATAGAAAAATCGATGATAATTATATGTAAAACAAAATATTGCCTAAAAACCCGCCACGGCTACGGTGGCATACTTCTGTTCGATGGTCTATATTTTCAATGACTCTGAGACATAATTGAGGTTCAATGTCGTTAATGTGATGAATTATCTCATCTTTTAACTCTTGAATTATTCCTGGGTTATTGACGCACACTTTTTCTTTTAAATATCCCCAGAGAAACAAATCCAACGGTGTCAAATCACATGATTGTGGCGGCGAACTAACATCGCCACAACGTGAGATAGCACAGCCGTTGAATTTCTCGGGCAAAAAAGCCATTGTTTCGTTGGTTGTGGGGCAAGTGAGCACCATCTTGTTGGAACCACATAACCTAGGTCCATAACCTCGATTTCTGCCCACAAGAAGCCCATTATCATCTCGCAATCAAGAACACCATTCACGGTAACTGCTTGGCCGTCCTGGTTTTGGAAGAAGTACGGCCCGATGACGCCGCCAGCCCATAAAACGTACCAAACAGTCACTCTTTGTGGATGCATCGACCTTTCAAGAATCATTCGTGGATTCTCATTTGTCTAAATGCAGCAATTGTGCTTGTTAACGAATCCACTGAGATAAAAGTGCACCTCGTCGCTGAAAATGATTTTCTTTGTAGAGTCACCATTCCCTCATGTCTGTTCAGCCAACCATTCGGCGTATTACCGACGCTTGAAATGGTCGGTAGATTTCAGCTCTTGAGCCAAATGAACCTTGTAAGCGTATAAATTCAAATCTTTATTCAAAATTCGCATCAGTGATGTTCGTGAGATGTTCAATTGTTGGGCACGGCAACGAGTCGAAGTTGACGAAGCTGTTGTTCGCTATAGTGTGGCAGATGAGCCTTTTGCCATACTATCGCAAACAACAGCAATGTTTCCCGCAGAACGAACTGAGCGAACATGCACCGGTGATTTCACATTTCTTACAGACCCGATTTGCTGAAATTTGCGCACAATTCTTCCGATTGTGGACACATTTGCTCGATTATACTTACCAACAAAATCCTGAAGTGCACAAAATGCATTTTGATTTGAACGCCCATTTTTGTTAAAGGCTTCAACACCATTAACGCACTGCTCAAGTGTGTACCTCTACATTGTTGAATTTGTCAAACACTGCAACAAAGAAATTCACAAATTAAGTTGGGCGAAAAACTTGACCTTAAAGTGTTACTCACAATCAACATCGTTCATTATGGTTGGACCAACTTTTACTTGAGAACGGAGAGAAATGGGTAGAGGTAAATATAACTCTTAACAGAAATTTCAATCAGCCCCATAATTATCCTATCATTGTAGGGTCATACACTACACAAGGATACGAAAGGATTAATATAAATATATCATCAAGGAACATTTTTACTAGCTTTAATTTTGGTGCACCGTTTTCAAGATAATTAGATGAAAATGAAAATATGTCTTTTTGAGTCCCACAAGTTTCACATTCCCGACTTAATTCAAAAAATTTTCGAAATACTTAAGTCATTCTTCATCAATCTTTATAACTAGTTCTTTCATCTAGCTTTAGACACATTACGGCATCCGAATCATTGGAATGCATCAAAATGAAGCAGTATGGGCTATGCACAGTGCTTAAATAAGTACTTAGCCTTATCGCCTGATGGCATCACTATCGTGTAGCACATTTTTGTAAACGGTTACTGTCGGAATTTCAGACAAATCGGATGCGTAGCTTTGTTTTGATCGAAGTGGGCGTGTCCGCAGATTTTAGAAAAATGGAGAAGGAGCCATACTGACTCAATTCTTACTTTTACAAGGGAAATCACGCAGCGAAATCAAAGAGAGCTTAAATACTGTGTATGGCGACAATTGATTTAACGAGTTTCAGCGTCATCGCACGTCGATTTTTGATGACCCACGTTCAGGAGCTCCAAAAACGGCTACCATGGAGGATAACGTGGCAAAAATCCACGAGGTAGTATTGGCGGCCACCGATTGAGTTTGCACGGGATAGCTGACTGTGGGCATCGCAAAAGGCCGTATGGACCATATCCTGTATGAAATTTTGGGCATGAAAAAGCTGTAAGCATGATAAGTGCTACTTTTTCTCACTCCGCACAACGTCGTTTCGTGGCTATCGATGAAATATGACTTCACTGGTATACACCAGAGACCAAGGAGCAGTCGAAACAGTGGACTTCACTCGGCAAACGTGCTCCAAAGAAGGCAAAGACTGTCCTATCGTGCAAAAAGGTGATGGCCACAGTTTTTTAAGATTCACCAGGTGTGATGTACATCAACTACCTGGGCAAGGGCAAAGCGTTCACAAGGCTCTACTTGCTGAATTATCAGTGACCCGTACGATTTGTGACCCCATTAAATTTGATCTTTTTATTTTTCTAAAATATCTGACGATGAATTTCAGCATCTGGATAGCAGTGTCAATGTTTAGTATAACTCCAGTTCAAACCCACCCTTGGAAGTATGCAGGGTCGATGCAGTTGTGGGCAAGTTACCTCCAGAATAATCTAGAATTATCGTTTGCACGAGTTGAAGCTGAGGTCCGAGGTAACAAAATTGTGAATGATACTTTGTATTCCGATAAAGCCGTATCCGAACTAAAATTGAAAGTGATCATCCAAGTGGCTGACATTGTGAAAGCGGCACCGGTAAAAAAACGAATATGGCATACTTAAAACGGGACTCTTCTTTATCTATGGGCTACAGAATCATGGACACTTGCAGCCACTCCGGAACGACCAAGGCTTAGAGGATCAGCACCTGTCACAGCTCCAAAGGAAAACGCAGTCCATCGCATGTGTTGATATGCCAGAGACGATGATCAAATCCCTGTGGCTGCAATGGGTGCCATCATAGGCATCCAACGTAATGCAGAAGGCATCCACATCAACACAACAATGGTAAAAGTGACGTGTTAGAGCAAGTGTCAGAACTTCAGTCAGAAATTAATCGCACAGCTCCAACGCGGTCACATCAAATTGTAGTTCATTTCACCACTATTCACCCTAGTCCTCACCATGAAGGATATTGCCTGACAATATTAGCATCCACTGCTCACAAAGTTTTCGAAGTTTTGTTACAAGTGTTTCCCACCCTACCACAGGAAAAGAATCCACAGAAAAGGAATCCTCGCGTATACTATTCACGCGGGTCCGTAAAATACGAAGAATTTATTTTGAGCACCGGAATAGATTGATCACCGCGAGCCAAGGTTCAAAGTTAAGAATAACTGTATAAAAGATCAATATTAGATTGTTTTCTAAATTGAAAAGTAATGCGTAAAGTAAAGCAGGTAGCCGAATGGATGTAACTAGTACGTAAGTCTGCAGAGAGATCCACTTTCACACCAGTTCAGCGAAAGGAAAATCTTCCTTTGATGTGATACCAGAACAATTTAATCAACTAGGACAATCAGCTTTGCAGTGCCAATAAAAGGAGGAGAGTTGCTGTTGACGTGACAGTAGTAGACTCTTTAATAGTAACAAAGATGGATCGAAAGAAACCTCCAGGAGGCTCTCGAACGCTGAAAATAAAGAACTGACCATGCAAATTCGACAGTTTGAGTTCAAGGATCGAGTTTTCCAATCACTGGTGGATTAAACATATATTATGTATGCATGTTTGTTACAATTCCACCACAAGTTCGAGAAGCTAGCGTATCCACAAGAGCTAAACGAGATATGAAGAGCTCTCCTGCAGCCATGCATATATTCTACTCACAGATCAGACTTGTTAAAAAAATTAAAAAAATTAAAACAATTGAAACAAAACACTGACAGTATGTCAGTCACTTTGGCATTTACACCTGGTGGGCGAATGTATTAGATGAAGGAAAATTTAGGTTTCAATTTCCCAATACAACAACGGTTTGCATGACATTGTTGAATCGCGTATGACCAAAAGAAAATGAATTTCCTGCGAAAAGAATTAGAAATGAATGCCATTGACGATAGCTGAAGTTTTTTGCCGCCGCCAGGCAGGCAGATATTTCAGATTGATTGCAGAATTATTGGGGCCCTCCTAGGTGCATAACTAATTAGTAAGTTGAATTATTTAAACCGTTATTGAATTAAAACTGAAAATACAGATTCTCGATTGGGAAAAAGTGGTTAAATTATTGCCATTGTGAGCTTGGCTCGCGGGTGACGCAAGATGGTAAAATTAAAAGTACAGATCTTTTATCGGTATGCCCACCTGAAGGACTCCAGGTAGTTTTCTGTCCAGGAGGGTTACATTTCGTTATACATGCTTACTTCAAGTTCAGTAGGACTCGCTTTTAGTTCTGTGGACAGGTTGTCTCCTTAAATTCTTTTGTGCTCCGATTTAGGTGTGAAAGCGGAAAAACTCCGTTAAACCGTTCACTCGCTTAGTGGTTGAAGCGGTTTAGGCTTGAAGCTAGTGGTACCCACGACCGTCTTAGGCGAACCCTCAACCGAAGCGTCCTCGTGTGTAGGGTTACAGCTTACTAACCCCAACGGTACATCATATCCGATTTATCATGAATTTCGTCCTTCCATCAACACCTATGGACCTCCCATAGCGGAATATCTTCGTAGTTTAACCAAGAAGAAGCTACAGGCAGCCAAAGGGGAGCTCATATTTCCATTCGATCAGGATTCCTGCTGACCATTGCATGGACCATGGGCAAGTCTCCGACATTTAGTGCACAAAAAAGACGGAGCATAGTGAGCTTGTGGGGACTATCGGCGACTTAATAACGCCACGGTACCCGGCAAATACCCGATGAGCCCAATTCAAGCTAGATGGCAAACAAATATTCTTGAATATCAGCCATTTTAAAGCATTCCACTAGATCACCGTCGAGAAAAGTCATATTCCGAGGACGGCTGTTACAACACCGTTCGACTTTTCCAAGTTTAGAGTCATGACGTTCGGTTTACTAACGTTCCAGCATTTCAAGGACAATGTGCAGCATGGTTTAGATTCCAGCGTTTGTTATATTTATGACATTCTGATGCGTCATAGTCTGAGGCTTAGCACATGGAGCACCTCACTCAATTATTCAAACGACTAGCGAAGTATGGTTTCTTAATTAACGTGACAAAATGTGGATTTGGAGTGCAAGGTTGAGCACCTGGGATATTTGGTCAGCTCAAACGATGTCACACACCCCACCATCACGTGTGGAAGTCACACTGAATTTCAAGGAACCTACTGATGTCAACGGGCTCCGTCGTTTTCTGGGAGCCGTAAACTTCTATCGTCACTTTATCTGAAATTCAGCTCATATTCAGGCAACTTGAATAAATTCTGCATCAGGTTGATGAAAATGACAAAAACCTAATAGTCTGGATGCTAGACACCACCGAAGCATTCTTTTATTGCAAAAACAGCATAACTAAGGCCACCATGCTTATGTATTTCAAATTAAATTAGCTTCTAAGGCTTTTATCGGACCCTTCGGACATGGCAGTAGCGGCAGTACGGGAATATAGGCAAAACAACATATGGATGCCTTTGGCACTTTTTCAAAAGACTCTGTCCATCGCGAAGGCCAGGTAAAGTGTCCACAATCGTAAACTACTTGTCATTTAGGACAGAATACATCATTTTCGGCATTATTTGGAAGGTGTACATTTTTGTGTGTTTACAGATCATAAGTCGTTTGCGTTTATTCAGCTGGCCACCAAAGTACCTCTCCGCCATCTAAGCCATTAAAGTTTCAACTTGGAACTCTCAATGAATCTATGATGCATTCAGAGTGCCAGCAACAAAGTAGCTGACGCTTTTTCACGATACAAAACTATAGCTATCATATCAACCATTGGTACTGAAGACTTAACATGGAAGCAACAGAGTGCCCACAAAATTCAGCAACTTCTTCGAGTGAATACAACATCGCTGAGGCTAAACTAGAGCAAAATGGACAACATTATTAAAGTAATCGCGGACCCATCTCAGCCTCAAGATCGGTTCCTTATGCCTCCGGAGACAAATATCCGATATTTTTCACAAGCTTTCGCACACAAGTAGCCATACCTCCGCTAGGAAATTTGTGTAGATCAACATGAAGAGCCCGCAACTGCATCCCATGTCAGCGCTCAAAAGTGGGCAGGGATCAAAGGAAGCCATTTCAACCTTTTCCAGTACCTGTAGGACGATTTCAGAACGTGCATCTTGACATCGTCGGCGCGTTTATTCCTTTGCAGAGATAAAGACATGCATCAAGATGGTCAACTGCTTCTCAAAGTGACTCGGAGCTATTCCACTGACCAGATAGCGAATTCGATAGCTCAGGATTTTTTAGTAAATGTACATCTCGTTTTGAGCTGCTACGTACAATCATCATGAACCAGGGCAGGCAATTCAAGTAAGCACTTTTTAAAT
Organism: Odontomyia ornata; assembly: GCA_963969285.1. Classification (NCBI taxonomy): domain Eukaryota; kingdom Metazoa; phylum Arthropoda; class Insecta; order Diptera; family Stratiomyidae; genus Odontomyia; species Odontomyia ornata. Next base: position 496,569,427 of record OZ017738.1, read on the forward strand.
CGTTGACAGCTTACTTAGCATGTGAAAAGACTAAGATATCACTATATAATCCTGCATCTAATATTGTGGTCGAGCGCTGGCGTCGCGCCCTCAAAGTTGCGATTACTTGTCGAGAGGAGAATCCTAATTGGTCTATAGTGCTTCCCACTATCTTTTTGAACCTGGTTAGGTTATTCAAGGAGGATATTGTAGCTTCGTGTGTGGAAATGTTGTATAAGATGACACACATTTCCCGAAGAGCTAGTGGCTTCCGCTCCAGCTAGCGCGGGCCTGTATGTGCTCCTAACACTGCTTCGTTCCACAATAAAGCACCTCTGACTAACACCACCAGCACATTGCAACCCGAGGTCGCCATTTGTCAACAAAACCCTAGGCAATATTTTTACATTTTTTTTCAAGGAACCACGTAGTAAAAAGTCTCTTATATAGCCATACTCCAGCCAGGTGATAAATCGCATCTCCAATATGCTAATTAGAGTTAATATCAATGGACGAGTGGTTAGCGTATCTACAGAATGACTCAAGCCCGCATTCGTTGAAGACGCTCCTGAGTTATAGCCCAAAAGGCTCAAAGCCAGCTTTTTCTCACCAAGTCCTTCAAGATATATCGCCGTTGTATCAGTGGTGATTTAACCATCAACCCCAGGTTCTGCAATCTGTGATGTCTACTCCTGCTTCCAGCTTGCATCGTCATTCATAAATCATCAAGTTTCGTTGCTTTAGTTGGAAAACACGGTTACGAGTACTTCTACTTAATATTCAATATCCATTGTTCAAGACAATAAGCACGGTGTTAGAGATATCTATATCTGAAATATGATGGCTTTTAGACGTCTATTTGCCGTCTTTGTGCTCTCTGGGCTGTCGAGGAAAACGTCGAGCTTACGAAAAGTTTCTGCTAAGCCCAAAATCTATCAGGAGCTGGGCTGTGACATTACTTCCCTGGTGGATGCTGTATTTGTCCCCCAATATGTCACTTATTTGCCGACTTTTTTGAAATTAAAATCACCTAGTAACCCAAAAATTTACTTCAAAGATACTTTCACAAAAATACTAGATAATAATCTTTTGAACACTGTAAAGTGTAGCCAAAAATGTCATTTTTGGGGTTTTCGTTAAATTAGTCGGCCGCAGAGCCACATGATGTAAACAAAATAAATTGGCGAATTGTATATGATATTCGATTTAAATGAGATATTTAAAAATAATGGACCACACTCAATTCAACAAATTAATTATTAAAAATAAGTCCCATGAAATATAGCTGAGACCTAAAATTAAATTTTTGACCGTAGACAAAAGATCATTCTTTTCAATGTTTTTTGCTGAAATTTAATTTTAATTTATAGTTAATTTTTTTTATTTTCTTACACTAATTTGTACGAATTCATAGAGCTTGAAATTAAAATGCCTCTCCTTTATCCACAATCGACTATAAATGTGTTTTTAATCGATTAGTCAACATCGCCTGAGCCAACGTTGGTAAAAAACCGATTCCGGAATTCCATTCAATCCTATTTCAACAATTTTGTTAAATTGAAAAGGCAAATAGGTTCCAGGCATTACGTCACCAGCTAACGCCAAATTTTTGTGGAAACTTATAAATCGAATTGTGAATAAGCTGGTTCTCTTCTCGACCATTTACTATACTCGTCTTTTATTTTTTCATCAGTGACACCAGCTAACAAGCAAGAAAAGCAACATTGGTGGCTGCTGACTAGTTATCTTCATTTTATGCCATATTTGGAATCTACATACATATGACCACAAAACATCACATAATATCTACATTGTATTCACTTAATTTATGCTAAGCTCTAACACCTGAACCTTTTTCATCCTCTTCGAAGTCTTCTTCAGCCCTCCGCCCCCCTTCGCGGTCCAACTCGTGCAGAATGCGTGTGAAGTGATTCGTTCGTTTGTTATATTATACGTTTATTATTCATGCATTTTTTGATGGATCCCAATGAATGAATTTGATCCAACGAATTTTATTTCACTTTGAACAGAATTAAAATGGATTGTATTATGAATATTTTAAATTTATTATTGACTCTGTGGTGTCTTTATGGCGTTTTCACTTTGATTAAGAACAATCTTAGCGGATGTGCAAGCGAGCGACTGGCGGGAGGGAGTTGGATGGTTGGATGGAGTTTGAAATATGGTTTTTATTTGAGAGGAAGATAGATTTTATCATTCCGATTACCATGTAAACTTATTAGAAGATATTTGCAAAGCTAATTTATCTTCGTTCCTCATTCGCATCGCCATAATACTCCTCAATTTAGATTTCAGATTCAGGCGATTATTATTCCGTTCAGTGTTTTCCGTTCGTTGATACTCATCTCGAAATGTGTTTGAGGCGTGAATTTGATAAAGCTGCAGCACTGAGTTTGGATTTCGTATAATATTAATTTGATGCTCTTAAAATTTGCATCTTTTACAATATAAATAACTCAAGAATTATGGAAATTACATTGGATCAACATATAAATGTCTAACTTACCTATTTATTGCCTGAAAGAAAGAGATTTTCTTCTTATACTTACAAATATTTGTGCTATCAATGTCAACTACTTAACTCATCTGTTTAACATTTCTTGCTTTATTGCAATTAATTCAGAGCTATGATTTTACAAAAAAGAAAGATCAAGTAATACTTACTTCACTAATGGAGAAAATGCTGAAATTCGACATTTTATTGGGTAAATATTGCTTAACCAATTCACGCTTATGACTATCTCAAAGCCTGAAAGTTACATTTCTTCATTTGTTTGCGGTGGGTTTGGTCTAATTTAAAATAAAAGTTCATAATTGTATGTTTGTTTTGCATTATTAGGGGTATTTGGCAGGGGACACATGTGTTCCTACATGCGTCAAAGTATCTTTTTTTATTGACACCCATCATTTCCAAAATAATAACGAAATATAGCAAAACATACGATTATTCAATACGTCAAAGCTCTTTTTTAATTCAAAACAGCTTCTCTCTGACGTTAAACATAAATGGAATCACATGTAGAGCATGTTTTATTTGTACGATTTTCTATACGGCCTTTTGCTTATTGAACGCAGCGTCTTCTGTTAGCCACTTTTACCATTACATGTGATGGTGTGCCTTGTTTTTGGACAAGAGATGTTCTCTTATTCATGACTGAATACAAAAATTGCAAATAAGTGAACGAGCCACTACTTAACGAATTTCGAGGCTTGAAACCAAAGTTCCCTCGATACGTTTGGCTTTGTAAAGCTTGCAATAAATTATATAGGAATTATTCATCGCTATAACCAGTGAATCGGAAAATAGTCATAAATAATATTTAATTTTCATCTTCCTTTCCACTTCTAGCATATTTTTTTTTTTTTGGCCATAAGATCGACTCGTCCCATGTTTTTGTTGTAATTTACAACAACTTCAGGACAAGTTACATTCTTCTTGTCACCGTTGCCATACACACGCCTCTACACCGTTATTGTCGATAGTGGCGCCAAGAAATTTGTCAATAAGAATACACCTTTGGTATCCATCCATTTTATGAACGATATTCCATTGCTGCTGGTTGTAAAAATATATCTACGTTTCATGCTCTTGTCGATTGGAACATTTTTGGGAATATGTTTTCTATTTGAGCGCACTGTTCCACAAGCTTTAATATTCATATGTGCTAGCGTATACTGAAGATAAGGACTATTAAAAGTTTTCAAGTTTTCACATAACTGTAGCACGACAGATTCACCCAAAACCAGTTTTAGTCCCACCATTTTTCTTACCTGTATATAAATCAAACTGAAAAAGATACCCACTGCAAGAGTCAGCTCTGCATCATAATTTGAATTTTACGGGTTTATTTTTGACATATTGCCTCATTATATTGTGACCTTTGAACTTGGGGTTTTGTCCTGGTCAGAGCACAGCTTGGTAGAAGTGGTTGAAAATGGGTCAAATTTTGAATGTCCTGTCATAAGAGGGATCTATCCTATTCAGTACATTGGAGGTATCGCTAAAATGTAAGTTCCTACGAATTTCTTCAAAACGGTGTACGCATGATATTAGGAATATAAGGAACTTCCATGTCAGGGTCTGTCGACCAACAACTCCTGAACGTAGGTAAGCAATGGTAGCCTATTACGAGGTTCATTCCGAAGAAAGCTTTAAACTCTTCACTGGTGATTGTGAAACATGGGCCATTTTATCATGCGTAACGTATTGATTCGTTAATTAGTTTGCCGATGCCTGTAACTGCATCGAAAATGTTCATTGGAATCAGTTCCTTGTCAGAAAATTGACTGCTTTCTACAACGGTCGCTTCACCGTAATTATATCCCTAAATTTTATCAAAATTGTGGAGTGAATAAGAATTTGATCGTCAGTTGAATGATGGGACGGGTATGCGAGGGTGCTGCTTTTGAACCGTGTGCTGCCTTATGAACGTGCTAAGCTTCCTTCAATTTCAATTGTTGACATGCCAGCATCCAAATCTCGTGCGAAAAAAGTTTGACCTTCTTCATCGAGAAGCAAATTATCTTCATCGTCATTGTTGTCCACCATAACAATTTCTGAAATTTCTTCACCGCGCAACGCGAACTCTGCGTCGAATTGTGGCCATTTTTTTGGTACAATTTATGTGACGAAGAACCATAACCTGAGGGTAGTAGGAAACTGAGTTATGTTATAAGGCTAAGGCAAAAGTCTCCTTTAGCGCATATTAGGACACCCGTGTCCTTTAGCGTATTTTGAGGAGATTAGCAGTGTTTTAGCTATGAAAAATCAAAAAATTTAATTAAATGACGATAATAGTTACCAGCAAATATAATTTTGAAGAAAGACTTTCTTCAAAATGCACAAGAATAAAAAACACTTTCAAACATATGCGTTTACCAAGAACTAAATACACTACTTGCGTCGCTGTGATTTCTGACAGATAACTTTTGTTTTTAGTGCTGCCACCATATTTTCATTAGAAAATTACATGAAATTTAAAAACTCATTCATATTTAATGTTTAACTTAGCCTGTATTACCACGAATCGTGAAAGATATGCCGGGACAAATGTGTCTCATATATGTTAAAGGGTTAAGGATACACAGCAGTGGGGTACAAGTGAGACACCGAAAGAAAATGATCGATATGCGACTAACCCACATTCTAAAAAATGTCTGCATAAGATATTTTATAATTTGTCTTGTGGCTGAAATGAAGCTCATTCAATCATGTCAAAAAATAACAACAGGCCCTAGTTGCATCTAAAATGTAATTATTTTGTGTCAATTTTAATGATTGCGCTTCTTGGTTTGTTATTTTTACCATTATACGGTCCAGCTTCAGCTAAGAAATCAGCTGTGGTATGAGAAAGAAACAATGACTGAGGATAGGATAGAGCAGTTGCATCTTAAAATCTGAACGAAAACATACAATTGAAATTCGTTTTCCAAGCCTCAGAAAAATGGGTAATACTATTAGGTGTACAAAAATCCACTGGTCTTTTAAACAGAAACATGCCTCGGTGAAAAGCATAGTCGTGCTTTTGAAGGATATTCGCTCAATCTAAGAACCATCCCTGGTCATCCTGTAAGATATCAGCAAAATGGTTCAAAAGTACTTCCAACATATTTTATCTAAAAAAAAACTGCTCTGATTGCTAACTTCAATGAGCAAAATGCTCGCTTAGATTTTCTAAGGCGATTCTCTAATAGACAATTATGAGGTTAAGAATATTTGGGATGTATTTTCTGAATCAGAATGCAGAAGCAATAGCAATTCTTCTACAGATTCTAAGGAAGAATCTTTAAAGCTTCTGCTATTCTAAATAATATGGCGGGGGGGGGGGTCTACTTTTGGGCGCAGGATAGGGCAGTGCTGCCATTAGCTACTGGCAAATGGTGTTGGTTTGTGCATTAGGACCATTCAGTAGCCCCACAAAACCCAACCGAAGCTCCTAGTTCCATAGTTGCCAAGTATTTATTCAATCTTCGGAAGAAGTTTTATAACCTAAACTCTTTGAGAAATATTACGTAATACCCTACAAACAATAAGCAGTTGATTGTTTCATAATTATTGATTCACAAGAAAATAAAGAAGACGAACTTCTTACCTACATAAATCGCATCCATCAAAATTTACCTTTCCGATAGAAAAGAAAGAAAATTTCATTATATGGATCTCACCATGACACGAGAGCAAATACGCCTAAATTGTAAAATCTACAGGAAACTCGCCATCACTAATCACACTTTAGACATTGCATATAGCTACTCAGTGCAACATAAGCTATCAGGAATTTGATCCATGGAGCAGACTTATATCCATCTCCATAACCCGTACCAACTATTCAAACGAAGTAAACAATATTTATAAAATGGCTAGCAGTAACGGATAAATATATATATATATATATATATATATATATATATATATATATATATATATATATATATATATGTAGGGTAGAATGTATTTTGATACAAATGTAACAAGTTAAGAGTTGAAGCATAAATACATAACAAAGAAAACACGTTCTCTTCGGTTGACCGCTTACGATAAACTAACTCCCAAGTGGTCGCCAACTCTCTTCAAAGAACCTTCCGTTTCATTCCCACACGGCCATTCCTGTGACCCCGGATGGCCACTTCTTCAACAGGTCTTCAGATGCCGTCGTTCGCCCAACTATTTTACCATCGATGTCAAGGCGAGGTAGGGTATATCGGTCCTTGCCCAAATTACTGGTGATTTTCATTGGCCGCGTGTATTTCGATTTCACCTTGTGTCTAACGCCAAATTGAGTTTTCTTAAGAGCCACTAAGTCGCCCACTCGACATCCTTGTACCCTTCGTCTTCGCAAGTTATACTGTTGTCGGTTCTCTTGTTGAAACTTTTCGGTTTGATTTCACGCCTCTTCTCGAATTTTGCTTACGTCGTGGAGGAATTGCCGATGTTCCTCCTCCTAAATTCGCCCCATATTATCATCTTCAGTGTTCCTCATGTCCACACCTATCATAAGTTTGAAGGGAGTGGTATCGATACTGCGATGATATGTGCTTTTTAGGAAACGCTGTAGCCTGCTGGCATGTTTCCATCAATATTCCGGAAACGTACTTGAGAGTTTAACCCCATGCACTCGTTCGACCTGCCCATTTCCACGTGGCCATAAGATGTAACTCTATCTTTCGGTCACTGCAGTATTCAGCAAACGACTTTGATATAAATGCGCCACCTCTACCTGTGATTATTCGTCGAGGATTTCCAAAAATGGCTCGAACCATTTCCAGTTTTCGTAAGACTTCCTCAACTGAAGTCGTTTTCAGAGGAAAAATTCAAGTAAATTTTGAAAATGCATCAGTTATTGTCAGTACATAGTTATATGCTTTTCTCGTCGACGGTATCGGTCCGAGATAGTCAATATGGAAGGTGCCTAAGGATGCATCTCCCTTCGGTATCGGATGTTGTTTGCCTTCCGATTTCCTTACTTTGGCATTGGACAAAACGCAAGCGACGCAATTCTCAATACACGCGTTAATCTTGTTGTCAATGCCGCGAACACAGTACTCTTTCTCCAGCATGTCCTTGGTTTTTTTCACTCCAAAATGGCCTTTTTTGTGGTATCTCTGATTAAAGTCCACTTTCATCGCAGTAGGTACCACTAACAGTTCTCTTTTGCCACGTTAAATGTAAATTATATCTCCTTTATTCAAATATTCCTTATGTTGATCCTTCTGTAGTATCGCTTTAATCGTCAGAATACGTTCATATTCATCCTTAGCTATTCGTATTGACACCAACACATTGGGCTGAACTTTGACCATCATAACTGCAGCTCGAGACATTGCATCAACATGAGCCATTCTTTTGGCCTTTCTGTGCTATATTTCGTAGTCAAACTCGTTCGTTGTAAACGCATACTTCGTAATTTTCAAATGCATTTCCTCTTTTGCTATTGCCATTTTTAAAGCAGAACGGATTACGATTTCGAAATGAATTCTTCGCATGTACTAACGGGATTTCTTTAATATTTGAATCACTGCAGGAAACTCCAACTCATATGAATAATAATTCCTTTCAGCTTCATTCGTTGGCTGGCTATAGTAATGACAAGAGTGAATTTTGTCATCTTCTTCTTGTTGCATGAGAATAGCTCCGATACCTGCCCTGCATGCATCAGCGTGGGCCTCGTATCCAAGTAGTCTGTGGCCTAGTGGTTAGAGCATGAACGCACAAGCCGAAGGTCCCAGGTTCAAATCTCGTTAGGAGCAACGTGATTTAGTTCAGGGGATTTTTTGGACAGACTATGAGTGTTCACTCAGTGGTGATATGTAGTGATGAAATCAGATCATATCATAGCTGAGCAAGCATACGGGAGCATGGTACTGACCAAACCAAATTCCGAAAAAATCAATACGGTCATGAAAATGAGATACTCTAACTATCTCTAAGCGAAGGCCCGAGAGGGGCTGTAGTGCTACAAAGAAGAAGATTGTATACCCAAGATAATCGATGGATCTTTGCAAGAATATACATTTTGTCCAGTTCATTTGGAGACCATTGCCTGCACCCCTTTCCAAGACTCTCTGCAACTTTTACATTGCTTCGACTTCATCTATCGCCGGAATAATTATATCGTCAATAAACGCTATCATAACTCCTTCCTCGATCAAATCTTGGAAAACATAGTCAATAAATGGGCCGAAAATGCCACTAATGCACAATCCTAACGTTGTATTGTGGAACTCGTACTGGTCCTCGCTAGTCACGAACGCCGTATATTTTTTAATGTGTTCTTCTAATGGAACATGAAAATATGAATTTTTCAAGTCTAATGTGGAGAAAACGCGCGCGGTTACTAGTTTCTCTAAATTGTCCTCAATAAGTGGCATCGGAAATCTATCTTTAATGACTTATATCAGTAAGGTATTGGAAATGATACGCATTAACTGCCCACATCAAGAAATATGAGTTGATGTCGAGCTGCCAGCTTAGTTTCTATGCCAGGTACTCAACCATATATGCGATAGCTAGAGTAGCCTCAGACATCTAATGGAAACTAAACAGTAGAGAATGTGTTGGAGCGTATCGCATTAATATAGAAAACGTTTTCGATATGGTTTGGTGAGATGGACTAGGTTTTAAACTTCTCCAGGACTGACTCCCCAGACACCTTGCCGTCATGATGTGCAATATGTTATACGGGAAATCGATTCTCGTTACTAATGGAAACTTGATAAAGATGTGTGAATTTAAGGTCTTGAATAGTGTATAGCTAAGAACGATCAGTGCGCGCCTCTGCACTTCCCCATATTCATTCGTACTCTTTTGAATGATTTTGACTTTAACATGTCACCAACGGTACCATTAGCGACGTTTGCTGATAACCTGATAATTTATATGGCAGGCCAAAAGATGTCCGTCGTTCAAAAGAACTTTCGTAAAATATTTAACGATGTGGAGGCTTTACGGACAATTGAGGAATGAAGTGAATACGCAAAAATGTGAAAAAATTTTGTTCGGACAAAGCTTCGGATGGAAAGTCAAGATCTCAAACGTGATTGGGAATATTTCGATATTATGGCTGGTGGGAGTAATTAAGAATGGATTCCACATAAATCCTGTATTGAGTGGTTATCTCGAGCAGTATTTATACTAAAACGAACACTCCAAAGCCATGCCCAGTAGCGCGCAAGTGTTCGTACTCCTTGGATACCTCTTTCATTTCTTATAAATTTATCAAAGTGTCAAAGTTATATTCAAGATCTTCCCCAATTTTTGGGGCTCCAAATTTATAGATGTTTGCCAAATTTTCCTATGAAAACGCTCGTTTGCCCCTTTCTATACGTTATATTTCGATAAAAATATATTTCGGGAGTAAATTGTTCACCTCTTCAGTGTGAATGACTTAGAAAGCCTTTAATTCTGAAGAAGGAAGCAACTTACTCCAATCTACTGCTGGACATTGGGGCTAGGCTACAATGCATCCTACCACATCAATTGTAGCTATGTCGGGCGATATCATGGCTTAGCCGATTGAAAATGTTCCTATAGATAGGAGCATGGCAGCCATTCCCAAAAGGAGAGAAATTAATTTCAACACTTCTCATAAAATAGTACAGACTTTCACTCGTCGGTAGCAGCGAAGACTTTGCTAGCTGTTTCGGCTCCTATATTGAACTTACCATCTCAGCTTCTGTCACTAGATGTGATTGCGCCACCTACGCAAATTTTTCTTTCTCGTCCGGCATATAATACGAGTCCTGATCTTATCAAAAGCTATGTTATTGCAAAGTTGGGATTTAAACCTTTTTTACTGCTCTGCAAAAAATTAACGCCTGATAACCCCACCATGTAGAGGATTTCATCGTTCCGTATTACTACAAGCGCGGAATTAAAAACGCTCCAAAGACCTGATTTTTGGCCTAACGGCATATTTCTTAAGGAATTCGTCAATGATATCCGGAAAAATTTTGGCTCAAGTGATCGTTTATTTTTAACCAAACTTGTTCTTTGCTAATGACGCTGAATTTTTCACTGAAGATGGTCGTACGTTATTTTTTTGAAAAAATATATAATAATACTCGTATAAGACACGCAATCACGATTACATGAATTATGCCGTTCACGTCATCTATGAGAAAAAATTATGAAGCAACCCAATAATTTATTTGCTCACACATTTGTTTTGTGGTTAGGAGGTGAATGCCCATTTGCGCATGGAGCTTGGAACTCCCATGCTCACAAGAAGGTGACGGGACTACCAACTAAACACCTCCCCTGTCAACATGGGAACCTGGCCTGGGACCGTTTGACTTCGGGCCAGGTCTCGTTTTGTTACGCCGAGAGGCGCCTTCAAGCTGGGGGATCCCTCTTCTAGCGAGAGGGGAGAGGAGAAGAGGAAGTGCCAGACAAGCGATTCCCCAGCCCCCGGCTGCTGTGAGTCCCTTTTATCTTTTAGGACTGCCCGAAAATAATCGCCACCTGGTTCCATTTGTCAACCGATTCGAGCATCACCGGGACTATATTTTCCGGGGTGTGCTCTCCCATCTCCCTGTATAGGTCAGTTTGCAGCCTGTCCCGTTTTCTGCATACAAAAAATATGTGGCAGGGATTGTCTTCCTCTCCTGGGCAAAACCGACAATCGGGGGACCGTGACTTACCAATCTTGTGCAGGTAAGACTAAAAACTGCTCACACATTGAAAGACTATATTTCACTACAATATTTTAAATAAAAGGTACTTTTATGTAATGATTTTCAAACGATCGATTATTTAGAACTTAATTTTAATCGACACTGAAAAGTGGCATTATAATAAATCGATGAGAATATTTTGAAATTGAAAAGCCTGGAGCATTCAATAACTGCATCAGGATGATTTTAAAAGCATTTTTCATTCAAATTGTCAAGTTTTTGTCGAGCAAGGAAAACATGGTTCATTCAGACAATCTGAAGGACGTTCTCTTTCCCGAGCCCAAGGTATGGATCGATTGGCAGCCGATGTATTTTTTGAAATACTTCAGAAAATTTTGACAGAAAACAATTTAATGGACAAACCCGGAAACATTTTTAATATAGACGAAAGCGGTATGCAATTGAATAATAAGCCCGGAAAGGTGTTGACGCAAAAAGGTGTTAAAGACGGCCATCTGGTTACTGCTAAGGAGAAGGGAGAAAATATTACCATTGTAGCTTGTTGCAACGGTTCTGTTAATGAAAGGAGTAAACAAAAAAGCAAAATTTGTCGATGGGCTACAAAGTGGCTCTGAGGTTTATATGAGTAGAAAGTCATGCTAAATCAATGCTGAACTATTTTTTACGCCACGGAAACCTGAAGGCAAGACACAATTAACTTTGGGTGGTCACAATTCTCACAGTAATGCTTTCGAGATGCTGGAATTTGCTGCAAACAACCACATCATTTCACTTTGCTTACCAAGTCACACTACCCAAGCGTAGCAAACTTTGGACGGAAATTCCTTTAAGCCATTAAAATCATTTGGATGAATCATCATAAAAACAGAAACTTGACAAGATGTAAGCCGGGCATTTAATTGGAAATGCATGGGAGAAAGCAGCGTCCATTGGAAATGGAGCTTCAGGATTCAGGGCCTCGAGAATCTACCCCTTTATTCCTCAAGCTATTCCAGACCACTTTTTCACCATATCAGACTCATCTCAAATTGAAGTTCAACAATCAACAGCTCTCCCTTCTGAAACTACCGTTTCATGTTTTGAAACAATCTTGAAAACAGTATTTCTAACCACCAGCAATAGGTCGCATATCTGCAATCATTACGAAAATGAAACACACAGTTCATCATGTTTCGAAAACCCAACGCCAATAAAACTACTCCAAGCAATTTCACCACTACTAAAAATTTCAGTGCAGATTTTTTCAAGACGCACGCAGTTAGCAGAGGTTTTAACTTTTCCTAGTTCCAATGACAAAAAGAAAAACTTCAAGTGTCCTAAAGAAAACAAAATCTACTAAAAAGAAGACTGAGCCGACTCAAGATCCTAATATTTGAGTCGAATGTTGGGAAAATTATTTTGAAACAAAAAAAAAAGAATACTGAATCCAATTCACAATATGTCAAAAATGGCTGCATGAAAACTGTATGCTTTTCACAAACTGTGGACGTGAGCAACAACGCAAGAAAGATGTTTCACAGTCAAATTAGTTCCTTATATTCAATGAATTTATCATGTGGCATCTCTCCCCAACTCGAAGGGAGAGATGGAACACTTGATGTATTTTTCTTTTTTGTTATTTTTTAATGCAAGTTGTTATTTTTTCTTTTAAGTATTTTTTTTATGGTAGAATATAAATTCATTGTTAAGTTTTTTCCATAAAGTTTATTTTACTAAAATAAATAAATTACATTGATTTGTGAAAAAGCACGGCCTCTCTCCCGCAATTACCGTAAAATTATTCAGCACATTTGGCAACAAGAGACAAAAATATCGGACTAAAGCAGGGAGATGGGTTGGACCCATTGCGATTCAATTTGGCTCTAGAATACTTCATATGAAAGCTTTTTGTCAATACAACAGGTACGTTAATATACAAGTCGAGCCAAGTGGTAACCTATGTGGATGAGATCAACACTTTAACAGTGAAGCGAAACTAGTAAAGCTACAAATCAATGAAACAAAACAAAACTCATAACGTAGTCAAAGAAAAGTACCTGTAATACCCAAAATATCACACTTAACGAATACAATATTAAAAATTTTAACGAATTTGTGCATTTTGGAAGCAAAACAATGTTAAGTGGTAATGAAAGAGATGAAATATGCCGAAGAATATAGCTTGAAAATAAAACATTTTATTCAATTTTGGCAATCTTGAAGATCAGCTGCATATACAAGACAAAAAAGCTCTAAGTATACAAATCTGTACTTAGACCTTATGCTATGGGTGTAAAATATAGACCCTAACCCAAGCATCCGCAAAAATATTGACCGGAGGGGAAACTAAGAAAACGCTAGTCTGACTCAGTTGATAAAAGCCACTTTATTGCTGCCCGAATTTCGAAATTCAAGGATACGGGCTACGGATCAAGATAGTTGTACTTTTTACAGAAACTGAAGGCCTGAGATTGGCTGTTGTTCTGCGAGGAAGAAAATCGGAGTGAATAAGATGAGATGGTTAAATCAGTCAACAGTCAGTTTAGAGGAGGCTCTTTATGCTGTCGCTCCTCCATTGCAGGTATTTGTTTCAGGCTAGCATATAAAAATCTACTGTCGAAATGTTAACTAAACACTTGAAGCGTAAACTTGGTTCATCTTTTCCCATCTTAGACTGTGTTAAGTTAACAAAAGAAAATCTTCCTCATCGACAGATCGCCTCCTTCAAAATTAGTGTACCAGCAGAATGTAGCGCTTTGTTGAGTCAAAATTTGTGGCCAGATGCAACTTTAGTCAAGCGTTACAACCGTCGTAGAAAGCAAAATTTTCAAAGAACTTCACATAAAAAAATCAACGCATAACAGACCCTAAAACTTATCATGATATTAACTTATAGTATCTAAATGTAAGAGGCTTGCAGACCAAATTACATAGCCTTAGCGTTTCATATATTCTTGCGAATGATAATATTCTTTGCTTAACTGAAACTTGGTTGAGAAGTGGTATATGTAGCTCGGAATTTTTCCCAAATCAGATTGTCTATTCAAGGGACCGTGATTTTAGTCTGACAAAGAAATCTGATGGTGGTGGAGTACTGATTGCTTTTGCTAAAAATCTTTCTAGTGAGTTTTGTGGCAATTTACATCCCTCAGACTTAATCGAACACGTACTTGTCAAAATTAATACTCTTTCTGCTCCTTTGCTCATATTCTGCATCTATCTTCCCAGTAACTATTCTTTTGACTTTTATGACTCACTATCATCGTACTGCCTTTCACTTCATCCCACTTCACGTATTATTATTTGTGGTGGCTTCAATCTTTCTTTCGTAGCATGGGACTTAACATCATCTATTGATATCTTGTCTTCCAATCGACAGTCTGTATTACTATCGAATTTTCTTTCCAAATCTTCTTTTAACCAATTAAATTACGTTCTTAATATAAATCATCGGATGCTAGATCTTGTACTGTCAAACATTGATACTGGGCATATTCGCGTAGCTGCTGTACCTCACTCCTACGTATATCCTGACCCCCATCGTTCCCCTCTAGTGTTGAACATCAGTATGAGCTTTCCAAACACAATTAAATGCCATCAGTCGCTCAAATTCAACTTTTGGAAAGCAAATTATAGCACATGGTCGGAATCTTTGGATTCACTTGATTGGCTCTCATTTTTAACTGCCTTGATTGCGAAGAAGCTCTTACTAAATTTTGTTCCCACCTCAACTCGCTTATCCGTCAATTTACACTACTATGTAGGTCCAAAAGAGTAACATCTTAGAAGCTCTGAAGATTAAGAACAAACTTCACCAAAAGTTTAGATTGACTGGTGGTTCTGACGCTTACAATGAATACTCTCGATCTCGTGCCTTCGCAAAATTATTCATTAAAAGTTCAAGGCAAAATTACTTCACGCACAAAGTCAGTCATCCCTGCACTTTCCTAGCACCATGTATTGGAATGATAAACAAAGTTCAATACTGAAATCCATTTCCAACTTGTTCGCGAATTTCTTTTCCACTATAACTTCCTCTTCGGCATCCATTTCTTCTTATGATTTCCCTCTTCATTTTCCTCTGGCTGATAATGCTCCTACAGTGGCCTTGCAGATATCGAGTCCATAATTAATACTCTTGATACAAACATTGCCAGACTGAATTCCAAATGTGTTCGTCAAATCTCTGTCCTCTTCATTAAGTGTTCCTCTGAGTTTTATCTTTAACGCCAGCTTATCCTCCAGAGTTTTTCCTCGCTTCTGGAAGACAGCCAACATCTTCCCAATTCATAAATCTGGTCCTCTTTTGTGTGTCTCCAACTACCGTCCAATCTCACTTCTATCGTGTTTCCCGAAACTCCTAGAGCGTTTAGTTCATAATCACTTTTATGAACTTGTATACTCCTCGATATGCCCTGCTCAACATGGCTTTCTTCCAGGTTGGTCGACGACTACAAACCTACTAGAGTTTACTCACATTGTTGATGAAGCCCTTGATAAGCACTTTCAGGTTGACGTAGTTTATATTGATTTCACCAAGGCGTTTGATAAAGTAAACCATAACGTGGTGTGTAAAAAGCTACCACAACATAGTATTTCTGGTTGTTTGCTCTCTTGGCTTGTCTTATACGTAAACAATCGTTCATGTAGAGTAAGTCGCTACAGAGTGTTATCTCACTCCTTCTATCCACAGACTGGAGTCCCTCAAGGATCCATCCTGGGGCTGCTTTTATTCCTAATATACATTAAATACTTGCCCTCTTTAATAGATACTCCATGTTTTCTCTATGCTGATTAGATGTATTGATGATTGCATTTCCCTCCAAAACGACCTGAGCGTCGAATGCAACTGGAGTGAATCAAATTTTCTTTCCCTTAATGTACAAAAATATAATAAAATGACTTTCTCCTTAAAATCAAATCCAATCTCATTTCCATATAGCCTACACAATGGGCCGCTATCTGTAGTAACCAAGGGATGATCTTAGACCTGCGACTCAAACTCGAAGAGCACATCCTCGACATCACGTCACGTGCTTCTCGGGTTTCCGGATTTGTTCTACGTCAATCTTACATCTTTGGAAATATCCTGTCTCCAATGCATCATCATATATAAGCTCTGTTCGGCCTATCCTGGAGTATTGTTCCCAAATTTGGACACCGTATTATAAATACTTAGACTCACTACTTGAATCTGTACAACGGAAATTCACCTGAATATTATTACCAATCTTATGAAGAAAGACTTTCTTTTCTGCACCTCTCATCGTTATCATCCCGTAGACACTTTCTTGATGAATGTCTCCTATACAAGCTTCACCAGCAGCAGTTGAATACAAATGTAAGAGAGTTACCATCAATGCGGACATCTAATTATCCCTCTAGAAATGAAGGACCATACCAAATTCCTTTTGCAAGAACGGACACATTTTACGATTCACCACTGCTGCATGTGCCAAGAAACCACAATGCTATGGAGTTTTGCGCGTATCCTCTATCTTTAGTAATTTATAAGCATAGACTTAAGAATTTAATTTTAAATACCTAGCCTAGTAGATATATTTTGTTGTACTTTTCTATTTGTATTGTTTGAACCAATCTTGTAATTGGACTTTAGTCTGTAAGTTGGTCGAAATAAATAAATAAACAAATGAAAACATGTACTACATGACACTCAGGCAATTCTGAAAGATACTTGAGCACCTGGAATCATGATAGGTAGATCTCCCTTTTAGCAATCTCTTTCCCTTCTCACTAGAATAAAGGCTCCTTAAACTCGACAGTGTCTTACGGCACAGAAAAATGAGGTTTAATCCAAAGTAATGTGTTAAATGGTTCATGGCTAGGCTCTAAGTTTGGAAGGGAAGGTTCCTATACAGTAGTTTAGAAGAAGTTTTCTGAGGGGTTGTTATTGCGAGATAAGATTCGAAGGGATGAATTTGGAGAATTTGTTTATTAAGCTATACCTTTCATGTTTTGTTGAGAAGAGTTAAATTTTTTAGTTGTCCTGATAAGAGGCATTGATAGAAACACTTTTTTTTTATAAAATATAAAAGAAAAATTAAGCAAATCTCAATAAAAACGTTTATTTAAACACTTTGAAACAAAAGATTAATATTTTGATAAGGATCAAAGGTATGAGCTTTTATAATTCAAACTGATTGTGATAAGTCAAAACATCATATCTTCTAAAATAATCCGTGAAACTTAGTGCGAAAGATGTTATAGCTTTTGCGAACGACGTCAAATCCGAATTATATTTGATATTTGTGAACTAGAAAGCTGCAGTATACAAACAGATGAGCAGCGGAGCGCTATACTCTGCAAGAGTGTGGAATAATTGTGTCGGTTCAATTGTGACATTTTCGTATCGAAAATCATTATGAGCATCGAGGCGTATTTTCACTTACGTCAATAAAAAACATTTTCATTTCTGGGGACTGAAAATCCGCGTGTGATGGATGAACAGCCATGACATACATCGGGTAGTATTTTTTGAGGACACCATCGGTAATACTGTCACTGTTACTGGCGAACGCTACAGGGCGCTGATAAACGGCTTCCTACTGCCGGGGTTGCATGAGCGGGGCTCGGTAAACATGTGGTTTCAATAAGACGGTCCAACCGCACACACACAGCCCAAGCCATAATTTTGGCGATTTGGTATGGCCAGCAAGATCGCCTAATTTAACCATGCCAGAATATAGGACTAAAGTAAGAAGATGGGCTGGCCCCATTGGTATTCAGTTTGGCTCTGGAGTCCGTCATAAGGAAGCTACCTTTCGATCAGTGGCGTAACTATAGGGTGGCACGGCTGACCAAATGTCACCCCAACCCAAGAGGGCTCCGGCTCAAGATCCCGCGAGCTCAGAAATAATTTTTTAGCATTGTACCTGAGAATTTTATTTTACTTGAAAAGTATATTTTTTTTTAAGTTCTGCTTAAAATCCATTAAAGTGAGACAACTTAAGACCATAATACATTTTCAAGTCAATCGTTAAGCATTTCAACACATCCTACACAAAAAGATGTTGATCAATTTTAGAACCCATCCATTGGTTTCTACATTTTTTGCCGCGGTACGTTGGTAGCGCAGGTGAGCATTGACGTTCGGGAAATTCCCTCATTTTGTTTACCAAGAAAGTATTGTTTTCGTGCCGATGCCGCGGGGGCGAGTTAGCAACACTATGTTATAGGAATCCCGAATTTGCTATGTTTTAATGAGGGCTCTACTGATTGCGTATTCTTTGTGTGATTGCTTAGTCAATTGGTCATTTATATCTTTGATTTTTCGTATTTGTTGTTTTATTGAATCTGCAAATGGTGGCAAAGTAAAGTTGATTGTGAAAATTAGATATTAAAACGTCTAATTCCAGAAAATGCTTCAGTGGAAACGAAAAACGAAAGAGAAAGGGGGAGACTGAAGAAAAAAATAAAAAGCTACCTAAAATTGGTCAGTACTCGAAGAACGATAACTTTAATAATGAAAACTCGAGTGAATAGTGCTCCAAAAGTGAAGAATTAGATTTTACTAAAAGTATACCGGAATTACTAGTTGCAGCCCCCAACACCAGTGTCTATCGAGATCCAGAACAACCACAACAAGGTACTAGCAAAAATCACAGAGAATTATATTTTAGCATGATAAACAATATTGTATCTTCGCCATTTGTTGCTGAAAAGGGTAATTTTAAAGAGCTAACTTATCAAGGGAAACGGTTCTTGATTGAAAATGGACATTGTAAACCTAAGAGCCCTTTCTTAATAGATAGTGACAATAGATCTTTTCTAGAAAAACATTACTATATTATTTCCAAGTCTGGTGTGAAACTTGAACGTACATGGCTATCCTATTCTTTAACACTTCAGAAAGCGTATTGTGACCCGAGTTGGTTATTCGCAAATCGGGCATCTAAAAAAAATACAAAATGTTTGGATTGAAGGCTATTACGACTGCAAACCTATTGTAAATGCCATAGAAAGACACCAGACATCGAAAATTCATCTAGATGCTTGTCTTACGTATCAACAGTGGCGGCTACATGGAACACAAGAGCAAGAGTCCATGATCAAAAAAATATAGTTTTGGAGCCAAGTACTTTCTAGACTCCTTGATATTACTCTGACACTTTCAACGTGTAATTTAGCCTTTCGTGTTCACAGAGAAAACGCAGATAGCTGTGATCCAAGCTCCAAAGGTAAATTTTTAAGTAGTTTTGAGTTATTCGGAAAATACTCGGGTTTTACAATAATTGTTAAGTAAATCAAAGGGGCAGGTAAAATACTTAAGTCCAAAAATACAAAATGAGCTAATTTTTGTCCTGGTTCTAAAAGCAGAAAATGCACTCATAAATGAAATAAATGCCGCACCATTCTACTCTATCATATTCGATGCAACTTAAGATATTTCAAAAATTGATCAAATGTGTGAACTTTACCGCTATTGTATGATCGAAAAAAATGGTAATGGGATCCCAAAGGCACTTGTCATTAAAGAGACATTTTTGAAATTTCGTAAAGTTAAGGGTCAGTATCAAAAATGTTAGCGAATTTGTGTATTTAGGCGCCAAAATAACGTAAACGGGCAGTGAAAGAGACGAAATACGCCGAAGAATACAGCTCGCAAATAAAATATTTTATTCAGTTTTGACGATCTTGAAGACCAGCTGCATACACAGGAAAATAAGCTCCAAGTATACAAATCTGTGATAAGACCTGTGTTATACTATGGATGTGAAACATGGACCCTAACCCAAGCATCCGCAAATATATTGAACGCCTTTGAGCGACGGGCCCTGAGGCGAATAATCAGAGCAAAGCTAGACGGGGACCAATGGCGAATTCGATACAACCATGAGCTGTATGAAATTTTGACAAGCCGGAGGTCTCAAGGATTGTAAGACTACGGAAGCTGCAATGGACTGGACACATGAATCATATGGACAAACAACGGATAACCAAGACGGTATTCGTTGGGAGAACTGGAGGCCGGCGGCCAGTGAGGAAACCGAGGAAACACTGGTCTGACACCGTCGACGAAGACAGTTCATTGCTGCTTGGATTTCGGAATTGGAAGACGCGGTCAACGGACCGAGACAGTTGGAGGCGCTGTTTGCAGGAAGCGAAGGCCCGAAAGGGGCTGTAGTGCTAAGAAGAAGAAGAAGGATCAAACTGCCTTAGCAATGTCCAAGCAAATTATTAAATCCATAAATGACAAAAATATTCCTCTAAAAAACACAATGAAAGGGACTTATGGTGAAGTTCAAAAACTCATAAAAGATGTCGAGCCAAATGCCGTATATATTCACTGTGCTGCTCATAACTTAAATCTAGTACTCAATGATGCCATGAGAGAGGTTATTGATATGCAAAATTTTGTTGATACAGCTCATCATATTTTATCAAGTTTTATATCTAATAAAGAAAGTGAGTCTTCAACTTCAATAGCATTAAACCCTACTAGATGGGCAGGACGTTTGCTTTAAAAGTACGGTTTGTTGAAGTCCAAAAAGCGCTAATGAAAACAATTCTGTTAAATTGCAAATCAGATAAAAGAAATGAAGCTGTTTCACTCAAGAAGAAGATCGAAAATCACAGTTTTATTATGTTATTGGTTTTCGACTGCAAAATTCTACAAACTAGCGATGCAACCTCTAAAGCACTTCAGTCTAAAGCCACCGATCTTTCAAATGCCTTAAAAAGTTTGAAAATTTGTCTAGAAGAATTGGAAAGGTATCGAGACGCATTTGTAAATTTAAAAATGGATGCCAATAATGTAGCAGAAAAATGGTTATTCGCCTCTAAATTTTCTAAACTCGTTAGAGGAAGGTAAAATGCCATTTTGACGAGCTTTGCGTAGATGAGCGTCTCCAAGATCCGGAAAGCTTGTTCAGAGTGAACATATTTTATCGAGTATAAGACATCATTATTAATCAACTGAAATCGCGTTTCCTTCCAAAGAATGAGATTGTTTCAAATTTCAGTATCTTGCAGCCTTCAACTTTACAAGTTTTAAATGCCACTGATCTGTTAAAAAAAAGCTCTAGAATTTGTTGATATATTGTATATAAAAAAGATATATCTGAATCATTTGCAAGGTAAATTCTCAGTTTTCGGTCCATTTTCAGAGATGAAATAGAAAAGTTTTCGTGTATAAGAGACCTTGCTGATTTATTAATAATAAAGAATAATTTTATGTCATGCAGCTTTCCTAAAGTATCCAATGCATTAATGTTATTCGTTACAATTCCTGTGACTACAGCTAGTGCTGAATGATCATTTTCAAAACTAAAATTAATAAAAACATATTTAAGAAACTCTATGGGACAAGACAGGTTATGTAACCTGGCTATTCTGTCTATTGAAAATTCTACGGCCCGATCTTTAAACATTGATGATGTTATAGACACTTTTGCGGAACAGAAAGCTTGAAGAAAAGAAATTTCTTAATAAATATCTTATTGAAATTAAATTGTTATTTTTATTTCATTGTAAATGTATGCAGGTTTCCTCACAATGTTGTTTCTTCAACAAAAGCTAGCGAATGCAAGGTGAATGTGAAGTCTCCAATCCGTCTTGGGCTAGCTTGTGGACTATAGCCCATTCCCTCGCGTCTAAGGGAGGAGGCCTATGCCTCCTCCAGTGGCACGTATATAGGCTGGTGAATGTGCATGAATTTAAATGTATAAACCCATGCTCTTGAAAATAAAATTTGTTATTAGTGTTGGATAACTACTTTAGTGGTTTATTAAAATTAAACTAAGTACAATGTGAAAAATTTTACTGATAGGGCTCCTTCAAAAGAATTTGCCACGGGCCCCAGATGGTATAGTTATGCCACTGCTGTCGATATATAAGGTATTAGCAGCCTTTACAAACGACATCAACATTTTGTCAAGATCATTAAAAACTGCCAAAGAACTCTTCCTGAAACTTGACAGCGAAGCAAAACTAGTAGGGCTACAAATCAATGACGCAGTCGACAAAAAATACGCCGGAGAATACAGCTCACAAATAAAATATTTTACTCAGTTTTGACAATCTTGAAGACCAGTTCCATACACAGGAAAATAAGCTCTAAGTATACAAATCTGTGATAAGACCTGTGTAATGCTATGGGCGTGAAACAAGGACCCTAACCCAAGCATCCGCAAATATATTGAACACCTTTGAGTGACGGGTCCTGAGGCGAATAATCGGAGCGAAGCTAGCTTGATACAACCATGAGCTGTATAAAATTTCCGACAAACTTCTAAAGTCTAACAATCGTTGAGACCCGAAGGTCATGAATCGTATGGACGAACAACAGATACCCAAAAAGATATTCTTTGAGAGAACTGAAGGCCGGAGACCAGATGGGAAACCAAGGAAACGCTGGTCTGACTCGGTCTACGAAAACAGTTCATCGCTGCTCGGATTTCGAGATTGGAAGACGCGGTCAATCGACCGAGACAGCTGGATGCGCTATTTGCAGAAAGTTAAGGCCCGAGAGGGGCTGTAGCACTAAGAAGAAGAAGAAGATAAACTGCCTGTATAACACAAGGCACATTATTCAACAAATAGAGAAAAATAGTAGTTGATGCGCATAACATCAACATTTAGTCATGGTCTTTTTTGTAGCCAAAGGTTTCCTACTTAAGTTGTACCAAGAAACAGAGCCGATGTGGCCAAAAGTCAACAGGCCCAACGCAAAAGTTATAACACTCGTATAAACCAGGATAAAGATTCTCAAGCAGAAAATCTTAATACAGAATTAATTCATCGTGGAAAATATGGACAAATTTATTTATTTTAGTTATTCAACAAGTTAGAGTTCTTCACTATGATCAAATGATTGAACCTGTAATGTAATGTAATGGATGACTAATAAGTACCTTAAAAGGTGTTTATTGGCATTGTATGACAAAGATCAGTAAGAAAACCCAGAAAGCGCTGTTTTGACTTTGTAGATGACAATTCCTACTTGAATTTCAAAGCTGGAAGACATGGTGACTGGGCCAAGATAGTTGAAAGTAATATCAATGGAAAGCCAGAGTTTGAAATATGCTGTAGTATTACAATAGCGGTGATCAACCTAGATCTCATAATTTTACAAAGCATCGAAAATATGCATCATGGTACGTGTCCTTTTGGTGCATTGACAAGACTCCATTTGTTTTTGTCGCAGATTTATTTAAACCTTTAAACCATCTCAAAACAAATCCTTTGCTAAAATTTCATCCTGACAGATCTAGCCAGTTCCTGAGTTGAACAGCATGTAGGTTATACTATTTTGTTCGATTGAATCAACTTAAAGAAATCGTAACAGTTCCTTCATATCTGACTTCAACCGGGTAATCTTTGATTTATGTATGATATTCAAAATAGTAGCACAAGTGATTTTGAGTGATTATTATTTATAAATGTCATTGTAGTAACCCCTGAATATGCACACATAGAAAATAAGCTTTGTAGTGAATTTAAGAGTTTCAATGTCCGTGAAGGACTGCAGCGATGGTCTGCTGCCTCGGCAGAGGAAGATGGAGGTATCTGCCGAGAATGCCCTCGTCCGGAGACGCGTGAATGCGCTGGCAGGCTAGCATTGCAGTATCGTGGGGCGGGTTCGTTTCCCCGGCACGAGGACCCACTACAAAAAATTTCGCATTCACGAATTGCTTTCAGGTCAAAAAAAGGCGACCGAAGTCGCAAAATAGTAGATAACCTCATCTTCCTCTGCCGAGGCAGCAGACCATCGCTGCAGTCCTTCACGGACATTGAAACTCTTAAATTCACTACAAATGGCCCCGCGTTGGGCGCCATTTGTAGTGAATAGTGTGTTTTCCATAAAGTCCGTGAAGGACTGCAGCGATGCTCTGCTGCCTCGGCAGAGGAAGGTGTTGGTTCCTGCCGAGAATGCCCTCGTCCGGAGACGCGTAAATGCGCTGGCAGGCTAGCATTGCGGTGTCGTGGGGTGGGTTCGTTTCCCCGGCACGAGGACTCACTACAAAACATTTCGCATTCACGAATTGCTTGCAGAGATCACAAGAGGACGACCGAAGTCGCAAATTTGTAGATAACCTCCACGAAGGAATTATGACTTGTTACGAGAACAAGTGCAACCTGACAAGAAAGGCGAACTTGGGGTGACCTCGTCTTTACCCAAATAAATTCAGGGCCCACAAATGAAAGAGGGGCAACCGGGTGGTGGTGGAGCCCCTTCATGCCCAACCCACCGGAATAAATCCAATGTTAAATTGTTGAAGTGGCCAGGTATTCCTCTTCTGAGTGGAAAACTCATACAACTTGAATTATATGAACTTTCCCATCAGAAGGGGAGTACCCCGGTGACCAATTTATGTCATAGAATTATACAATTGAATTGCATAACTCTATGCCATAAAAAGGCACTTGGCTTGGACCACTCAACCCATAAAGTCACCTGAAACAAAAGAAGGAATTAATCTGTACCCGGCGGCTGGCTCATATTTTGGGGTGGAAGCCTGCCACCGTACCGGGTCCTATACCCGATTGGAAAATCGGTCTTTCCCTTCCGGTCTTTTCCAATCGGGTATAGGACCCGGTACGGTGGCAGGCTTCCACCCCAAAATATGAGCCAGCCGCCGGGTACAGATTAATTCCTTCTTTTGTTTCAGGTGACTTTATGGGTTGAGTGGCCCAAGCCAAGTGCCTTTTTATGGCATAGAGTTATGCAATTCAATTGTATAATTCTATGACATAAATTGGTCACCGGGGTACTCCCCTTCTGATGGGAAAGTTCATATAATTCAAGTTGTATGAGTTTTCCACTCAGAAGAGGAATACCTGGCCACTTCAACAATTTAACATTGGATTTATTCCGGTTGGGTGGGTATGAAGGGGCTCCACCACCACCCGGTTGCCCCTCTTTCATTTGTGGGCCCTGAATTTATTTGGGTAAAGACGAGGTCACCCCAAGTTCGCCTTTCTTGTCAGGTTGCACTTGTTCTCGTAACAAGTCATAATTCCTTCGTGGAGGTTATCTACAAATTTGCGACTTCGGTCGTCCTCTTGTGATCTCTGCAAGCAATTCGTGAATGCGAAATGTTTTGTAGTGAGTCCTCGTGCCGGGGAAACGAACCCGCTCCACGACACCGCAATGCTAGCCTGCCAGCGCATTCACGCGTCTCCGGACGAGGGCATTCTCGGCAGGAACCAACAACTTCCTCTGCCGAGGCAGCAGAGCATCGCTGCAGTCCTTCACGGACTTTATGGAAAACACACTATTCACTACAGCTTCACTTTTCATTGAAGTTTATTATTCAATTCAACCACGTGGCTTTGGCTGATAGTTCACCAACTTTGCTTACTTTTAGGCCAAATATTTTCAAAGCCATACAAGCTACAATCTTCCCATACATCAAGTCGGTGGGGCGGCTACCATTCCTGGATGTGATGGTATGTAGAGGAGCTAATGGATTGGAATTCGAAACATACCCCAAACCAACGGACACAATGTGGATAATTCCTTTCATTGCGAATCGAATGCTCACGCTTCCATTGAATAAGGAAGGCCTGAAAAAAGAAACTTCCCACATACATAAGTTAGCGAGTGGAATGGATACCCTACGGATGAAGTCATCAAATTGTAGCCAAACGAACGAAAAAGATCTTCAACAAAAATTCAAGGACGGAAACAATGAAGAGGGCTATGATAAACGTAGTCATCGACCTAGTTTATACAAGCCGGGCCACAAAACTGTAGAACTTGCTAGGATCAACCAAGGACCCCATACCCAAAACGGAGCGGAGCGGAGTCTACAAGGTATTGTGTACGAAATGTAATGGATTTTATATTGGTCAAACGAGGAGATCACTATGTGTTAGATGGAACGAACACTTAAGGGAAGCAGTCAACAAAAACAAAAAGCAGGGTGCAAAAAACTTCAAATCAAAAGTGGCGGAGCATATAGTCCTTGAAAAACATGACATCACTGCAGACAACGTGAGCATGCTGAAAACAATTACAAACGTGTGGGAGCTTAATGTAGCAGAAAATTTGAAGATATTCAATCGAAAGACGCAGGACATTTGGAACGGCGACCCAGGTAACGGATACACCTGGCTATTCAAGCTTACAAAATAATGAATGTAATTAAGTAGTAATAAGGAAAAACAAAATTTTTGAATGGTAAAATGATCAGTTAATCAGAGATTAAGTAAAAGAACTTTGAGGGATTAGCGACATGTTAGGTGTAATTAGAGATTCAATTTATTAGTTTAAAGAGTTTAGTATAAATATTAGGACACTTGTAGTTTAGGGAATAGTAGTACTGAGGAAGTTATCAAGTAGAGAACAAAACAATTATATACGGAATTAAAACATAAACAGTAGAATTAAAGGGAAATTGCTGTCTTTCATTTTTTATATTTGAAAGTTCTACTAAAGGAGGAATATCTTTAACTATCAGAACATACGCCAACAGTATTATTGGGGAGTATCAAAATAGCTTTAGTGCAGGTAGATCGACGATAGACCAATTGTTCACAATCAAGCAGGTGCTTGAAAAATGCGGGAAACCCTTCAAAGACCTGCTTTGCTTTGATATCCCAGTCAAATTAGTCCATCTTTCCAAAACGACAATGACAACCTCCCAAGTCCGTATTATTAACCAAGTCACTGACGCTTTTGACACAAATATCGGACTAGAGCAGGGAGTTGGGCTGGACTCATTGCGATCCAATTTGCTATCTGTCAATACAACAGGCACGTTATTATAAAAGTTGAGCCAAGTGGTAACCTATGTAGATGACGTCAACATTTTGTCACAGTCGTTAATAACCGTTAAAGCAACTCGACAATGAAGCGAAACTAGTAAAGCTATAAATCAATGAAATAGAACAAAACTCATAACGTAGTCCAAGAAAAGTACCTGTAACACCAAAATATCACACTTGACGAATGCAATATTAAAAATTTTCAGAAATTTGTGTATTTAGGTATCAAAATCATATAGTTATGAA
Source organism: Odontomyia ornata (assembly GCA_963969285.1). NCBI lineage: Eukaryota > Metazoa > Arthropoda > Insecta > Diptera > Stratiomyidae > Odontomyia > Odontomyia ornata. Next base: position 496,596,517 of record OZ017738.1, read on the forward strand.
AGAGACGAAATATGCCAAAGAATATAGCTCGGAAATAAAACATTTTATTCGATTTCGACACACTTGAAGATCAGCTGCATACACAAGACAAAAAAGCTTTAAGTATATAAATCTGTTGTTGGACCTGTTCTATGCTATGGGTGTAAAATATAGACCCTAACTCAAGCACCAGCAAACATATTGAATGCCTTCTAGAGACAGATGCTGAGGCAAATAATCGGAGCGGGACTAGATGAGAACATATTCGATACAACCAAGAGGTGTTTGAAATTTTGGATGACCCGGTGTCAAGGATTGTAAGACTGTGGAAATTGAAATGAGATGGCCATAGGGATCATATAGATGAATATTGGATATCCAAAAAGGTATTCATTGGGAAAACTGAAGGGCTGAGGCCAGTTGGGTAAACCAAGGAAATACTAGTCTGACTCGATTGAAGAAGGCAGTTCATCACTGCTCGAATTTTTAAATTGAAGGACGTGGTCTACGGATCAAGACAGTTGATTTTTTTACAGAGACCGAAGGCCTGAGATTGGCTGTTGTTCTGCAAAGAAGAAAAACTGAAGGAATAAGACGAGATGGTTGGATCAGTCAGCATATGAAACTATGTAGTACGTGACACTCAGGCAATTCTGAAAGATACTTGAGCACCTGGAATCATGATAGGTTGATCTCCCTTTTAGCAATCTCTTTCCCTTCCTACTAAAAGAAGGGCCCCTTTAACTGAACAGTTTCTTATCACACAGAAAAATAAAGTTTAACCCGAAGTAATGTATTAAGCGGTTCATGGTTGGGCTCTTAGTTTGGAAGCGAAGGTTTCTATATAGTAGTTTATAAGCCTTGTGATTTCGGGAGTCTTGCATTTAGGGCGTAGATAGCCTTTATCTTGTTATCACAAGATAAGATTCGAAGGGATGAAGTTGGAGGATTTGTTTATTAAGCTATACCTTTCATATGTTTTTGAGAAAAGTTAAATATTTTAGTTGTTCTGATAAAATATAACAGAAGAATTAAGCAAATCTCAATAAAAACGTTTATTTAAATACTTTCAAGCAAAATGTAAATATTTTGATAACGATCAAAGGTATGAGCTTTTATAATTCAACCTGATTGTAATACATCAAAGCATCATATCTTCCAAACTAATCCATGAAATTTAGTGTACAGTTGATACAAATAACTATAGGGGGTCACAAAATTAATTACCCTATCGAAAGATGTTATAAGTTTTGCGAACGGCGTCAAACGCGAATCATATTTGATATTTGTGAACTAGACAGCTGCAGTATGCAAACAGACAAGCAATAGAGCGCTATACTCCGCGAGAGCGTGGAATAATTGTGTCGGTTTAATTGTGACAATTTTGTACCGAAAATTATTATGAGCGACGAGTTGCATTTCCACTTATCCGGTAACGTCAATAAACAAAATTTTCATTTCTGGGCACTGAAAATCCGAGTGTGATGGACAAACAACCATGACATACATACATACATGAACAAACAGCCATGACATAACACATCGTTCAATAAGTCCCGAGACTAACCCAGAGATGTTGCTGGTAGTTCCATCGAGTGCAAGCCTATACATGAAACGTGTAAAAATTTCACGTCGATCGAATCACAGACAGCAGAGTTATCGAGGTTAGAGTAAAGTCACTTTGCAATTTGTTTGAAAAATGGAAAAAAAGCGAGTTTCGCGTGTTGATAAAACATTGTTTTTTAATGGGTAAAGACACCGTAGAAGCCCAGCAATGGCTTGAAAAACATTATCCGGACTCGTCTCCATCGAAACCAACGATTTATCGTTGGTATGCTGAGTTTAAACGTGGTCGTACGGACACAAACGATGCGGAACGTTCGGGTAGGCCATTGGAAGCCGTTACCCAGGAAAATCTGAGTGAAGTGTTTAAAATCGTTATGAAAAATCGCAAAGTGAAGGTCCGTGATATTGCAGAAATGACACAGATATCATCTGGAACCGTATTTACAATCCTTCATGAAAAAAACAGCAACGAGCCAACGGTGGCAAAATTGAACGAATTGGGCTTTAATTTGCTTCCCCATCCCCCGTATTCGCCAGATTTAGCCCCCAGCGACTAGTGACTCTTTGCTGATCTCAAAAAAATGCTCGAGGGAAAAAATTGGCTCGAATAAGGAGGTCATTGCCGAAACTGAAGCCTATTTTGAAGCAAAGGATAAATCCTTCTATAAACATGGTATAGAAACGTTGGAAAGATTGTATCACCCTAAAAGGAGATTATACTGATGAAAAAAAAATGATTTTTGTAAATAAATGTTTTAGTTGTTTGTCTCGGGACTTATTGAACGATGTTACATACATTGAGGATACCATCGGCAATATGGTTCCTATTATTGGCGAACGCTACAGTCCCATGATAAACGGCTTCCTACTGCCGGGATTGCAAGAGTGGGGCTCGCTGAATATGTAGTTTCAATAAGATGGCCCATCCGCGCACACACAGCATAAGCCATAATTTTGGCGATTTGGTATGGCCACCAAGATCACCCTATTTACCCATCTCAGACTCTGGGACTAAAGTAAGGAGATGAGCTGTCCCCGTTGCTATTCAATTTGGCTCTGAAGTCCGTTATAAGGAAGCTACCTATCAATATACGAGATGCATTACTTTACAAATCGAGCCACGTAGTAGCCTATGCGGATAACATCAACATTTTGTCACGGTCATTAACAACCGCCAAAGAACTCTTCCTGAAACTCGACATCGAAGCAAAACTAGAAAGGCTACAAATCAATGAGAATAAAACAAAGTTCATGACACAGTCGTCGAAAAATACCTCAAATATACAATATGTGATATATTGACGAGTACGGTATTGAAAATCTGAGCAAATTTGTGTATTTAGGCGCTAAAATAACGAGCAGTACTGAAGGAGACGAAATACGCCAAAGAATACAGCTCGTAAATTAAATATTTTTTTTCAGTTTTGACGATCTTGAAGACCAGCTGCATACACAGGAAAACAAAGGTCGAAGTATGTAAATCTGGGTGTGAAAGATGGACCAAGCCTCCAACATATTGAACACCTTTGAGGGACGAAACCTGAGGCGAATAATCGGAGCGAAGCTAGACGGGGACCAATGGCGAATTCGATACAAACATGATCTGTATGAAAAAACCTCAAATATACAAAATACTATACTTGGTGAGTATAGTATTGAAAATGTGGGCAAATTTGTAGATTTGGACGCCAAAATAACGAGAACCGCCAATGAAAGAGGCAAAATACGCTCTCAAATAAAAATTTTTTTTTTTCAGTTTTGACGATCTTGAAGATCAGTTCCATACACAAGAAAACAAAGCTCCAAGTATACAAATCTGTGATAAGAACTGTGTTATGCTATGGGTGTGAAACATGGACCCTAACCCAAGCATCCGCAAATATATTGAATGCCTTTGAGCGACGGGTCTTGAGGCGAATAATCGGAGCGATGCAATGGTGAATTCGATACAACTATGAGCTGTATGAAATTTTTGACGAACCGGAGGTCTCAACGATTGTAAGACTGCAGAAGTTGCAACGGGCTGGACACATGAATCGTATGGACGAACAGCGGATTCCCAAAAAGGTATTCGTTGGGAGAACTGCAGGCCGGAGACCATTGGAGAAACCAAGGAAACGCTGGTCGGACTCGGTTGACGAAGATAGTTCATCGCTGCTGTTTGCAGGAAGCGAAGGCCCGAGAGGGGCTGTAGTGCTAAGAAGAAGAAAGATCTGTATGAAATTTTTTAAGAACTGGATGTCTCAATGATTGTACGACTGCGGAAGCTGTAATGGGCTGGCCACGTAACGTACGGATGAACAACGGATATCCAAAAAGGTCTTGGTTGAGAGAACTGAATAGTGGAGACCAGTGAGGAAACTGAGGAAATGCTGGTCTAATTCGGTCGAAGAAGATAGTACATCGCTGCTTGGATTTTAAAATTGGAGGACGCAGTTAATAGACTGAGACTGTTGGAGGAGCCATTTTCAAGATGCGAAGGCCCGAGAGGGGGTGTAGTGCTACAAAGAAGAGCGCTTCTTTCTGTGGGGCTACTTAAAGTAGCGGGGTTATGCCAACAAGCATCAGATACTCGCAGACCTTAAAGAGAATATTTGACAGGAATGCCAACAGTTATCACCGGAAATCGTGCGGAAGCTCATGGAAGACGCGATAAAACAGGCACAAAAGTGTACCAACACTGGCGGCAGCCACTTGATAGATATAATCTTTTCGACTTAACAGAAAAATTTTTCAAGGTCCAAATAAAGATTTCCATCACTCTAATCAATTTTTTTATTTAATAAAAAAGTTGTTCAAAAGCAAAATCGGATGATTGATTTTGCGCCACTTTGTAATTGTGATTATATTTACTCGACGCAAACATGATCACTAATGCTTAATAGCTAATTATTGGAACAAGAAATAAAATAATATATTCCTGTAAATGATTTCAGAGAATTGCACTGGTTCCTATGTCTTATTAGTACTTGTATCAGAACTTTGGTCTAAAATTAATCATTTCTCCTCATTTATAACTCTTTCATTCATTCGTTTGTCTTATGAAATTAAAAGATATTTTTTATATTCTCGACGAATTTTCTTATTATTCCCATAGATTATATCACATTGATTTACATACATTTATATACAGAATACTTTCTAACAATTCTTAAATAATTAAAATTAAAGCAATACTCAATAATAAAATATTTTCATGAATATTTGAGTCTGTTCTGTTTGTATGTATTACTCTATTTCAACTGAGTATTCATTTTTTTCTTATTCTGCACGCACAGAAAACAGTTGATTCTATTCATTAGACGAATATTTACGATCTGCACATATTTCATACTCAACGGTATTCAACAGATAATCTTTGTGCATATTTAGAAAGTTATTACAGCTCAGTGGTATTAATCCCACTTTACTTTATTGAGAAGACGTTCTAAATTTCTAGATAAAAAACAATTACTTTAATTCAAATTTACATTCTTACACAAATCAGGCGTTTTAGTCTATTTACACTTAAATAAGCGTTTAATTTATCATTGATTTTTATTTTGTGTGTATATCTTAATTTTCCATTGACTTTTATACATAACAACAATATAATTTTTGGTTGATAAAAGATACTTGTGTGATTTTATGGAAACTTAAAAAGGAAAATTTTTAAATAAAACGTGACCTGTACTTTTAGTTTGTAAAGCATTTCATAGAATAAGTAAATTGGCATATAAAACGCATTATTTACAGAGGGGAAAATAATTCTTTAAATTTATATTTTATTTTAGATTCTATAATGATTCAGTCATAATTGTTTTGATAAAAATAAAGGCTTGGTTAAAATTTTTTCTTATATTTTCAATATCGAACAAAGTTGAAAAGACGTTTGTAATTCAGTTTTAAGAGAAATAAATTAACATGCTAAATAATTATATAATTAATTATATTACAAAATAAATCACAATTGATATGATTAGGTTTCAACCATTTTTTTTCGTTTTTGTCTTGTTGTTTGTGTTTTGACTTATTTTTCGGAAGTGTTTTTTTTCAGGTTTATAAATAAAATTCACGATTTCAGAGTTTGAGTGTTTATTGGAGATATGAAATGATTGAATTTATGTTATATTACGTCGTGATTGAAGGAGAAAAGTTTAGCGGAAGTTTAAAATGATGCGATTTTCAACAATGTCTTTTCCACAATATAGAGAGGAAACCGGCATCTACAACCTTATTTGTCAGTTTTATCGTCATCGTTACATAGGACTTGCAAGAGGATTTTAAAGACTACTTGAAATATGAAAATATTTTAGAAGAAATTTTTAATTATTTATATTTAGAAAATCACCAAAAAATTCGGGATATCTGCCCCCTGAAATTCAGGTTTGCCCGTCAGGAAACAATTTTAGGAAATGATACTCTGGAAATGATTTGAACAATTTTAAATCTAAATACTATGCACCCATGAATATTAAACTTTTGGCTAATATTTGAAATGATATCAAATCCAAAGATAATTTGGCGATATGAATTGCAAATAATCTGCAGAGCAGAAAATTTCAAAATTTTTTCATGAAAAAAGCAAAAACTTTGCCAATGTTGAATGCGCAATTAAATTTCCGGAAAATCTGGGTACAACTTTTATCTAAATATTTTTCAAAAGTTCACCCTTGCATTTAGTTTGCCACAGAAATTCTCCTGATTAAATCTACTGAAGAATAAAAGACTTCAGTTTTAATTAAATAAAAATTTGCAGGAGCCACGTGCATCGAATAGAGATATTTTATTAGGCGAAATCAAAGTATATCTTAATTTTTAATCTGAGCTGTGAAAAATCAATGAAATTGGCTAAAGATGGAGAATCTGATAACAATCAAGTGTTCAAAACTTAAATCATTGGGGGCTATTGCATACATGTACTTCTTGCTCGTAAAATGCAAAATCAGCTCCATACCAACCGTGTATAAATTTAAAGCTCCTAAATAAATCATCTTGCAAAAATCATTTTTAAAATTTCAAATAAAGTAAAATATTGCACCTAGAATGAGCAAATATTTTTTAATGTGTTGTGTATATTCTTGAAAATAATTAAAAAATTATGTGCCACATATAACTACAATATATAGATTTTTTTATTTAGAATCTCTCTTGATTCCCTCGAAATGAGGATTAACGACTGCTATCTAGTCAGTGCCAGTGTAGAGTTGCGCTTTTTAGGCAATTTTTTTTCTTGTAGTTAAATTTGAAAAATTCGTAAGCAATTGTTTTAAAATCAAAAATTAAAGTTTCACAATGGGAAACTGATATTTGAATTTCTGTATTACTCATATCGGTGAAGTTTTAGTTAACACTTGAACCATAAACTGTGCCTAACAGGTATCATAAAATGCTGAATTTTCTCTAATAAATTTTCCTGAAAATTAATCTTGGATGTATTTAAAGAGTGCTGATTTGCTTTTACAGCATTTCTTGGATGAAACTAGCTACTGTCTAAATTCAATTATACAAGCCAGTTCGATCATTAAATGCTGCTGAATTTTTTATTTAAAAGCAAGCCAAGGGTTAGAGCGAACGATGAAGCAAACCTTTGTTTAGAGATGATATAAAATATATGAACAAAAAAAATTTTTGAAAATTTTTAGAGTAATTTGATGGTTTACTCGTATCACCATGCCATGCCAAAACGATAATAACCTAACAATCATACCCTCAAGTTAACGTTGAAATCTTGCGTCATATGAATTCAGTTGAAAATTGAACTTTTTTCGTTTAGCCTTCCTAAAATTGCCGGAACTATACTTGAAGGGAGCTTTTGATTATTTTTAACTTATTTTATTTGAGTGACTGCCTGAATTAGACAGAAATAAATATGGAAGTGAGTTCATTTTGTGGCGAAAAAAACCGCCTAGAATACAAAATCACAGGATTTCGCTAATTTATTGTGCAACAGCACGACGAGTAGTCCAATCATTTAATATCTCCAACCAACATATTTAAAAATAATAAAGGAAAATTGTATCAGTAATATATATATACACATAAATCAAAAAAGCTCATACCTACTGGCAGCAGATGGACGAAATATATACACAATAAGTCCCATAAATGTCTTCTCCTTTCAAAATGCTTTGTGCGTTTACAATTCCTCCTGATACATTTCCATTGTTCTGCTGTTTGTTTTTACACTGATCAGTGAGGTTACATAGGTTCCCTATTTCTAAACATACTTTAACATCCATATCTATTCTCTCGTTTATATACATTAAATCTAACAGGATCACACAACAATCAGATTAACACTACTATCTACCCGCAAATAGATCGCGACACTTTTGCACTTGACCTAGAACTCGATCGATTCGATCGATAAGAATTTTTATTGATTTATCGGGCAGCGATGGCAGGACATCCCTGAGTTGCGTTGACGTTGAACGTTCGAATAGTTGTTGAAGTTGATACTCTATTCCACCGCTACCGCCTCCATCACCACCACCGTCATCATCACGCAGCCATCGCAATGCTTCAATTGTAGGTCGCCTAAAGACGCAAAGATTGTCCAGCAGTAGTCCATGGTATGCTTCGTACTTTTTCAGCAACCGATATCCATGCAAAAGTCCTGATTCATTGTCAAGGAACACCAGTAGCTGCGAGTTAATTTGCCGTGCCAAATTGTGCGCGGGTGCTGCCATGATATCCGCATTCCATTGATAGTTGTAGAGGTTGTTTACCACGCGATCAAGGTTGGCTATCAAGTAGTCAAACACTATCAGGTCGGACCATTGTGCGAGCTCGATCAGCCGGTTCAAGGATGTCGAGTTCAGCGCTAGAGAGGCACTGTTATGACTAGTATTACGAGAAAGTTTTTCTTCGCCTTCAAGACTAGCTCGATCAGATGCATGGACTCCGGTGGGGCCCAATCGATCCAGCAGTCCTTTGTGGTGCATCGCATCACCATCTGCTTTCAATACGCCTGACGATATATTCCACACATCGTACTTGTTCAGATGTCGTTCTAATGGCTGAAACGGCATCGGGATTCCAGCTGGTTCCAGATCAGGTAACCACTTTGTCAAAACGACTGGTCGCGATGACTTCCACTGAGCAGTTGAAATGTCTTGTGCCACTTCAGACCATGTTTCAGTGTCCAGATCAATAACCGATGCTGCACTGGGTGCCAAATTTGTCAAGTTCAGCAGTTGACCGAGGTAGAAGCTGAACAGCTCGCCCTGGATCTGATCAGTGTTTTGCCTGTAGCGAGCGCATGCTCGTCTGCCATCTTTGAATACAACCATTCGGTTTTGCATACGCCCACACCCAGGCTCCAGACGACTAACAACACTTGTCTGCACATATCGATTCCAGTCTTCAGCATCATGTGCTCCAAATCCCTTCGGGAGATTCTTTTCAACAATGTCACCCCAATAAATGTCGTTGTCAATCACTCCGTGCGGATGAGTTTGTTTGGGCGCAGCAGGGGTGATAGGCACAAATTCCACAGATATGTGGTCACGCTCGCGAACTGCATCACCGGCCAGAACTTGTTCGGCGATCGATGGCTTGGACAAGCGTACCTCAGGACCCTTCCGGAAATACCCATCAGCTGTGCGCTGCACCTTGAACTCTTTGATGCTCCCATCACTGGGTTCCAGTTTTTTTACTATCATAAAGTCCTCAGAATTCTTATCCTGCTCGAGATGGAATGCGTTTCGGAACACTTCTTCCGTCGGCAATTTCCTGTCTTTGACGAATGATACGGAAAACGCTTCTGGGGGCTGCGAAGGGATCTTCTCGATTTCAATGGTTTCATTCACTTGATCGAGGAGTAGGTCTGATGAAATGGCAGCCGACATTCCGATCATGGGGACAAAGACGCCCAACGCGAGTCCCAGAGAAAATGCTGCCATCACGCTCAACAAGCAGGCCTGCCGCTGGAATATCCTTCGCCGACGCAGCGACATGCTATTCGCCGTGGAACTCAAGTCCGCCACTGAGGAGGAGGCGGAGACTGAACTACTCGTGCAGTACGTAGTTACGATTTCTTGATCCTTTTCACCAGTTTCGATCGATTTAATGTCGTACATGATTCGCTGCCTATGTTCCTTCGTGACACCGACGCGATCGTTTCATACAGCCAGCACGGGCGCTCGATAATCCCAAGGTGCGATCTTCAGTCGTCGAAAAATCCTATTATCGAGTCGATAATCATGACGATGGAGAGACAGACATTTACCGAGTATTGTGTTGTGCGCCCTATTGTGCGAATTTCTTTCTTTCCGCAGCCGGCGAAGCGATTTCGACAATTTCCTTAATGGAAACTGTGCGATCGATCTACAATAGCGGAATTTATGAACTTTATCGCTGTACCAATTGCAGAATCTACGAGTACGGAGCGTATTTGAGGGAATCCAGTCAATGCCGTCCCGCACCGAGACGAAGAGCTCGCGGATGAAGAATGGTGCAGAACAGACTTAGAATGATCGTGATCGTACTTTTAAACTTTTGAACTCGAAATGATCTTGCAACTTTTCCTTGCTGCTTTTCGTGCTTTTTTTGTTTTCCTTCCGCCGTCGATATGATTTCCTATAGAGCTCGTTATGAACCGATTCGATTCTCAGCCGCTATTTCGCGATGTGTTCTTTGTTATTATTTTTCTTTTTCGCCTGTATCGTTTTTTAATCTACAAAATGCGCGATTGTTGTTGCACGTTCACTGCAGATTGATCTTTTTATTTATTCGCTTTTGCCAATATTCAAAATTAAATATGTCAACTTAAACGGCACAACATAAGACGAATGTTGATTGTAAGGACAATAAGAAAAGAAACACTAATGGGAATTTCTATTTAAACATATTCGAATTCAATGAGGATTAACTATATGGGCAACTATTCAAAGGGACACTTGACCGGTCTGAACAGTTTCGAATTAATATTCACTTTTGATCTGTGTTTCACTCTTATAAAGCAATCTCTGGACCCACACACCATTATCCTTAGGGATCACTAGCCTAGTCACTTCAAATAGGACCAAAAGAATTTTCGTTCAATTCCACTCTAACGCCGAAAATTTCACTCAATTTACCGACGGATATTTTACACGCACTGTTGGTATTATAGAATCAAAATCATAATCTTCTGTAAGACCTCATCACGTTTCAATTGAACACTATCCAAATTCATACGTATCCAAAGCACTAAGTTAGAAGTCGAGAACAGATGAGTTTTGATATTTCTTAATCAATGTTAATTCGCAAAATAACACTTGTACTAAATACACGGAAAGTCTTCAAAAACCGGACCGGCCTCGACAAACTACAATTTTCAACTAAACTATCTTAAATGCTTCACCTGAGATTTGAAGACCGAGCAACTCTTGGCACAAGACCACGAAATGGTTGCGAGACGATATCTCAGCGTTTCTCAGCCTTAACACCAACACCAGCAAACTAAGCGTGCATGGCAGCTTAAGAGATGACGAGTGGGTCTCGAGTCACGGTTGCCTAATGAAATGTTTACCAGCACGTTGATCAAAAGAAAACATTCAATTACTTCATTGATACAAAGAATTGGTGATGGGGAAGTACAATAGTACCATGTAGCCGGGAATGATCTTTCTGGCAAATATATTTTGAAGGTACAAATTTGAAACTTCGTAAAATATATTTTTGTTTTTCTTGAAAAGCCACCGGACCTTGCTTTGTTATGTGAGCAGATGCGTTTTGAATCCTTTGAGTCATCTTCAGTGTCTAAAGGATGTGTGGAAGGAAAATCGTACTATTGCTTGAAATGCAGTCACCGAAACGAAAGATTTAAGCCAGAAACCTTGATCTAGAATAACAAGTTGAGTTGTTGTATTTAATACTAGATACAGTTTATTGTACAAGGCAAGTCCTCGGATCTAAATATATGTAATGAAAAGTAAAAATCAAAAACTTAATCCAATTTGGATTCAAAACGGTCTAGATGGTCTATTTAAATTGATGCGTTGTGGTATTTCGTCTTTCTATTGTACAAAAAAGTTTTGTGGGACTACTTCATCGTTTTCTTTATTATGACATCACATGCTGTGCACCATATCCGACGACTTATTACAATGTCTCACGACATGCACATGATTTGAATACAATTTTACACCTACTTAAAATTGAACATATTAGGGGATGATTCAGCAGAAAATCTAAGTATTGTCAATGAATCGGTGATTTTACAATTTCTACTAGAGTATTTCACCTCATTAAATCTATCTAGACTGCCTCACTTTGCACTACACTTGAAACCTGACTGTATCGTGATTTTGCTCTATGAAATATGTATCACCGATGGGCTGTGTAATGAAACACGATTGATTGTTCATCAAACCTTGTGAAATATACTCATTGACGAAGTTCTAACTTATGAGAAGTAAGGTGGCAGTAATGGATGGTTAGAGGGTTTTAGGAGAAAAAACGATATCGTTTTCAAAAATTTTTCTGGAGAAAAGAATTCCCTGGACAGCAGCGAGTATAATCAGTAAATTAAAAACCTTCCAGTTTTATTACATGATTGTGTTGCTACTTTTGTGTGGAATAATTGTGACTAGTGTCACATGCATACTGTTTAGTCCAGCGAGAGTGGCAGCGTTAGCGACAGGCACAGCTTATACAAATGCAACAGCTATCTCTGTTACTGGCGAACTCTCGTCCACGTGATTGCTACTATGGAATTCATCAGCAGCGCCGATCCCATCTCAAAGTCTTGAACAGCATTGACGATTATTGGAAGGTATTTAACAAAGAAACTAAATCCCAATACTCTATTTTAAATAGAATTCTAATGCACTTTTCGGTTTTCCAAGCATTTATTAGGAACCCTTTACTGAGCTCTGGCACAATCAAGCAACGCCGTGGGTTGTAAAGTCTCCCCTAGCAAACAACTTGACTTTTTCATTTCAAGTTGACCTTCGTCACGCATAACTCATTGTTCAATGTTAAATTTCGAGACGAGTTTATTGACCCCTTTCGGATTTGCCTATCGATAAAGCTGATTTGAGCGATTGCGCAGTTGTTCCTCACTTCGATATTACGAACTCTAGCCTTACGGCGAGTGCGAATCGAGTTATAACTTACCTGCTGTTTGTAGACTATTCAATACAAGATGAGGTTATATATCATTTAGAAAAATTTAGCACAATTTTAGTATCATATTTGGCCAAAGTAATACTATATGATAGATTAGGGTTTTCCAGTTAATACTTGGCCACCTCTTAAATTTTACTTGGTTTAAATCTAACTTTGTACGAATGCGCACAACCAAGATCGATGTACATCAAATAACTCCAAAGGATTCTCTGTTTCTAAGAATTGTTTTTGAAATTTTTATTCACTCGTGTCGTTTTGATAAATTCGCTTTTAGTTTGCAACTAAATGAATTCGTAAAATGGAGATTTTCGACTCTATACCGAAAGTAGGCCTACTTTTATCCAAATGAAACCTTTTAAACTTATTACTTTCGGTTTAGACAAATAGTTTCCCATTAAGTTTTTACTAGGTCGTTTTTTCGATTCTGTGAAAAATATGCAAAAGCGTTACACAGGAAATATTTAAAATCATGTTTCAAAAAAATATTTTAAAGATCTTAAAGAACTAATTATAAAAACAACAGATGCAAAAGATTATGATCAACAAAAAAATCGAAAATTTGATCTATCTGAATAAGACAAAATTTTAAAATGATATATAAAGTATACAAAATGAAATGAATAGATTAACATACAATAAGGGAAGTAAACGCCAGATATAGCAATGAAAATACAATTAGGCACGATAACAATTATTTTATTATTATTTTATAATCTAAAATGATATTCAGACATAATTTTGCTTTTGTTTTATTGATATTTTTAAACATTTTCGCGATTATTGGTGTTTTTATATAGTAAATATTTTGTTCTTCGATTTAAATGAGTTTTTGTTTCCAAACCGAATTTGTTCTTTAGTTTATACAGATGATGAAGCATAGCACATTAATGGAATTTTATTTTCCTTTAGTTTAACAAATCGTTTTTTTTAAACATTAGTATTTAGATGAAATTGGCTTTTAGTTGCATCTACATTAAGTTGTGCACGATTCTTTTTAAAAGAAATAATTGTAAATGGTTTGGCAGAATATCAAGAAAGATGTTATTCAATTACAACGAAATATATGATATACACACGTATATTACTCAAAATGTATTACTGACGTTAGCTCAATGCAGATTGCACGACAGACATTTTTGAGACTTAAATGAATAAAACAATGGGAGAAAATACAACACTACACTAATTTAAAATGGCACTCGTTTATCTTATTCTACTATCAATTTAATGCTATTTGTGTAGACTTAGTCGCGCGGTCGAATATATAGGGTTACAGTCAGAAAATTAACGAATAAATACAAATATATCACAAAATATATACAACTGTTAATTTCTTCTTGCACATTCTGCAATTTCATGAAATTCATTAACATAAAGAAAAATTAAATTATTGAATTTTTCATTTTATTCTTTTAAAATTAGTTTTTCATCCTATGGCATCTAAATGAATAAAATAAATGGTTAGGATAATCACGTCTTTCTTTTCTAGCTAAACACTTCTCTTCCAGCAGGAATGTCAGCGAACGGTGAGTATGCCACTACGAGGGTAGGGTTCTTGTAATCCGCGTATGGCCAGGTTCGTGTCGCGTTCAGTACGCGATACCATAATTGGCTTTGAGGTTTTTTGTTAGAGTAGGTTGTTTTGAAGTTCGCATTAGAGTAGAATATTTTTTGTTACCCCGTCGGGAAAAAGAAAATTCAGGAACGCGAAATCAGATCCAGTTTTTGTTGTTGTCTGACTGAATGGAAGTTAAATACGGAATAAAGTAGAGATGGGTTTCGTGTCCGTATGGTTGTATTTTAGACGCGTTTGAAAGGGGCACGTGATGGTGGCTGAATTGATGTCATCGAGCGTAATCCATTTAAACGAACTGCGACTGTAATCGTCTCCGAACTAGCTGGCCGACAAGCAGCCACCACGAAATGGATTACGAGTGCACGGACTAGTTGACCAATTGGTACCCTTCGTTGGCACGACTCAGCTTTCACGTCTAGAACCGATGAAAGGTCGGTTCAGATTTCTCTGACAAATCACGACGTTCGAGACGTGTACGAGATGTTTTTTTTAAACAAAATCATTACAAATATTCTCCTGATAACATCTTCAGTGCCAATGAAGCAGGCTGATTCTTTAAATATCTTCCGGACAAGACTTTCACATTCAAAGGTCAGTTTCGTCATGGTGGTAAACTAAGCAAAGATCGGATGACTGTACTTTTTTGTGAAAATATGTCTGGAATTGAAAAACTGCCACTTTTCTTAACTGGGAAAGTTTTAATGGTATCAGAACTTTATCTTTTAGTTATCAAAATAATAAAAGGGCCTGGATGACTGCTGATATATTCACTGATTTGCTGAAAAATTTAATTGACAATATGAAGGTCAAAAAAAAAATAGTTTTGTTTGTCGACAATTGTACAGTTCATTATTTTATTAACCTGCCAACACTACAAGTATATTACAATCAATGAATTATGATTTAGTAGCTGTCAAACTGGTTATAGTGGATGAGGTTATTTGTTTGCCGTTTTTCTGGGACTCAAATTTCCTTTTTCGTATGGCTTCTGGGTAATATTTTTCGCGGGAGATGGTTTTAGATGAAGCAATGTATTCTGCTCCTTTTGACACCTGGTGTATGGTCGAGAGACGCACGTGTTGTTTTTGTGGCCCAATTTCAGGAAGTTGATGCTAAACTTATATTTTGAACAAACTGCAAATGTTCAGAGGCGGTCATTTCTAAAACCTTTTTGCATGTATAAAGTCCATGGCAAGTGGCCTTGCATGATTTACACGTGAATTCTGTCTTTATAGCCACAGAAGCAGATGTTTTAATGTTTGCTTGTTGGTCTTTCGGGCCAATTGATTCCAATGACTGAAATCTTTATTCTAAAATTTTTAGAAACGCGACAATATTTTGGATCTCTCTGGGCCTTTGAATCAATTATTCATACAAAATATGCGTTTGGCAATCCAGTTTCTTTATCATTATGTAAAAAATTTATGGATCCCAAGTAGAGGTGTCTACTCCAATATTTTTTAAGGTGAGGAAACGTCCATGCAATGTATCATGAAATGTCCGTATGGCAGCAGCAGACGGACTTTCAGATGGTAAGTTTGCCTGGCTGAGGATCTTCTGTATGAGACAGTTGTCAATACTCTTTTGTTGTTGTACCGCTCTTTCATTGTAGTCCAAGCCGCTTCGTAGTTTCCTTCGGTCATTATTAAGTGGCTTAATAATTTTTCAGCCTCTTCGGTCACATTTGTTTTTAGGTACCACATCTTTTGAATCGTTGACAGTGGTTGCTTATCGATCATCTCTGAAAACATATCGAAAGGGCAATGTTCGAACAATTTGTGTACAGTAGAACCCCTCCGATCCGTCACCTTCATAACCGGGACCATGGTTGGAACGAAAAATCTAATATTTATTGCAAAAAATATAAAAAGGCATTTAGTACAAAGAAAAAAACGATTTAAGAACTAAAAGACGTCTACGGTAATATGAAAAGATGTTTTTCATGCAGAGTTAAACAACATATTAACTGAAAAACGTCTACATACACTATAATATATATTGTCTACGTCTACATACAATTAATATTTATCCAAAAAGAAATAAACTATGTACACTGTACACATGTATGTACATATATATAAGCTAAGAAATAATTATACTGTATGCATTGTTTTTAACGGAAAAACGAAAACAAATTACTTTGAAAAAAGCCAGTGATACATTTTTGGTTAGCAAATGTTATATTAGATTTAGCTACAGTGTCCCTTCATCTTTTTATTCACAAAACGTCCACTGGAGTTGAAGTTGGATTCTGCTCGATGTATTGAAGGGCGATGTCAAAAGAGTTTTTTACATCGTTGTGTGAAGTCCGGTTGAGGGGTTCGTCTTCGCCGTCCAAGTCCTCGTTCACAGTTTCCTCGCTAACAGCAGTCATTGAGCTCTTCAAAAGTGCCTTTGTCACATTCGTTGATCCACTCTTCAACTTCATTGGCAAGGATGTTCGGCTCCAGAGTTTGTAGATCTTTAACGATTTCCAGTGCGTCGTTGTTCTGCTCATCTTCAGTTTGCTCAATTTCAGTCATAAATTGTGGCCAAAGCTTACGCCATGGTTTCCACAGTGTGTCAGGTTTCAGTTCATCATATGTTGCAGTGATTGTATTGATAGCATCTATGATGTTCAGGGATTTAATTGCCTCAAATAAGTTATGATCTTCTTCAGATATTTCTAGCATTGGGCTGATATTTCTAAGATTAGGCTGTCCCATTTCACCAAAGCTTCCTCAAATGGATGTGATGGTTTGTTATCCGACAGCAGTAGAGCATGAACAGGGAGATTTTTTAGGCTGTCCCATTTCACCAAAGCTTCCTCAAATGGATGTGATGGCTTGTTATCCGACAACAGTAGAGCATGAACACGGAGATTTTTTTTGCTTCAAGTCTTTTTCGACCGATGGAACAAACTCGTCGAAAGACCAGGATTTAAAAAGGTTGCATTGCATCCAAGCAGATTTTTTATTGCGGTAATAAACCGGCAAGGAAGATAAGTTTATATTTTTGAATGCCTTTGGCTTCTTAGATTTGCCAATGATGAACAAGGAGAACTTGTGGATACCATCTGCGTTGCTACAAGGAGTCACTGTTATTCTATCTTTCATAAGTTTCATTCCTACCACGGATCCATTTGAAGCTGCGAGCGTTTTTGTAGGCAACATTTTAAAGTTTAGCCCTTGTCTCGACAATGTTATACACTTGGCAGGGTAACAGTTCATTTTCTTCGACAATTTCTTAAAACCCAACAGAAAACTGCTTAGCAGCTGCGGCATCGCCAGATAGTTTTTTATTGGAAATAGAAGCAAACCGGTCACCATGACGGGTTTTCCAACGATCAACCTAGCCTTCACTGGCAGCAAATTCACTTTCGGCTTCCAGTTTTTTTGTGCAAAACTATCGCTTTTTCTTTGAGATTTGGCCCAGATATTGGAGTTCCGTTCCTTCTTTCTTGACAAAACTAAATCCACAATGCGTTAACAAGCAGTTCAAGTTTAGGCTTTTTTAATGTTTTCCGATTCTTCAGAGTGTTTTCACCACCAATCGTTGTAATTTTATAGGATTCAATGTCTTTCTGATTCTTCCTCCAATCCTTAATTGTCGTAACACATACATTCAGTTCCTTTGCAATTTTTTGGAGCGATTCTCCTTTGTCCAGTCTTTGTAGCACTGCTATTATTTCATTTAGTGAAAGAGTTACGTGTTGACGTTTGAATCCAGAAATGTTGAAAAACAGACAACTGTACATACAATGAATCTAATACAACACGGAATAAAGCAAACAACGTTTTTAATCCTAACAAAGGATAAAACTGCACAATAACAATATACACAGCGACAGACACCGCACGAGATATGATGCAGCACTGAAGCGGAAGCGGGCATGCGATAACAAACCGATAACAATGGCCTGACAGGCGTCCAGTCAGTGACATATTGATCGGACTAACCGGAGTGGCGGACCATCCGAGGTTGGATTAGAGGGGTTCTACTGTACTATCATAGCAATTAGACAAAAATCACTGGGGTGGGGCTTTGTGAGTATAATGACAACAAAACCCCAAGAGATCGATGTTCACTCAACTTGTTAATAATAGTAGCATTTGCAAATTTCACATTTTATTTAATAAAATCACCTAGGTACCATTAAATTCAATGAAATTTTATATTTAAGTATTTTAGGTCCATGCAATCCTTATATTTGAGAAGTTTCGTTGAAATCAGTCATATTTATGAAGTTTATAGCCGTTTGAATTTTTTAGGAGCACAACAACAACACAGAGTTATCCTACTATATGAGCTTTGCATTGGTCCGAACACTACATTTTCGATTAATAAGATGGACAACATCAATACTTTAAACTCATAGTAAGCTACTTATCTGAGTAATACAGCGAAGAAATGGAGGACAGTTCAATTGGAATAAAAATGGTTTTTCCCTGAAACCAAGTATTTACATGAAATACATGTCATTGAACTTTTTCAGGAGTTTATTCATTATTGCTATCTGCATATTATAGATTGACTACAAAACCCTTTTCACAGAAGCGCAGTTGTCTCCTCTCAACTTGCTTTTATTTCAGACTAGGTACAATGCATTCATAGTGGAATCACCTCTTTTATTTTGGTACATTCCATACCACCGTTTTCAGTACCACCAACAATAGCGTATCAACCGTGTAAACACTCATGTTAGCACGATCAATGCACGCAATCTTACGCTCTTTTCACATTGTCTAAAGTGCTTCAGCACAGATACATTAATTCTTTCATATTTGTTTAGCGCCTATAAATGAAGTGGAGCGCAAGAAACCAGTACGCCATGGACTCGTGCAGCACGGCCAGAGAGCCGCGGTTGACGAGAGCGCGAAGCAATAAAACTGTCTCCATTCCCACGTAGTCCCCCTGCCGCGCTGCTCTCCAGAATTTCTGAATCTTCAGGAATGTAGACAGGTTTTTTCTTGGAGACCGCGCACAAAAGCGCAGAAGAGCCATGGCTCGAATCCAACTATGCACGGCTATAAAATATGGAAAATACACATGGCCATCACTAATTCGCTCCGGATCTTGTTAATGTGTTAATATACTGGCGAATATGTGTGACAAGTCAAGAAGAGAAACGCTGAGAGAAAAATGTCGGAACACCTTGGATGTGTTGCACTCAGGTTTGCTCAGGTTGTCCCGGTCCTGTCCGGTCGCTGTCCTTACCCTCCACCCCATTGATACTGTTCTTGGCCCGATGCACGCTGGACCTGGACTTGCTGCTTTGTATCTTTTTTTCGTCCCAGCAAAAAACAACCTTTCTCAGTTGAAACAACATATTTGTTCGCTGTATGATTTGAGAAAAAAATGTCTTTAAGTTGTCTTAAGGAGCGTAATGAAATTTTTACGGTGTTGGTTTTTCTCAAATCAGTCTCCTTTCCGTTTCTCCTCTCAATTTTTCTTCTTGGCATTTTTTCCGTTTACGGCGCTTGCCCGCTTGTTGGCCGCAGCACCGGCGATGGATGGTTGGCACGAAGAAATTTGTCTGCATTGGTATATGACCGATTCTGGCAAACGGAAATATTTTGGAGGGCATCATGCAAAAGCAACTCCGGCATCGAATGCTCGATGGTAGGTAACATACGAATACAACAAGACACGTCCAACATTTGGAAGAGAGTTCGGACAGATTGGGGGACTCACGCGTTCCAAGTTATTTTGCTCCATGCTCCATTCCTGGGCCGGTGTGTGTTTTCTTCTTTTGCGGATCAACATCGTCTTTGGCTTTTAATCGCGTGAAACCTTAAGAGCGCTCGAGATCACACTCACCATATTGAATGTAAAAGTTCGATGTCGAACACGTTGCGTGAATTATGTGGTCTGTGAATGATCAAGTGTGTTACCAGATGGATCAGCTTAAATTAATTAATTGATGGGGAGGCATATTTATTGATTCATTAGACATTTTTCTAACTTAATTTTGTGGTTGTGTTAATTTTTTTCTCTCCTGTTAGTTAGAAGTAGGTTCAGTCGCGTGATGTTGGGTAGGATGTGGTTGATCGGATGGAAATGATATTCGTTTTTGCATAAATTAAAGAAATTATTTCGATATGAATGATATTTTGTTCCTACTCTAGTCAGGTAGGCAAAATCAGTTAAATTATTTTGGCGTATAAATTTAAGGAAACCGTTTTTGATTTGATATGAACTTATTACGAATCGAGAGGAGCATGCTCGTATAGATTGTATATTTATTGGGTTGCATTGAGATTGATAAAAAATTATCAATAAGTGGCGTACGATGTTTATTCTTTTGCCTAAAGCAAATCAATAAGAAGAATTCATATGCAAAAAACTGCATTTAAATTATTCGAAACACTTTTATTAATGGTTTTAAAATTAAGAGTTTAATGATTATAGTAGACAGGCACGTAATTCTATTAAAATAATTGCCTTGATATAAATTCGGACACAAATGCTAAAGAATTACAGATAAATTTATGTTGTAAGCAATTCCTTTGAGAAGTATCCAAACTATGAAATTTGCTTGTGATTTTCAAATGCCTTGTTTCAGATTGGAAGCGGAAAATTAAATACATCATAACAACTCAGAGGGCCAAGTAATCCTATTTTGATTTCATCAAACTTACTCGCTCTTATCATAATATTTAAAGTTCCTTGATTATGAAACCTTCTAGATATGAACCCATTTGGGAATCGCCTTAATATTGAGTCCTAAGAAAAAACGGAAAAAAGATAAGGAAAGCGTGTCCTGAATTAGGTCGAATCTTTATAGATGTCATTTTAAGCCATTTTACAAATCAAAGTCAGAGCTTTATTCTTTTTTTTCTAGACGATAAATTATTTTTTCACTTACTTTAGCGCACCGTTCAATTAAAAGTTTTGTACAATTTCTACGTATTCCTGATACAATGTTGCATTTACGAAGCTACGTACGGTTATCCCCCTTGTGGTTTTAAAACAAAACTATCTTTAAATTTTAGATATTTAAGTGTTATGGATACTATTTGAATTTCGGCAGTACCTATGTGTGGGTTTTTATATTATTTGAATAGAGGTAATAATTGCTCCTTATGGATACTTTTCATCTGCACTCTTGCATATTTCACTTAATATACACGAAAAAATTTTTTTTTAAAGTCAATCGAATAGAATATTAAAGCGAGAAAATTAGAAAGGGTTCTCGGCCATGTCATGAAAAGATTATGTCAATTAACTGAAAAACAAACAATACAGAATATTTTAAGGGTATTATTATCATATTAAGAATTCATTTTCTTAAAAGCTCGAAACAGATAATACTTTTCAATATTTCTTAAAACCAGAAAGTAAAGTTAGGTTGATATCGCATGAAACAAGTATGATTTTATGAAATCAAAAGATGTACGTAAATCAAAAAAATTTTCCTGCAAAAGTTCAGAAAAATCTGATAACTTGGAGGAAAATATAACAATTTTTCGCGGTTTTATATATTCATTGAATTTTAGAACCAAAGTATCCTAGAATTTTTTGATGTTCTGAGATCTATTTTTTAAGATCAACGAAAACAAAAAAGTAAACATTTTCATTTTTAAATTCATAGATCAATGGAAAATTTACTTTAGCCTTTCGTGGTTGGAACTGTTACATCTTGAACACAATTGTCTTAGTTGTGCCGATTTTTAAACGCTGTCAAGCATTCAATAAAGCCAACTGAACGGATTAATACAGGGTTATCCATTTCGTGGTAGGAAAGTATAACCCTGCCATTTGACATCTGTCAGAATTAAATGTCATCCAAAGCGTGTTTTTTTTAGATGAACGCTTGCCATTTAGAAATATGTCAAAGAACGTGTTAAAGTTATTAAATTTTATTATAAAAATGGTGATTCTGCTGTATCAACATTAAGGGCTTTACGAGCCGATTATGGTCGACATAATCGACCTACACAGCAAAAAGTTTCGAACACAGTGAGAAAATTTGAAGAGACTGGATCGGTTATTGATATTGCAAGGCCTGTGCATCATCGCAACATTCGTTCTGCTGAAAATATTCGCTGTCATTGCTCAAAGTGGGGAGAAAGACCTGAATTTGTCGATTCCTCGACGTGCTCGACATTTGGGCTTGTCTTACGGCTCATTGTGGCAGATTTCGCATTTGGATTTGCATCTTCATCCATACAAAATCCAACTCACGCAAGAGCTTAAGCCTCAAGACCATACACAACACAGAATGTTTGCGAATTGGGTGATTGAACAACAAGCCATTGATAACGATTTTTCGAACAAAATGTTCTTTAGTGATGAGGCTCATTTTTCGCTCAGTGGTTACGTAAATAAACAGAATTGCCGCATATGGGGCTTTCAAAATCCTCAGGTGATTGCAGAAAGGCCTTTGCATCCAGAAAAAGTGACCGTTTGGTGTGCTTTATGGTCTGGTGGTGTTATTGGCCCGTATCTTTTGGAAAACCATCAAGGAAGAGCCATCACAGTCAATTCTGACCGCTATGGACGGATGTTAACCGATTATTTTTGGAGAGAAATTGAAGATAATGAACTGGAGAACATGTGGTTCCAACAGGACGGAGCCACAAGCCACACAACACAGGCTAATCGAGCACTTTTGCAAGAGAAATTTCCAGGACGCGTAATTTCGATCTTGAGTGATGTCAATTGGCCCGCAAGATCCTGCGACCTAACACCTTTGGATTTCTTTTTATGTGCCTATGCAAAAGATCATGTTTACGCAAACAATCATCAAAATCTTGAGCAATTGAAAACAAGTATTCGTGAAGTTATGGCCGAGATATTGCCGGAAATGTGCCGAAAAGTCATTGAAGATTACCTCAAAAGAATTGAGGTCTGTAAGAGGCCCCGTGGAGGACGTTTGAATTATGTTGTATAATGGCAAGCTTCAATCTTTATATTAAATAAAAAATTTTGTTTCCATCTGAATATTTCATGTGTTTTCTTTAGCTTTACTTTCCCAAGCGTAAAATGGATAACCCTATACATCCCTTGAATTAGCAAATATTTCTCATTTCTAGAAAATTTACCTCATTTCTAATAAACATTTCTCGTTTCTAGAATATATTCCTTTGTAGAAAGTATTCCTCATTTCTAAACATATATTTTCTTATTTTCATAAAACGAAAAAAATTATTCTCTTATACTCGTAGCTCGCAGTAATTATCGATATATTTAAAAATTAGTAGAAAATCACTAATTCATAGACTTTACTTCCTGAGCAATTTTCTGACTAGAAATGAGTCGGAAATTATTAATATCAATGTAATTTTTCGGTTCCTTATTTTTTTTTGTGAGCAGTTTTTCCCTTGCTATATACAAATTGTAAACACTGAATGCCGAGTCAACGAAACAATGCATAGATCTTGTCGGCGCGAGAAGGTTTGATCCATTTCAGGTCGACTCCGAGAGTCAAAATGACTTTAAAAATTGCCAGCCGAGATACTAAATTAAATTAGAAATTTGCATGGAATTCCTTATATGAAAAATTTGTACATTTTAACTGAGAAATTGGTTTCAAGTCATGCGCATGTATTCCTCAGGCATAAGCATTAGCGTCCATCGACTGATGGGTCCACCCAAATTAAGCAGAACTTATTTTAGATGTTTATTTTATACAAATTCAATTAGTTTTTGTTTCCACGAATTAAATGAATATTTATTCCATGTTATCTCAATAAGCAATTTTCTTTTCCTGTTTTTCTTTCATTCATTTCATTACCATAAGTATAATTCGTGGATACAAAAATAATTTTAATTTGTTTTAGAAAGACGGTTCATATCTTCATTCAGCCAACAACATGCCAAACTCTTCAGATGCTGTCTCTGAAGTATGTGATTGGCTGGGAACAGCCCAACCAAGTAGTGAGGTATTTTACAATATTTACAATTTAAAAGGATCTTTATTGAAATCTGTACATATATACAATTGCTCTTACTTTAATTTTACTTTTCTTTTTTTGTAGCACTACAGCCCCTCTCGGGCCTTCGCTTAGAGATAGTTAGAGTATCTCATTTTCATGACCGTATTGATTTTTTCGGAAGTTGGTTTGGTCAGTACCATGCTCCCGTATACCTGCTCAGCTATGATATGATCTGATTAAATCAGTACATATCACCACTCAGTGAACACTCATAGTTTGTCCGAAAAAATCCCCTCAACTAAATCACGTTGCTCCCAACGAGATTTGAACCTGGGACCTTCGGCTTATGCGTTCATGCTCTAACCACTAGACCACACTAACTATAATTTTACTTTAAGCGGACAATATTCCTTATCAAAAGTAACTTAATATTATGATAATTAACATCACCTTAGTAGCTATAACTTAAATAATTAATCATGTCCGGGTGATATTCCTGAAACAAGTTGGGTAGACAGACCTATGCTCATGTCAGAAGGGTTTTGTACACAACTTAAAAAATACCGTAACCATCAACGAATAAAATTAAGAAACACGTCATGTTCGAGGATCATACTATTATTAACTAAGTTGAAAGAATTTTTTAATTCTGAGGTATTTGTTAAAGTTATACCCATAAATATCTCACTTGATAATTTTTTCAGATTTTTTTAAGATCGCGGGAGTCCATTCGTGAGGAAGAAAACACATTTTTCATGTATTCCCCCCCCCCCCGCCCCCCCCTCTGTGCCCCCACTGAAGCAAAAACTGTCAATTTAAGAACTGTTTTGAAAAGCTCTCATAGAGAACTTTCAGTTGATACTCATATCGGCTACCTTTCATGAAATTTTTTTCAGGGGCCACTCCTCTGTACTGTAAGCATCGATTCATGGCCTATTTTTTCGAATCCTAGAACGGCTACAAAGCCCTTTTGCTAGGAGCTCTCTCCTGCCTCTTCGACTTGTTTCAATTGTATGTTGTCATCCTCATGTTATTTATCATTCCTGAAATTTTCATGCAAATCCTAGCAAAGCTGTAGTGTCTAAGTCGGTAAAAAGCGCATATGGCTCCATAGCCATATGTTTACATAGTAATACAGGGCATATTGTTCCATAGTAATACAGGAAAATTCAAATCGCCATCACTTCGTTAAATACGATTCGATCTTTATGAAACTTTCAGAAAAGATCAATCTTATAAATAGGTACCATTCAGATTTTATTCAAGAAAACATAAAATCTATAAATCATACTATTACTAACAAAGTTGAGTGAATTGCGACTTCTCATGTATTTGTTGTTGTTGTACTAATCAAGGCCTACATTCATGATTTTTTTCAGATTTTTCGGATGGAAGGTGTCCAATCGCGAGGGGGGGTACGCGAAAAGTTCGTACGTTTCCCCTTCCCCTGCCCCTCTCGGTACTCATAAGGCAATTTTAAGACCTGTTTTGAAAAGATCTCATTGAGACCTTTTCAATGACACCCTACTCGACTACCAATGGTGAAAATTTTTTTTTGAGGGTTCAACTCCCTATATGGGGAGACCCCCCTTAAACCCCTTTGAAAAATGTTTTCACCCTTGAACTTTCAAGAGGTTACCACTTCTGACCTTTCCACAAAGTTTCATGGCTGTAGCCTTTATAGTTTCGGAGAAAAAGTGCTGTGACATACAGACGGACGGACGGACGGACGGACGGACAGACGGACACAGGTCGTGATTGCAATAGGGTTTTGTATTTTAGTACAAAACCCTAAAAAGATAGTTAGTTGTTTTTGTGTTAGTACTTGGGACAGAATTAGCAAGTTGAGAGTGGGAAAAAGTGAGGAAACAGTATATAAGAACTGACTGATTGTATGGGGAGGTCTGAGCGCAACTAATTTTTGATAAACTGTGCGTGGGAGGAGTAATAAGTATTTCCTACTGTCGTGTTGTAGTGGGTTATTCTTCCACCTGGGTCAAAGAGTCTTCCTTCGTTGTCCAGATATCTCAGGTGCTGAAGGAATAATTCAGAGTGATCACAATTCTCTATGATTTCGGCAGAGATGGTCATATTCTCTTGGAGCAGGGGGTTTGTTGGGGTTAGGGACTTTTTGAAAAAGCTTAGGACGTTAGTAATGGCAAAGAGATCTCTCCTTGGTATTCTGGTTGCGTTATAAAGACGCTGATTTGGG
Source organism: Odontomyia ornata (assembly GCA_963969285.1). Lineage (NCBI taxonomy): Eukaryota > Metazoa > Arthropoda > Insecta > Diptera > Stratiomyidae > Odontomyia > Odontomyia ornata. The sequence goes on from OZ017738.1 coordinate 496,622,807, forward strand.
ATGAAGTGCCTTGAGACCGGGGATCTGGAATCGTCTCTCAGTCCGGCGAAGTTCCTCCATGAGTGACGGGGAAAGATCACACCAGAAAGTGAATCCGTGTACAAGGATTGGGCGGATACGTTTTTTATAGACTAATGTTGTAATTGGTATTGGGTATACGAAGTTGAAGAGGATTATTGGGTGGAGTGCACTCCAGGCTCTAATTGCTTTTGCAATAGCCGAATGTACCTGCGTTGTGGGCGAAAGGTGAGAGCTAATAGAGATGCCAAGATAGGTGACCTTTTCTTTCATGGGTATAGTTGCGCCCTTAATACTCAGAGGGAAGCTGCGTGCATTAGCACACATGTTTTAAGTTAGGCGAAATTCACTCTTAATGGTTATGCACTCACACTTAGAGGGATTGAGAAGGAGCCGCCAGTTATGGAGGAAAGTATCAATTACGTCAAACTATGAATTAAGCCGAGATTGAAGTGATGAGAAGTTGCGGGAGAAGCGAATATGATTATGTCATCCGCAAATTGAAGTAGTTTGATCGGTACGGGGTGTTCGGGAGGACGTGAAAGGTCAAGGGTATATGCAGAAAAGAGGATCGCGGATAAAACAGATCCTTGAGGAATGCCTGCATCGTTTACAAATGGCAGTGACAGTTTATCATTTACCTTGACTTGTGAGGAGCGGTTGGTGAGGAAACTATGCATTATTTTGCAAAGATGGGGGTGTAATTTACGGGCTTTGGGATAATTTGTAGATAAGTTCATGTCACCACACAGAATCAAATGCTTTCTTGATGTCAAGCAATATAGTAACTGTAGGCATTTGTTTCCTAATGTTATCAGCGATCTTGGACTGTGATATGAGAAGAGGGTGTTCTACCGAAAGTTTTTGTTGGTAGGCGAACTGGGAAGGGGGAATAATATTTCTGGCAAAGAGGTGTTCGTTGATGAACTCTTTGTGCACAAGTTCGAAAATCTTTCCAGTCGTAGAAAGGAGCGAAATAGGGCGATAGCTATTTGGGAGGAAAGGGCTTTCGTTTTTCTTTAGAATAGGGGCTATGATTGCTCTCTTTCATGCACTTGGAAAATACGCATTGAGGAGGCAGTGGTTGAACAGCTTCGACGGGAAGGAAAAGAGAGTGTCACTACACATTTTGAGTAAGGTAGTACGAATTCTATCAGCTCCGCAGGATTTTTTGTTGAAAACGACAGACTGCTTTGGAGGCAAGTTGGTGAGGAGAATTTGAGGGGGTGAGAGAACAAGTTAGGAGAATAAATGTTTTCAAGGGCATAAGATGGTTGCCTGTATAGATTTGGGATGTAACTGGTTAATAATTTTCCGAGAAGGGCTCAGAGAGGTTTTTTGCGGTTGAATTTGCAGAAGCAAAGTGAGTGGCAAGGAAACTGGCTTTCTGCGCTGGGGATTGGTTTTTTGCAAGAAATTTCAAGGGTTAGAAGATGACTTTTACAGGCTCGGGCAAACTTTTCAGAGTTTTCGGTAAGTTTCTGAACCTGGATCTGCCAGTTTCACGGCAAGATGCTGTTGAATGAGTACATTGATCTCTAAATGGAACTTTGCGGTCAGATCGTGAATTTCACTTTTCACAGCAAACAATTTCGAACACAGTGAGAAAATTTGAAGAGACTGGATCGGTTATTAATATTGCAAGGCCTATGCACCATCGCAACATTCGTTCTGCTGAAAATATTTGCTGTCGTTGCTCAAAGTGTGGAGGAAGACCCGAATTTGTCGATTCCTCGACGTGCTCAACATTTGGGCTTGTCTTACGGCTCATTGTGGCGGATTTCGCATTTGGATTAGCATCTCTATCCGTACAAAATCCAACTCACTCAAGAACATAAGCCTCAAGACCCTACACAACACAGAATGTTTGCGAATTGGGTGATTGAACAACAAGCCATTGATTACGATTTTTCGAAAAAAAATTTTTATAGTGATGAGGCTCATTTTTCGCTCAGTGGTTACGTAAATAAACAGAACGGCCGCATATGGGGCTCTCAAAAACCTCAGGTGATTGCAGAAAGGCCTTTGCATCCGGAAAAAGTGACCGTTTGGTGTGCATTATGGTCTGGTGGTGTTATTGGCCCGTATTTTTTTTAAACCGGTCAAGGAAGAGCCATTACAGTCAATTCTGACCGCTATGGACGGATGTTAACCGATTATTTTTGGAGAGAAATTGAAGATTATGATCTGGAGAACATGTGGTTCCAACAGGACGGAGCCACAAGCCACACAACACAGGCTAATCGAGCACTTTTGCAAGAGAAATTTCCAGGACGCGTAATTTCGAGATTGAGTGATGTCAATTGGCCCGCAAGATCCTGCGACCTAACATCTTTGGATTTCTTTTTATGGGGCTATGCGAAAGATCGTGTTTACGTGAACAATCCTCAAAATCTTGAGCAATTGAAAACCAATATTCGTGAAGTTATGGCCGAGATATTGCCGAAAATGTGCCGAAAAGTCATTGGAAATTACCTCAAAAGGATTGAGGTCTGTAAGAAGTCCCGTGGAGGACATTTGAATGATGTTGTGTATCACGTATAATGGCGAAATTCAGTCTTAATATCGAATAAAAAATTTTGTTTCTATCTGAATACTTTATGTGTTTTCTTCAGCTTTACTTTCCCAAGCGTAAAATGGATAACCCTAGATTAGCATTCTGTTGATAAACTAGTTAAATTTTGCCCATTTTTAGGGTTTTGTAAAATAATTTTACAAAACCCTTCTAAGATCGCGTCCTGTCTGTCTGTCTGTCCGTCTGTCTGTCTATCTGTCCGTCCGTCCGTCCGTCCGTCCGTCCGTCCGTGTGTCACAGCAGTTTTTCTCGGAAACTACTTAAGCTAGAAGCATCAAATGTATGTACGTGTAAAGTGGTGTTCTCTTCAAAGTTCAACTAGATAAAATTGTATAAGGTATTTAAGAGGGGTCTTCCCATATAGGGGAGTGACCCCCCGAAAAAAAAATTTCATTGAAGGTAGCCAATATGGGTATCAAATGAAAGTTCTTGATAGGAACTTTTCAAAACAGGTCTTAGTTTGGCAAAATTCGCTTCGAGGGGCACACAGGGAGGGGAAATACACGAAAAATTTGTGTCCCCCCCCCCTCGCGATTGGACACCTGTGATCCGAAAAATCTGAAAAAAATCAAGAATGTAGGCCTTGATGAGTACAACAACAACAAATACGTGAGAAGTCGCAATTCACTCAACTTTGTTAGTAATAGTATGATTTATCGATTTTATGTTTTCTTGAATAAAATCTTAATGGTACCTCAATGAAATTCAGTACACAGTTGACTATTTACAAGATTAATCTACCCTGCAAGTTTCATAAAGATTGAATCATATTTTGCGAAGTTATAGCGGTTTGAATTTTCCTGTATTACTATGGAACAATATGCGCTGCATGTATTACTATGGCAAAATATGGCTATGAAACAACATGCGCTTTTTACCGACTCAGACACTACAGTTTTGCTAGGACTTGCATGAAAATTTCAGGAATGATAGGTGTCGTGTATATCTTTGAGAATCTGTTCAGCTAGTGGTATCAGTAATCGTAAAACAAAATAGTGGCTGTTTTAAATGCGAAGATTGAATAATTTTGAGTTATTTTTTCCCAACTTCAACGTTTAAGGTGCATGCTTTGAACACTGACTGAAGATGAGTACCTACAATTAATACTCATAAGTGAAACAAGTCAAGGAGGCGGGAGAGAGCTCCTAGCAAAAGAGCTTTGTAATAACTCTAGGATTCGAAAAAATTGGCCATTAATCGATGATAACAGTACAGGAGAGTAGCCCCTGAAAAAAAAATTCATCAAACGTAGCCGATATGAGTATGAAATAAAAGTTTTCATGGCAGCTTTTCAAAACAGTTCTTAAACTGCCAGTTTTTGCTTCAGTGGGGCACGAATGGACATCTGAAATAATTATCAAGGGAGATATTTATGAGTATAACAATAACAAAAACCTCAGAAGTCTAAATTCGCTCAACTTTTGTTAATAATAGTATGATCTTCGAATTTCATATTTTCTCCAATAAAATCGTAATTGACATGCTTCTTGCTTTTATTCAATCTGGTGACTGCATTTTGAAAATTGAATACAAAACCCTTCTGACATGAGCGTAGGTTTGTTTACCCAACTTGTTTCTGCTGGCATTGGTTGAATTAAAGTAGTAAGATGACCATGGTGTCAGTGCCCATTTAATACTCTATACACCATCTAGAAAAGGGAACCCTCCATTAATTTATATCTTGTGCATGTCGTTTTTTGCATAGAATTTATCTCAGTGAGTATTTGATGAACTTGGTCATGCTTGATGACTACAAAGACGTCATTGACATATCTTACCCATCGATGTGACAGTTTCCCTTCTTGTTGTAGCTTCTCTTCTAAGCATGATAGGAAAATGTCAGTTAAAAGTAGAGACAGTGTGTTTCCAATTAGAGCAACTCGCGTTTGCTTAAAACTCCTGCCTAAAGGTAAAATAGCTCTCATTCATTGCCAGTTTCGAGTACATCCTTGCTTTTACCTTTTAGTCTTCACCCATTTCTTGTGTGAGTAGCCATTTCTCGAGTAGGATGAGAGCTTCCTTGACGGGTATGCTACGAAACAGCACTTTGACATCGAACGAGACAAGCTTGTCAGCTTGTTATAAGGGTCGCCAAGATAATACTTTTGATATAAGCTCGGCTGAACTCTTAACTGATCATGAAGTGAACTTGTTTTTTCCAGATTGTTGAGTTCCTTGACCAACCATTTAGTGAATTTTTTGTTTTCCTTGATACATGGTTCACACTTTTCAATGCTTTCTCTAACCTTTGTACAGAATCCGGGAGTGGATTTGTTCGCATTTTGAAGTACGGGCCCATGATGATTTTCTCGTGCGTCCTGTTGTAGTATTTATCCTTGTCAAAAATAATCACTGCCTTTATTTTATCCACTTTTGTGTAATACACTAACTTATTCTTTAGTTTATTGATCGTCTTAATTTCTTCACAACTTCCTCGGCTTCTGATGTTTTTCTTGATTGCGTCGGCTGCACTTGCTCTAATCGAAGAAAACCTGGGGTTAAAAAAGAAGGATCGGGGAACACAAATCGATGTATCTAATGGTTTCGCAAATGGTTGGAAATGCCATCAGGACCGGAGCTGATAGAGTCATCAAGCGCTAAAATAAGCTTCATAATTTCTTCCGAATAACAAATAAAAAATAAGTGAGGACAGTATCTCTAAAATTTGAAATGAAACGCTGTTTGTGGGAGGAAGCATCAAAAATAGAAGAAAACTGAGTTTTAAAAAGTTCACAAATATTTAGATGCAAAGTTGCTAAGTTGAAGAGAGGATTACATATTGAGGATTTAAGGAAATGTATATGTATCTAGAAGCTGATTTGGGTTCATATATTTTACAATCACACAACTATTGAGCGTTGTCGCCTAAATATACAGTTTTTTCATGTTTTTGCTTTTCTATGCATCCCAAAATTTATTATTTGTACTTATGTTTTTGAGTTGGATCGTATGGCTTTATAATCGAATTTCACTAAACTGAATTTGTGGTTCAGTTTTTAAAAATTTTTACCAAACAGTACCACTGACTGACATAAAACATGTATCCAAAATCATTTGAGATATATTTGACTTTTAAATTTCCAAATCTACTAAATAATCACATATGTTGCCAAATTGCTAGAACAAAAAAATGGGTTTTGGCTGATTGTAACCTTTTTCTACTTCTTCAATCTTCTGAATCCAAAATAATTCCCAATTGGACAATAACGCCATAATATCAACCAACTGTTCAACTTTTTTCATGGAATGATCTATTATCTCACAAATCAATGGATTAACTACAATCAATAAATTCGACCGACACAACTAGTCACCTATTTGATTCAGGCTGAAAGGCACAAACACAATGCATTCCTCAACCTATGTCTCCCCAAGGAAATCCATCGAGCACATCTCGCCTCCATGCAGTACTGCACTCAAACCAACCATATTTGCATACCATTCTGTCCACAAAATTTATCAAATCAATTGGCTCGCAGAATATTTTGTAACATGATATTGCGAAATGCTTTATTGAATCGCACCTTGGACCCTACTACCTAGCCGCCAGGCTGGTTAGGTCGGCCAGGAGGTGTCCATCCGAGATTGAAGCAAACCACCTTTGCCTTGTTTTTGCCTCACATTCAATAGACGACAACAATCTGCATGGAGTCTTCATTTTCCTTTTCCTCTTATTTTGCCGTCATTTGATGCCTTCATTTTGCCGTTTTGCACAATCGAGATACACAGTAGGACTGATAGTGTGGCAGCTACGCAAATAAGAACATGACAGTACGCTGGATCTATCTACGCTGAGCCAAACCGGGCTTAGGAGCAAGGAAGACTGACCATGAGCATGGAAAGATACAACACAAGACTTGGCCTTGGTAAAACAAACACCGATCAATTGAAGATTTGCAGGTATCATTTGTCCGCGGTTCTAAAAAAACATTGCAGATTTTCATTTTCGATTAAGACATTAGTAATTCTTGGAAAGTGACAGAAATCTCATTTATATCTTAGGGACGATGCAAAAGATACGTTCTTATGCAAACCGTAAATTGATGATATGCTGATTGATTTAAGTACTCGTCGTTTGTCTCACTCCGCAATGCGAATTCCCATAGATATTGAAGCAAATAGGATGCATCACATATGTTTCCATGCAGAGACCTTGGCTTATTTCAAATACATTATTCACGAAGTTCAACATCAGTTTCGGAACGTTCTTTCCAGTGGCAAAGATCAGGCGAACTTCATCAGGTTACTGGCTTAAGTCTTTCGTTTTCACATCCGATTCTACTCTTTCAACATAAATTTTCATAATCATGTCAATAATTTAAACTTACTAGGATTCTTCGAAACATAAAATAATTTGTCCACAGAACGGATAAAGTGAGACAGTAAACCCTTCTCTAAGTCCACTTTACACCCTACCGTCACGTCGGTTTATCAGCAGCTGGCCCCGCCGGGAAAAGAGCCCCGATCTATTGTCATTGCGATCGCTATCGACAAAATAGCTCCGATCGACCTTTTTTCATGGATCTCATTAAAACATTTCTTCTTCTGTCAATTGACAACACAAAATACTTCCTAATCAAGGCGATTGATCAATGGTGCACGGCGGCCGTACGGTCACAACAATTTCAAAGGGAATTCGAGCGAGCAACATTGATGTTGCGTCGGGAGTATCCTTTCTATAGAATTCTACAGCCGGTAAGATAAGATGAATTGCTTTTCTTGAAAAATGAACTATTCGGATTTTTTCCGATATATTTTGAAGCTCAGTCCTGAATTTTTGTGGAATCTACATGCCAAGACTCCTATGTTATTCGAAGGTGGGCTCAAATTTCTTCCTAAATAAGCAAAGTTTCAAGAAGAATAAATCTTGTAAGTTCAATCACCACAAATAACATAAACTCAAGCTAGTCCTTGAAACAATTAAAGAATTTCCGTGCAATTCAATAAAGGAACGGTAGTACTGCTCACCTTGCAAGTCATAATTGTCCTCGTATTTATTGAGTTGAGTTCTCTTACCTCCTAGAGAAATCGTTTTTCAAAAAATATCTGACAAAGTCCGTTCTTCATATTTTTTTGTGTTTCCTACCTTGGATTCTTTTCGTGTCTCTTCTTCACTCTTCAGGTTACCTCTGCTTTTTCCCTGCTCAGCCTTTATTATTGTGCTATTGTCGTTTTATACCCTTTTGCCATCTTGGGAATTCTTTCATCTCCAAAGGAATTTCTTCAATGGAATTTTTTTTGTGAGTCCCGAGATCTGTCTGCAGTCCACACAAACCTAAGAAGATATCAGACTTAACGTTAGCGCAAGGTATACGACGAAGTTACGCGCGGCTGCCGTTGACGCACAAGTAGTCGATTTGAACTCAACATATCTACCTACAGTAAAGTGTGTTGGCCAAGATGAGGATGCAGCGTTTGAGAGATTTCGACTTGAAGGATTTTTCTATTCATTGCTTTCTTGATTTTCTCACTTGCAGTGAGAACAGAAAATTGAACAATATGTGTCGGAAGTTGAAGGACAATAAACATATATATACAGAAATACTCTGTTTATTGGAGTTTTGACAATTTATCCTCTGATTTACGAGGAATGATTTATTTCGAGAAAATATGGTTAATAATTTGATTTTAGAGCATAAATACATATTTGAAATCAACTATAAATACCAAACTTTTAGGGCAAAATTTAAACATTGCTCGATATAAGCACATCTTATTTCACCTATTTTGAGGCATTACTGAGCAAAACATTGGTTGAATTTAGTTCTATTCAATTATTTCTAGTTTGTATCGAAAGGACTTGCGACAGTGAAAAGGGTGAACCAGAATTTTAGAAATGAAGAGAATTATGGAGAGAAAGAAGAAATTTACTTCTAACGAGTTCTAAATTTCAAATATAACATCAAAAAATATTTCATCTATAAACTACTGAACAGAAGCGAATTCTGAAAATAAGAGAAAGCCATACTGAATAAATTTTTAAACTTTATTGGACTTTCAATATCCAACCTCACGATATTAACCTTGGCCGTTAAAAATTGGGTAAATAATCTTATTCTTACCACCTCCCCTAGAATTTGGAGGTTATATGCATTACTTGTCATGATGAAATAAAATCACAATGTAAACGATAAATCATTTCATTTTTCCAATATAAATTTACAGAGACAAAAAATATTCATCTCCCAAAATATTCAATGAATCATATAATACAAAAAGAGGCTCTCCTAAAATTCTACTGCAAACCTCCACTAGAACTGCTTTATTTGTATACCAATCACCAAATATTTAAAATGGTCCCCATTTCATATTACACTACTTTCACATTAAAAAGGCTAAATGCTGGCGAAACTTAAGGCACGGAAAGGTAAATTTCTCGTTTGTAGGTTTCGAAAAAGAAATTGGCTTATCTACTACTGGACTTCTTATTGCAATTTCAGTAGCAATACATGGATATTTATTAACAGAAAGGATCTGCCGTCGTTCGTTTTTGGAGACCTTTCATGGAGGCGCAAATATTTTGCTAATTACATTGAGTTGCACACGTATGGATCACATATTGAAAATCGGCGGGTAATAAATTGTTATAAACATATTTATAGTCGATTCGCCCTTCTCACATTTGCTGTTTATACATTTGACAGTGGTTGTCAAACAAAGGTGATAACTTTTTGGCTTAAATAGCTCAAATAGTTAATTTCAAAAGATTTCCATAAAAGTTTAATCAGCACTTGCATTGCCATTAATATATACATTTTCAATTCTTTTCTGAACCATCAGGGGCCGTTATTTTGAATTTTTATTGAAAACGACTGCTAAAAATATTAAGCTGTAAATTTTCGAATTTTTTATTTGTCATCCAATTTGCATAATTAAATTAAATTAACTTGCCTTAATAACTTATAATTTCAAGTTTTATCGGAATCTGTTGAGAAACTTGGCTGCTAGAGGGCTACAGAAATAAAAAAAATGTTTATGTCACCCCCCTGTATGGGGAGACCCCCTTAAACACTTTAAAATATGTTCTTACACTGCAAATTTCAAGAGGCACCACTTTTGACCTACGTAGAAAATTTCCTCATTCTAGCTTATGTGGTTTGTGAGAAAACTTGTGACACACGAACAAACGGACGGACAGACAGACAAGTCGCAATTTTATAATTTTTTAGGGTATTGCTGAAAATATTTTACAATATTTAAAAAATATTCTGATTTATAAATACGTTCAAGATAAGTCATTTAAAACGTTTCCATGAAAAAAATTCATTATTTCAGTTGCTACTAAAATAGCAAATTGCGCTTGTTCCTGACCTTTGGGGGCCGCAATTTTGGATGCATGCATTTGATTTTGGACAATTTTAAATCTCTGTGGGCTAGGACCTCATCAATCAATGTGCCAAATCTCGTTCAAATCGGAGTTTCACTCTAGACAGGGCAAAATAATTGAATTTTTAGTGAAAATGGCAGCTTAAAAATATTGGGTTTTAAATTTTCGACTTATTTATTTTTCATTCAATTTTAATAATTTTCTGCATAATACAAGAACATAGTACAGAGATCCATAATAATCATCAAAATCCGCTGGAAAATGTGACCGCTAGAGGGCCACAAGAACCGAAAAAAACGCATATTTAAAACGCCGCCATTTTAAAATTTGCACATGCATGATCACCAAAATACTGTAGATCTAAGTAATGCCTATCTTGAAACCAAGTTTCATATATATCAGATTAAAATTGCGACTTTTAGAAGCCTTTGAAGTTTTGAGTTTCAACTGGCCGCCATTTTGTTTTTTGTGACTTGACCTCCAAATTTTTCACGCAATACTTTAGACACTCATAATTTCTATCTAAATCTCGAATTTCATGAAAATCTGTTGAAACCTTTGACCACTATTACAACAACAAAATTTTGCACGTTTTCCGACCTTTGATCGGCCGCCATTTTGTTTCTGCCGTACTGACTTTGGATTTTTTATTGTGAAATTCATCACATACATTAGTGAACTTTTGTACCAAATTTCATCCAAATCGGAGCTATACTTTGGTCAGAACAGAAACCACGATTTTTCGTCTAAAATGGCCGCCATTTTGTTTTTGGACGGCCGATATAGCTGGTTCACAAACTTAACCGAGATATTAACCCAATACACCTTTTTTGAAAATTTGGTGAGCATCGGAGCAAAATTGCAATCTCTAGCGTGGTCACAAATTTCGTTATATCCCATATATATATATATATATATATATATATATATATATATATATATATATATATATATATATATATATATATATATATATATATATATAATGCTCTCCGCAATAGGTAAATTTCTCCCGAGAAATTTACCTTATAAATTTCTCCCGAGAAATTTACCTTATAAATTTCTCCCGAGAAATTTACCTAATAAATTTCTCTCGAGAAATTTACCTAATACAAGCCACTCCTACCTCAAGCAGCACACTGAGGCAAGGAACATAAACTTAACCGAGATATTAACCCAATACACCTTTTTTGAAAATTTGGTGAGCATCGGAGCAAAATTGCAATCTCTAGCGTGGTCACAAATTTCGTTATATCCCATATATATATATATATATATATATATATATATATATATATATATATATATATATATATATATATATATATATATATATATATATATATATAATGCTCTCCGCAATAGGTAAATTTCTCCCGAGAAATTTACCTTATAAATTTCTCCCGAGAAATTTACCTTATAAATTTCTCCCGAGAAATTTACCTAATAAATTTCTCTCGAGAAATTTACCTAATACAAGCCACTCCTACCTCAAGCAGCACACCGATAGCAATCGTAACGTAGTCGTGATGGCAATCAATCATCATAGGGATGATGTCTTCCTCATGCCAGCTCAACATGAAAACTATGGGTGGAATTTCATTAAAACTGATTGGAGAAAGTTTCAAAAGAAGTTTAATCGAGAATGCTCTATTTGTCGAAGTTAGAGAAGCTGACCTTGGAAACGATTGAGTAAGTAGTTCCCAACATCAAACATCAAAACAATATGGAAGGATATGAAGCACCAACCATTGCAAGGTTGAAAATATTGAAAAGTCTTCGTCTCACACGCGTCAGCGATATTTATCGGCGATTTTGGACTACAACCATCCCTCGTTGGCTTTGTTGAAATGACACCTGAATAATGTCCGGAACTTAATTCGTTCATGCAGCAAGAGTAAGGGCTGCAAACAATGGGAGGAAAAATTGATGGATATTAGCCCACAGGACTCAGATGACGTTATCGCGAAAGTGAATAGCTTATTCCGTAAGAACCCTCGAGTGGGGGTATCAAATCTTGAAGTCGCTGGTGCTGAGATAAATCTTCTTGATAGGGCTGGTACCGAAGTTGATAGTACAACTCCGGGTAGAAATAGAACCGGATTATATGTGATGGATTACAGAAACTTGTCCCGGTTAGAACTCATTTTGAACTGGTTTGTCTACCAAACGCTGAGGGAGGGAATCAAATACTTTCAGAGGTCGTGTTACCCTTGATCCCTGGGGTGCTTTGGCCTCCACTTGACCACGCAGCGAGTAAGCCAGTTTGCCGAAGCTCGTCCCATGAACACTTCAAAATGCACAAAGCACTCATCACTCGAGGTAGACCCTATCTCCTCCAATCAACGCTTCACCACTCAAACACCACCAAAGATTTAATCTCACTAAACGTAAACTCGCGGCCAATATTTCCCCGAGCCAATTCGTTACACTTCCTGAACAACAAAATTGTATGTTCCAAATAAATTGTTTAAAAACACTACAAGTTTCTTTTATACGAAAGGAATTTTCTTTCAAATCGTGCAATCACAAACCACAGAAGCAATTTTCGATATAATTAATAAAACAAAGTTTATCAGCAACAATTCGAACAATTTTGAATAACTTCTGTCACCTAACGTAACTAAAAAGGAGGCCTCCTAGTAGAACTCCCGTCGTCAATGGCACAGCGAAAAAGACCCTGCGCTGCAATTTCTTTTGAAACTCCGCACATTTTTTTATAAACATGCACTTTACTACCGAACGCGAAGAAGTACTACCCCCTTACTTCTTCGCGTTCGGATACCAAAAGAGGACTTTTTCTTGCCTTTTATTGCCTCGTTCCCAACGGAGCACCACTAATCCCGGAGTAAACCTTATAGTTCTCCTTTTCTTGCAAAAATTGTAACCCGGTTCGTGCGATCGGGCAATTCCATCACAATTTTCACCACACTTCAACTGGTGTTTCCGAAATTCCGAGTGTAAGATATTTTTTTGGAATTGTCACTGTGACGGACATTTGACGTATTATAATCGTGATGTTCTTGTTTATGTTCGATACAATTTTGAGAGGGTGCTGGCGTTTACAAGGATTTTCAGTGGCTGGGCTACACTGAGCCACAGGATTATCAGATAAGTAGTGCTTTTATGTTTTATCCTTGGACAAGACACTTTGTGTGCCTTTTTTTTCTTCTTTTCTAGGTATCTTAAGTTGCTATTTGAGGCTAATGTTGGTATTCGGCTGGCCATTCTCTGCCACACGGACAGCTAATTAGATTTGAAGCACAACCTTGAGTAAGTTACTATGTAGAAATTGGTATGATTATGAATATAAAGTAGATTTAAGATGTTTGCAAATGTGTTTATTGCTTTGAAAATCATGTCTGCCACCGGTTTTTCCACCACCAACCAAGGAAACCAATGTTTGAGCCCTGAAAGCTATTACCCAGTCAGCTCGCTGCCTAACATCAGCAAGGTGTTTGAAGTGATATTAAACAAAGTATTAAACGTCCACATTGCGAAATATGAATTGATGCCAAATGGCCAATTCGATTTTCGTGCCAGACATTCGACGATACATGCGAGAACGAAAGTAACCTCAGAAATCCGTTGGAAACTGAGCAACAGAGAATGAGTTGGAGCGTGTCTCATTGATATGGAGAAACCCTTCGATACGGTGTGGTTAGATGGACTAATTTTTGAATTTCTTCAGGACAGGTTTCCCATACACCTTGTCACCATAATGCACAATATGTTATAAGGGAAATCAATTACCTATTGTAAAAGGTGGAAATCTGACGACAATGCGCGACTTCAAGGTCTTGAATTGTCTACAGCATGGAACAGTTACTGCACCTTTGCCTTTCTCAATATTCATTCGGAAGCTATTGCACGGCTTTGATTTTAACGCTCACTAACACAAGTATTAGTAGCATTTTCTGATGATCTGATCATCTATACGGCAGACCGAAAAGCTACAATAGTTCAGAGCTATCTTCAAAAAATGTTTAATGCTGTGCAGCTTTACTCTGACAATTGGCGAATGAAAATAAGCTGCCAATGCTTACTCAAACTAGTTTGGTTTACCAATTGGCAAAATCATTAACCTTTAGTCAAATTATTATTATGGAGAAAGCGAAGTTTATCTACAGAAATTTAAAAACTAATGGATCGGAACGAGCGCCATTAATTAAGGTATCACAGATCAACCCATACAATGCGAGTAATGCAAATCAATTCGTAATACCTTTTGCCAGAACGGATCGACTAAAGAACGATGCAACGAATGATGCTCTGCGTATATATATAACAATCTACCAGAAATTGTTCAGGAAGCAAACTCACTTTTGGTATTTAAGAAAAGACTAAGGGAGCATTTAATGAGCACTGATTGAAGCGTGGACCTGTAATTCTGCTTTTATGAGCCCAGTATCTTAGGGCGTTCTTTTTGACCCTATCGGCGAGATACTGAAGTGACAGTTACTCAGAGTTTTTTTTTTTTTGAATGCGTTGTATGATATTGGATTTTTTTTATCTCTGAGAGTTGAGCGAAAAGGACTAGTTCACATTATATTGTGTGCCCCCTTATACCGATGTGTTAAACATTGTCTGGGCAGTTTGCAGATCGCACGAGCGTTGTGCGACGAAGAAAGTGTGATGGAGAGAGTGGTAGGGAACGGAGGTAATTAAAAAAAAAAAAAAAATCAATGCACAGAAGTGGGAAATAATTTTGTTTCGGACAACGCTGGAAGGGGTAAGTCAAGACCTGAAACGCAATTGGAAGGATTTTCTCATTATGGCTGGTAAGAGTGGTTCAGAACAAGTTTCACATAAATCCTGTGTTCGATGTCTCGGTTTTCATCTCGATCAGTATCTGTACTATTCTTAACATATCAAAATCATGCTTAGTAAAGCACAAAAAGTAGTCATGGCCCTTCATTCCAGATACATTGATCAAAAGGTCAAAGTTATCTATTACAAGACCCTGCTCAGAGCAATTTTGACATATGAAGGAAGTTTCGAAGCAAAATGTCTTCATGCATGTACTGGTTTGTACAGAAAGACTGAGACGAATTGGAAGCATTATATATCGAATAGAAAAATTTATCAAACTGCTAAAATGAGGAAAGTCGATATCTTCATATTGAGACTCGTTCGGATTATGGCAAGATCTGTAACTGTGAGCGAAAACCCCTGGATTTTACAGCTGTTCCACTCTACAGACGGTCATATTGCGATTTGCCTCGCTACTGGCTTCGTTCTTCCAGAAGCATTCGTGTATTTGGACATGAATCGATATGTTTTTGATTCTGACAGTGTCTCAATTATATATAATATATATATATATATATATATATATATATATATATATATATATATATATATATATATATTTATGTTATGTTTATTATATAATGTTTAGAAGTAAGGTTTAAGGCTTAAGTTAGGAATATTGTGCTAGCATTGTATTATTATAAGATAAAGTTTTTGACTGAATTTCGTTAGACGTGGGTTATAACATATTATGTATAGGATAAAAGTTATCTGTTGTGTTGCAATTATAAATGATACTTGAATAGTGTTGGTTGGTTTTTTCCCCTTTTTCCAATTGAATCCTAAAATATGTAATAATTTTAGTTAATTTGAATTTGCTATTGTTTTTTGATAAAATGTGTTTTATGAATAACGTATAAATTTAGAGAGCCATTTGGGCCATTAAGTTTTAGGATTTTTATTGTTTGGAATTTGCTTTATATGCTTTGAACATTTATAATGGTTAGTATTGAATAAAGTACTTTTGACTTTGATATTGGAAGTAATGTGTTCACTGTAGCGACCACTATTGAAACGCTCGTGATGCGTTCGAACAAAGCTAGGTCAATCGCCTGGGGAATGAATGGCGGTTATTTCCGAGGCAAAAAACAACCTGGAGGAAGTAGTCAAGGAGTCTTTTGGCAGGTAATCATCGACGACGGAGGTTGTACAAGTAGCATGAGTGTTCTCAACAAGCGGCAACATCGTGAAGTTTGTGGGACGTTTGCTTATGGGAAATTTTAAACTTAGTGTATGGTAATTTTGTGAACTTGACTCGGATGGTACATAGCAAGAACTTTAAAGGATATATATTTCCAGGTTGGTCCACACCAAGTAATTAATGCAGAAAGATGTTAAATAATCCGCTAAGGAGAAAAATCGGAAAATTTCTGATCATACAATGAAGTTCTAAAACTATGGAGGCTCAGTTTTGTTGTCAGATTGAATGCTTTGGCTTGGTGATTTTACAGGCACATTAGGTTTAGCTTTTCCCTTTTTCCCCTAAACTAAGAGCCCGTGCGGCCTAACGAAAATAACTATTGAATTAAAAAGCTGTAGGAATTCACGCAGTAAGTAGTTTCTGGTCAGTCATAGTCTCACTCGATGTCAAACACTGGCACCGGAAAACCCCATCAGAACCATCTACCTTTAGGAGTGGTAAAATTTTGTGGGTAAAAATCTTTTGAAAAAGGCCTATATCCTATATCTCCCGCGTGACCTGAAATGCAGTGAACTTTATTTGATGTTAGTTACAGATCACATTTCGGAAAACTAAATGATGACTTTATTCAGCCAATTTTGCGACGAAATTCATTCATTTTGTTATCTAGTTTGGAGCTCTTTGAAGTGAAGTAGTATAGGCCTTGGACTGTTCTAAGGTAACTACTGAGATAGGAGCTAGAAGGTACTGAACCAAGGTTCAGAATTGGCTTTTCCAACTTATGACTAAAATAAGTTGTTTGTTGTCTTGTTTATACGTTAAATGTAATGGCTCTTAGAAATCGCGAACCATCCTTCTATAGTATACAACTATTTCGTCAAGTTTTTCACTACTAAAGAATCCAAAATGCTCTAATGCAGGAGCTGCGTTCACGATGCTCTGCAAATGTAAAATATATTTCCTTTATTTCTTGTTAAATGAAAACAAACCCGTGATAGCAGCGAATCGGGACCTCTAATTAGTTTGCATGGGCACCTTGATGCATTTCAAAATATTTTCAACACTTCAAGTTGAAAATTATCATTTCTATAATATAAAAGAGAGCTTCATAAAGTTGCAGGGGGTTTTCACCTGAACACACTCAAATCCTGACAACGGCAAATAATTACTGTAAGAACCAAAAACTATTTAAATTCATCTGAAATTTACTACACTCAGATAGCAAATTGCAGTATCACTTTGTATTTATTCATGTCCACAATCACAAAAGTCTAATTTGAGCACTAGCACTTGCAAACCCAGGAGAAAAAATATTAATGCACTGAAGAAACTGGATAATCTTAGTGGAGTTGATGCCCTTCGCATCCCTCTCAACCGGACCTCAGGTCCTGATGGCAGAATCCACGTGCGAACACTCTCCATCTCCGGCGAGAACCGCTACAACAAAAAGAAAACCACAACCCAACGACTGTGCCAAAAAGGTTCTTAGCTGAAGTTCCTAGTCTTCTATCCGGTTCCTTCACGAGCGAAAGAAAAAGTTCGAACTTTACCTTCTCATTACTCATTTTTTATTCTGAATTCTCATTTTTAATTTTCTAGCAATCAATATTTGGTAAGTCTTAAAAAGTATTGAGCCACTTTTTGTAATTTTTGATTGAGTATTTCTTTTATTTAAATTGGATTTTATTTAAGTACATATTGTCCATTATTATGTATGATCTTTTGCCATTTTTTGGGTACAGCCATTATTCCATCTGGGTAGAGCTTCTGAGGTTTATCGGCGAAAAACTTGGCCAAGTGATTTTCACAGTCCCTTTTTGAAGTAAATTTCTTTTCATTAAGGAAGTTTTTCAGCAACCGAAACAAATGGTAGTCTGATGGTACAAGATATCGACTATGTGGTGGATGCATCCAAACTTCGCAGCCAAGCTCTGTCAATTTTTGCCAGGTCATCAAAGATGTGTGTGGTCTGGCATTTTCATGATGAAAGACAACGCCCTTTCTATTGATCAATCCTGGTCAGTTTTTTTGAATTGCCTGTTGCAATCTGGTTAATTGCTGACAGTGCAGAGCCTCATGATAAACAATTCCCTTCCAATCCCACCATACACACAGCATAACCTTATTTGGTGTCAATCCTGGCTTTGAAGTCGTTTGTGATGATTCACCTTTTTTTGACCATGATCTTTTTCGAACGACATTCTCGTATCTTACTTATTTTTCATCGTCTGTAGTTATTTGCTTCAAAAATGGCTCGATTTCGTTGCGTTTTATTAGTATTTCGCAAATGGGAATTCGGTCGGTCAATTTTTTTTTGTTTGTGTTAATTCATGCGGCACCCAAACGTCGAGCTTCTTTGTGTATCCAGCCTTACGCAAATGGTTCAAAGCTATTTGGTGATAGATATTCAGTTCCTTAACAATGTGTCGGTCTTCTTCAATTTTTTGTAAGATTTCATCGACTTTTTCAGTGATTGGTCGACCTGAGCGAGGTGCATCTTTGACATCAAAATTTCCAGAACGAAAGCGAGCGAACCATCTCTTGGCTGTGACTTTTGATAAAGTATTTTGACCGTAGATGCCACAAATTTTTCCACCTTGATCGTAGTGATATTATAAAAAATAACGAATTTTTTCAGAAATTTCATGCATTTTTAAATGAACACAACTTTTGACACGAATGACGAAATACAAAACTGCACATATGAAAATTGTAGGCTGGAAACGTATGTCAGTGTGACTCAACCCGATTTGTGTTGCCCGATATATGAAAATGAACGGCATCTAATGACAAAACAGGCTCATTACTTTTTAGACTATCCAATATTATTATTATTTCTTGAAAAGCCATCACGCCTTGCTCTATTGGATAAGCAGATGCGTTTCGACTCCTTTGAGCCATATTCATATCATTTGGGGTACTTTGCACCAGTATTCGATACAAACTCAAAGGAATAAAACCTCTGCTATCTTATATAGTACGAGTATATATGCAAAAAATAAATAACATGTGTTTGAAATGAAACGTAAAATGAAGTGGTTTACATTGCCAAGTTTCATGTAACGCTGTTAGATTACTTATTTAAATTCTCTGATTAGTTATTCAAAAAATAGCATGCAATCTGATTGTATTATCCATTGTTAAAAACATAACACCATTATAACCAGCAAAATGTCCTCAACTTAAAAAGTTTAATAATTAAATCAAGCTATCTTCACACCAACTCATCAAGAAGTTCATTCCTGCAATTAAACTCCACTTATGCTGAAAGCAAACTCCTTCTGTACAAAAATAATAAATCTTTACTGCCCACTTTACATCCGAATCAACTATGATGTCTATGTACTCGTATATTGAGTAAATTGGCTTTTCACGACTTCACAAAATGAACAGGCTCCCCAGATGTTTCAATGGCTTTGTTGCTTCATTGGCCTGGGATGATGGATATGAAAAAACAGTTGGCCGACTATCCAGGAAAATCAAATCAGCATTTTCAGTCCGCAAATAAGCTTTTCTTTGCGGTGTGTCAAAGTGATCACCACTCATTATCAAATTTGTACTGAAATAGTTTTCTGATTTTGGTGAGTATTTATACGCAAGGTTTGATCCAACATCTGCTTCCTCCGCTATCGCATTTTGCCTAATCTTTAAAGCTCCCATTGAAGCTTCTTGCTTCTTTATTCAAAAATCTAAATAGCTTGACATGACGTAACTTTTACTTATCATTCATAGCTCTAGATCGGATATAAATGCCTTAAGCAATATGATTAATTTTTTTTTTTCCATTCAATAATTCAGTGCAACTAGTTACTTTGGGAATCCTCCGTGTCTGTTTTTCCAACAAACATTTATTCCTAATCACATCCAAAGATTTCTTGATAATGGAATAATATAAGTCATAAAAAATGCTGATTTCACTGCAACCCACTTATGGTTATTTGAACACTTTAAAAAAATTTCCGATAAGTATAAATTTGCTCCTGCTACAATAGTTTATATAACATCTTGTTTTTGAGAGAATATCTGACATGCTGCGAAAGTCACGACCAGCTGATACCCGCTCCATTTATAGGCGTCTTCTCCGCTTTCGGTCCAGAGCCCATTAATACAGAAGCCAAAATGGGCAGCATTTCCTACAGATCTTTCGGTGGTGTCATGGCCAACAATATTTTCAGGAGATTCTATTTTTTTTTTCACAGTCGAAGCTACCGTTGACGGGATTTTTATTTTGTGCTTGGGTGGTGAATGCCATTTACACACAGAGTGTGGATCTCCCATGCTCGCAAGAAGGCGACTGGACTACCCACAAAACACCTCCCCTGTCAACCCGAGAGCCCAGCCTGGAATCGTTTGACACATTACTTCGGGCCGGGTCTCGTCTTGTTACGCCATGAAGGGTCTTCAAGCTGGGTGGTCCCTCTTCTAGCGGGAGGGGAAAGAGGAAGAGGAAGTGCCAGACAAGCGATTCCCCAGCCGCATCACCTCTGGCTGCAGTGAGTCCCCTTTATCTTTTAGGACTGCGCCAGCTGGTTCCATCACCACGCCTATATTATCCGAGGTGAGCTCTCTCGCCTCCCTATAGAGGTCCCTTCACAGCCTGTCCCATTTTATGCACACAAAGCATGTGTGGCAGGCATTTTCTTCAACTCCTGGACAAAAACCAACAATCGGGGGACCGTGACTTACCAATCTTGTGCAGGTACGACTGAAAATACTCATGCCTACTCAAAAGCTGCTTCCGATAGAAGTCAATCTCACCATGTCTTCAATTTAGCCACAGTTTCTCATACGGAATGAGGCGCGCAGTCCATTCCGTTGACGGGTTTGCTCCACAGATAAACTTTTATCACATACATTGCCTTTTCGCGTACAAATTACTATTAGTTTCATATCAGTTGATGAATTATCACAAGATATTGTTATCGCCAGCTCGCGAACGATAACATTACTATTGAATGAATAACTGTTGATTATATTGCTCACACTATTATTTGTATAACTTGCAGGCTTTTTTATTTTGTCACTGTCTGCTACAAAATGAATTGTAACTGTCTTCCCCCTAATTTGCTTATTATTTGAACTGATTTTTCTGTTCACATTACAACTTTCATTACCATTGCTAGCTCAATTAATGCGCACTTCACTATGGCAGTTTTGCAGGACGGGGTACGAACTTAGAGATCTTTTTGGCAACATTATCGGTAACTGGGGACGAAATTTGACCCACATATGTCTAAAGACAGGTAGGTAAATGGTCCCAACAGTGTTTAGAGTATTCTCAGTATTTTCATTGCCAGCCTTTTCATTTGCCATTTGATCTAAACTATTCAGATCTTTAAATATGCACATTATACATTTGACTTTCTTGTTTTGCCAGGAATCACGATTCGTCATCTCATTTAAGTTTCTGGAACGGTATATTGTGGCTGTCTTGATTATTCAGTTGAATAGTTGCTTGTGGGATAGTATCTCACAGGTATAGGTCCAGTTAGCGGTATAGTAAGTTTTATTTATTTATTGATTTATTTATTTAAATTAAAATTAACAGATTTAAACACAATCCAATTACAAAATGGAACAAACCGAACAGAAAAGAAAATTAATGCAAATTAGAACTTAGCGAAAGGGTTAATATTTAAAGAAACTCGATGATATTAACAATAGTAAGTATTAAGTTGAAAAAAATACATATAAAATTAAATTAAAGCACAAACAAGTCAAATATTCAACCCAATTGGGATGTAAGGATCAGGCTTCTTAATCTCAATTTAAAAACAAGGTATGAGTCGGAAAAAAGACCCAGCTCAAGCTTATCATGTTTTCCTACCATTTGTATAATGGAAGAATGAAAATATAAATTTTGTACGGGCATACAGCAAATTGTTTGCCTGACTTTTTCTTCTTTTTCGTAGCACTACAGCCCCTCTCTGGCCTCCACTTCCTGCAAATAGCGCCTCCAACTGTTTCGGTCCATTGACCGCGTCTTCCAATTTCGAAATCCGAGCACCGATGAACTGTCTTTGTCGACCGAATCAGACCAGCGTTTCCTCGGTTTCTCCACCGGTTTCCGCACTTCAGCCCTCCCAACGAATACCTTTTTGGGTATCCGTTGTTCGCCTATACGATTCATGTGTTCAGCCTGTTGTCGCTTCCGCAGTCTTCAAATCGTTGAAACCTCCAACTCGTCAAGACTCAGGGTTGCATCAAATTCGCCATTGGTCGCCGTCTAGCTTCGCTCCGATTATTCGCCTCAGGACTCGTCGTTCCAAGGCATTCAATATATTTGCGGATGCTTGGGCTAGGGCCCATGTTTCACGCCCATAGCATAACACAGGTCTTTTCGCAGATTTGTATACTTACAGCTCTGTTTTCAAGTGTATGCAGCTGGTCTTCAAGATCGTCAATACTGAATAAAATATTTAATTTGCGAGTTATATTCTTCGTCGTATTTCGTCTCTTTCATTACTGGTTCTCGTTATTTTGGCGCCTAAGCATACAAATTGGCTCACATTTTCGATACTGTATTCGCCAAGTGTGATAATTTGGGTATTTGAGGTATTTTTCCTCGACTGCGTCATGAGTTTTGTTTTATTTTCATTGATTTGTAGCCTTACTAGTTTTGCTTCGCCGTTTTGCAAATTTCAGAAAGAGTTCTTTGGCGGTTGTTAATAGCCGTGACAAAATGTTGATGTCGTCTGCATGGCTACTACTTGGCACAAGTTGTACAGTAATGTAACTCATGTGTCAACAGATAGCTTCCTTATGACGTACTCCAGAGCCAAATTGAATAGCAATGGGGCAAGCCTTTCCCCTCGCCTTAGTCCGATATTTGTGTCAAAGTGATCGGTGAGTTGGTTATTGATGCGAACTGGGGAGGTCATCGACGTCATTGTCATTTTGGTAAGCCAGACTTATTTGGCTGTGGTATCAAAGCAAAGCATTATTTGGAACAGTACGTTATGATCAATACTGTCGTATGCTTGCTTAAAGTCAACAAAAAAGTGACTGAAAGATTCCTTATTAATTTTTTTTTTTCTCTTTTAATATATTATTCAACTTTAACCTTCGCTCGCGGTAACTACTCTTCTCTGTCGTTCGAAATTTATTTACGTAGAGACTCACTTAAATAGCACACGCAAGAGCTCCTTCCATGTGATGAGTTGAGTAATAAAGGCAATTTGTAACAAATAGTAAACAATTTCGGAGATGATATCAAGGCCATAGACTTCTCATAGATTTTATTATAATCTACGGATAAAGACGTATTTACTGGGTTTTTTTCAAAATTTTAGGCTTAGTAGTTGCAATGAGAAGAGACAGAATTGTCAAAACTTTGAACTGAAAAAATTTAAAAGACACTCACAACAACACATTTCATTTGATATGTAACACGGTACACTTTGTACAGCTTTTTCTTCCCCCCTCCTCTTCCCCGAAAAGTAACCCTCATTTAATTTAGAAGTGCACGTTTGGATAATAGGAATTTATATGGGTACCGAATTTGAATTCAATCCGTGCAGTAAGGTCAGAGCAAGTCGGCTGTGACAGACAGATTCACGAGCGATTCTATAACGATTCGGTTTTTGCATTTCGATGTTTGAAACTCTTAAATTGACCAACATGGCCATTTTACAGAATAGCTTGGTGACGAGTACAACAAAAATTGAGCTCGCTACGCCATCTTTTATGTTTCAAAAAGACTGTCCTAAATGTTTTTTGAAACTTATCGACGAATGATTTCTTTATAGGATCCGAAAACAAGCTTTTGTAAGCGAATGGAATAAAATAATCCCAGACGTAAATATTTTTGGCTCATTGTGTGTAGATTCATAACGTACCATCACTGGATATCATGGGACGAGTTGCAGTTTTCCCTCAAATGGTGAGTATACCATATGTAATGGCCTGTAGCACGCTGACGTCACGTTACTACTCGCTATATGGCCCCATCCACATATTTTCTTCACCATCTATAAATTTATTCTCATATCTCACACATACGAGTATGTATTTTGCTTATGCAGCCAGATTTGAGGTATAAATTATCGAGACTTCAATAGACAAATAGAGTTCACACCAATGAAATATCAAGCACATAAGAAAGGGTTGTATCTGATACTCTACTTAAGAGGACAGTCAACCAAACAATCAGAGTAAGGTCAAGATATTCTCCACTAGACGACACCTAAGACCATAATCCATCCAATCAACATTTTGGTTGTCGTAGGAACGAGAAATCGAACGAGCGTTGTGTGGTATCGTTTCTCAGAATTAAAATTCACACGCAACTTGCAGGCATTCATGGGTTTAATACGTGAACAATACTATACGCGGCTACCTCTGTGGCTGCCGAGGCTGCTGCAGCCAACCTCCGAAATGCCTTTGGGCCCCAACCCCAACACTGAGCCGGTGTGAACGGGGGGAACTCGGCCAGGTATTGTGGTCGATGTTGTCCACGTCCAAACTACAGTTCCAGCGATTTGTTTCGGGAGTCTGCATTGTGCCAGGGATTCTCATATTACATCAGCTAAAACAAAGTAATCGATGCGTATTAGAGGGGCTGTTTTAACACTTCACACTAATCGAATGGGATGTCGAGCAAGGAGCGTGAACGATCGTTGCACATTGTTTTGTGGCCGGAAAATGTTTCACATGGTGAAACAGCTAGGCCAAGAAAATTAAAGTGTGCGATGGAGCAGAGGTTTTTCGGAAATCAACAGCATGCATGAGCGTTCCCATTAGACTGCATCCATCCATTTCAACTGAAAATATTTACCTTACGAAATACTGTTAAATCCTAACATGCTCCCTATTCACTGTGCAAAGATATTAAGCTTGACCTTTGGTTCTGCCAGCGAAGACATGGAATCAATTACAAGTTAGACATGATTTAACGATCCCCCACCTTTAGAAGTCGTAAATCAAGCGCAATCCGTGTGCTAATACCGCTGCGTGAGCAAAAAATACGTTAAATATCCTCAAGCGAAAAATATGATTCTGATTAATTTCAAATTCAGTCGAATGACATTCTTAAGCGTACACATGTGTGCTCCAAATGTACCCCCGACAGCCACCGCCACCGCACCAGCCGCATCCACTCGCAACGGCCACAAAACGCTACCGGATCGAACCTATCGAGGATTTTCTATCTATAATTAATGATCGTCCTATTTGACAACATTTGTATCATCCATAAATAACAAATCGTTTGCATAAATCATTATTTTCTATGGAGTGTCATGCCAGCAATATGCCGTACAACACCAGCATCACCATACCGACGAGCCTTGGCTGCTCCACCAAGAATCCATCCACCACCGACGACCATACGTGCACATTACGAGTTCTACATACTCGCTCCGAAGATGATACTGAAAATCGGAGGCTGCCGCACTGCCACCACTGATCCTCAACCTCTTTAACAGACACTCCCATGCATACCAGAGCGATCGTCATCAACGCAACTCGGTTGTGGTTTTGTTGTTGTTCTTGTTGCTGTTGTCGGATCAGGAATAGCTCAGAGCCATTAGGAGAAAAAATATTGCTAAGTACACCAAGTGCTTCGGAGCTCCCCCACAAAGCCACCTCTTATTCTTCTATTTCTTCTTAATTTCACGGTAGATGAAATTGATGAGACCAAAAAGGCAATCACGGACCGTGCGTTCACATGATCAATAGCGCAAGTCTTTAGTGCTACAATCAATTGCTGCTGCCTTGCCCGCCATGTGATGGAATGGAGCGCGCCGCGCCGTTAATCTAGTTTCAAGGTCCACATACTTAAGTTAAAAGGGGATTTAGTTAAATGTTTTGAGTGATATTACGCCCAATTGAGACGCGGGGGGAAATGCCTTCAAAGCTGTTCTAATGGCGAGGATATGAATCATAGCTTGCTTGAAATTAATTATATTTTTGTTTGAATTTGCATAAGAGACGAGAGAATGAAGTCTGATTTCGGAACTTTCCATGCGAGTAAGCCTGAAATTTACGAGTATCTATGAATCTTTTCCGTAAAAAGATTTATCGAAATTTAAAAGATCAAGAATAATCCTAAAATGTCGCAAATCAAGGATGATGATCATGAATTGGAATTTTTGGGGTTTAATTAATTTTGAACACATACTGAAAATTATCCTGAAGATGTAACTGAAATACTACAAACATTCGAAACCGTACAGCTGCAAGATGGCTTATTTTTCTTGTTTAAGCTCACTTGGGCAAAACATTTATTTCTAATTCAATTTAGTCTACTCCTTTTACAAAAACAGCCAAAAATTTGGCGTATTCAATCGTTACTGCCAGACAGGGAAAAAGCTTACAAGGTAGATTAAAATTCAAATTTATAACTTACACAATCCGTCGGATAAATCGGCACATGTGATCCGAAGTCATTTTTACATCAGTTATCATCAAATCAAGATATCCTGTGCATTTCTCATGCTACCATTCATCAAAAACTGAGGATTCTGTCAATTCTTCTCCGATAGGTTTGTTATATATTTCTTGACACCCGGGACATATCGATATCTTCGTTGTATCACATTTGTTTACTGTTCTCATAGACTTTCTAGACTTCTTGAATTTTGGCGCCCTTATCCGCTTACTTGCTTCTTCTAATTAAGCTTTATAAGATACACTGCTTATTATTTCCGATTTCAAACATTTTTTTCGGGGCATTGAGGCATGTGGTTACGTGGAGCTGGTGCGATTGAGCACTTCCACTACATTTCTATCTATCGGTATCGTTGTAACCAACTGGCCTTTAGCAAATAATTCAACTAGTTTCTGTCAGTGTTTTTTGGAGGTATAGAACTTTAAGCTGGCAACACTTTCTAATGCCACGTATGGCGTGCCAGCTGTCATACGTTTTATGGTTAGTTTGGGTTGCCATTTCATCATGAAAAGGATAGAATGGAAGACGACATACGCCAGGTTATTGGCGAGCTACGGTCCCAATTATTGCTTAAAGTTGTCAAAAATTGGACCTCTCGTTTAGACTTCCACCGTGCAGGTCGTGGTACTCACATGTCCAAAATTATACTTAAATAAAAATGACAAAAAATTATCTTTCCAATAAAACCAATTTCATGGCAATCAATATAATTTATCAGTATATTATTTCATTTCAAAGTCTTACACCTTTAAAAAAACAACCTGTACAATATAATTGTTTTGAGGCTAGGGTAGGTGAGCCTCTGCTCATTGTTGGTTGATCTTAGGGTTTCAGAGTTCTGTTGCGGTCTTCATCCATCCTGTCGAACAGTTTTAGTGCACGGTATTGTATATATTTGTCAATTGTGTCTAGTTTCAGATCGTTGTGTATATCAATGTTCCTAATCGACCAGGGGCTTCTAAAAATTCTCCTAGGGGCCTTGTTTTGTAGAGTTTGAGGTAGTTTTTTGTTGGATTTCGAGGTCCGACAGAAGGCTACACAGCCAAAGAGAAGGGAAGGACTTATAACTTGTTTGTAGGTGAGGAGTTTATTTTGAACATTCAGTTTTCCTGATCTTAAGATGGGGTACAAGGAGGATAGGATACCTAAACAATGTTGTCTCTTGTCACGTATGTGGTTAGCCCATGTAAGTCAATTGTCAAATTTTAGTCGTAGGTGCGTAGTGAATGTAGGTAGATAAATGTCCGTGTAGGACTGCAGCGATGGTCTGCTGCCTCGGCGAAAGAGGATGGTAAGATCCGCCGAGATTTGCCTTGTCTGGGGACGCATGTATGCGCTGGCAGGCTAGCGTTGCGGTGTCGTAGGGCGAATTCTTTCCCCCAGCACAAGAACCCACTACAAAAGAATTTCGCATCCACGGATTCCTGGGTTAAATAAAAGTCGACCGAAGTCGAAAAAAGGAGGTAACCAGCTAAGAGTTGGAAATGCAGACGAAAAAGGACAAACTGAACCTGGGGAAGACAAACGGACTTAAGGGGACTTCGTCGCTATCCGACGATTCTTATGGCCCACAAATAAGAGTGGGGCATCCAGATGGAGGTGACATTAGTGTCGTGAATTTGTGCCGATTTATCAGATGTGTGATAACATATTTTTCCTTAAAATATAACAATTACTTCTATTCTTTTCTTCGATTTGTTAGGTGCAATTTATGAAATTTATTTAATTTTTGTTAATCTTGGTTTTATTGTTTTTTTCATTTTTACTCATAGTTAAGAGGTTGCACGGATGATCTGTACGATAAATCTTAGGCTCTATTAACACAGGAATCGCAAAGAAATATTAATCAGTACTCCTGAAGGTTGAAATCTTCTTTTCTGTGGTTAATCCTTTTACTTTAGGAACTGAATAGATTTCTTTGATTAGACCAAGCATTAAATGAGAGAAGGAAATGAAATACAAAGGTAGTATTTTCTGTTCAGGAGAATCGCTTGTGAGCAAATTGACCTACACCTCTGCCAAAGCTAAATACATATATGAATTATACTACATTATTAATTTCTCCCTTCCAAACGAAAAAACGGGTTCTTAACGAGACTGGTCTTTATAAGCTATTGACTTTACTCACAGCATATTGCACCCTTAGGAGCCGATTACTCATTTGTTTAGTTGTCGCCGTAGTCGCTTTATCGTCTATCACGCCTTGCTACGCTTTGTAATTTGGACAAGTGTGATACACACCCATAGCCAGCGTCTTAGCAAAGATATAACAAATCCTGACATATACGCAGCAAGTTCTGGTTCTGCACGTGTGGATGTTCCAATTTCTGCGTTGCAACTTTTAGAAAGCGGAGTGCAACAGGAGGGCCATCATATGACAGAGCCGTTCCATAGCTTCCGACAAAGCGAAACCCAAGATTGCGTATGAGAACAACTGTCGCGTGAGGGATGGATTCCTTGCGTAGCTGATGATAAGGGAACCGAATACTGTTCCGATGCCAGCACCAGAACCAGCGACTCCTACTGTGGCGGCACCAGCACCGATAAATTTAGCTACTGGGTTGGAAATAAATTGACATACAATGCCCCAAAAGATTACAACATGTATATACCTGGGTTTCCGAACAATGCACCACCAGTTGTGTATACAACCTGGCGGAAGGTATTAAATAGTGCACCTTTCCCGAATGCCGTTACCTTAGGCCGTGCGTAAATTGGACACGGAGTGCAGACTGCCGAATTTAGCGCTTGAATAAATTTGCATCTCGTGTTTCACGCAGCCAAACGCCTTGCAAACAGGAGCACGTTCACAAAAACAAGAAAACGAAAAGACAAAAAAAAATGACAGTTGTGGAAAGATTCTCGACCAGCAGCCATTTTCCTCACTTTTTCTGGTGCTGTCTTTTTGACATCCCTCCACTGCTTCCGATTTTAGTACACCGCTTCAGCGTACCCGATCAACGTTTCCTACACTGCTGATTTTATGTGGCGGATTCAAATTGTTCAAAATGAACTAAATTTGAACAAAGTTAAGAAAAATGAATAGGGCATTTAAATTTAGTACATTTAAATTTAATAATGAGGAAAATTGATATAAAATTACATTTAATTTAAAGGGGAATTGATAAAAGAAAGAAAACTATTTCCCAAATGACGATTATGAACGGAATTAATTAATTACTTTTTTAAATCTGACACATAAAATTACAAGTAGAGGATAGGGGAGCTTTCGTGCAGTTGGCTTGAGAAACCGCTCGATTAATACAGGTATTTTGTTGTTTTATTCCATGGTATTGAGCTTGAGTCGATTTGTAGTTCAGAAAGTTGTTGTCGTGGTCTTCTTGTAATGAACGTGGTTTGTGCCTTGTCAGCGTTTGCATTCCATCTTTGAAAATAACCGCAAATGAATTTCAATGGATCGTTGCAGAATAAAGATACAGCTTCTGCTTGTCGCAATGCGTAATATAAACAAGTAACGTTGGTATATACGGAAATTTGAACACTGTTGGGCAGATATGGAAGGTCTGCAGTGTATAGGGTGTACAGTAATGGGGAGAGTGGTCATCCTTGTGGAACTCCAGCTTGAATAGGTCGCACATCGGATAGTTTGTCGTCAATTTTGACTCGAAAAGATCTGCCCTGCAGGGAAGAGTTGATAGTTTTTATCAAAGGCAGTGCAATGAAATTTCATGCATTTTAAAGATTAGCCCTGCATACCAGACTTTATCAACGGCTTTTGCTATACCGAACATAACTAAGCCTGTTGACTTTCTGCGATTCA
This sequence comes from Odontomyia ornata, assembly GCA_963969285.1. NCBI lineage: Eukaryota > Metazoa > Arthropoda > Insecta > Diptera > Stratiomyidae > Odontomyia > Odontomyia ornata. The sequence continues at coordinate 496,652,851 of OZ017738.1, forward strand.
ACCCATTTCTGGTATGTTGGACCACCATTGTTAGCTGGAGTTGGATGTCAAGCTAACTAGCCAAATTTTTGTTCGTGAATAATTTCCTTACTCTCAATATATTCGGACAACCGAATCAAAAGTTTCCTCTCTGCGCCAATTTTGCGGGAAACTGAGGTCTTTATCTGCTTATCATATCTTTTAATTCGGGTAAGACTAGGGGACGGATTTCGTTTGTGTTTTGCGTCTGGGAAGCTAGCAATTTTTGCCCAAAGGACTCAATTTCGTCTTCAGATTCAAGATTCAAGAGTGTCTGTAAAGGCCTCTGCTTTTCCTAGCTTTCGTACTTAACGCCATTTGGCCCGTGAATGGGAGGGATGTTTATTTTGTTTTTCAACCGCAAATAATTTGATGATCACCTGCGGCTGCTCTAAAAAAATCTGTCCAATATGATGTTGGAAAATTCGTAAATCTGATCACGTATTTTGTTAGTTAACCGCTTGGCGTTGGTTTTTAACCTACAGTCACACGTGTTCCTAGCTTATCTCCGTAATTGATTCCTCTTCTTTATCAGTAGCCTAATTGGTGTTCCCTTACCAGGTTTTGGCTGTATTATTTTCGTTGGTAAGTACGATTATGCTGATAAGTTGTTCAATGCTCTTGTCGACATCACTGGTGGAATTTAACAGCTGGTTGGGGCTTTCTAAGGCCAGGATATTCCTAAAAGCTTGATGATTTGTAATCTCTTTTACTTATAGTGGTTCACCGAGGAAAATTTCCTCTATTTAGAAGTGAACCGGTTCGTGATCAGAAGAAAGTTTATGGAGTACCGTTGTTCAGATATCGTGGTGAAAATCTCGTGAGATTCCAAAGTTTAGGACGTTACCAGAAGTTCGGCCATAGTGCGTTGGTTATCTTGGCATGTGTAGTCTTCCGTTTACGGCTGTGATAAATTTGTTAAGCTCAACCGCAGCTCGATTGCTTTTTACAATACCCCAGGAATTATGATAGGCACTGAAATCACCTATCACCAACTTCCGGCTCAAAGAAGGAGTTTAGATCATGATAGAAAGTCTTACTTCGAGGGGGATTGTACAATGGCAGGACTAAAAATTCAAACGAGCTTGGTTTTATTTTAAATGCGGTCGCCTCTACGCGTTGCAGTTGTGGAGTTTGAATCAGATAGTGATTAAAATTTCTTCTCACATGAATGGCTGTTCCATCTCTCCTTTCTGCCAGTCTATCATTTCTGTATAGATAATAGTTAGGGAAATAGAGATGGGTTTCCGGATTCAGAAAGGTTTCCTGGATGAGAATAATATCAAATTTATGGTCTACTTTGAACTGCCTGATCTAATCAGTCCTTTGTTGCAGGGAGTTTGCATTGCACGTGAGTATGGAGATTTGATTCATGGGGGAAGACATTCGGTATTTTTAGTTAAAGTTTTGTAGCGCGAAGCAATCCTGCACCATTGGGGCGACCATGTTTTGCATCATCAGTTTTAATGAAAAATTACTTCATATTTGGTCGAATAAATGTGATTTGTGGATGGGAAGGAGATATAGCAGTCCTGATGGTGATTGGTTTTGGGAAGTTTGCACTGAGTCATTTGTTTTGGGCGGCAATCCACGTAAAACTTTCCCTAACGTTTTTGGGATTTTTGGAATATTCTCCGTAGTTGGCGGGATGTTAGCTTCCACAATTGATGCAGTTATGTTTTTTAGTGTTTTGTTTTTGTAGTGTGTGAAGTGATGAAAGCCATCGCACTTTACACAGCGAGCTTGAGCATGGCAGTTGCTCGATGAGTGGCTAAATTGTTGACAATTATGACATAAATCCTACCAACTACGTAGTTTCATCGATTCGACTTGGCAGATAAGATGACAAACAAATTTGATGTTGCAAATTTCAGCTTCTGCTTTTGGTTGAAAACTTTTACCAATTTGAAGGGGCCGGATAGAAGTTTTACATAAAAAATTTCAATGAGGTGAAAACTTTTCTGCTGAAGATCTTCTTTAACTTCTTCGACCGATAGTCCGTAAAGACTGCGAACTATCACGTTTAGTTTTTTGTCTTCAGGGAATACATATAATACTGCCAGTTTTGCTCTGTTCAGAGCTTCATTCTTTTTCCATGATCTCTGGAGGATTGAGGTATAATCTGGATGCCCAAGTATACGCATTTAGCAGACTTGTACTTGATATTTGACTGCTTGATAAGCGCAGACTGTTTTTTCCATTTCTCCGGTTCGCACAGGATTATAGGGACAGTTTTAAGGCGTACCTCTTCGAGAAGATCCGAATGTTTTTGTGATTCATTTTGCTTGGGATTTGGGGCCGATGTCAATGGTGTTGGGAAAAAAGCTTGTGAAGATTTTTTAGTTAGCTTTTTGGGGAAAAAGTGTCAGTTTTCGAGGTGGCAGAGCCGAAAAATCGTGTCAAATTTCATTTGAGTCCACTATACCCTGATCAAACTTTGTAGTTTCTCCTGAAGCTGATTCAGATCTAAAGAATGGTGAACTTATAGCCCTTTTTCTATCTGGAGGATTTTCAACTTGGGAAACCGAAAGTATTCACAACGAGCTTAGCCCTAAGTTCGTCAGCCTTTTGATGGTGTTCTCATATCTCATTTTGAGTCTCTCTGAGCAGTTGGTGTATATGTCACAGCTCAGTGAGAACTTCTAGCTGCTTCTGAATCACATTTGCGTATTTCCGGTGTTTAGGATGTCAAACGTCATCCTGGCCGTCATTTTTAAGCTTCGTTTTCCCTGCGGATCTGTCTGAGGCATGCCCCATTTGATTGCTTTAGTGTTAAAATCTCCCCCCAAAGAGCACGTTACCATCTTCATTTGAAACAGCACCGTCCAAAACATTAAGCTTGACTTTAAAAGATGATATCGGTTCATTTAGCATTTGGTACGCATGAAAGCAGGTGGTCCCTAAGCTATCCCCCCAGTCTACAGCTCTCCACGTGGAAATTACTTTTTCGAATCCAGATGTGGCAGTACCAGTTTCATCAGGATACCGTGATGCAGAACTTTATCGTGGAGCTACTCACTCAGCAGCAAAGAGTCGGCTTTCATGTCCCCCTTGCTGCCAGGGTCTTCATCGGGGCTTTTTACTCCTGTTCCACATCAGGTATTTTTTCTTTTTGAGCGTCCGTGCGAAGTTTTTTTGATGGCACTTTTTGAAGGGCTTTCTTCGCTCCTTTTGTCAGCATTGTCTGTAACCCCTGACCTGGCGATCCACGCCCATTAAGTGCCTCTTCTTTCCTTGTTCTATCCCGATCTCCTTCGATTGGGCTAGACGCTATTCTTTTATTGATATTTGAGGGTGGAGCTGACGAGCCCTTTGGGACTAACTTTCGGTGCTTTTTTAGCCTTCTGGTCCTCTTTCACCTGTAACCAGCTCTTCCGGTAATGTTCTATGCAGTTTAGAAGCCCCTTTAGTTCTAGTAGCCCATTCCTTACTTCTTTGCTGATTTTTGACCAATTGCGTGCAGATTTTATTCTTTTAAAAACAATTCCCGCTTTTTGGATTAGCCGTGAGGTCACTAGATGTCAATTGTACTTTGCAACATTCTTTCTTGGAAGAGGTTATCAGCTTCCGTTTCTAAGCTCAGTACTTCCACCATATTTGCAACGGTGGCGATAAAATAAAACAACGGCGCTTAATTGGTCTGGTCACTCCTTTCTTTTCCTGCTGTGATATCTTTGTGGACTCCAGGATGATTCGTTATTATTGAGGTACTTAAGACTCTTGCTTCGGTTGCTTCGATAGCGACCTCAACAGTAAGCATCGATTTCTCGATGTTCTTTATATTTTCCCCCACCAGTCGAACATCTGGCGCGTCCTGCAGAGTTTCCCGCTCTTGCTTTTTAGGATGTTGTGGCGTTCGCATCAGTTTTTGCTGCGACCGAACGCCGCAAGAGTTTCAGTTTGGGCAAGATTGCCTACTAACTTCCGTTTTTTGTCCATCTTTACTGTGATTGCATTCATCGTCATTTTATCATCGTTAGTACCGCTCATAATGCGCTGTAAACATCGTGGCTGCACCCGCTGTTTGCATCGTCGTTATTGTTATTTTTATTTATTTTTTTTATCTCTTTTTATGGTTTAATTGTGGAGACGGTATGATAGTTGAATTGGAGCTGTTGACTTGAGTTTTACTTCGACGCTACCATGCAAAGCAACTACGTCCAAACTATCATATCCACCAGCCCTAAGCATCAATTCCAGTTCGTTGTCCAAAGCGTAGTCCAGATTCAGTCAAGGTCATTACTTGTCATCCCAGGGGGAGCCTCATGGTGGCCTCGATATAATCGGGTCCAAGAGGCAGCACTCCTTTAAAAAATGCTAGCCTTCAACCGGCGTTCCCCTGCGGGAACGCATTACGATCCATACGCTATGCTATTCTAGCTTGAATTTTATGAAAATTAGGTGTACGGCTATGTTGAACCCTCAGCATTATTCAAGTACCTACTTGACTGTAAATAGTTGGTCGATTATCGAACTACCTGCTCTAAAACCACCTTTATACTCATCAAATATTACTGTAGGCGTATGATCTGATTTTATTTTCTAAAATCTGAAAATATTTTGTAAGCGGTGCAAAGTAGTGATATGCCTGTATACTTTTCAAACTGTAGCTTGTCACCTTTTTTGTGGATAGGCAATACAATTGATTGGCGATTACCAAAGTTGCTACTTTATTGACTACTCGTTTTCCTATAGTCTTCTCGACACTGGGTAGCCTGCTTCGTACTGTAGATAAGCCCGTTTTGTCCATGTTGCAAATAAGATGAGCTGGAAAGTTCACTTTGTGGTCTGGTTAAGCGAGCAGCACGTTCTATGCTTGTTGATGTTAGTTATCTGATTAAATAATCGGAGTGCATTTTTGAAAAACTAAAGTCCACTCCTTACTTGCAGTCTTTGTTTCACGATTGAATCAGTATGGAATATTATTTACTTTTTTCGACAAATTCATGAACAAGTGCCCTTAAATTGTTTCTGTTACACATAAAAACATTGCATCAAGAGTCGTCAGGTACTCGCAAAAGCCTCTTTTAATCTCTGATAAGAAGGTATTGTTAAATATATAAAGTTTTGTTGGATATGCAGTTTTTTGCAATAATTACCTCAAGGAAGATTCTGGCATTCCTAAAGTTCTTTTACTTTTGCCTTGATCCAGAAGTTTGCATGCTTCTTCGATAAGAGAAGGCACCCATGTTTGTTTGCTACTTTTTGTATCGTGGCTTGACTTTTTTTAGTTACAAAATAACAAACCAATAAAAGACAGTCCAAACCTGAAGCAATAAAATAGGGTATTGTAAATTGACGCGCGGTATCTTGTACACCTACCCAGAGCATTTGATGATGATTGCTATAGTTTTGCCATAGGTTACAAAATATTTCAAATAATTTATTTGTTAGCCTTAAATGACATATGAATCCAATCAACAAGTCATTCTAAACACTGAATGTACACTGATATTTTAAATGACACTGCTTCGCAATCATATTAAAATTGGCTCAAAAATGGCCAAAACCTTAAGACTTACCTGCAATAATCGTTTTGTAAGCCGAATTTTTATCTTTTTGCAAGCACGTACCAACATAAATAGTCTACAGAACATTATTGAAGTTAGATGCATATGTCACACCAAACCCAGTAAACTTTTAGTGGCCCCTGGAGAAAATGGTATGCCAAAAAATGCTTTAATTGAGCAAACTGTAAAAGTACTCAGCTACTGGATAGAAGATCAAAATCAAAAGTGAGTGCCTTTAAGTTTGGATATCATTCGATCAAAAGCGTCGTCAGTTTTTGAATGTTTACAAGAAAAAGAATCAGTAACATCTAATATAGAAAAACTTCGATTTCAAGGCAGTAAAGGCTGGTTTGAAAAATTCAAACATCACCAAAATCTTCACAGTATCAAAATTACTGGCAAAGCAGCAATCACTCCACCTTCATATCCAGAAACCTTGAAAAGCATTATTGACAAACTTGGATATTTGTCAAGTCAAGCTTTCAGCCCTGACAAAACTAGCATCTTTTGGAAATGAATGCCTAGTAGGACTTTGTAGTCTGCGTGGTGTAGTGGTTAGAGCACTCATCCCGTAAGACGAAGGTCCCTGGTTCGACTTTTGTTGGCGGCAACAAGATTTCTTCTTCTTAGCACTACAGCCCCTCTCGGGCATTGAATGGCATTGAATTAATACTCAGACATGGAACATGAGCGTTTTTAAAAAAAAACCGTTTTCGGGTTCAATCCCTTTTAATTTTGCATTTTCATCTGGCATAACCTTCCTTCAAAAATGCAACTATGGACACCAACCTTTTTTTTAACTGTTTAAAATACTTTGTTCAGCAGTTCCTATCGACTCTTATCTATTTCTTTACCGTCTCATCTCTGATATACATTTATCAATCACAACTACTCCTAGTACACACACATAGTACACATTCATCGCCTTTTTTAACAACTATCACTATAAACGTGTTAGGTTTAGAGAAAATACGTTGACTTAGTGTCTAAAAATCAATAATTATTTAAAAATTTAGCAACAGAAATTTTACCAAAAAAAAACAGTGCACTGAAATAAATAACCTGGATGCTTTAATAATTTGGAATTCTAGCTTAATTTCATTGTAAAGCCGATTGGATTGAACTTGGTTTATGTAGGCCTATAACTTTTCATTGGTTATTAGTCCTGCAATCTTTTCAACATTGTCTGACTGATGCGTTTCCTAGATAGGAAATTAATTCTTCACCCAAACTTAATAAACGATTGAACAATCTTGGTTTATAAATAATTCATCAACATTCAAAAAGCTTCAAATCATTAACAACTATAAAAAAAATTGCGAAATAATTATCATCTAATAAACAATGCTTGATGTAGGCATTTGAAATGGAAAAACAATTGAATTCCTTAGTTCTTAAACTATCAAATATGATTATGATAATTATTAACAGGAAGTTTTCTTATTTTTGAATAATCTGAATTATTCGTGAGAATTATTACTTTCTCCTAGACAGAACTTCCTAATTTTGGCACTTCAGCGTTTACCAATATTTCCTGTTTCGTTTAAAGTTAACTTTTTTGCTGATGCAGGGGACAACGACAGACGTCGCCGCTAATTCACTTATTTGACTATACTTAGGATAGTTATATACATCTTTTTCTTTAACATTAAGAAAAATTCTCAACACAAAGCTGTTACAGACACAACACCCACCTTATTTGGTTGCAGAGAACGCCACTTTTTCGATCCACCGATTTAAGTTGAAATTTTAGCATGTTATATTTTCCTCCTTGGTACACGGCAATTTGCCTCAAATCCTTTGGTTTCCTCTAGTTTCCTTGCAGTCACTACGTACAGCTGCATCCACGTGACACAAAGCATGCTAAACATACTAAATCGCAAGCAAGCAGACAAGCGAGCAAGCAAACTTTTCTTTTAACGGGGGCACACAAATGGCAGTTCCGTCTGTAATGTAATTCGTTTGAAAGATCATACAACCCGTCAGAATGCGTGCCAGATTACCGACAATAATTGTGGCTGCGTGCAAGAAAAGTGAATTATTGTATATTCCTTGGGTAGGTACTGTTCTTCCTCTTTATGACAACCAACAGAATTCACGCTTTTCCGACCTTGTCAATGCAATTTTTCTCACGTCCAACATCAATTTGCTCGCGGATGTACACAGTCGAATATCCGCTTGTACGATTCACTTTCTCGGCTGCCACTCACAACAATACGATTAGAATGCACGCAACTGAATATTCGTAATTACCATGGAAAATCTATTTGTAACTATTTCAATATGTAAATACCTTTATATGGAGGTGTCGCTGTAAATTTCATGCCAAAACTGGCCGGAATAATAAAAGTGAAACATGGGAGCTGCTTCGGTGCTTTCTATCCGAGTTTGGCTTATTTCAAGGCAATTTGTCGCCAAATAAAGACTTCAAGTGTAATTATCGTAAATTTTGGACGCCGACACTTGTAAGTAAATTTATCTACGGAACACGAGCGCTGAGGCGGTGCTGCACTACAAATTGTTCGAACGAAACCCAAAAAAAACTTCTTTTGTTTTTCCTCTCTTTTGACATTTCCCTGTCTAAGCACTCTTCATTTCTCAAAATCGTTGGGTGCGAGTCGACAAACAACAATTGGATATGCAAAGCCATGGTTAGGCGCAAGCCAACACACAACATGTTGGTATGAGTGAATATTCTTTAAGAATCGGAATTAATTCGATTCCCTTATAGGGCATACATTACACGTTTTTTGGACGGACTATAAGCTCGTTCAGTATGATATGTACTGGATTGAAATCAGAATGTATCGCAGATGGGTGGACGGACACACCGCAAAAGCGCGATACTGACCATATCACCTTGTGGAGTGCCTAAACATTCTATCATGATAATAAGATACTCTAACTGTCTCTAAGCGAATGCCCGAAAGGGACTGCAGTACTACAATTTTTTTATTCAGAAGGACTTTATTTCCAAGGATGGTGTTCCCTGGGGAAAAATTCTGCTGCCTTCATGTCTGCGAAGGTAAATGTTTCTGCACCCTCGAGTGAGGAAAGGGACGAGGGTCAGCTCCGCAGTCACTACCATGGGTGATGCGGAAGCCATGGGTTATGACGATGTGATGCTTAGAGCTCTACTCAGATCTTAGAGTCAATCAGTAATTCAATATATTTTAATATTAGTTTTGAAACAATCATTTGTTTTCCGAATCTAATTGGTATGACCATGTGATATTTTTCTTGATCAGAATGATCATCGTTGCCTATTCCAGTAATATACTGAACTTACGGGAAGTTCCCGTCTTCGATTAAGCGTCTAAGCCGCAATGTTATATGCATAGCCCACGAAACCTGGCTCTCCTGACCAGCCCCAATGATACGTAATATGAGGCGTTCCACCAAACAAGTACAGTTCTTACAGGAGGCAATCATGATGGGGAAAATTAGACACTCGGAATGAGAGAGCATTTTATATAACTGTAAAGCGTAACCATTCAAGAAGTAAGAGCCCCTGAAATAATACAATTTACCGTCAAGTATTGGAGCCTTATCAACATTGAATATGCCAATACATATCGCTTGCCGTCGTTTCCAAGTCAACAAAGATGATTTGGTATTAGGAACCTTTTCTTTTCCTTTTTGAAATAGTTCCATGCACTTGGCATGCCAGGAATATTTGATCTGCGTCAAAAGTTCCACGAACTATCAGATCCGCGTTTCTCTGGCGGCTAACACATTCATAAAACAATATAACAAGTAATCGCTAAAATAGAATTGAGTCCAAAGGTTCCACAAACAGCTCATAAATATTAATTGAAACAAATCGAATTCCAACAGCACCAACAACAACGCACCAAATATGTACAAAAGCCAACATCCGCGTCTAAACGCAGTCCAAACCCAAATCGTCCAAGAACAGTTTTTTCACCTCAGCTCAGAACCAGCGTCTTTCAAGTGTTATCATTATCTCTTCGTTTACTTATGATAATGAAAGTGATTTTCATATTTCCTAATATTTTTTGGACATTGTTGCGTCATCGTGATCCATTTCGTGGGAGAGACATTGCCGCGGACTGACCACCAGAATCAATACACGGAAAAGTCAATGACAGAACCGAAGAAAATGAAGAAATGGATGGCGGAGGAATAACAGATCCACCTTATTCCTGTGTTTACAAAATGATTATTCAAAGAGGGTGCGTGAGTTACAAATGGACGTAACCTTCGACAAACATTGCTGTAACATGGGTCCAAATGCGGTGTGTACTTAGTAGAGGAAGTTAGGGTTGGAGAAAACTGATTGGGTTAATCTTACTCTTGTGCGTTTCCCTAGAATAATTCAAATAATCCTTTGTTAAGGTGTTTTCCGAAGTATGCAATAAAAGATTACCCGCAGTCTATGACCCATTCTTAAGAAATTGGAATATGTATCAAATCTTCCCAGGAATTCCCATCCCCCTGTCTCCTCTTTGTAGCTGTCAAGGGTGGACACATCTAGTTCAAGTGCTTCGTGGTAGGGAACAAAGAAGTTGCGCCCGAAGAATTCGAATGAACGTCCCATGTCATCCACGCATTCATGCGTTCCCGCTCCTTGCATGGGCATTGTGCGTTTCGAAGGGTGCACTTTCCCGGCCCGACCGCATTTATTAGTGACAAATCCTCGTACATATTTATGCAGATAACACTATCGTGCGGATACGTCAGGCACAGCCATTTATTCTGGCCGAGGCGTCACTTAAATTCGGCTTAGCGCAGCGCTTTCATTTTAATACGCTGATGGCGATGATGATGATGGAATTTTAAAATGTACATACAAGAATCGTCTTTGTCATTTTCATGGTCTGTTTGTTTGAATTTAGCAAGAAAAATGTTTTGTTTGTAGTGCTCAGTGTACACATCATTAATTTTGTATGAGGATTAGTGTTGCGCGAGTTAATGCCGCGCGATTATGACGGGCCAGCGTTTAGAATCCACCGCCCGATCCGACTATTTACCAAATGGAAATGTGGTGTGAAAAATGCTCCTCTGTCCACGGAACGGCTTCACGTGGTGCCTGTCTTGTTTCCTTTCAGCTTTTCACCTTCGTTTTGTATTGTTTCAAACGTGCAAGTTATTTATTGTGGGAGAATGAGATTTTCGGCGTCTCAAATGCGCTACAGCCATATATAATGTGATTTAAGCTGTCAAAGATCGACAGATAATTGCTCTGTTAATTTCTTAATTAAAAAACAACGAACGGGTCGAGACGCGACGGAATAAATAATTTGAAACTTGATTAGGAAAGTGGTAGCACGACTAACACACTTTCCATAATTTATTGTGAGTAATTATTTACGCGAGCTTTAAATCACGGGCATGTGAGCATTTATTATTCAAATTAAAGAGCTTAACAGCTTCATTATTGCTGTCCACTCTTTTGCAAGGTGTCCACTTGAGTTTTTGACTTACTTGGCAAGCGTGTGTTTACTGGTTTTTGAATTGAAGCGCTTTTGAATGATAAATGAGTTTTCTTTTGTTGAGAATCTGCTGAACTACTGCCCTTGAAGCAAGTCAAGGCTCTGTTCCTCGGGCTTGCATATATGATATTTATGAGAAAATGAAAGTCTGATTATTACTAAAATTTCTGGAATAATTTGCAATTCATCCCTTAATTGACTCTTTTCTCATTACTTCAATGCTCCTTAAATAGGATTGATAATTGCACATTTATGAAACCACTCTTCTTGTTAAGAATTTAATTTATTACGGAAACTGACACACCCGGTCCTATCTAAGGCCCATGAATTTGTTTCAATAATTATATGTCCATATTTGCTGATGAAAATATTCAAGATCAGTCACAACAGTGCTTATCAGTATACATTGTGACAACGAAGTACCCCGAAATTGTAATTTAAATTCCTCGGGTAAATCATATTAAAAAAAAATGTATTTTGTTAGGACTGTCCTTAATTATTATGAAAATATGAGTGCGATCTGTTAACCAGTTTGCTTACAGCAGCTTAAGTCGGTGTACCTCAGCAGTTTTATTGTGACCGAATTTACATCCAAAACCCAATAAATACCATCGATCAACCACCGTATTTACCAGATTAATTAAATATTTTGCATGTTCTTTGCAATTTCCAGGTACTTTTTTGTCACAATATATGACGTCAAGAGGTTCATAAATCAAATGTATTATTTAATCGGTAAAAAACTGATCGAATCCTTAATAAACATTATTACGCTGCTGTATACACCGCAGTAGAAAATATTTTAAATTTGACAAAATGTTGCTGAGGCTGGTCGGCATTCGGATGTGTTACGGGTCGTCGCCGAAGGACTCTTTGCCTCCTGCTGAGAACAAACAGGCACTATGGAGGAAGATAAATTATATGGGGAACCATGTGAAATAAATTGTGCTTCATAATAAATTCATAATAATAATAAAAATTGTTAAAACTACAAACAAATGATATAATGAATTCCTGTAATATTATTATAACCATATCATAATTTCAAAATTTCATTCAATATCACGCAGAAAAAAATTCATGCTCCTATGCATATAATAGCATACTGTCAGGGGTCGACCTTGAGAACAGGATAATTGTAGAGGGAAAACAATAAAATAACACGCACCAATCGTTAATAATCAATTAATTGTGTTCAAAATACAATGACTCGGATGAAGCTTCAAATGCGACTGACTCTTCTCGATTTCTTCCGTGGCCGGTGCTCTTCAATTGGCGTTGCCATGACACTTGACCATCCTGACATTGAACCGTCTCGATTCATTACTCCGGGTCTGAATCCACAGCATCATCCTTAAAAATCGAGTTCGGGACTCATGACGATCCACGGTTTCAACTTTTCGCTCGTATACACTGAACAGAATTTCCGTTGGTTGGGACGTGCGATTCGCACGTCCTCGACGAAATATCTGTCGTTCGTAAAACTCTCCAAATGATGTAGGGCCCTCGATATTTGGGCTCTAACTTTCGAGATTCTCCCGTAGCTGCAGGTACGTTCTCTAGAACGATGAGATCTCCTTCCTTGTAGATAAAATGTTTCTTGTGTTTCGCGTTGAACCTCAATCTCCATTTCTCTAATTCGGTGCTAATTCGCAGTGCAGCCAATTGTCTTCGGTTAACCATACCGCATTACGTTGGATCAGCAGTCACTTCATCTGATGTTGATCGGACTAACCTGAGTCACAGAGTGACATTGTGAATTCAGAGACCACAATTGTAAATCCCAATCCTTATGATCAGCTGGTGCAGTTCTTAGAAAGAACAAGTTGGGTAAACAGTCCTACGCTCATATCAGAAGGGTTTTGTATTCAATTTACAAAATGCAGTCACCAGATCGAATCAAATCAAGAAACATGTCAAAGACGATTTTATTGGAGAAAATATGAAAGACGAAGATCATGCTATTATTAACAAAGTTGAACAAATTTCGACTTCTGAGGTTTTAGTTATTGTTATACTCATAAATATCTCCCTTGATAATTATTTCAGATGTCCATCCGCGACGACGGAGGAAACACATTTTTCATGTATTTTCCCCCTGACAGTTTAAGAACTGTTTTGAAAAGCTCATATGAAAACTTTTATTTCCTACTCATATCGGCTACGTTTGATGAATTTTTTTTCAGGGGCCACTCTTCTGTACTGTTATCATCGATTCATGGCCATTTTTTCGAATCCTAGAATGGTTACAAAACCCATTTGCTAGGAGCTCTCTCCCACGTCTTTGACTTGTTTCACTTATAAGCATTAATTGTAGGTACTCATCTTCAGTCATTCATTGAATTGAATCAAGTGTTCAAAGCATGCACCTTCAACGTTGAAGTTGGGAAACTATAACTCCAAATTATTCAATCTTCGCATTTAAAACAGCCACTATTTTGTTTTACGATTACTGATACCACCAGCTGAACCGATTCTCAAAGATATACATGAGACCTATCATTCCTGAAATTTTCATGCAAATCCTAGCAAAACTGTAGTTTCTGAGTCGGCAAAAAGCGCATGTTGTTCCATAGCCATATGTTGCCATAGTATAGCATATTGTTCCATAGTAATACAGAAAATTCAAACCGCTATAACTTCACTAAATATATGTCAATCTTTGTGAAACTTTTAGGGTAGATCAATCTTATAAATAGACATCTACGTACTGAATTAAGTGTACCGTTAAGATTTTATTCAAGAAAACATAAAATCGCTAAATCATACTATTACTAACAAAGTTGAGTGAATTTCGACTTCTCATGTATTTGTTGTTGTTGTACTCACAAAACCCTATATTCCTGATTTTTTTTCAGATTTTTCGAATCACAGGTGTCCCATCGCGAGGGGGGGGGGACACAAATTTTTAGTGTAATTCCCCTTCCTGTGCGCCCCTCGAAGCAAATTTTGCCAAACTAAGACCTGTTTTGAAAAGTTCTCATCAAGACCTTTCATTTGATACCTATATCGGCTACCTTCAATGAAATTTTTTTTCGGGGGGTCACTCTCCTATATGGGAAGACCCCCCCTTAAATACCTTATTAAATGTTTTTGTAGTTGAACTTTGAAGAAATCACTACTTTACACCTACACACAAAATTTGATGTTTCTAGCTAAAGTAGTTTCCGAGAAAAACTGCTGTGACACACGGACGGACGGACGGACGGACAGACTGACAGACTGGTCGTGAAACTAGTAGGGTTTTGTGAAATTATTTTACAAAACCCTTATAAGATGGACTGATTTGCACGTTCGATTTGGCCATTCGCTCAAGGTGTTCTGACGGCAACCTTAATATGTTGAATCTCATTAGATGCGCAGAATTCAGTAAATTCTCGTGTTGTAAAAACAGTACCTCGATCGCTAATCATACGCTTAGGTAGACCGAAGTACAACGTCAGATCCCAGAATACGTCGATGACGGGCGTCGATTTCGTAGTTTTGATAGCTCTCAAAATGAAATACTTACTAAACGAATCAGATGTTCCAATGATGTGCAAATTACCTCGATGACTGGATGGAAAGAGTCCCAGGTGATCAACGTGTAACATCAAGAACGAAATAGGTGTCACCTCATCCGAATAGAGTTGACCCTCCAGTTTGCCTGCAATTCCCTTATTATGGCAGCACTCTAAGCATGCTGCGATGTACGAACTGATGTATATTCGGAGATCGTTGAACCAAAAATCTTGCCGAACTCGATTTGTGATCTTCTCAAGACCAAAGTAGCCCATGTCATCGTGGTACGTGCGGTTAATTTTCCACCTGACTGCAGACCCAATGATGAATTTGAGATCTTGGTCGATCTTACGATACAACCGACCGTTTTTGAGCTAATAATCTGACTTGATCTGTTTGGATTGAGCGGACTCATTATCGCCTCTCAGAAGTTCGATTAACTCCTTCAACATCACGTCTTGTCGTTGCAGGTGCACAAGCCAGTCTTCGTTTTATTCCACTCGCATTACGTTCCCCGGCGCTATCGCTGCTTCGTTGAGTGGTTCGCTTGGAGTCCTTCTTAGAGCATCTGCTTGACTCATGCGTTCAGCCGATCGATGTATGATGCGGAAATCGTTCTCCTGTAGCTTCAGAAACCAACGGACGGTGTGCGGTAGCAATGGCTTAGACGTGCTAATAGCAGCGCAATCGGTTATTATGTCGAAATGCTTACTGAGCAAATGAATGCGGAATCTTTCTAACGACTCGACAATAGCCGATACTTCAAGCCCATGACTATGGTATCTGCTTTCGGATTTGCTACCCTGGTGGCTATACTAGAAAACCGGTCTGAAACTGCCGACGTCATCTCGTTGCATGAGGATTCTGGCAAGACCCAGTGTGCTCGCGTTAGTGTGAACTTGATGTTCCTTCGTCGGATCGTATGCACTGGGCACTGGATCGCAGCAAAGTGCTGATTTCAAATTGTGAACTGTCCTTCTGCTTCAACAAAAGTGTAAGCGGCCTCGATATTAGAGAATAATCGGGAATGAATTTGCGGAAAAATCCGCTCAATCCCAAAAATCTTCGAACTTCTGTAACGTTGGTTGGGTCTGGAAACTCTCGAGCTGCATTAGTCTTTTCAGCTCCTGGTTTTATTCCGTCCTCATCGACTCGATGACCCAAAAACGTGATTTGTTCAGACAAAAACGTGCACTTAGAAGGCCAAAGTGTCACACTGGCATCTCGAAGTATTACCAGAAATTCACGGAGTTTGATTAAACCCTCGGCGGTGGTTTTGCTGGGCAGAATTACTTCATCTACGTATGCAATTGCTCGATTTCCTATTTGTTGTATCAACTTGGTAATGACCTCATGAAAATAACTCGGTGCATTGCACAAGCTGAAAGCCATCCAGTTGAATTTGTATTGGCCTGTATGCATGACAAATTCAATGTATTTCCTGCACTCTTCTGCGATTGGTATTTGATAATAGAGTCGTTTAAAATAAATTACCAGCGATCGATGATAGCTGCTCCTCAACAGTTGGCACGGGAAACGGACGCTTTTCAGTGATAGCATTGAGCTCACGGAAATCAACACAGAGACGGTCCTCACCATTCTGTTTACGAACGAGGACAATTGGCAACGAATATTCTGATGATGACGGACGTATGATATTGTTTTCGAGTAGTTCGTTTACTCTTTCTTGAATCTTCAAAGATACGACGTTGTTGATAATCAATCGGCTTGAGTTCTTGTTTTAATTGAACTTTATAAGCCTTAAGACCCAAATCTTTATGCAGAATACGGTGTGACGACGTTTATGGAATGCCTGATTCCAAAGAACAGCGAGGCACGGATAAACCGGGGGTTTCTTCAATACTTTCGGCTACAGCAGCAATAATCTCGGCTGTTTTATCCTTCACATCACTAAGTTGTCCCAACAGCTCGAATTTTTCCACCAATTTCTGTATTGCGGTCCGACAAGGTGCTTCACGAAAAAATGTTCGAGTTTTACGAGCCGTCACTGCCAAATTTCCTGCATTTTTATAGTGAATTTCAATGATTTCAATGCGTTTTTGAAGCAATTATCGTTCCATTTTTATCAATGGCGTGGTTTCTATTTGTCAAATGTCAAAAAATGACAGCTTCAAAAATGACATCTACCGAAATAGTGGGCTATTCAAAATAACACCTCTTATTGGAAAACCCTTTGTATTTTTATTTATTTAACTGATTCCTTGCAGTGTTTCTTCAATGTCTTCTTTGTTTACATTTACATGTACCAGACCCGTGGCATTATTCCTAGCTCATCGATTTTCTTCTCAAACACTGTTATAAATACTTTCGCTAATACTGCTGAAAACGGGTTTCCCAAAGCTATTCCTCATCTCGTTTTATAGAATTTTCTTCTGAAAGTAAAGTAATTTTCGGACGTACAGTGACTCCCAAAAAGATCCGCACAAGCAAGAAATTTTCCTCCTTTCTCATTTTATAAGGCAATTAAAAACGGGAAAATTTTTTTAAACATTTTATTATGAGCAGAACATAACAATCTTACAGATCACATAAATAAATTAGTTTCTCACTTTGAATGTAGCAAAAAAAAGAAAATTCCATGAAAAAAACAGAAAATATCATCCCTCAAAAAGATCCGCACAAGAGCTAAATTGTAAAAATAAACAAAAATTTTAGTAAGCTAGTATTTTGTTGCATGTCCGTTTTGTTCAATTACACATTTTAATCGCTTTGGCATACTGGTGATGATTTTCCGCAGGTATTCCACATCCATTTTCACCCATTCTTCGCGAAGCCTTTTCTCGGGCTCCGTTTTTGAACAAATTGGCGTGCTATGAACTCTACGGTCCAATTCATCCCAGAGATTTTCAATGGGACTACAATCCGGTGACTGAGGAGGAGGATGAACCACTTTTGGACAATTATACAGCTGCCATTCTTGAACAATGCGTGCCTTATATTTGGGATCATTGTCTTCGTAATATTTGAACGAATCCGAAATGCCCATTTTAGCAGCGCTTTTTCGCAAATTTTCCTTCAAAATGTCTAAATATCGACGGGAATCCATGATTCCATCTATAAATACTAGTTCGCCAACACCACGAGTCGATACGCATCCCCAAACCATCAAACTGCCACCTCCGTGTTTCACTATAGACCTGAGGTTGATTGGACTCATTTCTTCATAGGACTTGCGCCACACCATAACACGTCCATCCGAGCTAAAAACATTGAATTTGCTTTCATCGGCAAAAATCACATCCTCCCAATAATTGACTTCCTTTGATATAAATTCTTTAGCCAAATTTAAACGCTTTTTTTTATTCACTTCACTGATGAATGGTTTCTTCCGTGCAACATGTTCATTGTATTTAGCATTTCTCAAAACTCGTCGAACTGTTTCACATCCTACTTTTTTCTTAAATTCTGCGAACACTTCACTCACAATTTTTGGAGCATTTTTTTTTATTTTCCGGACGATAGAGCGTTCTTCAAGCATTTTCTTTTTGTGCGGATCTTTTTGGGGCATCATATTTTTGTGCTTCTTTTTTAATCCTTCGTTTTACTTCTCATTTTGCGATACATTTTCTATTTTTTTGAGTAAAAATATCGAGCTGATGTTTAGTTCAATTAATAATATTTCCTTTTTCTTTTTGTGCCATGGATTGAAGCATAAATTGAAAAAGAAGGAACATTTCTTACTTGTGCGGATTTTTGGGAGGCGCTGTACATACCGTAGCCAGCTTAGTGCGTTGTGAGACCTCAGCTGGGAAAAATTATTCGATGACCGTCTCTAATAGTTTTCTTCAGCTGATGCTTAACTTCCATTTATCGTAAAAATAAAGAAATAACATTCTTTTATTTGAATGGATTTGTATGAATTGAGCGAAGGCACAAATGTTCCTTATTGAATTGCTTTCTTGCAATCAAATACTTATACCGTGATTTTTATATCTTTGCGATTGGATTTGGGGCTTTTAAGCCTTCAAATGAACACCAGCCACTATTGCAATGTTGTAAGATGTGGTCCCAATGCGATAGCAGATCTATCGATTCGATATTGTCATACCTCATTCAGATGGCATTGAGCTCCTTGAAAAGTTCAAAGCCAACCATGTAAAGCAACACTTAAATCGGATAATTGTACTGTTTCGCTCTGCGCGGGGAAGAAACAAGATCCTCGCTGCACAGTATGATACGTTGTAAATCCAAAAACTTTTATCATAGTGGCAACAAATATTTCATGCAATCCTCCACGGACCAACTCGCACTCGAAAGAGTCCTCCTAAGTCAAAACAACTTCAAATTGTTATTTAGTGGGCAACGTCAAAACACACAAAAGCCAAACGAAAGGAGTCTGGGCTTCTGCGTAGGCGGTTTGTTTCTGTTACGGATTATCTTCCAATACCTCTCGACATACATCTAAACATATGCCAACGCGCCGTAGATACGAGCGCAAAGCAGATCTCATTCGCGAATACGCGAGCGTGCAGATTCAGATACAGCAAATGGATTTGCAAGTTGTGCGGAGACAGCGATATTTCTTAATTTTTCGAAGCATCAACTTACCGAGCACATTCACGCAGTCATCTGGCAAATAAATTAATCAGATAAACACTTATAAGCATAAATCAAGGTGCGGATAAAAGTGCAAGCGAGCGAAGAAGAGCGATCCCCGCTGAACCTGATGTTTGGAATGCACCGACTCAGCGATCCACCGACTGCATTTGCATCCTTCTCCTGCCATGCCTTTGCAACACTTTAGCTTGTTCTGGTGCCGAAAAATTGCGCCCAATTGTCTCCAGAATTGTGGGATTAGCGATCCAAGGCTCGATGGCTTCGCAGTCATGCGTCGAGGCTGCCAGGGTCCCTCACCTCGCGAATGATGTATGACGCTGAGCCCACATATGATAAGTGGCAATGGATCGAGATAGAGAACGATGCTCGCATTATGAGCGGCTCCGCCCGTTCCCACGCTGACTATTCTAGAATGCCACTCGCATGACACTATCGCGGCCTGCATCAATGCCTGCGAAACATCTGCAAAACATCCACTTACCAGTGTTCCTCATTGTTGCGCGGGACACAATTAACCACCGACAATTTATCTCTCCATTAAAATAAACGTAAAAAATCGATATCGGAAAAACGAGCAACGAATTCCAAAAAATATCACGAAAAATTCATTGGGTCCATTACTGGGCCGCGATAAGCCCCATCTTCACCAGAAAACAAATGACTATCGCATCTGGCGAGAATGGACTCGTTCGGGTTGTCCACTTTGCCGGGCATCGGAGGAGCCGCAGCTGACTGGTCATTTCGATGGAATTTCTCTTAGATAGGTCAAGTCACCTCAGCCACCACCGGTTTGCATGAATTAAAGCGCGATTACGAAACCGGGCCTTCATGGAAATTCGGCAAGTGCTTGGAAATGAATGTCACACTCGAGGGGGGTTGATTTCAAGGTTGGTCGATGTGGCTGCGTTGCATTATCTGCAACCAGACATATTTATTTAGAGCTTGAACAAAGCATCGTCTGATGTGCAGAATTCTTATTAACTATCGGTTCAATCTTGATTTTATAGAATCATGCAATCTACTTCTGTTAAGACAATATGTTACATACTGCCTAAGAATTTCCCACATACTCGTATGCCACCAATATACAAGAATCAATTCCCGGAGCGATTCTCATAAATTGATGATTTGCTGCAAGGAAGAAAAGAGTGAGTACTTTTTAATGATAATCAGCGGCTGAACTGGGCTGAGCCGGCCCGCCCTGGCCACCTTAAAAATCGCGAAATTCTTTTAGCATAAATTAACGGATATAAAAGTTGATAAATCTGCAAATCCGAAATTGACTGAAAAGGTGAGTCGATATGCAGGCGAGGAATGGTCCGACCGCGACCAATAAATTTGGATTGGGGCGCTAAGTGCTCGACGATGTATTGTGACTGAGAAGGTCAATTTATATGTATTTAATGCGGGTCGAGGGCAGACGCGGTGTTGTATGAACAAATGACTCTGATTGTCGAATTGTCATCATAATTGCGGAAAAAGTATTCATAAAGACTCTCGAGATGGTGCAGATAGGTCGCGAAATAATCGGTCTTTCACATTTTTAAGTGGTGAAAGGAGCTGCGACTCAATACGAATGAGAAAATATTTTCAGGATTAAGTGGTCGATTGTTGATTTATGTTTTTGTTGTTTGATTTTTCAGGCACTCACAAAATGCTCCAATAAATTAGATGATACTGTTAATTAGCTAGAAATCATACTTTCACTGCATTTAAATTTAAGTCTGATTTATTCTTACGTAGGCCAGAATTTTGCCGTATTATAATGACTTTTCGGATTTGATTCATTAAATTCTATACAGTCTGTAAACTCCAGAATAAAATGTATCAATTGGGATCAGTTGTCAACTTAAAGGCTTTCAATAATAACAGGCTGATATTTAGGGAGTGAAAATCAATGAATATCGAAATAAAGAAGGAAAGTTTCTGTCCGTCCAAAGCGCAATTTATTGAACGCATCGATTTTCCTTGTTCTTGTGAGTCCATCATGAAAATAAGTCCCGATATTAATTAAATGCATTGGTGAAAAACTATAAAACTAACAGTAGTATAATGAAAGAAAATTATTACAATATTCATTTTTTGAACGCTTTAACTCAGTCACATTCATTGCAAACATTTTCTCATATTAAACCAGACTATCAGGAAATGTTCGTAAAGAACATGAAAATTTTGCTTTTGTTTATTATTTTAAAATTCCGAAGAGTTCCCTGTTCGAGAGACTGAATTTTTGACGTCATATTAGGTAGTAGATACTGGACTCTATAGTTTGGTAGCTGAGGATCGTAATTGTGTGCGGAGTAGTTATCCATGAGCAAAGCGATTTTTCTCTTTTGTCTCTACAAACCAGAATCTAAAGTGTGTAGTCATTCAGAAATTAATTCTACCATAATCCACGCCTTTTTGTTGGGTCGATAAATCATGGAGAATGGTTTGATATTCTTAGAACACCTAAGTTTGGTTGATTTGCCTACCATCAACGGCTTCAGTTTTTCAAAACCGTCTTTATGACCACATTGCAATTTTCCTGTCGTAACCAGCGATTTTTAGATGCAAATACGAACACACTACGACAAGATTTGCAAAGGAACTTCAGGCATGCGCAGAACTAATATGCTCATTTGAAGCTATCTCTTTGCCAGGAACACATGCGCTAACTCATTTGTGCGCTATGCAAGAAACTTCCGTGCACGTCAGCGTCAAATGTCCAAATGATGTGCGCCTGCGCGAGTATCACAAAAACTACCTACTAAACTCGTTTTAGGAAAAATCGCAAGTTCCTGCGACTGCCGATCTGGACAAAATTGTCGAAAATCGCAGTGTGCGGGCTTCCATTTAACCATCTGTAGCTTGCGACAAAAGTGCGACTATATAGTCGTAGTCTGATGCATCCTTATAGAGAAGTGTAACTCTTTCCTTACTCATCTTAGCTGTGTGACACTTCTCATTCTTAAAGCATATTCTATAATCTGGAAAACAGTTCAGTTTCATCGGTACAACATAAGCCTCTTGAATCAAAATTTTCTATAATTTGAGGCAGTTTTCCTTTCCATTCCCTTCAAATATCTCCTTATACAGCTGCACTCTGTAATGATTTTACAAATCTCGTACGTTCGAGATTTCCCGAGGGAAATGTAAGCCGATCTCTCATCGGTTCTAGACGTGAAGTCTTGGAACGTGACAACGGACTGTACGCATCAGGTCTACAAGTCCGGACACTCTTAGTCTACTCCGAGGTGGTTGCTAGCTGGCTAGCTAATTCGGAGAGGAGTTTCAGCTGCGGGTCTTACGCTAGCAGGCTAAGTCCGAAATACAAAAACTCAGCCACCGGTTTGAATGCTCGATTTAAAACGCGTCGAATAATTTTCATCGACTCTACTTTAAATAACGTCCCTTCATTGCGGAGAAAAAGAACAAAACTAACTGCTGAAAAAATACGCGCTCCCGAATATAGCCGACGCGGTGCCCAAAATACTCTACTCGAATTGAAAACCGAATAAATCTTCTTCTTCTTTGTAGCACTACAGCCCCTCTCGGGCCTTCACTTAGAGATAGTTAGAGTAGCTCATTTTCATGACCGTATTGATTTTTCGGAAGTTGGTTTGGTCATTACCATGCTCCCGTGTGCTTGCTCAGCTATGATATGATTTGACCAAATCAGTGCATATCACCACTGAGTGAACACTCATAGTCTGTCTGAAAAATCCCCTGAACTAAATCACGTTGCTCCCAACGAGGTTTGAGCCTTGGACCTTCGGCTTATGGGTTCATGCTCTAACCACTAGGCCACAGACTGCTACTCTAATAAAAACACGCAAATTCAAAATATGGCACCGCGTACCGACTGCAACGTGAAACCGATCATTTGCGGATTACTGGAACCCTACCCTCTCGGCAGCATGCTCACCTCTCGCTCACATTATCCTGCAAGAAGAGAATGGGTTTACTGCAAAGGAAAGATATACTCGTAATTAGCAATCCAGCAATTCATTATTAGTGTATTTCTTTCTTTCTGTTTAGGTTATCTACATTTAAACGTACAATATTAGAAATTAAAATAAAATTTGTCTTTTATTTACATTTAAAGATCAATTCGGTGAACTAAAAAAAATCACAGATTACACATATTGTCTTCAATATGAGTTTACAATTTTGAACAAAATTTATTCGACTTTTATGAAAATTTGACAGATTTTTAATCTTAATTCAAATTTATTTACGCTGAGTATATTGCTATGGGAAATAACTAAAATTTCATTTGCGTTCAAACTAAACAAAAAATTATGTTCCCAATTTTTCTTAAACAATCAGACGATAATATTTTGCTTTTATTTTCATGTTTTTAAATTTAATAAAAATAAGATCTCGTCTAAAAATTAATCCTTAAGCGATTTGTTGAATATTCAATATCTTAACACATAACACAAGACTAAAATAATATTCATATAAAATACATAAATGCCCGTTGACTTGAAAAAAACTTTTTTTCAAAGAAAATTTTAGTTTTAAGTTTGTAAAGCGTATATTTGTTGCACTTCATTTTTGGTTATTCACAGGTTGTGTGGCATATTTATTTATGATTTATTTGTTTTTGTTTTTTTTTTGTGGGAATTATTACCAACTCGAAGAATATGGATGATTAAACCCATTTCAAAGTTAAAGAGCATTTTCGTCCTCTAAAGGTTTGATTTGTTGTTATTCTTTTTGGTAAAGATTGACATTTTGTCTTTACGTTTATATCTTTTTCTAAATAATGCACCAAAGATGTTTTGTTTTTTTTTTCTTGTTGTTGGTTTTCTGTTTCACTAATAATTCACTTGAATCTTTCTGGTAGATTGTAAGCTATACACTCTAACCTATTTTACACTCTTTTATTTAGTATTCTTTTGGATGCAAAAAATGAATATTTTTGCTATTTTCAATAGCAGAATTTTCAGATAAGTTATACATGAAAGCTGGATCGGAGCAAAGAATATTACGATAAATATAATTTTGTCTGTAGAAGATAACCAACAATATCTACAACTCAATGAAATTAGGGAAAACGTTATTCCTAGTGGACTTGGTTTTTTCCCGATTCACAATAAATTTATAAGCAAGAACGCGGAAATCAAGGATACCTGGAGTGAATGTGAGGCAAGAAAAATAGGATTTCAGGTATACGGCATAGAATATTAACTGATACGAAATACATGGTGAATCGTCTATTTTCTAAGTGAATTATTTAGCAAGGTCGAAGTACCATCAACTATAGTCCAAATATTTACTTTACCTTACATCAAATTTTAATGAAGATGGATGGTCTAGCAACAATAAAAGCAACTCATTAATTAAGCTAGCGCAGGAACCCCCATGAGCCCTTAGAAACTATTCAAGTGTCGATATAAATATTTCCAAATACCGGGAAATATGTTAAAACGAATATAGTAAACTTAAATTTTAGAACGAATTTTATAATTTTGTAACATCTAAAGATCAAAGAACCTATTGGTAAAAAATAGATAAGCCGACTGATATTTCTAGTCCGCAATTTCATAGATATTTCACTTGGTTGTGACGCAAATTCATTGAGAGTGATTCCTTCAATTGAAACCCATCTATCTCAAAACAAATCACTTTTATATCCCCTAGAAACTCCCCTCTTCCTTATAGTAGACCATAATTATTTATTAGGTGCCTTTAGCCCATTTATTGGAAGTCATTTGCCACAAATTATCAACCCCAGTTCTGCATCGGCGTTTATATTGTGAGTTTGCTTAGCACTAAAACGGCGAACGAGCTATGTAGAACTATCTTTTCATGCCAACACGTTGGCTGCTGCGGATACACAAATACGAAAACTAAAATTTTATTCCTATAACATAAATGTTGCGACTGAGCTGTCTAGTATTTAATACCATTAAACAGGTGTGATAAAATGGAAAAAAGCTCATTATCTAAAGAGTTCCACTCACTCTAGCGTGATGAAAAATTCTTTATTTTAGGGTTTTGTTAAATAATTTTACAAATTATTTTACAAATCCCTAAATGCGTTTTGTAAAATACTAAAATCGCGAGGTGTCTGTCCGTCTGTGTGCCAAAGCAAATTTTGTACGTAAGTTTAAAGTAATGCTGTCTTCAAAGATAAGCTACCCAAAAAGTTTAGAAAGTATTTAAGGGGGTCTCCCAATATGGGGGAGTGGCCCCCGAAAAAAAAATCATCAAAGGTAGCCGATATGGGTATCAAATAAAAGGTCTCAATGAGAACTTTTCAAAACCGGTCTTAAGCTGCCACTATTCGCTTTGAGGGGCGCACAGGGAGGGAAAATATACGCAAACTTTGTGTCACCCCCGCCCTTGTGATTGGATACCTGTGATCTGAAAAATCAGAAAAAAATGAAGGTTAGTGTTTATGAGTACAACAACAGCAAATACTTTCGAAGTCGAAATTCACTCAACTTTGTTAATAATAGTATGATCTTCGAATTTCACATTTTCCCGAATAAAACCGTATAGAAAACCTTATACTCAACGAAATTCGACGTTTAAGTATTCTTACTAAAGGTCCTTATACTCTGTAAGTTTGATAAAAATCGAATGATAAACACGGAAGTTATAGCCATTTGAAGTTTCACATATTACAACATATTTTGGTATTTCATGGACTTTCCATCGAATCAGACACTGCAGTTTTGATTTGATCTTCTTAAAATTTTCAAATAAGATCAATGGTATGAAAGTCTGATTTTTGTTAGTTTGCAACTTTTAAGCGTGCACATCGCTTTCACATGTTTTTTGACTTTATTCGTTGCTGGTGACTGCATTTTGGAGAAGTTGGGTACAAAGCCTTTCTGACATGAGCGTAGGTTTGTTTACTCATCTTGTTTTTTTTTTTAAATTAACTATCCGCTCCTGAATGGAGCTACGTGGGCCTGCATCCAAAATTCACGACAGACAGAGAAAAAGGTGTTCAAAATGATGTCAAATCAAAAAAGTTTGCTATTCAAAATACAAATGTGTGTAATGTTGAAATATTTGGTTTGGAGCATGTCAAGATGATATGTGAAAAATGTTACGATTTAGTTTTTACAATGCGTCAACGTGGCTCATGAATAACATTTCCTTATCATAATTTTCTTATTTTTTATCATCGTGTTGACTTGTTTTATGAAGTTAAAGTCAATTTTGAATGAAATGTAAAAATTTTCTTTGAAAGTATAAATATTATGATTATGTTGACTTGTGTTATAAAGTTATGGATATTTCGGGTGAGATATTAAAATGCTATCAGTTTCCGATGTTTCGATGTTTTTCTTTACCTAGAAACCTTGCATACCAATCATTACCTGAAAAATTGCCTGTGCATATTAATATATCTGTCAGATAAATTGCGCTTGATCGTGTTGAGTTTGCATTGCGCCCGGTGGAAGGTTATATTGTAAAAACGTAGTTTGTAGCAACATAGTATGTGGAAAGAATCAAAAATTCATCAACGAAGTTAGAGTCTAAACATTACAACGCTTACCTCAAAAATTAGGATAATTGGATATCATTTCTGTACAATTTCAATTGCTTACAAAGTTCCATGTAGGCATATATACATATATTTCCAAAAGCTGAGCTTGTTATGAGAAAAAAAAGCTTCGAAAGTTTAATTGTAAAAGTTTTCTTCTTTTCTAACATTCTTCAAATCCAACAATCAGCGTTCAATAACTCCAGTTTCGAAAAAAATCCTTCAGAGCCATTAAGACCATTCAAAAGCAATTCAATCTTGAGTTTCAATTTTGGGTGTGGTGCACATTTTCGAGATTGCTTGAGTGAAACTTATTAGGAAATTGATAAGATACGGATGTCGTCGGCTGCGTTCCACTTTCCTTACCATTCCGCTTCACTTAGCATTAGCACAAACCGCTGAAGAATGGAGGTCGAAAAGTTGTCTAATGGCATGAAAGAAATAAATAATGGACTTAGTGCTCAGATGAGTGGGATTATTTTTTTCTAAATATTACGGTGGGACATGTTTTGTTTGTTCCCAACCCGACACGCCAGCATTGACGCATGTATGTGGAAGCTTATGGCATATGTTGAATACCACGCATATGAGTCAAATGGATATTGTACAGAGTTGAGTGCTCAGAGGAAATATAGTGAGGATTCCGGTTGATGTTGATCGATATTTTGTTTAAATTAATCCCTGATTTTGGCCAGTATGAGAGGATCTGATAGTAAGAAGTGGACATTTAAGCAAGATTATTGAGCGCAGACCCACTGAAGATCTAGTCAAATCAATGTTTCATGCATGTTTGATTACTGATTTCTATAAATAGCTTTAGCATGCAATTTATTTTACACTTCCAACACTAAATTGATAAGGTTATCACCTTGAATGCGCTGAATCAATGAATAATACCCTCAAGAACATTAGAATGGGCTTCAAAGCTTTATAGAAAAGTGATCCATCGAGAAGAAAATCATACCATGACGTCCATGTTTTTGTTCGTGGCTTCCAATAATCGACAGTATCAAAAATAATTAACCGATTTATCTCGACAATGTCCCAAATTCAACCCGGCATTGACTAAACGCGCGATTTTCTCCCATCGTACACAAACCCGCGCAGAAAAAGAGCCCACTGAGATAAGTAGTCAATGTCATTCAATTGAACACACCTCTTCTTTAATTTGACACTATCTAAATCTCGATTTTTTCCCGTTGTACACGGACTAATGCAAATGAATCTTGAAGTTTGCATCAGTCATCTATTTTTTACCCGTACTTTCTTTCTTCATTCTGTCGCTCATTTCTTATCTTTTTCTGCTCGCTGGCCTCCATTCACAAAAGCAAACACTGCAGATTTTGACTCGCTGTATCTTTGTATCTTTACGTTGCTCAGTGTACGTTGGACGTAGGATGAAAGAATTAAGCGGTTACCGCGAGTATCTGTTGGCAAAGCTCATATTTAAGCGCACAGATCCACTTTTTAATCGGTTGCTTGAGCTGGTCGTCGTACTTGGTAGCGATTTAAGACAAACTCCGGCGAAGAATGGACCAGGCTGGCGTGGCTGTGGCTAAAAACAAGCTCAGGAGACAATCGATCGAAGAATGTGAAAGATCACGCGATCAAGATCACTTACAAATTGATATTTGTTGTCAGAAAATGCAAAACGGATCTGATGTGAATGAGGCCTGCAATTGGTGTCACACAATCGCGTCATTTTCCACGGTTGCCGCGGCTGAAGGTGAATATGAAATTCGCCGAAAACTGAAGCTCTTACTTAAATATGCTTTAGTGTGAATGCGTTAATTAGTTGTTTATATGAGTTTAAGCTAAGAATATGCGCATGTTTCAACCCCTCTGTCCCTCAGCAGCTACCTATTCGATGGATCTAGGAAGTTTATGATGATGGTTATCACGATCATCATCAACAGCTCCCTCGTACTGTGGTCTCTATTCCAAGAGAATGACTAGTCCTGGTCATTCCCTCAGCTCAGTCCTGAGGAAAATTCTGAGTCTAAATAAATGGCGCAATCAAAATCGTATGATAAGTCCATCGATCATGTGAATATTATAATAAAGAAAATGAATTCTTCACCGTGCGGATCAAGCATTCTGAGACGTGGACTCACTGTCCTCCGCTGTGGCTGCTACTCTACATGCAACAGCGCTCCACATAGTGGGAACTATCAAACAAACCAACAAATCGCGCGGCCCCTGTGGATAATAGAGCTCAAAGCATTGAACAAATTCTTCTAGTTGATGATGATCGTGTAAGCAAAGTGATCACAACAAATTGAAAGCAACCAAGGCAGGGACAATCCCTGAAATAGATGCAAATCGTTCTTAATTGGTTCATCGACTGCCAGTAGTAGGAAAAAAGCGAACAAAGAAATTTCCAGGAAATTTTATTGTTTTATTTTCACAAATTACCTATCACAACCTATAAAGCTTTATAATTTATAGCAAAAATTATTCACAGGAAATGTTTGAAATACTGAGCTTATGATCAACGAGGCATTATTGGTAGCTTACATGCTGGTAACTGTCAATGATTAAAAACTTTAAACTCTATATCGTGGCTAAAGCCATCTAACCCAAAATATAGGGTGAGAACGGAAGTCGAACCTTTTGAATTGGTTAGTATAGAGTATAGTAGAGCAGAATTAGCCAAAAAATGGAAGTTTATTGGAATTCATTCCCTCTCTCGGGGCTTGGTAGATGGATCGATTCAAAATGAGTTCCAATCAGGGCAAGTTTCTGCCATCCATCACATATAATCCGTTTCCATTTATTATCAATTTCGATACCAGCACTATCCGGAAGATTTATCTCATCACTAGCGATATCAAGATTCGATACGTTCACTCGAGACTTCTTACAGAATAAGCTATTCGCTTTCATGAAAACGATATCAAGGTCCTGTGGGCTAATACCTCTCAATTTTTCCGCCTATTGATTGCTAACCTCATTCCTGAAGTATGAAAAGATTAAGTTCCGGACATTATTCAGCTGTAATTTCAACAAAGCCAACTAGAGAGAAGAAGGCTTTTCAATCTTTTTAATCTTGCAATGATAGGCGTTTCCTATCCTTCCATCTTGTTTCGATGTTCAATCTTGGATACTACTTTCTCAATTGCTTCCAACATCAGCTTCTCTAACTTCGACTATTTCATCGTTAGTTGGATTCCTGTCATTATGAACCATTGCGCAAGCATTGCCATCATCAGAAGGAGGACATTGCTTCTTTTTAAAACTTTCCCCAATTCAATAGATGATTTTCATGTTGAACTGGGATGAGGAAGACATCATCCCTTTGATGATTTATTCCCATTACGATTGCGTTATGGTCGCTATTATAAGGAAGCAACTGCAGATTCCTGTGGAGGGCTATTAAAGCTAAATTCAAGTCTTGCGTCAGCAATGCAGAGGTCCAGATATGAATTCGTCCTAGAGTGTGTTGGGTTATCCCCACCTGGCAGTGAAATTTTGATAACGAACACTTCAAGAATTCAAAGTTTTTGAATTCGACCGTTTCAATATTTTGGAAACAATAGGGTCTTCTAACCAATATTCCGGTGCTACCTCCCTCATCACCATTTACCCTTGTAGTAGGCCTTCACGATAATCGATAAAAATATCGATATCGTATCGTATCGATTTTCGATATGATATGTGATACGATATTCAGTGTGACGATGCCAATAACGATACGATACAATTGATTCAGGAAATTATCGATATTATCATATCGCCGATAAATACGAACCGATATTATCGAAACTACTACTATATTGACATTAAGAATTAAAAAAAAATTATATTAAGTTCGATAAAAATGTAAAACAGTTCCTCTATTAGTCATTGTAAACTTAACTTCTATTAGTCAAAAGCACTGGTGGTTTGAACCTGATTCATTTTCTAAGACTTTAATAAAATGCCGCGAATGAAATCCAGAAAATTAAATAATTTCATACTCGTACTGCGATTCAACTTTAGGCTCGCATTCCTGGGAAATCACGGCTAAGTTTTGCTCCAACTCTTTCTTAGGCAAAAAAGGTTGCCTTGCGAATAGGGGAGGCAGTATGACATAAGAGGGGCGATGTATAAAGAGCTTCACCAATTAGCTAGAATTCTTTCCTTAAAAGAACAAGAACAAGCGGCAATTTTACTTCGATCTTTTGTAAAGTATAAATTTCTCAATTAAGTTCATTATCCAGCCATATCGGCCGAGAAGTAATAAAATGGCGGCCATTTTGTCCGAAATCGGTGACACCTGTTCCGACCAAAGTAAAGCTCCGATTTAGATGAAATTTGGTACAAAGGCTAACATAAATATTTGAGGAAATTTTCGGGAAACATGCTGACGGAATTATTGGAGAGTACCAAGCTAGCCTCAGAGCAGGACGATCGACGGTTAAGCAGATCTTCTCAGTAAAAAATTATTGGAAAAATGGTGGAAACATAATCTCGATGCTTGCTAACTTTTTTTAGACTTTAAACTAGCCTTTGCTAGCATAGACTGAAACGCCCTCTACATTATACTCCTTGAACTAGGAATCTCAGAAAAATTAGTGTGTTTGATAGAGATTAGAATGCATAATACCAAAAAGATTTTCATAAAGAAAGGATTAAAACAGGGAAACGGTGTGGTACCAATCCTCTTCAACCTAATATTTGAGTATATCATGATGAAAATAGCATCCATAGAAGGAAAAGGCACACTGGAACATTTGAAAAATGGAAAGATGCCTTTGAACGACAAGTTCTCCGAAAATCATCTGGCCCCACTAAGCAACGAGAACAGCAAATCAGATTATAGTGTACTAGAGTCCCTGATTGTTGCTTAGGACTTTAGTCTATAGTCCCATCGGTTCGTCAATCTAGCTTAGCATACCAAACCAAAAGTTATGCTCCTCATCTTAAACTTAACAGAATATTGACAATTCATCATAGGACGTGTGCTTTTTGCGAGTTTAGAGCGATTTTTGTTTGCAGAACTTCTTCTATTTTCACAAAAAAAAAAAAATTGATTGATTCATCTGATATTATAAAATTTAAGCTGAATTTCTGGGTAATTTATTGTCTTTTTCCAAACGAGAGGTTTTGAGAATTAAAAATTTTGCATTATTTATCATTCCATCATTTTTGACAAAAGCATTTAGTGTCTTCATTGAAATCCTTAAAGATACGCAAAATAACAGGTGTACTTCATACGAAAGTGCATGAAAATTCAATTCCACAATTTCAATCTAACGTGCTGAGCTGTTAATACCAGCAGGTTCCTACAAAGATTACGATTCTGGTATGGGACATTTTAGTCCAATATAATGTCTCACGTCAGAAACCTCAATAATCAAAATCCTCAAATGCGAAGACTAGTTAGGCCGGAAAAATTGGGCAAAAGTAGGAAATGTTCTTGTTTCAACGGTAAATATCCTTAACTTTTATTTGATTTCCATGTCCTTCAAATGGGATCTAATAAAAAGTAAGTCCTATACTTTGAAGAAAATAAAACTCTCATACCCATCTTTGGTCTAGAATCATCCCCGGTCATTCATAAAAAAGGAACAACAAAATAAGTCGATTAAAAATAACGGACCACTAACTTATTGATGATACTGAAGCTCGTCAAAAAATACTAAATAAAATAAGATAAAGAAAATCGGTTGACAAATAG
Organism: Odontomyia ornata; assembly: GCA_963969285.1. NCBI lineage: Eukaryota > Metazoa > Arthropoda > Insecta > Diptera > Stratiomyidae > Odontomyia > Odontomyia ornata. Next base: position 496,685,068 of record OZ017738.1, read on the forward strand.
AAGAGAATATGCTGCAGTACTCTACGACAAGAGTTTTGTGTATCGACCAATTTCCCCAAATGCCAAAAGCGCTATTTGCTTTTAAGCCTAACCGACGTCGTTGCCCTTGTACTAACAATAACATACAAATGTCATGCACGATTTCTGAAATTTTTTCGAAAATCGGAACAAATGTGTATTATGTGAGTCATTTAGAAACATGTTTCTAATAAGAATCACATGTGGCTGTTGTTCCAATTGTATAATTTTCAATTGACCATATTGTTTACTGCACGATTGCTTTAAAATTTTCAGGGTATATGAACTTATACATGAGATTGCATTATTAACAAAGTTCATCGAACTAAACTTCTCAGGAATTTGTTGCCCATGTATTCATTAAGGTCACCTTTCATGACTTTTTTTAGATATTTCGGCTCAAAAATGTCAATTTGCGAGGGAGGACACAAATTTTTCACCTAATTTGACCTCTCCTAAACGCCTCTATGGTGTCATCTTACTTTTTTTACCTGATTCAAAAAGCTCTCACAGAGCCCTTTCTTTTGACACCAATATAGGAAATATTTTATGAAAAAAAATTTTTTATGTGTCACCCCTGTGAATGGAAGACCTCCGCTTAAAAACCTTATAAAATGTTTTTTATACCTGAACTTTGGAGAGGTTAACACTTCTGAACTGTTCACAAAATTACAAGATTTTTGCTTATGTGGTTTCCGAGAAAACTTGCTGTAGCGCACGGAATGACAGACGGACGGACGGACAGACGGACAGACAGGTTGCCAAACTAGTAGGATCTCATAAAAACTATTGAACAAAAACCTTAGAAGGGATTTAAGTGTTCTATTTTTGCCATTTCTTAGAAAGATTCTTTAGCTTATGAAATATCGACATTTTATCGGTTATCGTATCGATATCGACTCAAAGTCGATACCGATACGATAAATTTGTAAAAAAAGAAAAAATATACATCGCCAATATTGATATGATATTTAAAAGCCTAACTCTATACGATACCGATAATAACCTCAAATATCGGTATCGTATCGCGAAGGCCTACCTTATAGTGCCATGAATTGACGTGGGTTTCAGTAAGAAGCATGATATCAGGCTTTTGCTTAACAATGAATTCGATGTAGAGTAACAATGGAGAAATGGACGAAGCCTATCGATGGGATGAGATGAGAGATGAGAAGTAATTATGAGGCATTTGAAAGATCTAAACGCTGAAAAACAATGTTAATTGTTGAATCTTGTTTATTGATTCTCTCCGAAAAAGAATTAAATTGCTGGTAAATTTTGAGAAGCAGCTCATTGCTGCTTCTTACATTATTCACATTGTTGTCTGCTGGTTTTCAAGCGGTGAATGCAAATGATACTCCGGGCTTGACAAAGTTGGAAGGTATGGCGCTGCGGTGTGCTTGTATTTGTTTAGGAATAAGTTTAATTTTCGCCTCTTAATATCTTGAGCATCCTCGATATGATGCCGGATGACCAAACATACCGTGGTTAACGCAGCATAATTTTTCTTTAGGCTCCATCTGAGCCAATTTGGACTAGCGGAGGTCATGGACAATCTTAAATTTTACGCGCCGATTATGCATGGCAAAGTTGGCAGCCAAATGTCCAAATTTTTGACACCAGTAACTCTGAATTCTTTTTTGTGGAGGCGTTTTCACCTCACCACGCTGAAATTCAAGTACATTATTTGTTGGAAAGCACTTGCATGCTTTGTTTGAAATTTGTACCAGATGAAGTGGTAAACTCTTCTTTTCTACGGTCGATCTTCTTGTTGCAAAGGTTTTGACTGAAATAAATTCAATTTTTAGTGCAACTTCTTACAGCATCTGAAGAAGATCTATCGTATCTTCTCTGTACTCTCGACGGTTCAACAAAAAGGGTATAAGTGAATTGTGGAGACCCCCCAAAATTCAACGGATCTTGACTGACTTGAAATTTACCAGTGATTTCGTTTTAATAGTAAGCTTTTCTGCATTAAATCTTTTGATTTCGAAATCACTTAATTTATTTATGGTTGCCAACAGCTGAACCATATCTCTTCCACTTTGCCCGAATACATTGATGAGAGGACCTTTTTTGCCTTTTTGGTGGCTTTTTCAGAGGAACCAGCAGAACTACGAGATTGTTTCTTCTCCTTTCTTTTATTTTTTGAATACTGAATTAAAAATTTATATTATTAGCATTAGTAGAATTACCTTTGATACTTTCTTTAACTCCCACTGCCTCTTGTAATCCGGCCAGCGCTGCATAATGGTTTTGGCTATCATTAATGCTCCCAGTGCTTAGAATTTCTTCTGGAATCGTTTGTTTTGTAGTTTTCTTCACCTTTATTTATTTGCTTTTGCGCTTGCAGGCCTTGAGTCTTCACCCCTTTCTTGAGCAGATCCTCGAAAGACTGTTGCCGTAGCCTTAGATCATGATTTTCTGATCACTTCTTTCTCGTCTTCGATAATTTGTGTTTTACATCCGTCATCAGCGGAGTTTTCCTGATTATGTCTTCTTTTGTTGAAAATCATCAACAATTTCAAACTTGATGTCTCCCCGGGTCCCCTCACCGGTGGGAAGCCGTCAGGCTCCCCCATACCAGCAGTCCCGAAGTTGTCTTTGGATTGTTTGCTTGTCTTGATGTATCGAAGTGAAATAATATTTGATACCTATTCCTTGGGTCGATTGTTTCGACGACATATGTTAAGCCTTTTCCAATAAAAATTAACTTTGGACTGACGTTTTAAAAAATTAATTTAATTTTTGAAAACTTTTGTCAGGAGCGATTAACGCCTGTCCGCAACGAATTTTAGACGTTAAAATCACGCCCTGCCTACTCGGTTATTGCTATTGCAATTTGAATCACGTATATTGAAAGATATCTGTAAGATCTTATATTTGGTACTCTTCTCGTACTATGTTCCGTCGAAAAAATATAAGGAGTCATATCTTTACATGGGGAGACCACTTAAAATCATTTGAAATTTTTTCGACTGTCAAACAATCATTACATAGAAACTTCTGAGCTACTCACAATATTTGATGACTCGAGCTTCTCGAGTTTCTGAGGAAACTTGCTGGGATGTACTGATGAACAGATAGACGGACAAACTGATGGACGGACAGGTACCGATATTAATTAGGCATTGAAAAAATAGTTTTTTACGTTGTGTAACACCGTTGTTGAAGCAACAAAATGACAGGCATTTAAATTTCACCCAAATACATTGGCATCTTGAAAAAAGTTTTAGTATGCCTTTTTGCTAATTCTACTGTACTTCGAAGCGACTGTGAAAAACCGAAGGTTTGCGTATGACGTGCATGTGCCAATTAGGGAGTCTATCGTGGCAGTACAGCGGCTTTTCCACGCTTAGTTTAACCTTGGATGCCATGGCGCTATTCTTAGCCGATATACAATTCTACCATGGGTTAAGCCCCTTAGGAAAGAAGGGAATACTTTTAGTTGGAAGTCGCCAAACCCCAAAAACGCTGCAAGAATAGAAATAGGTTCATTCACATTTGCGATTTTTTCCTGTGGATTGTCCTCAAATCTCATGTCTACTCTAAAAAATTTCGAGCATTGGAGAAAGTGGCAGAAATTAATCGGAATCGTCAGATGTTGGAACGAGCAATGGAGAATTCTCAGCACAGGCTCAAAAATTACGTCAGGGATAGTGGACACAACAGGCATTAGCTTCCAAAATGTATGTGCACATCAAAAGTCAAGTACTAACAAAAGCCTTCGCAAAACAAAATTTAATTTTATCGCAAAAATAAATTAATGCAGTTTGTTTTCAAAACGTTCGACTTTTCTTGGTTATCCTGTATTAGCAAAAAAAATTTAATGTTAATTTACTAAAAAACAGTCTTTGTTTATGCTTCCAAATCAATTTAGATACAATGCACTTATGCCAGAGGTTTATCTCAAGACTCAAAAAAATCTGATGTCCTTTTTGAGTACGGCTTTCAATATTTTCATCCATTCGGCTGATATTTCCTCGTTCGAGTCTAAATGCTATTCATGATGTGGTAATTTGAGTTTAAAGAAATTTTTCCGACTGTCAAACAATCATTACATAGAATCTAGTACAGAAAGCCATCTATAAAATCATCTAGCACATTTGGCAACATGAACATATGCCGAAAGGGTGGAGCCAATCAATTATATTTAATATTCACAAAAACGGTGAGAAACTACTATGCGAAAACTGTATATCACTACTTTGTATGGCGTACAAAATATTTTCAAAAAACTTAGAAAATAAAATTGGATCGTATGCCAACAGTATTATTGGGGAGTATCGAGGTGATTTTAGAGCAGGTAAATCGACAAGCAGACACTTCAGAAATGCTGGGAGTTCAACAAAGACGTACACCCAATTTTCGTTGCTTAACTTGCGATAGTATTGAACGTAACGTTCTGTAGCAAGTACAGCTTTGCTTTGGTGGCCCAGCCAAATTAGTCCGTCTTATTGAAATGCCAATAACGTCGATAACCTCCCAAGCCCGCATCAATAACCACCACACCGATTCCTTTGACAGAAATATCGAACTAAAGCAGGGAGATAAGCTGGCCTCATCGCTTTTCACTTTGGCGCTTGAGTACGTCATAAGAAAGCTACCTGTCGATACAAAAGGCACGTTATTATGCAAGTCGATCCAAGTGGCAGCCTATGCGGATGACATCAATATTTTATCACGGTCGTTAGCCGCCTATCAACTTTTCCTTAAATTCGATAGTGAAGCAAAACTATTAGGGCTACAAATTGATGAGAATAAAAAAATGCTCATGATGCAGTCGAGGAAAAATATCTCAAATAACTAAAATATCCCACTTGGCGAATAAAATATTGAAAATTTGGGCAAATTTGTGTATTTAGGCGCCAAAATAATGAGAACCGGTAATGAAAGAGACGAAATCCGCCGAAGAACACAACTCGCACATAAATTTTTTTTAATTCAGTTTTGATGATCTTGAAGACCAGCTGCATACACAGCAAAACAAAGCTCCAAGTATATAAATCTCTGATAAGATCTGCAATATGGTTTGGGTGTGAAACATGTACCCTAGCCCAACCATCCGCAAACATATTGAATGCATTCGAAAGACTTGTCCTGAGACAAACAATCAGCGTGAAGCTAGACGGGGACCAATAGCAAGTTCGATACAACCACGAACTGTATGAAATTTTTGACAAACCGGAGGTCTCAACGATTGTTAGCTGCGGAAGCTGCAATAAACTGGCCACATGAATCGTATGGACGAACAACGGATACCCAAAAAAGGTATTCGTTGGGAGAACTGAAGGCCGGAGACCAGTGGGAAAACCGAGGATATGCTGGTCTGACTCGGTCAAAGAAGACAGTACATCGCTGCTGGAATTTCGAAATCGGAGGACGAGGTCAATGGACCGAGACCGAACGAAGGCCCGAGAGGTGCTGTAAGGCTACGAAGAAAAAAAAGGAAAGCGGAAAATACGAACCAATTGTTTCGCACATCCCGATCGGGCATCTGTGCACCCAAAAATCTGGAAAAAAAATCACGGAGGAAGTTCTTTACAAGTAATCAACAACAAATACCGCAAGCGTCTAAATTCGCCCAACTTTGTTCATACTAGTAGAATTCATTAATTTCACATTTTTACAAATAAAGTCAGATACGTACATTTAAATTCAATGAAATTTTGTATTAATGCAGTTCAGTACAAGGTTGCTCTATCCTGTCCTTTTAATCAGAATCTAACAGTAGTCAGTAAAGCTACAGCCATTTGAGTTAGACTACTCTGTGGGCATTTAATAAAGCCAGATACTGTATTATTCATCTTATCTGCTGAAAGCTTTGGAAAGATGAATTACTTAAATATCTTCGAAAACTGAACACTGAATCATATTTGCTATATTTTGACAAAAATGGTGGCCACCTAAATAAGAGTAGGAGATACTTTCTTTTAAATATGTTTTAACGTATATCATAAAAGTGTTTCTTGGGTTTGTACATAAGTTACGAAACGTAACGGTCTGCATTTTATAAGTCGAATACAGAACCCGTCTGACAGGAGCGTATTTCTGTCTGCTCGATTTGTCCAATATAATAAGCCTTATATAAACATCATGATGTTGATAGTAAATGGTCCGCAGCACTTGAAATTTAGTTTGATGAGTTAAACATTGAAACTAATTAAAATTAATCACTTCTAGTTTTGAAAATGTTTGCCAGTTATGTTAGCTTTCGGAACACGTGATAAGAGAATTAGTAGCGATGGAATATGTAGACTTTAAAATTTAAATCTAATGAAGTATAGATTTGTGCATAGATCTAAGTTTAGTTATAAAATGAAAGAAACTACGTGGATTTTTTTCATTATCCTTCTTCCACTTACTGTAAGGGGTTTTTTAATTTTCGGCCACTCTGAATAACTTAAATCAACGCTAAAATCCTCAACAGCAAGCATTCTCAGTGAAACTAAATCGCATTGTTTGCCATCCTAACGACAAAGTTTGCTTCAACGCTCACTGCAATATAACGACAATACGTAAAATTACTCTTCTCAATTATGGATGCTTTTTTAACGAGGCACAGGATAATATAACGGTATGTAATGAATCGGAGTTTTTACGCATCTTACTTTGCGCCAAGTTTTAGGTTCAGCTAACACTCTATAAAAAACTCCGGGGCGGATTCAGGAAGTTTGCATTAGATATATCTGAAAACTTATGCCAAGCACTGGATAGAACTACAAAAGCAAATACGTTCATGCGAATACTACAGACAATTGGCATTTTTGCAACTGGCGGGAGGACGTGTCCCCTGAGTGTGAGTGAAAGATTAATTTTTATTGGTGGACATTCCAACGGTGTTTTACAGGGAAACTTTTACTTGAAGAATACTCCACTGGATCTACGCTTTATTCCTGGCTATTTGCCATCAAATGAATACAATTTGGAGGTGTCTATTCGGAATCCTAATCATACTATAACACAGTCTCACCTCTATTTCCGAATTATTTAAATACATTTTTTCATTGGATATTTCAATTTAATACACATTTTTACTACGGTTTGAATGTTAAACTAATATTTTGAATGAAAGTTCTTTGCTTAAATTTTAACAAAATTAGGGGAAATTACTGATAGTGAAGTCCTCCTTCAGTACAGTATAGAGAAAAGGGCATTTACTCGCCACAGCATTTCAATTAAAAAAATATGTAGCGTAGTAAATCAATAGGTAATCTAAATAATTCAAAAAAATGTTTATTGCATTGAAAGTGCTGAGGACTCTGCCAAAAAGCAACCACTAAGCACACGGTGTTGCAGAAACGATTCATGCAAAATAGACTAGTAAAGATAAATTTGTTTTATTGCTTGGCAATCTTAAGTTTTATTTTTTTTTCTTAAGTTGTTAAATTAAAGCCACCAATCAAATGTATTTGCTTTTCCTGCTCGGCTTTCCTTTAAAGCGTCCGTAAATAAAAAGTACCATTGCCTCATAATAAGATGATTTATTGCACATTTGCATGAATTGATGGATAATTAATTTTAAAATTAATAACGATAACAAGAGCAATAATAATAGTGTCCTTGATATGGCATAATTGTCCATTAAACGCCGCCAGTCGTTGCGGTCATCGGCGTCCGTGTAACTCCTCCACCTCTTGGTCTACCATCGCAGAGCAGCGCGCCGGCCGCCACAGCAGTCGTCTCGAGCCAAATCAATCAGACCTGACCCTGAACAGCCTCCGTTTAGAGATACGTGGCAGTGGCATTGGCGTGTACCAGCAACAATTATAAATAAAATTGTTACTACTCTTAATTTAACCGGTTCCCCAGCGTTTATTGTTTGTTCTTGGATTCAGCCAACTCGGTCCAGCGTTTGCAACATAATAGCACTACTAAGAGTTCTAATAATTCAGTCTGTGTCAATTGTCACGACAGTGTGGCACCTGGCATTCCAATAATGGACTTTCGCCGCATTACCAGTTTCTATTCTGCATTCACATTTAAGACGACCATACAAGTTTCGATTTAAAAGTTTCCACTTCAAGATCGATTGCTTTGAATTGCAAATCTTGGCGGGATTAGGCGAATAAATGATAGTGGTATCAAGAACAGAGCATTTTGGCAATCAATTTAGTTTGGATGGTGGATTGGAAGATGATGCGGGAAATCAAGTCATCTTTGCTCTTAAATTAAATTAAATATATAATAAGGATATTGATTATTGCCAGTAATCAAAATAAAGCAAACCTTTTTAAATACAATAGATTTGTTACATTCTAAACTAGAATCTTTTTGTGAATCAGTTTCAAATTATAATTTGCTGAGCTCCGAGTTTTACTGTTCGTAATATTTTATAAGGTTATACCCTAACATATTGCATTTACCTGCTATCATAGTCAAAGTTGGTTTTTTGAATAAAAATGGAAGACAGATAAAAATAAAGCTCTTGAGTTCATTTCCTTCGACCGATAGGTTAACTTGGGTAAATGTTTATCATTAAACACATGGTATTAATACCTTAGCCATATTTGTTTTTTTCTTTACCCATACAGCCCCTTTCGGGCCTTCGCTTTCACATAGAGTATCTCATCATGATCATATAGATCGGTACTCGAGAAGGTTACATAGTCAGCAACATGCTTTGGACATGTGTCATCCATTTAGTGCGATATGTTCTGATTTTAAACCAGTGCGATCATAACTGGATGGGCTTATGGGCCGTTCGAAGAATTACTCGAAAAAATCTCGTTGTCACCAACGGAATCGAACTAGGGGCCTTCGGCTTATGGGGTGAGCGCTCTAACCACGACAATTCACAGACTACAAGTACTTTATATTGGTACTTAAATCTACTCAATGATGAGTATTTGCTCGCTACAATACCATTAGTTTGTAAAGAAAACCTTTAGTTTCTGGACTCCCAATGGGCCTTTAATTTTAGCAATTAGTGAGCGATCTTCAATAGCGCAACAAGTACTCTAACTACTACACTATGGGGACAACCTTAGGCAAACTGCAAAGGATCAAGCTAGTCCAAATTTACAACAAAAATGTTTAAATTATACTAGCAAAGGAAGACAATAAAAAACCTTGAGCAAATAGCCTGCCACTCTTTTTGCTGAAGAAGTTGAAGTATGAAACACGAAACGATTAAAACGGAGTAAGTATTTTTACTGTCTCATGATTAATTTATATAATTTTGAATTTTTAGGTAAATTGATGAAGAGTTCATGAGCATAGCTAAACCATAATATAAATTATTGCAAGTATACAATTCATGACATTATAGGTAAATGGAGGAGTACAATTAAGCGCTAGTTAATTTGATCGGATCTTTTATTCCCATCGGGTCTTGCATATCTTCACTGAAAACCGCGTTTCGACTATCGGTACGCATCTTCAGTTCTGGGGACTGGATTTTTTTTCAATTCATTCATTCCATATTTCGATTATTCACACTTCAACCACTCTAACTTACACTATGCTTAACGTAGCGGACTATTTTCCTTATCTACGGTTCTCTTTATCTAGTCATATCACATATCATTTTTCGTCACCTAGTGTGTTACTAAGCTAATGTCAGTAGTAGCGGAATGTACCTCCGACCCATTAAGTCTGAAATGAAAACAAAAGAGAAACGAAAACGGACAAGCTTGTTAAATTAAATAAGACGAGGGGGATCATGCAGGAAAATAGGCAAGGATGGCAAAGAGCCAGGATTCAGGGATGGAAATGGGAGTAGAGGGGCTTAGAGGTTAATAGCGTAGTCCTGAAAGGGGTGATAAGAGCGTGTGTCATCAAGGGTTGTGGCACGTGGGCACAAACGATGACTCGAAGAATTTTGGTTTACCCTGACGTTCGTTCGTTCATTAAACAGCGTGATTTTACCTTCAGCATCTAAGATGAGACTGCAATCGTTGAAAAGCGAAAGATACTGGGGAAAGTGTTTTTGAAAGCGTATTGCATCTAGAAAGTCGGAATCAATGTTGAGGGAATGGATGACTAAGGGGTTGAAGTGGAATTGGGCTTTATGGAGAAACTTGAGGGCTTTTTTGGTGGGGAAGTAGTTTAGTCGACGGAGTTGGGCTTCGTCATAGACTTTTTGGTCCCAGTACATTCGGCCTGTCTTAGGTTTCTTCCAAATTTTCACGCAATGATGAAGGACCTGAATTTTTCGATACGCAGCTTTTTCATTTGGGTCGATGACAGGTCGCACCAGAAGACAAAGCCATAGGATAGAATGGTGTGAATTAGTGAGGTGTAGCAGAGGATTCTGGTCTTGATAAGGTAGGTGGTTTTATAGTGGATGAGTGGAATGCTGTGGTGGCTGCATGAAGGTTTTTGTTGATTTGGGCGAAAGGGGAAATACGGACGTGGAGCGTGGATCGGGTGATTATGTATGCAAGTGCAGAGCATAGTACACTCAACTAGTACCCGCACCTTTCATTTACCCTGTGTTGCATACTTTTTGAATTTTCCCAGGGGCATGACAGCTGATCCGGGGCATTACAGCTGATCCCATGTTTGGCGCGCTCAAGAAACAAAGCAGAATGCAAATAAAATTTCCGACGCACGTGTTCTTTTACGCATTTCAGAACATAGGAGTGCTGCCAGATCCTGATAAAAAACTAAAAGATTGCGTGGAACGAATTTGTTTTTCTGCGAAGTTATTGATTTTTTGAGATATGGTTATCTTGAAATCTCTCATCGAAGCATATGTTTATATTCGCGCCAATCCTCGCGTCAACATTTACCTACCTACCTGCTACCGAAGATTTATGGCTCGCTGTTCGGCTCGTGTTCGTATTTTTCCGGAGGGTTGATGGAGTGTGGTTACTAGTTGAGTATACTATGGTGCAGAGTACTACTGCATTGTCGTCAAGAGGTACGGGAGGATGTTACTTTGAAATCAACAGGAAAGTTATCGTTTGTGATGAATAAGTCTAGTAAAACCTCTGGGTTGGACCTCGCTGGAAAGAAGGTCGTGCTGGACTCAAGATGACCATCTGTATGGGGATTGCGCAGTTTTTCTTCAACTGTGCCAGTGAGTTGCCATTTTGATTGGTTTGGGAGTCAAAGAATTCTGGATGCCGGGCGTTTAGGTCACCACAAATGATGGTGTTAAGTTTTTTTTGATTGAGGTCGAGATCGGCTTTTAAGAAGGAAATTAGTGTAGTGAGGTAATGACTAATAAGCGTCTGTTTGAGGCAATATATGGATACACATGAAAAGAGTGTCAACTGTTTCGAAGCAGGTAAGGGTACATTCAAAAGATAGGCTTGGAAAGTCGAGCTGAATTTGTGTAACTTTAAAGGATTTTCGGAGGAGGATGCCTGTGCCAACACCTTGGGAGTTTCCAGGGTGGTCGGTACGAAAGAATGTATAGCGAGGGAATAGAAGTGATTTTGTTTTCGGAGAGTAAGGCTACATCAGGGTTATGATCATTGACGAAGGATTGGAGCTCATAACGTCGTGCTCGGGATCTGATGGAGTTTACGTTCAATTGCATGAATTTAAACTTCATCAAAGCTCATGACAAATTGCATGAGGTGCAGATGCTACGATTCCAACGAGACAAAATCACACCCAAATAGGACCTTCACCTCAGTCTCCACGAAGTAAGTGGATGTCTGGGTACTGCTGGGTTATTTCAACTAGCTTGCATATGAGCTGTTGATACTCATAGGAACTAGCGGCTGTGAGAAATGTGGTATCTTTGGCGTAGTTTCTGATATAAAACTTGGATTTTTGTTGACGTAAAGTCGTTCAATATGCCGCTTAAAAATCGGGCAGTTTTTATAGTTTGCGCTGTATTCGGAGCGACAGTTTGCGCAAAGCGGGGATTGTTCGGGTGTTTTTAGGTAATTGCCTGGCCCATGTGATTGGCTACATTTTACGCAGTGGTAATTTAAATGGCAGTTAACTGCTGAGTGGCCAATTAGCTGACAGTTTAAACACTGCAGTATTTCTTTATTTTTCATTTCCTCAAAGCGCAAAACCATGTGCACAATGGCACAAATACTTTTTAATTTATTAGCATCAAAGCTTGTCTTTAATACATACAGCCATAAGTTTAGTTGCCGGTTATTCAGCTTTGAGGCAGAAGCTTGGTATAGTCTGAGAGACTCGATCTACTCGATCGCTTGTTGCTTAATATCGGCAGCTATCTCTTCTGCCGTGAAGGAGGATTGAAGCCCTCTAATGACATACGCTCTTTTGCGCTCATCAACAGGCGTGTGTATGAAATATTGCTTATTCATCTGATTTAGGTATTCTTTCGTTTTAAGATAATTTTCCTTTGAATCCAGAAGGATTTGGGTGTGGGGTCCCTGGCGTTTAAATAAATGATCATTATGCGATGCGGTGGGGCTAGAAAATCAAAATAAATAACTGATTTCAAAGTAGCCAGTCAGGCAAAACTATTGCGAAAATTCAAGAACTTCGCTTCACGACTCCATCGAACCATAGCAAACATATGGTTCAACAAACAGTATGTGAAATATCTTTTAACACCAATTGTTGCCAAAATTAAAATTCAGCAAAATACAGCTACTGTATGACACCGCGAAGTTCATGAATACTACGCATAAGAAACGAAATCAGAGTACTCCACATGAAGATGTATGAAATTAACCAATAACGATTACAATTATACTTACAGTTAACTAACCTTATTCAGTTCAAGAAATTCATGCAATTTTATTATGACATGAGAAAACAAAATGAAATGATACACCAACTCACTGGCATAGCGTCCTATACAAACTGAAATACAAGGTCTGTAATGTAGTAAACAGTATTGAAATATGGGCAAATTTGTGTATTTAGGCGCGAAAATAACGAAAACGGGTAATGAGAGAGACGAAATACGCCGAAGAATACAGCTCGCAAACAAAATATTTTATTCAGTTTTGATGATTTTTAAGGCCAGCTGTATACAGAGGAAAACAAAGCTCCAAGTATACAAACCTGTGATAAGACCTGTGTTATGCTATGGGGGTGAAACATGGACTACAACTCAAGCATCCACAAATATATTGAATGCCTTTGAATGACGGGTGCTGAGGCGAATAATCGGAGTGAAGCTAGATGGGGACCAATGGCGAATTCGATACAACCATGTGCTGTTTGAAATTTTTGACGATCCGGAGGTCTCAACGATTGTAAGACTGCGGAAGCTGCAAGGGGCTGGCCACATGAATCGTATGGACGAACAAAGGATATCCAAAAACGTATTCGTTGGGAGAATTGAAGGTCAGAGATTAGTGGAAAAACCGAGAAAATGCTGGTCGGACTCAATCGACGAAGACAGTTCATCGCGGCTTGGATTTCGAAATTAGAGGACGCGGTCAATGGACCGAGACACTTGGAGGTGCAATTTGCAGGAAGCGAAGGCCAACAGGGAGAACCATTATAATTGAAATTCCAAATGTGTCTGATGTACATAATTTAGTACATAAAAAGTCATATAAGGTTTCTTCCGATTAGTAATGCGAAATCTAGTTTGCGGACATTTTTGAATAGCGGAATCAGAAATAAATATACTTGAGGTAAATGAAATAAAATTTCTTTTCTTTACCATTTTTTTCTTTTATTTTTGGAGGTAGAAACCGGTGTTTTGATATCAAACTACTCTGTCCATCAGTGTGACTAGTTCACACTTTACATTTTCCTTCTGCTTATATGTACAAAAACCAATTAAAGACTTTTTATTATACGTTTAAAAAACTACTTTCTGCTTAGTTACAAAAATTATCCGACCTGGTTAACTATAGTTCAAAAAACCCTTTAAAAGATTATCCGCCCCTCATTAAGTGTCCATTATTCGGTCCTTAGTGCCTGGGAATCCGTCTGCCGAGTAATTCGAATAACTGGCTGTTCGCACTCCCCATGTTTGTACTCATTCGTTTTTCCTCTGGTATTCTTTATATCCAGAAGCTTTCTGCTGCATCTAGCCGCTCCCAGCCCTTTAGTTTATGTCATGTCATGTCCTTCTTCGATCATGTGGTATGCTACGGATGATTTCACGCTGTTCCGTGCCAGTTTTTTGGCCACTTTCGCTTCTTGAAAATGTTCATTCACCCGTGTTTTAATGAGCCTTTTCGTCTGGCCTACACATTCCTTGTGGCAACCTTTCTTTCGGATAACCTAAAACCGTCTCCAGCTTATATGTGTAGAAAAATTGATGCGTGTGTATTAGCTTTTTTCAGTGTTCAATGTAGTTTTCTGGCTGCTGTTGAATATGTGAGCCCTACTCTCCTAGGAGCTGTGCCTGATATGTTTTCCATGAAAAATGTTGATAGTGATTGTTTTCTTAGCTGATCGTCCATTTTGTGAACTCGTTTCGTAATTAGACCGCTTTCGTATTCATTGTTGTTTGCTGTCTGCAGTATGTATTCAATTTCCTGGTCTTTATATTCCACTGACATCAGAAATGGAAGCATCTTGTGGATCATGCTATTATAGGCAGCAATTTTATTTCGTTTGCATTTTTTAGATCTTTGTAAAAAATATTTTTACCAAAATTCACTTTACACTTTTTCTAGCCTATATAGGATCAAGGTAATATATTTATTATGCATTCAGCTTTTTGCTATCAAGCAGTTTAACCTTTAAGCATCAGGGTATTCGTAGGTGAAAGTCCAACTAGGCTTTTTGGTGAAAACTTCTGTTTCAATGTTCTTCTTGTGTCATTTCGAATTGGGCTACATGCCTTTTTTCACACGCCACAATATCAAATCAGCTTCCAGACTCATAAGCAGTTAATGTCTGAAAGGCTGATTAAAATACTTCCTTAGTTTACCCATATTTGCGTTATTTTCTTATGGATTTCATAGTCCAGATAAAACAAAATATAGTCAATTCAACTCAGATGATTTGCTATAGTGATTTTTCTCTTTCTGATCCTTAACTGATATTTACTGTAAGAACTGTGAGACAGGAGCAAGTAGAAAGACCAATGGTTTAAATCTGACAATGAAAATAGCATTCTGTTGCTTGGATTTTGGAATCGGAGAACCCAATGGGCACTGTGTGCAGTGGAAAAAGGCCCAAAAAAGCTGTAACGCTACAATTTTGATGATGGTAAAGAGCCAATATAGTTGAAAGAGAAAAAAATCCAGAGTATATAATAACTTGCTGGCTTGATCTCGGAAAGGGACCTGGCATTTGGCACTGTGGCATCCTCAATTAGATGGTGACAAATATTTAGTGACAGATCTTTTTCCGGGAATCGATCAGGCGAGAGAAAACCTTCTGCACCGACCTTTAAGTTTTAAAAGTTATTCAATTCTGGAAAAAGGTTTGATTTCTTCTATTCCTACTTAACAGTGAAGATAATTAGGACTGGTTAGTATTTAACAGGAAAAAATGCAACTGCGATTCAACTGAAATCCGCATATAGAGCTAAGAGAAGACTACTGGAACTCTTACCATAACCCCAAACAAGCTGATGAAGATACCACGAGTTGAGTCGGAATGTAATTCAAGTGAAAACCAATATCTTAATGTATTTTTTTTTTGCGGCAATGAAAAGTACATAAAAATATCACCAGGTATTATTTTCAGCTCAGCAGTGAGATGCTCATCTATTCTGGCACATTTTGTTAGGGCGAAAAAATATTAAAGCTTTTTCACAATCAAGCAGTCACAGTTTTGTGAACAAATGGTCTAATTCATAATTGTTCTAATTCATACTAATAGGTGTTAAAAGACCCGTGATCTAGTTGAATTCCCTAGACTTCTATACTGTAGAAATTTAGTGTGCAGAATGTATATAATTTCATTTTAATTATGCTCTGGTAATTCCCATCTGATTGCAAATATTGTTCATAGCTTCTTATTTCGCTGGTAATTTTGGTGATCAGTCATATGAAATTGAATGGCGTTTGTAGAAGATTTAAAAGTAACGCTAAAGAAACCCTTTTCCATCAACTTTTTTTGTAGACTGCGCTCTTTGGCTAAAAAAGAACTGAAAATGGCCATGAAAAACTACTTAAGCAGTTTAGAGAGTTCCCTCCTGACAAATAACGCTAAACCTTTTTGGTCATACATCCGATCTTTTAAATCTTCCTCTTCCATCCCGCATACTGTCAAATGGAATAACGCTGAAGCCTCCTCCCCTCAGGATATTTCTAACTTATTGCCGGATATTTTTCCTCTACTTTTTCCTCTTCTGATATACTACGCTCCCCCATAAACTCAATTCAAACTAACCCAGCATCAAGTACATCCTATTCCACTGATCCTTCTGAAGTTGAATCCCTTATTAACTTGCTTGATCCGAATGTTAGTCCTTTTCCCGTTGGATTGCCTAGTATATTTGTAAAGGCACTTTGTTCCTCTTTGTGTTTTCCTCTATCCTTTATATTCAATCTCAGTCTTAGTACTGGTACCTTTTCAACGTACTGGAAAGATGCAAATGTTGTTCCTATATTTAAAAACGGCGACCCATCATCTGCCTCAAACTTTCGTCCCATATCACTCCTCTCCTGTTTTTCTAAGCTGCTGGAACGACTTGTACACAACAGGCTTCTTAAGTCATTGAGTTCACACCATAGCAACATGGATTCTTGAAGGGTCAGTCAACTTCTTCGAACTTGGCTGAGTTTGAAGATTATATTGCAAGAGCTCTAGATAAACAGCTTCAAGTTGATACAATATTCACGGACTTCTCCAAAGCTTGGCTCCGTGAACCATGTTCTCCTCTGTCAAAAGTTAGCTTTGCTTGGCGAATCCGGTTCCCTTCATTCTTGGATTTCATCATATCTCTCCTCCCGTTCATGTCGTGTTAATATCTATGGCACAATCTCCTTTCCATTCAATCCTACATCTGGCATCCCTCAAGGGTCAATCCTTGGACTTCTTCTTTTCGTACTGTTTATCAGTGATCTTCCTTCTGTAATTTCCTCTTCTTGTCTTCTTGATGATTTAAAGGTATTCCGGATAATTAGATCCCTTGAAGATTGTCAGCAACTCCAAATTGATCTTTTTAACCTTTATAACTGGTGCAATGTAAACTCCCTCAGCATCAATGTTTCCAAATGTTTTAAAACCACTTTTACTTTGAGAATTGTTCCTTTAACTTTCAATTACAGCCTATGTGATGTTTTTCTCTCCTCTGCAGACTCATTTAAAGATCTTGGTGTAATATTTGACCCCAAGCTTAAATTCGATGCCCATAGTTTTAACATAATTACCAAGGCATCAAAAGTTTCGGGTTTTATTATGCGGCATTTGCATATGTTTGCAAATATTTCTACCGCTGTTCGCTTGTTCACATGTCTTGTTCACCCGCTTCTTGAGTACTGCTCAGTAGTGAGGTTTCTTAGACATTTATATCTTGTGAACTCACTAGAAGCTGTTCAGCGTAAGTTTACCCTTATTGTGTTCTTCAACTTCAACTTAGCGTATGAGTCTTATGAGCGTCGTCTATCCATACTTCGTCTCTCTTCTCTGTCGTCCCGTTGAACCTTCTTAGATCAATGTTTCCTGTATAAGTTGTACCACCAACGAATTGCTTCCACTCTTGGCGAAGACATGCACTACAGACTGTATGCGCGTCCAAGTCGAAAGCATAACAGCCTCGAGCTTGGTTCTCTATCCACGTCCTACTTTGTTTTTAAAAATAAACTAAAGACGTTACTTTTTGCGAATGGTGATTAATGTTTCCTTATCACTCAATTTTTCCAAACTTTCATTTAGGCTCTTACTTCATTTCTTACATGTTTTAATTAACTTTTTTCTGCTTGATTTTGTTATATTAATCTGTCTTACTCTAAACTATATTTAACTATATTTAATTGTCGAAGTCTATTTTGTAATTCGATTTTGTCTGTCAAATGGATTTAAATAAATAAATAAGTAAAAATAAATAAACTTAACTCTCCAATTTCTGGCTAGAAAATTTATGTAAATTTTAATGCCATCCCGATTCAAAAATCCAATGCAGCGACCCATTGAAAATTGCTACTATTTCATTGTATATCTATTTTAATGAGCATGTATATAGAGAAGATTAAATGATTTGTTCTTTCCTATGTCAATTTTACCCTCGAGGCCTTACGTAGAAATTATTATTGTATTCAAAAGTAAAGTTTTACTTTCCATTCACATGTATATAATTTCAATGGGAATTACAACAGTTCATTTAAATTTAAGTTTAACCGAAAGTAAAGCGGCAGAGTATCCTGCCTTAACTTTACTTGTTAAAAATAAAAATTAGGATATTTTATTGGAATTAGATCTATCTATTTATAATTTTTATATAATAGTAGTCTGTGTGGTCTAGTGGTTAGAGCATGCATGCATAAGCCGAAGGTCCCAGGTTCAAGTCTCGTTGGGAGCAACGTGATTTAGTTCAGGGAATTTTTCGGACAGACTACGAGTGTTCACTCAGTGGTGATATATACTGATTTAATCAGATCATATCATATCTGAGCAAGCACACGGGAGCGTGGTACTGACCAAACCAACTTCCGAAAAAATCAATACGGTCATGAAAATGAGATACTCTAACTATCTCTAAGCGAAGGCTCGAGAGGGGCTGTAGTGCTACAAAGTAGTGGTGGGCGTTAATGCTAATTTTCATCAACGTTGACGCTGCTCATGTTGACCAAAGTTAGCAGCTAACGTTAACTGTTAACGTTAACTATTAATATTCACTGTTTGAGTTGGAGCTAGATTTCAAAATAAAACTATACAATATGCTACATTTTAATTTATATTTAATTAAGGCAAATATCAATACAACTCAATCAACATTCTTTATTCAACAGAGTAATATTGCTCTTAACTTCTAAGTATTATATCAAATCTAAAGAGATTAAGTTGAATCTTTTGTCATTGTCATTTCTTTGGTCTCTCCACTTCCATTGACGAACTGTAATAAATCCGATTAAATATTGTGAATGCTGAAACTTACAAAATTTATGTGACGGGCAAAATTACCTTAACCAACACGGGGAATTAGTTCCGAATTCGCATTTAGAAAAACTATTTTGCTTACTTTCCCAGATTTCAGGCTACATCTCCTATCAGACAATATATTACCTCTCTTCAAGAATATCCTTTCACACGGAACAGAGGAGGCCACAATTCCGCATTTCTTTATGAATATTGTTAGAGTAACTATAGGTATTAAGATTAAAAAATTGTACAATACGAATTTAGAAGAATTTATTCATAAAGTAGTCATTATCAATTTCATTTTAATGCTGTATTGCATTGTACCAAATTAATTGCAAGTCCAATAAACTCACTGTAATAAGCATTTGAACTTTATTTAGCTTATTCATACAATATTGTATTGCTCCAAATTGCAAGTCCAATAAACTTCCTGTAATAAGCATTTGAACTTTGTTTAGCTTGTTCATGCAAATGCTCCAATTAATAGCAATAAACGTATTGTAAAATTATTGCTACCTCAAGCAAATTCCTCAAAGTTCAATCGAAGAACATTGACTTGCTTGAGATGGCACTAATTACTTCACACGCGCGATAAAAAGAAATTGTGCATCCATGCAAAATATATGTATAAATTGTTTGTAGGAATGAGGAATAAATCATTGTTGTTTTAACAGTCATTAATTGATTATCATTGTTTCTTTACGCAGGAGACATTGGTCCATCGAGCCGGATAACTTCATTGGATTTGGAGAAATTTCGCTAGCGGGAATCACACTACGCCTTGGCAGTTGGACGATCAACATTGAGATTAGCGAACTACACGTCAACCAGGAACTGCACTTGGACACTGGAAGTTCATTTGGAGCGTAATTACCAAATCCAAAGGGAAGTTAACGGATAGCAGTTTATTCAAGAAATACTACATGTACAAGGAGTACACACAAAGGCAGAGTTAGTCAATTGTGCGCTAAACTGGCTCGCATATTGGACGGTTAGAGTAACATTGGGCTCGTGGTGGCAATTACACTATTGGTACCTCATCAATTCAAGCGACTTGCCGTTGAGTTACCTGTAAACTTCAGAGAGAAGTTGTCTTTGGCTTTTAGGGAAAGTCATTATGAGTGGCCAAGATACTATCTTCAAACAAGTTCAAAGGCTCATCACGAACTTCAAGAAGGATAGCGAATCAAGGCACAGCCTCGCTTATTTCCAAACGAGGATAGAGAAGTTAAAGGGTTTATGGGCAAAGTGTGAGGAACAGCAGGATGCAGAGTACACGCGGTTGAAGGAAAACAAGAAGGAACTTGAACAATACTGGACGGAGTTTGAACGTCTGGCAGAGTTAACAATGGATTACCTTACTTTGTTCCAGGCTAAAATCAACGGATACACACCTGGAGCAACATCATCAGTTCTCCCAGATTCAGTCAAACTAGAGAGAATTCGAGTTCCGTCTTTCAATGGTGTATACAGCGATTGGTTCGCATTTCATGATTTGTTCAAAAGCATGGTTCATCAGAACACGCAATTGACTAATGTGCAAAAGTTTCAATATTTAAGAAGTGCCCTTCGTGGAGAAGCGGAACAACTCATTAACCATTTAAGCGTTACAGAAGGTAACTACGATCCTGCATGGACATTACTTTGCGAGCGATACGATAACCATCGTATCATAGCACAAGAGATGATGCAGCGACTCTTCAACATAGAGAACTGCACACGCAACGACCCGTCAGGCCTAAGGCAAATGCTTGATACAACGAATCAATTACTCGCAGGAATCAAAACATTGAACGCTGATTCCTTCGCGCTATCAACCATTTTCATGCTCAATCAGAAGCTTGATGAAGACTCAAGAAAGGAGTGGCAACGAACCATCTCTGACTCAAATAAGATTCCATCATTGCAACAGTTTCTGGACTTCTTAAAACAGAGGTTTTCGATGCTAGAAGCCTTATCCACCGGAAAAGCGAAAGCAAAAACAGTGAAAGCGAATACGACACAAATAAACGCAAAGGGTTCTTGTCCAATGTGCAAGAGCACACATAAGCTGTTTGAATGCAACTCATTCAAACAAGCCAATGTCCAAGTAAGACGCAACGTTGTTAAAAGTGCTAATCTGTGCTTTAACTGTTTCGGACAACACAGGGTTAATAAATGCACGTCCACACATGGATGCAAAGTTTGCAGTAAAAAACACAACACATTACTGCACATACCTGCTACAGAAGACACGTTACGAAGCAAACCATCGGCTCCACCAACCATACAAGGCCACGGTGTATACACGAAGCAGACGTACATATTGCTCGCCACTGCCTACATAAAAGTACGCCGTCCAGATGGAGAAGATGTAACGTTTCGAGCATTGCTGGACTCTGGAGCACAACGGTCTTTTATAAGCGAAGCAGCTGTTCAACTTTTGCAAGCCACACGCACAAGTGCCAAGTTCAGAATCAGTGGCATTGGTGCCATGGAGAATGTAACATCAAAAGGAGAAACCAAGTTACACGCTATCGTCAAGTCTGAATCTGAGCAAACCGAGGTAATTGTCTTCAAACCACTCATTCTGGCAACGATTACTACACCGCTACCATGCAACAAAATACCTTTGACAATTCCAAAGGGATTGACGATTGATGATCTAGCGGATCCAAATTTCAACATCCCGTCAGCCATAGATATTCTCATCGGAGCGGACTTTTACGATCAGTTGTTATTGCCAGGACTGTTACCTGGTAAGCCATGTGCCCAGAAAACGAAATTAGGATGGGCACTCTTCGGCACTGTTCCATGCAAACCATCAACATCAGTATGTGCTTTTGTGTCCTATCAAGGACTGGAGGAATCAGTACGGAAGTTTTGGGAAACAGAGGAACTTCCAGAAACAAGACACCTCACAAACGAAGAGAAAGCAAATGAGGCTCATTTCGTGCAGAACGTTTACCGGCAACCATCAGGAAGGTACTCTGTTAGCATACCATTCAAGCACAACGTAGACCCTTTTTCGGATATTGGTGACACACAAAAAGTTGCGTACATACGATTTCGACAATTAGAACATCGATTGGCACGTAACCCAGCTTTATATGAGCAGTATCGGAATTTTATGGAGGAATACATTACCCTAGGACACATGTCAAGAGTACCTGCAGACCGCATCAAGATGGATACGGCCTACTATCTGCCACACCATGCTGTGGTGAAAGAAAGCAGTAGTACCACCAAACTTAGAGTGGTATTCAATGCATCTCAAAAAGGTTCCAAGGGGAAATCCTTAAACGATCTTCTTCATACGGGGCACATCATTCAAGGAAACCTACTCCATCTTTTAATGCGGTGGAGGCAGCATAAATACGTAATTGCAGCCGATATTGAAAAGATGTACCGGCAAATATTCGTACATGAGAAAGACCAGCACTTCCAACGGATTTTATGGCGATTCAACCAAACAGAACCAATTCAACATTTTCAATTGAGGACAGTCACATACGGAACTGCATGTGCTCCATACTTGGCGATTCGAACACTACACCAATTGGCTGCAGATGAATCAGCGTCATTTCCTCAAGCTTCACAGACCCTAACAACCGACTTCTATGTTGATGACGTGCTAACGGGTGCAGATAAGTTAGACGACCTGCTCAAGCTTCAAAATGAACTGCGCAATCTTCTAAGAAAAGGTGGGTTCCATTTGAGAAAATGGTCCTCCAACCATACAAGGTTATTAGAGCGTATTCCAATTCAAGAGAGAGAAACACAACTCCCATTTAACATAGCAGCCACGGAGCAAATCAAAACCCTGGGCATACAATGGCACCCAGCCACAGACGAATTTTCATTTAAGATCGTGAATCCAAGCGACGAAAAGGTTCTCACAAAAAGGATTGTGTTAGCAGAAGTTGCTAAGCTGTTCGACCCTCTTGGTTGGCTACAGCCATGCACCATCATAGGGAAAACGATAATTCGCGATCTATGGCTTGCAAAAAAGGACTGGGATGAACCACTGGATTACAATTTAACTAAGGAGTGGACACGGTTACGACAACAACTACCAGACTTGGAAGCCATAAGAATAAAAAGGTGGATAGAGTTCAGTCCGTCCCATCAATTTGAGCTTCACGGGTTTTGCGACTCATCATCAACAGCTTATGCTGCCGCTATTTATATTCGCGTAGTGACCACAACGTCAACCAAGGTCACTTTACTAGCAGCTAAATCGAAGGTCACTCCAATAAATGTAGAGTCAATTCCTAGATTGGAGCTTAACGGAGCAGTATTGCTGGTTAAACTTATGGCTGAGGTAATTAAAGCACACAATTGGAATAACGCTCCCCGATTTTACTGGACAGACTCAACAGTAGTCCTCTCCTGGATTCGGAGTCCTGCGGCGAAATGGAAGGTATACGTTGCTAATCGTGTGAGTATTATCCAGCAGCATAGCTCAGTCGAACACTGGTACCATGTCAGCACCCATAACAATCCAGCTGATATCGCGACAAGGGGCATGTATCCAAAGGAACTCATCAACTGTGATCTGTGGTGGAATGGACCAGCTTGGCTGCACGCACGCAGCATTCGAATGCCTCCAGTAATGCAACTAACCGGTGAAGGGGAACAAGAAGCAAAAACAGTATCACTAGTTGCTACAACTAAAGAACAACCAGATATATTAACCAGGTACTCGTCATTTCACAAACTACAACGGATCGTAGCACTATGCCAGCGTTTCGCCTTCAATTCCAAACACCCCAAAATGAAACGATTGGGAAGCCTGACAAAAGCTGAGCTTCGAGAAGCGTCAAACACATGTGTGAGGATAACGCAAAGCATTGCATTCAAGAAGGAAATCCAAACCATATCTACGAACGGTACAGTTCTGAAGAACAGTCATATTAAATCCTTATCTCCCTGGATTGACACTGAAGGGATACTCAGAGTGGGCGGTCGCCTTCAAAATGCACTCATCGAAGAAACAGCTAAGCACCCAGCTATCATCCCGAAAGGCCCGTTAGCCACATTACTAATCCGACAAGCTCACCAACAAACGTTACATGGTGGTAGCCAACTGACGTTGGCGACATTGCGGCTCAAATATTGGATCATATCAGGACTAACAGTCGTGAAACCAGTCGTGCGGCAATGTATGACATGTTTCAAAATGACCGCTAGGCCTATGACCCAACAGATGGGAATTTTACCAGCCCCAAGAGTGCGATTTGAGAAACCATTCCTACACACAGGAATTGATTACGCAGGGCCTATCACTATAAAATGGAACGGAGGTAGAGGTGCCAAGACCACTAAAGCATACATCGCAGTCTTTGTATGCATGGCAACCAAGGCCTTTCACCTGGAACTCGTGTCTGATTTAACGACAAGTGCATGTATTGCAGCCATCAAACGATTCGTTGCAAGACGTGGAAAGTGCCAAGTAATATATAGCGATTGTGGTTCAAACTTTCTAGGAGCCAACAAACAGTTGCAAGCCGTGTACAGAGCCTCTCTACAAGCATGTCGTTCAGAAGCTGCAAATCACAACATTCAATGGAAATTTATACCTCCTAGCAGCCCACATTTCGGTGGCCTCTGGGAAGCCGGCGTAAAGACGATGAAAGGACACTTGTACAAGACGATTGGCCACCAAATCTTAAACGTTGAAGAAATGCACACTTTGTTAGCTCAGATCGAAGCGTGTATGAACTCTCGTCCACTTACTCAAATAAGCAATGATCCAAAAGACATAGTTGCACTGACTCCAGGTCATTTTCTGACTGGTGATCATCTCTTCGAAGTCAAGGACGACCCTTGGGAAAACAACCCCACGTTACTGAAGAGATGGCACTTAGTCCAACAGATGAAACAATCCTTTTGGCGAAGATGGACACAAGGATATTTACAACGTCTACAGCAACGGTCTAAGTGGCTTCAGATACAGGAAAACCCGGAAGTCGGCGAGCTAGTTCTTGTGAAAACCGATAACATCCCTTCGATGCGATGGCCGTTAGCCAGAATTGTCGCAACACATCCTGGCCCAGATGGGCTGGTTCGAACAGTGTCTCTGAACTTGAACGGAACCATCAAAAAGCGCCCTATAGTGAAAATTTGCAAGCTACCATTTAACAAGGAAATAGAGCAAACGGCAGAAGTATACTCAACTCCAGCTAACTTAGACAGCCAATCATCCAAACAGGCAATCAAACGACCCCCAGACGAAACACCGGACACACCTAAAAAGAGGAAAGTTACTACTGGTCGTCTTCCAAGTCTCTCGGCATTGGTGATTAATACACTCCTTGTTATTGGGGTCCTACTACCTCCTGTATTATCTGAAGCTACCATTACAGGTCTGGATGGTGGCCTGTACATGGAGAGTATCGGGAAAGCTAACCTGAATCGAGGGACCTTGCGAATCAACATTGAGCTTCCGTTCTCAGACCTGGCCACCGATGAGAGGAATATGGGGAGGATAAATTCTAGTATATATTCTATGTGTTCTATGGGTAAACGTATCACCAAGAAAGTGCACTGCTGGGATCTTGTCCACCATATATCGGACACTATTGACGACACCAAGCACAAAATCAATCTAATACGATTCACGCATAGCCGAAAGAAACGTGGAATCTTTGGACAAATGCTTACAGCAGTTTTTGGGGTCAATGATGAAATCATTACGGACGTGCAACACCTATCAACGAACCAAGAAGTACTAAAAAATCTGATCAACCATCAAGGAAAAATAGCACTACAAGTCACAAAACGGCTAAATACCACAACTAGCAGAATCAACCGACAACTTAACCGATTTTCAGATCAATTGAATAAGGCACTGGAAGAGATAAATGCGTCGAAAAAGTGGTTTTCTATGGTGGATTCAAACCAATTAAATATACAATTTTTAGGAACATATCAACGTGCCATCAATTTTATAACAGAAGTAGACCTAAAGTACACCCACATTCTGATGGCCATAAACACTAAGCAAGGAATACTAGAATGTATCAAAATAGCAGAGCTGCAAAAAACTATTCAAGGAACACAAGGATTACTACCAGCTCACCTCACAATTCTGCACTCTTCAACTTCAAAAGTCACAACTACCTCAAATGAAAACAACATCAAAATTTATGGATACTTACCAATCATTGACAACCGGAAATTCGATCTAATTAAAGCAACAGCTATTCCTATTCAACAAACATCTACCCTATTTGCAGCGTTCAACATTCCAAATTTAATCATGGGGATAAACTACCACGACCAACTATACTTCGAGACAACAAGTGCAAATTTAGCCTCTGCATCAGAACTGGCACTTGGGACGTACCTTCTCTCCAGTACAACTTTAATTGACATGAAAGCCAAGACAAATTGTATCATCAGAGAACTCTACAGCCTCCACAATCAACCTACTTGCCCACAAACCTATTTTCGGACACCGTCATTAGTTCTGCAAAAATTGATGTCTACCAACACCTGGTTGTTCTTCACCCCACAACCAGTTCATGCCCAGACCGTCTGCAGCGGACTACGACAAGACATTTTAATCAATGGGACAGGGACTATCAAACTCACTCAAGATTGCCAACTGCAAGCCAAAGAGTTCATCCTTGTAGCAGATCAAACACACGAGGGACGCTCTCTTCCAATCTACATCGCACCAACTGTTCCGGAATTAAATATTACGTTACAACATGCGGACTTCAAATTATTAAATGTGTCAAAGGTAATCGATACAGAAGAATCATTTACAACTCTGATAAATGAACAGGAAGAGCTAGCCACCGCGATTGATGGAATCCAATGGAAAGCCATTAAGCCACATACAACACTATCAACAATTTCCATCAGCATCTCTGGTTCAATACTTGCTGCACTAATTATCATCACCATCTATCTATGCAGAAGAACTAAAACCAGAGAGATAAATTGCACATCACAACCTTCCTCATTCACGACATGGTACAACGACCACCGTCTTTAAGACCCTGACGGCTCTTAGTGGGCGGTTATGTTAGAGTAACTATAGGTATTAAGATTAAAAAATTGTACAATACGAATTTAGAAGAATTTATTCATAAAGTAGTCATTATCAATTTCATTTTAATGCTGTATTGCATTGTACCAAATTAATTGCAAGTCCAATAAACTCACTGTAATAAGCATTTGAACTTTATTTAGCTTATTCATACAATATTGTATTGCTCCAAATTGCAAGTCCAATAAACTTCCTGTAATAAGCATTTGAACTTTGTTTAGCTTGTTCATGCAAATGCTCCAATTAATAGCAATAAACGTATTGTAAAATTATTGCTACCTCAAGCAAATTCCTCAAAGTTCAATCGAAGAACATTGACTTGCTTGAGATGGCACTAATTACTTCACACGCGCGATAAAAAGAAATTGTGCATCCATGCAAAATATATGTATAAATTGTTTGTAGGAATGAGGAATAAATCATTGTTGTTTTAACAGTCATTAATTGATTATCATTGTTTCTTTACGCAGGAGACAAATATTGCTGATAAATTTGGAAAGTATACTCTATATTTTTTCCACCAAGCCAAAGTACAACTACGTCTGTCTAGTAAATCTGCTTCTAAATAGTGTTCCAGCTCTTTAGTTGCTTTTGCTAAACAATTGTTTGACGGTTTACGTTTTTCCTTTTCAACAATTGAGTCAACAACTCCCCAAAGAGAATTTTTTTTTTGGAACAGTTGAACTATTTATTTCCTGAGTTGTATTTCCTTGTGCTTCACCGGAGCAACTTGTAGCAGCTTGAATTTCATTTTGAATAAGTTTTATTAAAGTGGTTTTTGCCATTTCAGCAGTGTCTTCTGAAAAGTAGTGGCATTTGAATCTAGGGTCCAGAAATGTGCACAAAACGAACTTCGAATTTTCTTCTAGATTTCCAAACATTTTCCGCAATCCAGTTTCTAGTTGCTCAACGATCGATCTAGGGAGCGCTAAAAGTTGCAGGTGCTTTAACTGCTCACAAACAATTAGTAGAGCTTTCATTAGTACAATAGGCATACTACATGTCAAATATTTTGAACCACTTATAACACAAGTAACTTCTTCGAACGCTTCTAATATGTCACATAACTGTCCACAAATTTCCCATTCTTCTAGTGTTATCACAGGTAAATCTGCATCGATAATGGCCAAAGTAGCTCGAATGCAATCTTTCAGCTCTAAAAACCTTTTGATCATGTAATATATTGATTTTCACCGAGTTGCAACTGATTGAATTAGTCGTTTTGGTTGATGTACTCGTACATTATTTTTTAGCTGATATTCAAGAAGTTTCTCTGCAGATCTTGTACTTTTTTTGAAGTGAAGTACAATCTTCTTTATTTTAATAATTGTTGAGTCAAACAATATACAGCTTCTTGTACAATCAAATTTAAGGAATGAGCAAAGCATGGGAAATGGTCATATAACAGATGTTTTCGAAATGCGTTCGTTATATTAGAAGCATTATCATATATACCCATGATGACTTTATCCTCCAAATTCCATTCTCGCAAAATTTGACGAAAAAGATATTCACCCGTGTGGCTGCCAACAAGTATGGAACAATCTAAAAGAACTGTTTTGAGTTGGAAGTCTTGCGTACAAAAAGGCACAGTCAATGCCATGAATGATTCTAAATTGCGAGATGACCAGCAATCCGTTGTAATGCAAACTTCTTTTGCCCCTTCATTGACGTATTTTTGAACTTGGATTAGGCATTCGTCGTACCTTCCTTGAAGCATCGAATTTGAAATTGCTTTCCTAGAAGGCAAATCGTACGAAGGATTTAAACTTTTCACAAATTCTTTAAAACCTTCATCTTCAACAACAGAGAAAGGTTGAAAATCTTTTGTAAGAAGGTTCATCAATGCATTATCGGCCTTTAATTTTTCATTAGGTCTAAGCTTTTGCGAAATGAATGATGTTATTGTCTTCTGCTTTCCTTTAACAGCTGTCAAATTCAATACTGTCGCGCCCGCATGGGGGACTTCTTCTGTGGAACAGCCCTCAATATTTATACTTTCCGCATTATTTTTCTCCGATTCACTCTGAAACTCGGATGTGTACGACGCCTTTTCATTCAAATTTGATTGGCCATCCATATGTGAAATCGCCGAAAATTGTATCGGATGCACTCTTTTAAGATGAGACTTTAAATTTGTAATGGTTGTTTTGTAAGAGCACGTTTTTTTACAAATATTGCACGTTGCTTTTGTCTCGTCTAACACAGAAAAGTAATTCCAAATGGAACTATTGCGCCTTTCCATTTTGAAAAATGTCACCTTAAACTAACAGATAAATTAAAGCTAACATTACCTAACTTTTCTAATACTTTACCTTTCTTTTTTTCTGAATTTTTTCCACAAACCGTGACTTCACAATTTAATTATTGTCACTCACTGCACTATGTTCTTGCATCCAACCTAAGCTATGTATTGCACGTGTGGCAAAATTAACATCAATAGAATATGATATCCCATGCATCTCTTCTTTATGCGTTGATCACTCAACAGCATCAACGGATTTGATTCCGGCAACGTTGATGTAGCTGCTAGCAAATGCGTTGATCGCTCGTACTATCGTTTCTGTTGAGCTCAATGTTAGCGCCAAATAACGCATGTATCAAGTTAACAGCTCCAATACCATCAACATTAATGTGTTTGCTATAATTTGATCTGGATGCTAACGTAAATGAGCCTGCTATCGTTAATGCGGCTACTATCATTAATGCGGCTGCTATCGTTAATGTGGCTGCTAATGCTTTGCCTATGCAACGATTCTTAGCTGTTAGCAGTTGGTATGGAATTAACGTTAGCTGTTAATTTAGTTTTTCGTTAGCAGTGCTAATCGTTGGCGGCGGGTAACGTTAAGTATTAGCTATTAACGATTAACTGGCACAGCTCTACTACAAAGAAGAAAAAGATTTATAATTTCTATTTACCTAAAATAACTATTGTAATTTAGATTTCATTATTTGAATTATAAATAAAGCAAATTAGAGATTGTGCAAAAAATACCAAAATAAAAGCAAAATCTATAATATTAAAATTTCAATTCTATGGAAGAAAATTAAAAATTAACAATTTTTTTCCTTTATAGCAGTTTGTTTTTCAGGAGGATGCGAAAACGGAACGTAGGCATCCGGCGAAGAGGTGCGTTTTATCATCAATTCACGAATGACCGGTCCGCTCGTTTCGGTACGCGGTGCCATAATTTGTGTTTGACATTTTTGAATAGCGTAGAGCATTTTCATCTAGAACTCGAGTAATACATTCCTAGCACGCATCAGTATTTAGATTGAGAACGCGTGAATCCGTTGTTGATTGATCAACAGCTTCACAAAGGCAAATTCACAGATATGACAAAATTTTCTTTAAGTAATCGTTGCCCTCGCTTCAAACGGGCATTCGACTCAGTGGCTGAAAGAAATGTATCTGGGCTTAGTCTACTCACGTAAGACCTGCAACTAAAATTTCTCTCCGAACTAGCTGGCCTGCATAGACCCAGCTCGGAATAGA
This sequence comes from Odontomyia ornata, assembly GCA_963969285.1. Taxonomy (NCBI): domain Eukaryota; kingdom Metazoa; phylum Arthropoda; class Insecta; order Diptera; family Stratiomyidae; genus Odontomyia; species Odontomyia ornata. The sequence goes on from OZ017738.1 coordinate 496,715,511, forward strand.
CTCAGTGTATCCAACAGGTCAATTACTGTTCGGTATAGGTGATTGGTAAGTCCCGGTCCTTCGAATGTATTTTTTACGCAGGAGAAGACGACAATGCCTGCCACACATCTTGTTGCATGCAGAAGATTGAACAGGCTAAGCTGGGACTTCTACAACAAAACAGGAGAGCTTTCTCGGGATATGCTAATCAGAGAGATGCTTACATTGGTCTACAAATGAAACCATGTGGCACATTATGCCCAGGCAGTCCTACAAGATAAAAAGGACTCAGAACAGTCAGGGACATCGCGGCTGGGGGATCACGTTTCTAGTAATCCCTCTTCCACCCTCCCCTCCCGCTAGAGGAGGGATCCTACAACTTGAAGACCCGACAGCGGCGTAGTAAAAAGGTTTAGTCCGAATCAATGTGCTAAACGGTTCCAGGCTTGGTTGTTAGGTTATGAGGGGAGGTGTTTATTGAGTAATCTAGATGTCTTGCGTGCTGGAAGCCCCATACTTAGGGCATAAATTGCTTTCACCTCCTAACAACAAAAAATACTCGTGATTTAACATGCATTTATCAATCATGATAGAAGAAACTTACATTTAAAAGTCAAAACAATTTTGCCGAACAACAAAACATGTTTAGAGCAGGTATTTTGCACCGGTGAAATTACGTTCACAAATATATGGATTCCAAAGGAATTCTAGGGATTATTAAAAAATGCTACTGAAGGTGGTTAAAAATAATCAATTAAAAGTTAAAATGAGATTATTGATATCAAGTCTTAAAACTACGTTTATTAATGGGAACTAGCAAGGAAAGGAAAAGATATGAAAAAATGGTGTCTACTAATTTGCTATTGAATATTCGTGTTCAGAAAAATTACTCAGAAGCTGAAATTTACACAATTTTTACAAAAAGCATGATCTGCCAATTTATGTTTTCGCTAACCAGAGCCCCTGAAATTGAACCATCTTTAGTAAATTATAGCATTCTTGCATCATAAGAATATCAAATTATGTACATTTAACGAAGTTAGTCATTAATGTTGGTTTAAGTAGAATGCACGGTTCCCTCCCAATTGAAGTATCGCCTTACGATTGATTAGAGTTTTGAATTGTAGCTCAGTGGTACTGCTGCCAAAATCTACCTCAAAAGCAGCTTTAGTAAATTGAAGGCATATAAATCCCAATATCAATTTAAGCCTTTTTACATAATTTTAGAGGTCTACGAAACAGATCTAATACTAAGCTTTTGCGAAGGACGAATGCCACTCAAATTAAGTTCCACCATATACTGAATATTAGACATTCTGAAATGCCTTATTCGCCAATCCTCAAGCTATGTATGGCTAAATTTCTAACGTGTATGACCATCTGAAGCACGCAGCATAATTCCGACTATCAAGTTTGCTTTAAGTATGCAAGTAATTCCGTCAGTCTGAACTCGCCTCCAATTCAACATTTTTGCTTCATTTAATTAAGAACATATTGTCGACTTCAGACTAAGCTTCACTTCTGACCTAGGACTATTGCCAGTCCCCCTCCAAGCCTCCCTCCCCCAAATCAGCTCCATCGCATTACTACCGACTTACTTAATTCAATTGCGCCGACAAGCCATGAATGATTTATGAATGATTTTCATTTTCACAATCAGTCTCAGTACTAGTTCACGCGCCACTACCAAATGTGATATTTGTTGCCGCCGCAGTGGCGTTAATGCAAATTTTACACTTTTTTGAGTGGGCCCTGGAGCAGCAGCCACCGCAACACCGATCCTAGCAACAACGAGCGTAACATAATGGAATCGAAACCCAGCAAAAAAATAATAAATAACGACAAAACGATAGAAAATCAAATTGCATTCTCCATTTAACATCTATGGAATGTTTCTACTACTAACAGTAATAACAATAATAATATTCGTTTCGTAATTACAATAATAGTGTGAACAGGTCTTAAGGTTGTACTTTAGTCATGCCTCGACAGAAGTCAGAATTCGGGTATCATCTGAGCAAATGTGAAAGTGATGAATAATTCAATTAAATATGAAAAATGAAAGGAAAGTAAATAAATATCATTGAAATGTTTATCGAAAAAATGAATGAGCAGCGAAAAAAATTAATGACTTTCTCCATGCAAATTGTAATTGATTTTTTGAGTAATTTCGACTGCTTTAAATGTGAAGCTGTTTCCATTAGCCGAATAGCAAATGGTAACTGAGCTCAACTAGTTTCTTTACTGTAGACTCCGATTTAAATTTTTTTGCATTCCGCTTCTCGATTTTAACATTTAATATCTTACTACGGGAAGACCAAATGGGATCATTATTCAAAATTCTTTTAATCTGCTTGCTTTGATTGTTACACATTTGAAGATAGCTAATTTGAGTTTAGTTACCATATTGTTAAACCGCGAGAAGTTCATGGATTCCTTCTTCTTTTCGTCTTGTTATAGGTCTAACTTGCATGAAATATGTTTATTGGAAAGGTAAGACTTGAGCTAACTTCATAATTATTGGATTTTCAAAAATTACTTGTACCATGCAAGATTTTAACTTTATGCTTTAATGTGCGCTTGGTAAATTAATGGTTTGAAAGTAAAGTGTAGTCGTTTTTGCATCTTCCGAAGGACCAAATTTCTTCTTAAAAAAGCAAAGCTGAGCCGTAAGTATTACCTGAAAATATTGGTTCGCAGTTGATGTGTGGGAAAAAAGCAAATAACATAAAAGTAGAAATATGGAAAGTGAAGTTATTAGTGAATTGATTGAAAAGGTAAACGCACACTTAAATGATTTCTTGTCAGCAAGAAGAATAAGCTGGGTAGACAGAACTACACTCAAGTCAAAAGGGTTTTGTACTTAACCTACAATATGTGGTCTAATAGAATGTTTTAATTCAAGAGAAACTGTTATGAGATGCCCATCAAATATATTCTGGCTTTAAAAGAACTCCATTTTAACCAGCCAACTATAGTGAAATGGGTTGGGTAAATGTTCGCAGAGGACTGCAGCGATGGTCTGCTGCCTCCGCGAAAGAGGATGGTGGGACCCGCCGAGATTGGCCTTGTTTGAGGACACGTGAATGCGCTGGAAGGCTAGCATTGCGGCGTCGTGGGGTGGGTACTTTTCTCCAGCACAAGACCCACTACAAAAAAATTTCGCATTCACGAATTGAAACGATCTAATGCGGATCGACTAGTTTCGAGGCCGATGTAACCTACTGAGGGTTGAAATTGTTTATAGCCAGTTACAAACTGGGCCGGGAGAAAACAGACGGACATTTTCAATAAAATTTACCGATTACAACAATCATATAAGATTTTTCTACTACATGGGCTTTCCATCAAACTGCACTGAAAGAATTTTGAACAGTGATATCAAATAAATTGCATACTCAGTTTGATAGGCACGTAAAACATAGTCATTTTGACTAATTTTTGCCAGATTGCCTTCAATTTTGTTCATATTGATTATTTTCTCAACTATCAGCAAACTCAAAAATCATAGTCAAAACAGTAAGTTGATAGGGCGTGTAATTTGATACTCAATATTTTCATTTTGAAAATTAATATAGTCGCCTTGACTTTATATAGTAAGGCCAACTTTTTCATAGTTACAGCAAACTCTTGCTATATTCCTTCGTAGAGACGAACTAATAAGAATTTGACAATAAAGTATTAAATGGTCTCAAAGTGACTATTAGAATTAGTCAAAATGAAAATGTTCACTGTGGTTTTGACTATTGTTTATGATAAATATGTTGAAAACGACTATGAAAATAGTCAATGTTACCTATCAAATGCAATCACGACGCGGTTGCCAATTCAGTTTTGGTCCAAACGTGCAAAGTGTTTAAGTGGTGGCAAAATTGATGTGAAAAATGACTAATTCTGCAGAAAATATAATTTTGGAAATAGCAGATTTCATTTCATCGAACGATGATAGTGAGCTATTAGAATTAATAAAAAGTTTCGATCTAAATGAAACGGTATTTTCGATTTTGAAAGGTGTGGATGAAGTTTGATGTACAACAAAACAAGAGCTTGGCTACTTAGAGAATGAAGACTTGGACAAGCTTTTCCCTAAGTTTGAACAAATAGGAATTAAAGCCAAATTTCGATTCAAATTAAGGGAGTGGAAAAACAAAGAACAGGTAGAGTAGATAAAGATATGTTCACCATTTAACTTCAAACTGTGATTTTAATCTCGCAGCTGCATTGTGCTGACACCTTATCAAATGTTTCATCGTGGGTTAATGACTTAACATCGTCAACATCCGCATCACCAAAGCCATTTATTAGCCCTGAGGTAAGATAAAGCGTATGGTAATATAAGAATTTTAGTTTATGTTTTTTAGATTGACATCAAATCAATTCTGAAGACATCTTAAAAAGGAAAATCGGTCGTAACATATTACGAAGACAACAAGCATCTCCTACCTAATCACCAACAAATTATATCGAACGCAGTGGTCGACTATCTTTCAGCAAAACAAACACTCTCCAGCAATGACATCCAACTTTTAAGTCAAAAATTTGCGGACGAGTTTCCAGGAGAAAATCCCGTATAAAATACACAAACAGGCAAATTTTTCAGTTGTTAACACATTTGTATTTCCAGGAAACATGCTTTATAAAAAGATCAAAAAACAGGAAATGTCCAAGCGGGAAGCTGTACAGTAGGTATATAAATAATCGAAAGTGAAGCGTACAAAAAAATAGTACCACGAATAGCCCAGATAATGCAAATGATGTTACCGAAACAGACATTGTTTTGTCTACAAGTATTATGTCATGGCTGCGGCATAATGATTCTCCATTTGATGAAGTGATGCTAAAATGGAAGCAAAGTTATGATTTTCGTCGCAAACAACTTTTTAATTCGCAAGATATTGAGGGTTTTCTAAAAAATTGGCCACTGTACACGAATATTGAATTCGGGACTCGATTGGTAATATCGTTAATCTATACGCCTACATTATTAAACATTTTTTTTTTATATTCACTCCGACTATCAAAAAATATTTGAAGGAAAAGAAAATTCTCTTTTCAATAAGTGGGAAAACTTTAAATCCCTAATCATACCTTACATGAAAGCAAACATTCATGACAAGGAGTCAATCGATAATTCAAAATTTATTGAAAGGTTCACTGACAAAGGTAAATAATTAAAACTTTTATTATGCATTTTCACATTTTTAATTATGCATAGACTCGGTTGATCTAAGCGTTGCGACTTTATTGAATGCCGTGATTCTTCCATCTCACCGAGTGGCTAATTCCGATGGGAAAAAATTCCGCAAAACAACAATAAAAGAGGCACGTGATTGTTTTGTCCTGCAACTGGCCAGCATTGGTGATATTTCTAGTTTCGCGACCTGTCTGTCCGTCTGTCCGTCCGTCTGGCCGTGCGTCACAGCTAATTTCCTCAGAAAATATAGAAGCTAGAATGCTCAAACTTGGTGAAAAGGTCAGAAGTGATGGTCTCTCAAAAATTAAGGCCTTAACAAAAATTTAAAAAATGTTTAAGGCGGGTCCCCCCTAATAACGAATTGGCCCTTAAAAATTTTTTTTTATTAAAGGTAGTCGAGTGGGGTATCAAATGAAAGGTCTTAATTAGATCTTTTAGAATCTGAAATAACCAAATCATTTTATGAACTAGGGGGTCCTGGGGAAGGCCAAATGTACCCAAAATTTGTGTCCCCCCCTCGCGATTGGACACCTTTCAGCCGAAAAATCTGAAAATTATCACGACAACAACAAATACCTTAGAAATCGAAATTCACTCTACTTTGTTAATAATAGTATGATTTGTAGATTTTACATTTTTGCCCATAAAATCAAAACAGTACCTTTAAACGTCTTGAAATTTTGCAATTATATAGACTAACATAAGACATATGTGTTCACAAAATTTAATTGAGATCGAATCATTATCAAGTGAGTTATAGCCATTTCAATTATATGGAATTACAACAACAATAACACGTGTTTATGGTTGATATAGGGTTTTCCAATAAGAGGTGTTATTTTCATATTAAAAGGAAAATGCCATTTTTTAATATAAATGATCGGACGTTTAGTTCATTATGAAGAAGAAGATATGCCGTTAAAAGCGAAAACTAACATCAGGCAAATAACTACTGCGACACGCTTACAGGACCATATCCTCTTCATGAAATTTTCCATAACCAAATCGCAAAGTGGTTGCCCTATGTCCTCGATGGCCTCACGAATTTCATCTTTCAGATCTTGAATCGACGCTGGGCTGTTGGCGTAGGCCTTCTCTAGCACGTGGCTCCAAAGGAAGAAGTCGCAAGGTGTTAAATCACAAGATCTATTCAAAATAATACCTCTTATTGGAAAACCCTATGTATGTTTCAAATTGACTTAGGCACTTTTATTTTCTTTCAATTTTCATGAAAATTTAAGGAATAGTGTTTAACTTGAACATGTTCAATCGGCCGAGCATTCAGAAAAATCATTTAAGCTAGATCGAAATGGCGGCTGCACTGTGCTTATGAAAGAGACTGTGCATCTTTTGTATAAATTTGAACGATTTCATATCCAAGTATTGGATGAATAATTCAAGTTATCGATTCACGCCATTAGAAAACTTGTTTCTAACCCTAGGATGTTTGCAAAGACCTTCTGGTAGGAGCACTCTCCTGCTTACTCAACTTGTTTTAGTATTATAAGTTGATACAAGTTGGATACAACTAAATTTTCATATCCACCAATTGTAAAAAAAAATCATCATTCATTAGATAAATGTAAAACTTCATTAGAACTAATAATATGTATAATTGTTCCATTTGTAAAAATCAATACTCATGTGTGAATGATTTGATAAATCATTTGAATAAAGAGCATAACAAGCAAACTTTTGATGTCTATAAATGTGGTCAAATTAAATGCTGGCAAATATTTTCTAATAGGAAAACCTTCAAAAAACGTTTAATCAATTGTCATAAACTTATTAAAAATGATTCCGAAGAAGAAATGTTCACTATCAAATGAAAGTCAGGAATACGAACAGATTAAAACAAATATGTGTATTTTGCCACAATCTAGTATAAGTGAAAATTTGACAGTTTCAAAACCTTGTATTAGTACATACGAGTATTTTACCCAAAGCCTACTTTCCATTAGTAATTGTGCTCTGAAATTTTCTTTAGATTTATAGCTTTAATTTTGCAAACGATGATAGTACTGAGTTTAACATTCCTCAAATATGTTCAAACCCCTTTGAAAGTATTGACAGTGAGTTTTTATTTCTTCGTACTTTACAAAGAAAAAATTTGTACACAACCCCTACAGTACATACTATAAACAACGAATTGCAACCAGTTATTATAAAAGGTGTACCTACAATAGATAAAAGTCCACACAAAGCCTACTACATATCACTGCGATTTCAGTTTAGAAAAATTTTTGAAACTCAAGGGTTACTTGAAATGACTTTAAAAAACAAAGCTATTAAAAAAGACACAGTTAACATTTGTAATGTAGTAAATGGGACATTATTTAAAGAAAAAGAGCTGCTTATAGGAAAGAATAAAATTACAATACCATTTTTATTGTACACCGATGACTTTGAAGTTAATAACCCTTTAGGAAGTCATGCTTCTCAAGATATTTGTGTGGAATCTATTACTCTTTTCCAAACCTTCCCACACTTGTTAACTCCCAACTTAATTTTATATTTGTAGCTGGGTTCATTCGAAAACTTTTTTTATCAGCGCACGGTATTGAATCATGTTTATATGTATTGATTGAAGAAATAAAGGCTTTGGAAAAAGAAGGAATCGAAATATCAACACCTTATCAAACATATCAAATACACTTTGTTCTTCTTGCGATTCTTGGTGACAAGCTTGGACTTAAACAAATGCTAGGATTTGGTGCCTCATTTAATTCCATGCGATTTTGTCGAATATGCAATAAAATTAAAACTGACTTAAAAACCGATATTTAGGACGAAATCAGCGCAATTAGGACCGAAGAGAAATACGATCAGGATTTAATGCAAAATGATTGTCGTTTTACTGGAATCAAAGAAACTAGTCCATTTAATAATATTCCTTCTTTCCACGTTACTAAAAATTTGGTGGCGGATATAATGCATGACTTATTTGAAGAAATATGCAATTATGAATTATGTCCTATCATACTGCATTTGATAAGTGAAAATTTAGTATCCTTAGACATTCTTAACAAAACGAAACAGTTTTTTTTGCTATGGGCCATTAGAAAATAAGAATAAATCTGGACCAATAACAATATCACGTTTAAAATCAAATAACCTCAAAATGTCTGCTAGGAAAATGTGGGTATTCATGCACTTCTTCCCGTTTTTATTAGGAGATATTGTTCCCTCTGACAATAAATTTTGTATATTAGCAATGAAATTATTACATATAATTGATTATAGTTTACGTGAATCTTTTACAAAGTTTCAGATATCGTATTTCAAAAATATAATCAAAGATCATCACAGATTGTACATTGAGCTGATAGGGCCATTAAAACCGAAACATCATTTTTTGCTTCACTATCCAACAATTGTATTTAACAGTGGGCCATTAAAATTTATACGGTGTTTTCCATTTGAAGCAAAACATAAAGATCTTAAAAAATATGCATGCGTTATAACAAGTAGAAAGAATATTGCATACTCTCTAGCTCTAAAATCATCATTGGCATTTTCTAACTTTTTACTAAATTGTCAATTTTCTAATATTCAATTGGTAGTAACTTCTTGCACCGGTAACCTTTGTTCAGAAGAATTTTTTAAGACTTCAATTATTTGCTTTGTGAACAACACGAAACTGTTATCTACAAAGGAATCAAGTACATTAAGAACACATATGTATGTGAAGAAATAAATGATGGAATTAATTTGTATAAAATGGCGGAACTTTTAGTTACAAAAGAAAAAAGGTTTTTTTGTTCTTTTTTCAGTAAACATTATCAGAGCTATGAGGTCAGTAATGACAAAAAAAATTTTCCTTGCACAAAATTGAAGATTTTACTTGTTTTCCTATGCATTTATATACTTCCAACGGAAAAGCTTATGTTAGAGTTAAACACATTATTTCGGATGTATAAAATATATTTTTTTCAATAAAATAAAAGTAACCTACAAGATTGGTCATACTAACCACATTATGAAACAATGTAGCATAGTTCAAATGACAAATTGTATACTTACGATCACTATGAAAAATAATTTTCCATGTAGCAAAAGCATATTCCTTTCAAATATAAAATAGTCAAAAATTTTTATTCAATAGTTATAGCTCCAATAGTCAATATAATTATTCATTTAGCTGACTATTGAATATTTTTGTAGTCGGCGCCATAATGACTATGAAGTTAGTCGTCTTGCTATATGATTTTGGTCAGCATGATCCACTCAATTCGTTCAGTGTAGACACTGCACTTTTGATTGAATTTTCTCTGAATTTTCAGATAAGATGAATAACTAAAATACATTTAAGATTCAGATCAGTCAATGATTTTAGTAATATTGGAGAAATTGGAGAAACTGACCGGGAGAAAACTGACGGACTTGAGCGGACTTCGTCGTTACCGATGATATGTATGGCCCGCAAATAAGAGTGGAGCATCCAGGTGGAAGCGGCGCCATCCCCTCGTACCCCCCCCCCAATTAGATCGAGGTCCAAATGTAAGCGTGGCCATATTTCCATTTGAGTGAAAAACTCATACAAACATAATTTGAATGAATTTTTCCTTTAAATGAAAAATGTATCACATAACGCTATGCCATACATAGGCACGCGAGCGGAAGGCCACCTTACCTTGGAGCTCGATCCGGTTGGGGGAGTGGTGTGCAAGGGGGCACCGCTTCCACCTAGATGCCCTACTCTTATTTGGGGCCACAAGTATCGTCGGTAACGACGAAGTCCGCTCAAGTCCGTCAGTTTTCTCCCGGCCAGTTTCTCCAATTTCTCCAATAATACTAAAATCATTGACTGATCTGAAATTCAGAGAAAATTCAATCAAAAGTGTAGTGTCTAGTTTGATGGAAAGCCCATGTAGTAGAAAAATCGTATATGATTGTTGTAATCGGTAAATTTTATTGAAACTTATAGAATAAAATAATATTTTGAAGAACTACTTAAAATGGCTGATTTCATCCAATTTGATGATACTGATACAGTTTTACTGACTAAATGGTAAATCCTACTAATATTAGCAAAATTCAACGAATTTAAGCCTCTACGTTATTTGTTATTGGATCTAGGTCCATGATTTTTAAGGGCTTTCTGAAGAAAACTTTTCAAAAATCTACTAGTTTCCCGTCCTATATATCCGTCCGTGCACCCGTCAGTCCTTCTGTCTATCTGTCTGTCTATCCATGCGTCATAAGAAATTTCTTCTGAAACAATAGAAGCTACAAAGCTCAAACTTTATGAAAAGGTCAGAAGTAGTGGTCTCTCAAACGTTAAGGTCTTATCAAATATATCAAAATTTGTTAAGGGGCCCCCCTTATATCGAATAGTATATCAAATGAAAACTATTAGCACTTTCAGAATCTGAAAAATAAGCCATTTTATGCATTAGGAGTCCAAGGGGGGAGAAGCAGAAACAATAATTGTGTTCCCTATCTACACGATTGGACACCTTTGAGCACAAAATCCGGAAAAAATTCTGAAAGTAGGTCTTTATAAGTCCAAAGGGCTCAGAAATACCTCAGAAATGAAAATTCACTCAACTCTGTTAATAATGGTATGATTTTCAAATTTTACATTTTTCCCCGAAAATTGAAACGGTGCCCTTAAGCTTCTTAAGGTTGATATAAGACCCTTATGCCTACATAATTTCATGAAAATTAAGTCATAACTAAGTGAATTATCGCCATTTCAATTGTATGGAATTACAAAAACATGATGATAAATTAAAAAAAATATATATACTTATTTATTTTTTTCGGATTTCCATGAAGATTTATGGAATAGTGGTTTACTTGAATATATTCAATTAGCCGAGCATTCAGAAAAATTATTAAACATGGAACAAAATCGCGGCTGTAATGTGCTTATGAATGAAACTCTGCATCTTTTGGATGAGTTTGAACGCTTTTTTAAGCAAGTATTGGGTGGATAATTCAAATCATCAATTCGTGGTATTAAAAAAATTTTTTAAGCTCTAGAATGTTAGGGGTTCTCTCCTGCCTCCTCGATTTGTTTCACCCATAAGTATTCATTGTAGGTACTCACCTTCAGTCATTCATTAAATTGAATTAAGTGTTAAAAGCGTGTACCTTAAACTTTGAAGTTGGGGAAAAATACCTCAGCATTATTCAATCTTCGCATTTAAAACAGCCGCTATTTTGTTTTACGATTACTGATGCCAATAGTTTAATCAATTCTCAAAGATATTCATGATAACCTATGCTTCCTGAAACTTTCATGCAAATCCTAGCAAACCTGTAGTGTCTGAGCCGGTAAAAAGCGAACATTCTTCTATAGCCATACTCGTATGTTTCCCTAATAATACGGGAAAACTCAAACCACTATAACTTCGTCAAATACCATTTGATCTTTCTGAAACTTTCAAGACAGGTCAATCTTATGAAAGGCCATTTATGCACTGAATTTTATTAGGACTTTATTCAAGAAAATATAAAGTCGAGAAATCAAACTATCACCAACGAAGTTGAGTAAATTATGAATTCTCATGTATTTGTTGTTGTTGTACTCATAAAGGTCTATACTCATGATTTTTTTCAGATTTTTCGGATGAAAGGAGTCCAATCGCGACGGGGGTATGCAAAAAGTTCGTATGTTTCCCCTTCTCCTGCCCCCATGGTACTGATAAGGTGATTTGAAGACTTGCTTTGCCTACTAATAGTGAACATTTTTTTTTTGAAGGGTGTTTAGAATTGTCTGCCAATCCGTCGCTGAATACCTGAAACAAAAAAAAACACAAAGAATCGTTTTTCTTTTATATTCAAATTAGAAAACTTACCTGAATTGGATGTTGTTGACACTCATAATCAACATTGACAGATGTTTCTGACATCTGATTATCAACAATTACTGAAGATCACGGTGATGATCTTATCAGAAACGATATATTGTGAATTTAGAATTACGATATTGTCAGTTTGAAATTCACTGATAGCGAATTAGAAAGTACCGAATTCCTTTGTTTGAAAATTGCGGTATAGCGAAAAATCTGTTCATATATTATCTCATTAGTTTGTTGGATGTGAATGTGAACGGTCGAAAGTAAAGAACAAAGATAAATTTAAAGTAAATCAGTAAGCTCTATAGTTGAATTTAAATTTGTAAAATAACGAGTTGTGGTTGAATTTAAAATATAAAATAAATTAAAGTGAAATAAATAGTAGTTTTTTTTTCAATTCAAAGTGTTTATATCCGGAACATTTTTGGTCCGTCGAGCCGGATATAATTTCTCGTCAATTAGAACATACATATGTGTTTAAATAATCTGCTCCATGGTATTATTTAAATTACGGGCCGCGTGGTGAATTAAACCCAAGACATATGGTTAACGGCAAGGAGGTCTGGTAAGTCCTTTTCCATTTTCCTTATTTGTCCTTTGTTTGGAAAGTTTGATACTGCTGTGCGTCAAAGAGACGAAAATATAAACGTTGTGTCGAATTTTATTTATTATACATAACTATTTGGAAAGTTTCATACTGCTGTGCGTCAAAGAGACGAAAATATAAACGTTATTTCGAATTTCATTTATTATACATAACTGTTTGAAAGTTTCTCAATTCTGAGCGTTAAAAGACGCCAAGCAAACTTTGTTTGCAGTGTTGGACATAATTGTGATAGCTGGTGATTGCTTCAATTTTAATTTTGAACAGTTGGTGTTTTAAACCGCACGAATTCAACTGTGCAAAGTGTTCGACGTAGTATTCAAGCACTTACATAAGCAACATCGACTGTTTGAATAATAGTGACCGAATATTGATCATAAGAAATAGCATATTACAGGTCAAATTTGGTCGTCACAGACAAGAAATTGTAAGCCGAACGCAATCTGCCGACTTTAACACGTACTCTTCCTAGTACAGTATTTTAAAACTACGGCAAGCAGCGAAAATGGAACGTTTAGTAGCGCAACAAGACGTACTAAACGAGCAAATACGTAAAATGTATAATAATTTCCGAAAGGATTCCAAAGCCCGTAAAACGTTGGCGTACGTCAATAAATTAATACAACGGGTGCAAGAGGTCCGTCGATCATTTATTCAAACTCATGATCAAATATTCGCATTGGTTCAAGGGAAGGAAGATTTGACACTGGAATATTTTACGAAAAATGTGTATGCTACCTTCGAAGAGTTCAATTTGAATTTCGAAACGGAGTTGGAGGAATTGCGTATAGAGCATGAATCACAAGGAATGCAAGGCAATCAAAATACACAAAGTCAACCCTCGAAGGCTTCAGAAGAGACAGACGTTCGACTCCCTAGAATAAATTTACCCAAATTCAGTGGGGGATACAGTGATTGGACAGCATTCAAGGACCTATTCACATCGTTAATTCACAGCAAAACAAATATCGCCAAAGTGGAAAAGTTGCACTATTTGAAATGTAGTCTTGCAGGAGAAGCCGAGCAGCTACTGAAACATTATTCAGTCACCGATGACAATTACGACTCGGCATGGAAGCTTCTATTAGAACGATACGATGACAAACAGGTCCTCCTGAACGTGCAGCTGAAAAGATTAATAACGTTAAGCAACGCTAATGAATCTGCTTCGTCAATAAAGCTACTACTGGATAGACGCTTGATTGTGTTCAAGCAATAAATAACTTAAAAATTGACGATAAGTGGGATGCGATGTTGATTCATCTCACCACACAACGTTTGGCAACTGATTCACGCCAATTGTGGGAACAACAGCAAGCCTCTCTTCCTGAACCACCGTCATTTCAAAGGCTGAAGGATTTCATGCAATCTCGTTTCAGAGCGTTGGAGGCTGCTGGAGTGGATAAACAAAGACCAAACAGAACTGTTCATAATGTATTGATAAGTAAGACAGGCCAACGATTGAATTGTATCCTCTGCAAGGGTTCACATCATCTCAGACAATGTACAGAGTTTCAACAAGCTAGTCACTCAATAAAATTTGATACGGTTAAAGGAATGGCTTATGTCTGAATTGTTTGGAAAAGGGACACTTGGTTGGGCAATGCCCTAGCAAAACTAGATGCTTTCGCTGTAAGAAAGCACATCACACGCTACTTCACAGGTCTGAAATGACAAGCAATACCGACGTCAGTCATCGAACATACATGTCACCTAGATACGAAACTCAGGGATCGAGTTCTGGAATTTTCAAAGAGCAACAACGAATGGCAGCACCTAATGAACAACCCACAATGGCATTTACACATAGCACACAATCACAGATGTTGGATGGATCCGGAAACCTCTTATCGAATAAATCACCAACAGCTGCTATAATGGACACTCCGATTTTGGACAATATGCAAACGGTATTATTAGCGACAGCTTTAGTGAACGTAGAGACTTCAAATGGAGACATGACACTCCATGCTTTACTAGATCAAGGGTCACAAACGTCAATCATTTCGGAATGCGCAGCCCAAAGATTAGGAATTAAACGAAGATCCACAAACACCACTATAGCAGGCATTGGAAAATCAAAGGGTATTTCGACAAATGGAAAATTGAGAATGAAGTTATATCTCAGAAATAACGAACATTTGACCATAGAGGCTATCATCTTAAATAAATTGACTAACTTTATTCCATCACATACTATTTCTACGTCCATTAGAAAACAAATTGAACACTTAGACCTCGCTGATCCTCACTTTGATAGACCCAGCAAAATTGATCTGCTATTAGGAGCAGACATTTATGCACAAATAATCCTCGGAGGTATTAGAAATTTGAAACAAGGGCCAGTACTCCAATTTACCAAATTGGGCTGGATAATATCTGGGAAAGTTGACATAGGCGACACCAAAGTATTACATACATTTGCAATTGAAGCAAACCGAAACTTAGAAATCAGCGAAGAATTAAAGAGATTTTGGGAAATTGAAGAAGTTGGAACAAGCCGAGTCATGACGCAGGAAGAAGAAGCTTGCGAGCAACACTATCGAACTCACGTACAAAGGGAGTCAAATGGACGATATCAGGTCCGATTACCTTTCAAAAATATGGATTGCCAGCATCAATTAGGAACCTCTAGAACAAGCGCAGTAACAAGCCTATTGAAATTAGAAAAACGTTTTGCCGTGAACAAAGAACTTTATGCAGAATACTCAACCGTAATTCAGGAATACATCAACTTGGGCCACATGAAGGAAGTTCCTTATTGTGAAGAGTCAGTTTTCGAAGCTGGGAGGAAAATCACCACAGCCAATTTTCTCCCACATCACGCTGTATATAAAGAAAGTACTTCAACCAAATTACGCGTAGTGTTTGACGCGTCGAGGAAAACGAGCTCTGGAGTGTCACTCAACGATATTTTGTTGACTGGACCATCTATTCAAAAGAGCATGACGTCAATCATCATCCGATGGAGGTTGAAGCAGTTTGCAATGATGGCTGACATCACAAAGATGTATAGACAGGTGAACATGCATCCTCAAGATGCGAATTTTCAAAAGATTGTCTGGAGATCTCAACCGAATGAACCAATTAAAGACTACTGCCTTACAACAGTGACTTTTGGAACCACGTCTGCCCCATTTCTTGCAATACGCACGCTAAACCAACTGGCGATGGACGGAAAAGAAAAATTTCCTGTTACTTGCGAATCGGTACTAAACGAATTTTATGTGGATGATTTGCTATTTGGAGGACACAGCTTACAAGAATGCATCATCAAAAGAAATCAATTGACTGAACTACTGAGCTCTGGTGGTTTTCAATTACGAAAATGGATAGCAAATAACAAACAAATTTTGCAAGGAGTCCCAACACAGGATATAGAGACGAAGGAAGCAATCGACTTCGATATGGATCAAGGGTACAAATCGTTAGGAGTTATGTGGTTTCCACTGACGGATTACTTC
The DNA here is from genome assembly GCA_963969285.1 of Odontomyia ornata. Taxonomy (NCBI): domain Eukaryota; kingdom Metazoa; phylum Arthropoda; class Insecta; order Diptera; family Stratiomyidae; genus Odontomyia; species Odontomyia ornata. Next base: position 496,731,558 of record OZ017738.1, read on the forward strand.
ACGTATCGACTGAAGAAGCGTGAACAACTAACAACGTACACAAAACGCGCTATTCTATCAGAAGTAGCACGTCTATATGATCCGCTAGGCTGGATAGCACCTATCATAATAGTGGCGAAAATATTACTTCAAAGTCTTTGGTTGTCTGGGCAAAACTGGGACGACCCAATACCAAGTCACCTAAACAAAGAATGGATTACTTTGTGGACGCAGCTACCTGCAATTGAACGTATTAAAATAACAAGATGGGTGACATATCAACCAGACGCACTTGTATCTCTCCATGGATTCTGTGACGCTTCTCAAAGGGCTTACGCGGCTGCGGTTTACTTAGTCACACAATCAGGCCCAACGATCACCTCTCATCTTCTTGCAGCCAAAACCAAGGTGGCACCAGTAAAACCAGTGACTCTTCCCCGTTTAGAGTTATGTGGAGCAGTATTATTGTCTCGGTTAGTAAAGGATATCACAACGGCATTAGAATTGGAAAAGATATCCACCTGGTTATGGACCGACTCGGAGATCGTTTTAGCTTGGTTGAGAGGTCATCCCACCCGATGGTCTATCTTCGTCAGCAATAGAACGGCTAACATTGTCGAAAACGTTGGCAACGTGCCGTGGCGTCATGTGCCGTCAAAATACAATCCAGCTGATGTAGCTTCAAGGGGAATTAAACCCGACGAGCTGGTCAATAATAAACTATGGTGGCACGGACCAAGCTGGTTAACTGCACCGATCGATGATTGGCCTGAAAATAAAGACATACCATCAACTGATATCGAGCAACGTAAACGTACGATGGTTAATATTGGAATAATAAAGGACAATTTTTTGGATGATCTATTGAAAAAATACTCGACACTAACAAGGTTAATAAGAATCACCGCTTATTGTTTTCGTGCGATTAAACCGAAATTGAATCGACTCATCCCTCAAACATATCTCACTAGCGATGAACTAAAACATGCTTTTGAATTCTGGGTCAGACATGCTCAACGAACGGAATGCTCGGCAGAGTTACTAAATCTTCAAAAATTGAAACCAGTTGGAAATAAAGGCCAATTAGCTAATCTGAATCCATTTATAGATAAAAAGGGCATAATGAGGGTTGGAGGTCGCCTACAACACGCTCAACTCTCTTTCGATGAAAAATATCCAATAATCTTACCTGAGAGTGGAAAATTTACGGAACTAATTCTAAATCAGATACACCAATCAACAATGCATGGACAAACGCAGTTAATGCTAAATAATTTGAGAAGAAAATTCTGGCTAATAAACGGACGCAAACAAATTAAAAAATTCATACACCGGTGTGTCCGCTGTTTTCATGCTAATGCAAAGGGTTTGACGCAACTAATGGGAGATCTACCAGAAGCTCGAGTAACTATATCACGCCCGTTCACACACACAGGTATCGATTTCTGTGGCCCATTCAATCTCAAAGATCGCCGTGGAAGAGGATGCAAAATATCAAAGGGCTATGTGGCAATATTTATCTGCCTGGCTGTGAAGGCTATACATATAGAAGTCGTTAGTGATCTTTCTACACCAACATTTTTAGCAACGCTGCACAGATTCATGGCAAGAAGAGGAGTTTGCAAACACATTTATTCCGATTGTGGGACAAATTTTGTTGGAGCAGCTGCTGAACTAAAAATCATTATGAAAATAAATGCTGATGCGGCTGAGACCTTAGCAAATGATGGAGTAAAATGACATTTCAATCCACCAGCTTCCCCTCATTTTGGTGGGCTCTGGGAAGCCGGAGTGCGTTCAATTAAATTGCATTTACGTCGAATAGTAGGCAACGTACCTTTAACATATGAAGAGCTTTCTACAGTGTTAGTTAAAATAGAAGCTTGTCTCAACTCTCGTCCTTTATGCCCTCTAACTGACGACCCTAGTGATATCACTGCATTGACTCCAGCCCATTTTCTCATTGGTGATATTATGGGAGTACCACCTGAAAGGGAATTCGAAATGGCCAATATCAATCACTTAGACCGATGGCAACTGACTCAAAAACTTACCCAAGATTTTTGGAAACGATGGCAGAAGGAATACTTGAGTCGTCTTCAAAGTCGGCCGAAATGGTTCATTAAAGAAACCAACGTGAAAAGTGGTGATTTATGCATCTTAAAGGATGAGAAGCTGCCATCCTACCGATGGCCTTTAGCTCGGATCACGCAAGTACATCCGGGTCCCGATGCAATAGTACGCGTAGTTACGGTTTGGGCAAATGGCAAAACATACAAACGATCCATCACAAAAATAGCATTACTGCCTATACAACGATCGCCACCAGCACAATATACATCCTAGCCAAAAATTCCAATTTATCATTTCCTCGTTTCCCAACCTTTCCATCAATTTCCCATGTTTTCAGAACGATGATGGTGTAGGTGGACGCCCAGCATAAGGTGGGATAACTTCACCATGCCAATGCATCGAACCACGGATCCAAACTTAAAGAACCCTGAAACTAAACATCCGAGCCTAATTGACATCAAAGGAACTGCACTCGAGAGTAAAGGCTGATGAGAGTTTTCAATAAACTCCTCATCCGGGGGAGTATGTTTAGAATTGTCTGCCAATCCATCGCTGAATACATGAAACAAAAAAAAAACACAAAGAATCGTTTTTTTTTTATATTAAAATTAGAAAACTTACCTGAATTGGGTGTTGTTGACACTCATAATCAACATTGACAGATGTTTCTGACATCTGATTGTCAACAATTACTGAAGATCACGGTGATGATTTTATCAGAAACGATATATTGTGAATTTAGAATTACGATATTGTCAGTTTGAAATTCACTGATAGCGACTTAGAAAGTACCGAATTCCTTTGTTTGAAAATTGCGGTATAGCGAAAAATCTGTTCATATATTATCTCATTAGTTTGTTGGATGTGAACGTGAACGGTCGAAAGTAAAGAACAAAGATAAATTTAAAGTAAATCAGTAAGCTCTATAGTTGAATTTAAATTTGTAAAATAACGAGTTGTGGTTGAATTTAAAATATAAAATAAATTAAAGTGAAATAAATAGTAGTTTGTTTTTCAATTCAAAGTGTTTATATCCGGAACAAAGGGTCACCTCCCTATATGGGGAGACCCCCCTTAAACCCTTTGAAAAATTTTTCCACCCCAGAACTTTCAAGAAGTCAACACTTCTGACCTTTTCACAAAGTTTCATAGCTGTAGCTTCTTCGTCAGCAATAGAACGGCTAACATTGTCGAAAACGTTGGCAACGTGCCGTGGCGTCATGTGCCGTCAAAATACAATCCAGCTGATGTAGCTTCAAGGGGAATTAAACCCGACGAGCTGGTCAATAATAAACTATGGTGGCACGGACCAAGCTGGTTAACTGCACCGATCGATGATTGGCCTGAAAATAAAGACATACCATCAACTGATATCGAGCAACGTAAACGTACGATGGTTAATATTGGAATAATAAAGGACAATTTTTTGGATGATCTATTGAAAAAATACTCGACACTAACAAGGTTAATAAGAATCACCGCTTATTGTTTTCGTGCGATTAAACCGAAATTGAATCGACTCATCCCTCAAACATATCTCACTAGCGATGAACTAAAACATGCTTTTGAATTCTGGGTCAGACATGCTCAACGAACGGAATGCTCGGCAGAGTTACTAAATCTTCAAAAATTGAAACCAGTTGGAAATAAAGGCCAATTAGCTAATCTGAATCCATTTATAGATAAAAAGGGCATAATGAGGGTTGGAGGTCGCCTACAACACGCTCAACTCTCTTTCGATGAAAAATATCCAATAATCTTACCTGAGAGTGGAAAATTTACGGAACTAATTCTAAATCAGATACACCAATCAACAATGCATGGACAAACGCAGTTAATGCTAAATAATTTGAGAAGAAAATTCTGGCTAATAAACGGACGCAAACAAATTAAAAAATTCATACACCGGTGTGTCCGCTGTTTTCATGCTAATGCAAAGGGTTTGACGCAACTAATGGGAGATCTACCAGAAGCTCGAGTAACTATATCACGCCCGTTCACACACACAGGTATCGATTTCTGTGGCCCATTCAATCTCAAAGATCGCCGTGGAAGAGGATGCAAAATATCAAAGGGCTATGTGGCAATATTTATCTGCCTGGCTGTGAAGGCTATACATATAGAAGTCGTTAGTGATCTTTCTACACCAACATTTTTAGCAACGCTGCACAGATTCATGGCAAGAAGAGGAGTTTGCAAACACATTTATTCCGATTGTGGGACAAATTTTGTTGGAGCAGCTGCTGAACTAAAAATCATTATGAAAATAAATGCTGATGCGGCTGAGACCTTAGCAAATGATGGAGTAAAATGACATTTCAATCCACCAGCTTCCCCTCATTTTGGTGGGCTCTGGGAAGCCGGAGTGCGTTCAATTAAATTGCATTTACGTCGAATAGTAGGCAACGTACCTTTAACATATGAAGAGCTTTCTACAGTGTTAGTTAAAATAGAAGCTTGTCTCAACTCTCGTCCTTTATGCCCTCTAACTGACGACCCTAGTGATATCACTGCATTGACTCCAGCCCATTTTCTCATTGGTGATATTATGGGAGTACCACCTGAAAGGGAATTCGAAATGGCCAATTTCAATCACTTAGACCGATGGCAACTGACTCAAAAACTTACCCAAGATTTTTGGAAACGATGGCAGAAGGAATACTTGAGTCGTCTTCAAAGTCGGCCGAAATGGTTCATTAAAGAAACCAACGTGAAAAGTGGTGATTTATGCATCTTAAAGGATGAGAAGCTGCCATCCTACCGATGGCCTTTAGCTCGGATCACGCAAGTACATCCGGGTCCCGATGCAATAGTACGCGTAGTTACGGTTTGGGCAAATGGCAAAACATACAAACGATCCATCACAAAAATAGCATTACTGCCTATACAACGATCGCCACCAGCACAATATACATCCTAGCCAAAAATTCCAATTTATCATTTCCTCGTTTCCCAACCTTTCCATCAATTTCCCATGTTTTCAGAACGATGATGGTGTAGGTGGACGCCCAGCATAAGGTGGGATAACTTCACCATGCCAATGCATCGAACCACGGATCCAAACTTAAAGAACCCTGAAACTAAACATCCGAGCCTAATTGACATCAAAGGAACTGCACTCGAGAGTAAAGGCTGATGAGAGTTTTCAATAAACTCCTCATCCGGGGGAGTATGTTTAGAATTGTCTGCCAATCCATCGCTGAATACCTGAAACAAAAAAAAAACACAAAGAATCGTTTTTCTTTTATATTCAAATTAGAAAACTTACCTGAATTGGGTGTTGTTGACACTCATAATCAACATTGACAGATGTTTCTGACATCTGATTGTCAACAATTACTGAAGATCACGGTGATGATTTTATCAGAAACGATATATTGTGAATTTAGAATTACGATATTGTCAGTTTGAAATTCACTGATAGCGACTTAGAAAGTACCGAATTCCTTTGTTTGAAAATTGCGGTATAGCGAAAAATCTGTTCATATATTATCTCATTAGTTTGTTGGATGTGAACGTGAACGGTCGAAAGTAAAGAACAAAGATAAATTTAAAGTAAATCAGTAAGCTCTATAGTTGAATTTAAATTTGTAAAATAACGAGTTGTGGTTGAATTTAAAATATAAAATAAATTAAAGTGAAATAAATAGTAGTTTGTTTTTCAATTCAAAGTGTTTATATCCGGAACAAAGGGTCACCTCCCTATATGGGGAGACCCCCCTTAAACCCTTTGAAAAATTTTTCCACCCCAGAACTTTCAAGAAGTCAACACTTCTGACCTTTTCACAAAGTTTCATAGCTGTAGCTTCTTCGTCAGCAATAGAACGGCTAACATTGTCGAAAACGTTGGCAACGTGCCGTGGCGTCATGTGCCGTCAAAATACAATCCAGCTGATGTAGCTTCAAGGGGAATTAAACCCGACGAGCTGGTCAATAATAAACTATGGTGGCACGGACCAAGCTGGTTAACTGCACCGATCGATGATTGGCCTGAAAATAAAGACATACCATCAACTGATATCGAGCAACGTAAACGTACGATGGTTAATATTGGAATAATAAAGGACAATTTTTTGGATGATCTATTGAAAAAATACTCGACACTAACAAGGTTAATAAGAATCACCGCTTATTGTTTTCGTGCGATTAAACCGAAATTGAATCGACTCATCCCTCAAACATATCTCACTAGCGATGAACTAAAACATGCTTTTGAATTCTGGGTCAGACATGCTCAACGAACGGAATGCTCGGCAGAGTTACTAAATCTTCAAAAATTGAAACCAGTTGGAAATAAAGGCCAATTAGCTAATCTGAATCCATTTATAGATAAAAAGGGCATAATGAGGGTTGGAGGTCGCCTACAACACGCTCAACTCTCTTTCGATGAAAAATATCCAATAATCTTACCTGAGAGTGGAAAATTTACGGAACTAATTCTAAATCAGATACACCAATCAACAATGCATGGACAAACGCAGTTAATGCTAAATAATTTGAGAAGAAAATTCTGGCTAATAAACGGACGCAAACAAATTAAAAAATTCATACACCGGTGTGTCCGCTGTTTTCGTGCTAATGCAAAGGGTTTGACGCAACTAATGGGAGATCTACCTGAACTCGACAGTCTTAATATTTTAAAGATAAATTATAAGGTCGCAGGCCCCTTACCCCACCTCAACCACGAGCGCTCGTCGGACGAGTGGGTAAGTTCCCTCTTTTCATATTTATTTATGTAAATTTTTTTCTTTCTCACATTTATTTATGAAATGTTTTTTTCTCACATTTATTTATGTAAATTTTTTCCACATTTAATATACAATATAACTTTTTCTACATTTGTTTATATGCTTTTTGCTAAGCTAAAGTACTAGGAATTAAATAAATGTATCTCCTGATATTGTATGGGTATAAAGACTGTAATGGGCATGAGGAGGCACCGCTTCCACCTGGATGCCCCACTCTTATTTGGGAGCCGTAAATATACATGGTAAAGACGAGATCTTCTTAAGTCTCGCTCGTGTTCATCAAGCCCAATCAGTCATTTGCTTTGGCAAAGCGCATCCTTCCAGTAGGTTACCTCGGCCTCAACACCTGTCGGTCCGAATACTACAAGCAGGTAATTCGTGAATGCGAATTTTTTTGCAGTGCCCTTGTACTGGGGAAAAGAACCCGCCCCACGACACCACAATGTTAGCCTGCCAGCACATTCACGTGTCCTCAGACAAGGCCAATTCTGGCGAGCACCAACAACTTCACTCGCCAAGGCAGCAGACCATCGCTGGAGTCCTTTTGGACATTGATATTCCTTTAAATCACTAGATCAAGCTTTGATATGCAGAATACTAATTGTTTCACAAAACCTTTCTGGCATGAGCACTCTCCTGCTACTACAACTTGGTTAAGTTAACTGAGTAGACAAGGATTCTTAAAATTTAGTTTCTTTTATTCAGAAACTCCTAATAGTTTTCATAGTATATGTTCAAAGTTGTTTTTAGTTTCTTCAGTATATTAAAAGAATCTTACCTTACTAGTTAAAGTAAACATATTTAAATATCGCTTATATAAGTATGTGTGTATAGTGATCTCAAGATCAAAATCTTCGTTAAATATCAAATCAGAGCAGTAATGAACTGCAAAGCGAATTCTAAATAGAAATTCCCCAGCAAAACACCCATCCACAGCGTCACCCAAACCGAACTACAAGTATATTAACCACTTATATGATTTTGATACGATTTTAAAACAACCACATCCTCGGCAATAAATTAAAGATATTTGACTTGTCTACGTTTGGTGTGTTCACCAGCTCCACATCTTCGGTGTTAAACTGCATGAAACGAAATGATCACCGATCAGTGATGACATTAATCAGTCGACTTGGAGTTTGGGGGCATATGTACGAGTATGTGTCGATCGGGACTCACACTCGTAGCACTGGCAATCGACATGGAAACATGCCCCCAAACGTGTCCAACATCACATCGTCCCATTAACAATAGATCCCAACCAGACGAGATTATCTCTAATCGCATTTGTAAGTGATTAGTTTCACGTATTTAATCAAAGATACTCGTTTCACAGATCTCGAATGTTTTTTGCCTCTCGCCGCGCAGCACCAGCGCTGCAAAGTGAGAAGTAGAATTAGTGAAATTGATGAGTTAGATATTGTTGCAAGATATTCTAATATCTAATTTCACAGCTCCGTGAATAACACGACTGACATGAATAACAAACGATTATTGAATAGTTGATTGTTGACATAATACTTAAAATGTTGGTAATTGACTGACTTTTTCGTCTTTTTCTTTGCAGAGATATTGATTGGGGCCTTGGGTAGAACCCACAAGAGAATGCTTGATTCGTTAGAGGAAAAAATATTTATTCATCGCTAATAAGTTGCGGTGTATCCTCTACGGGCCGAAAAATTATCAAGATGTAACGGTGGAATTGCTGATGTGAGGAAAATGTGCCTTTTACCTCATCAATTATCCATGCTGATCGAGTGAAATATTGGGATTTATTGGTATGTGATAACTTTTCTGCAGAATTTTTGATTGGATCATAATTCATGGACCCGTTATTGGAATTCAGATCAACGATTTTTCAAATAACCTACAATCTGATTTCATACCCAGCTATTACATTCCTATCGCGAGGATCTTTAATGTATCTGTAATTTTCCATAGCCTACTTTCCTTTTACTTTCCATACAACAATCTAAAATTACAAAATGTGGAAAAAAATTCACACTGCGTCAGAGGCAAGAGCTTTTGTGTTATCAATAAATTTTTTATAGCAAGGTCAATTTTTTCAAAAATACAAAATCATCAATTCATTGCCTTCCATTTGCTCTTAATTCATAAAATTTTATAGCATAAAAAATCGTATTTATTTCAGTTAGTCACTGAAGAAGTTTTTGCATTGGAAATCATTTTGGAAATTCCAGTTTTCAAGTACCTTCTCAAAATCAAGTGAAAAATGTAGAGCATTGAATATTCCGACTCGCATAAGAAATTGTTACCCTCCACGTTGAGGATCCTCCGGCTCGGGACCGGACCCAGTTTGCCCATTGGAAACGGTCGTAGGAGGTGCTACACCAAACTACTATCTCACTAAACAAAACTACTATCTCACTGAATCTCGCGAGAAATTTCCCATTAAATACTTCTGTAACCCTTCCGTGACAGCTAAGCGTAATTTTCCTAGTCTTCAAAGATGGAGCAACCACTTCACACTTTTTTCCATGTAAGTTTCACCCGATGAAAAATGAATTGAAATCCCCTTGAAAATTTACTCAGGACACTGAAACACACCCGAGCCAAATGTTCAATCGACACAAAGAATAATCACGCTTAAATGCACAAGATTGTGTTTAAAAAAACGCAAAATATAATTCACTGTTTCGTCATAATACAATTGAACAAGAAATCCACTATACCTTTCCTAACTTCTGTTCTCCAGATTGGGGCCCCCCGAATTAAGCCGCGTCACGAAGTTATCTGCTCCAGCGGTACCACTCGTCAAACTTTCCGATCCAATATTCTACGTCGCTGGGGCGTGGTGAAACCCAATTGCCTATAATTCCTCCGTTGAGCTGCTAGTTATGATACTCGTCCTTGATACTTTGCTTTGTCGTACTATAGATCCTCCACTGTCGACCTTCTTCCACCAAAAAAAGAAGACCCATTCTTTGTCCGCAGGTTCCTCGTCATTAATTGTTAATTTTCCTCCTCGAGACAATCAAACTTTCAATTGCGGTGCTGGCTTGCATCAGCAGCCCCCCAACTGGCGTTCATGGGGTATAGCACCTATGTCTCACATTTGCTTCGTCCGATTTCACCGTCTTTAGTTGTCCGATGGATTGTCATTCGTAAATGTCAATTTGCGCAGCGTCCACACTTCGGGAGCGCAATCAAAACAAACGTTTCCCATCTTGGCGAGTCCCCGATTCAATTTTTGATTGCGTAAAATTTGGCCGCCTTGATTGAGGTGCTTGGGCAAAATAGGTTCAGGCAGATGAGTATCAATTTCGCAAATAATTTTTTTCCTGGATATCCGGCCTGATCAACATCATCATAAGCGTGAGATCGATTGTGTTGCTTGTAGTTTGAGACCCAGCAATGAAAATGTCCCGGATTATCGTGGTAAGTTTTTTGTCGGTAAAAATATTGTGCTGGTTATCCTTGCGTGATAACAATTCTCTGATATATGCGTACACGAGATCATCCATTGATTTATCTTCTCGATAATTAAGTTTGTGTTCGTTTATGATTTCCATGAACATTTCGTGTTACTCTTTATTGAAATTTTGAATGAGATTGTACCCCGTCTTTTCTGGTGTAATGAATCGCAACCAAGGCAACTGCGAAAGCAAACCTACGGCGGCATCATACACCTTGGATCGTTTTTCTAGCAAAAAGTTTCTGAAAAGTTTCTTTAAAATTTCCTGGTTATGAATTAAATTTAACGAAATGAAGAAAATGTCGGTCACTAAAGTCATTTAAACGTTACTTGTAGATTTAGGTCGAAAAAACACTGATTCCACCTTTCCGGATTGCCAGTAATTAAAAATTCAAACTCAATATTGTAGAAATAAATGATGCTGTTTATTTTATTTTTTGCCCGTTATTGATAGGTAAGTGCTTAAGATTTTTTTTTTGAATGCCGTAGTACAACAAATGAATTAGACCATTTTTCACGTTATTTTATGAAACATCTATAGCAACTATAAAAGCTGACGCGCTTGGTAGTGTGTTATATCAATATAGTCCAAATGCTGATAATATTCACTAGGAACTTCTTTTGCCGAAATGGTTTCCATGCGGTACGAAAAAATTTTCACTTTCACACCAGTTGTTCATTGAACATCTCAGTTTGAATTTTTCACGTATCGTCCTGACACTTTTTCAGAAAATTCACGCGAAGCTTGTCTTTTCTTGCTTCAGGTTTTTATTTTTTTCCTCGTCTTTCACTTTTTCACCAAGAAAATTCATGCACTTCACAAGTGCAAAATCCGTCTATCCCAACCACTAAGTACTCCCCAATTCTTAACTCCACTTTTTCTGTTTCACCATCCAATGTCGTCGTCGTCACTCCCTTTCCGTCCGAACGCAAAACTCACTTTTGCTTCTCCAAAACCAAATACTGAATGCCATCCAATCCAAAAGCCCAATCCCGCAACCATTTCATTCCCCATTATCGCTGCCGCATCCGAGTAATGTAATCGAAGTTCAATACACTTCAATTCCGCTACCCATACATTTTTTTCATATCGACAAATACAACAATTTCCATTTTGAATCTATGGTGATTTGCATAACCACGATAGCGTTTGGTTATATGCAAATCGTCAAATACGAGTATACGGAAACAATTGCTTCTGACGATATCCGAAAAAGGGTGTTTTCCTACTCTCGGGAGAACTTGAACCCAGAGTCCCAGCAAATCCCCGGTCGAGAATCCATGACGCTACCAACAGAGCCACCTTTCCCATTCATCGAATTAGCAACTTCAACTATGCACCTTTCTTAATGGGCATGGAAATGAAATTTGTTAGTAGGGAAGCGTGGATAAATTTTGTTAGTATAACAAATAAAATTTTGTTAGTGGGAGCTAATGAATAAAATTTGTTAGTATGAAGGACAGAATGATGTTTTGTTAGGGAAAAGGTATCTAATGTAATTTTGTTAATGGGAAGTAATGAACGGAGTGTTCTTAGTGGGAAAATTAAGATTATTATTTTTTTGTAATTAAAGATAGGATAGGAGGGTTGAATTGAGATGATTGCGAAATAAGAACTATAAAAAATTGTTAAATGTTAACAAAAATAAATAAATATACCAAGGAAAAGGTATATGTGCTCAAGAAAAGGTGGAGATGTTACGGCGGCAATTCGAAGCATGTATTCTTCGCCACTGACAACAACAAGGATTGGCAGGAAAATTCAGAGCTAGAAGCGCAAGCTCGCAAAAAACGATTCCGGGGTGCACAAAGATATCCAACGCTAAGGTGTTATATCGTCAATCATCTTTTCGACGGTATTGAATACGATGCAAATGTTCTAACATATTTGTCTGGCGGCAATCTAAATGAAAAACATGTCCCAAATTTCAGTTTCACCAGCATTTTAGAAGCAATCCCAGCACGCTTTGATAAAATTGCTAATTTCTATGCTAAGTATTAGAAAAAATGAGGTGATTGGAAATGGAAATGCTCCGGTATTAAATCTTGTTTAAAACTTTTACAAAGAAAAAAAACATTGTGAAAATGGATATTCACGTTTAGATACACCGAGAGCGACGCAATTTTTGTGCCAAGCGCGGTATTTAAATCAAGTTACTACGAATTTACATCAAGAAATAAATCAGCAACAACAGCAATAAAAAAAAACTGCAAAAGCAAGAAACAAACAAACATGTTTGGCGGTGAAACCTCATGTGTCGTCTCTTTTCTTAAATGAATTCAATGTTCTCAGAATAACACTAAAACAGGTAAATCAACAACATGAAATTCAAGCAATGTCGCCATACCCCCATTAAATTTGAAAACTAGCGCCTATCGCAATCTATCGCCTTGCCGAAATATTCCTTCGTAAAATCCAATCGAACTTATAATCTATGAATACCAGTCTCTACATAAATTCTTAGTTGTTTATTAATATATGTAACTCCTACATAGAAGACAAGTGTTCTGACACAACCCTCACACAAACACAAATGTTTGCAAGGGAACAGTACGATACATCTTTGTCGTTTTCGGCATATCATACGCAGAGATCTTCCTTTTTCTATATTGGTCTAGTTGCGGGCAGTTTTATTTTGAATGAAGCTTGATTGTCATATTGCAGATCTTGGTTGAATTGGACTACGGCTTAAAATAGTAGATCTGCGCGATTCAATAGTGTTTCTGGTACTAGATGGATGTCTATATCTGTCAGATTGAAGCCTCAGGTATGGCGAATTTCGAATCTTGATAGCTAGATGCATTAAAATTCGGTTCAAAAATCGCATCAATTGTCTTGCGAATGCAAGAAGTATCAATGAATCACGACAAAATGTTCTTACAAAATCCTTGAACTTATCGTCCGACACCCAGTCTATCGCCTTGCCGAGATATTTCTCTTCGTGATCACAATGATGGTACAGGCGACGAAGAGGACCACTGAAACGTCACAGGATAAACCAAATGTGCCACCATAAACCCATACCTTCTTTATCTTAAAATATTGTAATTCGCGAAAGGCTTGAATATTTGCAAAATTTTCCGCGCGAGGACAACCAAATGAAAAGTTAACTGCTAGATTCGGAATGACGATGGTACACGTAAACACAAACAATCGAAATAATAATGACATTACAACCAAAAAAAGTCAATATTGCTGTAATCGATAATGCAGATGATTGTGCGCGAAAGAAAGATGGCCGCCAAGAAAAACTGGGTTTGAGTTCGAGGAAAACACTGTAGGGTTGAGCAGCCATGGTGGTTGCTGTGGCTTTGAACTTGGGTTCTTCAACTCAAGTCACAGAGCCATTGCGACAAGTTTATTAAACAGCCAACGATGGTCGAAACGGTCTCTTTTACGGATTATTTCAACAACGAGAAGGACAAACGTGCTGCAATTGGAGAATCACAAGTAGAATCATAGCCACCACGACCAGTAACCAACAGGCGCGAGTACTAGGAGAAAGCAACGAGGAAAATTGAATTGGACAGCGAACAGCGTTGGAGCTCCATCGCAAGCGCGCTGATTGGGCAGAAGCGGAACAAGTGGAGAAATCGAAAGGCGTGTTGATTTTGACCATCAAATGTGTCGCCAACCTAGGAAACTTAAGGAAAATTGTAAGTTTGTGAATCTTTAAATATATTAAAAATAACTTTGAACTATAACTCGAATTATCACTTTGGATTTTACTTTGAATTGTAATTGGAATTTTTTGAATGCAATAGTGTTTTCAGCAAGCGTGTTCACGCGTGGAGCGTGTAATGTTGGTGGAAGGCGTAAATTACGCCTGGAGTGGCAAGAATCCTTTCCGTCGGGGATTCCAATTTGCATAGGTGGTAATTGTGCAGTGTTGATAGGTAGCTCAACGAGCCGAGAAATAACCATTAGCAGTTCAAGTTAGTCTTTGGTGGAAGTGTTGATAGGCGGGTTAACAAGCCGAAAAAGAGCTACTAGTGGCTAGGGAATATTAACCTGTCAGGGCATGGTGTAGACCCTGTGTGTGTGACACAACTCGGTGTCTTTTTGTGTCCGAATCATTCCGGGGAGCTTCAAGCTCGCCAAATAACTCCTGGGGGCAGTTCAAGAGTTAGCGAGTGGCACCTACCTACCCCGCCTCCACGGGATAACCGGGGCCCCAAGGCCCCCAACCGGAATCGCTTGGTGTACCGCAACAATGCTTGCGGATGGATGTCATACTCCTTGGATTCAAATGAAAGCGAAGCGCCCAATATGTTCTACTATAAAAAGACACCTCTATAAGGACATCTTTCATCTACCTTGACTACAATAAATTGTACTCCCTCTATCGTAGTAGAAAGAACCGTATTGTTGAGCACGTTGCTGATACATAATCATCTCTGGTTTAATCACATGAGCTCTTGCTGTTTCGCACATGGTGTTGTAAGGTGCATGCTCAAAGGATCCCTCAATGTTGGTGAACACTCCTAAGGCAGATCCCTTCCCTTTTGTTGTCTTCTCAATTTATAGCACTAGCAATTGAGTGGCAGCTTCGCAGGATTTCCTCCGTTGTGTTGTGTAGTGCAGATAGGACACCATCTCAGTATTGTACATCTTGCGTGTTGGACGACTTGCTTCGTGTGTATCTTTTAGCGAAAAGTAAACTTCTAGGCTCAGACTAGTCAAAATTATCGATTTTTGGAACAAATATAACTCTAACTATCTACCAAAGTGAGGATATATATGGCAGTGCTGGGCTTGATATTAAGACCTTCTTCAGATATAGCATCAACTTGTTGGGTTTGGTTAAGAATTTGCTCAAATATGATAACAAGTGAAAAGAATGTTTGGTAATATTCCAAAAATGAATAAGAGAAGGATAATACATTAGCCTATGGACTATCCAGTTTCTTCTTTACGTCGATTCTTATTAACAATCTTAAATCTTTTAAATGTACTTTCCTCATGAGGAACATCAAAATATATTTACTGAATCAGATATCTGGAACAATCCTTGAAAGAATAGTTTCTACACCGAAGCCCAGATTAATGCCAAATCGAGTGGACTTTTTAAAAATAATACAGTCAAATTAAGGACAACCATGTAAGAATTTGTAAAATATGTACATATGTATATAACTACCACTTCAAATTAGTTACTGCCATCCAAGTTCTTACTATCATCATATACCTGCTCGCTGAATGAAACCAAAGCCCAGTAGCGAGTCGGCATTGTTTTAACGCCCAAATTAAATTTCTAATTACCCATCCCAGTTATGCCTTCTGCAAAAAACAACCATCAGTTACATGGCACATAAAATAATTCAATAAGCAACTCATTCTGTTCTGAGAACCCGAAATTAATCCATCAACTCCGGCCCACCCTAAAATCTCACAAATCACAAAATTACCACTTTGACTCAATTTCAATGATTCCTTCTCATCCAACTCCGGTCGACATGATCTTTTCGCAATAGCATCTTCGTTGAGGTCGGATCAGGTGGATGGTGGATGGTGCAGTTCGACTCCGCTCGAGCGAGATGACCGGTCGCGGTGGTAACTCGGCAGGCTGGCTACGAGTATCTGCCGTTCATCGCGTACTGCACGTACGAGTACGTACGCACAGCCCGCGCTGGATTCCGCCCATGTAAACAGTTTAACAAGAAAACTGTTTTCACTGGCAACCTACCTGTGTGTTAAATTAATTAGACGACATGAAGAGGCACAAGGGCAGGGTCAGGAATTCGGATCGGACAAGAATCCAAGCAGGTACGCTGGGAAGAAGGAAATACCGAAAATTCTTCAGTAAGACGTTCATAGCTGAGGTCGCACTGGTACGACCCTGCTGGGAAAATGCTTAGAGACATCTAATTTGGGACAGGGGGTGAAATAGAAAGGGAAACGTTTCCGTTTGTCATCCGTTAAGGGATTGCTTCAACCTGAAGTTAAATGCTCATTAATCTTGAATGGACTGCGACCCATTTTGTTTGGAAATATTCAAACTTTAAGTCCATCATCATTTCTCATATTATTTGTGACCAGTCCAGGGATTTATTTCTTCTGTTCTGACCAAGCTCCCATAGTTCGGGAGCAAGTGTGAGAACGATTGAACAGGTAGAAAGCAGAAGGAGCGATCAATGAAGAGATCATAGCACGGCTCCGTCTGATCTGGTTGTGAGTGAAATGGAATGGTCTGCAGCGGGGATGACTTGCGCTTTTCCCGGCTGCTACGGTTTTGTCAGACAGTTCTTAACGTCTGTCAATTAGCTTCCAGTCGACGCAAACCTGAAATTGATTTCCATTGTCTAGCGAAGCCTCTGAATAGAGCTCCGAGGAATTCTTCGTGGTAAATATGCTGGAGCTATTTTTTTCGCCGCGAGCCCATTGACCGGCGTTTGGGATCTTCTAATTCACCAAACGATGGGTAGCATGTGAACATGGGCCCACTGCTGTTCGCTACAAATGGGATGAATTGAGCTCCCCGCTTGCGGCGAGTGCCCATAATGCGAGCGATTGATTCCTTTATGAATATTTCTATCGAGTTAATCCATTCGTTACGAGACTATTGAGTGGCACTAAGAAGTATTTAATTATAACTGGTTCTGAATGGAATCAATTAAAATTAAGTCGAAGTATCTTGGCCGTGTCTATTGAGACGTTTCGGTGTAAATAACACCCAAGCAACAATTTGCAGCCTTTCCCACTTCCGCTTTCACACTGGCCTAGTGGTTTGCTGTGCTCCACATGGGAAAGGCAAATAATTTCCTTGCATCTGCTACCACTTGGAGATCTCCATTCCGGTCGTCCTTGTGCGCTTTGCAAACATTCATCGAACTTTATGCAACTGCGGGCCGCCACCAGCGGATTTTCTAAGGTTTCAGCTTTTATGAACGGCCGATAAATCATGCGATTAATTTAACTGATATTTATTAACGCCCCAGACTGCGAAAATCAATATTCTTGAGAATTGTTTAATCGCGTCCGTGAGACACTCAGCGCGGCGCCCTTTTTCAACAGAAATAACATTTTATTATTGTTAAGTATTTTTCGATTTGCAAACAACAAATTTGCGGTCAACGTCGATTGTTGGCGTTGCACGTTGTTAATGCATTATTGGATCCAGGGGTGGGTAGCGAAAATCGCGTGTGTCATCAACTTCAATTTATTCAGCTCAGTTGTAAAAAGACAAATGCATAAAATACCCTGTTTGGATGGATCTACCTCTATCTGGGCATTTACTTTCAGTCTCAACATTTCTGATACGAGACGGCATAAACTAGAATCACCTCTCCCTATTCATCGAAGTTGTACAATTTTTCAAAATCCATATGGTAGACTTATAAAGCGCGACCCAACCCATCAAGAAGACGACTTCCAATGAATGCCGTACCGTAAGGGCCACTGTACGAAGTACAAATAAAGGGCGATGCTTTCAGCAAGGAGCTGTACTGAAAACACCTTGCACAGGAATAAAGACGAAGAGCACAGAGGATTGCATCCGCATATTAAACAGCTTCTGAGTCAACGGTGTTGGTTATCGCAAGGTGATACCATTCGCGCTCCTTGCTAGGGAGAGCAGAAAAGCCAAATTACATGAAATCAAGGCAGCAGGGTGGCTGCTACACATGAAGGAAGGGAATGCTTGCTCAGCGATTGATAACATTCATGGGTGATAATGAAAAGAAGATGGATTGCGTGCATCATCCCTGACCAGAGACTGTGGGTCAATCGAGGGTGCGGTGGGACTGGCTTCTTTGTGACAGAACTCTTGAACGGGCAGGGATGTTGTCAGTCGGTCAAACGATCTCAAACTAGGTTTTCAGTTTGACAAAGTTAATCATGGATAATTTTGCCTCAAAATCATTCTTTCTTACTAAGTCTAGACGAAAATTAACAAAATGAGTTTGATGATAACACTCAAATATCCAAAAAGAGAATGCAAAATAATGGGGATGTCTTTTAAATACTGAGAGTCAATTCTTAACACATGCTACAGCTTTTGGAAACCACGATATATCAGTAGCCAAATGAACGGCAAAAACTACCACCATTCGTACCACCTCAATTTTTAGGGTTTTTTACTAAAATACAAAACCCTATTGCAATCACGACCTGTGTCCGTCCGTCCGTCCGTCTGTATGTCACAGCACTTTTTCTCCGAAACTATAGAGGCTACAGCCATGAAACTTTGTGGAAAGGTCAGAAGTGGTGACTTCTTGAAAGTTCAAGGGTGGAAAAATTTTTCAAAGGGGTTTAAGGGGGGTCTCCCCATATAGGGAGGTGACCCCTCAAAAAAAAAAATTTCTCCATTGGTAGTCGAGTAGGGTGTCATTGTAAAGGTCTCAATGAGATCTTTTCAAAACAAGTCTTAAGTACCGAGGGGGGCAAGGGAAGGGAAATGTACGAACTTTTCGCGTACCCCCCCCCCCTCGCGATTGGACATCTTCCATCCGAAAGTACAACAGCAACAAATACATGAGAAGTCGAAATTCACTCAACTTTATTAGTAATAGTATGATATATCGATTTTATGTTTTCTTGAATAAAATCTAAACGGTACCTTCAAATTCAAACAGCAGCAAACAGATGACCATTTATAAGATTGATCTTTTCTGAAAATTTCATAAAGATCCTATAGTATTTAACGAAGTTATAGCGATTTGAATTTTCCTGTATTACTATGGACCAATGTGCCCTGTATTTCTATGGAAACATATGGCTATGGAGCCATATGCGCTTTTTACCGACTTAGACACTACAGCTTTGCTAGGATTTGCATGAAAATGGCAGGAATGATAGATATCATGAAGATGAGTACATACAATTGAAACAAGTCGAAGAGACAGGAGAGAGCTCCTAGCAAAAGGGCTTTGTAACCATTCTAGGATTCGAAAAAATAGGCCATGAATCGATGATTACAGTACAGAGGAGTGGCCCCTGAAAAAAATTTCATGAAAGGTAGCCGATATGAGTACCAACTGAAAATTCTCTATGAGAGCTTTTCAAAACAATTCTTAAACCGACTGTTGTTGCTTCAGTGGGGGCCTAGGGGGGGGGGGGGGAATACATGAAAAATGTGTTTCCTCCCTCGCGAATGAACACCCGTGATCTAAAAAATCTGAAAAAATTATTATATTAACTTTAACAAATACCTCAGAAGTCAAAATTCTTTCAACTTTGTTAATAATAGTATGATCCTCGAACATGACGTGTTTCTTGATTTTATTCGTTGCTGGTTACTGCATTTTGTAAGTTGAGTACAAAACCCTTCTGACATGAGCATAGGTCTGTCTACCCAACTTGTTTTCAAATGTTCCAAGAAGCGTCCATGCTGTAATATGGCGAATTGATGTCATCATTTAAGTTTATTAACTCAAATAATGGTAATGGTATCAATAGTTTCAAATTTTGACAAATTTTGAATTCAATCTCATTATTATCATTGATTTTACAAAGCTTTTAAATTATTTTCTCATACAAAATTAAGTTTAATTTTAGTTTATTATTTTCTTTTATGATATAATAATAATTTACTTTACTCATTTTGTTCATCATCGCTGAGGACTAATTTCGTACCTACCTTTGAAAAATTAATTTGGAATTACTCTAGGTTCAGTAATGAGATAAGTGAGTGAAGTTAAAGTGACACTTGGAGCAGCTAGAGCAAATAGCAGAGTAAGTTTAACGATTTTCAATGGATTCTTTGGCTTTTTTCACGGATCTGCGGCCAAAGCTTAGAGCAAGGCAATCTTAAATTTTAGCTTAATATATTTAATTTAAGATCATGAGACTTTAATGAAGGCCACTGAGAATTTAATCAATGAAATTAATCAAGGAACAACTGGTACGTAAATTTCTTAAATTATTTTTATTTCTTCAAAAACTTCTGCTCATAAACAAAGCAAGACTCAACGGCTTTTCAAGAAAAATGAGAATTGGCCTGCAGATATTAAATAAATAAAATAATTTGCTAAATTACTTTGGACCGGTAAAATTGAATTAAATCGTTACCTGCAGTGATTCGGGAGACAATTTATAAAAAAAGGATGAATATATAGTATTTGCGAATTTATGTATAGGAACCACGCGTCTCTAACCATTATCCATCTCACACAGCCTAAAATTTTGTGGATTTTACAGGCTTTTTAAAGATTTTCGCATAAATTTAGTTTACTAAAGCCATATTTTAATAGTCCAGCAGTAGTAACCCAAACACAGGCAAACTGCTCGAAAGAGAATTGCGGGATACTTGCTCTGATATTTTAAACGTTTGGAGAGAACGACAAAAATGAACTTGAAGATGAGCCTCTGTCCAAACGAATGAAAAATGGACCTCCAACGGACGAAGAAATTAAAGCATATGTCAAAGAAATTTTGAATAAGGCTAATTTAGAAGAAATCACAATGAAAACTTTTTGTAAACAAGTTTATGCGAATTATCCAGACTTTGATTTATCGAATAAAAAAAAACGTATAAAGGCATACGTTTTGGATTTCGATCAAGTTGGGAGGGATGCCTGGGGCCACCGCCACCACCCGGATGCCCCACGCTTATTTTTGGGCTATGACCGTCCTCAGCAAGGACAAAATCGTCTTATGTATCGCGCATGGCTAACCAGTTATTTGTCGTCGCGTTTTTCTTTGTAATCCCTTTCGATTGGTTACTTCGGCCATTGGCACCTTTTTTGCCAGCCAATCGGTTTGGCCTTTTGACTCCGGTCACCTGATAATTCGTAAGTGCGAAAAATTTTGAAATGAGCCCTTGTGCTGTTGGAAATGAACCCGCCCACGACGACGCAAAGTAAGCTTGCCAGCGCACCTTCGCCGCCCCAGATAAGGCCATTTCCAGCTTAACACTAATTTCAATCGAAGAGGCGGCAGAACACCTCTGCAGTCCTTAACGGACAAATAACATCTCATTTTAACTCTATAAATGGTGCCCAACGCGGCACCTGTAAAGCCCGGCTTTACCAACAGTCGGAAACCATGAGACAGACTATCGCCTCTAGGTCACCCCCACGAGGTGTCCAAGTTTTTAGCAGGGGAAGTAACTGCCGAAAGAATCACACTAAACGTGCCCCAGCATCCCGAACAACTTTTGGATTTTGTGTTGTTTTCGAACATCAATATTGGTGGCTTACCACCATTGTGCGACTAGCAAGCCCAAATGATATGAGAGTCCCTGTATGTATTCGGAAGTTGTTACATGACCTCTTTTGGGGCGGCCTCTGATTCGTACTCCAAACCAAGCAGTACCTTAGTGTCTTCCACTACATGGATTTGGATTTCTTGGATTGGCAGCTTTGCAGTCCACGACTATCCATGACAAGACACGCGCTGCTTGCGGGTCAGAATTCATCCTGGGCCGACTGACTTTAGCTGGATTAACGCAACAGACCAGAGTCAATTTCAGAGGCTGGATGTTCACGGTGCTTCAGGAGTGTAGTACTTGTAACACGTAAGGGGAACTCACCTTTGGCGTCTCTGTCTGCGAGGAGGAAAAATGGAAAGATTGAATTTAGTATTGACATCACGTAGTGATTGTTTGAGTAAAAGTAATCAGGGTTTTATAGTTCGCCACTGGCGGCCACTTTGAAAATTTCATTTCATTTTTGTTCTTATATATATAGTATAGGATTTTTAGCAGAAAATACCCGCGAAAAGATCCCAGAGAGGGAAAGCTTCAATCGAACGCTGGACCGACACTGCTTTTCTCCATATGTTATGAGGACACGGACGGGTTGTCCTGCTAGACTTTGTCTTGCGGTTATTGTCTCCACCAATTAGGTATAAGCTTACTACTCCAGACATTTTCAACATGCCCTCTATGCAGAAAACAACTAGAAATAACATCCCCCAAGTCAGGGCAGAATCAGCCCTCCATCGCGTGTGGAGCAATGCCTAAAAGTGGTCTCAGCCAATTGAATCCACTTATTACGCTCAGCCATACAGAGGGAGTAAAAGCGCTACCAAAAACAAATCTACACCTCAGTCCTCATCATCAATTTTCGAACTGTCCCAGCTTCTGGTCCTCATGCAGACGATGGCTGCCAGTATGGAGCAGATGAAGAAACAATTGGAGCAGCTATATGTTCAATGATCAGAGGTCTAGCCTTCTATCCTATCTTCGAACATAGACAATATGGAGACCGCAGAGCTTCTTCTAACACTAGCTCGTGACCCAGCCCCTCAAAGGCTCAGCCGAGTGATGAATCCAATGGCCCCAGAATATAGGCCCAGACTAAATGTTTCAACTTCATCATCGGAATAACCCACGTGTCTGGAGCCCTAATCGACAGATCCTAACAATGTGTCAATGCTCTGGTATACCTGGGATCTCCCGGCATCGACTCAGTCAGAAAGTCGTCGTATACGAAGGTCTACGGTAGGTGCCCTAGTTTCACGATTACCCAGCTGCGAATGTAATTGTTCTACGTGCGCTATTCCACCATCAAAGGTAGCGATCATGATAACTAGCGAGAAGTTGGTGTTTTCGGACTAAGACGATCCTGCCGCGATAGATGCTTTCTTACGGAGAGTAGAAAACATGACTTCGGTGAACATGGAAGGAGACATGCGACTTGTTTCCAGATACCTTGAGGTATGCCGCATTTTGTGAATTCACACCTGTAGAGAATGATGCCATATTTAATCAAAGGCTACAAAGTAGACGCTAATTGGCTCAGAAAGCAGTAGATGACTACTACGAAGTTGGTATGATTAATCACCCCCATGTCTCATTTGGGAGAGAATTAGGCCAGAGCTATGAAAATGACTGGTCTTTGCTCCTCACCATAATGGACAGGCACTTTGCACTTCAGCAAAGGTGCTAGAAGCAGTGCAATACTCTCAGCGATCAACTCCTCAAAGCAAATAATTTAACCGAAAGGGGCAATCGTAATGACGTACGGTGGTCGAGCTCGAACACAACGTGCCTGCCCTGCTCACACCATCTTGTCTCATATCACCCATAATGGATAACGCGTCTGAGACCATATCCCTATCACACATGAAACTAGACGAGGCCCATCAAACAGAAGTCCAAAAACTGGCACCTTAGGAACGACTCACCACTTGTTAGAAATGTCGGCATACGGGACATCGCTTTACCGCATGCTAGGCAGAGACGAACATCTTTTGTTTCCATTCTAGTAAGCCAGATACATATGCACCGAATCGCACCAATTACAAGAAGCCAAAAACCTGCATGCAAGTACCCAGAACACCCAGCAGCACTCGAGACAAACCCAGTAACGGAATGTCACCCTATTCCGTCTACTGATAGTTCCACTATCGATCTCTTTGCCAGGAAATACTCTAGATACATCCTCCCGATACCTTTGCTGGTCCATGATGCTGCAGGTTGCACATCTCTTCCGGAGGTCTCTCCAAAGACATTTTTAAACGACCACTCCAGTTATTGTCTGAAGAACCCCGACAATTACTAACTCGTGCATTGAAACCATATCACATTAGGCTGTAGAAATATCGTGCGGCACGAGAGCGGATTTTTATTTCAGAAGAGGTTACCTCACGCCAACACAAGACAAAATGGTCAACTCGTAGTTGGAGAAGCTTCCGCAAGAGCGTGCGCATCTGTTGCCAAATCGTGAACGTATGCAACATCTCCAAGGTTTCCGAGAATAACACCAGACCTTACGCACCAATCAAAGTGTATGGCGAAATCGCGGATGCGTTAGTCGACACGGGTGCAAGAATTAGCTGCCTAGCCTCGAGCCTCGGCTCAAGGATACTTCATCAACACCCTACGTTAGTAAAACCTTGGCGCTCTGTCTCCAAACATTCCATCAATCGTAGATTGACAACACCCGTCACGTTTAGAGGTCAAATCAACGACATCACATTTTTCTTCATCCGTTCACTGACCCAGAAGTGTACCCCGGCGTCAATTTTCTCCTATAATTTGGATAGGCCACCAATTTATTCTTAGACTCACGCATAAACAAAGACACGAATTAACTCCTAGGCAACGACAATGCCTGGAAGCATCCATCGCTGCTTTTCCATCTTACGGTACGCTAGGCCTTGACCGCACTGCTTTTGTACCACATTTGATCAACGTTGCGATAGTGAGCCCATAAAGCAAAGGCACTGCGCCATCTGACCGTCCATGCAAAAGCTTGTGTACGCAGAGTTGGACAAGATTCTAGAGTGGGGGTTATCGATGAATATCAAAGTGCCTGATCCTCTCCAGTTGCTTTGGTATTTTGAAAGAAGCTGACACGACGCGAAATAAAGTATGCAATAAATTCGTCGTCTAAGAAGCAACGTGGCCGGATTTCATAATCTTTGCGATATAATTGATATTTTACTCGAATTTAATCCTCAAGAGATCGATTCTATCGAGGCTGAACAGTTTGTGCAGCTCACCAATTTCTGAAAGAAGTTTATGAATTGAATGAATAATTGGTGCTCGTTGCTGTTCAAACAAAGCTAAAAAGAGCATGAGACTGTGGATGGATACCATCAAGATAGCATAGACAAGTTGAAAACTGTTTGCATGTTATCTAACAGAGAGTTCACTAAGACAGAAACTGAAGCTGATGTATACATCTGTATGATGAAAGGAATCAGACAGCAAAACGAGCCGAGAGACAGCAAAACGGCATTTTGAGGGAAGGAGCCATCGTTCAATACATCCGAGATGGATTCAACCACGTGGACCTGCAAAACAAGGTTTCTAGCGTAGACTTCAATGGTACGAGTGATTTATTCCCTGCCATGACGCGTTATTTAAAGTACCATCGTAAAGCAGACACTAACATTGCAGAAGCCGCAGCAACTGTCAATAATAGCCACCGCCAAATCAACGCCAATACCGTCAACAACAATAATCCGTGCACCGAGAAGCACCCCGAAGCAACAAATCTGTGACAATTGCTGGAAACTGAGGCACCTTTCCATGAATTGCCCAATGCCAAACCACGATGCACCGAGTGTCAAAAATTCGGACACACAAGTAACTATTGTCCTTCAAAGACTGAAAATGCTCGGTTATCGTAAAACATAAATCATCTCGCCTCCGCAACGCCAACTCAAGCAAGAGTTGTTAAGCAAGAAGCGTAAAGGGAAAATTACTTGATGCCATTATTGACCCTGGTAGCGACAGATCATTAATTCTCGAACCCATCGCATACAATTTAAGCAGTTGTAAGTCGTTGAAGTTTAATGGATTCAACGGTGGCAGCTTTGTCTGCGTAAAGAAAATGAAAGCGTATCTAAAAATCGGGAAACAAACGATAGCAATGGATCTATATGTAGTGGATTATGATTATCTTCAAAATACATTGTTGTTGGGATTGAATTGCCTATGCGCAAATTCTCAATGTATGTTCATCAAACTACAAAAATGCCAAATTGAAAGGTTGGAGCCGATTCTTAATATGGGAAAGTCGCTTACTCTTGATGATCAGAAGCAAATGAAGAATGTTATTTCGAATTTCCGTCAATATTTTGCCGAGTCAGTATCAGAAATGGAAGCATGTAAGACCACGATGATGAAAATCAAGCTTTTATCCGAAAAACCTATTCAGATATGTCTGTATCGTATTCGGTTAGTCCAACGCGCAAAAGTAGACGAGATCACGCCAGAACTTCTGGCGAATGGTATCATCCAACCGGATGATTCCGTTCATTCATCACCGACTGTGCAACGGAGAAGACCACCTTTGTGCCAACCGCAGAAGAGCAATCATCGTAAATTTCCGCTAACAAATTTTTCACGGCCTTGGATTTATTCTCCGGCTTTTTCTGTTTTTTTGTCTTTCAGCGAGCGCTCGGAGTTCTGCAAGAAAGGGAGTGAGTATAAATTTGACTTTTTCTCTATTTTATTTTTTTCCTTATATTAAATTACGTTATTTTCATTCATATAGTATATTTAGTTAAACTTCGATTAGTTCATATTTCATTATATTAGATTATGAAGTTGCGGATTTGCTTTTGGTGTTTATATTAATCTCTTTAGTAAAATTTGCGAGTTTTTTTTATAAATTTCTTTTTTTTTTGTTAAATAAAATGGCCATGTCCGTGTAAGAAAAAAAACATTTTTCATTTCTTAAAATGACCTCCCCCCTTTTCCGTCCTTAACCCTTTGTGTTAGTTTTTATGTGAAGGGTGGTTCAGCACGAGCAGAGGGTGTCCCGGAAGTCCCACGACACGACTGAGTGCTAGCCAGCCTCAGTATGCCACCCGGGGTTACTCACCCCTCTGCTACATGTTTATGTCTGCAACTGCGTTGACTTCCGCAGTTGTGACAACGGGGAGGAAAAACTGCCGAATTAGACAAAAGCTCAAATTAGTGCTGGTGGATTCGGCAAAACATAAACGGAGCCCCCATAAACAGAGTTGATCTATTTTGCAGGAAATCCGTTACTTAGTTTGAATTCAATTGAAGAGTGAGTTAGCACCAACCATAGAAGGTTACCTGCAATTATTACCTTTCTAGCCAAACTTATACGCGAAGCTCAGTTCGTGACATTTATTTAGTTTCGTGAAAAGTCTCGAGCCTCGGGGAAAGTTTTCGAGTAGACAAGTGACACCTTACAACCCGCCTTTGCCAGTTCGACAGAAACCCATGACCGCCAGCTCGAGTCAGCTTGGTTTGAAGGCTAGTAGATATTTATTTTTGGAACAATGGCCTGAGCAAAATGGTATTCGCTGATAATTGCACTTAAATGTGAAAACAAAAATAGACGATCGCTGGTGTAAATCGCAAGAAAACGAGTTGGAACAATCCTATTTTTAGCTCATATTTATAATGAGCATACTCTGTTTTGTAGTGTCAAAATGAGATGTTAATTGTCCGTAAAGGACTGAAGTGGTGTTCTGGTACCTCAGCAAGCAAGATTAGTGCTAAGCTGGAAATGGTTTTGTCTGGGGACGCGTAAGTGCACTGGAAAGCTAGCTTTGCGGTTTTCGTGGGGCGGGTTCTTTTCTCACAGCACAAGGGCCCATTACAAAATATTTTTGCACTTACAAATTACCAGGTGATCGGAGTCAAAAGGCAAAACGTATTGACTAGTGAAAAAGGTGTCAATGCCCAAAGGAACCTACCGAAAGGGATTACAAAGGAAAACTTGAAGACGAATAACTGGTTATTCGCGCATGATACATAACACGATTTCATCTTTCCAAAACTTATACCTTTATAAAGCGTTTTTTTCATCCGTTAAATAAAAGCCTGGATTTTCTGCAAAAACTTGTTTACAAACAGTTTTCATGTTGATTTTTTTCTAAATCGGCCTTATCCAAAATCTCCTTGCCATATACTTTTAGGTCCTTTTTTTATTCGTTTTGGACTGAGGCTCATCTTCAGATTCATCTTTGTAGTTCTCTCCAAACGTTTAAAATATCAGAGCAAATATCCCGTGATTCTTTCTGTGAAGACCTTTTTGCCTGTATAGACTGCTTAATTAATACAGGGCAGCTAATTTTCTCGCAAGTCTATAGGGACGAGGATTGCGAAAAAGGAGCTCAAGTTATAGTTAGAGCAGGGACTGCAAGTCAAAAAAAAAAACGACTATCGGACGGGCAGACTAATGCAAGGACTTTCGACTAATTGCAGACGAAAGCAAAAAAAAAACTCAAAGCAGGTGATCAAAACTAACTACGAATGGAAAAAACAAACGTAGAGACTTAAACAAAGTGGAGTCCGACGAATGAACGTACGTATTCAACTAGTTATTATCGACGCAGGTCTTTTACGTGGTACACACCCCCTTCTTTGCCAAACAAATCTGTGAGGAGATAGCAACCAGGTCCTGCAATCTTATGTACCTGGCTTTTCAAAAAGCATCGATCAAAATTCGCATTATAATGGCCAACTGTATCACTTTGGCGCAAAAAGCGACGAAATACTTTATTCCCTTCTCCGAAATCAGATGGTTGGGATCTCAGATTATAAGACGCCTCATTCGTGCATCATGCGTTCCATATCTTCTATCTGGTTTGTTGGCGGAGATCATCTAATCTTTCGTGTGGCTCCAGTGCAACGACGGGATCTTTCAAAAATTTATATCCAAAGGCGGCAAAATAAGGCGAGACGCCCGTGATGGAATGATAAGATGACCGCAGTGCGCAAGTGATGGTGGAGAATCTTTAAGATCCCAATCCTGCTGGGTTAGATGGACATAGGAATGGATCGCAGATAACAAGGTACGATTCAACCGTTCTGATTTGTTAGATTAGGGAGAGTATATTTGTGTCAGTTGGTGTTCGATAGTGTACTGATTCAGTAGTTTCTTAAACTGCCGAGATCGGAACTGTACTCCGTTGTCCGAATACAGGCTTTTTGGGGTACCGAACACATAGAATACTCAGCACTCTGAAAATTCAACGATATTGAGTCGTGAATTGGCGAATGAGTTCCACCAATGGAAACTTGAAGAGCTGATTAAGAACAACGATAGCTCCAACTTGTCCGAAAGAAGAATGAGGATATGGAGGATAGATTTATATGCAGACATTGGAATACGTGCTCCAGAACGTTAAGCTGATTTACGGGAGGTCGAAGAGGCTCCTTTGGAGCTTTAATGCTTTTACAGGTCTCACAGGCCCCCAAATACTCCTTGACTTGACATGACACTTTAGGCCAAGAGAAGCATTTCTTAAGGTGCCGAAGGGCCCAAACATAGTCACCATGAGCACTTAGAGGATGGTCGTGTGCACGTAGAGTCAGATTGTGAGTCATCTCCTCCAGCACCCAAAGCTTCCAGGACTCTTCTTCTTGCAACGAGTCATCGGCTGCGTATTCATTACGTCGGTAAATAAGCCGTCGACCTCTTTCAAATCAGGCAGCTGTGTTTATTGGGTTACGATGGCTTGCCGGCAGGTTGTCCAAATCTATCTGGATGGGACTGTCGTTACTTAATACCACTTCCACTCTCTCAGGTGAAAAATTCGTGAGAGAGTATCGGGCACGATCTTTTAAGTTCCTTTTCGGTGTTTGATCGAAAACTTAAACTCTTACAATTTAAGAATCCATCGGGCCAGGCGCCGGTGTAGAACCCCTTCAACAGCCGTCGTTGCGAAGCGTGATCGGTGATAATCTCGAACGCGTGGCTTTCTACGTACGCTCGGAACTTCTTGATAGCCATCACCGCTGCCAGACATTCTTCTTCGAATACAGTGTAGTTACTCTATGCCAAGTTCACCTCACTGGACATAAAAGCAATAGGAGTTTCTCCTCCCTTCTCCGTCAATTGCACTAGCATGGCACCAACATCATGTTGACTTGCATCACAGTGAATGGAAAAGGGTTTCTGAAAGTCGGGGCTGCGCAAGACTGGTGCAGATGTCAAAGCTTGCTTGAGCTTACCTTTCCAAAGCAAGTCCGACAGAGGCGCTGAAACCATTTTATAGCTCCTAACGAACCTTTGGTATCAACTGCACACTCTTAGGAATCGTCGTAGTTGCTTAATGGTCTTCGGCAAGGCAAAATCATCAATAGTCAGAGTTTTTTCCAGATCGGTCTTGATGATACCATGTCCAATGACATGTCCTAGATATCGGGCTTCGTTCTTGATGAGCTTGCCTGTCTGGACATTTAAGGTGAGTCCTGCAGTGCTTCTCTGTAGGACTACCTCTTGCAGCAGTAGAAGATGTTGGTTAAACGTTTTTGTGATGAGTAGGAAGTCATCTAGGTGAACGAACACTTGGTGTTTCAGGTGAGGTTATATGATTTAGTCCATCAGCCGGGTCATCGTTTGCAGGGCGTTATACAGGCCGAAGGCGCTTGTGATGAACTGGTATAGTGGCATTCCGGCACTGTGAAAGTTTTATCCCTCGATCCCTCATTGAGTGGAATCTGCCAGAAAGCATCCTTCAAGTTGAAGCTCGTGATGTAATTTGCTTTCGGCAGTCTTCTCAATATTCCATCCATGAGCGGAAGAGGGTACGCGTCTTTAACGGTCACTGCGTTGCTTTTTTGGGTATTCAGATAAAGACAAAATTTACCTGGTTTTATCACCAAAGATTAGCGATGTCGGGAAAATTTTGAAATCCAGCATTGTTTCGGCTCGTATATAAATTGGGTAAAATGTCACGTGCATTGTGTTGTAACACGGTATGATCAGATATCGCAGTTATGTTTAAATCACTCTGCACGTTTGCACTTTGTGATTGCTTTTCAATTAGCGTCTTAATCGTTTGTTGATGCTTGCCATCATTGCTTTTAAATCGCTTATTTCACAACAAATATTACTCATCCGATTGAATGCTTCGTCTGAGTCGACTTCGACGAAATCGCCCCCAATTGTGGCAGACAGTCTTAGCACAAGCTCGTTCCGCCTAAAATGTATCGGTTGACACTAACCGCACCTCCTCGATACGTAAACAAATACTTGAAAAATCACATTCCTCCGACAATATCCAGCAACACCATACGAGTACTACAAACTGCCACATTCAGCTAATCCAAATTTATTGGAATTTACACTGATATCAAAGATAAGACGGCAAATGCATCACCACGAAATATTCCCAAACGACCAAGGTCGTATAGAATTTCATTCTTATTGGACTCCACATTGACCAAAGCGAAGAACAAAACAAAATAAATTTTCTGATTATTTTTCGGATATCATTTGAATGCATATTTAATGGGAATTGGAATCAATTAATAACAATGAAATTGAATTGCTTCCAAGAACTCTCGGATGACAAGAGATTTGTAG
Organism: Odontomyia ornata; assembly: GCA_963969285.1. NCBI lineage: Eukaryota > Metazoa > Arthropoda > Insecta > Diptera > Stratiomyidae > Odontomyia > Odontomyia ornata. The sequence continues at coordinate 496,762,485 of OZ017738.1, forward strand.
GTTTCGTCTGCGACCTTTCTATCCATCTCAAGTGTAGAGAACAATTCAAATATAGCCTTCAAGATGGCATTTCACTTTGACTTAGGTTCAGTTTAGCCATTCAAGTGACTCATGAGCGAAATCCTGCGTTATACCAAAGAAAACAAAAGACTTAAGCGAGTAACCCTCATTTGAATTTCAAACGAAAGTGAAAATTAAGATGTGACGTCCTGTTAATTAAATGGAAATTTTTTCATTTCTGATATTTGTCAGGAAATTGAATTTTAATTAATTACGGATATCAATTTGCTTATCTCAAAGCTTTTAGAAACATAAATTAGGTTACTGGCTTAAATCATTTGTTTTGGCGGACAACTCAAGGCTGCATACGATTTGGATGGATTTGTTGCGAAATTTATTTCGTGTTTACTATGCAGCAATAATTTGATGACAAGAAAGGAGTTTCGAAGTAATTTCAGCTTAATCGCATTTCAAAGTGGTTGGCAGATAAGACGGAAACAATTAACAAACGAACATGACCAGATTTGGGATGTTTCGTCAAGGCATCAGCAGTTATCATCAAACTGAAACGATCTGCAGCCAAACTTGAAAATTGTTGTCGATCAGAATCAAAGATTTAAAGCTTCGCATTTCACGAAAAGAATGTTTCGAAAGCAGCAGCCAAATTACTCCCGGCGGCCATCGAGTCCCTTTTTGACCCTCGTCGGAGAGTGTGTAAATTACATCGTCGCATAATTTTTCGACATATTATTGTTATTTTAATCGTCTCCCAGCACATTATGCTGCACGTTACAAATTCATATCATCAATCTTACATGCAACGGATGCAGAGAAGTTTGTGCAGGTTGTGACGGTATCAGCCTGGGCAGGGCAGGGCCAAGCAAGTGCAGCGGGAGAAGCAGCCGTTTCAGCATACTTAAGATATTCATCTTTCACAAAGTTGATCGTTTGAGAACTCCCCGAGTTGGCGTTCATTGTGGCGGTGGCCATTATCAGCGGGACTTGGACCAATTCACCGCTCCAATAAATATCCATCAAAATGTCAAAATATTATCTAGTTCTTCAATCGGTTGTCGGTTGAGGTTCAAGACCATCTTTGTCGAATAATTTCGCTGCTGTTACTGTTTTTGTTGTTGCTGCTCCCGTGAGTGGAGCATGCAAGTGGGTGAGTGTATGAGCATATATATGCGAAGCTATCGGTAATTTTTTACATCCTCCAGTCGATGCCATCAGTCAATGTGCATAAATTTCGCACATTGGTTGGATATGAGCGAAAATGATGATGAGGATGATGGTTATGATAGTGAGGAGTAAGGAAGAATTATTATGCAGTGCGCAGTCAAATGCAAAGTAAATGCCGTGATTTTGATCCCTGATGTTGCGTATGAGGGTTATTTGTAGAGGGGATAATGTTCGAGAGGTACAATTAAATTAGTTTCTTGCTCGTTTTCCAGAATCGATGGTAATGCACCCTGAGGAGGTATTGTTTTATGTGAGGTTGTAACTTAGAGCCTAGTTAGTGTTTTTTGATGTATGCAAAAAACTGGTGAAGCTTTATATCACCAAATTACTTTTGGTGAACATAGTTTCCCAAAACAACAGAAATTTTGGTTTTAAAAATCACTACAAATATAAATTTGTGATTAATCAAAAGTTTTATCAAGGTTTTGGAAAATTGTTAAACATTCACCTAATACCCTTCATAATCAATAACTAGATTTTAAATTGCATCAAATTAAATTTCAGAAAGCTAGGAAAGGACTGATGGTCCCATTTTAGTTGCGTTGTTCATAAATAACGGACTCAATAGAGGAGAGTATGTTATCGCCATATTTGTGGATATGAAGAAAACATTCGACAAGGTTTACCATGATCTTTTATGTCATAAGCGAGAATCATATGAAATTCAAGGTGAACTAGGTCGATTGCTCAGGAATGACTTCACAGAACGATTGCAAGGAACAGCAGTCAAAAAGTCTTGAGTGATCTCGCATCCACAACCACCTAGAAAGACTAGTCAACTCATTGCCCACAAACAACCCAAAAATAATTCAGGATGATTTCAACGCTAAGGTTGGCAATGAGCTATCTCATCTGAGAACGACTGGAGGATAAAGCCTGCACGATTAAACAAATGACAACGGCCAGCGCCTGATTGACTTTACAAGTAGCAGAAATCTAGTCATACATTCGACTTGCTTTGCGAACCGACGCATACATAAAATGACCTGGGCATCACCGGATGGCAACACACAAAACCAGATCGACCATATTCTGATCCAGCAACGTTGAGCCTCGAGCACACTTAATATCCGTACATACCGAGCAGCCAATTGTAACTCGGATCATCGCTTGATCAAACTAACGTATCGATCTCGTATGTCAAAGGCGTGTTCAGTGAAGACTAGTCCGCTCCTAAAATTTGACATCAAAAGGCTCCAAACGGCGTCTGTGGCCAAAAATTTCACGGAGGCCCTCGACAACCAGCTGGCTCCCATCGTATTTGGCGCACCGCTGAAAACAAGTAACGGGCTATAGATGGAAATGAAAGCGACAATTAGGGGCATGGCAGAACAGAAAATCAGTCATCAAGCCCAGCGCAAAAGAAATGATTTTTTCGATGATGATAGCCAGAATGCGTTACACAAAAAGAATCAGGCGTACGAAGAATACCTAGACAGAAAAACCAGGACGAAGAGAGAACACTTTAAAAATGGCAGAGGAGTAACAAATAAGGCAGATCGAATTAAAAAAAGAAAATACTATGATGACTGATTGTAAAGCATCAATGTAAGTTTAGCGAGCAACTACACAAGAAAAGTATACAAAGTAGCGAAAAGTCTGAAATGAGACTATCAGCAAAAGACCACGCTCTGCCGTGATGGCATCGGCAACATTATCGATGATGTAAACAGTATTAAGGAAAGATGGGCATCATATTTGAAGAACCTCGTTAACCCTTCAAACAGCTCCAGAATATTGGAGCCTATAGATATTACCGAAGGACTTTCATTGGTCTCACCTACTCCAGATGAAGTTTGTTCCACCATCAAGGTTCAAAAGAATAATAAAGTGCCTGGCATTGATGAGATACCAGTGGATCACAATAAATATGGTGGCAACTATGATCACAAAGCCACCTCTTAAACCAACCGTCACATTTGGCAACAAGAACACATACCGAACAAGTGGAGCCAATTAATTCCCTATCCACAAAGAATAGAGGCATATCACTACTTTGTGTGGCATACGAAGTTTTTTGAAAGATCTTTGAAAATAAAATTGGATTATACGTCAACAGTATTATTGAGGAGTATCAAGGTGGCTTGAGAGCAAGTTGATCGACGAAAAATCTTTTGTTCATGGTCCATCAGGTATTTGGGAAATGCTGAAAGTTTTCCAAAGATGAAGACGGAATTTTGATTGATATTTAGCAAACATACAACAGTATTGATCGTAACGTACTGCACTAAATAATGATTTGTTTTGGTATCCCAGCCAAATTAAGCTCGACAATAAAGTAAAACTGGTAGAGCTTCATATCAATGAGAATGAAATAAAACTCATGAAAAAGTCAAGGAAAATATTTCAAAAACACACTCAAAAAATTAAGTTTTGTTTTCATTTTCTTTTATACAGTACAACCAAAAGGATTAATTCCGAGAAAAAAATCGAATGGTCGCTACTCCACTTGTCAGCACCTCGAACTCATGTGAATTTAAAAACAATAAAGCGTCTTGTCTTCTTCAAATAATCGGATCCCTATTCTTGCTTTTCTTTTTTTTACATGTTTTATCTTATTCCCCCAAAAATTCAATATTAATAGCAAAGATTACCTTTGTAAAAACTAACATTAATTCACTTCTCTTCGTTCACAGTTTTAAAGTTTAGGAATCCTGACACTCTGTTGTTTAATATGATTGTGTGTTTGTACCGAACATTAGACTTGTTCGTTGTTTCCTATTAATTCTTCACTATGCATTTCTTTTGTAGCGACTTTAACTTGAATATGCTTCTTATATTATTAGTTATGTTCTCACTATAATGTTGGCACTAGATGTTAAAAGGTATATATACTATATTTCAGTTCTATCAATTTCGGAAAGCATACACGCGTAGTGTAGTCGTTAGAGCACTCATCTCGTAAACCAAAGGTCCCTGGTTTGGCTCTCGTTCGCTGCAACGAGATTTAGTTCGAGTGATTCATCGGACGGACTATAAGCCTGTTCAGTTATGATACATGCTGGTTTAACCCTACAGCACATGGTTTTTAATTTTTGTCTACAAAAAATATATATGGTTCTAAATATATCCTAGACATCCAAAAAAATTCTAAGAAAAATCAAAATCCAGTGTAAGAGCAGATATTTCGTTCAGTATCACGCAGCGGCGGTAAACCTCAGGCCCGCTCCTCTACACCAGGGCCCTAAGAAAGAACGAGGTACTGTTGGTACCACACGATGCACGGCAGACGCACACAACATTGCAGGAAGCCTTGTTCCTTCTCCACTCAGGCACAGCCGTCTCAGGAAAACTGAAGAAGCCGGCGATACTTTTGGCGGCCATCATCGGCAACTCTTCATAAAGCCACCTTTACGTCTTGGATCGCAATTCCTCGATCTGATTTCTCGTCGACTCAGGATCTGAACTCTCTAGCATTCCCAAAAACATTATCAAGAAACCACTTCAAAAACAGAGTTTGACTCTTACTGCAGCCAAAGGAACAATTATTGTGGAGGTTTATCATCCCAAACGTGCAGACTGCAATTCTTGGAGAAAACGCTTTAAAACACCACGGCGTTCTCATAGATCTCCAAAATCACCACTTACTAGATGGTCACACCAGCCTTTCAGCACCTTGCTCAATTGGTCTAGTTCCGGAAGTGCACTCTATTATAATTGCTGCACCCAAAATCATGCCCCACGGATCTTTAAAAGAGGTCTACGCAAAGCTTATCGATAATTTCACCAAAAACTTTGCTCTCTCTGGAGAGATGGCACACGTTCCTGATCCACCCGTTCAGCACCACATCGTTACTAGTGGCCCACCAGTATTCGCCCGACCACATCAACTCTCAGGTGAATGGCTTAGTGCAGCTAAAAGGGAATTCAGCAAATTGATAGAGCGAAAAATCATCCGCCCCTCAGCGAGTCAGTGGGCCAGCCCTCTTCACATGGCGCCGAAGGACAATGGAGGTTGGCGAGCTACCGGTGACTATCACCAACACAATCACCCACCCCGACCGTTACTTGCTGCAGGATGCTCAAGGCAAAGTGTTCACGGTCATCGACCTTCACAAAGCCTTTTACCAGATCCCGATGGCACCGGAAGACATTGAAAATACAGCAATCCCGACGCCTTTTGGATTGTTCGAGTTTTGGGGCATGCCACTCGGTCTGAAGAATGTGACTCAAACCATGCGTTGTACAATTAACCATATCCTCAAAAATCTACCATTTGTGCGTAAATATCAGGATAATCATCTCGTCAGCTCAGACAGCCACGTAGAGCATCAGGCCAACGATTGTTTCATGCGCTGCAAACAGGCTATAGCTTCTGCAACAACGTCAGTTTTCTCTCACCAACTCAGCGGCTCGCTTTATACACGGATGTATCCAGCACTGCCATAGGCCCAGTTTTGGATCAGCAGCTAACTGATGGTACCTACGTTACACTAGGATTCTTCTCGAGAAAACTCTCAGATGCGCAGCAGAAATATTCGACTTCGCTTCTTGCTATGTATGCTGCAATCAGGTTTTTCCAACGCATTCTCAAAGGTGGGCAGTTCACCACCTATACAGATCATCGGCCGCTCACTTATGCACTCAAGCAACGATCAGAAAAAGCATTGCTTCGGCAGAATCGGCAATTCGATTTTATATCGCAGTTTTATGCCAAGCTGGAATACACACCTGGGGAAGAAAACGCTGTGGCCGACGCACTCTCGCACGTGGGAACGGTCTCCATATCTGCCGTCTGCAACGTCAGCATCATTACCATTGAGCTATCGCTCGTTTCAAGGGTCGACGCCTCGAGCTCAACAGATATTCATTGACACTATCAAGCCCTACTTACCAGTCTCACTAGGCAAACAAGCATTTGACGCAGCTCACAATTTGTCGCATCTGAGTAGGCGTGCTACTGCTAAGCGCATCGCTCTCAAATATTTTTGGCCAAGCCTTTGAAGAGACATATTTCGGTGGCCCAAGCAGTGCATTCCCTGCCAAAAGTCAAAAGTTCATCGCCACAATAGAGCGGAGCTAAGAAATTTCACAGCACCGGATCAAAGATTCGACCACATCCATTTGAACCTGATCAGAGTGCCACCCGCTAAAAATTTTGAACACTGTCTAACTATTATAGACCGCTACACCCGTTGGCCGCAGGCCATACCAGTACGTAACATGACAGCCGCAACCGTCACCCGTGCTCTCGGTGACTATTGGGTATCCTGCTTTGGAACGCCGCTCGAAATTACGACCGACCAGGGCACGCAATTCAACGCTGAGCTTCACCGTGAACTATCTCGTCTCCTAGGAGCTCATCGAATTCATACGACCTCTTATCACCCCAAACCGAACGGCATGGTAGAGCATATGCACCGCACGTTCAAGGCTTCTCTCAGATGTACATTGTTTGCAGCCTTCGACAGTGATCCAGAAATCTCCTGGCCGAAAGCACTTCCGACCGTCCTTTGCGAACGATTTTCAAGGAGGACCTTCAGGCCTCGCCAGCAGAACTAGTTTTTGGGACATCACTTCACATTCCAGGTGAACTCATTGAACCTCGTCCTGTTCCCGTTTGTACTCCGGCAGATTTCGTTACCGACCTCCGTCGCCTGTTCAACGCTATTCATCCAATTCAAGCTTCTAGACATGTCAACTATCACCCTTTCGTTTTCAGGGACTTAACCACTTGAAAATACGTTTTCCGCCGAATAGACTCAATCAAAAAGCCACTGGAGCAACCATACTCTGGCCCTCATTGAATGATAAAGCATTTCGACGAGCGCACTTTCATTGTAGATGCCAAACGCATAGTAAAACATTATCAACTGATCACCTATATACAACAAGTAGCTACCAATATACGTATTTATTATTATTATTTTTCAACTCCCGAAACATTTTTACGATTACGGCATCTTAAAATGATCATCGTTTCACAAATTTGCATTGCTAAGGGCACTAGAGCAGTTCAAAAATGCAAAAATCAAACTCTTCTTGGCAAAGTTAATCGAATTTAAACTTGTGAAATATTTTTCACCATAATAAAGACAAAAATCGATGTCTGTGATTTTTCGATCCCCACGTGTTGTCTCCTCTATGCTGATGACTTCAAGATTTTTCGAGTTATTTATCCCCTTTAAGACGTGGATATCTTTCAAACCGATTTTTAGCGTCTTAGTGACTGGTGTGAATCAAACCATCTCTCCTTACATGTTTCCAAATACCATCAGATGACATTCTACTGTAAAAAATTTTCTCTTCTCTCAACGTATAGGCTTGTTGATATCCCTTTGAGCAATGTAACCTGCTTTAAGGATCTTGATGTGTTTTTTGATTGTAAACTGAAGTTTGATCTCCACATTGCTCTAATTATTAAGAAAGCCTCCCGCTTAACTCGGTTTATTTTACGATCCGCTTCGTCATTCCAACATATCACCTACTACATGGGTCTTTACTTCTCACTAGTACGTAGTAATTTGAAGAACTGCTGCCAAATTTGGAGTCTTTACCACAGGAATCACATACATGCTCTTAAATCAGTTCAACGCAAATTCAAACGGTCTCTATTCTTCAAATTCAACCTTCCTTACTCCCCTTATGATGACCGACTACAAATTTTGAACCTTCCTACCCTCGGGCCCAGACGATCTTTCCTTGACGTTAGTATGTTAGTTTCTTACCTCAAAATGTATGCAGGCCAATTAATACATTTGAAGCTGCTTGCCTTAATAGATCCTCGCTTCAATTTCAGTTTCCTCCTTCCCCTCTCCTTTACTACGCTTACCTCGCATCACAACTAGCGAACTCTTATGTCTTAAATTTTGAAATCATTGAATTGTGTTTGTATTAATCTATTAATTGACTTGTACTCTTAATTGGACTCGTCGTCTGTACGTCGATTTTTTTTTTGTTTTTTTAAAAATAAATAAATGAAATTTTCTTTCCCATCGCCTGCCTCCCACCTCCCTAATTGAGTAAAATTGAAGACTTTAGGCTTGGTATTTAAAAATCTCACCAAGATCTTGCATTTGATACCTTACTCGACTAAAAATTGTTTAAGGGTTCACATCCATTTATTGGGACACCTCTTGTTAGAACCTTTGGAAATATTTTGCGACTACGAATCCTAGAAAAATACACTCTTTCTGACCTCTCCAATCAATGCGATGTTTTTTATGTGGGTCGTTTTTTGCGTTCACTCCAGCCGCCAAATCTTCCCATAAGACGGATAGCTACAAAAATCTAAACGCAAAATTACAGGCAGTCTTTCTTTTTCTTTATTTTCAACTTTCCTGACTAAATTTTTTGTCAACTTTACCAAATGCAGCCCTCCAAATCGTAAAAAAGTTTTTCTTTGCTGAAATCAAGTTACTAGCTTAAGTCTTTTGTTTTGGCACAATAGCTCTAACATAATTTGACTAAAACGATTCATCTATTAATTATCACGCAGATGAAAAATTATAATTTTCATACATCAATATTTTCCTTCTAACAGTAAAATTTCCCACACATCATTATGACAACATCCTTAAACGAGCTGCTACTGAAATCAACTTCCCATCCTCTCAACGAGAGTTTTTTTGCGTTCCGCCAAAAGATTTTATGTCAATTGAACGACTACGCACGTACGTACTCGTACTTGTATACCCATTCCCCATGTATTAACGTCTGTTTGTTTGCCAGTAGCATCTTGGTATGATGACAAAGTTGTAACGAGCAGACGAACAGTAAACATGACACAAACGTGTGGTTGGAGGCCTGTAATCGGCTTGAGACGATTTAAGATGATCGATCTTCGTTACTTTTGACAATGTGATCGGCTTTGCAAAAACGCAGTCATTATTCTGACAGTGAGCTTAAATTGATAGAATTTTTCGTATTTACTTTGTTAATCGGTGTTTGACTTGTTCACGGTTAAATGGTGAAATGTGCGGGACAAACGGGATCGGCTTTGAAGATACTTCTTATCTTGGTCAGAATATCTTTTAGAGTTTATGAGATTATGTCTGCATAGCAAAGACTATTTACAAAACTGTAATTGAATTACAGAACAAGAACACAACGCCACGCTCCATTAGGTTGGTTCCCATATGAAGTCATTTAAACAAACATATTCGTTAGATATCAATACAAAACACTAAGCAAACTACACTCTTAGCGTGTTCATTTATTAATTCATTTCAGATATCTTATGCTTACATATGTAAAAATGATACAGCGAGGCAACTTGGTCCCTCATTGATGATGATTCCATTTCTTTGTTTTTTGCTTGAATAAACAGATTACTAGGAATATTAAGTCCGGATATAGCACATTAGCATTTAAACATCGTTTCCGTTTGCAGTTCTACGCTAACTGCCAAGCAAAAGAATTTTAAGGTTTGCCAGATAATAAGAATTCAAAGTGACCTAATTCAAACTGAAATTGTTTCCCGCTGTTCTACTTTAAATGCATGGAAAGGTCTTCAATGAAATTTATGGCACACCAAACATTTTGGAAGTTCGTTTTGAATGGGTCCTGGTGCGAATTAATTTTGGAGAGTTTGTGCCACAAATGAATGTTGTACATGTTCGGTAGATTGTGATGGTAGAGGAGAGTTACCTTAAAGATCTTTCTCCTTCAGCATTAAAATATCTGGATTTCAGTACAGGATAATGAGACGCAAATAAATAATGAAATATTTTAATATTTAATACAGAGTATTTGGAAAACGACAATCAAATCCTTAATTTTAGCTAGACCAAATTTGGTTTCGGAAATTCGATAACATTATATTTTAACGAAAACAGGGGAAAAATGAAAGTTAAACCGTCTGCGTACACCTAAGTAAAAATTATACATCGCTTTAGACAAAACCATAAATACCTCTAAGCACATTATACAAGGCTAAATATACTAGAAGCATGAACGCATAAGCCGAAAGTCCCAGGTTCAAATCTCGTTGGGAGCAACGTGATTTAGTCCAGGGGATTTTCCGGACGAACTACAAGTGTTCACTCAGTGATGATATGTACTGATTTAATCAGATCATATCATAGCTGAGCAAGCACATGGGATCATGGTACTGACCAAACCAACTTCCGAAAAAATCAGTAACGGTCATGTAAATGAGATACTCTAACTATCTCTAAGTGAAGCCCCGAGAGGGGCTGTAGTGCTACAAAGAAGAAAAAATGTACTGGAAACTTGTGTAAATTATACGTACCTACCATGGCAATCAGTATGATACAAAACAACAACTAGATCAATTGAGCCATTGAATGTGCCTTTTGTAGATGATTTAGCTTAGTGTTAGATACTTCTGTGTCGAAATTCAATGATGCTGCTACTCAGAACCCATTTGCATAGTCCTTCTCTCCTGGCTGAAATGCAGGGAAGGTGATAAAAAAACCTGTGAAATACCCACTTTTCACGAGGATGGATTTAAAACAGAACGCGTAGCACCAAGACCAGATAGAACTTCGGCTGAAGTGTTGTAGCTGGTCGGTCTTTTTTTGCCCTAACTTAATATTCATTACTTCTCCTACTTGCCAACATTAATAGCTGTTCATATAGTACTGAATACTGGTTTGAAAGAGGAAGGCAATCACCAGTTCACCGTCAGCAAACCACCCATAACTAGACACAGCCAAGAAAGTGCTCAAAAACTTTCTAAGGGGAAGATCGACTAGCGCAATGTACGTTGCTGAGGAATTACTTCCTTTCTTTGGCACCAGTGTTCCGTGCAAAATGCTCTCAACGATTGAAGCAATTGTGGAAGCGGTGAGTTTTGTCCATGGAATGGATTGTCCTGTTGATTACTCTTGAAATCAGAAATAGATTCAACTCAACTAGTTTGGTGGATATCCTGGAAACGGAAAAATGCTGTTCAAAGCTCAGCATATCTTATGCAGATTCTGACAGACTGTCTTGTAATGATTTTCCTTGGTTGCTCAGGATTTTCCGAGGGAAATCTAAACCAACCTCCCATTAGTTAAAGACGTGAAGTCTCGTTACGTGCCAATGGACAGTACCTTACATGTCAAGTGGTGCGGGCAACCATAGTCTACTCCGAGGTGGCTGCTTGCTGACTTGTTAGACTGGAGAGGAATTTCTGCGTATAGATTAAGTGCATTTACACTCTTTCAGCCACCAATGCAATGTCCATATAAAATGCGATCAACAGTTTCCCAAAGAAAAACGTTGTCACTGCTTTAATGTTGCTTTAATGTTGCTTCCAAACAATCAACATCGAATTCAGATGAAATTCCAACGGAAATATTCTACGCTAATTAAAACACCAAACGCAAACCATGGCAGTGCGTACGTAACCGAGCTAACCAATCATTCGTGGATTTAGAATGAAACTCCTCTTCTCACCGCATACCTACCTCCTGTTTTGATTTCCTTCTGAAATACTACAGTCATGGACGAGTTCTTTCCGAACCTAAGCACTTGTGTAGTAATTAAGCAGTCCCCTCAGCAAATTGCTCGAAAACCTTCATAACACTTATCCGGAATTTTAATTGCAGATTTGCAAAAAAATTTAATTATTTCCATTCATAGTTATAAATCATAAAATATTTTTTTTACTTTTATTAAATGTAGATTTTATATTATTTTTGTTCTTATTACTTTTCTTTCTAATTATATTCTTTATATTTATCTTTTTATTATTATTTACAAATTTTTCAATTTTACTTCAGTTAATTTTAAAATTCATATATGCAAATTAAAATTTCGGGCATGAGAACACTGAAATCACACAGCCATCCACGGATTGCATTGTGAATGCAATCTGACTTGGCTGAGCTAGAAGCTTAGGAATTTACCGTTGCGACACCAAAGCAACAGCGATCACCCGAGAGTCTGCTCGGAATCGCTACAGCGACCACCGGGGAGTCGCAACGAGAGTGACGGGCGTGATTATTTAGTGCGGATAATGATTTCTGGTTTCGTAAATATTTTCTTTCATACGTGGGAATAATTAACGCTTTTAGGTGGTGAAAAATTGAATATTTCCTCATAAAGTGGAATCATCGCAAGTTTATAAGCAAGCAAAATAGAAAACGATTAATTGTATGAATTGTGTAAAGAATTCATCGCCCGACTCCCAAGGGATGTGCGAATCACATAACATAGAGAATTAGAAAGATTCTTTTGTCCGAAACGAAGGTGGGGAAAGTAGTGCAGTGACGGAGTTCTTGCTCCCTTCCACAATTTCATCACACCTCTTAACGTTATATTTTGTAAATGCAAGCCAGGAGAAAGGAGAAATTGAGGATGTTAGTGGACTGAATGAGTACCACGTGAATTTTCCGTTCTATTCATACGCGTTGGAGGGTACCCTGTCCCTGCAAAGTAATCAATGAACTTAGATCGAGATAGCATCTAGTGGTCACGATTTGATGCAGACGTGAAAACTATTATCAACGGGCAATGTCAGTTTCCGTCCGTTCTGGGTCACCAGCGGTATTCGGTGTTGCATAGGAAAGCACCGCAAAGCGGTGCCTCTGGAGGTAGTGCTCTGCAGTCAAATTGCATTCTTGTTTTCGGTGAACGGGGTTGAATATTCAAGATTACGAAAAACTGGCAATACATGAGAATTTTAGTCTGAGTTACGTCACGCATTTTCTAATTATTGCTACTATTTAGATGAAGATGAAGTTTAACGCCCAATTACGTGAGTTGTCTGTAAATTTGTTTATATTAACTTATGAATATGCAAGCTCTCTATCTTTATCACTTGTTTCATCTTAAGTGCCATACGAATTAAGTTTGATGGATTGAACTATTATTTAAGTTTGGAAATTGAAAATTTACCGGTAATAAAGTTTTGCTGATTTTATCAAGAACTTAATTTGTAGAATTTCTTAATAAAAATTTATATTTTTGCCAAAATGATTCAAATGAAGAGATAAAATGAAAGAAAAACTCGGTCTTTTCATTTCTCGAAAACCTGACCAGGTATGGGACCGGCAACGATGACTGGCCCCTACACTGTATTGAGTTAGCCATCAGGCGAGCTCTCCCCATTTTTATGCGTTGCAGGGCCTCTTGCCCGGGTAGAGTGGCCTTCCGCTCACGGGCCCTTTTATTGTATATTGTTATGTGACTCCATCACATAACACTATCACATAAATTGGCCTCGTATATATTTTTCATTTAGGGAAAAATTCATACAAATTAAGTTGGTATGAGTTTTTCACTTAAATGGGAAATATGTGACCACGTCTAGATTTGGATCCTGATCCAGTTGGGATCCAGTTGCAGTGGGTCCTTGTGCTGGGGAAAGGAACCCACCGAACGACACCGCAATGCCAGCCTGCTAGCGCATTCACGCATCCTCAGATAAGGCCAATCTCAGCGGATCTCACCATCATCTTTCGCTGAGTCTCGCTGAGTCGACAAACCATCGCTGCAGTCCTTTACGGACATTGTATCTAACACTATTCACGACATTTGCCTCTGCAATGAGTATACAAATTTATATTAAAACAGATAGAACCACCCCGAGCCAAAGTATTGTATTTTTGAAATTTATGCAATTATGAATATAATATACTCAATATAATACTAAATGCAAACACAACATGTAAGAAAGGACAAAAGCAGCCATTTTTACACTCAGTAACAAGTAGCCATGTCAGTGCCAGACAATTAGTCTGCAATATGAGGAACACTATGAAGTGAAAAAATCGACCTCAAATCTACATACTGTAATGATTTTCTGTCTAAGTCCGTGTAGGACACGGGTGCCGATGGTCTGGCATAAGTGTCAGCGAGCTATAAACAACACCGAGCTCAGCTAACTAGCTTCGCTTAACGACCGCGTACGCGTGCTTGACGACTAGCATTTGCGGGATCATATGAGGCGGGTTCTTGTCGAGCCACGAAGCTACACTACAAAATACTTATCACGCGTACTCTACTCTACAAGACGCACCGATCAATTTTTATTGTCTTTAGAAAAGTTCTATTAGGTGTCAATTAAGCTACTCTACAGTAATTCAATATTTTTTTGCCTCGTTAAAGTTAGCGGACACGGAGGCTTGAGACAAACGCAAACATTACACAAAAAGCAACCGTTACTTTCACCGAAGAAGGTCGTTGCATTACAAGGGGAATGTCAAACCAAAAGATGTTAAAGTGGCTGAAGTGAACCACTCATCTCTGCCTAAAGGATGGAAACTTGACGGATGCAGTTTACTTTACACTAGTAAAACAACAAACTAAGCAGTTTCGACGGGGTGACCACCTTATCTCTTCAGGAGCAGCCACTCCTGATCACCACGGGGCTGCTCGACTGCTTATGTTTATTACAATACACGCACAAAAGCAATCGAACATCAATTAATCTAAGTGTGCAATTCAATCGACTGGCTCGTTGAAGTAGCTTGAGTATCAACTCCAAAACGAGACTTTGTGTTGGGTTGTATCATATCAAGATCAATTTTTCTGTTCATGACGGTAGTTCAAGTGAAACTACAACTACATCAGCGTCAATATTGGTTGCAGCAAAAGATAAAGAAACCTGCCCAGCAAATGTTAGCAGTACGGAGGACACCTACTTGAAAGAGACATCTCATCTTTCCCGTTTGGATTGCTGAAAGACAACCTGAAATTGGTATCAAACGCACCATTTATCCCTGCCCAAGGTACGTAAGGCTAGCCTGGCAAATTAGACATTCAACTCGGACAACAATGAATTATATGCAATTACCTCCAATTGTCAAGCCGTGTTTAGCAGCCTTCAACAGTAGCCCCAATTAACGCGTCAAGGAGTCCTGAGTGGAGTGGAATACCATAGCAATTTTTATTACTTAGTGCGCTATGATAATGATGATATTGACGCTAGTCTAGCTTCTAATACATCAAACCAGTGATTACCACCGTCAACTCGGAGCTGCAGCCTATGAAGGAAGTAAAAATAAACATAAATAAATATAAATGAATAGAAGGAATTGACGTTTAGATCAAGCACTGCTACTGACGTTCAAAATAAAAAAGAAACCAGCTAAATAAAAATACGGCGAAAAAGATTACAGCGAAAATGTATGCCCACCTTCATTTTGGAGCAAAGAAGGTTGGAGTCATGGATCGTGGCGCTGAAGTCAACGATTCCAGGAAATTTTTGGCTAACTTCACTGAAGGGTTTTTAAACGGGTCTGGGCTTCCGCTGAGACTAGCATGGACCTGACCATGGAGTAGGAGCTCTCTTCTTTTTGAAAACCTGAATTGAAAGGAGGTCTCCAACAGAGGAACCGATTGGGCTGTTGGAGTCGCAAGAATAATAGCCTACGAGTGATTAGCAATTACGGCGAAATCTAGAAGTTGGCAGCGATGAAAACAAACGTTTGGCTGAGTTTCGGTTGTAGTTTTTCCATCAGTTTTTCCATGAATAATGGTTTTGATTATAAAAGTGCACGCCAGATAGTGTTACCGGTAATTTAAATCTGATATTCACGCTGCATGTGAAAGTCAATCAAACAGAAAATGGAGCACGAAGATCTAACCGTGGTCAGTAAGAAATCGAACAGTTAGCAAATTTGGCGGGATTTACCTTCTGGACCTATGGAGTGCAAAAACACATAGGTGCAGCGAGGATGACGATTAGTGGAAAGTTTATCAGAGGCCCCTGTTGACGACAGCTCAGAGTTAAGGTTAGTTTTGAATGTTCTTGTGTATTTGAGAAACAATTTCTTCTATTGTCGATTACTCTTACAAATCAGCGTAGTTATAAAAGTAAAGTGATAGAGGTGTTTTTTTTAGTATCGATTGTGCAAGAAATTGTGAGCTTAACTTGGGAATGCTTGTAGTAACTATTAGGCTCACAACTTATGCCAAAAGTAGAAGGAAAAAGTGTTGAGGTAGATAAGGCCCTTTTTGGTACCTATTTTAGCTCGTAGTCGACGAAAGTTAATTATTATGATAGGAACTTTAACTTGGTGGTTTTTATTCCTTTTTCAGGGTTTTGTTGAATCTTATTGAAGTTATCCCCAGTGAGTTGGTATCGTGCACGCCAATTTAAGTGGCGCAGGGAATGCGAGTGGCGCCAGGCCGATTTTCAACGATCTAACCGACACCAAGGCACCCCAATCGGAGTACCCTCTATTGGAGAGGGTAACAAAACCCTACTGAAAGGAAAGAATTAGTTACATTTAACAATTCATCTTATTAGTCCGGTCATTTTAGACATGAAAATTGTGATCAAATAAAGAAAATTCCGACAAAGCCAAATCTTCGTAGAGACCTTAGGTTTACCACAAGGAATAAAGTGTCAAAAGTCCCCATCGGTCCCATGTGAGCTTAGGGACTTATTCGGGGCCCAAGGTCAAAGTTTTAGGTTTTTTGAATTTTCCTCGAAAACGGTAAGTTTTATCGAAAAAGTAACTGGAGCAAAGTTGTAGATCTTAAAATTTTCTATAAAAAGGGTCCCCATGATTTTTTCTCTAAGACCCACTATTTCCCAGATGTTGCGCTTGTAAGAATCATGTTCTACATAGTATGCACACATATGCCACGTGTATACATATTTAGGTACTCAAGCAAGCAAAAATGCCTACTCGTGTCTCTTTTATGTATACATTATACTATTCTAAGAAAATTTACTCTAAAATAACCGCCGGTCCCTTACCGAATCCCCTCTACTTGAATAACATCTGGCCTTGAAAAACATCTGCCTATTCTTTTGTCCATGACTTGAAGGATCTAGGCCGAACAGCAGTCATTATGCTATGACTAATATTTGTGCAAACTAACTTTAAATGATCCAAATTATGACGCTTATTTTTAAGAATGATTTGTCCCAAAAAAAAGAAAATGATTCGGGAATATCGTTATTTATATCTTCAAACATTCTACCCGGTGGCGGGTACATAGTATTATCAAACACACAAGATTGAATATCTTCTCGAATGATTTCTGCCACAGCTTTTAAAGTTTTCCACCGTTTTTCCTTTTCATTCAAGTTTTTGTTATCAGACCAGGCTTGACTTAAAATTTCTTGGTAATTGTCTACAAAACATATAAATGTTAATTTTCCAGGCTTCTCTGTAATAATAATTCTACTACCATACTTTAATTTCAATCGTATTTTTATAATCCCGTTTTCCAAAGCTACATTTTGGCAAACATTCTTCAGTTCATCTAACAAAAACTGGCAGTCATCGCTACTTTCAATGAAATTGAAAATTTCTTCCATTGCAGAGTTTATAGCCTCACTTTGAGGACGCCCAATTTTACCGCCAGTACTAGGTCTCAGGAAGGATTTGTAACAACTGTCATGGTATTTAGCGTCAGCAGCAACTAAATCATACTGAAAATTAATACGCGCAAAGACAGCTTTTGACACATCATCAGAACAATCTTTAGCTAATTTTAAAATGGAATCTTTGAATGTAAGTGTAGAAACTTTATGAATTTTTCGGCGATAAATCTTCACTTTCTTCTTTTCTGCTTCTTCATCCGCTTCATCGCCACAACATAAGCAGTGGTTTTTAAAACAAAAGCTGGATTCACTTATTCGCGCTCTAGTATGAGGTGGACTTACTTTTGAAGTACTGACCTGTTCTTCCTCACGTTGTCTTTTTGATGCAGAGATTGAAGTTTTCCGGGTGTATGATTTTCTGCAATCCACGTGAATTGTAACGGACTTTTGGCTTCTTAAATAATCAGCAAACTCATCACTTCTCGCGACACTTGCATCGATTAAAGTTGGCATTCCACGACTGATCACAACAGTTTCATCTTCAGTCAAAAGTTTATTACAAATAAAGCAAAATTGTGACATTTTTTTTAAATATTAATCAGCGCTAACTTCAATAGTAGACAATTGTAATAAACACGTATAGTCACTCGAACTGCTCATTCAACACTAAAAGAAGCAGGTATACGTGAACGACACCACATGGACAAAAGAATAGGCAGATGTTTTTCAAGGCCAGATGTTATTCAAGTAGAGGGGATTCGGTAAGGGACCGGCGGTTATTTTAGAGTAAATTTTCTTAGAATAGTATAATGTATACATAAAAGAGACACGAGTAGGCATTTTTGCTTGCTTGAGTACCTAAATATGTATACACGTGGCATATGTGTGCATACTATGTAGAACATGATTCTTACAAGCGCAATATCTGGGAAATAGTGGGTCTTAGAGAAAAAATCACAGGGACCATTTTTATAGAAAATTTTAAGATCTACAACTTTGCTCCAGTTACTTTTTCGATAAAACTTACCGGTTTCGAGGAAAATTCAAAAAACCTAAAATTTTGACCTTGGGCCCCGAATAAGTCCCTAAGCTCACATGGGACCGATGGGGACTTTTGACACTTTATTCCTTGTGGTAAACCTAAGGTCTCTACGAAGATTTGGCTCTGTCGGAAGTTTTTTTATTTCAATTGTCTAAAATGACCGGACTATATGTATTTATTGTTTGTATATACATTAAAATAATTTGATAACGAAATTTAGACAAATAATTGAGCTATAAGTTCAAGTTATTTCTAAATAAATGACAATTCTAATTCACGCTACCATTACACTAAATGATACAAAATTCAAATTTTAAACTAAACAAGCTCAAACCAAATTATTGCATAAAAACTGTAAGAGTGGATTCATACACTGAATGCATAAAAAATTATATAATAATGAAATATTAATACAATAGAATGGAAGGAATGATACGTAATTACTTACCCCTCGTACGGCTGCGGAGTGCTCTGCAACTGGAAGGGGGAAGGGGCACTGCTAGAAGTCATCAAATTTTTAAATTAAATTTCATTTTTAGGGTTTGCGAAATAATTTTACAAAACCCTACTAAAATCGCGCCTCAGCACTTTTTCTCGTAAATTGTATAAGCCACAAACATAAAATTTTGCATATAGATGTAAAGTGATGCCCTCTTCAAAGTTTCACTAAAAAAATTTTCTACTAGGCGCTTAAGGGGGGTCTCCCCATATAAGCGAGTGGCCCCTGAACAATTTTCTTCAAAGGTAGCCGATATGGGCCTCAAATGAAAGGTCTTAATGGGAACTTTTCAAAACAACTTGTAGTTTTTTTGCTTCATGGGGCGCACAGGAAGGTGAAATACACGGAAAATTTGTGTCCCCCCCCCCACTCGCGATTGGACATCTGTGATCCGAAAAATCTGAAAAAAAATTATGGAGGCAGGTCTATATAAGTACAACAACAACAAATTCCTTAGAAGTCAAAATTCACCCAACTTTGTTAGTAATAGTATGAGCATCGAATTTCACATTTTCCCCAATAAGATCGTATGGATACCCTTAAATTCAGTGAAAACTGATATTTAAGGACCTAATACTCTGCAAGTTTGATGAAAACCCAATCATATTCACAGAAGTGAAATTTGAAATTTCTCCAAATACTACAAAAATAACACGTGATTTTGGTACTCTTACGGTTTTGATTTCACCTTCTTGAAATTTTCAACTAATATCCATAATATATTTCTTGGGGGAATTCATGATATGAGTCATTTTTGTTAGTTTGCAACAAAATGACGACCGTTGAAAGTACAGAAGCAAGAGATTTTCTTAGAAACTTACAGATCTCTTTGACATTTTTCTCGCCTTTATTCGTTGCTGGTGACTGCATTTTGGGTACAAAACCCTTCTGACATGACCATAGGTCTATTTACCCAACTTGATTTCTTTTTGTTTTTACATAAGTCGCACACTCTGATCAGACGTTGTTAAAATTGCTGATAATCTTTTTAATGATTCGCCGTTAATTTGCACTATTGTCGTTCAATGGAAGGACACAACTAAATTTATTCACCATTGGTCACTGATAATAAGAAAAATTCTCCTCCTCAACGTCTTCACGTTCTTACACATCATTTGCTTTTAGTCATTACTAATTGTTCCAAGAATTTGAATGTAGAGGTGGAATATTGTTATACGATGAAAGGGTGCCACAGACTGTAATCACACTAACCCCAGATAATCCCAGGATTCACAGGGACAAAATATTCATTGACTTAAAACCCGTTTTTTCTTTCTCTCCCTACCAAATCCCAATCCAAATCTTTTCTCCTCACACATACCAAATCACTCAACCACATCAAGATCTGATTTACAAATTCCCACCCAGTAATCCAAATCAAAATCACATCCGATTTCAAACTACAATTCCTTCTCAAATTTCAAATTAAAAAATCATTTTCATACCACCATACAACTTCTTCCTCTTCATAAAACCCAAAACCGAATCAAAAATTAATTAAAAGTCAAACACTGACTGCGTTTCCAAATCAAAAATTTTACTCCCCAATCCTGCAATCATTTCATTTCTAATTACCGCTGCCGCATCGAAGTTCAATACACTTCGATCCCGTTACCCACACATCTTTTCTATATCGACAAACCCAACAATTTACATTTAGCATATATGGCGATTTGCATAACCATGAAAGCGTTTGGTTGTATGCAAATCGTCATATATATATACGGAAACAATTGCTTTTGCCGATATCCCAAATGAGTATTTTCCTTCGCTCGGGAGAAGTTGAACCCAGGGTCCCAGCAGACCCCCGGTCGAGAATCCACGACGCTACCAACGGGGCCACTTTCGGTTGATCTCCCAGCGATCGGATTAGCAACTTCAACTATGCACCTTTCTTAATGGTCATTGAAATGGAATTCGTTCGTAAGGAAGCGTGGATGAATTTTGTTAGTATAAGAAGTAAAATTTTGTTAGTGGGAGCTAATGAACAGAATTAGTTAGTACGAAGGAAGGAATTAGGTTTTGTTAGCGAAAAGGCATCGAATGAAATTTAGTTAATGGGAAGTCATGAATGGAGTGTTGTTAGTGGGAAAGTTAAGGTTATTATTATGTTTTTTTTTTTTTGTAATTTAAGATAGGGTAAAGGGTAGAATCGAGATGATGGGGAAATATAAATTGTAAGGAAATTGTTAAATGTTAATAAAAATAAATAAATATACTGAGGAAAAGGTATAAGTGCCCAAAGGAAGGTGGGGATGTTACGGAGGCAATTTGAAGTTGCGAGTGGTGGAATACCGGAGTCGAAACACTTTCTCATAGACTATTTTAAAATAAAAACAATCTCATTTGTTTATTTGGATAGTTTTTGAATATTTTGCATTCGCGTATAGCATATCGAGGCTTAGAGGTCTCGATCTCTTACATTTTACTTCGGTTTACTTTGCATTGCTTCAAAATATAACCTTTGTTGATGCTAAATCCACACCCATAAATTCATTACCTGATCTCGACCCAGGTACTTTACCAATCTTTACGTACGCACAAAACAATCATCAAGTATCCTATGCACTTGAATAACTCCAATTATCAAACTTTTGCGCTCAAGCCTTTGTCAAATCGCGTTGCTAGAACTTTTAACACGTCTATTATCACCTCGTGATCATTCCTATGAGATACTTTCCTGTAAACTCCAAGCCATAATAATATCTATGGCTATCACGCATTGAGCCGCAGTTGCCGACATTAAGTTGTAGCAGAGGGGTGCGTAACCCGGGGTGACATACTGAGATCGGCTAGCGCTCAATCATTCCGCGGGTTTCCTGGGACTCTCTCTGTTCATGCTGAGCCACACTACACATAAACCTTACCACAAAGGGGAAAAGAACGGGAAAAGGAGAGGTCATTTTGAGAAATGAAAAATTAATACACTTTGTCACCCAGAAACTACTTCCGATAGAAAGCAAACAATAACTTCCCTTAGCACGAACACCACTGTTGATTGATTGTCTACGACAAGTATATCATTCAATTAATACCAGTATCACCAGTTGATCAGATCGCACTATTCTTTCTCCACTCTATTCGTCTAAAATTTACGTTAATTTTCATTTTTTTCATGAATTTCCTCGTCTTCACAGCACAATGCCTCAACACTTTTTCCCATCTATTCATAGAACTATTCTTTCCCACCCTCCACTATCGCTAACCACCGTTTCTGTCATTGTCAAAAATTGACCGAAAAGAAGGAACTTTCTGTTCCAAAATCAAAATTTTTCTCCCCGAATTGAACACTCACTCCCCAAATCCAAAACAAGACTTTCTTCCCAAATTCAAATTAAAAAACTTTTCCCGACACCGCAAAAAACTCCCTTTTCTCTGAAAGATAAATCCAGACTCCCCAACCCAAAAGACCAATCCCGCAATCCTTTTTTTCTCAATTCCCGCTGCCGCATCGAAGTAACGTTATCGAAGTAACGTTATCGAAGTTCAATACACGACTCCGTTGCCCACACATTTTTTCCATATCGACAAATGCAACAATTTCCATTTAGCATATATGGCGATTTACATAACCATAATCTCGTTTGGTTGTATGCAAATCATCATGCACTCGGATATAATTGCTGTTGCCGATCCTACACGAGTGTTCCTGCACTCAGAGGAACCTAAACAGAGGGTCCCAGTGGACCCCCGGTTGAGAGTCTACGATGTTACCAGCGGGACCACCTCCTGTTGATCTCCCATTCATCTAATTAGCAACTTCAACTGTGCACCTTTCTTAATGGGCATTGAAAAGAAATTTGTTAGTATGGAAGCGAGAATGAATTTTTGTCAGCATAATAAATAAAACTTTGTTATGTGGAGATAATGAATAAAATTAGGCAGTATGAAGGAAGCAATCAGGTTTTGTTAGTGAAAGGGTATCGAATGAAATTTTTTTAATGGGAAGTAGTGAATGAAATGTTGCTAGTGGGAAGGGTAAGATTATTATTATCTTTATTTTTCTTTTGTTATAAGAGTGTGTGTAAGAAGATAGAATCAAAATGATGGGGAAATAAAAATTAAAGGTATATGGTAAAATGTTAAAATAAATAAATATAAAAACAAAAAGTTATATGTGCCCAAAAGAAGGTGGAGATGTTACGAAGGCAATTTGAAGTTGCGAATGGGAGAATGCCGGTACGGCCAAAATTCATAACAGCCCGTTCAAATTCTTGTGCTCCTATTAGGTAGTTATATGGTCAATAATTCTATTCAAAAAAATAAACAAAAAGAAATTATTCAGCTTATGTTAAACAACTCACCGATTCCATCACCTAAGCAAGTTTCATCACCTTCAGCATTTTGTAATGAGCCAGCGGCAAAGAAGTAAACACTGTCCAGTGACGGAAATTCACAGTTATTTAATTCTCGATTAAAATTTGGTACGGGACATATGTAGTTTTGCACCAAAACCTGGTTCTCGAGGTCCTGCCAGAGTGGCGAAATGCAAATTGCCACGCTTTGCGTGAATTCCTGTACTAATGTGCTCCAAGTCATGCAGTGCTTTTGAATTATTTGCCTTTACTGACTGCAACTGACCCCTGACTGGATTCCGGGAAAAGATCTGTCATTTAGACACTTGTCACCGTCTGATTGTGATTGGCATTGTGCTCAATGCGAGGTCCTTCTCTGAGATCAAACTAGCAAGTTATTACAATCTAAAGCACTGCGAATCACTCTAAGACACATAGGACGATCATTGGAGGATGAAAGCTGCATTGGATGTAATTTAGGGCTCCAGTCTACATCCTGAGCTTTGGAACATCTGATATAATGGGCTGCTGAGGCAGTAGCCAAGTAATACATTCACTTTTTCGCGGTGCTCCATCAAAGACCTCCGACTGGGACCCTTAGACCCGGTAAGCTCACCGAAGAGAGATCGTGCGCCACTCGCTTTGCCAGTTGGCTCCAAATGAGGTCGTCAAATGAGAATGCGACCGAGTTGGAGGGCTCATACCGGCCTAAACCCCAATTTAACTGCGCGAAGAACCAAATCCTACCTAATACTGGATAAAGTTCCTAACTTCGCCCCGTACAGTAGCGCGCATCGTGCTCTTGCCCCACAGGTGGCACTCGAGAATACTTTCACACGGCTATCATAAATCACCTTATAACCTCGGCACTGTCACAACAACACCACAAGTAACCTCGCAAGCTAGACTTTACACTTTTCACTAGACACTTTTTTCCACTTATTCCATCAAATTTATTAGCGATCACTCTACATAAACTGTAAATACTACTTGTAAAATTCAAAAAGTACATTTACTACTTATTATCTCTTGTTTCCACGTGATCGGGGGCCCCCAATTTCCTCTATGGCTAGTTTTGATTGCTCGTTCCTCGGCAAGTTGAAAATCGTAGCACAAACTACTCATCATCCTCCCGTCCAGCTTGTACCATGCATTTTCTTCCTTATTTCTTTCAATGATTTGCCTTCCTGCCAATTCTTTATCTTTGCTTGTTGAATTTTATCTCCGTTTGTTTCTTCGTCCGATTCCTCGAAATCAATGCGAGATAAGAGAGCTTTTCCTCGTACTCCGGGATTTTTTGTAGCCTCGGGGAGACAAGGCCCCCTATCGTGCAACATAACCGCCCTGTAGCTTCCACATCTACCTGTGAGCAACTCGTTGACTGTTGTCACCATTTATTTGCTTTGCTGCTGCACAAATATATTCGGAGTGGAACGATGCACACATTGAGACAAAATCGGATTGGTAAAAGAAATATTGTTCAAATCCACAACGCACTTATTCTATGCAATTGAATGATTTTAAGGGCTACTAAAGCCTCGATCGTAGTTTCGCTTAACATCGTTGTGCACTGTGTTTAGATTTGATGCGTTAATTTCGAATACTGTACTGAGCTCACAGACAGCTTTTATGGGTGCTGTTTCCCACACACCACTGCATATATATGTTTGAGTTTCAGCCGCATTCATATTACCCGCTGGTAGAACATATCTTACACCACTAACGTATTGCTTTTAATCATATCACCACTACGTCGTTTTTCCACCGTCACTGTTTATTTGGATCTTTCGGTTGTAATGTACTTTTCCCAGATATTGAAGATATATAGTCTTCACGACTTCTCCCGCATAATGCGAATTTGAAGAATTCGTAGGTTGACCAACAAATTGCTGTCGCAGGCATTGAATATAAGACTCGAGCACCTAAGCCTTTGAAGAAGCAGTGGTTCGGCCACTCTGTAAATCTGTCATATCGCTTCCTTCATTCCTTTCGTAAAACTAGTTCTCTGAGTATTGAGCAGTGTTTTCACAACATCCAGTGGTGTGGTAAATGCAGAGGTGGCAGCACCAGCTGCACCATCAGCAACCATATGAACTAGGGGATTACATTTTCTTTCATTATTTAATATATTTTGGAAAAAAATTCGTGAGTCGTAAGGTGTATTGCCTAATATGGCAGATTCATAATCAGTTGTGTAGAATATGCGCGATAAAATGCACCAAACCCTTCGTTTCTATAGATTCCCCTCATGCATTCCAAAATTGAATTATATGGCGAATTGTACATTTGCAGCCAATGCTTTATCACGTCTGCTGGATTCGATGTAGCATCATGTATAAGTGTCGCGGCAACTCCTGATACCATGTAATTGATTTGATTGTGCTTTGTGTATTTTGCCAACGTTTCTTTTGTACTGCAGATAAAATGTTGGTACCATCTTTTCCATTGTTGAATTTAGCACTATGGACACGTACAACCGCCAAACCATCTTCAACACTGTACTTTTTGTCGAGTTTCTTCAAATTAGGTAGAATATGCATACAATTGATGCAGCAATATGCGAAGAAGTCCAGAACAACTACTTTACCTTTAAGCGATTACGTAAATATTACGGGTCAATTACATTAAGCCAGTCGAGATCTTCTTTAAATTCTGGAATGAGTTTCGTCTCCGAATCAGCTTCCTCTAAATATTTTCTCAATATTTCTTCAGTCATTTTCGTCAATCCCAAATATTTCAAATCCAAATCGGTGTCCTCCATTAGTACTCGAAGCTTTTATACGCACCGTTTTATAGAGGCACTATCATTTGACATTCCGTCTAATCATCATATATGCCAAGAAAATAACAATTGAAAATATTTAATTCCAAAAAATTATGTTACCAATTCTTTTTCAGTCTGGCTGGTGTGATACATATTACATTTAGCTCGCGGGGGTTTTGCTAGTAGGATCACATGTTAAAGTGTCCCGTGACACAAGATTAAGGAAAATCAACATTGTGCCTGGAGTTTGACTTCAATGTGGTTGTTAAATCCATCTCACAATCAAGTAGAAACATACAAATGCAGGATTTTTGGATAATAAGATCAAGTACAAATATTTTTGAATGGAGAATGACGGAGTTTTGAACTAGTAGCTGTGATAGTTCGTCAGAAAAAGGCATGAATTGTTTCCTACAAACTTTAGATAGGTCAAAACAATTTCAGCCAGCAATCGAATAACGAGGGCAAATTTGAAGACAGGTAGGAACTGATAGATATTTTACTCCTGCGCAAAATAAAATTAATTTTTCCTGAAGCTTAAAGGTTGTTTCCGAACACGTAGTGCATTTAAAAGGAAAAGTTTTATTTCAATTGTGACGTTGAATTAATGCAGCTTACCAAAAGTATTTAATATTTTCATGATGATTTCATTGTTTCTTAAATTTCTGGTCATTTTCACCTAAAGCACATCAATTCACTTCGCATTGCGTTTTACACACAATAGCACCTTGTACACGAAAGCGATAAATTTCGCAAATTACAAATGAAAATATGATTTTGTGCTTTTGAAAAATGTCCCTGGTTTCGTTAGTCAATCGAAGACGTTTGCATGCCATGCCTTATATTCCCGATTCCTCGTGTACCTTATCTGCATTCATACTGGTCCACTGCAGCGACTCAAGATGCCGTTTTGCACTCAAGCTTTAACGCTTCTCGTATGTATAGATCACATGTATCTCAGCATTTACATGTATCATTTCCATTCCTTTATTTCATCCACACACTGAGGGTAAAATTTGTTGCATGGCATCGGCCGCGACCATTCTTCTCCTCGTTTCGACCTACTTGCGACCATATTTCAACTTTTTATTATTTTGACATTTTATTTATATTAATTCCCGTGTATCATGCCCAAGTGAACACACAAAGCGATTTGTTACGTCCAGTTGGTGCACCGGAGGAATCAGTCGATAGTTTGCGAGTGGCGAATGTATGAATGCAGATTGTCCGGCGGACGCAACGGTCGGTTGGGCGAGTCAGCAGGACATCGCATTGGAAGTGTGAAGAAGGAAGAATTTCGAGAGAAGAATGGGAAGTTATATTGATTTCGGAAATGCTGCCTTGAACAGAATATGCATGGGGTATTATGTGAATTCTAAACGGGCATGAGTTGGAAATTATGCAGGCTTTTGGGGAGAGTGGTTTCGCGAGAAGAGTAAGAACAGCTCCAGTTATTCATTTACTATTATTGTTTTTCAATATTTAAAGTGCTATATAGAACAATGTCATTTCACTATTCAATCGTATTACTGAAAAAGAGTTAACCTAAGATAAAATTATTGACTACCATAAAGGTTACTCGCTTAAGTCTTTCGTTTTGTTGAGACGATAATGCAATACTAAGGCTTGAACTGCAGACTAGTTGTTTATAGTTCAATGAGTTATGATCACTAATAATCGAAATCACTGTCTTCTTTTTCTTCAAATCTAAATTTCATTTCCCACTCTGTCCCTCCCTCTCACTCAACGGACAATGCAAGCTCAAATCATGTCCATACAATTTAGAAGAATTCAAAGACCCCTTCGGAAAACCCGATAACTGTCACTGACATTGTTACTGTCACTTTCAAGTCAAGATCTTGATCTAAATCTGCAGATCGAAGCGCCCGATAATGCCATTAGCTCGCTCTCATTATTTCGGGGGCTTCTGCTTCTTGCGCCCATTTGTTGGCCGCTAAACACAACGCAGCGCGTCCCAACCCCCGCCGTATGTGGTGTTGTGCGTTTCAATCATCTTCACTGCAACCATTTGGCTTTGTTACATTCGCGGCCTTTTGTTACCGTCACGTTCTGTGCTCCTTCTGCCGTTCAATGAAATTAAAATTTTTTTCAAATAAATTTCGCTGATAATTCTACTGACGACTTTGGATGAGCTTCAAATCCGACAAGACAAGACTTCGCGTAATTGTTGTCATCTTGAATGCCGGAAAAAAAGACTCAGTCGAGAAAAGCTGCAAGAAAAGAACAAATTCAGTCCAAGATAGTTTTGTTTGGAATTCGACGAGGAAATATTCGGGGCTTTGGTTCGATTGCAAGTACAACACGATCTTTGAGTAGTTTGGAATCGTCTGAATCTGGTCGAGCCTTGTCATACTCCGAAACCTTTGTTGAATATCTCCCTCCTGCCACACCCTTGGAATGTGCTTCGGATTAACATTTTTCGGAAATTAATCAAAGATAATAGAGATTATAAATTAGACGGAGCGCAGTAGGAAGTTTGGGCCGTTTGGCCCCATGGCACATACATGCGTCCCGGCTGTCTGGTCGGCAGACAAATTTCCAGGCAGATGGCATTTGGAAAATTTATGTTTGTTTGTTTCACGGTATTGCGATTGAGATGGCAGTTTTCGATGCAGTTTGCAAAGCCTGGCTGGGGTAAAATTTGGATAAGGTTTCTTACGGAGTGTCTGAATTTATTGCCATTTACAGGTGTTGGAATTTATTTAAAGTGAATTCAAATCAGCGTTGTCTGATTTGATCATGCCTGGAAAGTGTGTTATGATGTTAGTATCTGAAATATTAGGCCAATTTTCCAAACATTGTTTTACAGATAAACTAAGTATGTACTCGAGCAGTACCAATCTTAAAACCAATTGATCGTCAAAGTTTGCGTTGATTTGTATGAAATATATTTTTGTAGGATAGAACGCACTGGCTTTTTGGATAATTTCATTATTTTCATGATTCTTATTTTGTGAAAAATTTATTAAAGTTTAAAGAAAATTACATTTATTTATACTGCAGCAAATAGCAAGCAGAACTCTTGATTATAACATCTGAGTCCTCAACTATCTTGCCAACTAATTATTGAGCCCCATAGGGGGAGTGCTGGTCCACAGGAATATTTTCGGAGACTTGCATTCTTTGAGAAGTGCCGTCCCAATGTATCCAAAGAAGTAGAGGTTTCCGTGAACTTCCTCTGCGGAAAGCATCCAACTACAAGTGTTTGTCTTAATTTTGGTATAATGCCAGCCAGGTATGAGGATGCTACATCCTCCCAGATCCTCGAAGTTTAAAGCTTCCGAGAGAAGGCAGCCAGGGGCAGAAATAGCTGTCGTGAACAGAGCTCGATACTTGGCATGCAAATACAAAGGAGGAAAAATTTACAGTACAGGGGGTTGGATCCCCAGTACCGATGGTAAAAGGTAGCGAGCGAGCAGGCTCCCGGCCGTCATCATCTAGTGACTGCAGTGTTATAGAAGTGGTGAACTTGGCTTCTATAAAATATATATTCACAAGCAATCCCAGGACGTAGAAAATCCATTCAGGCGTAAGGATACCCTAAAAATTAAGCAACAAATTTCTTCAAAGTTAACGTAATTTATAATAGAAAAATCAACAATCCTGGTGTAATCTCAACAATGTTGGCTAAGAAATCAGAGACAGAACTGAGAGCAATGGAAAGCCTTGTCCAAATAGAAATTCCTGCAGTATTTGGACAAAAACTATGCAAACGGCATATAATCCTTAAAAGGAAGAGTGGGAAATTCTGCAGGATCCGCTAGATGTTCACTTGGTAAAAAAATGGCATCTAGTCCAATCGAAGAATAAAAGAAGGAAAGAAGGGGACTTGATGGGCGTGGACCGGTAGGCCAACAATTCAGGCAGTTTTGACAAAAAGAGCCAAGAAAACTGCAAAGAGACTTCTTCAAAAAGTGCCAGAAAATAAAGTTTCTATGGACGCTCAGTAAGAAAAAAGACCTGACTCTAAACAGGAGAGAAAAAAGCCACAACAATAATCCCGGCAGCAGACACTGTTCGTAAAACACCTACATGGCTGATAGACTGGAGAAGTTTTGCAGGATATTAGGGAATATGTAAGGCCCAAAAACATCAACACTGCTATTAAAGCAATAAAACCAACCTGGTCAGGCTACACACAAGTTGAATTTGGAGCAGAGGCTGACCATAAGAAAGCATTCTGCAACGCTGTAAAGAAGGTCCTCAGCCAAAGCGCTACTGTAGCCTCACTTGGGCCAATAAGATCGATGGAAATAAGAGACATTTATTGCAACATGGACCTGGCTGAGATAGAAAAGCTGACCCCAGCCAACCATAGAGGATAATGCATGAGCATAATTGACTTGACCGAAAAGGATGCCGAACAATTTCAGAATGAGAGCGAAGTTAGCATAGGATGGGTTGTGTGCAAGATACGCTGAAGAGCAGTACCTCTTCAATGCTTCAATTGCCTTGGCTAGAGTTACACCACACAAGTATGCAAAGACCCGATAAAAGTTCCTTGTGTGACAAATGTGGTGAAACGGGACATAAAAGAAAATAGTGTGCAAAGGAGGCACATTATATCCTTTGCAAGGATGCTAGTCCAATACCGAACCTTGGGCACGTCTTGGGATCAGGAAGGTGTCAGGTTTTCCAGGGAGCCCAAGCCAAGGCAAAATCAGAACTTCGATGACCCGTATTCTGCAGGTGAACTTACACCGCAGGTCAACTACCTAAACACACACAGCGATAAAAGTTATTTATCATGGTATACTGATAAAACTGGTGCTGCCGCAATTTAGGTTTAGAACAGTGATTTTCAGGCGGAAGGCTGTGGACCAGGGGCTGGTTTCGTGTGATTTCAGTGCTCAGAGACTACCTTCTTTAATGTGTACCTAACGCCAAACAAACTGATATCATCTTTCCAACACTTGAGGAATAGAATGGGGCTTCCCTCTAACAAATCCGCGGGGAAAATGAATCTTAAAAGTAGTGGCCATGATGGGGAGGCACCGTACCGGCCCTTGGAATCCTAAATACGAAGGATGCACAATTTGAGAGTAGTAGAGGACTACTCAGCCAGTGATTATCAATATATTTTGCTTGAGATCCGTCATGTGGTCTTCCAATATCCGTGCTCTTCACCTTCTACAATTGGATGGAAAACTTGAAGGATGAGCGTCGGGAGGTCCAACGAGGTGCTGAGGGCAGGTCTCTCGCTGCATGGTGTTTTGCAGGGGACAGAAGAACTGGCAGCTCAAAACATGGTCAACTCAACTATGAAATCATCACGAATGCTTGCAGTGCTTCTCTGCCCCGTCAAAAACTCCGGTATCGCAAGCCTCCAGTGCACTAATATTCGACTGAAATCGCTGAAAAGCCAAGGGAATGCCACAAGTTTCAGGGTGAGGCGCAATGGGCACGGAGCCGTAACGAGGTATCCAACTGCGTAACAGCATATAAATTGCTCACAAAATGCTTTCGCAAACTGATTAACAACAGTAAGGCTCGCTGATGGCAAGATCTAGTGAACAATGCAAACAACAGTCCATGGGGCCACAGCTACAAGTTAATTATGACGAAGCTTAGTGCCCTACGGACATCTTGCATTCATTAAGCGCAAAAGATGAACGAAATAGTGTGGGCACTTTTCCACCGCCTATTCCGGCCATGTTGACGCTATCTATGCTGAAACAACAATTGAGTACCAACTCTTCACACAGACGGAACTAGAAAAAGCAGTCCTATCAGGCCCATAAATGCTCCAGCTAAGGTGTTGCAACTTGTCTATCACCATTGCTCTGACTTACTGCTCAGCACATTCAACGCTTGCCTACGGGACAGGGGTTTTGTCGTTACAATGGCGACGCTGGTGGTGGTTAACAAGGGGAAGGGAAATTCTGGATCCCGTTTGCAGATCCCCCGTTATGCATGCTAGACACGGTTGGGAAGGTGCTAAAGAAACTCGTCAAGAGGAGACTCACTGACGCGATTCGTGCTGCTGGAGACCTATACTCTCAGCAGTACGGCTTTAGAGTAGGTCGCTTCACCATTGATGTGATTGCAGAGATAGTGAGTGCGGTCCAAAAGGTAGACACATGACCTGCACCAAGCGACAGATCGTTCTGTTGTTGATACTTGACGTTAGAAACGCCTTCAAATCCACTAGATGGGTGCGTACTGTAGATAGACTGAAAACCTCTTTTCAAGTTTCAGTATATCTCATGTGGCCTATGAGAGGCAACCTGAAGAACCGAAGCCTGCTTTATGACACAATATAGAGCCAATGAAAAATGTAAGTTACATAAAGTATTGTCCAAGGGTCTATCAATAAGACGCCTTTTGATGAATGCTGTAAGGTCAGTGTTACTGTACGGAGCAGAAGTATGGGGCGACGCTCTCAGTAAGGAGGTTTACCGAAAACGCCTGGCACAGGTACAGAGAACAGGAGCGCTGAGGATTGCATCTTCGTATCCGACAGTCTCTGATTCGACAGGGAAAGTCATTGTTGGCGTGATACCTGTCGGCCTCCTGGATAGAGAGTGCCGTTCTTTTTATCTGCATTAAAACGAGGATGTGAAAGAGAAGAGGAAGACAATGCCTGCCACACATTTTTTGGGTGCATAAAATGGGACAGGCTGCAAAGAGCTCTCTACAGGGAGATGGAGAGCTCACCCTGGATAATATAGTCGCGGTGATGCTCGAATCGGTTGACAAATGGAACTAGGTGGCACATTATGTTCGGGTAGTCCTAAAAGATAAAAGGGACTCACAGCAGCTGGGGGTGTTTGGGCTGGGGAATCGCTTGCCTGGCACTTTCTCTTCTCCTCCCACTAAAAGAGTGATCCCCCAACTTGAAGGTGCCTCACATCGTAACAAAACGAGACCTGGCCCGAAATAATTTGTCAAATGGTTCCAGACTAGATTCTCAGGTTGACAGTGAGGTGTTTAGTGGGTAGTCCGGTCACCTTTTTGCGAACATGGGAGTTTCACACTCTGTGCGTAAATGGGCATTCACCTCCCTACCACAAAAAAAGGGTCTTTCTTTGTTCCAGACCTGTGGAACGTATCTTACGACGAGCTACTGAAACTGAAGATGCCAGATGAGTTCCGCTTAATCGACTATGCGAATGATGTTGCTGGACCATTGAACAAGTGCAATTAATACGCTGAGTGAGAGATTGGATAGTTGCTCGCAATCTTAGTCTAGTACTGGCAAATATCGAAGTGTTTATCTTGTCAAAGAAGAGAATCCCCAGATTAAGAACGATCAGTATTGGAGACATACTTATCAAGTTGAAACCAGTGGTGAAGTACCTGGAGCTAATGATCGACTCAAAGATGAGTTTGTCTGAGTAAATCGCAGGGCAATGACTGAGAAGGCTGCTTCAGATGCATTGGCTCTGAGTCGACTTATGGCCAATGCAGGGAGATCCAATCCATCACGCCTCTTGGTTTGTGCTGTAAGGTCGGTGCTACTGAATGGAGCAGAAATAAGGGGCGACGCTTTCAGTGAGGAGGTGTACCGAAAACGCTTCACACAAGTACACTGGAGATCGCATCATCATATCCAACAGTCTCTGAATCTGCAGTGAGAGTTATGACAGGCGTGGTACCTGTTACCTTTCTTGTGAGAGAGTGCCACGCTATTTATGTAAGTCGAAACGGGGACATAAAAGAGACAATTGTCCGCGAGGAGAGGCAGCACTCACTCAACGATTGCCAGCAGTTTTGCGTGAACTGCACGAAAAGAAGGTTGAATACGCGGCTCGTCCTGGAGCTGATACCGTGGCTAGATCAGAGGCATAGTGAGACTAATTTCCATCTGATCCAGCTTCTGAGCGGACATGAGTGTTTTCAGTCTTACATGCGCAAGATTTGTAAGTCATGTTCCACTGGCTGTAGATGACGATGACGATGCCTATTTTTCGCGTTCAAAAAATGGGGCAGGCTGGAACGGGAGCTTTACAGGGGGACGGGAGAGCTCGTCCTGGACAGTACAGTCGTGGTTATACTTAGATCAGTTTACAAATGAAAACATGTCAGACATTATGTTCGGGCAATCCTAAAAAGCACTGACAGCAGTCAAGGCTGGAGGCTCACATGTCTAACAATTCCTCTTCCTCTCTCTCCTCCCGCTAGAGGAAGGAGTCCCCAACTTGAATGAAAATTGGCGCAATGTAATATGCCAAATTGTTCCAGGCTTGTTTCTCATGCTGAAGGGTGAGTTGTCGCTAGTATTCCAGTCATTTTTGAGCATTTAAGTCTCACACAGAGTAGCATGCATCTCCTAACTACAAAAAAATAATTGTTGAAGTGTTAGTAATGACACAGCAGCAGTAAATCTTTCCAAAATAGTATCAAGAATAGCAACATCAGCAAATGCTAAGTAAAACACCAAACAGTATTGTGAAAAATTCCCTTGTAAGTTGTCATCCCAAAACTAGCCTACGAAGTAGCGAAGGGAATTTAACACAATATATTATGTTAATACTTGTTGATTGTTGTAGCACTACAGCCCATTTTCGACCTACACTAAAGATAGTTACAGTATCTCCTCATAATAATCATATCGGATAGTGAAGAGACATATCTTTACCCTATAAGAAGATTTATTTAACAAAGTCTTTGCAAGTTAATTTTGGTGTATCGTTAAGTTTATGAAATTATCGACGTCGAGTGGGCGAAATCATTTCTAAAACTCTTATCGACATCCCTGCACATTTGTAGTGTCCAGGTCCTTTGCAAACGTGTATGTACTCTGTATCACGTGTTGTTGATATTGTAGTTGTAAATATCCAATCAGCCGTAATTTAGCTGTTGATGACTTGATTGTTATGAAATTTTCAGGACACTCACACATAGGTAGTGGTTTATTTTTAAACAAATTTAAGGCTCCCTTTTGATTTTATTGGCGGAAGGGTAAAATTCTTAAAATATGCTTTTATTAACAAATTAATTGGACTTAGCCTTTAAAGATATTCTTTGGCGTTGCACTTGTATCGAGCTACTCCCATGATATTTTTAAGACTATTCAGATCAAAGAGGTCCAATCCCGGGGGGGACATACCAATTTTTCGAATATTTCCCCTCCTCTTGCCCCGATCGAGGAAAAGATGCCAGTTTAAGACTTGCATTGCGAATTTCTCATCAAGACCTTTCATTTGATATCCATATATGCTATCTTCGGTAGAAAAAAATGTTCGCAGGTCACCGACCTATATAGGGAGGCAGACCCCCCTGAAACCCTTTACCATACTTTTTGTATACCTAAAATTTGAAGAGGTTATCACTTTTGAGTTGTTCAGGAAATTTTATAATTGTTGCTTATATATTTTCTGCCAAAACTGGCTGTGACTCATGGACGCGCAGACAAATAGACAGGTGGCGAAACTAACCGGGTTTTGTGACGATATTTTATGAAACCTGAAAATTGAATTAGAAAGTAGCAGCCGCAATTTAATCCTCTCAGGAATTCCTTTTAAAGAATTCTCCGAATGAATCTTGATGAAATTAGTTTTGCATGTTGGTATCCTCTTATGCTTTAAGATTACCTTTTATCAATAAATTTTC
Source organism: Odontomyia ornata (assembly GCA_963969285.1). Lineage (NCBI taxonomy): Eukaryota > Metazoa > Arthropoda > Insecta > Diptera > Stratiomyidae > Odontomyia > Odontomyia ornata. The sequence goes on from OZ017738.1 coordinate 496,798,080, forward strand.
AATTATTCTTCCACTGAAGCGGTTCATTCACGTGAGTGCATTCCCACTACCTCAACTCAAAGATCTCTTGAAAAAAACAAAACTCTTCAACCCTTTCTACAAACAAGAAAACAATTTAGAACTTTCCCACCGAGCCCATCAATAATGACGCATTTGTGTCGGAAATCCACTCAAGGATCACTCGATGGAGACGCAGATGAGTATTAAGTAAATTTCTAGAAAAAAATTTCACCTCCCAGGCCCATCCAAAGTATCTTAATGAACGATTTATTGTCGAGTGATTATTTTTTGAAGATTTTGATATCTAAGTAAATCAAAATCTCGACAATTACTCATTATCGGAATGCATTGTCATCGAGCCGCCTGGCGGCCAGCACGCCGCGCAAGAGCCGCGGATACGGGACCATCGTCGCAGCCAACACTTCTTGTACTTCTTCCTACGAACCGACCGCTTGGACCACTTGAGAATTTGGCCAAGAGTGGTCCCGAAAAGATCAAAAGCGTTGCGTCGCCAGCTTTGCGCCCGAAACGGCGAGAAATCGAACTCTATGGCCCAAGTGGCATTTGATTACATTCATCATTTCTAGTGTTGATGTCTTGGCGTGAATTTGAAAGCTAGTAAGATGCCACGGAGCTGTACACGGTGCTCGAGATTAAGTGGCGGTGTTTGCGGTGATTGAAACAATTTCGTTGGATTGGTAATTCTCTGCCGCGCGGGAGAAAAAACGCTGGAATTGGGAAAAGACCAAATTGATTGAATGTGCTCTAGATTGAGTTGGCTGAATAGTGTTTTTGAGCCTGACTAGCTGCTCGTTACTTTTTCAAGGACTCCCGCTCCAACGCTGCCTCTGGTTGGCGATCACGTGGTGGCTGGGTGAGAAAACAGTTCGAAAATTCCGCTGCCACTTTTTTGCACTGCTGACCCATGAACATCTTCACACATTTCACAATATATCAACAAATCCAGCTGAGTGGCAACTCCATCAATCTCAACAGCTCCAAAGCGATGATCTCCCCGAAATGAAAACAGTCAAACACCAGCAGACCCGATCGCTGCCTAGAACCGTTCTATCCTTGCACGCTCGCCTTTCTATCTTCAAGTCCGCGTCTCGTGAAAAAATATTACTAAGAGATACAGTCAAGTGTTCTATATACATTTCGATGACGTCAAGTGGTTCCAGAATTGAAGAAACGCCGAGAAATCTTTGTAGGCGGTCGATTGTTCGCTGATCTGCTGAATCCGTTGGATCGCTCGGACCCGCTGGATCAGCCGCCAAGCCAAACTATCCCATCATTATCGCTGTGCTCTTACGTACGTAAGAAACTCCTCATCATTGAGCACTTCGGGCCCTGCTTGCGCACTCCGCACCTTCCACGTCCCAGGTACGAGGCTGTTCGCCCGAAACGATGACCATTCAAAAATCAATTCTTGTAATGGTCCTCGAACGTCTTAAGGTTTTATTTACATTGCGTCCAAGTAATTAGAAGAGTAGTTTTTGATTGAAGTCACCTTCCCGGATTGGGGCTTGCATGTCCCGCGCTCAATACTCTGCGCGGAACCATCCCGCGCCCGATGTAAAGTGTTGATTTTCGATTCCCTTCTGGCAAAAAACCACCACAAGTGCTTGGATCAATCCTTCTCATATCGTCCCTCTCGTGCCGCGAGAAGGCTCTTTGCCACCCCACTTTTCCTTGGACCGCGGCGAGACTTCTCCACTGTCCAACTCTTCACCAGACGCCAAAACACCGAGCTCTAATCTGTTTCTCCGGGGCGTTGGTCCCAATCACTAAATGCACTAGAAATCAATCCTAGCGGTGATTTTAGCGCTAATCTCTAGGCGATCTTGTTTCAATTGTCGGTCCACTATTTGCTTTGCACACTCCAAATAAAATCTCTTGGGGTTTTCCACTTAAATGTTGCTTTATCTCGGCTCGAGTGCTCGTACTATTTGAATTGGCCAGTCTTCATGTTGGTTTTGTTTCACGTCTTGCTCTCGGTCTGGGGCTCGCTCTTGATCTTGGCCTCACAATCAGTCGCACTTTTATTTGTTCTTCCACCAATCACCCTGTGTGTGCTCGTTATTTCGTTGTTTGACAACTCGGTCGCATAATATGTGCTACACCAGCAACAACAATCACGTCGATACCTCACAAGCCGCTCTTGAAAATATTTGGTTGCCAAACAAAATGTCGCCATGCGTCGTCTTGATCGTCTTCATTCTTCTTCTTCATTTTCTTTGCGTGAGTTTTGTTTTTTTCGCCTTAGTTTTGTTCTTGTACTTCTTACCTGCGTGCTGCTTTGTCTTTTTGGTTCTTTTGAGCCGCGCCGAATTGCATCGGTGCAAACGGACCCGGACAGGAAATCCAGCGAGTAATTACAAGGAAAACTCGAGGGCAAACGAAGACATCATGCCAAGAACAATACGTCTCAATGGACATGACATGGTCCACTCTAAGTGACCATCATTTTTGCACCGCCCGAGTCACTGTTAAGACTTCTGGGCCGTCGATGGAAAGAGCGCGCAGAAATATCTCAATGTTAGCATTGTCCTTTTTGGAGAATGGCATCAGTGATTTCCATTTTATTGCATTTATTTGATGATTTGATATTATTCAGGCTCTTATTTTATCTAGATATAATTCAATTTTGCGTTTTATACTCCGTATAAGTTTGATTTTCCACTCATGCCTAGAAGCTAAGGGTTAGATTTGACTGCGGGCAAGATCATAATTTAAACATGTTTAAATGGAAGTATGCACGCTGCGCCTTTGCAACTTTTCTTGGCAGATCGATTGTCGTAATGATTTGCAATTTTTCCAGAAACATAATTTACAGGTAAATATGCGACCCGTTATACTTGTACACATCATTTCTGGCAAGGGTGTACCTAGAAATGAGCATATCAGCTCTGCACATGCCAAGTTTTATCGCTGTGTGCTTACAATTGCGGCTAAAATCTCTGGATACGACAGTCGTGTGTTCATCTGGTCGAACCCCGAAACCAAGCCCCAGATTAATCAAAATATTAAATTGTTAATTACCGTTTTTTACACCGAAAGAAAACCTTGTAATAAAATTATTTTAGTTGATTTAGGTGAATATTTTTCATCAGAACGATGAATATCATACGTAATTCAAAATCTTAAACGTCCAAATTTGTTGTGCAAATTTAACTTAAGAAAAAAAAGCAGCTCATGTATAAAAGCTACCAAAATAATCATACTCGTACATTCTGATGGGCGTCAGGTGAATCTTGTACAACATAAAATATGTATGTCTTGGCTCAATTCAAGCACGTCTGAAGCACATTTGCCACATTTCAAATACAGGTTCGATTCTAGTCTAAGTCCCTGAGTGCATATCAATTTAACGTATAAATGTTTAAATACACTTAAATGAATGAATATTTATCTAACATTAAACGGAATGTAATATGGTAACTACACAATGAGGGTATGGCGAGGTCCAATTCGACCCATTCTAGCAGGAAAATCCATTTTATTTATCAAATATGTGGTTCAAGAACTTGGAACGTTGTAAAATTAATCTTATATTTAACGTTACCTACACTTAAGATCTTCGGGCCAATTGGACCCAAAGCTAATAAGATGAAACTATTAGTGATATTTCATCTAGAGTATAATATCAATCCCGAAATAATTTTATTGCATCATCCTCAAGTCATCTCTAGATTCGCAGTAATATTTCACATTTCGTCATATCAGTCCGGGATAGCAGTGACAGGTGTTCTAAGTGTAAACTATCGATTACTATTTCATTCAGAAAATGTCGGAAAGTGATATAGAAAATTTAGTGTTTACTGTGTCGGACGAAGATGAGGTGTGCTCTAAACTGGAGGACTTCGTAGAAATCAGGGAACCTTCAAGCAGTGACAGCGAGTGTGATAATGATACCGGCTACTCAAATTATACTGTCAAAAAATGGCCTAGTCAAATATTCAAAGCAACCGATTATAAACATGACTCCAGGATTACCGAAGAAGAAAATCAAGTTTTGAACTTTTATTTCTACCTCCTATAATCTTTAACATATTGAAGTATACGAATATGGAAGGTAAAACACTATACAACGAAGATTAGAAGGATATGAAGCAAACGGAGTTGAATGCTTTTATCGGATTACTGATTTTTGCAGGTGTATATCGCTCTAATAATGAGAGCACAAAATGATTATGAAATTTTGAAACAGGCAGACCAATATTTGGAGCAACAATGTCGTTAAAAATTTTCAAAAAGATATCGAGGATAATTAGATTCGACAACAGGCAAACACGAACTGAGCGACGGTTGTTGGGCAAATTCGCCCCGATACACAATTTATGGAATCAGTGGGTAGAACCAAAACTTTATAATCCTGGTGAAATTGTGACAGTTGACGGGCAGCTCATTGCATTTAGGGCAAGATGTCCTTTCCGTCAGTATATCCCATCAAAACCAGCGAAATATGGCATACATTTTTGCGGCTTGTCAACAAGCTACGCGGGGAATGTACAGCCTTAAATTGGAAAAAAATCTGGTGGTGCTGCGGAAAAAAATCAAGTCATGCATGTTGTTTTGGATTTGACAGCTGACTTGAAGTGGCATAATGTAACAGCAGACAATTTTTTCACTTCATATCAGCTAGCGCAAAAATTGCTTGAAAAGCAAATGACACTTGTAGGGACAATTCGGAAAAACAAGCCTGAACTTCCCGCGGTCATGACAAATACAAAAGGAAGATCATTGAACTCATCTTTATTTGCTTTTACAAAGGATATTACGCCAAAAAAAGCACAAAGTGTGAATTTGTTGAGTACATTCCCTCATAAAGCAGAAATTAGTGGTCGACCGGATCAAAACCCAAGATTATTTTGTGCTACAATGAATATAAAGGTTGTGTCGATACCCTAGATAAAGCTGTATGTGCCTATACCTGCCGTCGCAAAACAAATCAATGGCCACGAATTGTATTTAGCAATATGGTAGACATTTCAGCATATAATGCATTTATTTTATTCACGACAGCAAATAACGCCTGGAAGGAATGTTGCCTCGCAAGACGATGACATTTTTTCGAAATTTTGGGGATTCAACTTATTACCCCTTGCATCGAAAATAAAACAACGTTTTCGCGAGCAATTTTCTTTGGAACTTGCAAAAAATACAGCAACCGGAAACAAATCAATCATCACCTTCATATGCATCATCACGATGTAAACGCAGTCCTTGTCAAATATGTCCGAAAACAGATAATAAAACGACCTTATATTGGAGCTTGTATAAGAAAGGTGGTTGTAATAAACACTCCAAAACTATTGTTTTGACCACAAAATGTCCTCTTGACTAAAATATATTTTTTATAATATGTAGTGCGATGCAATAAAAAACATAAAAAGTAATAAGACTCGGCAACAGAGCTTATTTATTAATCAAGAGGTAAACACTTCATGCTACCTGGATCCAATTGGACTCGAAGACTTTAAACGCTCGTCATTTGGAGGATTTTATGAAGGTTAAAATCGAAAGAATACCTTCGCCATAAATTCAAGGGTTTGCAACCGATCTTCAGAAATGCGCAGGATTGATATGCTCAGTTAAAGGTATGTATTTGCCAGGAATACATATGCTCCGTTTTGTTTAAGAAAATCAGTACAAATTTGGACATGGCAAATACACAAAGAGCGGTGGTATTATTGTTACTAAGGCAAAAGAAAAAATAAATTTAGTTTAAGATCTACAATTTTATGTATAGAGTAAGTGTTCCTTCTTCATTAGAGTTCAACTATAGTTACATAGTTAAATACTGATGAGAAAATACTTACCCCCCAAAAAAGATATATGTTTCAAATTAAATACACTTCCTTCTTTTCATTTAAACGAAAGTACCGGGAATTAAAATAATGTAAAATATTCAATTAGTAACAGATACCAAAGGTACTACAAATCAAATAGCATCGTAGTCTGAAACATTCTCAAAATTTCACCAATGTATGAAATACTTACTTTCAGCATTCTTCTTCTTCGCAGCGCTATAGCCCCTCTCGGACTTTCGCTTTCTGCAAGAAGCATCTCATTGACCGCGTCTTCTAATTTCAGAATCTAAGCAGCAATGAAATGTCTTCGTCGACCGCGTCAGACCAGCATTTCCTGGGTTTCCCCACTGGTTTCCTCGGTTTGCCCGCTGGTCCTCGGTTTCCCTACTGCTCCTCAGTTTCCCCGCTGGTTCTCGGTTTCCCCACTGGTCGATGAAGACAGACCGAGTTTGACCAGTATTTCTTCAGTTTCCCACTGGTATCCGCCCTTAAGTTCTCCCAACGAATACCTTTTTTGGGTATCCGTTGTATGTCCATACGATTCACGTGGCCAGCCCATTGTAGTTTCCGCAGTCTTACAATTATTGAGAGCTCCAGCTCATCAAAAATTTCATACAACTCATGGCTGTATCGAGTTCGCCATTGGTCTCCATAGAGCTTCGCTCCAATTATTCGCCTTAGGACTCGTTTTTCGAAGCCGCTTAATATGTTTGCGGATGCTTGGGTTAGGGTCGATGTTTCATACCTGTAGCATAACACAGGTCTTATCATAGATTTTTATACTTGGAGTTTTGTTTTCCTGTTTATGGAGCTAATCTTCAAGATAATCAAAACTGAATAAAATATATTATTTGCGAGCTGTATTCTTCGGCATATTTCGTCTCTTTCATTACCGGTTCTTGTTATTTTGGCACCCAATTACAGAAATTCGTTCACATTTCCAATACTGTACTCATCAAATATAATATTTTTTTAGTATTTTGGGTTTTTTTTCAATTGCTTCATGAGCTTTTTATTTTCATTGATTTGTAGCCCTACTAGTTTTGCTTCGCTGTCGAGTTTCAAGAAGACTTCTTTGGCAGTTGTTAATGACCGTGACCAAATGTTGATGTTATCCGCATAGGCTACCAATTGGCTCAACCTATATAGTAATGTACCTCCTGTGTCGACAGGAAGCTTTCCCATGACATATTCCAGAGCCAAATTGAATAACAATGAGGCCAACCTATCTCCCTGCTTCAGTTCGATATTTGTGTCAAAGACATTGTTGATTTGGTTATTGATGCAGACTTGAGAGGTTGTCGATATCATTGTCATTTTGGCAAGACAGACTTATTTGGCTAGGATACAAAAGCAAAGCATTATTTAGTATAGTACGTTACGATCAATACTGCCGTATGCTTACTTAAAATTAACGAAAATTTGGTATACATCTATGTTGAACCCCTAGCACTTTTCAAGTACCTGCTTGACAGTAAACAATTGGTCTGTTGTTGATCTACCTGCCCAAAAACCACCTAAATACTCCCAAATGATACTGTTGGCGTATGATCCGGTTTTTTTTTCCAAGATCTTTGAAAATATTTTTCATAGAAAGTAGTGACGTGCCTCTACGGCTTTCGCGCTGCAGCTTGTCACCTTTTTTGTGGATAGGGAATAAAGTTGATTGACACCACTCTTTTGGCATATGTTCTTATTGCCAAATGTGCTGGAAGACTTTGTGAATAGCTTTCTGAACACTACTGCCACCATATCTTACGAGCTCCAATGAAACCTCATCGATGTACGGTGCTTTATTATTCATTTGAGCTTTTGGGAGGAACAAACTTTGTCCAGAGTTGGTGGGGCCAAAGGTAGCTCTCCGCAGACATCTATAGACTCCGATGTTCTGGAGCTGTGTGGAGTGTAAAGGATGGTTTTGAAATATGATGCACATTTTTTTGCAGTCCTGATTTTATCAGCAAATCTGTGTCGTTAGATGTAGATAATCTCCATCCACGTCCATTGCAAGGTGACAAGTTTTCCGTTGTGATAAGTGAATGGCTCTTTTATTTCAAATTCGGGTTTTCGATTTCAGCGGAAACTCCAGAAAAATATCTACTTGCTTGGAGATTGAACCGATTGTTTCCCACGCCCACCTCCGACGAGCAAAACTGGGGACCGCAGAACCTTCAAGCTTTAGTTAGAATCATTGACTCCTCTACTTTGCATCAAAACTCCTGCCCTCAAATCTCTCAAGACAATGAATTCCAGCAACAAAAAATAACTTTGATAGTAAAAATTGGAAAAGAATTTAAGACATAAACTTTTCTAAAACTACAGGAATAACATCTAACCACAACAAAACATAAACTTTGACGTGATGAGCTTGCGTTGAACCAATTCAGGCAATTCAGTATATTTTTCGTGAGGTTTCCACTAGAGCACTTGTGGACTGGAACATAAGCTCCAGAGAGAAACGCTATTTGGGGGGAACAAGTTGGTACAACAGGAACGAGGAAAACTCACTTAGCTGAAATGAGCATAGGTTAATAGTTTCCCAGTATCTGAAAAGAACCAGGCGTTACAGGGTGGAGATCAAAGATCACGCTCTTAGCAAGTTTCCTCTTTTTGTTTTTAGTGACGGGTTGAGCAACAAAATGTGAAATATTGTTCCCTTGGCCAGATATTCTGTAGAAATGCTTAAAAGTTAAATAAATAACGAGATTATTGTGGAAAATTAAATTGGTGACACGGGTCTTGAATAATTTGTTTACCGATAATGGATTTGGCACCAGTTGACGTTTAACTGGGAAAATTTGCATCGGTGTCAGATTTGCGTCAATCTCAGGTTGATCAAGTAAAGGCCTTCACTGCCATGGCATTAAAAACATGGTCTTCAGAGTAAATTTTATTACAGACAGTATCCTGTAAGTAGAGCGATAAACTTTCTACTATTATTAAATTTTTTATGCAAACAACTGATTGAAGAAAATTGTATATTCCTTCATTTCGATAATTTTTGAAGAGTTAGATAAGCATAAAAAATGTGGCATGGGACATGAATTTCCCGAGTAGATATCAGACTACAGGAACCGGATCACGTAAGGAACTGATCGTGTTTGGGGAGGGTAGTGAGACATAGGAAATCAACGCCAAAATAGCAAGGGCTAGCAAACATTTTTGCTTGTTTCAATGTCGCAGGGTGAAACAATTGGTGGAAAAGTAAAGTTTAGCAAAAATTTTTTGGTTATTTGACGAATTTGAGGTTAATTCGGGGGGGGAGGTTAATTCGGGGGCACCATGACAAAGGGGTAATATTTACAAAATCTTAGGGCCTTTCTTGACCCTATCGTCGAGATTGTATAGCAGAAAGATATTATTATGGAGAATCTCAGTCCAATAAATTTCAACATAGCATCCAAGGGCACTTTAAACCCTATCGTCAAGATGCTTGAAATGACAGCTAACTTTATAACTCAGAGTTTTTTTTCCCATGGCGTATTACAAAGTTTTCTTTTATCTCTGAGAACTGATCACGAAATGGACAAGATGAGATTAATAGGATAAATTCACATAATTTGTGTGCCCCCTTATACCGATGGTCTAATCATTGTCTGGGTGGCACACCTGAAGAAACGACGTAATGTGATGTGTGATGGAGAGAGTGGAAGGGAATGGAGATATTAAAAAAAAATCTCTTTCCAACGCATCATAAACTCGCGTGTGATTCTTTTGAAAGTTAAAAGTAATTACAAATTGACACCCATAATCGCCTTTGACGGGCATAACCAGAGCCGGCACGCCCTCCACTCAGGTGCCCAATCGAGGGTTTGCTTTAGCACTAGAGCCCATTTATGGCCTTCGCTTAGAGATAGATATCTCATTATCCTGATCGATTGTACTTGCACTCGATAAGGTGATATGGTCAGTACCACGCCTTAGCCGTTGATCAGTCCACCCACCTGCAATATGCTCTGATTATAAACCAGTACGTATCATAACTGAATGGGCTTATAGTCCATCTGAAGAATCACTCGAGTCAAATCTCGTAATCACCAACGGGATTCGAACCAGGGACCTTCAGCCAACGCAGTGAGCACTCTACCCACTACACAACGTGGACTAAGGGGGAAAAAATTAATTTCGTAATCTTATTTGATTTCGGTGGCCAGCTTATTATACTTTTTATCACTGACAAATGCTCATCCAAACCCTCTCCTTCCATTCTTTTTCCAGCTGGTGGGTGATTTCTTATCGATAACCTCACTGTAGTATCATCATATTTTCAAATGAGTAGAGATGCTGATTTTATAGTTAGAGGGTTCCTGAAGAAGCTCTCGTAGAACTCCAGCTCTGTACAATGAGGTCACATCTCAGGCTACCAATCTGCTTTGCATTTTCCGTTTTCAAATTTGATGCCATTGCATCAAACCAATATAAGGCTTTGTTCTTGGTTTCTGAACAATCTTTATTTAGAGAGCGTTGTTCATCCATAGGGCTAGCTAGATTTTATTCCATAGGCGCTATTTTATTTTCTTCTTACCTATCGTTTTCCTAGTGAGCTCTCCTCTATTTGTCATGTCTAATGGAAGGAAAGCCATTAATTGTAACCTAATTTTTCCTACCCCTGACAACTCCTCAGTGTATCCAATTCAACTTAAGCGGCAAATGGTCCACTAGATCTAAGTTTGTAGTCCCCATGTTACTTTTTGACTCCCTTACAGTTGTAGAGAGTACCCAAAGCCACGTGAACTCTTCTATGATCATTTGAAAGTATTTTAACTCGATCACAATATCGAGATTCGTGACTCGAAAGCAGAAAGGCAGAACACCATCCTGAGGTAAACTGAGGTTTACCCTCGTCGTGATGGAAAACCGACTTATGGGCAAGTAGAACAATGCACTTCTGCATATATCAAAAATATCAAACAAACTTTGAGGCAAGGTTAAGTTGAACCGTATTGAAAATAGTATTTGAACAAATATATATATTATTGAATACCTTATTGATGATAGGGGTCACAAGTGTTTATTACTACGAAGGTATATAATGATTTTAAAAATACCATGCAAGCATTCATTAAAGAATAATATGGAAGTATCGATGGAAAAAATTTAAGCCATATATGAAAAACGGTGCATACGAGGATAAAAACAACTCCACTCAAAAACAGATTAAATATATGTTTAGCAAATTGAGATTTTCTTCCATTTATTCTACATGGCCCGCCCATTGCAATTTACATAACTATACGCAAGAAAAAACATGTAGATCGTCAAACAGTTCATACAACCCATCGTTGTAACCTAGTCTCCACTCTGTTCCTGGTTTTACTGGGCCGTCAATTTTCCGGAGCACTTTGCGTTCAAATACGTTCACTGCCTTTTCAGATTCGCTCATTAGGGTCCATGTTTCACTTCCATATAGCAGCACAGGTTTGACCAGTGTTTTGTAAATGCAAAGCATATTTTGAGTGTAAACAACTCTGAACCTTGGAATGGGTGCCTCTTCTATTCAGGTTGTCTCCAAGATACACCAAATAATCCACACTTTCAAGATTGTAGTCTCCTATGGCCATGTTTTATCGAACTGCAGTTTTCTTCATGAATTTAGTTTTCTTTTCAATAACTCATAGGTGAATTTGGTTTGCTGTAGCTTTTAAGCTCAGAAGTACTTCTTTGGCATCTGTGATGGAAGGTGCCATACTATGACATCATCAACATATGCCGCTAATTGTGTGGGCTTGAAAATTAGTGTACCCAAGGTTTCAGCTGATGCCTTCCTGATGACGTGTTCCAGCGCAATATTAAAGCATTGGGGCAAGTCCATTCCCTTGTTTTAAGCCTAATCCCGTTATGAAGTTGTTCGTTAGTCCACCGTTTACCTTGACCTGGGACTCTGCATTAAGCATCTTGACCTTGACCATGCGGACTAGTTTTGTTAGGACGCCGAAGTCAAGCATTATTTTGTACAGCGCATTTTTGTCGACACTGTCGTATATTTGCTTGAAGCCTACAAAAAATTGGTGCCCATTGACGTTATATTCCCAGCACTTTTCGAGCACTTGCTTTACTGAGAATATTTGGTATACGGTAGACCGTCGACTTCGAAAGCCTCTCTGATACTCTCCGTTAATATAATGTAGTACGGCTTTAATTTTTTTCTTTGATTTTGGAGAACACTTTTTAAGAAGTGCACGGTAGAGTAATGCCTCGCACTTTAAATTGCCGCCCTTTTTGTGTACAGGACATTTTATACTTTTTCGTCAGTCCTCTGGTAACTACTCATCTGACCACATTCTCCATATTAACCGGTGCAGAAGATTATTTAGATGGGGACCCAAACTCTGGAGCAGTTCTGTCCGCATAAGTAAAATTTGGTGTCCATGCTTAGTTGCCACATTGACAACTAGCCTAGCGAGAGGAGAAATCTTGGAGAAATCGGAAATGAGGGGAATGTAATGACAATCATGCTCAGTGGACTCGATCATATCATTACCCATGCATGTTCAAAATCAGCTGGGGAGTCGAACAATCGACCTAAGCATGGTACTGACTATATCACCTTCTAGAGGGTCAATCCATTCGATCAAAATAATGAGATGCTTCAACTATCTCTAAGCAAAGGCCCAAAAGGACCACAAATAATAAAGCAAAAGCAGCCTCTCCATTTTCATCGTATTCATCTTTAAGACTAGCAGTACATGCCCGAATTGTACTCAAATGGAGGACCAGGTGATAAGAATGCCACATGAGACATCCTTTACCACGATATATTGTAGTATACCCATAGAAGCTTAAGTGCTTAATCCCATCAGGGTAACGGAATTCTAGGGGTCGAAACTTTCTCTAATTTTCGGTTATCAAGGTACTTTTTCACTAATTCAAATAGGATCGATCATTAATTTTTGATGACATACTTGACACCTCTTGAATCGTTGAGAAATAACTTAGTATAATTCATTTTTCACTAGTTTCCTTTTGGAGAGTAATTTCCTCTTCGTAGCACTACAGCCCTTCTCGGGCCTTTGCTTCCTGCAGAAAGCGCCTCCAACAGTCTCAGTCTATCGACCACGTCCTCCAATTTCGAAATCCAAGCTGTGATGAAGTGTCTTCATCGGTCGAATAAGACCAGCGTTTTCTCAGTTTTGCCTCTGGTCTCCGGCCTTCAATTTTCCCAACGAATACCTTTTTGGGTATCCATTGTTCGTCTATAGGATTCAAGTAACCAGCACATTGCAGCTTCCGCAATCTTATAATCATTGAGACCGCCGGTTTGTCGAAAATTTCATACAGCTCATGGTTGTATCGAATTGGTGCCCGTCTATCTTCGCTTCGATCATTCGCCTTAAGACCCATCTTTCGAAGGCGTTCAATATTTGCGGATGCTTGGGTAAGGGTCCATGTTTCACATCCATGGCATAACACAGGTCTTATCATAGATTTGTATACTTGGAGCTTTGTTTTTCTGTGTATGGAGCTAGTCTTCAAGATCGTCAAAACTGAATAAAATATTTTATTTGCGAGCTGTATTCTTCGGCGCATTTTGTCTCTTTAATCGCTGGCTCTCTTTATTTTAGCATGCTCTATTCGCCAAGTGGGATATTTTTTTATATTTGAGGTAGTTTTCCTGGATTGAGCACTACTACTAGTTTTGCTTAGCTGTTGAGTTTCAGGAAAAGTTCTTTGGCAGTTGTTAACGACCGTGATAAAATGTTGATTTCATCCACATAGGCTGCCACTTGAGAGAGAGAGAGAGAGTAATTCAGTACTGCATACTTAAAATTTGTTGCTTCCATTGTGCCACTTTAAGGATAAAAATAAATCATAGCCCCAATCAGTAAACGGAAGTTAACGTAAGGTTTGGACAGGCGTTGTTCTCTATAATATCTGCTTAATATAAGGAAAAGAAGATTTTCCAAAACTAGAAATCTAAGGAGATCTGAAGAATAAGCAACATATTTGGCATAGATTGTGAGTTGTTGGAAGAAATGGGAAGCAACTAGGAGCTCATGAACTCTATTGTTAAAGGTTTCATCCATTTAATCAAAGGAGATAGACTCAAGTTAAAATCTAGCACAGCATTAAGAATATCGGGAAAATTTGCACTAAGGGATTCAAAATCAAAGAAAAACACTCGAAACACAAAACCCTCTGCACATGAAATTTGAACCAGTGGACTTTAGTGTGAACGGTATGCACCTAAACTTTTGTATTTAATCACCTCTCCAATAGATATATGGGGTCTCAGTAACTCAACAGTTCTAATTTATGTATTTGAACTTACAGGAAATGATATAATAAGCAGGAATTGCCGTTGAGTGTACAATGGCTTGCTGGAGCTAGATGACAATTTAATTGCAACTTCTACTGCTGTAGATAAATAATAATTTGTATCCCATTAATCAATGATTTCTAAATTGTCGTCCGGCGATTTCACAGTTGCTGGACAAATCAACATGACAATTTTTTACCGTCATTCATATTCTCTAAGTATGGTAACACAACACCTCATTACATAGTCTCCATAAGCGTTATCGTCATTCTTCAGCTGATCGTAGCTATCACTTAGATAATTATGAGAGATTTATCAATATCATAAACCTATCAAAAAATTATCTGCACCGAGGCGATCACTCTCCACCTCAAACATGTTGCATGGGATCTCTGCACGCCAATCTAACGGCATGATCAAGCCCCGGAACTGTTGACGGACACAACAACGATCGTTTCATCTAGAATTTCTAATAATAATATGGTAGCCGACCATCCATTGCATCATATACATACATTGCTTCCGTCGATTCCTGCTAAATTTGTACTCGTTGTTATGCAATATGCATACGTGCATGCATCAAGGGGAGCTGAGATGCTCGCGACAGTGGTTCACCTGTGCGCCAGGTTGCATTCTGTATCGGGAATCCATCACCGATCGCATACTAGTCCAACATCGAAAGGTTGACAGGAAGATGATGGCTGATTGCAGGCATCTGAAGATCGTAACGATCGGGAATGAAGAAAGTGCTTCAAGCTGTTTGGGATGCGATCATTGGAACTATCGACAAACGCTAAGATTAACGTTTCATTCATGTGTGCAGAGCAAAAATCTCTTCTCCAATGGTACTTTATTCCATCAGAGCTATTTAGAATAAAATTACTGCAGTATTAGCCAACAATGCCGAGCACTGCTACAGTTCCTCATCCACTTCAAAACAGTTTCAAAAACAATGCAAAAATAAATCAAGCAAAATCGAAGACTATTCTGCAATCTTACGTTCCGATCGCACGGTACTGTATTCTAATGAGGCAACTGTTTTGGCCCTTCGGCTAATTATTATGGTAATCTGGTTCAGTCTTAATTACTCTGGCGAGGGGTTTTTCGTTTTCTTACATCCTCTCCTAACAACTGATATCTGTTGAGGAATGAACGCGGTGCGCAAGTGGCTCGAGTACTATTTGTTGCTTTACCCACAAAACAGTTGTGCAAAAAAGTGAACACTCCTCTTCACGGTATGGACGCTACGTTGCTACCACGCCACGCTAACCGATGGAACGATGGACGAGTACATATATCCATGCCTCACAGATCCGCCATGTTCAGCGGCAGTGAAGCGTGAATTCGATCGTTGCACGGAATGGCAAGGGTTCCTCCTTTTCAAAGTTTCCTAGTGAGAAACGTTTCAAGCGTGATAATGATATTAGATGTTCGGTGAAACTCTGTGGAAAGATCATTTGGAGGGAACGATGTTTTTTCTCTGAAACATAAAATTGCAGATAAAGTTACAAAATGGTGTCATAAGTTGACTGACATTGTATGGATGTAAAATATACTAACAACTGGTACGAATGTTCAATCAAAAAATTTTCGAGCCTTGAGTAATATAAAATGCGTGGTTTGCTATAAAACCCTTCGAAGTTCTTCAAATTTTGCTAAGAAACCCTACAAAAAGTTAACAACCCAAAGGTTGGAGGTTTATCAATAGACGTAATCGCGTAAATTAGGTTTTACTTAAATAAATGCAAATAATGTAGTGACACAAGCTTTATTGTTTTGAAGTAAATCTCACTGGGTTCACCACGCTTTTCCTCCATTGGCCTTGAGGAGGGCCTCAAGTCTGCTAGGCATCGAATAAATATGTGTCTGAATTTCATTTTGTGAAACAGAGCCCCACTTGTAGTGATTAATGTTATCTTCAAAGTCCGTGAAGGACTGCAGCGATGGTCTGCTGCCTCGGCTGAAGAAGGTGTCAGTATCTGCCGAGAATGCCCTTGTCAGGGGACGCGTGAATGCGCTGGCAGGCTAGCATTGCGGTGTCGTGCGGCGGGTTCATTCCCCCAGCACAAGGACCCACTACAAAAAATTTCGCATTCACGAATTTCTGGGGTCGAGAAAAGCAAGGGGACCGAACTCGCAAAAATCGTAGGCAACTACACCAGGGACAACTGACTTGTTGATGGAACAAGAGGAACAAGTAAAAAGAAGTGGAAGCAGGATACCCTCGTCCTTACCCGGAGAGGCTCATGACCCACAAATGAGAGAGGGGCAATCGGGTGGTGATGAAGCCCCCGCGCACCCACCCAACCGGATCAAAATCCATAATTGTTGTAGTGGCCAGGTATTTCTCTTCTGAGTGGAAAACTCATACAACTTAACTTGCATGAGCCTTCCCATCAGAAGAGAAGTACCCCGGTGACCAATTTACGCCATAGAATTATGCAAGTCGATTACATAACCCCATGTCATAAAGAGGCACTTTGCTTGGGCCACTCAACCCGCGAAATCACCTGAAACAAAAAAAGGTTAGTGTGTACCCGGCGGCTGGCTCATGTTTTGGGGTAAGAGCCTGCCACCGTACCGGGTCCTATACACGGTCAAAAGGGTAAAAATGGAAAGACCGAAGGATCCATTTAACTCCACATTGCTTTATTCTGAACAAAAAATATATATATTAAAATAAGCCATAACAATAAATTTAATAAATTCACTTAAAGAAATTTGTTGGAAAACTAAGATATAATACCGATCTATGAATATATATATAACTATAATTTTTAACTTGTTTCCAAAATGGTAAATTGCCGTTGTTCTTACTTTTGCGACAGGGTTGAGAAAAAAAAGTAAATTGTAACTTCAAAAATGTTATGAGTACTTTTTGGCCAAAGAGAGAGAACCGGATGATTACTCGTTCGTCAGAAGTGTTTAGTATGGGAATTGTTCCGGTGAGAACAACGATCAATTTAACATAGGACGCTCTTATCAGAAACATACTCTTTAGATGCAAAACCTGTATGTGATTAACCTTTTAACAAGGATTATATACGCAAATTTAAAGACTAAAAATATAAAAAAAATAACGAGAGCTTAATTGTTTTAATCAAATCAAGAAAAACCAAAATGTAATCTTTTCCTTACTTCCAAAAATGTGAGTTTGTGAACGTATTGGCGATCGCCCGGAACACGAGTTGTGCCCGATCAATTATTATACAAATGTGTCATAAGTGAGAATCTGCATTTTATCGGGATCCAGCCCCAATATTGTCATCCACAATGCTATAGTGAGTTAGAGTCACAGTACCTTGGCAAACTGATCAAGATACTGAGATGAAATTACATCTCCCTGGAAGAGTGATAATATCATCAACAACGGTCCTCGGAGGCGGATTGTCCTGATTCAGGAAATATCGAGTCTTAATACGCTCGGAAACGATTACAAAAGCAAAATGTGAGGCTTTCCGCTACTCCAGCCTGGGAACAAACTTCCGTGAGACGTTTCCGAATTGTATAACTTTCAATCTTGGCAACTTGATGATCACCAACACTATCTCTATAGAAAGAAGTACGAGATGGCAAAGGTCCGCGCACATTACGATATTCTTCAAAGGCTTGAGCCACGTTCAACGCAAGTTCAGAAGGTCCTGCACTTGCGCAACATGAACCGGAAATAATTGCTGCCGAAAACTCCCGCGGAACCAAACTCCGAACACGTTTTCATGTGGTGGGAACTCTCTGGCTTGTAAATTATTACTACTTATTTAAATCAATTTTATCAAATTTTCATTTATCCATCACTTCTGATCTTGACGCAAAATTATATGATCGCCGTCTTTATATCATAATTTCTGAGAAAACAGTTGCAGCCGTGCACGAACAGATTTACGTTTTATCAAATCATTTCCACGGAACTTCGGAGCGTTACCCTTTAAAGTAACTGTATTACCTTAATTAAGATCAAATAATCGCAAAATAAACGGAAATTGTTTCCCATGGATCTTGAATTAGATGATTATGTGTAGAGAAAAGTTCCACATGAAGAAACAAAAATTGCTCCTCGTTTGACTGAGCGTAAAGTGGTGCTGTTGAGAGTTCCTGTTTTATACTTGGAGCTATTTTATACTTGGAGTGGATGTTCGTAGCCTTCGAAGTTGGACTTGATAAAACTCCAATCTTGCCGTAACTCTATAAACTTTAGTGGCATTTAAACTGATTTTGCTTCTTCGTCCAAACAGTGTGTCGAATTTAACAACCGGCTTAAGAAATTAAAAATAGTTTTCATTTAACAAACGTCACATACCAGAATAGTTCACTTATATGTCCTTTATCTTTTCCAGTGCTAATACGATGCAATATAAGGTTAACACGTTTCTCTCATGCTACCATATCCAACCTTGCGTCACGAATTATAAAATTCCTTTGGCCTGGTGAGATCTCCGACTTGAACACTACTTTCCATTCTGCAGTTCGAGTGCGATCTCCAGTATCGAAAAGGAGTAATTGATTGCATCCATCGCAGAGTAAGCGATTTTTCCAGAAAGGAACTTAAATGACACACTATAGTCCCCAGATTGTCTTGCAGATATTGATGGTAGTTTCTACACAGGACAGAGAGGCTTAGGTCGACCGAGTTCAAGGCAGTAGGAGCTTTTCTGAATGTTCCCGTGTCTAGGTAGAAGCAGTGTCTAGGTATAAGCTAAAATAAATCGACACCCTTTTGCACACGCACCGATTATTTTCAGAAATCATTTCTGTAATTACTTAAGTGAAACTATACATGTACCCTAACCTACCATTTGCGAATTCCCTCGAATTCACAATTTCTCTTGCGCACTGACAGCTACCGATATGCTCGTCCTGGTTGAGCCCCCGAGTCACGATCGAGGCGATACAAATTTATACACTACTAAAACACACTTAGCGATGCAAATTTAGTTGGAGCAATCCCGACCTGCGAGCTGCCAATCCCAACCACCCACGTGCGTTCACTCACAGACGTTTGCCCTTCGACTCAATGCGTCGAGGAACATCGCAACATCCCAACACCCACTTTTTGATGCAAGCCTCAAAGTAGGTTGCATACGATTTGTAGTGAATAAAGTGTTTTCATAATGTCCGTAAAGGACCGCAGCGATGTTCTGCTGCCTCGGCAGAGGAAGGTGTTGGTTCCTGCCGAGAATGCCCTCGTCTGGAGACGCGTGAATGCGCTGGCAAGCTAGCATTGCGGTGTCGTGGGGCGGGTTCGTTTCCCCCAGCACGAGGACTCACTACAAAACATTTCACATTCACGAATTGCTTGCAGAGATCAAAGAAGACGACCGAAGTCGCAACATTGTAGATAACCTCCACGAAGGAGACATACTTGTTACTAGAACAAGAGAAACCTGACAAGAAAGGCGAACTTGGGGTGACCTCGTCTTTACCCAAATAAATTCAGGGCCCACCCAACCGGAATAAATCCAATGTTAAATTGTTGGAGTGGCCAGGTATTCCTCTTCTGAGTGGAAAACTCATACAACTTGAATTATATGAACTTTCCCATCAGAAGGGGAGTACCCCGGTGACCAATTTATGTCATAGAATTATACAATTGAATTGCATAACTCTATGCCATAAAAAGGCACTTGGCTTGGGCCACTCAACCCATAAAGTCACCTAAAACAAAAGAAGGAATTAATCTGTACCCGGCGGCTGGCTCATATTTTGCGGTGGAAGCCTGCCACCGTACCGGGTCCTACACCCGATTGGAAAAGAAGGGAAAGACCGATTTTCCGTTTAATCCATCATATTTTTTTTTTTTATTCGAACAACGTTAATGTAATGAAATTGATATATCTCCACAGTATGATTTTTCTATGGCAATCAGCACAGCAATTTACAACACCATATTGAAAAGCATTTAATCATTGAAAGAGGGAAATTGATATTAAAAGAAGATTAACATTAGAAGAAAATTCATTTTACTCCGATTTCCTGTATTATTATAATTATTGTGGTTAGCTCTTGTAGATGCCATACTTTCACCCTACATACATTATGTTTCAAAAGTTTTTACATGGATTTATACAAAATTAAAAAAAAACGATTTTATACGACGATTCTTCTTTTTTTTTTTTTTTTTTTTTTGTTTATCTAAATAGACGGATGCATTGGGATGACGATTGTCGTCCTATTACATTTTTCATCTTGATCGTTTAATAAATTAAATTTGTATATATATTTCATATAATTTTCTATGTGTAATAAATATTAATTTTTATATATATTTGATATTTTTTTTTTTTATTAAAATTCAATAAATATTTAATTATAAAAAATGTTAAGAGGTTACTTACAGTACCTTTCCCTCGACGACGAGCGCTCGTTGACGATGTGGAGGTAAGCAAGTCCTGGAATTTTTGGTAGTGAAGAATCGCGTTCATATATCAAATATTAACACACGAGTATTAAGACATAAAATAGATCCTAAGGGTGTATAAAATCGTATAAAAATTCAGCTATCAAAGTGTAAATACATATAGACTTCCTTGGATATCACAACCGTATGGTCTTCGAACGTGGTAATGCTCGCTGCTACTTATTCTACTGCTTTTAATGTTTAATATTTCGTTTTCAGCGGTGTCTGGAGTCTCAATTTTATTCACAAGTTTATCGACCTTCTCAGCGTTTAAACTTTTGAATGTTTCTTTCCACGAATTGTTAGTCTCTCTAGATAAGTTATCAGCTTCTTTATATGCAATCCGTTGGTCACTATATGGATTGAGTGATTTGACTAATTCTTCTGGATCTAACTTTTCAGTTGATTTATCACTCTTTGTTGAACTATGTTTGAATACACCAAGCGCCTTTTTGCATCCAAACGGTGTGTTTTCCCAGAAACAGGGAGTACGGTCCCGCCGTTTCCCAATCAACATGTGCCGCTCCGTACAATGAAGATCTTCACCTCGGCCTTCCAACCACCTGTTGCACAACACTTCGTGACCTAATGCTGATGGCTCATGGCGATATTGGCAGCTGCTATCATTTTTTTACAGGCACTGTCGTAGAAAAAGTAGCAATATGTGAAGTTTTTCCTTTTTTTTTTCTTCTTTTCTTTCGCTGTGCATCCAGAGGATGGTAGAAGTTATCTCTGCCACAAACCTGAAATAACGCATATTGAACTTGAAGTATCGAACAAAGACCTATAAAGTAATGGACGCGAAATGAGCTTATTTTCATCCATACGTGATTGCATGCAAACGTTCATTAAAAAAAAAAAAAAAAATTTTCTGTGCATTTGCATTTGCCTATTTCATACATTTTGGTCGCGTCTGCTCCCACTCGTCTATTATTTACACCATTTTATCAAAGTGCGCTCTTTCTTTATCCCTATTAAATTCAATTTTATTACTGTTTGGACTCTAGAAATCAGAGCCTGAGTTCGTTTTGCCAAATCATTCTAGGCCCCATATATTGGGCCAAACTGTTCTGCACTATTTACAGATTCATCTAACTCCTTCCCCTTTTCCTCATTAAAGCTAACGCGACCAACTTTAGCTCTTTTCATGATGTTAATTTTTTCTTTTCTCCTCCCAATACTCTTGAAAACACTTTGGTAATCAATCCCCTACAATCCCTTTCATAATTTATCATTCGAATCGCATAAGTATTAAAAATCAAAATTTTCATTCACGCCGTTTCATTCACAATTTGTTCATTCATAAAGTACTATAAATCCAAAACGCGAATACATTCACACATAAATCAGGCACTCGCGCATTCCCGCTCGGACTAACACACTTGTAGCATTTAACTATTTCAGAGACATCGTTCTTCCCACGTTTTTTCACTTGCTCACGTTCCCTTCTTCATTGATTGATGAATTGCTCATGTCGTTTCCGTTACCGCTTTGCAAACTTGGTAACGAGTTGGCAACGTAAGCGAAGGATCGACCACCTTTGGAATTGGTTTAATCTCAATGGCTAATTCCTTTTCAATGCGATGCAAATCGAAACGATCCTCATATGCGATTAGATTGATGGCACTACCCAAAGGTACGAAACGCCCTGAACGGCCAATACGATGCGAGTAAGTCTCAGCCATACGTGAAAAATCGCAATTAATAGCAACATCACAGCCTATACATCAATACCACGTGTAAAAAGATCAGAGCAGACTAGATTTCTGCATAGCCCCTGTCGAAAACTCATGGAAAACACGATTTCTATGCGCCTGCGCCATGTTGGCATGGATATAGTAACAACAATAACCAAGTTCCGTGATCTTCTTAGCCAGCAATTCCACACGTCGCGTTGAATTGCAAAATATTATCGATTGGCTTATTTGCAACTTAGAGAATAACGCATTAAGACAATGCACTTTTTGCTTCAAATGTATGAACTTTTGATGATTGAAATGTTTTAGACCAATATAAAATTAAATTTTCATCCCTGTATCCAATTTTAGAGCTTGTTTAAGTATTTCGTATGTGGAAAATGAAACAGCTGACATGGGTATTGCTCTTAAATAGTTAATTGACATTCCTCGATATAATCCTCGAACGATACCGTTTTCACGGTAAATTAACGGTAATGTTTGCATCATTCCCATCCCAAATTTTGTTGTATCTGGGCTCATTATTGCGAGTTGCATTCTTCTTCTAGTAACATCCAAGGGATATGAAATTGATTGCGCAACAGCTCCAGCAAAGCCACCACATACCAGTTTTGCCGGTATATGTAAAACAAGGCCACCCGTATTCCTTTCGCATTTATTGCATGCGTACTTTGGCAAATACTTCATGCAAAAAAATTTAAACATCTCAAAACAGTAGAATGACAGCCCGGCATACGGGACCATGCCTGTTAAAGAAGGTAAAAAACCTCTGTAAAGTGCACGTATTCCGCCTTCATTGCGGAACATTTCAGAAGCACACTGCAAAATTCCAGTGTATTTGTGTTCTCCCATTACTTGAAATGCTAAACGAGCACGAATTGTATCTAGCGGATATGTCAATGTAACAGCCGTCAGTCCTGCACAAGCTCCTGCTATAAATTTATCCGCGTGTACTACAAACTTTAAATGTAATTCAAACTGCGATAAGTACTTCTTGTACATTTCAAAGGATGTGAACTGCGTGGCTGCGTACGGAAATATCCTAATCATCTGTTTTCCATTGCCTTTATACAATGCCAAAAATGATTCCTTCAATATTATGTGCCTGAGACCACTAAACACCCCTAAATGTTCGTAATGAGAGGAATGTGCTTGAAGTAAGATTTTTATCCTATCTAATGGCGCTACAGCAGTTTTAGAACACATCCCAGCAATTCCCCCAGCCAGAAGATTTTTTCAGAACAAGTTCATAGTTGCGAAAAGATTCAGCGGAAATAACCATTGTGGATTGATAAATGTCTATTTTTCACAAATTAAGTCTGGCTAAAGTTTCACAGGAAATACTATTACTAACATTTCACGAAGAAACAATATAAAGAAAGCCGATAAACTGTCGGTTAAGCTCAAATTTATTTTAAGCACGTTCAGGAGGTTTGATTCAATGTTTTCATTAATTCAGTTCGAGATCGGCGTAGCAGATCGGGATAAACAACAGTAATACACGCTTTATTGTCGCGGCTTACGACGAGCATCACCTTGGCGTTTCTAATAAATCCAATAACCACTAACGAATAGCGATACTCCCCTTTCAACGTAGTAAAACCCATACTAAATGCACAAAGTCTTCACTGCTTCCATTTGCTCTATGTTGCACACTTCCCTGCCTTCGTCGTCCCTTCGAATCGCTTACAAAACATAATTTGTGTCGCTGGCGGACTCGCACGCGTAGATTCATTAACTGACCCGAACTCGGATACTTTAGCAATCTCTGGACACGCACAAAACAACCATTAACTGTCCTATACACTCGCACAACTCCAATTATCCAACTTTTGCCTCGAGTCTTTGCTAAATTGCGTTTTTGTCTCTGGCTTGAAGCTTTCATGAACAAAGGATTTTTCCACAGAACTTCATATCAATAACAATCCACCAAACAGTCCCTTTTCTTTTTAGTTCGAAAAGGAATTTTCTTGCAGTCAACGAAAGCAGGACAGATGATACAAAGAGCGTCGAAGAAAATGAGACAAAACACAGTTTCGCTGACTGCCACTTACACTGCCCCCGTTCGTCCTAACCTACACTCCACGCTCTAACGTGTCCGATTTCCGTCTGCTGAGTCCCGCAAGCAGAAGTCACACCCTCGTTGGTACGATGACACGAGCTTGGATAACATCACGAGATGGGTCGATTTGCTCGAGTACGGGAATGCAATAAGCACCGGTTTTTCCAGTACCGTTTTTTGCTCGTGCTAATATATCCTTACCACTTAAAGCAATTGGTATAGCCGCCTCTTGAATAGGCGACGGTTCCTCCCAGCCCTTCTCGAAGGTTCCCATTAATATTTCTCGTTTCAAACAGAATTCTTCGAATTCATTTTCTCTTGGGTCTGTTACATCACTAGTCTTAGGTCTATTATCCTTCGGAGGAATCCGCAATTTTGATTTCCAGCCCATGTCATCGTTTAAGTTGTTGCAGCAACTGTCTTATCATTGCTTAAACTTTTTACACTAATTCGAAAAAAAATAGTCCTTAGAAAAACTAATATTAGTTTACTTACGATTTTCCTGATAAGACTCCCTCGCCAACCATTCAAATCACTTATCACCTGACACTTACACTAGAACTTAATCGTATCCGCCTTGTGCACGGAGCGGTTTATGGGAAACTGTTCATTGAAAAAATGTTCGAGACACACGGAATAACCTCGCTCGTACCATGTGGAAATAGAAGTGCCATCTATGGGTGAACATGCGGTGGTGATAATGCACACTCATTTCGGTTATTTTTAAAATTCTAAATCGTTTTTTGTGTAGATGCGATTAAGTTTTCAATTGAAAGCAATTTATGTTTATAATTATTAGGCGTAAGTAAGGGGGAAATAAATCGAAAGAATAGGACAGGCACGACTCACGAATTGCGCATGGCGCAAAGCGCTCTTCAAGTCTCTATCACACATGTTCCCAGTCATCTGAGTGCCATAAATACAAATGGCACTCTTCAGTAAAGAGAACGGCCCGCACTGTTCAAGTGTCTAAGTGATATGTTGAGTTGCAAACAGTCGTCTTTCTACTTGATGCCTCTCCAGTATTAGTGGACCTGATGCGGAACGTCTAAATACAAGATTATTTTCATAAATCTGTCTTATAACCCTTTTAGAGCTCACACTTACATTACGGACCATTTCAAACTAGCTTCGAAGTTCAGAAGCCGTTAAATGACGGTTGCGTAATGTGAGCAATTAAAATGGCCATCTTTAGCCATTGTACATCGCGGTCTACCACTTCCTTCCTTTCCATTGAGACTTCCTGCTACCCTACGCCACTGTAAATTATCGTAAATGATAGAACGTGGCACCTGAAGAACATTGGCTATGTGCCTGATGCTAGATCCTTCGTTGAAAAAAGCTTCTGCCCACGCGATATCTTCTCGACATACCTGTAAGACCATACTTCTAAGAAAAAAGCATTAATTACTGGCGAATTAATTGATTACCTAATTGATTGTCTACCTGAATTCTTATTAAAACTAAAGCAAATGAATTATGAAATCAATGAACACACTCAACAAGTTGGCTCTAGAAACTAGTGAATTGAACTGATTTAGTTTATTTATCCAAACAGTTGAGAAAGCGTACAAAAGTAAGCGATAACATGACAACAAAATTCGTTTACGTTATCAAAGGAATATTGACCGTTGTAATTAGTTATTATGGAAAATAAACAGATAAATATAAGTGTCCGGTTTTTTTGTCCCTAATTGTATGTTACTATGATGAATGTAAACTTCTCGTAATGATGTGGAATATAAAAAGCTTTCCACCTTGAATTAATTCGATTGCATTTGCATAAAAGTCTTAATATCATTAAATATGGCTTGAACTTCTCGCAGTGCACCATAATCAACAAGCTACCCTAACAACTCTATAAATAAAGTGATCCTAAGTCATCAGCTTATTCTACTGCATGATATTTGTTACTAGTTTGAGATACTATTGACAAATTATGCATCAGATATTTTATAGAACATAGCTATGAATCTTCGATTAAGGCAAAGATACTACGTCAAAATTTTTCAAAAAGATCCCAAACTGATTCATTTCTGAAAAATTGATTCTAAGATCCTAGGAAATAACCCGACTAGATACTCAATTTACAAAGTGATTCTTCTTCTTCTTAGTAGCACTACAGCCCCTCTATGGCCTTCGCTTCCTGCAAACAGCACCTCCAATAGTCTCGGTAATTGGCCACGTCCTCCAATTTCAAAATGCGCGATGAACTATCTTCGTTGACCCAGTCAGACCAGCGTTTCCTCGATTTCTCTACTGGTGTGAATATCTTTTTGGGTATCCATTGATTGTCCATACGATTCATGTAGCCAGCCCATTAAAGCTTCCGTAGTCTTACAATTGTTGAGACCTCCAGCTCGTCAAAAGTTTAATGCAGCTCATGGTTGTATCCAATTCACCATTGGCCCCCGTCTAGCTCCGCCGTGACTATTCGTCTCAAAGTTGTTCAATATATTTACGGATGCTTGGATTAGGGTCCATGTGTTACACCTATACAATAACACAGGTGTTATCACAAATTCGTATGCTCAGAACTTAGTTTTCTTGTGTATGCAGCTGGACTTCAAGATCGTCAAAACTGAAAAAATATTTTAATACTGTCGTATGCTTGCTTAAATTCAACGAAAATTTGGTATGCGTCGATGTTGAACTCTCAACATTTTTCAAGTACCTGCTCCACTGTGAACAATTGGTCTATTGTCGATCTACCTGCTCTAAAAAAGCCCTGATATTTCTCAATAATACTGTTGGCATATAATCCGATTTTATTTTCGAATATCTCTGAAAATATTTTGTACGCCGTAAAAGTAATGATATGCCTCTATGGTTTTCGCATTGTAGCTTGTCACCTTTTTTGTAGATAGGGAATATAATTGATCGGCTCCACTCTTTTGGCATATGTTCTTGTTGTCAAATGTGCTGAATGAGTTTGTGAATAGCTTTATGAACACTGCTGCTACCATATTTGATGAGCTCCACTGGAATCTCATCAATGCCTGGTGCTTTATTATTTTTTAGGGATTTGATGGTGGAACAAACTTCATCCAGAGTTGGTGAGGCCAATGGAAGCTCTGCGCAGACATTTTTGCGCTTAGTTCAAATTCTTTTCTTTTAAGCTGGTGTTTTTACTCCCCTCTCCGGGAGTATTCGGGAAACGAGTTTCTTAAGATAATATTATATTGATATTGATAATCTTCGGAAAGTGGTGGAATCGCATTTTTCTGTGCGTAGGGTAATTTTTTACGTTTCAGGAAAGCACTTGATTCCTTGAGGTAATGCTAGTTCTTTTCCTGCTCCTGCAAATCAAATTCTCATTTGGCGGCTTACTTAGGGCAAGTGAACAACCAAGTAGCGTACCAGGACCGCCTTTGGCGGGCAAACCAACTCCATAGCCCCAGCCAGAGTCTCCTCAGTGAGGAAGTAATATGGTGCCTAAAAACCTGAATGCAAGAGAGCAATGGTCATCTTCTCCTAAGGAAACTGGTACAGCTGGCGACGTGGAAATCTTACCACTTTGACCAGTTTTTCCTCTATCACTAGCCATATCCCATAATAACGCGCAGGTGATTTTTCTACTGTAGAACCTTTCCACTAGAGTAGAGCACCTGAAATGCAAAACGAGAAACCAAACACTTCCGGAAAATGCCCAGTTCCACACAACTTCAATTTTTGAAAGTACAGGCAAAGCTACAATAAAGTAATCCGATAATTGACATTCTTGATACAGTCTCACACATGCAAGTTGTTAATCGACATGAAGGTGTGCAGGAAGACTTACAAAAACGTCCATACCTGACCACCAGACAGAATTCGTGGGGAGGAATCAGAGAAGAAACATCAGAAATTTTAAGCTCAGAACTAGCGGGGTAACTCAATGAGTCTCAACCACTTGCTGTAGCCGTGGCATTGAATCTGATAATCTGCTGTCAAATTGGACACCGCTGGGTGTTGTGTCGTGCAAAATGCACGGTATTCTGCTATGGTTGTGGCAAATCAGACACGTATTCCTTAGACCGCCCTAATTGCGCCGTTTTAAAAAACGGTAAAACGAGTCCTCACATACAGCAGAGGTACTCCAAGGTTCAGCCATAGAGCGTAAGCCCAGCCCCATCACTTATTATGACAACTGCAGCAATCTTTGCAACATCAACTCTACTAAACCTAATCTGACAACAGATGATCTCTTTCTTTCCGAGGTATCTCCAAAGAAATTCATATGTTGAGCGACTGAAGAGGTCACATCAAGCTTAAATTTAAATGATCAACCCATCATTAGAAATATGTAGATTTGAAAGTGAGTGTCTGCCGTCAAAACTTATCATGCTACAACGTCTCGGAATTAACTGAAAATGACACACAGTCATATGCCACAGTGAAATTCTTCGCTGAGGCCAACGTTACCTCAATCAACGCTGGTTCCAACTGTCTTGCCTCGAGTTTTAGCACAAAGGTGCTGAATCAACACCCCAAGGTGATAGAGCCCTTACACCCTAATATTAGCACAGCTGATAGCACCAAATATTCCATTCAAGGAGTGCTAACCACACCCGCCACCTTTCAAGATCAAACGAAGGAAGTTAAATTCGATGTCAACCCTTCGCTAAACACAGACCGTTTACCTCAGCGTTGACTTTATTCGACGATTCGGTTTGGCATCGGATCTAAATATGGTTTCACGTTTTTTCACTAACCACCTAAACGAACTCATTTCTCCCACTAATCAGCATGATTTAACCGAATTTAATGACAAAAATTGGGCGCAAGGATAGCGGTCTTCCCATAATTTTCAAGGATGCAACATGGTAATGCTACAATTAGGTGTCGTCGAGGAATCCCAAAGCACTTAGTTATCCCCTAATCATCAGAGACGCATACCCGTTACCGCTCATTGAGGGTATTCTGACTCGGCCTCAAAGATGCCTTCTGGCAAGCACCGCTAAAAGAGTCGTCCAGAGACAAACAGCATTCACCCCACCAGGAAGATCGCTTTATAAATTTGTGACGATGCCTTTAGGATTATTCAACGTGCCGCATTCGATGTGCCACTTGTTGAGAGAAAGACATAGTATATGTTCTTGCATCATTCAATTTCGTAATCTGTTAGTCAGTTGGTCCGCATTCTGCAACCCGACCGCATCTAAGTTTTCGTATCTTGTCTTGTTTCGATGATTGCGATGCATCCTTCTAGATGACAAACAATAAATAAATTTTGTTTGACTTTGAAGCTATACCTGAAGGCGGCAAGCTGTACACCACAGTTGGAAATAACGAGTCAATAATGGTGACGTATTATCAAAGACATGTTGAAAAGTGGACCCGTCGATGGACTGAACATTAAACCGTATTCGCTAACTAAACTCGACAGCTATTTTTGTGAAGATTGTGTATTTGGAAAACTCTTTCGTGAGCCGCTCCAACATATTGCGTCACGTGTAGCTCACATCGGAGAAATTGTTCATTACAACATTGTCGAACCAATGCATACAAAATCGTTTGGTGGTGCACTGTATGCCGTAATTTTTCTTAGTGACTATTCCGGGTTGAACAAATAGATAAAATATGTAAAGTAATTGCCGGACTAAGTACTGGTGGCCATAAACTGCACGAATTACATTCGGATAACGCGAAAAAATTCAAAAAGGAAGAACTCTCAAAAGTGTTGCGTCAACGTTCCGTCATTCACGAACTTCGGCGAACTATACACCGCAACAAATGGGACGATGCCAGCGTCAAAGTTTTACACTAGTCGAAAGTGTACATTTCATGATTCATTCGACTCGACTTCCTTTGGGACTCTGGGCTTAAGCAATCTTTGATGCTACTAGACTTTGAAATGTCATGGCACTACAACGACTTGGTGGAAAATCATCAGAGGAGTTTTTTTGGTAAGAACCCGAACGTCAAGAAATTACGCAGATTTGGAAGTATCCCATCGATGACTCCCGTCGTGTTAAATGGGACAAGAAAACAATAGAATTGCGACTGTTGAGCTACGCTCCAGACGGTTATATATTGTGGTTACCACGTACATCAAATGTCACCGTAGATCGTGATGTTGAAACCAACGAAAACGTTCCACAGAAGTTGGCATAGTTGGTGCTACTGGCTCTTGAGCCAGACCAACGATTTGAGATAATTGACAATATAGGATACAAATCAATGTTGAGGACAAAATTTGACAATGAAACACAGGCAACGTCAAAAATTGAACAGAAAGCTTCATCACAATTTTTTTCAAGTCAAGTATACCAGTAGTACAACATATTGAATTGGAAAATGAAAACGACGTACATGAAATAGACTAAAGATCATGGATGGTATGTTGGCTCAAGCTACCACCTTTTTAGCTGGTTCCCAAATTCCTGCAAATTATTACGATGCAATGAAAACCAGTTATCATAAAGAATGGGAGAAAGCTATGGCTGAGAAACTTTGCCCACTTGATAAAAATCATACCAGGGACCTAATCAAGTGTCCTGATGATCGTAAACCGATCCAAAACAAATAGATTTATCCAGTCAAAACCAATACAGATCGCTCATTTGATCGATATCGCGCACGTCTTGTAGTTAAAGGCTCCAGACAAAAGGAAAATGGGACTGGACAAGTCTGCTTGTTACGCAAGAGTTTATGTGGACTTAAATAAGCCCCACAACAATGGCATCAGCAATTCAACGTATTTATACGGAGCCTTGGACTTGAACTATGAACTGCTGATCTTTGCGTCTAGAGATCAGAGCAACATGATTTGATTATTGCATTCTACGTGGACGATGCACTAGTAGCAACGGCTCATGAAGAGAAAGTCAAATCTTTGCTGAATGCCATGTGGAACGAGCTCGAGGTCATAAGTGAAATCGCCAGTTGTTCTTTGGGAATCGAAATCATCAGAGATTCAGAAATCAGCACTATTCGTCTAACGGAAACGAGCTATACGAAATCACTAATGAAAAAATAATAAATGTTTAACTGCAAGTCTGTATTTGGATACCCAAAAAAGTTTTTTTGATATAGTTATTCTACTGAACAATGGTCCTGCAGTGTGGGTATCATGTAAGCAAACCATTGTTGCCACTTCAATAACTGAATCGGAATACTTGCAACTCATGATGTTTTGAAGGAAGTATTGTGGGCTCAAGTCTTATTGAAAACTATAGGATGTAAACAGCAGTTGCCAACTGCGCTCTATATTGACAACATTCCCGCGCAGAAATTGAGCGATAATCCAACTCATAGTCGCTGTACGAAGCATGCCGGCGTAAAGTATAACTTTGTTCGGCAGTCGGTACTGCACGGAGAAATCAAATCGACCCACGTATCTAGCACTGATCAACTAGCTGATTTGTTTGCCAAGCAAAATACAAAAGGCAGTACTCTGTGTATTTTCCCATGTTTAGCCCTTCCAGACTATCGTGTGTTTTCATGTTTTCCAATTTAACGCTATTATTTTGTTTTTTCGACAAATATATATTTCAGGAGTAAGTTGCTCCCTTCTTCAGTGTCAATAATTTTCTAAGATTTCAAGGTCTTTTTGAGGATATTTATACTAACCAAATCCTTATTACCTAAGGTCGGATTGCTTAATGTCTAATTGCTTTAGGTCTAATTGCTATTGGGTTTTATTACCTTTATATCTTAATGTTATTCTTAGCTTAATTATTTAGTCATTTATTATTTTATTATTGCTTATGGTTTAACTATAATTATTTATTGCATGAGTAATTTTAATTATTTTAATTATTATTAGTACAACAAAAAAAATCTAACGCTATTTCACCATATCCAGGAGCCTAGAGTATCCATTTCCTAGGTCATCGTTGGGTCTCGTTTCGGTTGGCTGCCTCATGATCCACAATGATTCGTACACGTCCAGTTTTCGCATGTTTCTTACTTCCTTCACTACCGTTAGGTCGTCCCATTCTATTTGATGTCCTTCGCAAATGTGTTTCGCTACTGAAGATTTAACGTTGCTCGTGGTTCCTCGCTTCATCGCCAATTGTGCCTCCTTAGTGTGCTCCTCGAATCTTATTTTGACCGTTCGTTTTGTTTGTCCAATGTTTGCTTTATCACAGTGTTTGCTTTAATTTTGTATACACCGCACTTCTCATCTTTCTTCTTGCTATCCTTTGTATTTGTGAGCCTGCTTTTAAGTTGAAACTGGACGCTGCTTGAAATCAGCGGGATGTTAACTTGCTTAAGTTATCTGCTCAAGCCTCCGGTTAGTTCTGAGTTTATGACCGCTGCTCTTTGTTGTTCTCTTTGTTGTTGTCTTCTATTTTGTGCGTAGAGCGTAGTAAAGCTATCTCGTGCTCTCCTTTGTTCAGTTTTCTTCATCATACCTGAGATCATCCCTGCTTCATATCCTTTTTCTTTGCTGTATCTAGGATATAACTTGTTTCCTTCATCCGGTTTTCCATACTCAGTGGTACTGACAGCATCCTGTGTATCCATGCTCGGAAAGATGCCATTTTTTGTGAGTACGCATGATTTGATGTTCTTGGTACGGTCCTTTGAGTGCTTGTATTTTTTTCGGTATATGTCCAATTCTAATTTTCCGCTAACCCTCATAATTTTCAAATCGAGGAAAGGTAGTTCGTAATTTCTTCCTCAATTGTAAAATTGATGATTTTGTGGATGTTATTTAATTTGGGCAGCAATTCATTTAGGTCTTTTTCATTCACTATGGCAAAAATATCGTCTACATATCGGACCCAAACTTTGGGCATTATATCATCTCGTTCCATTATTTCTTCAATCCAGGACATAAAAATCTCGCTTAAAAACGGTGACAGAGGATTACCCATCGGTGCTCTAGACTTCTGCTTGTAATACTTTCCTCTGAATGTGAAATAATTTTCCGACATGCACAGTGTTGTCAGCTTTATGATTTTTCTTGCTTTTCTTTTTCCTTCCACTGTTGAGTCTTTTGAAATAAGTTGACCTTCCAAGAGTGCGAGAACTTGCTTCACTGGTACACTTGGGAACAGAGCCTTGACGTCAAAAGACACCATTTTATCCTCACTTTGTAAATGATTGTACTCCATAAGCTTTTTAATTAGTTCATCTCGGTTTTTGACGGAGTATTTGTTAGTCGAAATCCCCATATCTTCAAATTCCTGCAGTAGCCACTTTCATAATTTGGATGTTGGAGCATTTGTTGATGTTATGATTTCTCTCATCTCCATTTCCGTCTTGTGGATCTTAGGTTGGCATTTAATTCTTGAAAGTATGGCGTTGCTCACTCTCAAGTTTGTAATGGAACGAGATGGCATAGTGCCCAAACTTTGGGTCCGATATTTAGACGATATTTTCGCCATAGTGAATGAAAAAGACCTAAATGAATTGCTGCTGAAATTAAATAACATCCACAAAAACTTCAATTTTACAATTGAGGAAGAAACGAATAACGAACTACCTTTCCTCGATTTGAAAATTATGAGGGTTAGCGGAAAATTAGAATTGGACATATACCGAAAAAATACAAGCACTCAAAGGACCGTACCAAGAACATCAAATCATGCGTACTCACAAAAAATGGCATCTTTCCGAGCATGGATACACAGGATGCTGTCAGTACCACTGAGTATGGAAAACCGGATGAAGGAAACAAGTTATATCCTAGATACAGCAAAGAAAAACGGATATGAAGCAGGGATGATCTCAGGTATGATGAAGAAAACTGAACAAAGGAGAGCACGAGATAGCTTTACTACGCTCTACACACAAAATAGAAGGCAACAACAAAGAGAACAACAAAGAGCAGCGGTCATAAACTCAGAACTAACCGGAGGCTTGAGCAGATAACTTAAGCAAGTTAACATCCCGCTGATTTCAAGCAGCGTCCAGTTTCAACTTAAAAGCAGGCTCACAAATACAAAGGATAGCAAGAAGAAAGATGAGAAGTGCGGTGTATACAAAATTAAATGCAAACACTGTGATAAAGCAAACATTGGACAAACAAAACGAACGGTCAAAATAAGATTCGAGGAGCACACTAAGGAGGCACAATTGGCGATGAAGCGAGGAACCACGAGCAACGTTAAATCTTCAGTAGCGAAACACATTTGCGAAGGACATCAAATAGAATGGGACGACCTAACGGTAGTGACGGAAGTAAGAAACATGCGAAAACTGGACGTGTACGAATCATTGTGGATCATGAGGCAGCCAATCGAAACGAGACCCAACGATGACTTAGGAAATGGATACTCTAGGCTCCTGGATATGGTGAAATAGCGTTAGATTTTTTTTGTTGTACTAATAATAATTAAAATAATTAAAATTACTCATGCAATAAATAATTATAGTTAAACCTTAAGCAATAATAAAATAATAAATGACTAAATAATTAAGCTAAGAATAACATTAAGATATTAAGGTAATAAGACCCAATAGCAATTAGACCTAAAGCAATTAGACATTAAGCAATCCGACCTTAGGTAATAAGGATTTGGTTAGTATAAATATCCTCAAAAAGGCCTTGAAATCTTAGAAAATTATTGACACTGAAGAAGGGAGCAACTTACTCCTGAAATATATATTTGTCGAAAAAACAAAAAAATTGCGTTAAATTGGAAAACATGAAAATACAGGATACAAAAGGCAAATTTATAAACAATCAAAATTTGCAGAAATATTGTATAATATCCTCATTTAATTATACTTTTTTGAATATTCCAGAATTAACTGATTTTAATTATGCATACTTTTTTATTTTGTTCAGTCTTGGCTCGAACAGGTCAAAGCGTTGAGAGAAAGAGAAAGTAAAGGGTAGTCCAACCAAAACGCACGATGTTAATTGTAAATAAAACAAAAAGTTTCCAGAGAATTATGTTAATATTTTTTATTATAATAGAAGAATCTGATGGTCCATTTTTTTCAATGACTCTGAGACATAATTGAGGTTCAATGCCGTTAATGTGCTGAATTATCTCATCCTTTATCTCTTGAATTGTTCTTGGCTTATTAACGTACACTTTTTCTTTTAAATATACTGAGAGAAAGAAGTCCAACGGTGTCAATTCACATGATCGTGACGGCCAATTAACATTACCACAACGTGAGATAATACGGCCATTAAATTTCTCGCGCAAAAGAGCCATTTGTTTCGTAAGCTGTGTGGCAAATGGCACCATCCTGTTGGAACCAGATATCGTCCAGGTCCATAACGTCAATTTTCGGTCACAAAAAGTCCGTTATTATCTTGCAATAGCGAACAACATTCACGGTAACTACTTGGCCGTCCTCATTTTCGAAGATATATGGCCCGATGACACCGCCGGTCCATAAACCGTACCAAACAATCACTCTTTCTGGATGCATCGGCTTCTCAACAATCACTCGTGGATTTTCATTTGCCCAAATGCGGTGATTCTGCTTCTTAACAAAGCCACTGAGGTGAAAGTGTGCCTCGTTGCTGAAGATGATTTTCTTTGTAAGGTCACTTTTCCCTTCTGTCTGTTCAACTAACCATTCGGTGTATTGCCGACGCTTGAAATGATCAGTAGGCTTCAGCTCTTAGTCAATTGAACCTTGCGTATAAATTCAAATCTTTATTCAAAATTCGCATCAGTGATGTTCGTGAGATGTTCCATTGTTAGGCACGACGACGAGTCAAAGTTGACGGCTCTTCTGCCACACTATCACGAACAACAACAATGTTTTCCGCAGAACGAACTGGGTGAGCATACACAGGTGATTTCACATTTTCGACAGACCCGGTTTGCTGAAATTTGCGCACGGTTCTCCCGCTTGTTGACACATTTGGTTGATTATGTCGGCCAAACAAATCACGAAATGCATTGAGATTTGAACGCCCATTTTCGTAAAAGGCTGTGACAACCTTAACGCACTGCTCAATTGTGTACCTATCCATGGTTGAATTTGTCAAACACTGAAACAAAGAAATGTCAAATTAAACTGGGCGAAAAACTTGACGTTAAGGTGTGACTTACAATTAACATCGTGCATTATGGTTGGACTACCCTTTATATGTGTTCTTACATCATTCAATTTCTTAATTTTTCAGTCAGCCGGTCCGCAATCTGCAACCTGACCGCATCTAAATTTTCATATACATTGGAATAAACGTTGTGTTTCTATTAAATGATTGTTTTTACTGCACAAACACAACTTCAAAAATGTTACTTTAAGTAATCCATTCAGAGACTCTATGGTAATTGAAGGGTTAAAGTATTTTTTTTCTTAATTGTCTTATTATTTTCTTGAAAATGTCTCTGGTCTTTCGAAAGTTTACTGAACCTGCTTATTTATAGGCTTCAT
Organism: Odontomyia ornata; assembly: GCA_963969285.1. Lineage (NCBI taxonomy): Eukaryota > Metazoa > Arthropoda > Insecta > Diptera > Stratiomyidae > Odontomyia > Odontomyia ornata. The sequence goes on from OZ017738.1 coordinate 496,834,588, forward strand.
ATTAGAAGGTTGGTACGTAGCACAGTAGCCTACAGAGAGTAACAGTAGCTTACCAAGAAAGTAACATCTAACCCATGGTAAGGTTTGTATGAAGAAGATTGTCAAACAAGTCTGATGGCGCTTGAAATACAACGTGTGGAGTCTATCATCGTTTGGCCATACATCACAAAATTACCTCAAAATGAATGACACACTGGTGTAATTTCCACTTAAGATTGCAAAAACAAGAGCTTAAGCTAGATCATATACACTACAAATATTCTACTTCAAAATTGAAACACAACAAAATTTTTTCACGCATAATGGAATATACCTAATGTTAATATATACAATTTAGAAATAATGAAGCTCTTCCATCCTTTCATACATGTAAAATTTAGAGCTAAAACTTTCGAGGATTTATGGGGTTCCCTATTACTAAAATTTTTTCAAAACAAAGTTGCTGCCATTAACAAAATTAATAATATCATAAACATGTCCACAAAGCAACCTCCAACAATAGTTTACATGAACTACTGTTTCAATGTAACCATTTAAATGGCCCAACTGAAAGCGAGTTGTGAGGCAACAATGTTGTCCGCGCGGACTTTTGCGCGTACATGACAATTAATGAAGTCGAAACTTTCGGAGGTCAAGTCGACGTACAAGTGCAACCTTCTTGATTTATTGTTGGCAATTTGTAAATGGCTAGCAGACGAAATAATTGTTTTGAACTGTTTTGTTCTCACACTGATGCAAGTCTTGTGTCTTCGCTTCTTCGTTTCCTCTCTTGGCTGGTCTGGCAGCCAACATACCTTGATTTGTCCGCAAGCCTACCCGAGTGTAGTGGCCATCGTTGATGGCGGAAGGCACGGCAAAAACAACTGAATTTCGTTTTCAAGAAAGCGCGACCCACAAGATCAAACACCCGTACGACGGAAATCTTTATGATATGTCTTCAGATTTGTTCTGTTGCGATCAGATGCTCGACATAGTTGGCATAACTGCTGTCATTTAAGCGGCAATCATTGAAGTAATTAAAACTTCGGCTCGGACAAAGCTGGCATGCGTGTTTGGACTGCAAGTAGGCATTTCGGTTGAGATACTTTTTAGGACTTTCTATTGGGCAGTTATCAAATACCTTGAGAAAAATCAGCCAAGAAAAATTCAAAGACAAATGCTAGTTTTTTAATTTCGAGTTACTCGCTTAAGTCTTTCGTTTTAGAAAAGTGATCCAAAAAAATTTTATGGGCTCTACATACTGTTAAGTGCATAAATGGATATTCTTGATCCTCCACTTATTTTAAAAGGAAGTAAAAGTTAAATGCTGAGCATATTTGCTGAATTAGGCACAGTATGCAAGGCAGATGCACTCTTAAATGCAGTAATTGTCACTTTAAGCAAAATTTACCACCATCTTTGGAATTGTCATTTTATTACCGAAAATCCAATTTAATTGCTCTCATATTGGCTGATGGGACCTTTCTCCCTTGTCAGCTTTCCTTTTCCCAACATCAAACTCGTCAGCCATAAATTTCAAGGTCTTATCAAACATACGTCGCAAGTGCCTAATCCCTTCGCTGAACAAAGCAGTCCCGAAAACAAAGAACGATCAAACGGCTCAGACCTCGAATGAGTCAGATTAAATGAACAAAATGGCTGTTCTGGTTTTAATCTGCTTCAACTATTGAATCATCGCGTATCTTTGAAATATTAGTCTCAACTGATTATTCAAACGTGTCTCCGTTTCAGATCTTTTTCGCTGCCCAGCAAAAGGCAGGGGCAAAAACGCAAGACCCATTTTCTCCCTTGATAACAATCAAACGGAAAAAATGTCGTTCCTTTTTTCCACATCAGCTGACATCACAGCGGGGTGTTGCCTAAGATGTATCCGTCTCTCTCCCCGTGCATGCGCTCTGCGACCATCAGCAACTTTAACCTCGAGAAAAGTAGCAACGAGTACAATAACCAAGTGGAAAGAATTTTTTTTTAATTTCGGCCTTTGCTGCCTATCGCATTCCTTGCGTCCTAGGACTGTCAACAAATTTGAAAATATCAAACCAAAAATTTCGTCTAGTCACTGGTGATAGGTTCAGTATTTTATTAGATTAGAAAGGAGTTAGGCCGAAATAATTGACGAGTAAATGGAAACAGGATGTTCGTTAGAGATAGGTGAGATTTTTTTCTGTTTGCGCAACATCACTTTTCATCACGGTGGGTCCTACTCCTCTGGTAATTGATGACATTAGCTACTTAATTCGAAAGATAAGGGAAAGTAGATGGATTGAAATACTCATGAAGTTTTTTGTGGTAGATTTACATTTAACTTGATCCAATATAACAAAACCTGAATTTATTTTGTTGATTTTAGCATTTCAAAAATATTAATTAAAATTGAATGAAAATAAATTGAAGATGCCAGCGGGTTTTTACTTTTATTAAATTAAAATGTATATTGCCAATATAATATATTCTTCATTTTTTTGTCAATTCATACGAGCATTATATATACAAGGTACGATCGAAAATAAACGAGACTGAGCTAAAATAGAAACGACAGGAGGTTTATTCTGATAAATTCGAGTTTATTTATTCAAAATAGTCTCCTTCGGCCTCAATACACCATTTTGCGCGATCCAAAAGCTTTTCGAAAGAATGTTTCAGGTCATGGACCGGAATGTTCTTCAGGATGTCGCCTTTTGAATGCCCTCTATGGACGCAAAGTATTTTCCTTTCATGGCCATATGCAATTTTCTGAATAGGTAGAAGTCACAGGGAGCCATATCAGGCGAATACGGTGAGTGATTAATAGTTAAAATGCGATTTCTAGTCAAAAAATCAGTCACAAGAGTGGATCGATGAGATAGTGCATTATCATGCAAAAAGCACCAGCTTCCTCCTTCGTGGTATTCAGGCCGAATTCGGCGAAAGCGATGCAACAAACGCTTCAAAATGCCAAGATAGAAAATTACATTGACCCATTAGCACGAACTCCTTGTGGATAATCGCATCAACTTGATTTTTGACTTCTCCAAATCCGATTTTTCGGGTGGAAGCTCGTCTGGGGCCTTTTATTCGGTACTTTGACGCTTGGTTTTGGGTTCATATTGGAAACACCACGTTTCATCACCAGTTACAATGTTGTAAAGGAAGTTCTCGTCTTTTCTCGCCTCTCAAATGATGTCTATCGAATGTTGAATTCTGAGCCATTTTTGCTCATCAGTTAACTTGTGTGGAACAAAATGTGCACAGACCTTTTGTAAGCCCAAATGATTGGTTAAAATGCGATAAATCGATGTTTTGGAGATATTCCATGAATTTTAACGGTGATTTCGGCTCCTTGTTGATAACTTCACGCACAATTTCGATGGAGTTTTCGGTTATCACTGATTTTAACAGCCCGTATGGTCATCGTCATTCATGTCCTCACGACCATCTCTGAAACGTGTAAACCACTCATTAACTCTGGCACGAGATAGACAATCATCGCCATGAACTCATTTCATCAATTCAAATGTTTCGGTAAACGTTGGACCGATTTTAAAACAAAATTAGATATTAGCTCTTTGTTCGAAACTCATTTTTGTACCAATGACACAAACATACCGTCACTTTAGGCGCAATAACTTCGCTTCTACTGACCCGAATGTCACCAAACTTTCACTGGAAGTCAGGAAGGGATGTAACTTTGCAACAAAGTGTCTCATTTACAGATGGTGCCATCAAAAAAATTTTATGATAAAAGTCTCGTTTATTTTGGAACACACCTTGTATACGATAATCCAATGACTTTCTTGTTTTGGTAAGACCAAGAGGCAATTACTAATTTTTTGAGCAAACTTCAAACTCTCATGAAATGTTTCTGTTGCTACCAGCCTCCAGTATAAACATTCCGGGAATCCTGGAATGAATTTTAATGCGAGCAATTACAGACTCATAATCATTTAACTCGAAGATTTTTGTGAAAAGTTTAATTTAGGAATTCAATAAATACCTAAACTCAATGACGGTTACCTAACGGCAAACAAATTTATACGCAGAATCACTGGATACAAATAAATATTTTACGTATTGTAGCAAGAACTAATTTTTATTCATTTATTATTGCATTACTTAAAATACTATCTTTATAATAATTTGTAATGAAAATTTAGTTTGCATAAAAACCACTAGTTAATGCTTGTATAAGAACTACTAGTGAGTGCATGAACCATTCTACTGCTGTAATCCGAATTGAATTGTACAGGGATAGGTAATAGGAAGGAGAGGAGACAGAGGAAAACTGACAGGAGGATTCGAAATGTAACCGCTGAGCTGACTAGACGGGTTTTCATTTGTCCGTGAGTTTGTAAAGTTTTTAAAAAACAGGGCGATTATAACTCAGGTGTTGGGTAACCACGGAAAGTTATACGCAAAAAAAAATTTTGTTGATGACATAATGGTCCGGTTACCAAAGAACCAACTGTTGGAGGCACTCGCCACTGACGGCCACAGTGCCTCAACTGAGGCTCCTCTATGATTCACTAGAGGAAGATGAGGGCGTAAGTTTCCCTGAAAGCGACGATTCATTGGAACCAGATGACACACCTGCCGATATTCATTCACCCGAATTTAAGGTTACAGCACGTTGACCTAATCCCGCTATTACGGCTGCAAAAATCAGTATCACAATTTATGTCCCATCTGTGGCCCCAGTCACGACAGACGTTTCCACAACTGCCGCTTCTGATTCATTTTTTGCCACCCTGGCGGTTATAACACGATGTTATAACCGCCAGTCGTGTCCTTAAAGCCGCTTTTTTGTCTCAACGACCCCCCTTGGCTAACGAAGTCACCGAAGAAGAGGCCAATGAACGAGAAATACCGATTTTGAAGAAAATGAAGTAACTACTCGAATTACAATATGCGATTTGTCTACTCAAAGCAGATAGTCAACCGACCCAGGCTGCGAACACTCGACATATCGACTTTAGTGATGTTGAATATGTGGTCAACAAATTCCGATGACTACTATGATGTCTGGAGCTTATCGACTTTAGTGATGTTGAATATGTGGTCAACAAATTCCGATGACTACTATGATGTCTGGAGCTTTGTAGCTGATCTAGATGACTTTTTGGCAACCGCCAATGCAGATGATCACTTTTAGCCTTCAACGTCTCTTCACGGGAACTGCGGAAGCCTTTCCCGAATCCACTTGTGTCGTAGACTATGCAAGCCTCTGAACCGAACTAGTGGTGGAATTCGGTCACACGTTCACTCTACAAGACATCTACGGCCAACTGGAAGCCCATAGTTGGGATCAGAAGAACAAGACGTGACAGAGATATGTTCTCGTAGTGCAAAAATTGCAAAACCCACCCAAATCACCGAAATCAAATTAGTTAACCTCATCGTGGATGGTCTAAAGGTCCGCATTACTGAAGCATCCTCACTTCTGGGAGCACGCACTGTCCTACAACTCAAGGGGTTACTTGAGCGTCACGTAAGGCGCATTACATCTGCTTTAAAGTGTGTTTTTAACACACGTGAAAACACCGCAACTTCCCGGCAATTTGCTGCAACTTTCAGTAAACGTGCTGCAATGGTACTGCTGCGAAATCTTTCGTTCCCGCTGTGCTTGAAGAAACGCCAGGCAGTTTTAATTGCAACAGATGAGGCCACTATCAAAGTTCCTGCCCTTACAAGAAGCGTGCGCCAGGTTCGTGCTTCAAATGTTGGGAGATTGGACATCACCACCGAGATCGCCCGAATCCAAATAAAGTCATGAGAGTTATTCGCAACACCAACACTGCTGCCTACGCTAATGAACCGAGGAACGATAGTTATATAACTAACGACGAAACTAACAGCGCCATCAGCGCACTTAATTTGGTAAGCCTTGCTTTAACTTATAGTCGGGGAGATTACACAGAAATGGTAAAACTTTTGTCTCTTTCTAAAACCGGTAGTCCAAATAGTTTTGTGAAACGATCTGCAGCCCCTCCATTCATTTGCAATAGAACCTTCGATACGAGACTCCACGGCTTAGGAAATGCAACGATAAAAACGTATGGTAAGGTCGATGCCTATATTGAATTTCGTAGACAATGCAGAAATATTCCTATTTTAGTAATTCCAGATGAAACAGTATCACTGCCCATAAACTTAGGCTGGAATTCCCAAAAGTAGTTTAATATTTATCTTCATGATTGTATAGTGATAAAAATAAAGTGTTTGAAAAAGACGAAAGTTATTTCTGTGCATGCAAACCGACAAATAATAAAGGATTGACCGGTCCATGTGTTAAATACGCGCCTCCTGAGGAAGCAACCTATGAACTTAACAACATTAGATCTACTGATAACAGTTCGGCCAACGTTGGTGCACCCGTTAATTATCACACCAACAATCACTTTAGAACTTTGTCCGACCTTACTGCATTACCCCCAGGTGGCAAAGAAACCCTAGAAATAAATATGTCCCTGAGCGAAAACCATACTGAAGACCATAGAGAGACCATTAACGAAAACTATTTGACCATAGAGAGACCATTAACGAAAACTATTTGAACCCGAAGAATCTTATTGTAACGCCCCATTACTATCAGATGGAAGTTCACCTAAATAATAATACTCCGTTTCACTGCACACCACGAAGATTATCTTACCACGAGCGAACAGAAGTTCAGAAGATCACAGAAGAGCTATTAAAGAAGGGGATAATTAGACCCAGTAATTACCCATACGCTTCTGCCATAGTCTTAGTTAGGAAGAAAAGCGGTGGATTGAGAATATGTGTAGATTACAGAGCCCTAAACAAACAGACCATACGAGATAATTTTCCGCTGCCACTTATAGAAGACTGCATCGATTATTTGGCAGGAAAGAAGTTCTTTTCAATTTTAAAATCTGCGTAATGGATTCCACCAAGTTAGAATGGTACCTGAATCTGTAAAATACATAATATTCGTAATTCCAAACGATCACTATGACTTCTTGTAGATGCCCTTTGGACTGGCGAAATGCTCCTGCTGCATGCCAGCGCTTTATATGCGGAATATTTAGAGATATGTTCGAGTCTGGATCCGTTGTCGTCTACATGGATGATATACTGATTGCAACCGCATCCCTTGAAAACCATATTGAGTCGAGTCGAGTCTTGAAACGTATTAGAAAAAATAACCTTGAGTTAAAATTGGGAAAGTGTAGATATGCATTTGAAGAGATCGAGTATTTCGAGTACTCTGCCAGTGCCTCTGGAGTGCGTTCAAGTGAAGCCCATATAAAAGTCATCAAGCAATATCCTATTCCAAGGAACCAGAAGGAACTTAAGACCTGCTAAGGATTGTTCTCCTATTTTCGCAAGTTCATCCCATCATTCTCAAAAATAGCCAAACCGCTGCAATACCTCAGCCACGAGGGTGTAGCCTTCGAATTGATTGACGAATATAACGCGGCCTTCATTGAACTGCGCACTAAGTTAGCCGCTGTCCCATTATTACTTATTCATGTTACTTAAACTAGGAGCAACTCGCTGTTGAGGCCGCTTTCTATTAATTAACAATCTGATTTACTTATCATCAGCCCACCTAGTTCTTCGTCCAACAGCCGGAGAGTGATTCCAAAGAAAATACTACCTCCAATCCAACATCAGAAATTGAGTGACCACGTTCCCTCAACAGATTTCGATTCTTCTGTCATTCGTGCTTCTATACCTTTGAAGAATATCTTCATATCCAGAGTGGCGTACGAAACTTCTGTTGAAGACTTATAGTGTTATGTCAACAAAATGTTTGGATCATCCGTTAAAGTTTTTAGTTGTCATCAGTTGACTAAGGAAAATTTAACGGACAAAGTAGTTGCCTCATTTAAATTGGTGATTTCTGCAAATACTCATATTGTCCTGAATTCGAATTACTGGCTTGCTTATGTACTTGTTAAGCCGTTTGAATTGAGACGAAGAAATTTTCGTCGGGCAATAAACGAGATCCCAAAGCTCTAGTCACAAGTAATCTTCGAACCTTAATATTCTTCTCCTAATAAAATTTGTATCTCTATTTTTACCAAAATGTACCACGATTAAGGACCAAGCTTAAGGAACTCTTTAACTCCTATCAACTTAGTAATGATTATTTTGTTTGCTTCTCTGAGGCCTGGCTGAATGGAAACATTTTTGAAATGTTTCCTGATCATATTGTATATAGATGTGACCGCGACCTAATTGCTCCTAATAAAGCTGATGGTGGAGGAGTTTTGGTTGCAGTTAGCAAAACTCTACCTAGTTCTCTTTGTTCCAATTTCTGTAGCGATCCCTCAACCTTCAAGCGGGGGGATCCCTCTTCTAGCGGGCGGGGAGAGGGGAAGAGGAAGTGCTATACAAGTGATCCCCCAGCCCAAACACCCCCAGCTGCTGTGAATCTTTCTTTATCTTTTAGGAAAGCCCGAACATAACCTGGTTCCAATTGTCAACCGATCCGAGCATCACCACAACTATATTATCCGGGGTGAGCTCTCCCGTCTCCCTGTAGAGGGCCTTTCACAGCCTGTCCCATCTTATGCACGCAAAAAATATGTGGCAGGCATTGTCTTCCTATCCTGGACAAAACCGACAGTCGGATGACCGTGACTTACCAATCTTGTGCAAGTTGAACTGAAAACAACCATGCCCGCTCAAAAGCAGGGTCAGTAAGAAGTCTGTCTAACCACGCCTTCAATTTAGCCACCGTCTCACATCCGGGATGAGGTGCGCAGTCCACCTTCCCTTCATGCAATTCACTCAAGCTTGCTGCCAATCGTTGAGTGAGCGCTGTCTTCCACGCATCCTCGTTTCGACGCAGATCAATAGAGCGGCGCTCCCTAGCAAGGAGGCCGACAGGTATCACGCCTGCAATGACTTTCACCACCGAATCAGAGACTGTCGGGTACGAAGATGCAATCCTCAGCGCTCCTCTTCTCTGTACCTGTGCCAGGTGTTTTCGTAAACCTCCTTACTGAGAGCGTCGCCTCATACTTCTGCTCCCTACAGCACTCATCAAGAGGCGTCTTCTTGAGGGGCTGGGTCGCCCTACGTTGGCCATAAGTCGACTCAGAGCCGATACTCCTGAAGCAGCCTTCTCAGCCGTTGCCCTGATTTGCTCAAAGAAACTCATCTGTGAGTCAATACGTGGCCCCAGGGTTTTGATTCGACTTGATTGTCTCCAATACTGATCATCCTAACTCTAGGGATGACAACTTTGGTTTTCTCCAGTGCTAAACTGAGCCCGCGAGCAGTCATCCAGTCTCTCACTCGGCGCATTAGCATACGTAGCCTAAATTGCGCTTGTTCAACGCCACGTCCAGTGACCAGAGCCGCAACATCATCCACATAGCCGATCAAGCGCGACTCATCTGGCATCTCTTGTCTCAGTAGCCCGTCGTAAGACACGCTCCTCAGGTCTGTAGCAAGGATAGATCCCTGGGAAACACCCGATGTAACCACCATCTTTCGAAGGCCCTGTGTCGTGTCGTAGAGCAGGCTTCGGTTTTTTAGGCAGTCCCTCAGAAGCCGCATTAGATATTCTGGAACTTTAAAAGGATTTTCAAGCGTATCCAGAATATCCACCCATCTAGCGGAGTTGAAGGCGTTCCTGACGTCGAGTGTCACCAACAGGACGCTCCTTTGCTTGGTGCGCCCATGTGGCTCCACCTTTTGGACCTTGCTCACGACCTCTGCGATCGCATCGATAGTAGAGCGTCCTTATCTAAAGCCGTACTCCCAAGGAAATAGGTCCCGAGCAGCATGAATCGCGACAATGAGTCTTCTCTTGATGAGCTCTCTTTCCCAGCCGTGTCTAGCCATGCTGATCAGCATGAGCAATTCATCGTACCAGCAATTTCATCGTACCAGGAAAACTGCGTCCCGTAGGCAAGCGTTGAATGTGCTGAGCAGCAAGTCAGGACAATGGTGATAGACAAGCCGCAGAACTTCAGCCGGAACATTACTTGGACCTGGAGCGTTCCTCGCTTTCAATGAAAGGACTGCCTCCTTCAGTTCCGGCTGTGTGAAGAATGGACACTCGACAGCTGTTTCACCATGGAAATCGTCAACATGGGCGGGATGGGTGGGGAAGAGTCCCCGCACTATTTTATCCATCTTTTCCGCGTCATGTATGCAAGGCTTCCGTAGGGCGCCAAGCTCCCGCATAACTAGCTTGAAGCCAAGGCCCCACGGATCCTTGTTCACATTGTCCACTAGGTCTTGCCAGCAGCGAGCCTTGCTATTGTTGATCAATCCGCGAAGGCATTTCCTGGCCGACTTATATGCTGCCACTCGGTTGCATGCCTCGTCAGGGTTCCACGCCCGTTGAGCCTCACGTTGAAGCTTGTGACACTCCCTTCGCTTTTCAGCGATTCCAGTTGACCACCAGTACACTGGGGGTTTGCCGCGCCGGGATTTTCGACGGGATATAGAAGCGCAGCAACCAGTCGTGGTGATGCTCATAGTAGAGTTCACCACGTCTTAAGCTGCCAGTTCTTCCGTCCCCTCCGAAGCTCCCTGCAGCGGCTCGCCTGCTGTGAGCACCTCGATATTCCATCCAGTTCCAGAAAGCCATGAGCACGGACGTCGGGAGACAACATCACTTATCTCAAGCAGAATGCACTGATGATCACAGGCTGAGTAGTCCTCTAATACTTTCCAATTGTGTATCCTCCGTACTAATCTTTGTTTCATCAATGATGATATTGCCGACGTCATCACGACAGAGCGTGGCTTTGGGCTGATAACCACGTTTCAGGCTTTCCACTGCTTTGTATGCTTGTCTTGTATTGTTGCTCGCTAAACTTGCATCGATGCTTCTCAGTCGGTCGTGAAAGTATTTTCTTTTCATAATTCTAATTACCTTAATTGCTAATCTTCTAAGATTTTCATAGTTTCTCTTTTCGTCCTGGTTTTTCTACCTACGTATTCTTTGTACGCCTAATTCTTTTTGTCTAATGCATTCTGGCACTCATCGTCGAAACAATCATTTCTCTTGTGCCGGGCTTGATGTCTTATTGTGTGTTCTGCCATCCAGCGATACGTTTGATAAGATGGGAGCCAGCTGGTTGTCAAGGGTCTCCGTGAAATTTTTGGCCACAAAACGATGTCAAACTTTTGTAGTGGGCTGGTCTTCACCAAATATGCCTTTGATATACGACATCAATAAGTTAATTTGATCAAGTAATGATCTGAGTTACTACTGGCTCCTCGGCATGCATGGACTGCAAGTATGTTCGAGGCCAAAAGATTTTAGATCAGAACATGGTCGATTTGGGTGACATTTTATGAATGCGTCGATGAGGGAAGCAAGTCGAACGTATAACTAGATTTCTGCTACATGCAAAGTCAATCAGGCGCTGGCCGTTGTCATTTATTTCATCGTGGAGGCTATATCCTCCAGTCGTTCCCCGATGAGATATCTAATTGCCAACCTTGGTGTTGAAATCACCCAGAGTCATTTTTGTGTTGTTTGTAGGCAATGAGTTGACCAATCTTTCCAGGTAATTGTAGAACGTTTTCTTCGTTTCTTCGATCTGGGCGTGTACATTAATCAGCCAGACTTTGAAGAATTTCGCTTTTATACGGATCACACAAAACCGTTCTTTAATTGCCTTAAAATCAATAACGTGCGATTTGAACTCCCTATCCAGTATGAACGCAACTCCGAATTCTCGTTTTCCAGTACGTTTGAATTTCATTTCCAGTCCAGTTCGTTTCTTGGATTGCCAGTATTTTTAATTTATATTGACTGGCCTGGTTCTTAAGAGCACCAGGATAATTGAGTGATCTGACATTCCAGGGTCCAATGCCACAGTCCTTTTTTCATTGCGAAGTCATTGCCGTGAGTCCAATCCATTCCGAGGCCAATCTGCAGGTTTCGAAATATTGTAGTATTTTCCAGACATGGGGAGTTAGCCCGTCGCTCAACCATTCCGGCGGCATGGTTATTACTTCGATTCTGTTATCAGTCGCGGAAGACTCGCCTTCACCCTCTTACGTCCCCACAAAGGAGGTGTAAGTAGGGTTTAGTAGCAGAGCTGCATATGTACTTACAGTTAATGGCATTTCTTGGCATTTAATGTCCCATTGTTGGGGAATAAGCAAACCCAATGTGCGACCCCGAGAACATTTACTACCATTTAATCGGGGGGCTTAGGATGAGGAATAAAGGAAGCTGTGGTTTGGGGAAACGAGGGGCTCGGTAACGTCTACGGTGGGGTTCCCTATTATCTTTACCGAATGTCACTTCTCAATATTTACTCAAACTATTTGATTATTTGACGGGTTACGGGGGTCGCAATGGTTATGGTTTTTCAACGCACTTCTTTGACGCGCTTCTGTCAACGTTACACCACCAGTTCCTTTGACTATTCCTCACCGAAAACGTTGGATAGTGTTCCCGACATTCAATTTATGTGGAACTACACACGTTCATGGGAAATTTATGTATCGCGAAATAAAATCGGTTACCAGACAAATTCCAAACCGAAAAGTCCAACATGAAAGTTCCACACCAAATAGTCCACAAAAATATGTCCGAAATATTACAAGAATCATTCAACAGGTACTTAGCCTCACCGCCCAATGGCGCTGCTATTACAAAAGGGTTTTACCATCGTGCATTACATTCTTTTAGTAGACTACTGTCAGTTTTAGTCAATTCCCTTCATTAGTTTTGTTTTGATAGCCTTTGGAAGCGAGCGTGTCGATGGGTTGTAGAAAAATGGAAAAAGAACAATATCGTTCAGTGATTAGATTCTTGTTTTTGGAACGGAATATGCGCAGCGTGCGGTGACTCCTTTCCCTCGATGGCGACGGTCAAGAATTGGTTCAACGAGTTTGTTCGCGGCCGCACGTTGGTTTTTGATGAACCACGCTCAGGTGCCCCAAAACGGCTGCTACGGAGGAAACCGTTGAAAAATCCACGATCTCATGTTGGCATACCGTCGATTGAAGGTTCTCAAGATAGCTGAGACTGTGGACATCGCAGAAGGAACGGTGCATCATATTCTACACGAATAACTGGGCATGAGAAAGCTGTCGGCGCGATGGGTGCTGCGTTTGCTCACACCGGAAAACAAACGCAACCTTGAGACCACATCGGTGACGTGTTTGGCGCTGTTTCAGCGCAATCCGGTGGAGTTCTTGCATCGTTTTGTGACCGTCGACAAAACATGGATTCATTGGTACACACCAGAAACCAAGGAACAGTCGAAACACTGGACTTCACCCAGCGAACGTGCTCCGAAGTAGGCGAAGACTGTTCGATCTGCCGGAAAGGTGATGGCCACCGTTTTCTGGGATTCACAAGGTGTGATCCACATCGATTACCTCGAGAAGGGTAAATCAATCACGGGGCGCTACTATGCAGACTTATTGGGCCGATTTGACGTCGAATTGAAGAAAAAGCGGCCCCGCTTGGCGAAGAAAAAAGTTCTGTTCCACCACGATAACGCGCCGGCTCACACCTCCGCCGTCGCCATGGCCAAATTGGTCGAATTACGCTACGAATTGCTGCATCCACTGTACTCTCCAGATTTGGCCCCCTGTGACTACTTTTGCTGTTTATTTTGTCAAAGGGCATACACTAACCTTGTAAGGGCATACATTAATAGAATGGAATAGGTATATGAGAATAAATAGAATTTATTTTTCATTTTTTGGACTTTAATAAATGTGACCTTTTCGTGTGGACTTTTTTGGGCTTTTCGTGCGGATTCGAGCAAAAACAACATTATCCACCATTCGTATCAAAAATACATAAAAATATTTTCAGCTTATTGAAATTCATTGGCGTGTAATTTGATACGTGTTTCGATTTTTTCGTATTGTTCCACGAAGCGTTAAATTTTCAATCATTGATAGCAACATATAAATTTTGTGATTTATAGACTAGCTATCGCATGCGAACAAATAAAGATGAGACATGTGTGTGGCATTTACCGATCACTAAATATTAATAATATCCTTAGCATTTAAATGTCGCATTTTGCTATTGTACTATCAATCTTGATCATAGGAAATAGAAAAAGAAAAGAGTTTGAATTTCAAAAAGTAAATTTTACTAATTTTCATTACTCCGCTTGATTGAACTATCTGAATGGCTTAGTTTGTTAATTTGTCGATAAAAAGTAAACCAATTTGAAGCCTCTTGAAGAAAACTAGTCTGGTGCCACCCTGTACCAAAAAAAACTTGAAACTATTTAAAACAATTCGTGCGAAAAAATACATTTTTATTCGATATTCTCCACATGAATGATTGAATGTAGGTAGAGCCGCCAACTTCCTAATGGCGCGACAATATCAGACATGGCTGAATTTTATATTCCTCGTTTTTTGCTCTCATCAGACATTGTCGTTTAATGCATAGGTGGATGTTTTGTTGATACGATTTGATTACGGTCTAGCACTTTGACGACAAAAATGACACCTTTGGTATTTTACAAAGGAACGCAGCAGGCGGCATGGTAAGTTAATCAGGATAACTCCTGCTGGCTTGCAGTTGGGATCCATGTGATTAAGTTACTTTCATCGCAAGTAAAAGTCACGAAGGGAGCATGTCAGGATGTATCATTGAAAGCAATATTGCTGCTTTGCTTTGAAGTCCGCGCAACTATGGCCCTGAACTATAAATACGGTTTTATACTTTATTGAAATAACTTTCATTTTGAAACTCATAGATCTGAACCACTTAACTGAGCATGTGAATAGCGGTTTGTTTGTTCTTAATTAGATTATGATGAAAATTAATTATTCCACATTTAGAAGAAAGAAAAGTAATTTTTAACCGACTTCCAAAAGAAAGAAGGTCATCAATTCATCGCGTATTTTTTTTTTGCTTTTTTTTTGTATGTTCACGC